>OY015311.1:11695408-13008689 GCA_955612985.1 Cheilosia scutellata | reverse complement strand
ACGTGGGAACGATGCTGACGACTGCGTTTATTTGGGTTTAGAGTAGGTTAGATTTTAAGTATCAAAAGTTTGTCAAGTCAGTCTTTAAGTGTTCGTATGGAAATAAAGTTATTTTTTTTAAGAAAAATTAATATAAATTAATTTAATTGGCGCCCGAGCAGGGACCCGGTGTAAAAAGCGTAAACGCGTGTTAGTCGACCTAAAGTAGTTCGCCGCGTGTAGTAAATAGTACGTTCACGAAACAAGTCCGTCTACGTAAATCGACCTAAAATAGCTCGTCGTGTGTGACATAGTTAACTGAACTTTAAAGAGAAAACTAGTGCGTTCACGAAACAAGTCCGTCTACGTAAATCGACCTAAAGTAGCTCGTCGTATGTGACATAGTTAACTGAACACCGAAAAAAAAACACTAGTGCTTTTTGTGCCGGGTCAGCAAGCGACATCACCGGAAATCTTTAGATCCAAGGGACCACGTAAGTGTGTTGAAGGCGATACCATAGTAGCCAAGGAGGCAAAAAGGAATACATATCAAATCAACCGACGTGGGATGATCGCAGCCATAGTTTTGTAAGGATAAGTTTTAAGATTATTTAAGTAGAATACATTATTTTTCCTTTTCATAAGAAACTAGAAATAAGATAACATAAAAACCAATTAGCTGAAAGCAATTTTACACTATAATTTCTATAAACAGAAATAGCATAGAATAAATATATTAAATATAGGAACTAACTGAGCCCATAATTCAATTTCCATCTTCTTTTACCGAGTCAACTACTGTACATTTTTAACTTTTATCACGCTTTATATTCTCTTTTTACCGCGTCAACCACTTTAAACTTTTTCTTTCACAATGACTGATCCCATTGTTCGGCCTTCAATACTAAACCCCGAAAACCCAATTTTCGCACCCTCTGGTCAAAGACAAACAGCATCAACTACAGTAATAAATGCTACCCCCGAATTGGAAGCTTTAATCGCAGGAATCGCTAGTCGAGTCTGCATCTCAGAATGCAGGACTATGGTTGAATCAATTACTAATCCCGATGCACAACTGCATAGGGCTGTCGATGAAACTATCGAAACCCAACATAGAGACAACCTAAGCGACTTGGACAAAGTTCCTGATGTCGTTAAAGGCCTTAGGGAGTTCTCCGGAACCCCAGGCGAGTTCAGTTCTTGGCGCAAAAGCGTCGAAAGAATCCTGAGCATCTACAACAATTCCAGGGGAACGCCAAAATACTTTGGCATATTAAATGTTATACGCAATAAAATTATAGGGAATGCAGATGCTGTATTGGAATCTTACAATACACCCCTAAATTGGGAATGCATCTCGAAGTGTCTCACATTACACTATGCGGATAGGCGAGATGTGGGTACTTTAGAGTACCAAATGACAATGCTTGTCCAGGGAAGTGACACCATTGAGGCCTACTATCAAAGGGTCTATAATCATCTGTCCCTAATTCAAAATAAAATCGCAAGCATGGAACTTCCACCTGATGCACTGCATCACTTATCCGAGTCATACAGGGCAAAGGCTTTAGACACCTTTATAAGAGGTCTTAAAGGAGACCTGCCTAGATTGTTAGCCATGCGCGAACCGGTAGATTTACCTACCGCACTTAATCTATGCCAAAAACTAGAAAATCAACAATACAGATCTAACTGCGCAAACCATAATATTGGAGGAATAAGGAAACCTTTACCACCAGTTCCACCAATTCCTGTACGGAATAACCAAACATTTTTTCCCCAATTGGCGTATCTTCCGCAACGCCCCATGAACTTTCCACCACGTCCTCCACCGCGTCCCCAGAACTATCAATTCACACATTCTCAACAACAACAATTTCCAATGAACTATCAACCGAACCAAAGACAAAATTTTCAGACTAACAACCCTTATTACACCCAACGGAATCACCAACCCAATAACAATTTTCAAATCAGACCTGCACAGCAAGGAGAACCAATGGACACAAACACCATAAGGTCCAATAATATAAATTACATGAATAGACCAGCGCCGTTAGCTAAAAACTGGCCACCCGCGCCTAAGCGACCGATGCTTCCTCCTCAACAGTTCACACCTCCGAATAAAATACAAAGGAATTTTCACGTTGAAGCCTCTGCAATAGAGCCTCAATTTGAGTACCCAATTCCAATGTCAGAAGAACATACCTCAATTGATCCCCAAAATGAAATGAATAATTATTGCGCCATGATCTCTGCCATGGAAAACCAACTATCTAATGAACAAACATTCAACGAGTACTTAGACCAACAAAATATAAATGACGCTTCTGAACCATGTAAAGATTTCGTCGACGTACATTTTTTAGGTTGATGAATTCGTCTCTACCTTATTTCGAGTGTAGGACGAATGACAATAAAATTCTCAAATTTCTAGTGGATACAGGCTCAAATAAAAATTACATACAGCCTAACCTTGTTCGAAACCCTATTCCTAATCTAACAAATTTTTATGCAAATTCAATTTGCGGCAATATTAAAATCACCCATCATACAATAATTAATTTGTTTGACACAAACACTAATATAAAATTCTTCCTTCTGCCAACCCTCAAGTCATTTCACGCAATTCTCGGTAATGATAGCCTTAAAGAGCTATCTGCCGTAATTTTTGCCAAAGAAAATTACATGATCGTAAACAATAACGTCAGAATAAAATTAAGACAGCAAATGTCCGAATCAATCCACAATATAAGAGACGATCATATGTCCCAAGATCAAAAGAACAAATTAAATTCTTTGACTATAAGTTATTCCAGCCTATTTGGCGATCCAAATGAAAAATTAACGTTCACTACTAACGTCAAGGGTAGAATTCGCACAACTACCGAGGATCCAATATATTCTAAGCATTACCCATATCCCGTAGCACTAAAAGAGGAAATAGATAAACAGATTAATCAATTACTAAATGACGGAATCATTCGACCGTCAAGGTCACCGTTTAACTCTCCGGTATGGATTGTACCAAAAAAAGCAGACGCTTCAGGCGAGAAAAAATATCGTATGGTAATTGATTACCGGAAGCTGAATTCGATAACGATACCCGATCGCTATCCAATACCCGAGACAAATGAGGTCTTAGCCCAATTAGGACAAAATAAATACTTTTCGGTGATCGACCTTAAAAGTGGATTTCACCAAATTCCTCTTCACGAAGACGACATAGAAAAAACCTCATTCTCCGTCAATAATGGGAAGTATGAGTTCACGAGACTTCCCTTTGGACTCAAAAATGCGCCGTCCATTTTTCAAAGAGCGCTAGACGACATATTACGTGAGCATATTGGTAAAACATGTTATGTATATATCGACGACATTATCGTGTTCAGTAAAGATGTCGAAACTCATTTTCAAAATCTGGCAATGATTTTTAAAACTCTACAAGAAGCTAACCTCAGAGTTCAGTTGGACAAATGCGAATTTTTGAAATCGCAAGTTGAATTCCTAGGATTCATTGTCTCCTCCGAAGGCATAAAAGCAAATCCAGCTAAAGTAGAAGCCATCACCAAATTTCCGTATCCAAAAACTCTTAAAGATTTGCGGTCGTTTCTTGGTCTGTCGGGATTTTACCGCAGATTTATAAAGGACTATGCAAAATTAGCAAAACCCCTGACAACCCTTTTAAGAGGGGAGGATGGACGTACGTCCAAAACCGCTTCAAGTAAAAAACTTATTAATTTGACGGACGCCGCGATAGAAGCGTTTAATAAGATAAAAAATTCCCTAATTTCAGAGGACGTTATCCTCACTTTTCCTGACTTCAGCAAAGAATTTCAGTTGACAACTGATGCGTCAGATTACGCCATTGGCGCCGTCTTGTCGCAAGATAATAAACCAATTACTTTCATATCTAGAACTCTTAATACGGCGGAAGAACATTATGCCGCCAATGAAAAGGAAATGTTGGCCATAGTATGGGCCCTTAATTCACTAAGGAGTTACCTATATGGCCCAACTAAAGTCAAGATTTTCACAGACCATCAACCCTTGACATATGCATTGAGCAACAAAAACACTAATCATAAGATGAAACGTTGGAAGGCGATACTCGAAGAATATAATTACGAGTTGAAATATACGCCTGGTAAATCAAATGTCGTCGCTGATGCACTGTCAAGACCTCCACGAAATAGTCAAATTAATTCTCTCACAGTAACACAACACAGTGACGAAAGTTCCGGTCAGGATCTAATTCAAATTATAGATGCACCCTTAAATGTATTTAAAAATCAAATCATTCTAAATGTAGGAAATACCCCGTCATACCAATTTCAGATAGTTTTCCCCACTTACCACCGTCACACTATAACTGAGCCTGAGTATACCCAAGAAAAGTTAATAAAAATATTTAAGAAATACCTAAATCCCTCAGTCACTAACGGACTTAAAACAGAAGAACGAACTCTAGGTATAATCCAAGAAATATATCCAGTACACTTTAAACAGTATCGAACACGCTTCGCAAGGAAAATAGTCACCGATCTAACTGATGAGAACCAACAGGAAGCAGAAATAATTAAAGAACATAACCGTGCTCATCGAAACGCCCGTGAAAACAAAATCCAAATCTTACAAAACTTTTACTTTCCCCAGATGAAATCCAAAATAGACAAAATAACGAAATTGTGTAAAGTATGCAAGGAACACAAGTACGACCGACATCCTAATAAACCCCAAATTCAATCGACTCCTATTCCAGAATACCCCGGTCAAATTATCCATGTTGACATTTATTTTACCGACAAAAAAATCATTTTAACAGCAATAGACAAATTTTCTAAATACGCCCTAGCCAAAATATTAAAGTCAAGAGCCTCAGAGGATATTAAGCAACCTCTCAGAGAATTGATATTAGCATTCGGAGTCCCACAGACTATAGTTATGGATAATGAAAAATCCTTAGCTTCTACCTCCATAACCTTCATGTTACAAAACATGTTTGGCATAAATGTCTTCAGAGCTCCTCCTTATACAAGTTCGGCAAATGGGCAAGTCGAACGATTTCACTCGACCCTTTCCGAAGTTATTCGTTGCCTCAAAGTAGAAAACGCACATAAAACGTTTTCAGAGTTACTAGATAGATCCATTTATGAGTACAACCGATCCGTACACTCTACTACAGGTAAAAAACCAATTGACACATTTTTTGGAAAACAATTACTTAACAACCCAGAAGAACTCATACGATTAAGACGAGAAAACATGCAAAGAATAGAAAACAAACAACAAACAGACTTAGAATATCACAATAAGAAGAAAGACCCTATAAAAAATTATTCTGTAGGAGAAACAGTGTATGTTAAAAATAACAAAAGGATAGGAAACAAGCTAAACCCCAGATACAGAAAAGAAATAGTAGCCGAAAACAAGAATTCCACAATAACAACAAACTCCGGTAAAGTAATTCACAAGAGTTTAATTAAAAACTAATTTTTCTTTTGACAGCCTATTACTAGTGCCCTTGAGCACTGCGACCGTCCAAATACTGGACTATACAAATTCCCAACTTATCAAGATCAGTACAGGAAGTGCGAAGATTCAAAGCGGATCTTTTAAAATAATTCACACAGTTGACGTAGAGGCCTATCAAGACCTTGTTAACTCAATAGAAAAAAATATTATGTCAGTAGTAAAACCCGATCATCCCCTATATGATATCCTCTCCTTTGAAACATTACGTATTAAGAATTATTTAGGTAGATTAAGAATAAATAACAAGAATAAAAGATCTTTAGACTTTATCGGTAGCGCGTGGAAATGGATCGCGGGAAACCCGGACCACCACGATTATGAAATTTTATCTGACAAAATGAACAATGTATTACAAAATAATAATAATCAAGTTGTAATTAATAGAGTAACCTTAGATAAAATAAATGAAATTACAAACATGACCAATCATATTTTAAAAATTATAAAAGAAAAAGAAAGTGTAACCAACAGTTTAATTTTTGGAATTAAATATAAGTTAGAATTAGTTAAGGAAGAAATCGTAAATATTGCATATGCAATACATTGGGCCAAAGCCAACATTGTAAATTCATTCATACTTTCAAACAATGAAATAAATATAACAGAAATTATAATTAAGAAAGAACATTTTCCGTATGTTAACCTAGATGAGGCATTAGAATTTGCAAACGTAAAAATAGCCTCCAATAATAAAGATATAGTTTATATATTAGATTTACCTACTACCGAAAATAAAAATTGTAATCTTATGATGCTTAAAGCCGTTAAAAGAAATGATAAAATTAACAAAATACCTTACGAATCAATACTTGAATGTAATAAACAACTTTATGGTTTAATAAAAGAGTGTAAAACATTTAATAATCTAGCAATATGTAATAGAAATAGTGTAAAAGATATTAGTAATTCAACCTGTATACCCAAACTGCTCAGTAGTCAACAAGCTAACTGCACCCTTATCAATAATCAGCACGTACCAAGCATAGATGAAGTAGCAGCAGGAATATTATTATTGAACCAATACAACGGACCAGTAACAATCAACAATGAAACCATAGAACTCAAGGGCACATACATCATTCGCCACACAAACGCTACAATACAAATCAATGAACAGCAGATAAGAAACACGGAAGTAGTTATTCACCAGCCAATGCCAGCAATACTCCAACCGACTTCTCTGTCAACCAAATTTGAGGAAATTCTGTCGTTACAGATGCTAAAGCAGCTCCACAACAATGGAACCACGAAGATAGAATTGTTAGAGAAGAAAAATAGAATAAGTACAGCAACCAATATCGGATTGATAACCATCATACTAATAGTTGTAATAGCATCCAGCATAAAGATGATTGGCAAATGCCTAAAACCTGAAACTCAAAGTAGCCAACAACCCATTCACTCAAACCCAACAACCATAGGTATTGAAGATATCCCCAATCACTTAAAACCAGCAAAATCGAACGAGGACGTTCGAAATTAAAGGCGGAGGAGTTAACGCCAACAAAGTAACATAATCCAACGACACGCGCAACATGCTATTCACCTGCAGCTGCCGGAGACATATCGTCAGCAGATAACTGTGGGATAGTTACCCAGAAATGCGACGTGGGAACGATGCTGACGACTGCGTTTATTTGGGTTTAGAGTAGGTTAGATTTTAAGTATCAAAAGTTTGTCAAGTCAGTCTTTAAGTGTTCGTATGGAAATAAAGTTATTTTTTTTAAGAAAAATTAATATAAATTAATTTAATTTATATCTTTATGTGGTGTACGATGAGTATTTTGTGTAAACATGTCATTTGTCTAATTTTTATTTTTTTCCAGGTCTAGAGACTCTTCTGCGGCACAAGCTGTACGCCTTGTCCATGTGGTATTGCGACCAAATTACAGTTCAATCTCATCACCTTTTAGCGAGATATGGCGAGAGTCTTCGTTCGCTGGAGTTAGGAATATGTGCAGAACTCTTGATACAGGCCGAACCGAATGACAAAGAACCCGTAGACTTCCAATTAAATTGCCCGCATCTTCGTCGGTTAGTCCTGAATGGGGTGGTCATGCATCACAGGCTGCAGTTTGCCCATCTACAGGACTTGAATTATTTAGACTTAACTTCGTGCATTCTGGCCAACTTCAGTTTGGAGGCACTCTGCAGTCTACCCAACTTGCACACATTAATACTATTTAACGTCTGGCCGATCGCAAATCAATTGCATGCGATTTGCCGTATGAAAAAGTTGCGTACACTTGATATCTCGATAAGTGGTTCTCGCAACGGTCATGGGACATATGATCTTCCTGATCAGGTAAGTTTTAATGAACACATGTATGGGTTTCGGTGGTCATTTGGTGTTGTTGTATAGACTCTTGAGATGCTCGTGGAAAATCTACCTGAACTCTCGCATCTGGACATTTCGGGAACAAATTTAGCCGGCAATGGTGTGGCGCAGAAGGGTGCGTGTGAAAAACCTGTCGGCCCTTACTCGACGTCTGGAGTGGCCAAAAATTCCGATATTCCTGGTTTGGCGGGAAGAACCGAAAGGCCGCTTCAGTACCTTGGTCTGTACCATACAGCGCATTGGGCCTGTAAAAGGCACGATATTCCTGCTATAGAGGTACACAATAATCCAATTTACAACAGACACAGGTTAGATATGAAGATGTGGTTGCCTTTGTAGATTGCGGGCGATGCCAATGAAGAGCAGATTTTGACAGCAGCGCTTTACTATTACGATAGACCGGCAGTTCTGACAAGGGTAAGCGCATTTGATAAAGTCTTTCATAAAGCGGGGAAGTGAATTGTTAGCGATTGCAGGTCCTCAATGACTTGTATCACATCTTTCGATTTGAGTGCTGCAAAGAGATCCACACCGCACTCGATGTCGTACTCACAGCTATGGATCGTCACTTAAAATTTAAACACATGCAAATATCTGGAAGGTGGGTATCAACTACAAAGCCCAGTCTGTACTGATCCAACTTCTTTTTAGTGCCACCCTGTTTTACATCGTGAAGGGTCGTGATCGATCCAAGTTTGGAACGCCACTCAAGAATCACATCATCCGGACTCTGCTCAATGGAATGGAGATGCACATAACAGACGACACAATGCTGCGAAATGGGTATCTCACTCTTACCCAATTTTCCATGCCAACCGATGTGGTAAGGTTACCTCAAGTGGAATGAATCTCTTCCTTCTTATAGCGGTATTAACATTGTTTTCCAGCTCTTCGAATACGAACGTCTCATCACGGTGCTGTTGCATGGTGTGTCAAAAACCGAACAGGAAGGATTCGTCCAGAGGATAGCTATCTATCTGTTAAACACCTTGGCATGCCAGGTTGAAGGTCGACAGAAGCTATTTCTTGGGGATTTGGGTGTTGTAAGTGTAAGTATGCTGAAAACTCGAGTTTATTTCCGTTTGAATGGCGTCTTCTATTCGCTCCCTGCAGACTATGCTGAGTTTAATCAAGGATAGATTGACACGCTCTGTGTTTGACGATGTTATGGAGGTGGCGTGGTCAACAATGTGGAATGTAACCGATGAGACTGCAATTAATTGTAAGAGATTTCTAGACGGATGTGGTATGGAGTACTTTTTGAAATGTTTACATGTGAGTTATGCCCCATGAGCAAGTTGAATTTTATAAATGACTCTGTTTCTGACCTTAGACATTTCCCGATCGTGAGGAATTGCTCAGAAATATGATGGGTTTGTTGGGCAATGTGGCCGAGGTCAAGTGGTTGAGACCCAAGTTAATGACAGCGGAATTCATTGACGTTTTCGCAACACTTTTAGACTCGGATAGCGACGGGATTGAGGTGAGTCTATACTTTTTATGTATTGATCTCCATGTGACGAGGTAAAGTAACTTTACTTGATGACTGTAACATAACGAAATAGTACAAGGAACTTCGGATTTGGACATGGAATGTTCGAATACTTGACAAACAGTCGGTTGAGGGTTCGAAAGAGCAAATAAAGTGAGCCGTCGTCAATTCTTAGTCTAAGTAGGAATGTTCGGGAAACGATGACGTTTAGAGTCGAATGGCATGAAGTTTTGGAACTATTTATTAAGTACTTTAAAGTGATTGTTGATGCTCTTATTAGTTTTAAACACCGTCTAGAGCATGCATGCAGAATGCCATCAAAAACTGTTGGTGTATTTCAAAGGCTAGGTCTACGGGAACAAATCACGAACACTTGACCATTGCAAGCAGAGATAGCTACTCAATTCTGCCGTTCGGACTCTGCATAAAATTGTAGGTCCCCTCTACTATCCCCCCAAAAAAAAACTCACACGAACTAATGGTTGTGAGAAGCTAGGCCTATAGTACCTTACAATATACACGCATAAAAAGCTTGGGACGCTTGCATTTTCGGTGAATGTTATTTATAGAAACCCAGGGAAAGTACTCAAATCTCAAATAGGCGTAGTCAATCATAGCTGTCTCTGTCTGTGTTATATTGTAAGTCCTTTTGTGGGTAGTATGGCGTTTTCATGCAGAATATTGTATAAGCTGTCGATTTATCAGAGTTTCCAGGACCTTAGAGGAAATTGCTGTACGTTCTATAGATCGGCAATTGGTGAGTGAAGAAGATGCATCTCTTTTAGGGACAGGCTGTAAAAATAGCATGCATCTCTCAAGACCGGAACACTTGCAGGTCAAAGCAAAGTGACTCGCTGCTCGCAATAAATCTGATTCACATTGGTAATCTTTGAGCTCCTTCATGACTTGTACATTGTATTTCGCGAGGCAACTCTAGTGAAGCTATCAAAAATATTTTATTGTACCCTTAAATGGGTTCAATTCCCCTGATGAAAATTAACCGAGAGCATATATTATTCATCTGTCATTTTAGGTGAGCTACAATGCGGCTGGTGTCCTCGCTCATATAGCTTCTGATGGACCAGAGGCCTGGACCATCCAAGCGCCGAAACGTGACGATGTACTGCAGCGCATGGTAAAAGCCATAGATCGCTGGAACATCAAAAGCGAACGGAACATTAATTATCGCAGCTTTGAACCAATCCTGGGTTTGGTTCGTTGTTATGAGACTCCACAGTGTCAGCACTGGGCTGTGTGGGCATTAGCCAATTTGACATGCGTAAGTATAAAACAATAAAATTTGCACAGAAGCTGTAAACTGCGTCGTCTCATTTTAGGTTTATCCTCAAAAGTATTGCCGCATTGTGGAGCAAGAGAATGGGTTGCAAATTTTGACTGATTTGATACTGCACCCAATGCCGTATGACAAAATCAAGGAAACCGCTCAGTTGGTTATAAAACATTGTGTGAATCAGGGCGCTACCCTTGAAGGATAGCAACCATCAATGTTTGACATCGACACCGATCTGAGTAACTACATTTTAGCAGAGCGTTAAAGCGCTTGTTGTTTAATCTCCTGTGTCTTTTATAATTACATATTATTATTATTTTTTTTTGTTTTTAGTTTGTATTTAGTTTCAATATATTGATTTTATTGCAAAAGAATAATATTATACTATGCACGGCACATGCGTGCAGCTTAAATCTAAATTTGAATTCGAAGATACAAGTTGCGATAGCGCGCCTTTAGGTTTAAGGCTTCTTTCTCCTTACCCCCTATGCATACACACATACAGATTTATACCAATTTATTTTTATTGTAAATATTTGCTGTGCAAGAAAAGTGGAATATAATCTACAAAATATACATAAACGTATTACAATTCTATTTGATTTTTATTAAGTTTTCTTTTTATTGGACATCCCCCGTTTGCCCACTGTTGTGAGATTTGGATGAAGCATCTTCATAAAATATTTGCTAACAAGTGAAAATATGAATAGATGTAGTTCGGTTGGATTGAAATTGATTACACATAACACTTTTTATTACGTTTTAAATGGCTGAGAATTATTTATGAGCTTAAGTTTAAAAAGTTGCTACATGTATGCAATTTGTTATGGCATCTTCACATGAAAATAAATATTTATGAGGCATTCTCAAGTGTACCACTAGATGTAGAATGTATTTTCAATACTTGTAACTTTAAGAGCAAAATCGTATATACATATACAGAAATATTTCACTAAATTAAACACAAAAAAAAAGTCTCAGAAAGCAAGAAAGACAGCGGAGCTTTCTGAAATCTTAGATAAGATAGAAATTCGAGTAAATCTCTTTTTTCCAATCATTCTTTTGCCGTCAAAGAATTTCATTTGATATTTGTACAGACCATAGAATATACCTATATATGAGATGTGTATTATTAATGCGATGTAAAAATAAAACAAAAATAAATGTCTAGTTATACGAAATAAATTACCTACCTATACGAAATAATAAAAAGAGAAAAAAAAACTAAAATAAATATCTTTCGTCTTGTAATTATTGTTCCCTCTTTGACTACCGCCCTCGTAGGGAAACAACAAACTAATTGAATGGACAAAATGCTTCTCGGCATGGTCGCACATACCTTCTTGGTATGCCAAGGTGGACAAACAAAAAACGACGGTACATTTTACTTTCAATTGTCAGAAGCGATCTCAACACAGATTTCTGCAACTCAGTTCTCCGAAATTTGTAAGAAAAGAAGCCACCCATTTAGTCTCAACGGTCGCGTTCCTGGATGCCTTTGCATTTCAGCCATTGATCCTTTTCTTTTACGCAATCGAGCAGCAGTTGTATTTACAAGGCTCACCACTGACCACCTACAATAAGATTACTACATAAACTTTTGTCGTGATAAACAGAGAGGAAGTCTATTACACATCGCTCTAGCTTGTATTGGATTTATTATTTTACAATAGAGAATTGAAGGATTCCAGAAGAGACATCCCTATCATATCCCAGGTAGGTTCACTTTCTACTAAGTTTCCAATGTAGGACTAATAACAAGGACCCTAAGAAATAGTTGACGGGGCAAGGTAAAAATGAGTCCACTTGGTATTGCCGATCCCCCAAATATAGACAAAAATATATAAATAAATAAATAAATAGTTAGTTTCTCACAACCATTCGTTTGTTTGAGTTTTTATATTTGGGACGAATGGAAGGGACCTACAATTTTATGCCGAGTCCGAACGGCTGAATGAGAAGCTTTTCCATGACATTTATACTCTCGGATGTTTGTCAGACGTTCGCAAGAAGTGGCGCAGTGGAAAAAACCTTAAAATGTAATTTGCGTTTTTTCGGGGATCGAGCCTGGGACCACTCGTACAGTAAGTAGTCCAGCACACTAACCACTGAGCCCGCATAGACAAGTCAGTTGATAATAAATGCAAGATAATTAATATAGCTTACAAAAAAATCTGTCTGCTTAGGAAGAAAGCCAAACGATTTCAACCTCCGAGGTGGAATAAGTAGTTAAATTCCAAGTGGTCTGAGAGTACAACTTACTGCAGTGTTAGTGGTAGGGGATTCTTTTATATGGGATGAATATAATGAGTGCATTGATTTGATCAGAAAGTCTAAAGGGAAATCTTGTAAGCTATTCTGTGTGTCGATTGCAGATACTAGGGAGGCATCCGCAAAAGCCTTCATTATAAAATCTGACGGAATGTGGCCAGAAAAAATAAGTGGGAACGCTTTAGAAACATTCACCCTTATTCCCGTTGGCGTTTGTCGTATATACGACTCATGTGTCGTGTCGTTGTAAAAACCATATTCAGTTTTTTTTTCGAACTTTTGTTAACGATTTTGGTTCTTTTTCTATGTTTCAAATCGTTTGTCTCATAAAAGTTGCAAAAACTGACTTAAAATCGAAATGAAAAATTAGGCGTTTACTTTTCAAGGAGCAGCACACCACCGTACCTAATGTATATTCCATTCTAATAACTCTAGTTTGCCAAAGGAGGAATAGGTAGTGCATCTCATCCTATGGAAGAATGGACTTAATGTATTTTGCATCGATCAAAGCGCCTGAACCTAAACTATGGCATACACTTCAGGAGCCTTCACCATAAAGAATACCTCTTTAGACATTGAAAGAACTTTTAATAACGTTAGAGGGATGGCAATTAGACAAGCCATGGAAAGGATAAATGTCGAGGATTGCATTTCTAATTGGCTTTAAAAGATTTTCGTCACGAAAAACATCCCATTCCACTGTCAGACATGGTTCTATCGGTTACCAGAGCCAGAGAGTGTAGGAAAATGCTCAAACTAGACAGAGAACAACTCAGGACACTGGTCGGAATATTGTCATGGCAATGTCTTCTTAGAAACCATGCCAAGAGGCTCAACTAGTAGACTCAGACACTTGCAGTTTCTGTAATGACCTGCAAGCCGACGAAGATATAGCGAATGCAAGGCGATATGTCGCAGTCGAAGAAAATTTCTGGGGCAGGTACTTTTTCCAACTTTTAGAGAAGATAGACCATACCAACTACAAAGGACTACTTGATTTTTGCAGGGAAATTGGGTGTTTTAAAAAAGCAATTGGTTCCCTTTAGGGATCGCCCCCTTATTGTTGCTCTGCCTAGTGCCGTGACATTCGAGAGCGAGATGAAAATGCACTGACATTTCTCAGTGCGCATTAGGGGTGACCAGTGACCACATAAAACAAACCTAGGTACTGTGAAAACGGATTTTCTTATTATTCCATAATTATTTGTTATTTTTAAATTGCTGCACCATAATCGATTTGTACATTGAGATTTTTGACAATCCCCGAAGCCTATTGCGCTGAACTCAGAGTAAAATAAGAATTACCTCACATTGGGCGCCACTTTATTTAAATATCCTCCACTACATCGAACTGGGAAGTCGTCAAATAATTAGAGCTTTAATAAAACAACACACCAAATTCTTGTTTGTTTTTCTCATCAGCGTTTTGTTTGACAAGATTTTTTAGTACTGTCTTTTGTTTTTTTATTCTATTCTTTTCTATTTCAATATAAAAAAATATTCCTACTTATGAACATTATGGTATAATCAACTCCTTAAGTTCGCATTTTACACACACAAAATAATAATAATGTATTATATTTACATTGCTTAATAATATTATACATACTTAATTAGAATTATAACTAGAATTAGCATAACTACTACATACAGACCATTATGGACTATCGGGTTGCATGTTAATAGCAACCCGGCTACTGCCACCCCTATTGGCTGGTGCTTGGCGTATGAGGTGAATTAAAGAGAATCTGTGATTGCTCCTGTGACATCTGATACGGCAGGATCTCCAATTCATTTGGCAATTGATTGTTTTGCGTCTGATAGGGGTTGAAGCGATTCTGTTGTGTTCCCGTGTCCTCGCTACGACTCTCGGAGCCATCATCACTGATGCCCATCTGAAAGTGCAAGTTCGATGCAGATGGTTCTATTTGCATGTAGGACAGTAGGTTGTCATCTTGCGGCGCAACTAAATTGTGCTGATTTAAGGACATCCCCGTTGTTTGGGGTTGCTGCTGGAGATGCTGATGCTGTTGGTGGTTAACTGTCGGCTGCGGTGTGCCGAGCGTTGATTGAAGACCTTCGGCGTTAAGGAAAGCATCGATATCCTCCTGGCCAAATGGCTCTAGATCAGGTACATGTACGTTTCTTGTAAGCATTTGATGCTGTAAAGTTTGGGGTTGCTGCTGGTGTAATTGTGGATTGTGATGAGTGTCCTGCAGTTGATCGCTGGGACTCATGCCGAAGTTGTAGTTGAGGAATTGCTGATGTGATTGCTGTTCGATTGAGTTGCCACCAAAATTGAAGTGTCTACTGGTGCTGGGACTATTGCTATATGTTACAGGGACTACTGGTTGCAGAAGGGTGTATCTGGCCATTAGAAGCTGTTCAGAGACTCGTCGCAGTTCATCTTGTTGCTCCATTATCAGCTTCTGAAGCTCGTCATGCTTGCGTTGCAGTTGGTCTTGTATCTGCGTTTGAGTGGTGGTCATAACAACCGTGCCGGGAAGCATATCGCAAGCGTTCTAAAATGAGGGAAACCTTAAATACATTTTTGGTAAGGAAGGAGTCGTATAATACATACGGTCATTGGCGATACTACTGGAGTCACTGGGAATGGCGTTATCACTGGTTGCATTGGTATTGCTGTTAGATACTGTTGCGGCTCAAGAAACGTATGTCCCACCAGCTGGGAGTTCCGAATCGGAAAGGAGCGTTGGGGATATTGCGTGGGTTGGCTTATCGCTTGCTGCGACATCATTGGAAGCATTTTATGAGAATTCGACTGCATTTGGGTTTGATGAAGCGGGTTCTGTTGATGAGTTACTAGTGATGTTGTTTGTTGATGCTGCTGATGTTGCTGTTGCTGTTGCTGATGGAGGTGCGCCGAGTAGCTATTCCGTGCTCTCACTTGCTGAAATAGACGACAAATATCTTAAATGTAATTAAATATAAAAAAAATCACTGAGCTTCATTCTTACCGAGCTAAGGTGGGTCATTAGAGAATGCCTACTTGTAGCCGAATCGGCAGACATCGAATTAAAGTCAGACTCATTGCCTCGGGTATGAAAGTAGCGCTTTCGCTTGACATTCGGCGAAATGCTCGCTGATGATATATTCCCATAATTGGAACATTTTGAAGCTCTCGCATTCCATACAATACTTGAGTCTATACCCGGTGATGTGACAGCTGTTGAAACTGGCAGCTGTTTCTCGATTCCAATGTCGGGCGCTGCTGTAGTCACACTAGTTATACCGGCTGCGCCACCCACCGCCACTGAACTTTCGAGATCCCTTAGCGTCACTGTCGCACTGGAACTTTTGCCATTATTGCTATCAAGCTTGATGTTATTCAGCTTATTTTGCCGTATTACATCAGCATAGCTCACAACCTTGTGTGTACAAACAACATAGTCGGGCTTGGAGCTCAACTGATGGTACGATATGTAGAATTCACTTTGCAACCAAATCCACTGTTGACCCTTAGTAAGAAAACGGTAGAAACACGATTTGCCTTCGCCCTTTTGCATTACTGAAACGGAAAAGATGAAAAGTTAATAAGCTGCGGGTCTTTATATTTAAATATGGTATTGAAAATAATTTGGAAGGCATGAGTACCGTACATGGACCGATTTCATTTGAGGGCACTTTATTTCTATTTATTAGACAAGCCTATAATAAAATGGTTAGACGTACGAAAATACCGTTCTAAACTAAACCCCAAAGCCCTGTTTGTCAAGTCAAATTGAATTGAACCAACGTACTTTAGAAAACCGAGGCTGTAAGTATAGGGATTTAAAGAAACCACCTATTGGTGGAGCAAAATTGGGAGCTATATAGTAGGGAGCACCATAAAATGAAAACTGAAACATCGAACAATCTTGAGATTTGGAAATACGGTGAAACTATGAAATGCTGTTAATCTTGAAACAGCAAAATGTATCGCTTCGCTGGATTCCTGGACATAAAAGAACTCTAGCAACGATAAAGCGCACGAATAAGCGGGAAGGGGTCGGATAATTCAGAACAGGCAAATCTTTCTGTGAGTATCCTGCATCGCTCGCTCATGCTTGTAACACACGAGAGATGAACACCCTAAACTCCCATGAAAACTTCTGGTCTTCCATCCTACCGACATCGACAGCGCCAATGTATGTTAAATAAATTCGAACTCCATTAGTTCGTTAACAAAATGCGAAAACCGCTCCCCAAATCAGAGAGTAGTCCAATGAAGTGCTTCAGGTGTCAGGCGGACATTCGCCATGGGAACATCGAAATTGTAGAAATAGAAGATCTGTTTTTATCCTCGTAGGATAAGGGACACAATATCACATAGGAAAATGTGCCTGACTGAAAAAAGAAACTTTGAAGAGTCTACTGTGATGTGTGAGTTCTTGAGGCAACAACCAATTTTCCATGGCACTGGGGCAGGTCTCCTTCGTAGGTACTCCTTCCGGCACACTATTTATCAAACAATTGAGTAGGGGAAAGCATGCGGAAGAATGCTGTTTCTTGCTTAAATGGAGAAGCAGCCCATGGCCTGGCCATACTCAATTTCTCATCAGATTCTTTTAAGTGATGTGTTTGAGCAGTTGAATTTGGAAAGCCAATTCTCCGTGTTCTCAGAATCGTTCATCGGGGAGAGTACTATAACTACGGCGCCAAAAATTGATAACGGTATTTTGTAGAGGGGTTAAATACAAGCACTTTTTACTATAGGAGGGGGGGTCTATCTTACTCCGTTTAGGCGGGAGGGGTAATTTAAAGAAAATGATACTTTAAATGGAAAAAAAATACATTAAAAAACAATGGCAACACTTATAATGAAAAACTATAATATTTTAGAAAGCCCAGAATCTGTTCTTTCATATTATTTTTAAATCAAATTATTCCCTTAAATAGTTTTTGAAAAAAACAATTTCAAACTTGAAATTTTAGGACAAAAATTGGGGTGAGTAAAATAATTTTGGCGATGAAAACTAATGACGGATTTATGTAGAGGAGTTAAATACAAACATTTTTTACTATGGGAGAGGGGGTCTATCTCGCTCCGGTTAGGCGGGAGGGGTAATTAAAAAAAAATTATAAATAAAATTAAAATAAAATATTAAAAAACAATGGCAACACTTACCACAAAGAACTATAGTATTTTTCAAAGCCAGGAATTCGTTCTAAAATTGTCTAAAATGCAAATCAGCAAAATTTTGTCTACCAATGTGAAATTTCTGGCTAGAGATTGTATCTGAAGAATGTTGTTGATATTGGGTAAACTAATATAATTAAAAGAAAGTTTGCATATACTCAGCCTTGCACCCATCCCAAAATCCAACAGTGACCCCAAGCAGGGGGGTTGCAGGGGGGCAGCATGCCCCCCCCCATACGCATTTCAAGGCGCAAGGGTAGCAATTTGTACTCTAAGCGGAGCAACATATAAAAGTAATTTTCAATTTTCTCAAAAATTAGAAGACATAAATCAATCTGGTTTTGAGTGTTCGATTAAGAATTGATTTAGGCAGTAAAAACTACAAACAAATTAAGTATCTATTTGCTCAATATTGAAAAAAATCAGCATAAAACTTTTTTTTTAATTTTTTTCCTTAAATTTCAAGTTTGAAAGTATTTTTTTCAAAAACTATTAACAACTATAACTTGATTTAAAAATAATATCAAAGAACAGATTCCTGGCTTACAAAATTCATAAAGTACTTTATTGTAAGTGTTGCCATTGTTTCTCAATTTATTTTTCTTCATTTTAAGTATTATTTTTTTTTTAAATTGCCCCTCCCGCCTAAACGAAGCCAGATAGCCCCCCCCCCTCCCATAGTAAAAAATGCTTGTATTTAACCCCTCTACAAAATACCGTTATCAATTCTTGGCGCCGTAGTTATCGTACTCGTGCCCGTTCATCCTCTTTCATTGGCCGCGTTCCACTGACCGCTAGATGACTAGCGGCATGCCAAACTCCATATAAAAAAAACTGACATTTCAGCATTTGCGCTAGACATCTAGCACATTTTGTGAAATATCCTTTTCTGGGAAATTTTTCAATCTAGCGCAAAATGAACTGCTAGATTGAAAAAAAATAACGAACTGTCAAAATAAAAGTGAAAGTGCAGAAGTCAAATATTTCCAATTTGGTGTAACATGGGAATTCCAACTTCTATGGAATTAATTTACATTGTATTTGATTATTTAAATTACAGTGTAATAATAAATATGCGGCATGATGGCACAAAATACATTTTTGACTCTCATGAGGATGAAATCATACGAATTCAAATTGGTTCTCATGTCACTTTGCCGCTGCCGCTAGATCTCTAGCGCCAGCGTTCCTCCATCAGGGATATTATGTGCTAGATGTCTAGCGGTCAATGGAACGCGGTCATTGTTTTCCACTGTAGGAAAGTGAACATGCATTTCGATTCGCCGTCAAATGTCCAAGCGACTGCCAATTGCGCCAGCTGTTCGTTAAGCACTACACAGAGCGAAAAAAGACTATACATAAAATCAATAAGATTGCCTTATTGCACTGATTTACTATGAAATCTCATTAAAAGGAGTAAATAATATGATTTTTCCATAGAGAAATCTTAATGGTTTAATGGAGAAAAACTTATTAATCTTTTTAAGAGTTTTTCATATCATTTTTGCATGCCAAATCATATTAAATGATACAAATAATATGAAAATCTTATTACTATTTGGCTTTAAGAAGTCAAGCTTATTAAAAAATTGTGTCTATAAACTTTTAAAAGGAAATCTTCTCACATCTATAAGACTTCTTTTTAAAATTTTAAAGAGATATCTCATTCATTTTGGGTGGGAATATTAGATTGTATAATAATAATATGAAAACCTTGTTAATATTCGGTTTTGAGAAGACAAACTTATTAAAAGAGCTTGTATTTAAACGGTAATAAAGAAATATTTTTAAATCAAAAAGGATTCCCCCTTAGAACTAAAAGTGTTCTCATATTTTGTGTTGTATTGTATTGCCTTGTAGCATTCGACTTTAGATTTCATGGCAAGCGCGCGTCTACGTGTCGAGGAATGTAAGTATAAAATAATAACTTTGCATTTCTTTTCTTTTTTTAGAATAATATTATAGGTTTTTTTATTTTATTATTACTTTTTTCAGAAAAAATTGTTAATTTTGTCTTTATTGTATACCTATGTAAAATAAAAATAATAATGAATAAATAAAATATTTTAAAAAGATAATAAGTCTAAGTAAAGATCTGTCTAGAGCAATCATATCTTTCAATGAAGCCTGTAGTAATATTGATGTATGTTTATCTAGGGATAAATTTAAGACAATGCTAGAGTATGCTTACTTATTTTAATGAATGTAGTATAATGAAATATCTGTTAGCTGTAAGTGGCTTGTAGATTAATTAATAAAATAAAATAAAATAAAATATTCATAAAGATCTTAATAAGATCCTCTCTATGGTTTTGATATGACATTCTTCTTGGATGAAAACCATAGAGAAATCTTATTACTTTTCTTCTTTTTTATGTGGTGGTTTTCTCTCTGTGTAGGCCACCAATTTATTGAATACAACAGAGAGATTGGCCACGTTCCAATGACCGCTAGTCGTCTAGTACATAATATCCCTGATGAAGGAACGCTGGTGCTAGAGATCTAGCGGTAGCGGCAAAGTGACATTAGAACCAATTTGAGTTCGTATTATTTTATCTTCATGAGAGTCAAAAATGTATTTTGTGTCATCATGCCGCATATTTATTATTAGACTATAATTTAAATAAATAAATACAATGTATATTAATTACATAGAAGTTGGAATTCCCATTTTACACAAAATTCGAAATATTTGACTTCTGCACTTTCACTTTTATTTTGACAGTTCGTTATTTTTTTTCAATCTAGCAGTTCATTTTGCGCTAGATTGAAAAATTTCCCAGAAAAGGATATTTCAAAAAATGTGCTAGAGTTCTAGCGCAAATGGTGAAATGTCAGTTTTTTTTATATGGAGTTTGGCATGCCGCTAGTCATCTAGCGGCCAATGGAACGCGCCCATTGACACCGTACTGCACTCTGTTTATTCCCTTCTTACTTACCCTAATCCAGCCTATCCTAACCTAACCTAACCTAATAAAAGTAAGATTGAGATGATTTTTTCACACCCAATGTGTCAGTATTGCTATATATGTGTGGCGTTAAGTACCTACTGCTCCTCGCTAGCCCACTAAATTAAACCTAACTTTAAGCTGCGTTACTTCCAATCAGTCCGATTATGTAACATATTATAGGCTCCTCGTTTTCGAATCCGTCAGTAGGTAAGTCATTAAATCCTGGGCGTAGCGAGGGTTCGAGCCATGGGGGGAGACTTTCATTAAAATGCCGACTTATTTTAGGAATTTGCCGACTCTATAGAAATAATTAAAATCGGCCCAGCGGTTATCGAGTTATAACGTTATCGAATTTCAGGCCATATAAGATGTTTTTTGTACGGGAGGTGCCACGCCCCTTTGTCCAATTTTGATCAATCTTAGCAAGAATACCCCTGGGCCAATACCTAAGACCACCTCTAAATTTGAGCTCAATCGAGGCGACCGGGTTTGCAGTGCGAAGTCACTGAGTGAGAAAAAGAAAAGGTTACTAGCGTATCTTAAGGACCATTCACATGAGAGCGACCAACTATCTACGAACGAAGGGATATTCGCGAGTTTTGACAGTTCGGAAATTTCGGCCACAGTTTCTATCAGCAATTTCTAATTTCAGGTTAAGTTCGAACGAATGTTTTATTCGCTAGTTTGTGGAACGCGATTTGATCATGTGGATTGCGAATAAACTTTGACAATCGGCGAGTGTTTTCGAAATTCGAAGTTTATAAACAGTTTCAATATCGAAATTTCGTTTTCCAAACTTTTTTTCCGCGAACGAAACGAAAGTTTATTCGCAATCCACATCATTAAGTCACGTTCCACAAACTAGCGAATAAAACATTCGTTCAAATTTAACCTCAAATTAGAAATGCCGACCGTTCTTTTTAAAATCGAATCAAAACTCGATAAATTTGAAGTCGGCAAATTCACAGATGCCGACGGTCCTTTTTAAAATCGAAACTCGGAGAAGGTAGGGGGAGTAGGGGATGGTGTAAACGCGGAGGAAGTGTAAACAAATCATACTGCTTCTATCCAATACTATGTAGCATTAAATAGTATTTGGTAACACTTACGAAATATGAACACGAACACTCTATGTAATAACCGTGAAGCTGCGAAATCAGTCTGACATTTTATTCACATGAGAAGGTTTTTGCTATCTCAAAGTAAAATTTAGAAAAAATCTTAAGTTGTGAATTTCAAGAAAAGTGTTTAACTTTTTTAAAGTGTAAGTGTATATTTTTGTAGATGTAATATACCTAGAAGTTTTGTATTATTATGGTATGTTTTCGTTTGATTAATTATTTTTTTTTGCGAGACAATGTTTTGCTCCTAAAGACCGACTGGGGCAGGTGTAAACGACGAAAATTAATTAGTCTTGGTCAATGCTGACCACAAGGGGCTGCCAATTTATTACGTTGAAAAGATAATTCAAGTACATAGCCGATTAGAATTCGACATAACATTTGAAAGTCTGCACCTAAGACCACAAACTTCATTTATTCACTAATGGAGGATATTTCCATCGTATCGCGAAACGATGCAAAATACATTCTTCCTAGTCGAGCAATACAACCCGGGACATATCGTGCTGTATCTATTTACGCCTTCAATACCGATATGAATAATTTTGTATTTCGTTAATTATTATTTAATAAACAAAAATTAATAAAAAAATGGTGTTTATATCTACCCCATTCCCATATGAATTATAAATTTGTTTACACTTACCCCATGAGTGGGGCACATATAAACGATATTACCTTTTTTTTTAAGTCTAAAATTACTACATGTCTGACATGTCTCCAAACAATTAATTCAAATTGAAGGCCAATAGTTCAAAGTTAAATTGTGTGCGATACATTTTGACAGTAAAAGCACCAATTATATAGTGGAACGAAATTTTCAAAAATCGTTTACACCATCCCCTACTCCCCCTACATAAAATTAAACAAATATAAATTGGCATCTCCGAAAGGTGGAACCTTTGAAAATGCCAACTTGAATACATTTACAAGTTTGAAAACCTATACCTAATGAAAATCCAAACTCACTTCTTATTTTTTAACATTTTGTTTCGAGCTAATTTTTGAAAATTGCTCCTTTTTGCCGATTTTTTTTAAGTTGCTCAAGTTAATAAGTGTAGCTTCCTTGATTTGCCGACTCTTGAAAAGCGTGAAACACCCCCCTCCCCTCGCTACGCCACTGCATTAAATTGGTTAATTAAAGTTTACATTTTCAATATTCAAGCGATTTACAAACTTACATTTTTCGTGACAAGCGGTAATATTTTCGAGATCATCAAAGTGATAGTAATCATAGCCGGATGTCCCCAAAACTTCAAATGGCATATATCCTATGATGGGTGGTGCTCTGTGGTCTAGAAATAGAAATTTCCATTCCATACTGTGCTTCGATGTGAATTCATCCTTCGATGGATCTATTGTAGACATTTCACGAATCAATTGAGGCGTCTGCACACGCCCCGTCCCAACGAAAATTACTCCCTTATCACAATTGTGCTTGTTTGTTGTCGAAAACGACTGAGACTGAGTATTTGTAGTTGCAGTATCTTCAGTAGTATCGTATCCTAAAAAAAACACAACAAATGAATCTTCGAAAACAATTTCATACTCAACAATTTCAAACTCACTAAAATATCCAACAAGTTTGACCAACTCATACGCCGTAGAGTCTCCTTTGTCTAGCGCGCCGCGTTTTAGATGAACAAACAGGCTTATCTGATTATCGGGCGATAGTTCCGTTTCCAGCGGATCGATCACAGGCGCTGGGTTCAAAAAGATCTTGTACAGATTCTCATGATCAATTTCATATGCTAAATCAAAGATTGTCATATTCAATAGATCGCTCTGAAATTTAGTTCATCGCTCTGATAAAATGATTGATTTAAATTAAATTTTCAAAAGCATAACAGATTATTCGAAAGTTAATAAAAAAAATAAGCAGGAATGGATAGACAGATTGGTTGGAGCCTGATACTCACCGGCAGATATCCTAAAAGCGAAGTAATACTATCGGATGCATAATGAATAGATCCGTTATTGGAGAATACAATTATGAAACCATCCAGAGCCTCTAGCATGAGATGAGTGAACTCGTCGTTGGTGAGAAAGGTTGGTTTCCAGTCTTGCTGAATTTCATGTACCTTAGATTTATCGGTTATATCTGGTGTAATAAATATTGAATTGGTTCAATTCTTCAGTATTGTTTACCTTTGGCGCTACTTACCATTGTGATGTTTAAGAAATGCGATTGTTGACTTGAGGACTGTGGATTTATCCATTTTCCTAGTTGTTGTTGAAATCAAGGCGCTCAGGTCGTTGACAAGTAAATTGAACTGATCGCGGCGTTTTTTTTCACTGAGATTTCTTGATTTTCTGTAAAGAGGAAGTCGGTAGATATTAATTGATTTTTCATATAGTAAATTTATTTTAATGATATTAAATGCGAGAAGTGACATCCTTGTTGGCAAATCGTTACCATAGACATACCGTGTGGTTATACACTGATAGGCAATATAAAATGGGATCCTTAGAAATCACTCTCGCTAGGCGGGTGCGGAACTGACATGTAACAATAGGAACGTCTTGAGCTTGTCAATGAGGCTATAAACTATATTCAGGTAAACGTTAAAACGAGGGAATTAAATTGGAAACTAACCTAATCGTGCACACAGAATCAATGACACCACGTTTAATAAGGTTGAACTACTTAGCGCATTCTTATTTGGGTTACTAGGACCTTTTTAAAGCTTCAGCCCACCATTTTCTAATGGTACATCGGCACGGCAAATACATATAAATCAGTTCAGAAAACTTGTAAACCTGTATGTTCTAGTTTCACCACCAGACTCAACGACGAGCATAATCGATTATCAAATGGGAGATCCATCCACGGACCACGAACGCAATTCGGAGCTAAATCCAAAGTGTGTACACGCAGGGTTTAGCGTCACTGCATAAGTGCATATACGCGAATGATGTGGCGATTCTAGTTCGGGGTAAATTCTTGAATACATTGAGTGAAACTATAGAATCGGTCCTTAACAAGCTCAAAAAAAGGGCTGTAGGGTGTGGACTTCGTGACAATCCGGAAAAGACGGAACTAGTACACTTGAGTAGAGTACAAAATATCAGATACCTACTACCCTTCAAACTACCCAAGATTGGTGGAGTGGAGCTCTCCCTTTCGGAAAGCACAAGATATCTTGGCATGGTCCTAGATAAAAAAATTTAATTGTATCTAAACTTAATGTTCAGGAAAGAGTTCGCAAAGCTCATAATGCTCTCTTCGTTTGCAACATGTCAGCGGGGAAAGAAGTGGGGATTGGGATCTACAATGATGCATTAGCATTGGTTATATATACTATACATCATGGTAGTCGACACACCGTACGAAGTATTACACTCAGATAGAGGAGGACTGTCAAAAGAATAAAGTTTCGAATTAAATTTCGATTTATACGGATGTACATGGTCAAATGAAACTATTGAGGGCGTAAGACCAAGTGAATTATTCTCGAGAAAACTAGAAATAGAGGGCAGCTCTAAGATGGTCACAGAAAATCACAGGGTCTCAAAGAGCTAGATCGGAAAAATCTGTACAATTGTTAAAACTTAGTAGATCAAAGTTACAAATGATGATAGTGATACTCTCCGGGCACTGCCTTCTTAGCAAGCACGATAGGTGATTATAGGTTTAACAAATTGAAACCAATGCATGTATTGCGGGGATATGTCGCAGAGAATATTACTCATCTTACTCGGAATAGAGGGAGATTGGCTTCTCAAACAGAATTGTAACCATCTTTAGGCTCTCTAAGGAAATTATGTGTTTGGGCGGATTGGTTTAGGTTTTGACCGTGAAGGTTCCCCATGGACGGCAATGGGCCCAATATGGGACCTAGTCTTCTGTGATGAACTCACATTCTATACAACCTAACCTATGGGCCAAAATCTCGTATTGTAGATGTTGATGTTAAAAATACACCTTAAGGCAGACGCTTAACGAACCAAACTATTATAATTCTCGAGCGGATAAAGGTTACTCAGCAAATTTTAATAAGTCTCCGTTTTATCTTATGGTTATGGATTTCGAGAATGCTATGTATCGAGAAATTGGGAATGAATAGAGACCGCTTTTAGGAGAGAGAAAGTTGTTATTATAAAGGAGCCACTTACAACAACCCAAGCTATTTTGATTTGCACAATGGACAGCTATCCGATTTTTTTGAAATGCAACAATTCTAAAACTGTTGTAATCAAGAGACTGTTTGAGGAGCCCGTATAAAACGCGGAAGACCAGTGGTAATACTTTCAGAAAGCAGTCTTTAATTGACACGGTCCGCACAATCACCACAAAACCGATGCTTTGATGAACAAAATCGACTCGGAAATGTAGCAAAACAAAAACACGATCTGTATAGGCTTCTTGGGAAGAGAATAGGAGGCAATCGGTCGAAGAAATTAAGAAATTCTAACCCAGAAACAATGTACAAAAGTATTCCCAAAAGGTATATAAAGAAACACTTAGAGATGACAAAGAAAGCCTTGTATATAGGAATTACAGTTGTACTGTGAATATGGCCAATGAAAACGCTGAAAAAGAGCACCATCCCGCTGGTTTAGCAGAACGAACCATTAAATTTTGACAATGACTGATCAAATTCCCATCCACCCGAAAAAAAAACCAAGTGAGCAATATCCGGCTAAAGACACAAATTGACTGATGGGTCTGACTGCATACAAGTCGATCTTTTTATAGCAGTTGGCTTGATAGGGAGCGAATATAAGCCTTCCTAAAAGCCTTCCTAAATAATCTTATCTGCCCCTACCAGCGCGTAAGTAAGTCTGATAAAATGTTTTCACTGAGACTGCTCCAAAAAAAAACCCAAGATGTCCAAATCGACACTGACTATCTTTTCATCGATTTCAAAGCCGCCTATGACAGCATCTTAGAGACGATCCTTATACAGAGCTTTTTGCCTTCAAAATTAATCCTTTTTTATAATATTACTATCGAAAAAGCTCGCTGTAGCCTTAAGGTCGGTAACGACCCAACTGAAATCTTTAATTTAAAAAAATTTCGAAACATCATACTTCAAAGAATTGTGCGAAACTTACAGACCAATTCAGAAGGTACGATCTTTCACAAGATTGCTTATTACTTGCATACACCGACGTTATTGACATAGGTAATTAGTAATGGGCTTAGTGGTTATTACGAGTACCTATATGTCACAAAAGACAGCTGTAACTTGTAGGTATTAAGGTTTACTTTATCTACTTTAGCTCAGTTACTAGTTACTACATCTGAAAACGAGGTCTCATCAGAAATCAAATAAAGAACCCTTTCCAATCGCTGTTTCTTCGGCATTTGAACAGAACTTTGTAGTAAGCCGCCCTTTCCCCAACAACTAAGCAGACCTAGTAAAAAAAAAAAAAAACTGCCCTTTGGGCATATCAAAGCTCCGGCTCGCAGAGTCTTCAGCTATAACCTAGGTTCTAGAGGGTCAACGTGGTAAAGAAAGACTCCATCTAAAGTGTCGCCCACAAGTAGAAAAGTACCTAAACAAACTTGAAATGCGCACCTGGATTCAGTTGGCTAACTACCGAGCAAACTCAAGAAGCTTGTTAGTTAAGGCAGTTAGAGCAAGCGCTTGCTCCTGAACTTGAATGTTGCGCGAATCTGGCTCAAATAAAATTTCAGTTTCAGAACAGATTGGCCGACATTTTTTTCGTTAAACAATTGCCGAATTTAAGCCAACGACAAAATGAATAATAATTATCGGTAAACCTCTATAGCAACAATGGGTCTTTTTCTTGCAATATGAGCGCCTTAATAAATATAGCTTTTGGTCTATTTTAATTTTATTGCTTTACCATGCGTACGGTGACATAATACACTCAGGCTTGGGGTCCTGCTACTTACAAACAATTTAAATGTCTACACACAATTGACTGTCTCAGGCTGGCATCTATTGTCCGGTTCAGCTGTGCAAATATTATTGTGTAACCCTTATACCACGCGTACTAAGGATATTTTTCCGTACCGTACCGTATACCCAATTGTTAAAGCGTGGACCCGACCGAATCTCAGGTGCATGACATTCCGCTCCACTGCTAACAAATTAGACATGACATCACTACAATCGGTGTATTTATACCGACGACCTTTAAAAATACCTTGTAATAATACCACATATACGTAGATATACATATATATATTTACCAGATAGAACTCGTCCGAGTATCTATTGTGCGAGTATCCACGAGTAGATACTGTACCATCCATGACGGTGGTGGATGGAATAGAGTTTCACTTTTTAATTATTGCATTATATGTATTCGCAACTAGTAGTCAGCTAGTCCTCGTATTTCCAACCCCTACCACCCGGATACCTGGGGTGTGCTAAGCAGTGATGCCATTCTGACCGGATTCCGGTCATATCTGACCGGAATCTGTTTACTCTGACCGGAGAAAATTTTGAAATCCGGCCTAACCGTTTTTTGACCGGAACGAAAAATGTTTTTAACCGGAAAACCCTTTTTTGACCGGAAAAATAAAATTTCCCTACTGACTATAAATAAAGATAGATTTCTATAATTTGAATATAACTTTGCCATACATTACGAACATGCTCCCAAGTTCAAACAAATTCTGCTCAGGGAGCAGGATAATAAATTATCTTATAGGCTAATTTTTTGACGTTTTCTTTTGCTAGAATTTTGAAGAGGAAATTAAATATTGAATTTCAATTAATTAAAGTGTGAAATTCGATAAATCTCAGATTGGTGAACTACTCTTTTCAAGTGTCAGAAAATTATTCGAGAATAATTACTTAGCCCAATTGACACACGGCCTTAGTACATGGCCTGCCTGGCCATACACGTCCTCCCATGACTTTCATTTCCATTAACAATTTGGCTACACACAAAAACCAGGCGTCATTGCAATGAAATAAAATTTGGCTGGTAAAAGAATAGTGAAATTGAAAACACAAACAATTTCTATGGTTAAGCCGAAGCGGACGCCCGTTTTTGACGTCCTCACTCTATCAACGCAAATATCAAATAAAGATTTGTATCGAAAGCACAATGGTGCGAAAAAGAACGTGCCAGAATTATTTCTGAAAGTAGATTTTCTATGCTATATACCTTTCTCCTTTACTCACTCAAAATCTACCTGTGTCATATAAAATGAAAAATTAGTTTCAGTAAATTTTAAACAAACGAAATAGAAAACAAGTTCACAAACTCAAGATTCACATATTATAAAAACGTTTTCTAAACATAACATAACATAAAAAGTCATAAATTGTATAGGTAGGTATAGGTATTTTCTCTTTTTGACCGGATTTCAGGTCAAAAATTCTCATTTTAACTTTTGACCGGAATTTTTGACCGGATTTAGAAAATAAAAATCCCGTCATCCGGTCATATTTGACCGGATTGACTTTTTTTTAGTGGCAACACTGGTGCTAAGGAGCCCGTATACAATTTTATTCTCTCGAATGCGTCTACTATTTTATTCGAAACTGTCATTAGCAGATTCTGGTAAAGAATCCCACTGAATAGACGTCTGTGGACTACTAACTGAGAGCTAAAACCCAGTCTGCCGTAGAATACCAATTTTGACAGCAAATGTATAAGATTGTGTTGTATCTATTTACCTTATGTTTATCTATACATACATGCATAATAGGGCTGGCATTTTGTTTTGTATATTTAGTCACTGCCCGTTGTAGAAGAATCCATTCCTAAAGATTTCAACATCTTTTGCGATTGGAGAAGAAATTCCAAAACATTTCATGTGGAGTGCTGCTATTAATAAAAAAATTTTGAGCGATTTCCAATATTTAGTATTTATTCAATGATAAAAAATATCATATACAAGACACGAATATGCATAATCCCTTTGTGTTCGGTGCTTGTTTAAAGGACCTACGCAGGCACAGATGTTTGAAATTTACCATTCGTTTGAATGAACTTGACAAAAATATTCGTTTAGCATGGAAACTCTTCTATTGCCAGCTTAAAGGAAGAAACGAAAATAGTGACATCTACAATTGTGTGGGAGATGTACTATGTGCTTAGGGATTGTATCTTGTAAGATAGATAAAGGAAGTGGGTAGTTATGCCGTCGTTTGACAATGGGATGTATATCCAATGCGCAGTTCAACATAATTTTAGGAGAAGATGCCGAAAGATGTATTTTTAAAAATGTACCCTTTAAGAGACATAATATGGCAGTCACACAACTGAACTCACGTGTTTTTTTTATTATCCATACGCATACTAAATGCTGTCAACATATCTTTGGAGATAATACAAAGTTCATTCAATTCCTTTGCATCATAAATATTAAGGTATTATATAAAATATTTAGTTTTTTCCATACTGACGTGTAAAGGGTTTAAATCAATACGATGGTTTTTTTTATGAAAATACCTACCTCCTTTCGTACGCTGAGCTTAATGACCTGTCACTGGTGTAATTTTTAAGAATAAGACAGAAGCGGTTTTAATAGTACCTAAATTAGGACAAAATGTATGTTAGTATAAGTTATGTGCTGTTACCAAGAAAGGACACAAAACATTGACGAATCGGATGAAACGTCATAAAAGCTAGCTATAGCATTAATTAGGGACTTTATGTCCCTTGGCTCCGATTAAATTAAGAAAGTGAAATCACATCAGAAATCAAGCGACCAATTACGTATACCAATCACTGTTTCTTTGGGATAAACTCACTAGTAATACCTTGTAAATACAAAGAAGAGTATATATGTATAAGACCCTTTTAAGAAGATAAATACATCCAAAAATACAGACCAAAAATACAGACCACAATATCTAAAAGGCCACATCCTTGGGTTAAAAAATATTTCGTCAAATTCCTCGATTCAAATGACAATAAAATTCCATCCCGGACTGGTCTATGTAGGGGATTGACTGGTGGCCCCAGTGCTAGATGAATCCTACACATGAGTAGTTCAAAAGTGGCAACTGCTATTGGAGCAGGGATCAGTCATCGGTATAGGACCTCGCTATAATCACCCTTATTCTGAGTGGCGTTTTACTTTCACGACGTTTGTCGTTATTTGAGGCGTTTTATTTTACAAAACTTCTACGACAGGGTACGACGCCGACGTTTTTCAACATTTTTCGTTCGAGCGATATTGAGTTGCTTTCATTTGAGACCTCTACCGTTTTCATTTTACGTGATCTGGCCCCTGATCTCATTTTCGCATCCGGGAACGATAAAATCCAATCCATTTGATCTACCAGATATTAAGTCAGTAAAAGAACAAACAAAATGTTTTTTTTTTAGAATGTTGTACATATATTTAATAGCAATAGCAAAAAATAAGCTCGTGGAAAGTGCATGGTCGCCGTCAATGCCGGCGATATAAAGGGTGATTTTTTAAGCGTTTGGTTTTTAAAATTGAAAAAAATAAAAACTATAAAAATTGCTCACCAAATTCGCTACTCAATATGTCCATGGATTCCCGTGCTATTTGGCATGTCGCTCCTTCCTATTGAAACCACCAAACCCAGCCCTTTCCATTTTGGGCAAAAAAAAAAAGTCCATCATCTCATCATCTTTGAAGAAATACGGCCCAATAATGCCACCGGCCCATAAACCACACCAAACGGTACATTTTTGTGCATTGGCAGTTCTTGCTATGCTTATGGTTGCTCAGCAGACCATATACGGCAATTTTGATCTTGCTCAGTAAGACGATTACGACGACCATAAAATGGACGAAGTGCTCTAAACTCATTTTTTACCGAGCACGATTTTTGGTAATAAAATTCAATAATTTGCTACCAGAAGGGTGTAGGAAACATTTTAATTGAGGACTAGCACAGCACCCCACAGCACCCACTCAACAAAAGCTTTAAAGTGGTGCTAACAAAAACTTACTGCCAATCTTTTCTATATCTTGATGGTGGCCTAGGCTGGGTTATAGTATAGCTATATAGTCCCATCAGGGGCGGATCCAGAATTTCTTTTTGGGTATGGCCGAGGCCAGCCAAACAATAACAAATATTTTTAAAAATATATATACATATAAGACATAACACTTGCATAGGCCAATTTGTATATCCCTTCCAAACCGGATGTGTAAATTTTGGAGCAAAATTTAAAAAAAAATGTTTAAATCTAAAATACTCCAATTAGGTACCTTCAATTTAAGTAATGTTTGTATTAATAAGAAGCAGAATTGTCTAAAATGTTTTTTTTGGTTTAAGTGTTCTATTCAAGTGGCGCAAAATTAAGACCCCATATTTTGTCAGTTTTTTGTTAATACATTTTTTCTTAATATTTAAAGCTTTAGTTTTAAATCTTCCTTCTGGTCAAATCACAACAATTAAATTAACTTTAATTTGAAAAAAATTAAGTCTCTAGCAAGCGATAGAAAACCGACGTTAGGGGGTTAATGGGTGCTATTTAGTAAGTAGCGCGGAGTCTATTTGAATGAGAAATCCACTAGATACTGTTTTTTTTTTTACATGGAAGTGAATAGCCACGTAAGCAAAATCACGGACTCTCTTTCCTCGGTTCACTTGGGTTCACTCAGTTAATTTGGAGAGGAGTATTTCAGATAATTAGAGGAGAGTACAAAAAAGAATTTAATCTTAATATTAATAGTTTTTTTTTTTTTTTAATATGTACTTCATTTCAAATGCACATACCTACGTTCCTCAATTCATAACTTAAACGTGATATGAAGCATTTAAGCCTTGCTCGTATCTTTTTTCAGAACAAAAACAGTATACATAGGTATTAGGTAATACAAATTATTTTTCACTGTATAAATGTTATTCAATAAAAAAGTGATCAAAGATAGTAAATTAAGTCTTATAATATCGTCATTACCACCAATAAAAAGTACCTATACATACCGCTTTTTCTGCACAAAAAAAAAACACTTTTACTTCTTCGAGAAATTAATACTTTTAACCTAGTTTTGCGTTTAATACATTTTCAACTCTAGTTTTGGACAATTTTTATTCTGTCGATTTCCATTGGGCTTTTAACGTTTTGCTCGCAGTTCTCAGATTTTTCCTGCTCCAATGGAATATGAAATGAGATTACTTTTTTTTTGCATTTGTGTTGGTGTGTTATTTGATAGTCACCTATTTTTTTATTGCAATTTGTACAAATGTCACTTCTTTTGGTGTTAGTATGTGAGAATATCGCTAAGAAACTGACTTCCTCTAAATTGACGAAGTAGTACCTTTCGAAGTGCTTCCTTCAGTACCGACCAATTGATTTACATTGACGGAGAAGATAGGTAGTATCCTCCGTGACATGTAGACTGTAGATCCTCACAATACCTGCATGTGTCCGTGTTTGTTAAGCCTAATCCCTAAATTAGAACTTAATATTTTCTGCAGTATAAACACTGCATGAATCTGAAAAAAATGATTTTTCTTGCTCAATGGAAATCGACATTAGTTCTCGTTGGTAAACTCGAGCTGACAGCAAATTGATTAACTCATAACTGTAGTTCTTTTCAGTTATTCAATCTTTTTTTCCTTTTTTTTCTGGGGGTATGGTCATGACCCCCATGACCATACCCCTGGATCCGCCACTGAGTCCCATTCGATCTGGGCGACATTTAAGACTCCCCTTTAAAAATCCCGAAGAGTTTGTATCTATCAATTCCACCAAACTCTTAAATTGTTTTTGGTTTGTTACTTTTAACCCTTGAATTCAAGAAAAGTTACATTTTCAGTCGTTTTTCATTACTTGGCGATCACTAATTTGTCCACGACAAAATCGTCATTTTTATTGTCGTTTTGTGGCGTTCAACGCTAGAATGACAGTGAAATTTCTCACATGACGTTTGTCGTACACTAATGGAATCCACAATTCTTTTAACGACAACAACTGGCGTTCAACGACGAAAAAACGCCACTAGTAATTCTAAATTCAAATTGGCGTGTTTTAAATCATCGCAAACGCCACTCGGAATATGGGTGAATATGGGCCGCAGTTGGGCAAACAAAAACGATTTTCCAAGCTGAAGTCTATGTAATTGAACTCTGTTCGCAGGTGTCTTCTAAGAAATCTTAGAATATCAGAAATTAGCATCCCAAGCTTGAAAATTTTAGTGGAAACAGTATAGATATATAATTTTTTTCTTACTTACTTAGTTTATTTAGGTGACGCTATATTCGAGGGTGGACCTGGACCTCAACCAAAACGCCTCTCCAGTTAGACCGATTTTTGGCTAACCGCCTCCAGTTTCGCACTCCAAGTTGGTTGAGGTCCCCTTCCAGTTGTGCAAGGGGAGGTCCTCCTCTACTGTGTAGTCCCTTCTTTTGCTTTGCCCTCATTCGGGTCTACCCCGATATCTCGAAAAAAAAAAATCTCGAAAGCAAAAATCTCGAATGTAAAACTCTCAAAAAAAATCTCCAATTTAAAAAATCTCAAAAAAAAAAAAAAAAAAAAAATATAGAAAGCATAATCTCGAATAACAAAAAACCCCCCCGCTTGGGTTTACTGTTTGGATATGGGGTGGGTGCAAAAAAAAATCTCGAACTTACTTTTTATTTTCGAGATTTTTTCGAGATATAGTCTTTTGAGATTTTTGTACATTCGAGATTTTTCTACATTCGAAATTTTTGGATTCGAGATTATAAACAAAACTTTTCGAGATTTTTAGCTTTCGAGATTTTTGTCATTCGAGATTACGTCATGATCCCCCCTCATTCACCACTAAACCCATTTTTCCCGCTTCTCTGCTATGCTACAGCATAGGCAAGTAGTTGCACAGACTTTTGGAAAATTGTGCCCCTGGTGTTGGATTGCGAGTTACGCATAATTTTCTCAAGTATGATGTTGAAAAATTTCAATTTTTCATTTCATTTTTTTCTACGTGCATATAAAAAATACAATGGTAGCTGTTTCAGCTTTTCTCTCCTTTTTCAATAAGTAGCTACTAGCTAGGTACTAGGTAGGTACTTAGGTAGGTATAGCCCGTCCCAACTTAAGTGAAAATTTCTTGCGCAGGTCTCTTCATATTAGGGATTTTATTCTCTTAGCGACAACAAAACAACTTTTCCAACCAGAACTACAGCTATAAAAAATATGTGCGCATTTCAAACAACAAATATACCCCTGCTTGGGAAGATATTTCGCTCGATCGAGGATCCAGCGTCCAGCCATGACTGATTGTCCACACAGCAGCGTCTTTGGCATCAGCCAGAGCTCGAAAATAACTCTCAACCTTTATTTTCAATTGGTTTCTCACTGGGAGATATTAGGTACATTCGGCTTCGACATTAAGGTCTTGGTCTGAGATTTATTTATATATAATTACCTTTTCGCTCTTTGGTTGATTTTTATTTTTAAATTTTAGATTTATCACTCCTTAGTTAACTTTTTCCATAAAAATTAAATGGAAATGATCAACCAAAAACCTCATTCTTCGAAAGTAAGTTAAAAAAGTCAAAATTGTATTGAATTCAGTGTTGTCGTTCTTATTTAACACATATAGCTATTTTCGATTGGGGGAAATTAATTCTGTTGTGTAGATACTCAGGTTGGTTTCGATGACTTTTAGCAGGAAGGACAATGTCCGAAATTTCATTAGGCTATCGAGGCTGCACCCACATATGCTTTTAGAGAACTCAGAAACAGGATCGTAGTAACGCAGACCTTAGACATAACCTAATTACCAAATTTTTTAGATTATTCCAGAGTTATTTCCCAGGAGTGCAATTTGTTTTCATAGAACTAGGTTTTTGCTGTTCTAATTTTCATAACGACATTACATAAACTATGAATGGGTAATAAGAAATATTTTAAGAATTTTTGGAATTAAGTTTGACTAGAAGTACTCGCAAGGGTTTTAGCAATACCTTTTCTCATTACTTGTGTAGCCGGGACACTTTCACTTGCGCTGAACTTCCTTAGACGAGTGTTAACCAATGACTCTTCAAATCACTAATGCAATTCCGTATGCGCTGCTAACTAATGTCAATAGTTATAGTGAAAAATGTACAAATGAGATCTATTTTTTTCTGTCAGTGATATCTCTCAGTGGTTGACCGAAACCATACAAAACAAAAATAAGGGTTTCTCTCTGAGCGTAACCAAAAAAAAAATATTAGCAAAGAAACTGATTATTATGTGATCAAATTTAAAATTCTCAACAACTGAGAGTAATATTAAGACCTTCGAAAAGGTTGAGAGATACTTTCGAGCTCTAGCATCAGCAGCAGCACAAGATACACATTTACCCACCCCAGAGAAGAGGGAAATTTGCTGGGTGTTGCACTTCTCAAATAGCTATGTGTTTAGTAATGACAGCCAGAGTCCTGAGTAACTTTATTATAACAGCGTGAAACCCACTATGTGTTAAAAAGGGTTGAAATGGAATTTTCGGTATACTTTGTGATAAAGTAGAAAAAAGCATTAACAATTTTATGCGATCAAAAACACCTTAAGGGAAAAATTTCCTTTAAATAAAGTGCTACTGCGCATGTAGGGATCTTTCTTTTGCTTTGGGACGGACTATACAGTTTTGCACCACACGCATTGAGCTGTTTTCACGAACGATAACATCGATATGTCATATAACCTGAAACCGGAACTACTGTCACCGACTTACTTTGCAATTAATGCATATATAAATGTATTTATTATAATATGACCCCCAATGTTGACCAAATGGAAGTTCAAAGGGCATCTGGTTAATACAATGAAGTTGCAGGTCCTTTTCCGCTTAATACTCGTAAATACATGCACAATTAGTAGCATTATCCAATATCTTGTTTTTAATTGGAATAAGCACCTCCCTTTCAGTGGTAGTAATTCCACAATCCATTTAGAGAGGGATATTCAATCATACAATAACAAGTTGACATGGACAAAATACAATTTTCAGAGAATCGAAAGGATTAATACGTACTTCCATTTTGCCTTTCCATTGTAGCCAATCACGGCTTTATTTCGTATTGACCTGATAAGCAGTTTATTTCTGGAATAATTTAAGGGAAGCGAATTTATCAAATTGTAAAAGGATAAGCCAATGTTGTCCAATAATATTAAAAAGCTTTCGGCAGTTTTCAAAGCATTAGAAATATTTATATATAGTTCATCTGAATTGCATTTAATTTAAAAAGGGCTGATCGATCTTGAACCACTCTTCTCAGCTTAACATTTAATGATTCTTCATTCACGATCAACTTATTCGAACTCATTCTATATGTTAGAAACGCTTTGCATGTCTCGAATTGTATTCCATACTGCTGAGGGTATAGATTTTTGAATTACATATAGGTCTGTGTGTTGTGTAGTTATTTTCCAAACAAAATTCTAGTCGGCAAAATGAAAAACATTTCTACCATAACACGCAGCTCCACTGCGTTATAGGCATCATGCGAATATGAATCAACGCAGAACCACCACGCACTTTCGAAAAAGTTATTATCTGTAAAAACGCATATAAGAACAACAAGGCCGTATAGGCTTTGATGGTTTAACAGCAAAGCTTTAGAAATACGGAAATGTTGTTAAAAATGTGATTCTGTATGTCTTGTAGCAACTGTCGAGACATACTTATCTCTGCTTAAAAACAAATAGTTGGCAAAACCGATCCCTTTAAACACTCTAGCTTTCTTACAATCATTCGGTTGTGTGAGCTTTTGTTTTTTGGGTACTATAATTCTATGCTGAATCCGATCGCCTGAATTGAGAAACTTGTCGAGGATATTTATACTCTTAGATGGCGCAGTAGAAAAAACCTTAAGTGGTAGGTAATTTAAGTTTTTCCTTAGACTCCTCGCACATCACAGTAACCACATCCGGATAACATCCAATCCATTATGTAATGAAAAGGAGAGTAGACAAAAGCACCCTCGGTGAAGTCCAACGCCCACGATGAAAGGCATTGTGTAAAGAGATTGAATAGCTCTCAAGAGAGAACCGTCAATTACTTTTGAAATACAATCCAGAGTTTACCTCGAGGGACTCGGTCGTATGCTTTCTCCAAATTTACGAAGCATGCGTAAACAGGTGTAGCATGCTCCCAAGCCTTCTCAAGTACCATTCTGAGAGTGAATAACTGATCGGTTGTGCTTCTGCCGGGAAGAAAACCACACTGTTCATCTCCTAATCGTGACTCGACCATAGCTCTGCAACGCGTTTCCAGCACCTTGGCAAAGACTTTTCTGGGAAGACTTAAAAGTGATATAGGTACCCCTGTAGTTGGAGCAATCCCTTTTATCCCCTATTTTGAAAAAGGAACAATCACCCCAATCTTCCAATCGCTAGGAGTTTCGCCGCATTCCCAAATCACTTTCATGACACGAGAGATCCATTTAACTCCCTCCCTCTTTACCTATTTACCATTTCTGGCGGGATTTCATCCACTCCGGCAGATTTACCAGCTTTTACCGATTTAATCGCAAACGTGACTTTCCCAAGTCGAACTATTTTCCACCCTGCTTAAGGCGAAGGATCTGTCATCCTCAATGCACTGGATTGGATTGAGCAATTCAGAAAGTGAATTGCAGAAAGTCCATCTGCGCAAGATGTTCTCCTCATTGGAAAGAAGTGTACCATCTTTGGATTTGACTCCTTCAATAATGTTCCACTTCCTTCCTCTAAGTCGGCGGATAGTCTGTTAAAACACCTTGCTTGCAGATCTGTCATCATCAACACGGTCTAATATTTCGCCAAAATCCTTCCAAGATTGTTCTTTGGCTGATTTAACTGCCAGTTTGCATGTTCTTCGCACCTCAATATACCGGTTTCAAAAAGGTTAGTCCGCCCATGTGCCGTAACGATTGGTTTACGCTTTGGCAGGATACAATTGAGATACAATTTGCACAACAGCAGGTGGTGATCAGTTGACAGTTCAGCCCCTCTCAGCACACGATATACAGATACACGCATATACGATCATATCCAAAATAATATCAATAACACTTATGTCGTTTTCCATTGGTTTCACTCGGGGATTCACTCATTCCGAAATCCAATGGAACAAGAAAACTGCTTCTGGCCTGGTGAAACGTCAAAAATCATTATATGGCTGCTGCCATCTGGCTTGTATAGAATACATAAAGTGCACTTGTGTAAGTGCTTCTTGAGTGGATTCTGACTTGAAATCGAGAAGCGAAATTCTCTCCTCAGAATCAACAGAACAGTATTTTTTGCGCCAATGGAACGGTTTCAGAAGTGATTTTCTTTATTCCGGACGCTCCCGGACGCTTCTTTTTGCCCAATGGAAAACGACATTACCGTCGTGGCATCCAGCCCGACAGTTCAAACTTAGACCACATTTTCAACTAATGCAAAGGACTCACGAGTTGCAAGTCCAGGCATCATCGTCTTCAAAGCCGCTTATAGAAGCATTTATGGGCAGCAGCTTCTTATTCGGGATCCCGGCAATATTGATATAACTGTGTCGCTTAACATACAACATCCATATGCCCTTTTCAGAAGTCAAAGAACTCAAGGCATGACACTTTTATGTTGTACCTAATGTAGAGATCATTTCTCAACCGGGTTTGATTGGTGAACACCATTTCGTTGAAAACACTCTTCCAACGCAACGGTGTGAGAGTGCCGAAGTGCCCCGCGGCAGATAGAGAATAATAAAATATCTAGAAGGCAACCGATTTATAAGAGACAGGCAATACGGATTTCGGAACCGTCGTTCCACTGGATTCCTGTTAAGCTACGTAACGCACTTATGGACGCAAGCAATTGAACAACACGGCGAATCCAGAGCCGTAACATTGGACGTATCAAAGGCATTTGACCGAGTCTGGCATAGAGCCCTATTAGGCAAGTTAGCGTCTTATGGATTACTACAGCAACTCTATGTTTTTCCAACTCTATTTCTTCTCCACATCAACGATTTGCTTGGATCGACAAATAATAATATCTACAGCTTTGCTGATGACAGCACTCTTATATCTTCCCTCGAACAGTGGGCCTGTGAATGCGGCTACATCACACGGTCAGAGATGCGAACAAATTAGTTCTCTAAATGATGATCTGGACAAAATCTTGAAGTGGGGAAAAGACAACTTGGTTGTATTTAATGCAAACAAGACACAGCTCACAACATTTTCTAGGAAAAATGCATCAACAGTTCCTCAGACCCAAATGGATGACCATCCAATCCATCCCAAGGACTCAATGCACCTTCTAGGAGTCAATTCAGGAATCAAGTCAATTCAGGAATCACTTATGGCAGGAGCACATATCCTATATCGCAAGATCGGCGTCCGCTAAGTTGAGCTACCTATTTAGAGCAAAGAGGTACTTTATCCCCAAGCAGCTTCTCCTTCTCTACAAAGCACAGGTTAGACCAGGCCTGGAATATTGTTCCCATGTATGGCCCCAAAGCGAGCAGTTCGACTTATTGGAGACAATACACTCACATCGAGTCTACAACCGTTGGTGCACAGAAGACAAGTCGCTGATCTATGCTTGTTCTATAGATACTTCCATGGTAGATGTTCCGAGGAACTCAAAGACATTATCCCTCGAAATGCAACCTTTGAGCGCCCCACAAGACAGGCTACTAATGCTCATACAGTACACTTGATAACCGCGAGGACATCAACTACCCAAAACTCCTTCTGTTACAGGACAAGCAAACTTTGGAACTCGCTTCCTTGGGATATATTTCCAGAAGACTACAATTTGCAGCAATTTTAGTGCAGAACTAATACATCTGCAAGCATCTCGGGGCGCTGTTGAAGCGTTATAGGTTCGCCTTTCCCGGGAGAAGTATTTAAAAAAAATGTCAAATCAGAAGGAGAAAAAACAAAGTGATAGCTAAAAAGCTTATAGAAAAAAATTTAAGTATGGCCTGCGCTGAGTTTTGTTAAAAAAAGTGTTAAAAATTAAAAAAAAAAATGCAAAATATAGAAAAATATTAAATGGTTTTGCTGTTGGATTTATTCACGGACACGAAATTAGAAAACAACAATCCAAGGACAATTATTTTTTGGGGAGAGATGTACAAAAGTTTAGTCTCTTCTTCTTCCATTCTTTCTGATAATAACATAGAGACCCATTCACCCATGTTACGCGATCTAGATTCGAATACCTTTTAAAATAAAGAATTCGAGATATTAATGATCGAGATATGATCACATACAGGGTTTTCGTATTGTGCCAACAAACGGCAGAAATTCCTTCCATAAGCTCCCAAAGCAATTTTGGCCTACCTATCATTTCCATAATAAAATATAATAATCAAGTTTTATTTTAAACTTTGTGAGCAACAATATTGGGCAACGATCTTTTAAGGTTGGTGTTATAAAAGCAAATAAAATTCTGGCAATCCTGACCACATGTAAAGAAAGTTCACAACTTGCCGTCCAATTCCTTTCGCTGGTAAATGAACTGCTGGAGATGACTGTAAGCCGAAAGTTTCTTACAGTTTTATGCTGACCTCGTTCCTATTACTGTCGCAGTAAAACACCTCAATATGTACCTCTTAACAGACTAACGAAAAAGGCGTATCTTTGTGAGTTATGCGAAAATCCTCACAAAGTTGAACTTCTTCTCCAGGAAATATAAAATTCTAAACCCTGACTATGACTACCTATACCTACCTAAGTACCTATACATACTCGTACAGAAAGCCCATGCACTGACTCCAGGTTTCATCGTATGTTTGCGATTGTTTGTTTTCAGTTTTTTTTTTTTCATTTAAGTCGGAGAGCAGACGGGTTGTCAGAAAGCAGCATCAAGTCGTCAGCATATAAGCTTAATGTATTCTAAAAGCACGTCTCCAGGTAGAATATCACAAATTACAAAAAAAAAAAACACTAAAAGTATAGGACTAAAGATACAACTCTATGGTATACCAACTGTCGTCTTACATTAATCTGATATCATCGATTCGTTCCAAGCTACTGCAATATTTGATGTCAAAAATTGATTATACATTGTCATAAATTTAATGACGACTCCATTTTGACTCCAAGTTAGGGGGGGGGGGGCTTGTCTATTAATTCTGTCAAAAGCAGCTTTGATATAAAAAAAAAACATACATAGATATATAACACATATTCTATATATTTTAATGTATGATATGTATCTCTTATGGAGAGGATGTAGCAACATTCAATTGGGTGCCGACTGCCGACATTCCAGGAAATTCTAAGTCTCTGCTCAACTCGTTGAACTCCGTTGCTTAGGTAATCCGATCACTACATGATAACTTATGATAAAGCTGGAAGGTAATGAAAAAACAAACCTTAGGCGCACAGGTGAAATGACATATCAATAGCGCCCTAAGCTTTATCTGTATTCTTTGATGTGTCTTGACAATAGGTGTCGTTGCTGGTCACTGTCTAATAGGCAAGCTTTCAACAAGGCTAGGAAGTTTTTAAATGATGTTCATACTTACCTCCTTGGAAGAAGGTAAGGTCGGGTAGTAGGCGCGGCTCAATCCTGCTTTTTTTCCTAAAAAACAAGAACTCCATCTGGGAGCGATGGGAAGAACTTAACAAAGACAGACATAATATGCCTCATGCCAAGCTCAATCTGGTGCAACGAGAAGGGGAACGCATTTTTCTTCAGCTCATATAACAGACTTGGGAGCTTTTATGCTATTCTAGATGTATCCGCTCTTGGTGACAGTCACTTCCCCCTAACAACCCAAACTAAGCTAGTGAAAACTAAAACTACTTTGTCTTCGGGAATTCATTCCAAATATAGTCACATAAATGTTCCTTAAGGATCTACGGCACACTTCAAAAATATTATGTAATACATTCTATTGCATAGACGAAGAAATCTTTTCTTTAGAAGTACCAGCGGCTACTATACAATTCCCACACAATCTTGGCAATTATAATGATACACACGAAAGTTAATTGAAACACCTCTAGACGGAATTCAATACGACAAAGCAACCGAAGGACAAACCGTGCCATTAATCAATTATCCAATTTCGATGCGTTGCTCTAGTCACGATGGCATCCGTTTTTTTCCGAATGTTCTAGTATAGCTAGTTGTGCCTGAAATCTAAAGGATTTTACAAAGAAGACTCACCTTTTTGTGTCATCCTTGTCGTCGTTATCGTCCTCCATGGTCGACGACAGTTTGCTTAAATCCTCTTAGTCCAATTGAGGGAAAGTAGTATTTTTTAGGGATTTATTTCCTTATTTTTATTATAATTTTTTAATTATCACACTTTTTCTCTTAAATTTAAAAAAACAATTTTTTTTTTCTATTTCAATATGAAACCAAATATTATTCACGTTGCGTCAACATTGAACAATGCTAATAAATTTATGACACACATTCTGCAACTGCAAGGATGTACATAAATTAATTTTTCAAGAATATAAATTATTTTTTCACTTTTCACTTTTTTCTTTGTTGTAAAAAAATTTTGTATATTTTCCAAGAGCACAATAATTTTCGACCGTAATCGTGGTAACGCACCGCGCCAATCGAACGCCGAATATGAGTGCAGATTATGATTTGAAAATTGAATTTCAAAACGAATTCCATGCAAATCCTTCCAGAATGCGTGTGTGTTGGTTTGGTGTGCTTTCAAAAGCAACAAGTGCATTGGTGGAATTATATACAGACTTGCTCCAATTCGAGTCTCGCAGAAGGCATTTTTATGGCTGTGTGCATTTCACTACCTGTGGCATGCTTCCTGAAGTGTGCTTCGCTTCAACCAATTACGTAACGGACATTTTTTTATGCGCAGGCTCCTGCATCAGAGAAGAGTTCTCATCATACAGGACTATACTATATCATATCACATTGTTTGCAAGCAGATGGAGTGCTGTCGTCATTTTTGGGTACCACCCCTACAATTGAGCACATAGTATACAATGTATGTGTATGTATGTATGGCAAAAGCGAAGTGCATCAACTTAATAATGCAAAAAGGATATGGTTGCGGTTTGAAGCCATTTTTAGCTATCCGCCTATCAAAAATTAAAGAAATTCTTGTTCAAAATGATTGTCAAACTATTTTTGTCGACAAAATCAATTTTGCCGCTGAGACGTGTAGCCTTAGAAATTGTCATCAACCATCGACGAGAGCTTGTTGTGCTACCTATATTACAAATGGGGGAGGGCTTCCTTAATAATTTTAGTTACAAAGACGTTCAAACTTGAACTGGAAAAAGGGGTAGCGATATAAGAATGGACCAGCTACAAAAAAAAGGTGTTTATGTAAAGGAGCTGGGTTTCTCGTTTGTTTTGATTAAGTGATTGTTTTATGTCGAAAAGGAAATGTTCCTTTGAACTATCACAGGGAAATGTCTTTGGAACACTTCGAGGAAGTTATAGAGGATGGTAAGAGTGCAGGGAGAATAATATATTTGTTGACGAATTATGTTGGCTTCCCTGCCAGGATGTAGACTTTACAAGAAAGTGTCGCATTTTTTATGAAAGCAAGTGCAGGTAAAGAAAAGTGTATGATGAAGCTATATGAATTTTAAGAAAGTTTGACATTTCGGTTTGCATTACTACAAAGTGGCTCGTATATCTAATTTAATTCTGGCTACTAGAGGAGTTTTGATTCACAAGTCTGTCTCTGTGATATCTACTACTAAGTAGGTAGCAATATTGGCCGCACTGTACTGTGTTCCTGTACAGTTTAAGTTTCTTTTGGTGAACTTTGTTCAATTTTTTCTCAAAATTTGAGCTCAATCGGTTTGGGGGTTTTCGAATTTTCGAAATTTATATTTTTCCGATTTTCTGGCTTATTATTTGAGGTTTTCCGAAGCTAAAGTACCCCTGATTCAAGCTGAACAAACCAACAGAAGAATCATCCAAATCGGTCCAGCAGTTCACGAGTTTTAGCAAGAACTGCAAGCTGAGACTAACTCGCTACAGGTCTAAATATGTACCTACTACGGCGTTAGACAATAACGCCCAAGGAAATAATGCCCAAATCAATTTGGAAATAACGGCCTAAAAAAAACTCGTACAATTTGTTGTTGCAAAATTTTTTTTGGATTTATTTCCATCTTGTTGTTTATTTTTGGGCGCTTTGCATTTTTTGGGCGTTATTTCCAAATCTATTTGGACGTTTCGGAACTTTTTTGGCATTTTTTACTTTCGCAGAATAAATCTCTCTATACCTACTCTTCCAAATCCCATATCTAAGAAATTTTCTTTAAAACTACATAAACAAATCCCTTAGATTCTTATTTACTAATTTCGTGTCCGCGAATAAATCCAACAGCAAAACCTTATAATATTTTTCTATATTTTGCATTTTATTTGAATTTTTTTAACTCTTTTTTTTAACAAAAATCTGCACAGGCCCATACATAGATTTTTTTTATCACTTAATTTTTTCTCCTTCTGATTTGACATTTTTTTTAAATACTTCTCCCGGGAAAGGCGAACCTATAACGCTTCAACAGCCAGCGCCCCGAGATGCTTGCAAATGTATGTTAGTTCTGCACTTTGTAGTCTTCTCGCGGTTGTCAAGTGTACTGTATGGTCATGTCATGAGCATTAGCTGCCTGTCTTGTGGGGCGCTCAAAAGTTGAATTTCGAGGGATAATGTCTTTGAGTTCCTCGGAACATCTACCATGGAAGTACCTATAGAATAAGCATAGATCAGCGACTTGTCTTCTGTGCACCAACGGTTGTAGACTCGATGTGAGTGTATTGTCTCCAATAAGTCGAACTGCTCGTCTCTGTATGCTATGTCAAGTAGGTTAAGTGAATGTTTTGGGGCCGAGCTCCATATATGTACTGTGACCATAGTTTTAGAAGCCAAACCCGGGACAAAAAGAAATATGAAAATTATAGCAACAAACAGAAAAAAAAACAAAACACTTGTATTGGATTATTCCATAAATTATTACTTTTTGAAGGGAATCTAAGAACTTGATTCCTTCATGACTTCATGAGTCATGACGTAAAATCAACACAAACATGTTGCACTTATTTGTCGTACACATGTCTAAGAAAAATGCTCCTCACTCTTTGAAACCCAACTTGAAAACTGTCTTTCAGTAACTTCTCGATTTTTTAAATGAGACGTGTCCTTCAAAAGTATTTCTCCTGAATCAAGCTATGATTATTCCATGATAAATTGTAAATGTGTACAGAAAAAAAGAAGACAACAAATACCCTTTCAGTGTACTTTTTCAGATAATATGGATACAGAAACTATGCGATCCGCGACCCCAATATAAACTTATCTGCTGCGCATTTGGGAATAACCCCCAAGTATAAGGCCCTAAAATCGATTTTCTTTTAAGACTGTTAGGTATGCAGTCCGCACTAAAATTAAGCCCCATCCAAATGTACCTTCATTTTCCTTAGCTTAATTCTTACATCTCAAGAGAAAGCATCGGTATTCACGTCATGGTCATAGCTTTAAATCAAAACAGGATACAATCACATGCTTCATAATTAGTAATCTTTACTAGCTGACTCGATAGTTGCCTTGTTTAAATTTCAATTTGTATATGATCGTTTTGTGAACGCAAATCTATCGTGAAGTCGCGAGTTTATACAAAAATGAACAAAAATAAAAACACTTTCCGCTTTTTTCGAATTTTCGAATTGTCCGGGAAATTTTTCCAATATTTCTTCCGTAAAAACGTTATTTGGACTATTGCGGGAACATGTCGTAGACATGCTGCATACGTTTATTGTGTCGTATGCAAATTGCATTTCATGTTGAAGTTGAAGACTGAGCAATAGACCTTAGTTATGTATATGGAAGTGCATGTTTAATGTTAATAAAATTTGAATTTGAATAATTTAAAGAGTTTATAATGAAAATACGGGACTAATACGGGACTAAAAATTTAATACGGGACATTTGTACGTCCCGTATGTCTTTAAAAAAAAGACGGGACAGTTGATTGAAATACGGGACTGTCCCGGGAAATACGGGACGGATGGTCACCGTACATATATGGGAACAATATTCTAGATATCTGATTATTCTCTATCTGCCGGGCACTTCAGCAATTTCTCGCCGTTGCGTTGGAAGAGTGTTTTCAACGAAATGGTGTCCACCGATCAAACCCGGTTGAGAAATGATCTGTATATTAGGTGCAACATAAAAATTGCCTTGAGTTCTTTGACTTCCTGGGTGATTCGAAAGAAAAATTCTTCCTAAGAGATAAGTTTGATTTGAAGGATTATGAAAGAGACTCAACAACGAGCTACTTATAATAACCGGTGGGCCTGTAACTTTTTTATTTTTATTTTCAGATCGGCTTATGATAGCCCGCGTTCGAAGCGTCAGTCAATGTCAATTTTGACTTTGGCATGGACAACTTTTAGTTCCAACATGTCGGCATCACACCTCACACAGCCCGAGGCCATATGATCGCTTTACTGCGTTCTTTGTTCCTCGATCGCCTAATTTCGAAATATGGTATTATGACTCCAGACTTCTTCCTATGGAGTTATTTGAACATTGCCTTGACAGACAATATTCGACATGAAATGGTCGCTACTCAACCCTAAAAACTACGAAAAAATGATGAAAATGTCGAAAAACGAGGGCATAGTGACATATCTCCGCCGACTTTTCGAGCGGAATTATGTCGCTTTTTTCTGGCGGAGATATTATGTCGCTTGAAAACGTCATAGCTTCGCGCGGAGATATGTAGCGCGGACTTATGTCGCTACCCCAAAACGAGCACATTGCGCCATTCACTGTGGCGGCGACCATTTATGCGAAATCATATTCCACAAGTGATCAAAAAATTGTGTGGTTCAAAATAAACGAAAAATCATTTCACAGCAATTAATTTGTGTTTTTTTATTATTGACAAAAAACATCCCAAAGGTTTAAATATGGTCCACCCTATAAGAGCTGAACTAACTAACGATATCAACGGTTCATTGGAAGTTTGAGATAAATTGGACATATAAGTAATTGTACTTCAACAATAAGTCGTGCCAGAGCCTTCGATTCTAGCCCATAAATTTAACGCCGTAGAATACGACCTCGCCTATCCAATCGGGTCGTGAAATACATTTTGTTCACAAATCCAACCAAACCAAGGCGGGATTTTAATCTGTCATTATCATGAGGAATCTATCTCATCTAAAACATAACTGTAAAAAACAGCCAAGTTATTTTATATATGCCAAGTTCTTAGTTTTAGAAGGTCCAATGTTAAAAAAAATTGCTTGGTTCTAGGTTCACAGGTTAAGTTTTCAAATTCTTATATGTATATTGCATAATGAAGTTGTAGACGAAAAACTTGCCAAATAAACCAATTTTTTTCAACATTGAACCTTCTTAAACTAAGAACTTGACGTACACTTAGATCTCATTACTTTTCGTGGCTGACTTGTTTTTGTTTTCTTTATAAAAAAAACTTGGCTGTTTTTTTTAAATTTATATTTTTGGTGTGATTTCACTACTTTTTGCAAAGTTTCCAACGTTGAAACGTATTCGCTTTGTAATATGTCAACATTCACTGACTACCAGCACTTTCGCTTTCTTTCTTATAAACTTATTCATTAAAATTATATTCAGCATGTAGATTAACTTCTATTTATATTTTAAGTGGGCAGATTCCACGCCCCTTCATTGGAACATTTTTAATTTTTGATATTTCTCCTTTCGTACTCTGCAAGTCCTACCGATCTACCAAATTTCAACATTCTACGGCAATGGGAAGTGGCCCAAATAAATAATAACCAACTTTCAAAAGTGGGCGTATACCACGCCCCCTGAATGAAAAATCTCAAGTTTTGGACTTTTCCCAGTGTATGCATCACCGGATCTAGCATTCTGCCAAATTTCACGATTCTAGGATGGCCGGAAGTGCTTCATAATTTTGATGATCATCATCTAAGTGTGTGAGTGAGTCAGTTACTATTATTGACGATTATTGAAGTCCTGTATGTTGAGAACCTTTTTAAAGAGCTTGGTAAATGTTTCAATTTTGAAGTTTTTGGCTTAATTGATTCCGAAGTTAGAGAGGGGGCCGAAAACAGCCTGAGTTTGTTCCTGTAAAAAAAAGTAAGTGCCTTTAATCGAGAACTTGGCAGGGACACTACCGGCCCTTTGATAATATCATGTATTTCTACAGGCATTTTTTGAAATGATTTGGCAGTACCTACATAGTATCTACTAAATAGTTTAATTTCGCTCACAAAACGCCTTATTTACATACAAAGTCACATATTACAGTCTCCCTTTGTGCAAGCCCAATTAGCCAGAGATTTGTTTTTAAACAGATTAATTAATCTATTTGTTGATAACAAAAAAGTAGAAAAATCACAAATATAAGGGTTTGCATTTTTGTTTGACCGTTAAATCCCCTGTCGTATTAATCAAATGCAACATAAACCGATTAGCGGGTCAGTGTCTGTTTGGACAGACGTTCATCTCGTTGCTACACCTGCAGAGCTTAACCAATTTTAACAAGCTTATAATTTCCCTGTGGTATTCCGACAAATTTAACCCAAGAAGGCACCCACTCGGGAGGACACAGGAAAATGGAAAAAGGGATTCCCATTAACCCGTTCCCCGCCAAAAACATCCGGGGAGACAGCAATCTCTAATTAAAACTCAAAACAGCAGAAAATCCATCCACAAAGGACATCAGGATACCAGCCACACAAATCATACACATATCAGTTTTTGTATCCAAATGCGACGAATAGTGGGATGCTAAAGTTGATGCACATATACTCGTCAATAATCGAAACTCTTTATCAGCCAATTATTTTATACAAATATAATCAATGCACAGTTGTAATTAAATTGATTTCGAATCAATCTCTAAGCTTTGACGACGACAACGTTCAACAAAAAAAGCTCGTTGCGCTTAGAAAAATATTATTATATTTGTTTGTGCAAAACTATCTGTATCTGACTGTGCCAATGTGAATGTAGTGTGCATGTGCTGTGCAGTGCATCTATGCAATTTTTGCCATTGAACTTGACTTGACGGCACACACATGGATAGAACAACTACATAATGCATTTAATTGTATTATCTGAAGTAATACCACTCGTAAAAGCGACGACTTGCAGCGCGAATTGCATAATATTTACAGTTTTGTGTCGGTGTAGGTGCAGTGCATACTTACGCAGAACGTAGTTCAGCGCACGGAACTTAAGACGTAATGCGATTCCATGGAGGTGTGTGGGGGGAGGGAAACATGTTTTAGTGGTCAAGTGTGAGTGGGTGCGGGGTAGTTTCACAGAAAAGAAAATTAAATAATATTATAATATGGCAGTCACCTTGAAGCTTTTCCTTCAACCCTTCTAGGTAGATACCTATATTATATTGTGGGATGTGGCGGATAGCGTCGTCGTCAGCGTGGTTATTTGTTGTCGCCTGCTCTTAAACTTGGTTTACCTTTACCCTTGTGTGGGGCTGATGGGGCATTGTGCGGCAAAAGTTTATCGCGCCAGTAACTTGCCGCTGAGGTGTGTGTATTACTTTCAAATGGTGAGACGTTCTATTGACCGCAAATAGTTTTAGACAATTGGCGGAGGGTAGATTGGGTTTCACTAGCTAAAAGCACCACCTTTGGTGACATACGACAGGTTGGTTAAGTTGTATAATAGTAGCATCAGGTTTTTAGGCTCTTCTTTCAGGTGGTTAGGAATACATGCTTGATTCTTCGTTGTGGAATGCAGCTTTTTCAAGCTGTTGGAATTCAAGATCTTGCGGTTAAGAAGCATGATCAATGTTAGCTGTTTGTAGATAATTTTCTCGTATGTATGTACATATAATATGTAAAATTGTTTTCGGTCAAAATTTCTAACTAGAGATATATAAAAAAATCCTGATATAACGATGATAGAGAGACAGGTAGAGAAACTTGGGTAATTCTGTCCGTAAATGGTTTGAGATATGTATTTGTTTCAAACTTGGCTTTTGGGCTCAGAGGTAGGGAAAATTTTTCAATATTACGACGATATTAGGGGTGGAAAAACGGTTCTAAAGATCTATACAGTACATGGGACTTCGTTCGTCCGCTTTATCATATACATTATACAGGGTGTTCCAGTTAACCGGTACAATCCTTTAAGGGGAGATTCCGCCGAACTTCCACCAAAGTAGGTGACCTCTGATTTGGAGGTGTTAACGCTATAACTTCTAAACTATTGTAGGTAGGTACACAACAGAGTTTTGTACATTTTGAAAAAACAGTCCTTAAACTCAAAATGTTGAAAATTCTTTGTTACATTTTTTACTCAAAATGCGTTTTTCTCAAAATTTTATTTTTATCTTAAGCAACTCTTGGCACGAGTACGATAACTACGGCGCCAAAAATTAATAACGGTATTTTGTAGAGGGGTTAAATACAAGCATATTTTACTATGGGAGGGGGGTCTATCTGGCTTCATTTAGGCCGGAGAGGCAATTTAAAAAAAATAATTCTTAAAATGAAAAAAATGTTTTTGTAAAAACAACACTTACAATTAAGAACTTAGGGATTTTTGGAAGCCAAGAATCTGTTCTTTAATATTATTTTTAAATCAAGGTTTATTTGTTAATAGGTTTTGAAAAAAATGCTTTCAAACTTGAAATTTAAGGAAAAAATAAAGTTGTATGCTATTTTTTTCAATATTGAGAAAGTATATACTAAATTTGTTTGTAGTTCTTACTGTCTAGATCAATTCTTAATCGAACACTGAAAACCAGATTGGTTTATGTCCTCTTATTTTGTGAGAAAATGGAAAATTGCTTTTATATGTAACGACGCTTAGAGTACAAATTGTTACCCTTGAAATGGGTTGAAATGGGCATGCTGCCCCCTGCAACTCCTCTGCTTGGGTTGGGGTCACTGTTGGATTTTGGGACGAGTGCAAGGCTGAGTATATGCAAACTTTCTATAAATTATATTAGTATAGACAATGTCAACAACATTCTTCAGCTACAGTCTCTGGCCTTAAATTTCACATTGGTTGACAAAATTTTGCTGATTTATATTTTCGACAATTTAGAACAGATCCCTGGTTTGAAAAATACCGTAGTTCTTTGCTGTAAGTGTTGCCATTGTCTTTTTAATATTTTATTTTAATTTTCTGTATAATTTTTTTTTTAATTACCCTCCCGCCTAACCGGAGCGAGATAGACCCCCCTCCCATAATAAAAAATTCTTGTATTTAACTCCTCTACATAAATCCGTCATTAATTTTCATCGCCAATTTATTGTAGGTACTCACCCCAATTTTTGTCCCTAAATTTCAAGTTTGAAATTGTTTTTTTTTTTTTTTTTTTTTTTTTTCAAAAATTATTAATAGAAATAACTTGATTTAAATATAATATGAAAGAACAGACTCCGGGCTTTCAGAAATGATATAGTCTTTTATTAAAAGTGTTGCCATTGTTTTTTAATAAAATTTCCCAAAGTATTGACATTTAATATGGAGATAAGGAAGAAAATTAGGAGAAAATTATTCTAAGAAGAACAACAAAATTGCATCTCACTTTCAATTCGCCCGCCCTATATTTACTTAAAGAAAAATGTGTGCTCGACAATATTTTTTGGTTATAGTACAAGCTTTTAATAAGGTCTGGCACAAAGTACTGAGCCACAAATGACAAACCGCGGTACTAATAATCATTTTTAGTGTCCAGGCTAACTTTTAGGAAGTCACAATGGCGAAAATTTCCATATAAAACTATCCATTGTGACCGTCAAAATATTTAAGTTGAAGACTAAAAATGATTATTGGTAAGGCCCAAAATCAACTGTCGAAGTTTAGAATTCGATAATTCTTGAGTCATATTATATATCAGACCGTTTCTTCAGAATTAAATAGGAGACAGAGTGCTCAACATTAAGATAAATGTACCACAAGGCAGTGTGCTAGGTCCAGTGATATACCTTTTATTTACTAGCGATCTACCTCAAACTGGTGAAACCACTATGGCATCTTTTGCAGATGACACTGCTGTACTTGATGTGGAAGGAACTGTTAAAATATCAGAGCAAAAGTCTCCAAATGGCAATAAACAGTATCTCAGAATGGACAAAAAAAAATTAAAGATTACATAGATTAAATGACCTTAAGTAAGTTATATATTCCAGTATACATAAACAACAATAGGCGTATTTTTTTGGGAAGTGAGTATAACAAATCCAAAAGTGAGTATAACAGTTTTGCATGTAAAACCAAAAGTGAGTATACCAGTTTTGCATGTAAAAGTAAAAGTGAGCTAGCTATAGATTCCCAAAAAAATACGCCTAATGTATACTCAAATACAGCCAAAAATCTAGGCATGATTCTAAAGTCTAGACGCTAAACTTAGTTGGAAAGCGCATGTAAAGAACAAAAGGGATGAGTTGAACGGTGCCGTGAAATATAAAAATAAAAAGAAAGTCTAAGGAAATAATCAGCCCTATCACAGATTCCATTCGTAAGAAATCCCCGAATGAAAGCTACGATACGAACTACGAAAAACTTACTTCACAAAATCCGAATGGAATCCACAGCAGCATTGCCTCATTACCCGCTCTTATTCTCATTTTCGAAATCAGCTGTTTTGTGTCAAATCGGTCATGTGTGAAAATTATTGAAATGAATTGCGAGAATACTTTCAAATAATTAAATAATTCTTCTTTTTTAACAACAAATTAAAAATATAAATTGTTTAAAAGTGGATTCAATTGCAGTGACCTTCAGGCGAAAGCAAAATCTGAAAATTGAGAAAAATACTTCGCGACTCTTGCCTCTTGTGTTCCCTTTGACTTAGATGAGCCAACGTGCGAGTAGGTATAATGCATTCGTTTTGTTTTAAAACGAATAATAAACTTACAGGTTTCAAAGAAATTTTCGACTTAATAAACCGGCATTTTAATATATATTAGAGGTGCTGGAACTTGAGTTTGTCCCGGGTGTGCTTTCGTGTTCAATAACTTCGATATGTTATTAGTTGTGTTTGCCTTATTAAAGTAACAAATAAAATTGAACAAAAAAATGGTAAATACTTCGTTTTTTATACAAAACACAACCTATTGCTGTGAAAAAATCGTTTTTTCCCAACGTCTCCGATGCAAATTACTTTTCGTAGAAAAAGAGGTAAATTCTCCGTTTCATTCGGATTCAGAGATACCTAATTTTACGAATTTCGAAATTCGTAGCAGACTTTCCACTACGAATGGATTCCATGATGTATTTTTCGGGATTCGTTGCGTATTTCCGATTACGACGGAATTCATGATAGGGCTGAATGTCGAGTTCCAAGAATTTTTGCGTTGGAAAAAAAAATTTTAAAAATGGAAATTATGTCGATCACTACAATAACATCATTTCAGAACCATCTCCAATCTGAAATGGAAATAAAGTCGATTCGACCTTATTTCCTTTGACTTTTTTCACGTCACCGAGTTGAACAGACGATACAGTAAAATATATTGGCTGGAGTATTAAAGACCAATCCCGGTCCATTGTGGTGGAGAAACTCTGATATAATTCATTTCTATTTTATGGAATGTGGCAGAGTATCGATGTCCCCCGACGGGGGTTTAACTTGCGCCACTCGGGAAACAATTAGATTGCTATACAGACCAGTTCTGAAAACTGTATGGACCTACGAGCTCCAGTTGTGGAGATGCACATGGCAAAAAAATTTACAAACAAATGTAGGTACAAGTCTCCCAAAATAAAGTATGTACTAAGGAACTAAGGAACGCTGATCTATATAGAGATCTAAGTATTAAATGATGAAGTAAAAAAAATTGCTCAAAGGCACAGAAGTAGGCTTCTTAACCACGTCAACTTAGAAATAATATAACTTTTAAATACTGACAATGTAATCAGGAGATCAAGACCTCTTGATATATAAGAGTTTTATAAGACTAAGAAAGTATTGAATATTTTCAAAAAAAGAAGTCCGACAAATGAGTCAAAAATAAATTGCCGATTGGTCGACTGCCGAAATTCAGAGTTCCCCCGGGATGTATTTTTGGATCGGGTTAAAGTCACTCACCATTTGCAGAAGTATCTCGCACGTACTAGCTTAGCAATGCCATTCGCTGATTTTCCCTTCCAGCAAAGCTTCAAACACAAAACAAAAAATGTGCACGACTGGGTCGCACGAAACTTTCTCGTTTATTGCGAATCTCGCAGAATCTCAGAGTTATTTCAACAAATTTTACGTTCAAAATCATACCCACTTAAGATGTACTCAGGTTTAGTAACTCAACCCTTGTTAATTAAAATAATAATAAAAACTGAGCAAATGATATTACTATGGATTTAAGCATTACCTGAAAGTAACATTTTTATCATAATCGAAAATGGCGTTTTTGAGATATGAGCAGTTTTTTAAAGTACTATTATTAGGGATTTGGGTGGATATCAAAGGACGCAGTCTTTTCAGGGAAAAACTGAGTTTGCTATCAAGCTAAGAATGACAATAGTACCTTAAAAGTAAGTTTTTTTAAATCGTTTTTTACCGTTTTCGAGAAAAAGCCAATTTTCAAAACTGCCGTTGCTGGACTTTTTAGCGAAAAACTGGGTATGCAGTCATGTTAAGCATGCTTACATTAACTCAACTATCAATTTCGGTTCAAATCGTTAGAGCCGTTTTCGAAAAAATCTAAATTTAGACATATTTCGTAATACATATTTCGTAAAATTTGTATATGGGAGGTACCGTTAATATTAGGGCTAGAATAAAAAAAAAAAAACGTCCCTAGCGGGAAACCCACAAACTCTAAATACGAAGTTTGAAGCAAATCCGTCCAAGCGTTTAGATTCCCCAGGGGTGGGACAGACAGACATACGGACGGACAGAATTGCGAGACCCACTTTTTTGAGTTCCCCTATCATCGTTATATCAGAATTGATCAAAATCTCGAGTTCGATATTTTGTACGAAAACAATATCTTTCTCTTACTACGTATACGAGAAAGTTAAAAACTGTAGTAAAATTACAAGACTATTCAGGTAAAGTCCCAAATCACAATGAGCTCAAATCAGCTGTTAGCTGTCAAACTGGTTCATGGTGGTCGATGGAAAAGAGTTGTCAATTCGGAAAACAAACCCTTTACTATACCATGGTAGCGGATTGAACTTATCAAAATAATTCACTAAAATGCGACAACTGAGCGTCCTAAAAGACATACAACTTATGCACATAACCTATCGATGCACTTGACAACCTCGACTCGAAGATATCTCTTTTGCTAACCTATTTATTTTATTGATGTAAGTTTTTAAGTTTTATTGGTTTCGTTTGAAAAAGTAGCCTTTCACTACCAATTGAACTGCGCCACCGCACCACTATAATTTATTGAAAAATAACGTAAGAACATGTTAGGGTAGAATCAGCGGAACACTCGTGAGTGGAGGGCATCACAAATATTACCTGACCTATTCTTCATATAGCATTTAAAGCGGTTCAGTATTGGCAAATATTCAATATGCTGCCCACAATAAACGAGAAAATGTACATACAATCTATCTAAAACATTAAACCTTTCAATACAGTCTCGACTAGTATTGAAGTGTCAATGTCAACTTTCTTGAAATTGTGGTTCCAGTTCTGCCGGCTAGTTTACATTTTGCATTTCTTTTTATATCCTCATTTGAATGCAAATAAAATATTAAGATATGTATAGTATAGTTACATGTTACTGCTTGAGCACAATCCCCCTCCCCCACTTCTATGTGTGCGATTTGTCAAAGGTCATTCAAACTTGCATCACATGCTAACTGATATAAAATGCCAGATAACTTGTAATACTATTACTACGATTCCATTAGATTGGCGTTTTCTCTTGTTTTTCACTTATTTGTAGTTTTATTCGCAATAATTAATTGCATATATTAACATGTCAGAGGAATACAATACACATGCCGTCCGACACAAACACACACGCATCCACTATTATCAAATGCCCGCCTATTTACATTACACGTATTTTATTAGATAATTAGAAGTAACGCTATTATTATGCAGTTCTATGTTTTTTTTTCTTTTGCATAAAAACCTTAAACTTTATAACAAGTACACATGGGTAGAGCTTAAATTGATAAAAACGATTTCCGTATTAGACGACTATTTGTTTGTATGCTAGGTTCTTGCACTTGAACTCTCTTGCTCACCCTCGCTGTCAAGCTCTCGAAAATCAATTTTATATAATTGAATTATTGTTGTTGAAAACTCGTCGATATTTTTATTCGAAACGCAAAACCGTTAAGGATACTTCCGATAAACAAATAAAACGGAAAATTAAGCAAATACAGAAACAGCCAATTCTAGGGGCTAACGCACAGAAGCTCCACGGGCAAACCGAGCCTTCCCTGAACCGAACTAACTGCATGCTGCCTTTTCTAAGCTTAGCCGAGGCAAAAAAGAACAACAAACTTTCAAATGCAACAAGTACGCGATATACGCGACACGTATACAGATACATTAGAACATATACCAAGATGGTGTGCGAACAAATTGCATCTTATAGTAAACACATGGATATAAGCTTTGAAGCTTGTTAGAACGACGTTATTATAATACAAACGAGCACTGCAAGAACAAGAACAGCGCGCAGCATTCACTTGCACTTTGACGCAGCGACGAGCAGTAGCACAATAGCACATTGGCGAAATGGAAAATTCGCCGACATTATAGTCGAGCGTATGTGCAAGTCCAGGGTAAACTCAGTCAGACAAAGTGAAAGCTTTGCCAACAGCATCTCTATAGATATAGAGGTAATCGCTGTCAAGGGGGTGTGGGGGTTGGTTTACCTGTCTGATGTATTTATCAGTTATTTTTGTATTGTCTTACAGAATAATGGTAGCTATAGTTGTGGATACGGTATTACAACATCGCTGTAAGAGCTTTGATTAATTCGTTTGTATAATTGATTGAATCGATGCAGAATGTGCGACTCTATACTACCGGACCATAGGTTCGTAGAAGGGTTGCTGTTATCTTGGAGGCTTTCGCGAAGAAGACAAACAACCAAATGAATGATTCAGGGAATGATCGATAAAATATTGTAAAATATACCGTATTGCGAAATGCATCGATCTGTTTTGTTGCAGCGATGGCGGATAGAAAAATAAAAGTGAACAAATTTACCATTTTCGCACACAATGTAGACGGCTTATTTTTATTGGGTAATAGATAGGTGAAGAACCTTAGATGGATATAGTCGATATAAATAAAATTCTAAGTCAGTACTCCCCTGCTTCAGTACCAGGAATTAAACAAAAATACTGATGGGTTCCCGGCCATGAGAAAATTGAAAGTAATGAAAAACTGATGAACTAGCCAGAAGAGGCTCGGAAACTCCCTTTATAGGACCTGAGCCTTTCCGTGCAATCGCCTAATCAACTGCAAAATCGGCTATTAAGAGCTGGGATTTTAGAGCAGAACGAGTGCATTTCATATTGTGAGAACAGCCTAGGTCTTAGACAGGCCAAATTGCATAAACTGTGCAGTCGCGCGATTGAAATCGCATGTGTGTACCTAGCCTTAGTCACTTTCAACAAACATGCTTTAATACAAAGAGAGACCAGCTGAAATAGTAAATAAGGTACCTACTGAGCAACAAAGTTTCCATCAATTTCTTCAAAGATTGAGCACAGATTAGAATTAGAACCATGACCAAAAACACAGGAGGACTTGCCCCATAGAGGGGCTAGAGGCTATACTCAATCTTAAACCTATACACCTTTTCGTAAAGGAATCTGCTGCAAACAGCGCCCTTCGGTTAAGCCACATCAAAAGCTGGTAATACAGCCTGACGGGTCATGCATGCAAAAATTCTGAACAATTAAACGGGCATTATATGCACGGACTATACACTATATTCCGGCTAGATTTCACAAGACCATTTACTATGTGTATCTCAGTAGAGACGAATGGTACCTACAAAGATCCACCATACCTATCTATACGGATGGATCAAAGATGGAGGTCGGCTTTGGCGCGGCTTTCTACTCCGAACGGCTCGGACTATCCAGTTCAATAATACTTCTTGACTACAGCAGCGTATTCCAAGCTGAGGTACTGGCAGTAACAATAGCTGCTAAAAAGGTTGCAATGATGGCAAGGGTTCTCCCTTGACCTATACCAGGCCGACACCACAGCAATAATTCAGACAGACGATTGTGAACAAAATACTAATGGTGACAAATGAAATATGGAGCAAGCTCGATTCCTGCGGCATAACCATGAAAATGTGGCCAATCTATAACAAACAAAAAACTGAGAGAATCTTACAATTGAAGAAGAAATCATTGCCCTCGATTGTGGGTATTATCACCGTACACAATGCTGAAATAGCATACCAAGAAAAACGGAATCGGCACAGATGACCTGTGCAGAAGATGCGGTGATGAGGAGGTGAATGATAGCACCCCACAGTTTCTGTGTCAATGCTCAGCGCTCAGCCACATAAGAAATATAATCCTTAGTAGTTACTTTTTCGAGGATTTGCAAGAACTTTCCGACAGGTCCATTAATGACCTACTTAAATTTGTAAATACAACGGGTTGGTTTACCAATCGGTAGGTTTTTCATACCTTTCCAGTGTGTAGGAATCATAAATAAACCCCTAGGGAATCACAACGGATCTACATTGATCTAAGTGTGGCACGTACATGTGTCTCCTGTCTTGCACACCCATTCTAACCTCACCTATGATTGAGCACAACACTTGCGATGAAAGAAAATTATTCCGATGACACTAATGTGAATTCAAGTTGGATGCCACAAACGGGCAATTGAAGACGCTTAAGCCCCGGTGCAGACTTGCAGGCGTTTGCAATTTTTTTTTGTATGGGCCAACAACAGTTTGTTGTTACCTATGTCCTTTCTTGGGCCAATACAAGTCCATCAAACCTAAAATCGTGAAAATCGAACGATCTGCTATCGAGTGATGCGTGCACACACGAACGGCAGTTTCGTTTAAATAGATAGATGTTTCCTGAAATACCTATTATGACGATTAGACCCACCCACGATTCAAAACCATATACCGACTTAACCAACAAGCTGTAAGACTGAGACCTCTTTAAGTTGGTAGCATGCCCCGCCTATAGATATTCTACGGTTTGTTGTAGTAACGCTGTTCCAAAATTGAAATGTTGGGTAAATCCATTCCATTCATGCGAAATATGGCCTTATGTCGCCTTTTGAATTTTTTCGAAATATGGCCTTATGCGATTGCACAAGCTGAAGACACGAGTTCACTCTCTGTTCCTGCATATAGTGACTTTGATGGAAGTGAAATATGAACTTGATGCAACAGAAGTCCTTACATCGATAGACATCAAAATTAGTGAACCGAAATATTGACCAACAATTGAGAAACAAAAATATGGGCGCAGTGGCTCAGTGGTTAGTGTGATGGACTACTGTGCGAGAGCTCCCAGGTTCGGTCCACGGAAAAACACAAATTACATCTTGAGTTTTTTTCCACTCCACACCACACCACCTCTCGCGAACGTCTGACAAACATCTGAGACTCTGAGAGTGTGAGAGTATAACTGCCCTGAAAAAAAATTCTCAATTCAGCTGTTCGGGTTCGGCATACAATTTTAGGTTCTTTCCATTTGTCCCAAAAATAAAAATTCATACAACGAATGGTTGTGAGAAACTGGGTCTAGTGCATACACGCCCGTTGCGCCAACTATTTATTTTTTAATGGAAATAAATCGACGAAAGAAGAACAATAAACCTTCGAAAAATTAATAAATGAGAAATACGCATCTTAACAAGTCGTATACTGCAAGAGCTGTCAATATTATGTATAGAAGAAACGGAAACCATGAAGCACCTATTATTCGATTCCAATACTTGGGAAACAGGCATTTTAAAGAACTAGACGACATTGCGCAGGTTGCGTTGACAGACAAAATTAGGCTTGAAAAAGCAGGGCTTTTCAATAGACCAACTCCACCAGAAGATAATTACAAAAAAAATGGGTAATGTGTTATGCAATTTTTTTTGTTGTCAAATAAAATTTATTTTATTACCACGAAAACCATTGGGATGGACCAAAATGCCAACGTGGAAGAACCTACAGCACATACACATCGCTTCAATCCTAACCTAACCGGCTGTGGGAATTAAGGCCTCAAAATCAAAATTAAATAAGTCCCCAAAATGTATACGCGAAACTACAATTTTGGAATCAGCACTACAGGCACGTAGCCAGGGGGGGGGCTTGAGGGGCTGAAGCCCCCCCCGAAACGCTAAGCAAAAAATTATAAACTAAAACTTTCTAATATAAATTCAAATCTTCCGCAACCATTCAAATGCAAATATAACTTAAAAAAATTTCATTAAAAAACACGCACCAGAGAGCCCAAAAACTCGACTTCTAAGCCTTTCTGAAACAAGATTCATTGGCATGATAGTATTATTTCCTTTGTAGAGCTCTTCAAATGCATCTCAATAAGTCTTGAAGAAATAACCAGCAGAACGTGGGCGATGTCTTCGAAAGCATCAACACTTTTGGCGGCGATCCAAAAAAGTGATTTCCTAGTAAGCCTCATTGCATGCGAAAAACTATTCAATTTAACGCTACCCTTATCAGTTTTCCTACAGACCAAATCCTTAGATTTCGTTTCTGCTATCGACCGCACAAAAGAAGTTCTGAATTCTCTTAAGAACATCAGAGAAAATGCCGAAGATTTTTTCAGAGAGGCTTTTCAATCCGAATCCCAACTTGCCGAGGACTTATTTGAAGTTGAATTAAGAGCCCCAAGAACTTCATTGAAACAAACAACGCGTTCCAATCCAGAAACCTCTTCTACTGAAGCCTATTTTGAGTGTCTATACTGATTCCTTGCATAGGAAACATCGTTAAAACAAAATCTTACGGACAGATTCATGGTTAACGAAGACGTTCTACCATCATGTCATGTCAAAAAAAAATCAAGACGTCTTCTGCTTTGAAAAAAATAATTTTAGTATGTTCGTTTAGGTACATACGATTTAAAAACTAATAAGAATCAGTGAATTGGAATATACAGAGTATACCAGTTAAGCAGTATAATCCTTTAAGGGAAGATTCCTGAAGTTCCGCCGAACAAAATATTGTATGCCAGATGGGGTCTATTTTCACCATATTTCCCGTTTTATTTTTTTATGGAATTTTTCTCCTTGAGAATTTTTCTAAAAATTATGTTAAGCAACTTGAATTTGTAGTAAAAGCCGTTTTTTTTTTTGTCAGACAAAAATGGGCAAAAAGAGACTCGATATTTCTCTAAATTCAACTTTTTTCTTTCACAGAAACCCAGAAGAAAAAATCCATGGGTCTTAGGTAAGGAGATCTGGGTGGCCAAGGATTGGGCGAAATTGACCAGTTCACCCTTCATTAAAATTATGGTTAAGGAATGGATTTACCCCGCTGCTACTGTCACAAGGTGCTCCATCTTGTTGACAGAACATCGCTCTTCTCTGAAAAAGAAGAACATCTTCAAGGAGCTTCGGCATTCGTTCTCTAAGAAATTCAAGAGAATTAACTGTTTGTGGAAGAACGTGCTAACCTACTAAAGTGTTTGCAAACATTTACGCTAAACCTCCTTTGAAATAAGAACACATTTTGAAAAAGTTGTTTAAAATAATTAAATTCTTACCTTTGAAAGGATGTTGTGTGATTTAATGGGGATTGGGGTCTGACCAATGGTGCAAATTGTGGAGGTTTGTAGCTTTATAACTTTGTTGTGAATTGCGCTCCGTCAGTCCACAGAATGTTCTTGAGGAAGTGTCCGTACCGGTGCTAAATGGGAAGGGTGTAACCCATTACTTTGGAAAGTTCTGGGAAGTTCCAATTGCACAGCTTGTCCTCGGACCTGACTAAAGGCTTAACTTCCACAGTACTTCCATTGCTCATTATTACGTTAGTTTATTTTTCTGACTTAATTTTGTTTGACCATTTTTTTGACAAAAAACGGCTTTTACAACAACTTCTGTTGATCGTACGTAAACAATTTGCTTAACATAAATTTTAGAAATTTCTCAAGGATAAAAATTTCATAAAAAAGAAACAAATTTATTAAGTAAAAATTTAGAGAAAAAAACATGTTAAGTAAAGATATGTAGCAACAAATTTTCAAAATGTTGAGTTTAAGGAGCCATAACTTTTTTATAGCTGCACAGATGTACTCGTAATGCTTAGGACTTGTATGCGCTACTAAATTGTCTTTTCAAAATGCACAAAATGAACAATTTTTGTATCTAATAGTTTAGAAGTTATAGCGTTTTAAGTGGTAACACCTACAAATTAGAGGTCACATCCTTTGAAGGGTCATAACGGGAAATATGGTGAAAATAGACCCCTCCTGGCATACAATTTTTTGTTCTACGGAACTTCACTAATCTTCCCTTAGAGGATTATTCTGCTTAACTGGGACACCCTGTATATAGTTTCTTGTTTAAAGAATTCCTCGTAAGATTTGGAAGCAAGCCCCCCCCGAAACAAAATCCTGGCTACGGCCCTGCAGCACTAGCTGCCAGGGCTTACGGCTAAATGTATTTTATATAAAATGGCCTTCTGCTTTGGCGGTGAAGGGAAACCAAAAAACAAAGTGTAAACTTAGCATATAACCGACTTCGCACCTACTCCAAATCATACAGTGACCACAGGCAGCGGGATTACATCTGCTCTGATTTTTGTAACTGGCCGCACTGTTTGAGTCTTATTTCATTTTAATGTTGATGTACCTATTATTTCCTGTAGCCTTGTTTCCTAGAGTCAAGCAACTCACTGTCCTAAAAAAAACTTCTCCCAAATTCAGCTGTTCGATCTCGGTAATAAAATTCTAGGGCCATTACATTCGTCCCTAATGGGCCTAGGGCGAAAACTAGACATACACAAGCCCACAAGCTGGCCTTTGCCTACAAGCTGCCTGGTGCGCCCAGGATTTGTTCATGTACAGAGCCTATATAAATCAAAGGAGCCGAGCGCCATTAGTCCACACATACTTAAATAAATCCTGGGCTCACAATTTAATGTCAACGTCAAGTGGCGGGTGTGTTTTGCTGGTTTTGTCTTTAGTTACACTTCGTTACACCACAATAGCTTTTGAGGCCATTTATTTTAACATTTCACACGTATTCACAGACAGAGCAATTTTTCCGGGGAGAATCGGGTAGGTGGACGGAAGTTGGCGGCTTATTACCTACATATAGTTTTTGGCCTAGTGTTGCCCTGTTGAGCAGAGGTTCTGGCAATCGCGGAAGCGGCCCGTAAGGTGTCATTGTTGGCAATACCAAGAAATGATATTACCATTTTCATTGACAGCCAGGCGGCAATTAAAGCAGTTTCTGCTACTGAAATAAAATCGCCGCGAAGAGCTAAATGTTCTCTTGATGAATTCGCATGAAAACCAACAACAGGTGGAAGGTTCTAACTACCTGTGAAGTATCACGGAAGCTTTGGCCAAAATACGACAGTGGCCGGACCATCAAACTTCTACAGTTCGACAGGTCATCGCTGTCCAAATTGGTAGGGGCCCTAACGGGTCATAACTTCCTAAGAAACCATACAATGAAACTAAATCTCAAAGATGACGATATATGTAGAGGCTGCGGAGACGAAGAGGTACATGAGGAAACACCTCACTTCCTCTGTCACTGCCCGAGCCTCTGTCACTTGAGGAACAGAACACTTGGAAGTCATTACTTCCATGACCTACAAGAACTTTCTGATGTCTCACTTTCTAATCTTTACAAGTTTTTGAGGAAATCAGGATGGCTGGACAGCGTCGAGTAATCACCAGAAGAAGGGACATGAGGCTAACCACTCCAACATCACCGGTTAACCCCCACATAAAAGGGCATCACAATGGGTCCACAAGGACCTAAGTGTGGCACAGCAGAACATACCCTGCTCTGTCAACCCGTTAACCTAACCTAACCTGCCCTGTTGAACCTTAGCCACCAACTATGTATTTATATTCTTATTTTTAACCCACCCAGCCAAAGATCTGAATTCTGAATGGTTAGAAAGATAAAGAACATTGAGAGAAGTGTGTATCTCAGTGGTTAGTGTATTATGACCTGTGGAAGAGTCTCGATTCTAGATTTTTTTTCCACTGCACCACGGCCACCTCTCTGACACAAAGTATAGCTGTCCAGAGAAAGCTTCTTAATTCAACCCAAAAGTTCCCAAAAATGAAAACATACACAAGCGAATGGTTCTGAAAAACCAAGCCTTTGAGTTCTATATGGACTAGTTGCACCAATTATTAAACTCTGATGAAATAGGCCCACCTGAATTAAATTTAAAGCCATTTAACTTTGATTTTCTTTCTTCACATTTTATTAAGTGTATTTAAATTAAATTAATTATTAAAAGACAAAGAAAACTAATTAAAAACACTACAACAATTACATTTAAATGATTTTTTTTTAATATTTTTCACATAATATATTATATAAAAAAATACAGGATATTCTGATTGTTTCATAAATACTTTATCTAAATGTCTAAGAAAAAATTATCGTATAAAAAAATTATATAAAAAAGTGACAAACAACTTATAGAAGAAATTATAATAACACAAACACAAAACAACACAATACAAATATTTGTTTACTGTTTTGTAGTCAGTTACTAAAAATAAAATAATAAAAAAAATAAAAATCGTTGTCAAAAATAGAAAAGAAAAATAGTAATTTTATACAAAAAAATATATAAATTATAATAATATTCACAGCTTAAAAATTGTTTGTTTCAGTTTTATATTTTTGTTTATGATTATAAATAAGAGACTACAGATAATAAATAAAAAAAGATTGTGAGTAGTTCGAGTTTTTTTTGTTTATATAAAGAAATAGAAATGTATTTAATTTTTGTTTTCTATTTTATATTATTTGCTTCGATTTTTATTCTCTAAGAGTTGAAAAACAAATATAAACAATTATGCACTTTAATAAATAATTTTTTGTTTTTTTTTAAGAGACTTTGTATGCATATAGGATATATAAACGAAATCGGATACAGAAGAAACTCTCTTGGGAATGAATTAGAGGAGGACAAAAAGACAAAAAAGTTTTTTTTTTAACAATAGTACGTAATAATATAGTTTTTCTTGTATTTAAACATATGCATAATAAAAGTGTTATTTTCTGTTGTTGTATCTGTGAGTCATTTTGCGTTTTTTTTTTTACTATAAGTACGAGTTTTGTATTTTTTTTTCTACGCTTGTACATATACAACACGGATTAGAAACGAACGCGATGGCGCTTTACAAGAGATTGTCATTCAGTTGCCGTCGATAATAAAATGTTTTATTTTTTGTGTGTGTTTACTTTTGGAAAATGTAGTATTTTTTTTTTTGTTTAGTTAGAACATTTAATGGATAATTGTTTTTATGTTACACATTTTGGAAACCGTGTAGTTCATTGGCTAAACGAGACTATTGGACATACAAAATATATATACTATACAATATAGATTTTTTTTGAGAATATACTATTATATATATTTATTCACTACACCATCTAAGTTAGATACACAAGTATATTTTCTACATTAGATAATCATATTTATATGTATTGTATGTATGGTTACAGTTTAATTTTGTTTTCTTTTTATCGGAATGTATAAATTCTGTACTGTGGAATAAGTTGAACCAATTATTTAACATTTTTCTATTGTTGTTTAATAAAAATATTTAGTTTATGTTTTTGATATAGTTTTTTTTCATTATTTTTTGGTTTGGTTTATATAGGTAATATGGATTGGATACCTATAACAAATTTTGTAATAGTAAGAGAAAGTTCTAGCTAAAATTTGCATAAATATTTGGTTTATATATATAAATATAAATGTATACATATATAATTTTATTTATCTATATAATTCCCTCTAAAAGTTTGATTGTTTGTAAGTTAATATAATTTTATGTTTGGAAACAAATTTGGTTAAATGAATATTTTTTTTTTATTTTGTTTTTTTTATTTTAATTTTCATTTTTAGTTTGGCCCCCAAGATGTGTTCCTACGTTGACAAAGAAGAAAATTTACCCAAAAAAGAGATGAGAAGAATATTATAATGAATTGGATTATACATCGAATATAGGATGGCAACGGCTCAGACGCGCGCGGGCTAGAACATCCTTAAAGCTATAAAGTTGGTTGATTTTTCTGTTATATTAAATTTCATTTACTAATATACAACACTAATTAAATTGTTATAATAATTTGAATAGTGTTTTATGAATAAAAACAAAAATTTGATTAAAACTAAGGTGCAGTGTAATGGTCGATAAGTAGTATAGTTGCAATTGGTATAACAATTCAAATAGCCAGGAACTAAAGCATTAGGTGTGAATGTTCACTTGTTGTATGTGAATCACTGCTACTTGTTAATTCGGATGAGGAACGTTGACAGCATTCGACAGCTTGACATGGTTGGATACCGTCACGATGAACAACTACGCAACTCTGTTGGGAGCGTTTGAAGGTGCCCGACATGCAGTCGAGAGTTTTTTCGATAGCACGAAGACGTTTTTCCAGGCTGGTTGTTGCGAGGATGTCCACCTGGAAAATAAAGAAATAGAAAATTTAGTTCATTGTAATTCTAAGCTGAAGTCAAAAAGTTGTCAAAATTAATAAGGTAAGTAGCTCAAATAGATCTCTGTCTGGTAGAAAATATCGGATGACTATATTTTCGTGGCTTTTAAATGAATAACCTATATATCCCAGTCCCAGCAAATGAGGATAATTTCTTTTGCTTCGAATTTCTCGGAAGAACATTTCGTTCACCGGCAAGTTCACCCAAAAATTCCAGGCGACACATGTTTCGTATGAAATTGAAACGCATTCCCTGGTGTAGTATCCTGGCGACAGTTGTGTCAAAACGTCAAAGTAAAATAAATAATAAATATAGAAAATAAGTCGTGACTTGATCGGTAGACACTGCAGAGAGCAGGTATAGGCCATGACGTTACACCTGGGAAGATATGCTACAGATCGAAAAAATACCACGCCAATGAAGAAAATGCGAACATATGGAAGAGGCTTATGCGAAGCATAACTTACGTAAAGTTCTTAGAGAACAATATGCAACTTTTCGGGAATGGTTTATAGCATTTCAGGAGCAGCGTTATTGAGCTCAAATTTTCGACCACCTTATCCAGCATTTAACGCCTTATCGCACAAATAGTGGGCACAAACCAACGACCTCAAATACCCTCACAGAAGATAGTGCATGGATATCCATATCAGGCTACAAATCCATTTCTGGAGATAAGGTTGCCTTCAATAACTCAATGGATGGATGAATGGAACAAAGGATGCCGCCAGCCCATAAACCAGACCAAGAAGTGCTTGATGTTCATTTGTAGCATTCTACATATACTTTCTTGGTTTTGACAAAGGATCGGAGCAGTCGATGTGTAGCTAAAATGAAACGCCACTTGACATGCGAAACTATAGTTCAGAATCATGAATTCATCCCAAAACAAAAATTTGTCTACCGAAACGCACACTAATTACTACATATGTATTTATGTGCCGTAATAATTGACGTAATAAGCTATTGTCTTTTTTTAAGAAGAATATTTTTAGTCGAATAACGAATGTGCGGTATACCAAAAATGATGTATAGTAACACTCTGACTGCAGCATTAGCAACAAAAGTCTGATAGTGACATTTATAAAAATGTAAACAATTATTAACAATATTACAGAATATGCGAGAACATTTTGTTGTCAATAATTAATTCGTTGCATTTTAAAATAAAGCTCTGCTCGATATCCCTTTTTCAAATTGATTGAAAAAAAAAAAACTTATTTTCTGACTTGTTTAACTCTTTGTATCGGTCAAAGCAACTCGATTCTCAATTCAGTTATCCATTTAAGTCGTCATATGTACTATGATGACACTTTGATTTGCAATTCTAATTGAGTGATATATTCCACTGCAATATTTAATTTGCGATTTTACGATTGGATGGTGACTGACACAGAAATATATTCTCTCGTATAAGGATAACTGAATTAAATATTTATTCGTAACATCGTTCGATGGTAATTTTAAGAGTGAGCAAGAATTGTAGTGAGAATATTATAAATCTGTACTGAAATGAAATACAATTTTGAAGGATACATAATATGGATTATATTGACCTGCTCAGGGTTAGGAAACTATAAACTATACCAAAGACAAATATCGTCTGAGTCTGATACTTTTTGAGTGACTCAAACTAGCTATAGGTATGCCGTATGCAGAATGTGTGGCCCAGGATGTATGGCAAAAAATATTCATTGTGTTTAGTTGAGCAAATTATAGATCAACTGACAGATTTTAACATCGTTCTAAATTGAATATGATAGGTATTGAAATGGCGCCCAACGTGGGACCAAAAAAAGCGGAATCATACCGCGTTTTTTTCAGAATAATGCGCACCATACGTGTTTATTATATTTATTTTCAACTTACCTTCAATTGCTGATTCAGCGGCAACAGTGCAATTATCCACCACGCCCACGCTGGTCCATCGGCGATGCTCTCCCAATTCTCTTCGACGGCTGGCATTTCACCAAAACTCCGCAATATCTCCTCTTTGATGTCGGTACCCAAACTCTCGTACCACTGAATCGCTTTGCTCAGCACCGACGCGTGCATACTACTAATAATCGAAACATTATCCTCCGTAATAATCTCATCGTAGATATATTCCACTTTAGCTGTCTCATATCCGTCCTTCTCGTTCCTGGCAAGTATTCGGAATCGCTTGCATCCGACTGTACTCAAAATGGAACAACCATCGCCCAGCAGAACACAGTCCCGAATGTCTAATATCGTTCCCACATCAAAGTATCTCGACTTGCCGCTGTGCGGCTGAACAATACCAAATTGTTTCTCACCCGATTCCACTGCTCGTCGCACCATCAGACGGTATCTCGGCTCGTAGACAAACAACGGACACGGAACATGCGGAAATGCTGTCGTACAAATGAACATCGGAACCGATGGTTCTAAATCCATTTCCTGTCGGAAACGCTTCTCATAGCACTCTGGAATGAATCGTTTCATAGCGGCTTCAAGGAATTTTGTTACTGGCCTCTTGGCCAAAATAAAAGGAACTGGTGATGATGAACCTTGCAGTACATTCACATGCTGTTCAACAAGTGGTGACATACATAACGGGCACGATGGTGAGTAGTCCATGCATCTGTCCAGGCATACCCAACAATAGGTGTGACCACAAGGCGTCACCACCGGCTTCCAAAACGTACGACAGCAGAGGACACAATCAAAGTCCGATGCATCGATTAGATTCGGATTAACCGGAATTAGGTGTCGCTGGTCTTGATTCAAATCGGATTCGGATTCTAAAAGAAGTGATTTTCGTCATTGTATGTGGTTGGGTGGGGTGTGAGTGTGTGATTTTACTTACCCTTGATTCTTTGTACTTCCTGTTGAGTCCTCTCTAGAATACAATCAAAGCGAGAGCTACCAAAAAAGTTCAAATGCGTTGCTGTTGTTGTTGGCTGCTTGTGTTGTTTTCTGCTGTATGATTTCCTTCGACAATGTTTACGGGAGCCCTGTCGCAGTAGGTCACAGTCTGTGGTTGCATCAGCAGTTTTTGTATCATCCCCATTGAAGTTGCTTAGTAATCCAATTTGTTTCCTCCGTTGTCGACTTTCGAGGACAATGTCATAGGGAGCTGCTGACGATGGCGACGAGTTGAGATGGATTTTCTTTGGAGATTGTGTCAATAGCTTTTGCAAGAGCTGTAAGTGTCGGTGTGTTCAAATCGGGACTTAGTTGGGGATTATGGTGAGGATGACTTACCTTAGCGAGATCATGTTGAAAGAGTTCTGTTGAAGAGAGGGTGGAGTTTTTGTCATCCAAACTAATTGCCAGACAATGGTCTACAAGTGCGTCATCTAAACGGCCTAGTCCACACAGTGCCAGTGAACGATGATAATGGGCCTGAAATGGAAGGATAGTGGTTATTGTTATTGCGATATAGGCATAAAAAGATGTCAATCGTACCTTAGCTGATGAGGATTTTCTTCTTAACGCGTGATCAATATCGGCTAGGGAACTTTGGTAATGATTTAACTTTCGCAGGACTTCAGCTCGCAACAGGAGGCTGCTAAAATTGTTTGGACCTGAAAGATAAAGATAAAATTTTGTGTTAATAAATAATATTAGGTAAGTGATGATGTGTGATTTTGTGTAAAAAAATACATATATGAAAAGTATATAATACGAACAGTCACACAATACCATTTTCACTAAAAGTATGCAACAGAGTTTAGATTGTACGGCTCTATTACAATTTATGGAAAAGTGCAGTAGGGATGAATTGGGTTATAAGCTCGTATAAGACCAATAAAATTTATAGCAGCTATTTTACGATTATTATTTTTGGTTAATAGTAGATTTGCATTTGAATAATGTGCTGAACAAACAAAACGCAAGCTTCTACTACTTTTGCGAATAAAAACATTTTCTTTGGTTAATTGAGTTTTTGCTTTAATTTCTTTCGGATGAAAGATAAAAATTACTTCATTATTGGACTTACTCATCGAAAATCATTTAATCTTCAATGGAATGCCATTTTTGACAGTCCTTCGCTGAAATGTATTTTTGATACATTTCAAAATATTTGCGACACTAAAAATGTCACATTTGCAAAATTGTACTAGTCAGACAAATTGTCACTATATCAAATTTAATGTTTTTTTCGGCAAGAGATGTAATTTTGTTCCATTTTGTAACTCACACTAAATATGTATGAAAGCCCATTCCAAATGTCAGATCAAAACCCATTTAAATTCTAGCAATTTTTTACTGAAGTAACTGAGATAATTTACCGATAGAGAAGAAGTCAAATGAACGACTAAAATAAAACGGAACTCCAGCCTGAAATATATCTACCCATTCATTTTTTGGACGCACATTAAAGTACATATTTAATGAAGCTCAATCAATTATATGCTTGGATTTTATTTATATATTTCTTTCTGACAAAAATTAGAATGACAGATAACAAAAATCCCATCAGATTAACGTCAACATATTCGACATAAAAATCAGCCCCCTTGAAGTTATAAAATGTCTTCTGTCAACTCACATTTTCGCATGACCCACTGACCGTCATTATACGTCAAAAACGACCTTAAACGATTAATTGAATTTTATTTTTCGCACACGAAATATTTATAAACTTCAGATAATTTTTTTTCATCAACTAAATGAGATTTCAAGGGGGTGTGACCAACAACGCATCTTCAATGATTTTTTAATAAATTGCTGTCATTTTTCAAAAAAAAAAAAAAAACCTCAATTTGAATAGGATGGCTGACAACTCACTCACTATTCGTTATACAAATAGAAAATAGATTAAACAAAAAAATTACACATGTCTTTTTGAATTCCAACAAGTTAATGTACATTTTGGCCTCTAGCCCATCCGCTTATTTCCCATTCAGATTCAACTGTCAACTGCCACCGAATATCAGACGGCAACATAATACGCACTTTTGACAATAATATGCTACATGTCATCATAAATGATATTTTGAATAAGAAAATTAGATAATTGCCTCAAATAATGTAACATAATCTTTGCGTGTCGTGTCGTCAAATTGAGACACACATTCACCCGCTGTGTTGTTGAAGTCTCATTAGGTGCGCTGATGACGTGTGGCCGCCGCGCCGTTTGAAATGTGTGCTTAGAGATTGTAACATTTGACTGCTTTTTCGTTGGTAAACTGCTTAAAGTTCATTTGGCTGGTGTGTCGCCATAGACGGTGTAACAATGCCCTAAACGAAAGAGACGTTCGCTTGGTTGGCTTGTGTAATAAACGCGAGATACACGATTTCGTAAATCATTTTTGTAGTTACATTTTGCAAATTACGACTGGTTGGTGTAATCGACGCGATTGGCATTTGCTAAGAGATGGCGTTGCATATCCATATATGTATTGCGAGCTTTCAAAGAGAGGCGCAAGTTGCATATTGCAAATTGCAATTTCATCCCACTCTCTAAGAGGTATTTTGCAACATGTTGGCGCATTTCAACTTTTACCAAATGCTCGAGTAGTCAATGCCAACCACCCATGTAATCGAGGTAGCACAGTACCACTATATAGAGAAGGAGAACTGGGAAGCAACCTTGTAACGAGAAGTCTACCTCCTCCTCAGACCAGACGACTGCCGTCTGGCGTTTTGTCTGCCTATATACTGAGTGACATTACGATGACAGTTCGTTTGTGTACAGGGTACACTGTAACTGTATATGTACATCGGAAATGCATTGCTTGCTCGCATGGGTTATTAGGTTTCATGCAACAATCAGAACGAGCTGATTTGGGGATTTTAATTAAATTAAATTCTAAATAATTCTGATTCACTCGGCCTCTGTAGATAGGTGTCTGTCAGTGATTCATGATTCATGAGACAAGTGTTGTAGTTGGTTTTTTTTGGGGGATTGATGACAACCCAATGAGCGCAATGTTGGCTTTGGTTTATGTATCGTGATCGGGTAGTTGATGGATTAGTTGTGTCATGTAGAGGCCTATTGTTACACAACAGACTTTGTAGCGCGGTACCTACATAATTTATATCTCGATAGTGATCGTACGCATGTTACATTGCGTGTAACATTGCGACTGCGATAGAGGTACGTATTTGTATCTCTAGTCCGGGGGCACTTACATTTTCGGTTGATTGGTTGCCCTGTTGAGCGTTAAATTTCACGTCCAATTAGAGGCGGGCGAAGGCAATATGTTCGGGTTTGGAAGGTGATTTTCCTCTATTTGATTTGGGACATACATACTTTTGACTGTAGACGCGGAATAGATTGTCTTGACAGAAGTAGGTCAACGAGTGAGTATACTGAATTCAATGGGAGCTTGGTTAGTTGGAAATAGTCTTTATGAATGGGAAGTTCAGACAATTACACAGAGCGTATAATCACAAAAAAATGTGACCAGAAAAATGTGTAAGACAAATTTAAATGAAAGAAAAGCTTCTTCGAGAATTTTCGCGGAAGCCACTTAAGGAATTGTGTGATTACTCTTCCTTTTGTTTACAGGTCCTCTGGAATTGATTAAATTGATGATCTATTTCAATATAATACTTGTCACTCAGAATAGCGGATTTTATTCGCTTCGTTTTATGGAAGATTATAGTTCAAAGATGAGCGCCATCTGTTGGCATATTATTTCTGTTGTAAATGGACGGGATTCAGATTTGTTGGTTTTGTTCCTCCTGCTGGCCTAATAATGAGATCTTAAATTATATTGAAGCAAAACGAATATTAACTAACTTGTCTGTTGGGTTGTTACGTAAGAAGGATTTAATCGCGTTTCACTTTTCGTTACGCTATTACCTATTTGTTAAAATACCAACATAAGGTAACTAATGCGATTTAAGAAGATTCACTTTTTTACTTCAAAAATATTGAAAGGCGAAGCTTTAATAGTGATTTCAGAAGGAAACCACATACAGCGCAGCCACATTATTGGTCCTCAATTATTGGTAGGTACTACAATGAAATCGGCGTGTATTATCTGCGTTATAACCAAACCTTGATATTGGTATAGAAAATATAAAGCAAACGATTCCATTAAATACCTTATATACACAGTCCTAGCGAAGACAGTAACCTTCCCATATTTCTCAGTAACAATCGGCATGTTTATTAAGTAAATGTACGAACCCTATTTTCAAGTCAGTACAGACCTCATGAAAACAAGTTTACTGCCAGTGTCGAAGTATTTAGTGTGGTGAACGAGTGAAATAAGGGTTCTAAGTTCAGCCCAAATACAACTTCAAATTACACATTTATTTGGGGAGCACCACTTGTCCAATTTCTGGTAGCAAATTTCATCGCTTTTTTCACAGATGTGTTATTAATAATGTTGATCGTATTCGTATATCCTTATCTGCTAACATCTTTCTATGATCAACACAAATTCACCCCAACCGAACACATTTCTTGCATGACCTAAACTAACGAATATTGTTCCCAAATCAATCTCCGCATAAGTTGCGTTGGCTTTATATTTCCTGTTCAAATTTGGTCTGTCGTTCGAGACACTTTCGAAATTGGACATTACATTTTAAGTAGCCACTAAAAAAAAACTGAAAATTCCTTACAAAGAATGTTCATCCTTCCGACGGAACTATTTTTACCTTACGCTGTAAAGAAGTTCCTCAAATAGTTTTACCAACAAAGTTCCCTAAACCGATGGTATCTTCAAAATGTTGTTATTATCTAACACCACTCAATGCTTGAGAACTCATAAAAGGAGTTCATCAAAGTTTTCTCTAGCAGAAAATCGGTTTTCACCTCATCGGCTGATATGGAGGAGGCATCGTTCTAAGATCTATCACTCTTTGACTGTTTATTCATCCAATTTCAGTTGGTCATAAAATAGCTCGTAACTCTAAAAATATAACATTTCCTGGGATTATTTCAATTTTTATTTGATTTTTTTTTTTCATTTTCAATTTACTTCGCGACAAAGTATACATTCTACGTAATTGGGAATTTTTATAACGACAAAAACTTGTATTTATTAAATAGCGAAAAAAAGAGCACTCAATGTTTATCTTCTAAGGGTTATAAAGTTCAGACAATAACGAATTTTAATTACATTATATGAAATTTTTGTTTTTGTCTACAAATAGAGCAGTTTGTAGTAGGTATGCATTGAATACACGGAACTAATAGTCGTGCGAAAATAAGCAGTTTATAAATTAAAGTTAAACAGACATGTCGTGTGCTATGGAATTTTTATTACATAAATCAAAAATGAAAATAAGTCCAATCAAATGGCACCTTATTGTGATGTAATACAGTAATATGGGCGTGCTCATAACTTGACCGGTTGGTTGTGATTAAAACACGTATAGGTGTAATTTGCAATTGAGAATTTTTTTTTACATCATCGGTGGACGTTTGAACGGTCGGTGGAGTCATTTGCATTAAACAGGAAAGGTTGTTCACGTTGTCATTTAGAAGGAATGGATGACTAATCAGATATTTGCAATAGGTAGAAGTGTTGTGGCTGTGAGTTTGGAGGTTAAAAAGTCAAAGTTTTGGTAGTTGTCCAAATTCACATAAATTAAATATTCTTGACTTCGAATGTAATTTATTTGTTTTCTCCTTAGCCTGGCAGGGGATCCAAAATGTATTGACAATAAAAATTGTGACAAACTTTGAAGCATTCTAAACCTTGACTGATTTCTTTGAAATTCATCAGGGTACTCGATTTAAATTGATCATAATCGCACAAAAGATATACACGTTCTCATTAAAAATGACAGAAAAGGATTGAATTGATAAAAGAACGAGTAATTCTCTCTTGGGTTCAAAATTGCAAGAGAATTAATTCTGTCAATCTTTACTCCGGATGATTTAAAATTATTTGATCGTTTCCTTTTTTCCTATTGACAGTCGATACAAAATAGTTCGTCAAGGAAAACTGCGACAACATTTGATTAGATTTAATTAATTTAAATTGATCTATACTAGACAAAAGATGTTCACGTTAAATTATAGAGAACACGAAAATTTGTAAAAAAAAGGAGCACGTTCTCATTAAAAATGACATAAAACGAGTGAGTTGATAAAAGGACGAGTAATTTTCTCTTGGCTTCGAAACAAGAAAATTTGTTTAAAAAACGATTAACGAGGAATTCCCTCTTGGTTTCAAAGGTTCATGAAGGTTTCAAGGTTTTCTCCGACAATCTGTACTACCAATATCAATTGGAAGTCGATACAAAATGTTTTGTGAATATAGCAATTTTGACAAAGTGTGAAAAGTTCTGAAAAGTAACGAGTAACGAGTAGTAGGTCGCTCTCTCTCTCTCTCTCTCTCTCTCTCTCTCTCTCTCTCGCGCTATTAAAAGTCGCAGTGAACTTCACAATTACACACGAAGCTATCTAGTGGACGGCATTTCTAAACTATACCAGTTCGTTCATCAACTACCCAAAATATGCACATAATGAAGTAAAAATATAAATTCGACATCTGGTGTAGGGAGGCAGTAGTTAGACTGAACTAAGTACTCAGCGTGAGAAATAGAAAAACGCTTTTGCTAGCCCATACCTCTGTCTCTGATGCAATAGTCCGATAAGTTTCAGAGAGGATATATGTCTTGAAGAACCTTTCTATTCGCGCCAAAGATAGAAAGTGTCACTTACAATTGGTTCTGAAAAGGTAGGCTTAAGGTCCTTTGAAGGTAGGTATGTAATACTTTCGACTTGACTTAACTCCTCCAATTTGTCCAGGTCGTTTCCTTTGCATTGCCAAATACTCTCTGATTTAAAAAAAACAAAACCACTTTAAATGCGCTCAAATGAAGAAACGTGTGTCCCAAAATATTATTTAATGAATCTATCTATGAAAGCATTAACATTTTATAGTAGTCACACATATGACCAGATCACTTTTTAGTTCTTACACTTCTCACCGATGTCCCTTCGATTTGATTCGAAGCTCTTTCGACCTAAATAGCTTCGCCAAATTTGGTCAAGGAGGTACACCACTCTGGACATGAAGACACACAAGAAATGTGTTTGTCCTTGTTGAATACACATTAAGCTCCCTTTTTGGCATCCCCAATCCCCATCAAATAAGTTCAATTCCATCTCAACAAATCCATAGCAGGTAAACATTCAATACAGGTGTAGATATACCTTACCTTTTACGAATATTCCACTTCTGGAAATGGGACCATCTAAACAACATCTCGTAATCTAAACATAATGCAATGTGTGCAAAATCTTCAACAAATAATTTCGTATCTTTCTCCTTTGCGAACGAGGGATCCTTCATCCCAAAAAAAAGACTACACACGAAAAAGTGGGTCACATAGAACGAAAACCATTAAATTCACATATGTACGAGTGAGTATTCGAGATACATATCAAATCTAGAGCACATCTCCATTCGTGTTCGTGTTGAAGTTCCCCAAAAATTACCCGAACCCGACGAGCATAAAGTGATTTTTCAATTTCCAAATATTCCACACAAGTGTAGGTGGTCGTGGGGGGTGAAAGGATGATATGGCAATTATTGCCAAAAGCAAAAGTCATTTTTGACAAATGAGTTTTTGAACGGATACGATTGGCGATCATTATTGATTGCTGGTATATGGTATGTGTTCGCGTAGTTGCACACACTCAAGAGATTAATCAAAACCGGCTGTCATGTTATTCGGTTAATAAGCTAACATGAAATTTGACAATTAGGCTGCACAGTATATTAAAACTGATATTCACTCTCACTCTCTCACTCAATGGTGTGGTTTGGTTAGGCAATTTGAAGGACTTGAAGTGGATAATTTTTCATTGTTCACTGACGCATTTCGAGTGGAAAACTGTCAGTGGAATAATGAAATGGGGAGGTCAATCTGATGAAATAGATAAATTGATGATGATGATGAAATCTCAGTTCAAATGTGTAAGTCGTACAGCTGTTACTAACCGCGAGGCAATCACAAACGACTTTGAACGGGGGTGAATACAAAAAAAAAAAAAAAACGCAATATAGATGACCAAATATTTACCACCGGAAGCGTCATCCTAATTAAGGCTAAAAAAGTTAAAAAAAAAAAAATTCTTTGTGACATTTGGCAATGGCAGACCATAGCTCAACAAATAAAAACTCTCCCGATGACTAATGTGTTTTTTTTTCTTTTTGCACGACATTTCATGGAACACATTTGGTTCTGAAAAGCAATTGAAAAGAGAACTTCTTAAGAGGCAAAATGTCGAGAACTGTTTAGAGAAGCTGAGAAGCTTTTAAGAAGGTTGGTTTGTGTTGTTTTAGAGCGTGAACAGTGTTGCCACTGCTGACAAAGCCAAATTGTTTATGAAATTATGTCAACAAACCGATATGGCCTAGTGAGTCATTGGGCAGGTGTTTACAAACTATAATTGAGTAAATGACTCAGTCGACACATTCAAACGTAAATAAAATAACGCTTTATCTTAAATTACTAAATTACCAGTAATCAGATAGATAATAAATATTCTGAAGACATGAGTGCACCAGTGATGAAATGTAGCTGCTTACTTGAGGTCATTCGATGATTTCAGCCATTTTTGTTTGGATTCATGTAATTTTAATTCAAATTAATCATGAATTCATCGATTACAAGGTATGATGTCTAAAATTTGGGTTTTTATCAGATTTATATCAACTGAAGCGATTTTTGAAAAATGGTACACTCGGTCGTATACGTAACATTTTTCCGATATTTTAATAGAATAGATTCTGAGTTCGAAAAATGTCTCGATGTGAGCGTTACAAAATATGGCTATAGAGTAGAACTTCATACAAAGCTAATGTGTATATTTAGAGGGAATTTTATAAAATTGACTGTGAGCTGAGCACCGTACAGATAAGGATACGTTTATAGTTGTCCTGCAACAAAATTTGTGGTTTACCCAGATTTGTGCTCTGGAATATTCGTGAAGATATAAATATTAAAGCTGACAGTTGTAGAATATTTAACAACAATCATCAGATCGCCAAAAAATCACCAGAAAATTACAGAATAAGGCTGAAAAATCATTTGGATTGTCTAAGTTCTGGTACATTTTACAGTAAGCTAGATGAAGTTTGTGTTTCCAATTAGAACTAAAGCCCAATTGTTGATTCTTAAATATCTTAGACATTGATACTGAGCCAGGTGATAGATACTTTCATTTACCGTATCGTTGCCTGCAATATTATATCGGCAGACAAGAGCGATGCTTGAGGCTTAATTATCTGAGAAGATATTTATGCTGTCGACCCTAATATATACGTTCAAAGTTTAACTTTCAATGGTTTAGACTTCAGCTGCCCAAATACGGCCATTGATATCCAGAACTTGTTGTTTTTCTAGGGCCTATTGCCTGTTGGTATAAATTAGTGCAGTGCTGTTAATTTAGGTCGAATTAGTTTGAATTTAAGGTAATATTGCAACCTTACTAAATTGTATATCTAACTAATGAAATAGAGTATTTTTTCAGAAGTTTCACCTTTTGAGTAATCTTGTCTTATGGGATTTTGCCCAAGAAGCTAGATTCCTACCAAACACATGAATTGGCATAAATATGTCTCTGGAAACTTCATATATACTGTACTCATTGCCGACTAAGCCGTCCAAATTTAAACATTTCGAGATTCTTACTGCAAGATGAGTGTCCTGATCTCTAAAAGTCAATTCATTTACATAATTGACTTGGTTAGATAGACATTTTTTACTTTTTGAATCTTGTGCAGAATTACCGAATAGTGAAAATATAATTCGGAGTTTGTATTACTTAAATAATATTTGCCCGAACTGATACCAAATTTAATCCCGTAAATATGTAGGTACATGCATTTTTTCAGAACTTTTAAAAAATTGTGTTTTTGTAAGCAAGTGTGCCACCTTGAAAATGATTAAAAGATTTTCATGTATGTACTATCAATTGGAGCAATTCGAGTATTTGACTTGAGGGATGCATGTGCCTTATGGCTACATTTCATAAGCATTTCCCAATAATAAGTAACACCCAGAAAGTTGCACTTCGCCGTTTGTCTTGTGTTTTTAAAAATTCTATATTGTTTTTAACACAAACAAAAATATTCACTCCAAATAGGTCAGTTACGGCAATAGAGTGTGCTGTCGAACCACAAACGCTGCGGTAAATTACAAAAATTCTCAAAGTGGCAACACCATTTAATGCTGCTTGTTGAATAACACACAATTTTTTTTTGTTTACACCACAAAAAACGAGGTTATATCTCAGGGAGAGCCGTAATATTTAGGTTACTCAACTAAAGCCAACAAAAAAAAAAAATCAGCAGCAAAGAGTTCAGCAGTTGCGCAAAAGTGGTGCTAACGTAACACTCTTTGCAAACTTTTATCGAATGATGAAGATGATATAAAAGCCCGTCCGCTCTCAAATCTGTTAGCTGAATAAGATCCAAAAGAGTCTGCCAAAGAGCATTTTTTACTATAAAATGTTGAAAAAAGCTTTTAACAGAGTCAGAGATTCAGATCAGACATCAGAGTGATGTTGATGTTTCTCTCTTAACAAATAATACACAAACACAACCACAATCAAGCCCATACCAAAATAACAAAAAAGTAAAAAAAAACACACAATTGGGAGTAGGCGCCATCTAGCTAGCCGAACTAAATAGCCGGCATATTGAAATACCGCTGCCGCATCCCCCATCAACTTTTAACCAAGTATGAAATCAGTTCTCAGTTGTGGTTTCTCTTGAAAGTATCTCAAAGTGAAGCCTGAAGAGAACGGTCAATTTAGCATGCTCACACCTCACACTCTCCATCGAATTTTACCGAAAAACTGCTCTGTTTTCAGAACGCCAAGGGATAAACAATTTTCAATCAAAATTATATGGAAAGCATTTCCAGAAAGCTCTCCTTTTTGTGTCACGCCTCACGCCATACACTTTTTTTTCCAATTCTCAGTGATGATATAACAGTTGAACAATTAGGGGTTTAGGTTCTTGGGGTTATTTAAATATTTGAGTACACAGCTGCTGGAACTATACACAACTCTAACTTCTGACAGTTCATTTGACAGCGTAGCATAGTTTGACTAGTTTGACAGTTTGACATTCCTAAAAATATGCTCAGTTGCGTTATTCGGATCGGATGGCCGTTCTTTTTTTTTGAGGCCGCGTTGTGTTGTGTAATCAACAGAGCAAGGGTAGTATAAACAAACACACAAATGCGTCTCTTTATAGCACAGATACTGTGAAATATCCAGAGAGAACTGTGTGAGTTTGTTTTTTTTTCGCAACAAGAACCAAACCAAACCAAATGAAACGCTAAAACACAGTGTTACGTCATTTTGATTGGAATCACGTCTTTTTTGTTCGCCATTGTGTGTATAGCGAGCGGCCCTCGTTTAAGGGTCCTTTGTCGTCTGTCTGAAAGGGGAGTTTGTATAAGCGATCAGTGGATGGATGAGGGTGATAGCGCGTTTAATGAGAGTTTTTATGCAGTTGGCTGATACTAAAAAAAAGAAAACAGTTCTAGGACGTTTTTGTTTTTTTTTTCCTTTGCTGCTTGTTCGTTTTTGTTTGCGTCGACAGCGCTTTGTTTTGTGAAGGCGACGACTCAACACTTCATCATACCCGCCCGCCACCCCATACAGAGCGGAGAAGGCCACCCAGACCCGACTGAGAGAGGGAGTCAAGAGAGACAAAGAGAGAGAAACAAGACGAGAACAGTTTACATTTTATTGCATGAGTATCTTTTTTTTCCTTTTTGACGTAAGTGGGGTGGATGACCTGCTTGATGTGTACAACACCAACACAGAAAACACTCATGTGGGGGGCTGTGGGGAGATGCAAGCCCAGAAGCGCACTGCTAATGGAAAAAAAAATTATACATATTATCACAGCGGCACAGAACAAAATTTATGTGCTGGACGGAACAACACTTCTGCCATAAACTGTGTGAGGATGATTTTGCAATAATGGTGATTCTATTGTCTGCATGTATGGTGTTAGGTGTTCTTTCCTCTTGCCGTTGCCTGTTTGGGTGTTTGGCCAAATACTTGGTCAGTGACTTATATTCTGAAACGCAGTTAGAAGAATAACTTCTTTAGATACTGTACTAATCATTTATTGTTATTCTATTATTATGGCTTTTTTTCGCTTTATCTTTGGTGTTTTCTTCTTTGTTTCGAGATTTTTTGTTTTTGTTTTGTTATCAACGAAATTGGGTACCCAATTTTATTTATATACATATATTTACTTACTTAATGAATTACTTATTGCAGTAGCTTGTTGATTTCGTTCGCCACGAAAACAAAAATGTGCTCGTCAGAGATAAGAGTGTATAGTTTGTTTATAGCTTTGGGGTGGTTTTTTACTTTGATAGGTTATTTTTGATTCTTGAGGGGAGTTCCCTCAAATTGGGAGAATAGATATATCTATACGTGTGTGTGTAACCAATTGGTGGTGAAATCATTTTATATTTTGGGTGCAATTCAGACCGAATTTCTATAAGTTGACACATTTTTACATATGGACCAATATTCCTAATTGAATAACAAATACAATTTGTTATTCTCACGATAGTACCTAAAGGTTGTTAAAACGCCAAATAAGGAAATCCATAAATAAATCGTGTCCATCGAGTGTACAAAATAATATTTAAATTCGAGTTTCTCGTTGGGCGCCACAGCATACACTCTGAGACGAATTAAAAAAAACTATCTGCTTTGATATCATACACGCTATCACTTTTCACATACAGAAATGATTATTGATTTTTGCAACAAGTATTTTCCAGCGTTGGGCACCAATTTTGAAATTTTTGGACCCTAAAAGGGTGTGAACATGTATACTAATTGGAAAAATAAGTGAAACTTGTTGTTTGAAATCCCAAATCCCTATAAAAAAAAAAATGGGCGCCAATTTGTTTTTTTTTTTTAAATTCGTTCCATTCGGCTACCTATACAAACCTATACACTGAAAAGTTATGAAATTGTATAATTGGCAAAATAAGTGAAATTTGATCTTTGAAGGCCCTAAGTCCCCGTAAAAATGGGCGATAGAATTATCCAACGTTGGGCGCCAATTTCAATTTTATGGAATTTGTTTTATTCGGCATTCAGATCTAAATATTGAAAGTCTATAAAAATGTTGAATCGGAAAAATAAGTGAACCTTGATATTTGAAATCCCAAATCCCCATAAAAAAAATTAGCGATAAAATTACCCAACGTTGGGCGGCAATTTGGATTTTTTTTTGGAATTCGTTCCATTCGGCTAGCTATACAAACCTAAACACTGAAAAGTTGTGAAATTGTATAATTGGCAAAATAAGTGAAATTTGATCTTTGAAGGCCCTAAGACCCCGTAAAAATGGGCGATAGAATTATCCAAAGTTGGGCGCCAATCTCAATTTTATGGAATTTGTTTCATTCGGCTATTCAGATCTAAATATTGCAAGGCTATAAAAATGTTGAATGGGTGAAATAAGTGAAACTTGTTGTGTAAAATCGCAAATCCCCGTAAAAAATGTGCGATCGAATTTTCCAACGTTGGGCGCCAATTTGGACTTTTTTTTATATTCGTTTCATTCGGCTATACAAATTTAAATACTAAAATGCTGTGTATAATTGGCAAAAAAAGTGAAACTTATTGTTTGAAATCCCAAATTTTATTTCGACTAACTTCCAATAGTTTTCGAAAATTATTCATCCTAGAGTCCAACAATGTGTTCCAATCGTATGTAGATTCGGAACATTCGAACAGTCGAAGTATGACTGTCTTATTCTGAACAAATTTTTCAGAATCTGTCTTCTTAACAAGAAAATTCATTAACTAAGAAGAGAGTTGACAATTACAAATCGGCTAAATAGAAGCGTTTAATTCAAACGTTTAATTGGGAGCCATTTATTTATTTCAGAATTAAAAGCCTTTAATATCAGAGGTTTTGTATCGCAATCGAATTGGAAACGTCGTCAGTGGTTAGATATATCAAATATGAATTTGTGTCTCATGTTGGGCGCCACTTAAATGTTAAACACTTTCATAGGTTCTCTTTTCAATGATCAATACATATTGACAGGGCTTGTTGACAGTAATTTAATTACTGTGCATAAAACATTCTCTCATCAATTATATATGAAAATACAATAACGCATTATCCGTGAACGAGCAATATGTGTATCCGTTAGCTCGTTCACGAAAATTTGTGCAATTTCTGAAATTTACCTTGCAACACTCTGCAATTTTCTGTAGAACTGCATGCAGAACTTTCTGGCATGTATAATTGATTTTCGTCCTTGTCAACTGAAAAAATAACTGCATAATTTCCAGTCATCGCAGTAAACTGTTACGTGCTCGAATAAGCATTGCCATTCAACGAAATAATGTCCCCATTTCTGCTACTCACAATACGTATGTCGTATGTGTGTGGGTTCATCCCCACTTAAAATCCAATTCGACTCGTCGCCATCGCCATCGCCCACAATCACCAAGTCCAAGTTGTTGTCTTATATAACATCAATCAATGCCTCGGACTTGGATGACACAAAATATAAAACACTGATAGACGCATAACAAATCGCTGTGCTTCTCCATTGTTATGGTAGCATTTTTGTTTACCCGCAAAACCTATGACTATTTATGACCGCTATTTGCGCATTTGAATAGCACAATTTATTTATATTCTCCATTTGCTAGATTTGTTTGCAGTTCAATGTTCTCCGTCATGTCGGGTAAAACTGATAAACAAAGAAACAAAAGAATAAAGCAAAATGCGCGAAATGCGCCGCAATTTCAATGACTTTCTCCACAAATTTCAAGGACAATGTCTTTTGTGATATCATTTTGATATCCCCTTCCAAGAATCACATACTGTTATGCACATGTATATGCGAGTGCGTGTACCCTCTGTCTTTGAGCTCGAGTATGTGCACATATTTTTTCAATTAATTATATAGTGTGACCGGTGATTTTCATGGAAATGGACAATTAACAACATTTTCATGACCAAAAAGAAAATATAAATTCCCTCTGGTCCGCCATCAATCTGCCGGCGTTGCCGTCATTATGGTTTATGTCAGCTAGCAGTGCACAGCACACACAAATAGCCCCAAAGTTAAACGCCTCGTTTGCCATAACCTTGAAAAAATAAAGCGTTCTTCGGTCGTTGGCGTTCGGCGTTAATGGTTCGTTCGACGACGCCGCCGCCGCCATATGCGTGCGAGCACACAGATACTTTAGTATCTTTTGTTACCAAACCAGATATAGTTTTACTTAAAGATACTTAATTGATGGATTTAGCGTCTGCTGCTGTTGCATTAATAGTGGACTTGACAGTCTATAATAATTCTTTGTGGCAATGATGGCGGTATAATTGCAGATAAAAGCGTGTTCGTCGCAAAGTTGATGGGTGGTAGGTAATTTTGATGTGATTTCCTTTTCACGCAGACACGGCATTCAATCGATTTTGATTGTTGTGGAGAAATTTATATTTAAATGATATAGTAGTTGCTTTGGTGTCATGCATGTTACAGTTTGAACCAAACTTTGTAGCTGGTGTTGCTATGAGCCACTTTTTGGTGGGGGGAGGAGTGAATAATGGCTTTTTCTAATGAAATTTTCCATTTCAATGGACTTGGAGCGAATTAACGTAATGGAATTTATGAGTACAAACAGTCTTATCATCACATTAATTGAAGTGGATTATAGTCCTTGTATATAGGACCTTCAGTGGATGGACATCACTCAATTGTGGGTCTATCTCTATTATAGATATAAGGCAGGAAAGACAGCAGTATAGCGGGGGTCATATAATATGTAATAACATGGCGCTTAAACAAGGCGCTAAGAAGGAAGCGCTAGAAATTTCGAAAGCGTGGATAGAGAAATTGTATAAAGGAGGAAAATAAAGGAACTATCCTCAATCCATTATAATTTATTACATCTCTAGAGCCCAAGAACCACTCCGGCATTAACATCTTTCGATTCAGAAATACTTAATCCAACCTCTCGTTGGGCTCCATTTATTAGGATTCTCTTAAAAATCAGGCAATCAAAGTTTTACATATGAAATGGCCATAGGCAACATAGCTGTAGGAACCTAGTAGATATTAAACAATCTCTGGAACCCAAAGAATCACTTAAACTATTACCGGTCTCTCGTTGGGCGCCATTTGCTTCAAAATTATTTAATTATTTAACGCATTAAATATTCCTTGAATATTTTTTATATTTTATTAAATATTCCTTGAATATTCCTTGAATATTCCTTGAATATTTAATGCGTTCCACAAAGGATTGCATCCAAGCAGATTATGATCTATACATTCTATGTATCAATATTAAAAATTAAAAGGCATTATTCGAAAGTAGGTTTCGCAATGAATGCATTGACTAAGTAGCATATCTGAACTTAAGGAAACTGCTAAAGTATACCAAACAACGGTCATCATCATAAATGCAATTTCAATAACAGATAAGGCGGTTTCCTTCCTACCATATATTTAATGATAGGTATATGTCAGTGGCGTCTCGTCAGGGTGTGCAAGGTGTGCATTGCACACCCTGATCTACCGAAAAAAAAATCCCTCATCGAACACTGTGTAATAATAATAAATTAATAACACACACAAACATGCACATCACAATTACAACCCATAAAACCTCCATCACACAGCCTACACCCTAAGCCATATTCATATTTATCCTTCCTAATTTGTCTTTCAAAATTCATCGTTCAGAACTCGCACGAAATCTCGCTGTGCACATGTTCTGTTGATTTCAACAAATAAATTCATCCAACTTCAAACTACCTAAATATACCTACAAGATTTCCGCAGTATTCATCCCCATCGATCGTCACCCGCACGCATACTCATAAAATCGCTTTACTTTGATGAACTTGTAGCAAACTCGTGCGACGGTTTTCTGTGCACGGGCTGTATTCTTGTTTTCTTTTCTTTTGTATCTGTTCTGTTCTGTTTCCATAAAGCGTCATAAGTCAAATATACAGTGCATTACGTCGATACTCGTGCGAAAAAAAGCAGTGCACCGTGCACTACAGCTGCGATGTTGTTTTGTTTTCTGTTGCGTAGGTACAATACACCAACAACAAGTTTCATAAGACAAATAATGTGAATTATGGATGAATGAACTTCGCTTTTCGTTAAGGTATTATTTTTCAAGTGGCTACAGTTTCGTGCGGTGCTTCTAATTTTGTATGCCAAAGGATATTTGTTTTTAAATTTAATTTTTTTGAAGAAAATAATATAGCAATAACATCAGAACAATGAGTGAAAGTTTGCATGAGAAGATCCCAAAGCACGAACTTTCCATTACACACATAACAAATGTTCTGTCATTAAATACTTTTGGAAAAACTAGAATAGAGTATTTATTTAATCATCAAAAAAAATGTCTGCACAATGTTTTAATGAAAATGTGTCAAAAAATATGTAGAAGGGCTTTTGAAGTTTTAATTGATGCAACAATTTTTTTGGCTGTTCATGAGTTACCATTCAGGGGTCACGACGAATTTAATCTATCCTCAAATAAAGTCAATTTTAAGGACTTATGTGAATATACAGCTAAATACAAGCATTTAAACAATTCTTGGAAACTTCCACAGTCTTTAAGGGAACTTCTGCAACTATTCAAAATGATTTAATTGAAGCAGTAAGTAATGTATTGATAAGAGAGATTAAAAGAGAGATTCAGGAAACCCAGTTTGTCGCAGTGCAATTTGACGAAACTACAGACATCTCTCGAAAAGCACAACTTTCGTCAATAGTTCGTTACGTTAAGGAAAACGGAGAGTGTGAAGAACGTTTTTATAAATTTTTTGATATAAGTAATGACCAAAGTGCTGATGCAATTACAAAAGTGGTTTTACAAGTAATTGACGAACTTGATATTGGTGCAAAACTTGTTGCTCAGACCTATGATGGTGCACCTGTAATGTCTGGTCCAATCAATGGAGTGCAGGCTCAGATAAAAAAAGTATATAACCATGCTCTATTTATCCACTGCAATGCTCATGTGTTAAATCTAGTGCTATCTAAATCAGTTCAAAGTGTTAAAGAAACAAAGCAGTTTTTTGCAACTTTAAGTAGTTTAGCTTCATTTTTTTCAACGTCAGCAAAGAGAGATACTTTATTAAAAGAAACGCTAAACAAAAAAATTCCATCCGTTTGTAATGTAAAGTGGTCCTTTAACTCACGGTTACTCAAATTAGTTGAAAAAGAAAGATTGAACTTAATTGCTGTGTTCGAATACATAATTGATGATACAGTACAAAGTTGGGGAGATAATACATCTGTTACTGCTCGCGGTTACTTACAGTTCTTAAGCGAGTTTAAAACAATTTTTTTTAAATTTATTTTCATTTATATTCGCACAAACTGACGTGTTATATAATTTGCTTCAACAGAAATCCTTGGATATTGAGAAGTGTATAAAAGAAATTGCGAATTGTACCGAATTCATAAAAAAAATCAGTGAAAATGAAGACTTCGAAATAAATTTTCAGAAAGCTGTCGATTTATCCGGAAGTTTGCCAGTCAAACGTTCTGAAAACAATTTAATTACATCTGCTAACTTAAAGCAAACATTTTCGGAATGCTTAAAACTATGCCATTTAATCATGACAATTCCGTCAACAACAGCGACAACAGAAAGGAGCTTTTCAACTCTAAAGCGAATTAAAACTTCGAATAGAAGTACTATGGGAGAAGACCGGCTTATTGCGTTGTCTTCCATTACAATTGAAAAAAAAATTCCTGACATCTTTGCGGAGTTGCCAAAGTTTTGATTTTATTAAGAAAGTGATTGAAGAATTTACCAAAAAAAATCGAAGAATCGATTCAATTTATAAAAATTTATAATTTATAATGTTTTGTATTAAGTGTTTTTTGTTGGTATAATTTATGAAGTTTTTGTTACGTTTTTTTTCTTGAAGTATAACTTATTAAGTTTTTGTTACGTTTTTAGTGGAGTGTTTTTATAATAAAAAAAAAATTAAGGACATTTCTTGTATCTTTTTAAATTTTGATTGAGAAAACAATAAATGGGAAGTATTTTCAGGCAGAGTATTGCCACAATTGCAATTATTTATATTTTTAAAAAATATATAAATTTCAATAAATCGCACAGTGCACACCTATCTAAATAATTCACGCGACGCCACTGGTATATGTAATGTAATGTATAGGTAGAACCCCAAGTTCAAAGTAATGTCCCTATATTCATGTTAAACTTGTTGGCCAAACCAAATCATCACACTCCCTATTGATACCGTGACTTGACTAAAATTCCCAAAAAAGTAATATTTTCAAAATTCGTATTTATCACCCTAATCTTGAGACAACTTGTGCGACATTTATTGAAATTCTTCACAAATAAAATATGTACACCATCAAAAAAGCGATAAAAAAGTATGCCCATTGATTGCACACCCTTTTGCAAAAAATAAGCGAACTGCTTAAATATTCAGTAACTTTTGCGAACACCCTTTTTATAAATGATAAGGGTACACAAGTGGTCTTCTGACATTAATCTTGGTTATTTTTCCCGAAGCCCATATGTTCCAATATTTACTCAGCAATAAATTTCAATGTTATAGTGACAATGTACGCGTGGAGTTGCCTTGACCCAAATCACCCTCGAATGACGCATAGAGTGTTTTTTCTTGGTTAGCTTGATCGCACATGAAGAAGAACATAATTGTAGCTGTGACATATAATTAACTTTCAGGCTTTTTCTTTTTTTTTATTGCCTTTGTTCTGTTAATCTGGTTAATCTGGCTAATGTTAACATAAATAATAAAAGTACTTTCTTCTGTGGCCTTAATTGGGTTAATAAAATTGTCTTGCACCCAATTGGGGTGGAGGATTATTATTTTTTTTTTATCTTCCCCATTGAGACATAAAAAAATAAGGAGTATAATGCTCCTCCAGAAAACTGACTTTTAATCCTCAATCAAAGTGACTGTAAAAAAAATACGAGAATTGTTTGTGCAAGTGACAAAAAAGAAGGATACTCTGCGCGCGAGTCAAGTAGCTTGGAACGCTTCAATTGTTTGAGGAGCACACTTTGAATATAATATTTTTTAAAGACAAAGTGCCACGAATGACGCACCACGAAGGAGGATTAATGTGCCTTTTGTGCAAACGGTATAGTGAATAAAGAAAAGACAACCAGACAAGTGGATTTCTTAGGGAGACATTGACCTATAAAATAGAGGGGTATATTCTGTTGATGGGCTTTGCTGATGGTGAGAAGATCTCTCGTATGACGCGGTATTTCACGTGTACCTTGGTGCTATCGGTTTTGTCTGTATTTGAGCTTACAATATGACGTGGGATATGTAGTACGTAAGCAAAACGATTTAATGTGGCTTGACACTCGTATGGTATTGTTTTGGACATTTCGATTATCTCCCACATGAATCTATTTTAGTAGATTATAGTCGTATAAGCGACCATTGACGCATATTAAAGACTCAAACAGATAATATGGTTGCGTTTGTGCTGTCCATTATCTGTCGAGGGATAAGTTGAGATTACTTACATTGTTTTGACATATCTTATAGGTTGCATGTATTCCCTTTACCTTAAATAACTGTTGGAATAATGCATTGCAAATGTCAGAAGGTATGTTCAAAAAAAGGGAAATGTAGATTTTTAATAAAAAGCGACAATTCCACAAAAAGCAAAAAAAAAAATAGGAAATTTGCAATTTCTAGAAGGAAAACTTTCTAAAATCCGGGAATACTATGTTGTCGATATATGCATTATCTCTTACAAAACTTGATGGCTGAACTAACCCCCATTGCACATACATAACTGCAGATGCTACAAAATATTGTCTCTTTAGTTTGTTAGCCATTTCCTAAAAAAGATATTCGTCGAAATGACATTTACGAGTTTGACATAAGAAGCAACGAAACATAATGAGTTCTTGAAATTTCTCTGTGGAAATAGCGTTGTCAAACACATTTGAAATATCTTTCAAACAAAATTATCGAAAGCAAAGCAACAAAATCTACGCGGTTTACTGTCAAATACAGATCGTCCGAAAAATTTGACAAATATATATATTCATTTTGTATCAATTTACGAGTACATACTTTTATTTATTTACATTGATGAATATTCCAGAATATCAGGATACCAACAAAAAAAGCCTCACTAAATGTTCATCAACTCCTAATATCGAAATCAATGTTTTAAAAGTATCTAAAATTCGAACATCGTTAAAAACCTACCTACTGCCAAATATAATCCGCGTTTTCGAAGTTTAACATTATGTTTGAATTTTCGTTTTGCCTAAAATTCAATATGCAAGTAAAGAGACTTTCGCATGACTTTTTGTGGATTTTAAAATAACTGACTTTCAAAGTATTCGAAATTCAAACATCGGCGCCAACAACTTTTCGTAAGACTTCTGAAATAACACTTGCAATCTATATCTGTATCGAAATTTTCCCATACACTCAGTAAAAACGACTTATTACTGACAATTAGAATCTAAATAAGTTTTCGAAATTGACTCGAAATTGGCATTTTTATCAATTGACTAAAATTCGAAATTGAAAATGAATTTTTGTTTTTTATAATAGTTGAACTTCGAATGCGTTTTGTATTGCCAATTGGAACATTTTCATAGCCACTTGCCAAATCTCTAACGTAAGCCGGCACAAATCTAAAGGGTGTCCCATAATTCACGCAAAATGTAATTTTGATAGAAAATACAGATTTTAAATTGGAAAGCTTAAATTTTTTATTGATTCATAGATTATACAGATTGGGGTTATTTATGGAATAGCACATCGGATAAATGGCCGCCACGCCTTTGCTGGCAAGTACGTAATCTTTTATTGAAGTTTTGTATGACCGTTTCGCATAAATGTGACTGAATTTCATAAATAAATAGGTGGCGCAACAGGCGGTAGACACCCTAGGCCTAGCTTCTCGCAACCATTCGTTTGTGTGAGTTTCTATTTTAGGGACGAATGGAAGGGACTTACAATTTAATGCTGATTCCGAACGGCTTAATTGAGAAGCTTTTTCAGGACAGTCATACTCTCGGATATTTGTCAGACGTTCGCGAGAGGTATTTCATAAATACACTTCCCAATTTCCTCCTTCAAGGCGTTGGTGCTCGTGGGCTTGTTTGCATAGACCTTTGACTTCAAGAAAACCCAAAAGAAAAAAGTCCAATGGTGTTAATTCAGAAGATCTGGATGGTCAATTCAAAAATGGCCGATTACACGATTAGGCATTACATGTATGGCATGTGGCACCGTCTTGTTGAAACCACATGTTGGTCACATCCATATCTTGTAATTTAGGCACTAAAAACTGGGTTATCATGTCACGATAACAGACACCATTAATTGTTACTGCCTGACCAGCCGCATTTTCGAAGAAGAAGGTCCGATAATGCATCCAGCCCAAAATCCGCACGCGTTGTGGTTGCATTTGCTTCTCAACAATTACTTGTAGGTTTTCTAAACAACCCCAAATGCCACAATTTTGACAATCAACGAAGCCATCAAATTGAAAATGAGCTTCATCACTGAAGATGATTTAGTTTGAAAATTGCGGACTGTATTGTATTGACTGTAAATTGTAGACAAACCTTCATTGTTTTTATAATATTGCTCAACAATGAAAATGCGCTCCATTTTTACTAACCCCGAACTGTCAGCTGTCACATTGTTATCTTTTTTTTGCGTTGGCATCACTGTACTATAAAATGGCGCAAAATTCTAATTTTGCCTGAATTATGGGACACCCTATATTAACTTGATTCATCTTCGCACTTTCCTACAGAAAATTTGAGACAAAATTTTTGCGAAATGGCATTTGAAATTGATATTTGCGTCGCAAATGCTATGACATGCTAAATCTGTCAAAGTTTTCGAATTCGCCTCACTAATGTGTGAAAAAAAAAAATATATTTTTGCGCATAAGTAGAGTCCAACATACGGTTTCCTTTCGATTAAATAACAGTTGACAACTCCAACCATTATCAGCTTATGACATTTTCTTTTCGCAGAAAAAACACCCAACAGAAACTATACACAGACCCGTCCCAAACCACAAACCATCTGCCAGCATTTCTCGTACCGTAAACTCCCAGGCTAATTTCATAATCCTAAAATCTGTCCTTTCATGTGAAATACGAAAAATTCACAACAAAAAAATAACGAAGAAAAACTTTCAAAGCAATCTTCTTAGGCCTATTCAATTTTTTTATGGCACTTGCCGGAGCGATGTCCTTGAGTTCTATTTTCATTTATTTATGCGGTTGAATTTACGGGTTTTTCTTCTTCACAATTTGTCCATTTATTTCTCTGTCCTCTAAGTACGTGTACAGCGCAAATATTGGTAGTGAGATATAACAACCGCCATGCGGCCTACATCTTTGGGATGTCTTAATATTCCCCAAGCCACCCCTCGGGATGGAATCATAAAATCAGCTATACGCGCGTCGCCATTTCATCAGAGGCGAAACTGACGATTCCTTCGAGAGATACTCACATCATCCGAATAGATAAGCTTTTCTAGGTCACAAACCGAAGAGCAATATGGAACAATATACTCTTGCCACAGAGGAACACAACACATTCCCCAAGATTTAATTATAATTTGATGACCTAGTATCTGGTGCGAAACTCGGATAATTAGAGCGAATTATGCTCACAACAATATGTGAAGAAGAGGAAAATAAAATAAAAACTAAAATACAATTTAAGGTCGACTATGCCTACCTACGTATGTTATACACTCAGAATCTCGGATACTTGAGGATCATACTATATTCCTTTTGGGGGGCTGTTCCCCCCTTTGTCAGATATATGTACGCTTTAAATTGAAATACGAACCGCGAACACCCTGTAACGTGTAATATGTTCATATAATATTCGAAGACCACTTATGGCGATGAAGATTGGCCTCGAGTGTGTGTTTTAGGTCTGCGGTTGCATGTTGTTATGCTATTTATGGGGGCAGTTATCGCGCTCGCGGTGGAATCAATTTTCGAGGCAATACTAGAGTTGTAACAATATACAAGTGTGTAATGTCATTTGGTTGTCATTCATAATCAGCAATTCATACAAATCATCATGCGCTCATTTAGTGTATTGACATCGACAATGAGATACATACCTAGTAGAGATTGTTTAGCATTTTTTTTTTTCATTTTCCATTTAACTTGTTATATTCGCTTGTTATGCAATATGAGTATACGGAAATAAATTCTTTTTACATAATAATAAGAGAGAGAACAGAAGTTGTTGTGTATTTTATTCTGTAATTCGATATAATGAAGGAGAACGACAGTTTCGTAATTAATTAGATACGTATTTACTTTAATGCCAGATATCGTCTGAAGAGTATTGGAACATGTATAAGTATGCGGAAGTTGGGTATAAGCTTATGTGGAACACAATGACCGGTTGGTACATGGAGTTATTCGAAACTGAAGGAAATTGTTGAACATACGTCAAAGAACAGATTTAGTTTTAGTTATTTTTCAAAAGGAATGTTTATTTTTTCGAAGCAATGGTGCAATTTAGCCTTTCTTTATTACGGAAGGTATAAACCTGGCAAGAGGTACCAACGATCTAACGAATAGTGACAGTTACCGGCTAAAATGACCCCCTTTCCAAGCAGACCCACCGGCGGCGGCGACATAGGGCATAAATTCTCGCTTTACTCTATTATGTATTTACGTTGACGTTCTAAACGTCTAAAATCGCTGAGTATGCGCAGTGCTACGTTGCTTACAATGGTCCATGTTTTGTCATTCTGTAACAAGCAATGGTGCCATATCGGGAGTGAGCCAATCACCAAATTATTCATGCTGGCCAATCCTCTTGGTTTCTTATCATGGGCAGTGAAACAACATTTGTGTTCACATTTTCCGAAACGGATTCGCAATGTAAACAGTTTAGGATGGTTATCCGTTTGTATCGAGATACATATTCTTTGACCCTCATCAGTCAAGTAGTGATTCAGATACAAATATATTTTACCATGAGTTCGTTTATTCTATTCATCTATCACAGGTATGAGAAGATGTGCCCAACTTCCCTTCACCTATTCGTTTCATTGTTGTTGCCAGGTTGCAATACTGTAATTTCTTTCGTATCTTCTTTTATCGTCGTCTACCCGGCCATTTCCAACTCGCTTGATGGTATTTAGCGTTTTTATTTCTTCGGCGATTGAGTCGATAGGTAGCATTAAAGATACGACGAGTATAGAATCTGTGAAAATATGTAGTTACAAATACACAGGTTACTCTTAACAATTTTTGAAGACTTTTTGATGCAATGCAGTTCAATATTTTTTATTATTTTCGCCACAATTGCCTTGGCCTCTTGGAATTGGAAGGTATAGAATTTCGTCATACATGACATTCCACAGAAAGGGACCTAAGCAAGAACCTTGTGGCACGCGACCAGTTACCAGTTTTATTCCCTCAACAGAATTCAAGGTCGGCTCGATTCGTAAAGTAGCTCGTTATCATTTTACGGAGATACTCCGGTATGTAAATAAAAATATATAAATAGATGACGCAACAGGTCCGTATAGGCACTCTAGGCCTGGCTTCTCAAAACCATTCGTCAGTGTGAGTTTTTTTTATTTTTTAGGACAAATGGAAGGACCTTCAATTTTATGTCGAGTCCGAACGGCTGAATTGATAAACTTTTTGATGATATTTGTACTCTCGGTGATAGTCTTTGAACCAAAGATTTGTCTTGTATTATTCACAGTCACTTATTGTTGATTGGGAAAATCATAAGTCTCTTTAAAATTGAGCAAACAGTGCATCTAGATCAGATGAGGTGGTCGTCTACTGATGAGCCCACCCACCACATCCGGGGCGAAACGCATTTTTGGAGTAGGCCACTTAAATTTAAAATTTGTGATGACTCTCGAATGTTTGACAGACGTTAGTGAGAGAGGTGGCGCAATGGAGAAAAAGCTTAAGATATATTTTGTGTGTTTTCGGGGAATAGAACCTCGCAAAGTAGTCCAGCACACTAACTAACTGAGCCGTTGCGCCCACGGTATGTAAATGCCATTTCCAAAAATATTCATTCTTTTCAATTTAGAAAATTTGTATTTCCACAAGAAATGGCAAAAGCCGCGGTGGCCGTAGTGCAGTTAGGTTAGAGCGTTTGCCTAAGTGTAGAGTAAGTTTGTGTCCCAGCCGGACAATCCGCTGAACATCGACCATGAAGAAAAATGAGCAGTCAATGGATTTCTGTAACTTTCTGCTTTTCTGAGTACAGACATAGGGCTCTGACAGTCTCTAGAGTAGTAAGCGCTCCTTCGAGTAAGGACGATTTGACCCAAACAGAAGTGACTTTGCAATACCCCGGTTTTAAACCTGCCAAATATTTATGATTTCATCAGTAGTACTGACATTTCTGACTTTCTTTCGATTTCTATACTTCATCAGCTGCACTTAAGTATTTACAGCTAACGCGTATATAGGAAGTTACATCACACACTTCAAAGAAAGGAATTGCAAGAAACTCGTCGACTATTTGCTCAAAAGTCAGAACCTTACATTCATGTACAGTCCAATTATATACCTTCTCTACGGTTGAGGCTCTCATTATAATCAGTAACATGACGTGTTACGCAACACATTAGTTGCATATGACCATTTTGTATAGTAAATCTACGTAATAGCTTAGGTACTTGTAGAATTTCCTTATAGAAATTCTCAGATTCAAAATTGCTCATCAGCGTATTTTCATTGAAAATGATTTGCTGTTCCAATTATTCGCGCTGATTCAATTTGCTTGATGACGAACACATTTCGTCTATCATCACATCAACAATAATAGTTAGCATTCTCACGAAACCACTTACGAAATCATAGAGAAATGTAAACAACATCTCTTGGCCTATACTTTGTACCTGTTGTTCAATCAAATCGTAACTCATTACCTAGTAAACAGACACAGATTAGGCACAAGCAACGACTGACTGACAGCAAAAATCCACAAAGATAAATCAGATAATCTTTTGGATACAGTCGCTCCGTTGCTCTCACTCTCTCTCTCTGTTTTGATAGAATAAACTGGCTAATCGTTGAACGTTGACATTCATTTGTTTCCCAATAAAATACCCCAAAGTCAATAGGAGAAAAAGAGCTCCGCTCCTTGGCAACAACTATAGGGGTGGATACGCGGGGGCTGTTCATTTTCCGAGACCGTGACAAAAACAATTCAAATTAAATTTAAATGATGGTATCGTTAAGTTCAAAGATAAATTGGTAACATAAGCGACAAAAATATGTTGTGGTGCGGATCAAATCCAACCCCACCGGCAGAATGTGCGCGATCTCAATTTGTTTGGTTATTTCACTGCAAAAAAAAAATGTCTATGATGGAATTGTGCCAACGCAAAGAAGACGTTTTTAAGGTGATTTTTGAGTTGATTTGAGTTGAGAATTCGGAAGAATTTCATTTGTTTTGTTCACGGCTGCCGGTTGCGTCGCGTCGCCTCGGCGATATGAAAGAGAAAGGAGGCGAATCTGTTTATATTCTGTCTGCATAATCCACTTTAGATACATCAGATACACGCACACACATCGAGGTCCGTATATGTAGGCTCATGATAGCCTTAACGATTAAATTATAGTATCGTATGATTTGTTATTTTTATGCGCTATATTGTTATTTGGGAGCCGTGTTATGTAAGATGCTTTGTTCTGTTGTTATTCGATTCGATTAGGTTTTGATTCAGAAAACTCAAAAATAATTCGCTGCCGAATTTTGATGTTGAGAAGCAGGTCTAGTTCTCTGAGTGGGGAGGGGGTGTGTCTCGTCCGAGAATTGAAATAATTTATTTGTTTCAACAATTTTCCGGTAGTGAATTTGAGGTAATGCTTCGCTTGTGTTGGCAGTTTTGGGGTCATATTTTATGATGATTTCCGGATTTTTTTTTTTTTTTTTTTTCAAAGAAGGAAAATACTTGATTTTGATTATTGTGGGAAAAAGAACAGTTGTTGGGCTCCACGTGGGACTGTTGTGAATATTATGAGTGTTATAAATTTATTTGTTAATAGGTTGGTTGGTACCTATATTTAGTTTTGTTAAATGTTGTAAATGACTTCCTGGTTAATGCGCCATACTGTATATTGTTACATATTTATGAATATCGGATTGCTCTCATTGATGATTTTTGGAAGATTTTCAACTTTAAGAACACGTGCCAAGGTAGTCTCTGTTTTTTTTTTTTTTTTACAGAAAGTTTGTGGTACAAAATTTGTCATTTAGATACTCTATTCGAGCTGGTATTTTGAAGACAATATTTTTGGTGATCCAGAAAATGTCAATCCGATTTTATTAATACTCCTATAACATTTCTATTAAATTAACAGCAGCCCGTTTCGCTATCGCACACATTTCGGGTAGAGTATTGTACATTCACGTGCGCAAACAATATTACTAGTATTTACTCTTTGCCCTTATTGTAATTTTCTATAGAAAAAACAGCGTGCATAATTATATATTTTCAAAAGTGCGCAGAATTGAACTTTTTACCTCTTACTGGTGTGCGCTTAAGTTACACTTTATTTACATTTTAATAACATTTTTGGTAAATTTACAAAAATCAGTCGCGTAATGTCATGTCTGCAAATAATATAGCTCATATTTACCTTGAACTTTTTGTTAATTGGTACTGAAAAATGTGTGTGCGTTTAACTTTTCAGCGCTAAATGGTGTGCGCTTATACAGCACTTGAGTTACACACACTCCCGGTAAAGACACACTTTATTAACATTTTCATAACATTTTGGTTAAATTTGAAGGAAACCGATACATTGTCGAACACATTCCGGGTAGAGTAATGTACAGTACATTAATGAGCTCAAATAATATAACTTAGAACTTTACTTGAAATTACTGTTTTTTTTACTGAACAATGAGTGCGCGTAATAACTGAACTGCTTTGCGCTTACTGATGTGCGCTATCATAGAATAAATTTTTAATTTGCCTTATTTTTATATACCTACGTACCTATGCATAATATTCATGATTTTGTTTAAGTCGCATGCGCTCCTTGGCAAATGCGTTTGGACATTAATAGATGCGAGAAATTGTTAATCTTCTTTCATCTTTCATCTTCTACATACATGTATGTGTCTACACACACTCAAGCGCACACTAAGTGTGCGATACAAATTCATGCTTTAGATGTTATCGGTGAAATTTCTAATGTCAAAATTGGGATTATAAATACAAAGTTAGCTACCAAATCGACCACTTTCATGTATACACATTGGAGATATAGCCACCGAGAGAAATTAATGTAGTTGATTTTGGTTTTCATACTTTCCTCATGAATCAATTTGTTCATTCAATTTTTATAAAAAAAATTGCAAACTAAAGCAAACTAATATTCTTCTGGTTTTGTTACGTAGCTTCGGAGCTATAAAACACCATTAACTTAGATTTTACCATACAATGCACACAAGGCATATAGAAAAGTCATTAGGCCTCACGTTGGGCGCCATCCTTTTCTGATCGAAAAGTATGTCCATGACATTTTATCTTTCCAATGTTAATTGCGTGTGAAATATTTGAAATTCACCGGATCAATACGAACCATCATCACCATTAACCATCCGACTTAAATTAACTCGTCAAAAAACCCATTAGATACCTTCGTCCCAAACCTCTCATTGGTTGTACAACTTAATCACCGTAGTTATCTGTCATCAAATATATAAAACTCTCCATGACAGAGATAAAATGTCCTTGCTCTTATCACAACATGAAGACTATAGATGGCAAAAAGTAAAGAAAAGGACGAGTGTAAAAAAACCCTCATTAAAAATCTAAACTAAAAAAAATACCCTCGCCCTCGTTGTCTTCGTCGTCATAACCGTCACGGCCTTCTTCTTCTTCATATTTTCACAATTAACTGATACAGAAAAAAAAGAACCAACTAAAAGCTTTTGAATCCTAAAACCCATATCCTACGGAAAAATAAAATTACCACACTCCAAACGTTGATGTCTCTATGGCATTCAGGCGTTCAGTCGGTCGCTTAGTCGGGTAAAGGCAAACTACAACCAAAGCAGACAATTCCCATACCAATTATGTAATATCCAAAAAGCAAAGCAAACAGCAAACACTTTTAAAGTATCTTAACATCGCTTTATCTCTGTGTAGAAGAGTTGAAGGCTAAATTTGGAGCAACGAGTAAATGTATATATACCACCAAAGGTAGCGAAAAGCAACCAGTAGTAGTTAAGTTATAAGATACAGTATCTAGCAGCAGTATCTACCAGCAGCTTGGAGCGCACTGCGGCGGAATATGTCGCCGCCATAGCAATTCGCTCTTTTCACCATATAAAGAGCAAGCTAAATGGTTTCAAAATCTCTGCCTCTGTATATAGCCCGAGCAGCTAGGTATAAGGTGGCACAAAGCTTCAGCTCCAGCAAAAAGCGAATGAGAGTATAGCCAAGAGTTATGCTGCTTTGGCCACATTTTTTTCACAACTCTTGTTGTTGCCTTTCGTTGTGGCCGAAAAGTATGTCAAAGTCATCCGTCGGGTATTGCAAGTAGGTCTGTTACATAAAACAACATAAATAAATAAATAACTGCCTAAATGTGCAATAAAACAGACACAAGATGTCTCCATATGAAGGGGGCCTGGTTTGGGTTACCTTTTTCAGAGTAGAGTGTTGAAAATGGTAACAGAGGAAGCGCGCTTGATTTCATGACGGGGGCAATATGCAATACACTACACACTGGAACTAAGCGGCACAGTGTGAGGCAATCTCAAGAGCGTGGTAACATTTTCGACTTAATTAGGTTCAACACAAAAAGATACTCAGATACTTACAGCAGGTTGGTATAGCTGGCTGGGTACATGTTGTGTGCACAGTATTTTGCGCTTTTCTCATATGAATAACTAATTTGTTCGTGTGTTTTTGCCTGGCGAAAATGTTATTCACTTCTCACAAGAACCACTCGAAATCAAGAGGCGGCCGGGTGGGTGGGGGGTCATAATAGAGGCGACAATGCTTTGAGTCAATAAAGAATAAGCAGCTAGGTACGAGTTTAGTTATACCATCATGACGATTGCAATTATTATGCAATAAAAAATGAAAATTATAACAAAACGAAGAAATCATATTTAGTAATTGTAATTCTGTTATGAGTGGATTTTATTTTTTTTTGTTGTTATTGCTGTTTTATATTGTACCCGACGAGTGACTTAATCATCGATTGCGGCACACTTGCGTAGCCGCGCTGCAGTCGAGTAGCGTGTACGATCTTAGAAAACTCGTTGCACTATGCTCTCCGTCATAGGGTGCCATTAGAATTTGCCGTTTTGTCAGACGTTGAAGTATGTACGTCTTGGTTGTAGTTGTCGTCGTTCGTCGTAGTCGTAGTCGTTGCTGCTTTGCTTGGTCATTGCATAACATCTCGGGTAACTGCAATGATATGTCTGTTTTTGTTTCAGTATTTGTTTTTGTATCTTTTGGCCTCATTAGTGTTGTTGGAGGACGACGTGGGGCGCACTGAGAACTGAGAGTTATATGACTAGTTTTGAATTTTAGCGCACATGAACATCTACTTTGTTGCTGGGTTGGGTATCACGTTGATGTGTTTTCGCGCATAATTCACATAATCAAAACAAAGATGGGGTTGTTCTGCTCGCTTTTAGATAAAATTTGAATGAGCATAATGTGTATCGATTTCTTTGTTCTATTGCTTGGTATTTGGTCGAAAGATTACATGGATGTCGAGTAAATTAGATGTAATGTGCGCAGTCAATTATGGAGAACCTTACCTTACTTGTTCTGGATTGTGAGAGAGTGTATACGAGCGATCTTGGTTGGATTGCTTTTATGGTAATTCTTAATTGGCAAAGGGGCGGCGGCGCAGGGTGAATTTGTGGCTAAATGATTGTGTGGACGTTTTGCAATTGCAAGTGAGTCATTTGACCTAACGGTGGTTGTTTTATGATTTAATTTGAATAACAAGGTTTTGTTATTGGCATATTTAACAGTTGTGTTGACAGTAGTTAGGTCTTACGAAAGAAGTTGTATGTGTGGGTAGAGGTTTACTTTGTAGTGCGTTGAGCTCGAGCCGCATGTTACGTAAGAAACAAGTGTGAATTTATGTGCTTTGTTCTAGGCACACTCGCAGTCCATGGTATGTTATGTAAGATCAAGTGACGATGACTAGCTTTCAATATCAATACTATACAAGCAACTGTCTGTGTGGATGATAACGGCATATGAAAATTATACGGAAGTGCAATGGAAATGATGTTGATTCTATAAGACTGTTCGAAGAAATTTCACTATAAGCAATATGAATGAATCGGATTTAGAAGAAAAGAAATTTTTTTACAGCTATGAGGCTTATTTATCAGATTTTAAGCAGAATGGCAATAGGATTTTTAGTTTATCGCACACTGAAAGTGCGATAATGATGAATTTAACCTTTGGCCTTTACAAATTACGTGTGCTTTTGTAAAAGCGTTTGTCATATCTCCAAGTATATAAACGAAAATGAAAAAATGTGTGCGCACACTACTTTTCGTTTTTAATTTATCATTTTCTATTTAACATATAGGCACGGATAATAAATTAGAAAAAAAAAAAAAACGATGTTGTGAAGTAAGTTCACTTTTATCCAAGAAAACTTTTAAGCGCATGTAATTTTCTAGGTGGTAAGCATCTTTTTTTTCATAAAAACCTGTTGCGCACAACATTTTACAAGATATCAGCCCGGTTTATAAATAGTGTGCGTATTGCATATAACCCTATTTACTGTACAAAATAAAACATATTTGTTTAAATAGTAGGCGCATTATAGGCAAACACACTTTATACAGTTCAAAATATTAAATTTTGTTTTAAAATGTGTTTTTTTTTTTCTTATTTTATATAAAAATGTGTACGCGCACATAATAATTTTCGATGTGTTAAATAGTGTGAGCATTGTATTTGTGGCATTGCGTTGCATAAAGTGTGACATAAGTCGCGTTTTTAATTTAGAATGGGTAGGAATACTTGATAATATATTTTATATAGTTTTATTTAGTGAACTTTTACAGCTCACTATCAAAATACGAAAACGCACACTGGTGTTCGCTAACGAAATAAATAACTTTTTTTATGTTTGACTTAGTAATATGTTCGGAATTTCGAGGGTTATGGAAGCTAGGCCAAATACATACACTTCAAATACTACTACGTTATTGAATACATTTTACAATCATTCAGTTTAGACAAAAGAATGACAACTTCAGGCAATAGAGCCGAGGATTAAATACCTAATTCCATTTTCAGCTGGATTCCAATGATACACACTGTATAAATAATCAAAACAAATTCCATTTCCTTTCAAAAACTACTTGCAAGACACTCACTCACTACCAAACTCAACTTGTACAAGGTCTCTTGGATTATATAACCAAGCCAAAACATTGCTTCGGCTAAAATGTCACCAACAAAAAAGGAAGGAATATAAAAATACTTCCATTGTTAACGAAACACAAATTAAAAGAAAAAACGAGTATTTTAACTTGTTCTCCTTTAACATCAGTATTCTCATTTTGTTTTGATTTTTGGTCACAAAAAAAAAAAAAAAAAAAATCACTATTAAATAAACGATGACCTTTTTTGTGAGTCACCACATACAAATTTTACCCAAATGCTGTGCTAATTAATTTAGTGCTTTAATTTGCTTAACTTAAAATTTCTAAAGATTATGTGTTCACTGACATATGGTCTTTGTTGCTCTTCACATATAAGCCCCCCTTGAGTGGTATAAAAATCGAAACAGCTTTGGATTATCTTCACTCGTAGATGGGGGTCAATAGTTTCCAACAGAAGCGTAATAAATTTTAAAAATAGTTCTAATGCGGTTGTGTATACAGAAAAAAAAAAATATATTTCCAAATTGTTTATTATTAAACAAACTAAGAGAACAAAAACCTCTTTGCCACCGCGCACACACATCGGCCACCGACAAAGAGTATAGGTACTTAGTGGAATACACATCTAAATGGGTCATGTGCGTTTGTCGGTATATACTAGATATAGTATCTAGATCTACACATCTCTGGCGGTATTAGTTCTTTGCGTTACCCCAACGTATTAGAACAATAGAATAAAGTAAATTCAATTTTTAATTTTTGTTTCGTTGTTTTATTAAGGAGAAGAAATTTAATTTGTTTATTCGGAGCGACACGAACTTCGTGATTTGTAAACATTTATGGTGTGACTATGGTCTGCTTGGGTTAATACGAGTATTATATACGTGCGAGAATAGTATCCAAAGTTGACCTTTTTCATTCCTTTTTTATAGCCAACTAAATGACATGACTTTTTCGAGGATAGCACTAATGAGCAAACAAAGAGTTATTCTCTAGTTGATGGTATATATCGTGTGTGGAATGTCGCACATGCCATTATAATGGAACAAATAAAACACGCTCTGCATATAGGGGATGGTAACAGGTTTTTCCGACTCGTTAGCAACACAAGGGAATTGCCAAAGTAATTCGATAGCAATTTTTTTTCCAAATTATCGAATACATATAGGTATTTATTCATAGTCCTTAAGGGAAGATTATTTCTTTTGGATCCTATTTTATCATTAAATATGTATGTGGTCCTATTTGAGTAGCAACTTTTCACTTTAGTTAGGTGTGGATATGGATTCGCGTTGGGCGCCAGTTAAAAATGATCTGAACCTAATACCCAAATAGTTTCTGGTTGGAATCCGAAAGCTGTCCCAAAATGTTTTCAAGCTGTTGAACCAATATTCCCCACTATTGGTAGAAATATTCTTAATTCGTCTATAACTACAAAATTGCGAAAAAACTTTTTTAATATTTTGAAATACTTTCGAAAATGTATCCTCATTAGAAAACGATATCAGGCCGAATGAGAATCTTTGAGTAAGGCAGTATAAATTTACGAGTTCAATGATCTCATTCCGTATAATCAATGATGGAACTTATTTTTCCAATTACATTTTTCAATATTAATAAATAATAACTTTTTCGTTTTGATCTGCTTTGTATAGCACATTTTGCACATTTTTTTATTTGCGCACTCACATGTGCTTAGTAGAAAAGCCCAAATAAAATATCTACTGCACCAACTTCTATACTGTCTTTTATTTCTTGTAGCTTGTGTCTAAAACTACAAATGAATTGCATTAATTGCATACAAAACAACCAATTGTTTAACTTATAAATACTGCACGTACTATAACGGTATTCATTGTGTCATAAGTGCACCAGAAAGATTTCGAAGATTTAGAAAATTATGTGAATTTTCTGACACATTATTGTAAAAAAAAATAAAATTTTACTGCTCCTTTGAAAGGTCTTGGATAGTATGCGCACACAATTTATAAAGCGGTGTGCGCTTATTATAAATTTATATTAATATTTTGTGCACATAAATGTTTTTTTTTTATTAAAAAGAGCATTTGTGTCAGATTGTTTCAGCAGATTCGCTGAAAAATCGTGAGCGAAAACACAATTATTGGCAAAACTGCAATCCTTTATATTTTTATGCAATAGCTTCTGTTTGCCTATTATTCTCGACACACCCTTGGGGACAAGAACTGACCCATATTTGAACTTAGTCTATGAACACCTATATATCTGATGTTTTTGACCAAAAAATTACCATTTCCTCGAAAGTCAGTGGGTTGCACTTCAAGTTCAATATAATTCTGCATTTGCAAAGTTCCCGTTTTAATGAAAATCACCATAAATGTGGTCTTTCGTAATATGAGCCAAACTCTCCAAATTGGCTTTATTGATATGCGTACAGGTACAGTAAGGTATGTAACACATTATGCACAGCGGTTCCTTGAACCCAACATCTATGGGCCCTCTTTGGTATTTTTGCATAATCTTGTCTAAAAATATTTACAATCAGAGTGCCTTCTTAATGCTTGCATAACTATTTCGATGAATACAGCTTTAGAGCTAAAAATAGAAGAAGACACAAACAACTATCGAACCAACGTTCCATCTGAGATTATTGTATTGAAAAGAAAATCCGAAGGTGTGTGCAATTCCATCTTTCGGAAAAGGGATATCGAATACTCACTCAAGCGGAGGATGGCTGTGAGAACGTCGCACAAAAGTTTTCATTTCAATTATGTCGGACAGATCTATCCATTATTTAAAAAGATAAACTTATTAAGAACAAGGTCTCCGTCTGTGGATAATTGAGTGATACCGAAATAGCGCCATTAGTCTACATTCTGGGCTTTAAATGGTTGGCTGCTCCTGATATTATGATATTTTATTGGAAATACCTTTCTTTGAATCTATCCCTGCCGACTTATTTTCCTACTATAATCTCAGGAGAAGTGGAACCTTTTACACTCAATCGGTTATCCTTACAAATTTGTTGCTATGTAAGTCGTCCTTTTCGGTCAAATAACTTGAATCTCCTTATCCATTGACAACTTTGAAACTTAATTTGTTTCCATTTTAAAATACCTAAGTGGAAACAGAATGCTAAAGTCATCCCACGTTTCGCTGTTGTCCTCTCTCCACAAGAAAATGTCATCGCTTACGCAGCAAATTGATATAGTATACATGTATACATAACCTTCAACCACTTTTTCACGATGACGTACATTTTTAACTAGTCCTGGCATTAGCAAACCCCCAGATAAATAGGTTCGGTTTCTTACGTAAATATGCGCAAAAATGTTCATTAAAAGTTCTGACAATACAGAATACACTCGAGGAGGGAGATATTCAAATTGCTTCAGGAATTTAGATCATGAAAATCCCAAAGCATAGACAAATCGAATGAGCACATAGAATAGACATAGTACTAAGCAAAAAGTACGTGTACGCAATCACATTAACCTTCTGTCATGTAGACTAGTAAAATAGAAAAAAAAAAAAAATCTAGATACTCGCTTTTGTTCTCACTCAATAGCCAAGCACACACAATTTGCTGCTAGATACAACAATAAAATATTCAATGCGTGCGACCGCTGTCACGTATGGACTACCAAGGTAGCTAGATGCTGGTCCTCGTCTATATGATGACGATGCAAATGGCATTCGAATCATTTCGCCCTCGGTCTGTTTCCTCTGTCCGATGTTGCCATCACCCTATGGGCTATAAACTAAAGTTGAAAGTTTTTTTATTTATGAATTTCCGTTCTCTGCTGGTAATTGTATGTAAATAAGATACAAGGACAAGCACTTCCTCTTCCGGGAGGAATGAGGATTATTATTATTAACAACTTAAACAAGGCATTCAAAAAAAAAAGAAAAACTGTCAGATTCTCTTCTTTCCGCTCTCTTTATGTTCTACAATTATGGAATAATTTCGGGGTGACATTTCTGCCATAAATGGTGAGGCATTCCTGTTGAATATTGGATTATGTTTAAGTACGTGTTTTTGGGGTACTGGTACTGGAGCTGGGGCCTTAACGTATACCACAGGCACTCCCAGACTCCCACGCCAGCGATTTTTTTCGTTGTATTGTGTTTCCTTTTCTAGAAAACTTATCAAAATGGGGTCGCTCCCATTTAAACAGATTATATGTAGGAAATATTTCTACATTCTACCAGCAAATGGGAGAGCAATTATTGTAGTATAAGTACATAGTATATAAGCAGACCTACGTATATTAGTAGTAGTAAGTATAACTCTCTCTTGTCATCTCCACCCACTTTTATACGTACAATAAAGAGCTAAGAGTCAGTCGGAATCTAGTCTTTCATTATGCTACATGGCGCAGCCGAAAGTGGAGCTTAATATAGATTGTGCAAGTGAAAAAAAAAAAATGCAAATGCAATCAATTAAATTGAAAGAACCTAAGTAATTATAAAATAGTGAAAGAACTTATAAAATATTAATGACTGACACCGACACCGATACTGAAGAGGAACACATAGTTGATAGAAAAACAGTTGTTGCGGTTCCGACTCCAAATAAAACAATGGATTACGTTCGAAGAGTTAAGCCGTTGAGTTTGCAAGGAAACTTAGCAGACAATTGGAAACGATTTAAGCAATCGTATTTAATCTTCGAAACAGCAAGCCAAGTGGTGAAGCAAACTGCAGAGATTCGAGCGGCGACTTTCTTAAATGCATTGGGTGAAGATGCATTGGAGCTGCTATCGGCGCTCAATTTGTCAGAGCAAGACCAGAAAAAGTATGATACAGTAGTAGACGCATACGAGAAATACTGCACTCCAAGAAAAAACGTTGTTTTCGAACGGTTCGTGTTCTATACGAGAAACCAACAAGTGGACGAGCCATTTGAAAATTTTCTGAGGGATCTGAAGAAGTTGGCGAAGTCGTGCGAGTTTGGTTGCGAAGAGGAGAACATGTTGAGGGACAGGATTGTGTTGGGGATTGCGGCAAAAAAGACACAAGAAAAATTACTCCAGATAGAAAAGCTGGATTTCAAGAAGGCGCAAGAGTTTTGCCGAGCGGTGGAACTGTCCAGAGAGCAGACAAAGCAAGTTCAAGGTCCGCTAGAGGTCGACATGGTACGAGTGAGACACAATGGAAAGCATGCAGAAAAGTACAGCAAGGAGAGCAACACAAAGAAGACAAATACAATTGAAGACAAACACACTGGTAAAAACAGTAAATCGAAAAATGATTTTAAGTGCAAATACTGTAATTTAAATCATAAATATCGAGAGTGCCCAGCTTATGGAAAAAAGTGTTTTAAATGTGATCGCTTAAATCATTTCTCGAGTTGCTGTAAATCTAAGAAAGTAGATTGTTTAGAAAAAGAAAATAATGAAATTGTTATGAAAAAAAAAGAAAATTATAGAGACGTTAGTAGTGATAGTGATGAAGAGTATTTTATGCATGCGTTAGAAAAGAAAAAAAAACATGAAAAAGAAAAAAGTAAAACAAACAGATATTGGTCGACAAATTTACGTATAAATAATACAGAAGTGAGCTTCAAATTAGACTCAGGTGCTGAGGTAAATGCAATGTCTTTAGAGGTGTTAAAGAGCATTGATAATGAAATTAAGCTTGACAAATCAGAGTGTATTTTAGAAGGGTATGGGGGACAAAAGATTGTACCCGTTGGAATGTGCTATTTAATATGTGAGCACAAAAATATGAAAAGCCGGGAAAAATTTATAATAGTTAAAGAAAATGTCACTTCAATTATTGGTTTAAATACTTGTGAACGGTTAAATTTAATTAAAAAACTAGACCAATTGTCGGTGCCGGAATCAATTCAAAAAATTCCTGAAACAAAGGAAGAATTTATAAATAAGTTTTCTGAGACTTTTAGTGGTATAGGCAAATTTGAGACCCCGTACAAAATCGAGTTAACAGAAAATGCTACTCCAGTTATTAAAGGACCTCGGAGGATTCCAACATTATTGAAGAAAAAATTGAAATGCTATTTAAATGAATTGGAAAAAGCGGGCATTGTTTCAAAGGTGAATGAATGTAGGGAATGGGTGCATAATTTAGTGATAATAGAAAAAGCAGATGGAAGCTTACGGCTTTGTTTAGATCCGAAGGACCTGAATAAATTTTTAAAGAAGAGACAGCATTTGATACCAACGTTCGAGGAAATCTGTTCGGAGTTGGAGGGTGCAGAGTTATTTACAGTTTTAGATTTCAAGCAGGGATTCTGGCAGGTACTTTTAAGCGAAGATTCGAGAGAACTGTGTGCATTTAATACTCCATGGGGAGTTTATGAGTTTTATAGAATGCCATTTGGCATTAAATCAGCTCCTGAGATTTTTCAAGCCTATGCAACTAAATATTTTGGTGATATTCCTGGAGTGTCGGTTTATATAGATGATTTAATTATAAGGGGCAAAAGTAAACAGGAACATGACAGAGTTTTAGCAATGGTCATGCAGAGGGCGAAGGAATTAGGGATAAAATTTAATAAAAATAAAGTGCAGCTAAGGGCAAAGGAAGTTAGCTTTTTTGGACATAGGATCAGTCGGGAGGGAATAAAGCCAGATGGGGATAGAGTTAAAGCCATTTGTCAAATGCCTGACCCTACCGATAAAAAGGATGTTCAAAAACTATTGGGAGTTCTTAATTTTTTGAGGCATTTTATTCCTAATATGTCTGAACTGACAGCGCCGTTGCGTGAACTTCTTCGGAAAGATGTTCAATTCATTTGGACACCTAGTCTATCAGCGGTGGTAAACAAAATTAAGAAAGAGATAGCAAAAGACACAATTTTGAGGTCATTTGATAGTTCCAAGGGCATGGTTATTGAAGCAGATGCCTCGCAAAACGGTTTGGGCTGTTGCCTTTTACAAAATAACCGACCCGTCTATTACGCGTCGCGATCGCTGTCAGAAACTGAGCAACGATATGCTCAAATTGAGAAGGAGTTTCTTGCAATAACCTTCGCTTGCATGAAATTCCATTACTACATTTATGGCCGCACTGTAGATGTTAAAACTGATCACAAACCACTCGTCTATATTATGGTAAAGGACATAAATAAAATACCTTCGAGTAAGCTCCAACGAATGAGGCTCAGGCTTCTTAATTATGACCTCAGAGTAGAGTACAAACCAGGAAAATATCTGCATATTGCAGACTATTTATCCAGGCACGTTGTAGATGACGGGGGTGAAGAAGAGGATAAAGGGTTTGCAGGAGCGGTCCATTCAGTAGTGGCTAACATTAGCACTGAAATACTAACAAAGATAAAAGAAGAAACTAAGAAAGATAAACAATTAGAAATAATTTATCGATATTGCATGATAGGATGGCCAAATAATAAAACAAAAATTGAGGATAGTTTGAAGCCATATTTTAATATAAAAGATGATATCTATGCCGAAGGTGAAGTGCTTTACTTCAATGACAGGGTTATTGTGCCTAGAAGTATGAGGGAAGAGGTACTACTAGCACTGCATGAATCTCATCAAGGGATGACTAAAACAAAAAGAAGAGCTAGCCAAGTAGTATACTGGCCCCTCATAAATAACGAGATAGAAACAATTATAAATAAATGTGATGTTTGTCAATCATACAAGCCAAATGAACGGCGAGAACCTTTGATTTCACACCCGGTTCCGTCCCACCCATTTCAAAAAGTAGGATGTGATATTTTTGAGCTAAAAGGTAAAAGTTTTTTAATAATTGTAGACTACTTTTCGAAATGGATAGAAGTCTTACAACTATCTTCAAAGACTTCTTCTGAAGTTGTCAGGAAATGGGCGGAGACGTTTTCGAAATACGGTATTCCGAAAACCTTAATCGCGGATAATGTTCCTTTTGGGTCTTGGGAATGCAAACAATTTGCAGGCTCGTGGGGTATAGAAATTGTCACTTCAAGTCCGTTATATCCTAAGTCTAATGGGATGGCAGAGCGCAGTGTTCAAATTGCCAAAAATTTGCTTAAAAAAACTGAGGGAGGTGAACAATTTCAACTTGCTTTGCTTGAATATAGGAACACGCCCACTAAAGGTCTCAGTAAATCGCCAGCAGAAATACTGCAAAATAGAATTCTTCGTTCAAAAATACCTACAAAGGTCAGTAAGATGATAGGTAATAATGAAGAAATTATTCGCGAACTACAAAATAAAAATGCGAAATCTGAAAACATATACAACAAAGGCACCGTTGTAAAACAAGAATTTAAACCAAATCAAAATATTTTTGTCAAAATAAATAATAATTGGGTGCGGGGCAGAATAATGGAAAAATCTTTAACACCTCGATCATATAAAATTCAATTAAACAACGGCACCGTGCTCAGAAGAAATAGTAGCTTTTTACGTAAGGTACCTGAGGATAATTGGGAGCCACTTGAAGATTATGAACAAAATCAATTCATTCAAGACAGCTCCAATAATGTGATAGGTGATAGCTCAGTTTCAAATGCTGACAATAATATGAAACTAAGAAGTGGAAAAGTAATACAAAAAACTTAAAAATAATAATAATAATAATGATAAAAAATTAATAAATGTATATAAAATAAAAAAAATGAATTAAGATGAAGTAAATTTAAGTTAAAATATTGAATTAATACAAAAAATGAAATAAGGTATTGTTAACTTAAATCTGAAATTTTTCTTTGTATACAATGAGGACAACAAATACACTAATTTTTCAGGGGGAGATGTAGTATAAGTACATAGTATATAAGCAGACCTACGTATATTAGTAGTAGTAAGTATAACTCTCTCTTGTCATCTCCACCCACTTTTATACGTACAATAAAGAGCTAAGAGTCAGTCGGAATCTAGTCTTTCATTATGCTACAATTATGCTGTGAGATATTTAACTCATCTTCCATTGTTTAGTCTTTAGTGTAACGAGTTTCCATTATTATTAAGTTTCGTTAAGCTTCGTTAAGTTCAGTTTATCGTTCAGACTTTTTTTTTGCTGATGGTTTGTGGCATTCGACTTTTATAAATGTAATCACCAGCAATCCCAATGAAATACTATCCCGCACCCTAGTTAAAAGGTGGAGTTCACTGTAACCTCTCACGGTTAACGGGAGGGGAGTCCTTCTGTATTTGTACGGCTTGTTGGTATAGAAATTGCTATAGAGAAAGGTACCTACCCTACCTTTTGTTTTTATTTGTGTTTTTTCTTCTTCTTAGGATGTGCAAAGGAAGTATGGAGTAAAGCGGCACCATTCAACCTGATGAATGAATATTTGATGCGGCAGGCAATGTTGGAAAGGAATTTAGGTTGTGGCTTTTAGTCCATGTGATGGAATACCTATTTATATTTGTTTTACAAATTCTGTGAGTAAATTGAATTTTCCATCCTTGTTGGGAATTTTCTTTTTTTGTTTATGGCCAGGTATAGGAGGAGGATAATGGTTCTAGTGTGGGTCTTAATTTTAAAGTTAATATCCACTGAATTGGATCTTACCTCTTCTCGGTTTTGCTCAAGGATGGCTGGGTTCTTTGATGTTCAAAGTAAATAGATGAGTCCTTGGACGTGTATACTGTATATATCTATGTTTTTAAGGCGTTCCCTTGCTGGGTATACATTTGCTAAATCGTAATTGGACGCCTGTGGGTGGTTTGTTTGTTTTATTTGGTAAGAGTCCGGTATTGCTTTTATTTCGGCATCAATGGCTGATAGAAAAGAATTTTTTTTGGAAAACGTGGTTAAGGAAGAGTTATCTTCTTAATACATACCAACGCAAAAAAAAAATTAAGGCAAGGCGAGCATCTAAATTGTAGTTTATGTCAAGCAATAAAGGTAAAATGAGGAAAGTACTATCAAGCACAAGTAATTGTGTTAAATTGCCTTGCTTATAACTGGTATAGGTTAACATTTTGTATATATGTCATTGGCATTGTTTCCGGTACTTTTGTTTGTTTGCTGGGCCTAATTTCTGCAAATGGATTGTGGTTGCAAGGAAGTTAACAAAAACAGAAAGCTGGTAGTCAAGTTAATGATCACCAAATGAGGAAGGTAACCTATGATAACGTTTGCAAAAATATCAATATCAATAACAAGTGGGCGAAAATATTCTCAATTTAGTAACAAATTCACTAACTTACTTAAGCGGCTCAACGGTTCCGGGTGAAAATAGACAACTGACAAATAACAAATTTAAATAAAAAATAGAAAATAAATAGTTGACGCAACAGGTCCGTATAGGCACCCTAGGACCAGCTTCTCATAATCATTCGGTTTTGTGAGTTTAATTTTTATTTTTCGGACCTATGGGACCGTTTGGAAGGGATCCACAATGTTATGCCGAGTTCGAAGGGCTGAATTGAGGAGCTTTTTAACGTTCCGTTCCCATAGGGACAAAACGAAACTTTATTGTTTTTTATGTCTGTCCCTGCCCGAACTCATTAAGCCAATTTTGTACCTAGGTCTATCTCAAAAACTAATTAATGTAGAAGGTTGAAATTTGCACAGAACATCAGGTATAAGTATAACCTCTAGTTACAAAAAAATACCAATTATAGCGCTACATTGACTGGTTTTGGAGTAATCAGTAATTTGGTGAAAAAATATTTTTCTTCATACAAAAAACTGTTTAATTTTGTACCTAGGTAGGTCTATTTTCTATAAATCAAAGAACAACCGACACACTAACGTTTTCAAGACACCAACTCTGGCCAAGTACGGAACCTTCATGCGCGAGTGATACTTGCACTTGCCCGTTTTTTTACTCTTGGATGTTTTTCAGACCTTCGCGATTGGTGGCGCAGTGGAAAAAAAAACATAAGATGCAATTTCTGATTTGTCGGGAATCGAACCTGGGACCCTTCGCGCAGTAGGCGTGCTGGACTAACCACTAAGAAACTGCGCCCAAATTTACGAAATGGCAATATTTCGAGATGATATGATAATATGGATGGTTGGATATATATTACACAAATTTAGAAAGTGTTCAGTTTTAGAATCAGTGTTGACAGATTTCAAAGACACCAGACATTTTTGGGTGAAAATGTTTAAAGCTGATTATGGAGGGCATGTTTTTGCTCTTCCTTTCACAAAATTTCTGGAATGGGAACAGGATTTAATACAACAAACTGTTCTGCATATTCATTCACTATTCTATGGATGGTCCAAACAAGCAGGTAATGCGAGAATTAGGTATATTAACAGCCCTTTTGACAAGACACAGGACTTTCAAAAACGAAAGTCGAATGAAACAGATTAAAAACAGCGGCAATAACTTTATAGGGTTGCAAAACAAAAACTTAAGTCCAGAAAATGCAGAAATGAAAAACATTGCCGTAGGGTTTGGAAAATTTGCTCTGTCACTCACTACCCTTGAATGAACAACATTTTTTTAAATTACATAATTTCATATTTTCACAACTCCCATCAAATAAGTGCCTACAACTTTTACTAATTCACCTATTCGCAAACAACCATACAAAATATTTATCTCACTGTTGCATAACATCCTTCATAGTCGTCCATTAAATGTACATTTATTTGTGTAACTTTAAATTGATATTTTGACACAATTGACAGGAGGTATCCATACGGCTGTCATTCTTCAACATTCCGAAAAGTTCATTCCAACAATATTTACCACCCTTCTTCCACCTGTGTGTGGGTGTGTGTAGGTATTTTTCTACGAGTTTATCGTTACGTCACAAATTACATGACATTTTTCTGTCGCGGTGTCAATTATTATGTCATCCTCGGGAAATGCCTTCGTATCTAATACCTATTATCCATTTTCGAATAGATATAGTTTGGTGTTGATTTAAAATAGTTGCTGTATATATTATCTAGTTCTAGATACTCGTACTTGTTATCACTTGTGCCGCTAGAGGTAATCAGTAAATCAATTTCTTCAGATAAGCGCCAGCGCATAAATCGAATTTAATGACACCGATATAAATCGTTCCCAACCGACTAATAAGAACCTCTATTAGTATCTCGTAGGTGTATGTACATTAATCATGCACTGACTTTGCGTTTTTGTTTACTAAAGTTTAGTACTCATATTTTTTTTCAAGTGCCTGCATATCGCTTGTTTTGTCGCTGATGTTGTGACGCTAAAAGAGTTTATTATGCAACACACACTGTATTGTGTTTCTTGATGATGATGATGATGATGATATAACGCGCTTCTTTGTATTATATTTGTATAAGAATTACTATTTTATTTTATTTGTGTACAAATTCTGATATTTCAATGAAAAACACTCAACATAGTCGCACGTCCAGACAGACATTTATTGTGTGATGACAATAATTAAACCGAAAAGGGGGGTGAGTTGTACGAAAAAAAAAAATAGTATGTCTGGGCACCCTTGAGTTCATATAAAAATACCCCACACAGAACAAAGTATAATACTTCCAATGAAAGTGGAAACACGTTCATTGTTGTTCGTCAGAAGAAAAATGTGTAGTGTCTAGTAAGTCTATAAAAAAAGGACAATAAAACGATGAATGACCGTTTCCGGTCATAGATTGGGTATATGACAGTTTAAATGACACTTTGAAGAGGTCAACTTTGGCGTTTTGGAAAATAAGCACAATTAAGTCGATCTTTATGAATGGACAACATGCAGACGATATAATTTCATAGGAGTGTCATTAGTGTCATTAGTTTGTTCGGGTTCATTTTAGTTAATAATGACTAACTTCTTTTCAAGATTGACGTTTCAGTTTTGAATAGATCATCTCAATCGCGATAACCAATCTATGTGGCACCTACACAATACTATCAACATTATAACAAATTAATTTAGTATATAATTCGAATGAAGGAAACAACAAATGAACAAACTGGCTAAATTAGCATGTGTCATTGATCTTTGTTTATCACCGGTGCTGCGTCTTATCAAATGAAGACCCCTGACTTTAATTTTCTATAAATGGTTTCCAAAAGTTAGTTAAAAATTGAACTTAAATGGTTTGACGTAGGTTGGTCATTTTTTTTTAATAATACCGATTGCTGGTGAGAGAAATTGCATAACAAGACCGTGCTGATTTAATTTATGTTTCACAGAAGATGGGCGACTGAACGGATGCTAAGCTAATTTCAAAAGCAATAAAAATAAAGGGGGTTCGGCAAAAAAACAAATTGCATATTGCCCTGTGTTCAAAATATCGTTTGATAACTGTCAAATTCTCTCATGCGACATTCGTAGTTTTACCAATACTACTTTGCTCGGGGAATTATGGCCACGAAAAAAAGAGCGCTGGGTTCAAAGCTGTAACAAAAATATGCTGAAAGTCACAGCACAGAGAACCAAATCAGCCGTAACAAAAATATGCTTAAAATCACAGGGAACAGGGAACCAAATCAGCTGAAAACTTCGTGACACTCACACTTAAGTGATCGTAAGCTTCGTTTCTGTAGAGCCAACATGGAAAATACTCGATATTTTTACTTTGTGAATTCTCGCTTTCTCTGCAACATTTAGTGCGAATCTATGAAGTTGTTGTGTTATTTCATTAACTCGGTTTCTAGAGCCAAAATCAAAATCACTCGTTACTTTGCGAATTATCTTTTTTCTTGTAATATTTGAAAAGAACGGCAAGTTTGTGTGCGATTTTCTGAGCTCCTACAGTCAAAATGGGAATTACTCGCTACTCGTTAGTCTTACTTTGTGAATTCTCTCCTTTTCTGGAACATATAATTGGAACCTGTACTGTAAAGTTGTATTATTCCATTAACTCTTTTTCTCTAAAGCCACAATAAATATTACTCGTTACTTTGTGAATCCTCTCATTTTCTGTAACAATTATAAATATTACTCGTTACTTTGTGAATCGTCTCTTTTTCTCTAACAATTAAATAGAACGGCAAGTTTGTGTGCGATTGACTGAGATTTTTAGAGCGGAAATTGGAATAAATGGTTACTTTGCGAGTTCCCATTTTTTACTTGTTCTTGTTAAGTTTATGAGCAAATACCATTGCAAAATGTTTCGCAATTGTTTCTACAATAAATTGTTCGAGATAGCTACAGGAGCGAAACCCAGTACCAAAAAAATACCTCATTTGAGTATCTGCATATTTATAAGCGCCCAGGAAAATGTTGATTTTTCTGGCAAACGGATTAAGGACATTGCTATTTTCCAACAAGACCACAATTATCTGAATATTTGATTTGGATGATAGGTACTTCTTCGGTCAATTGCAAAGGTAAATATGGACGTCCCAAAAGCTGACAAGCTTCTCATGCGAATTCGTTAGCAAAGTTCGAAACAGTCAGACAACCAATCGATTTCCTGTCAAAAGCCCACAGTAACTTTATAAGTGATGGTGACCATTTAGAGTGAATTTTTATGTCCACCACATAAAGACGACGCCAGGCCACAGATCTATGTACTCTAATTTATTTAGAGAGGCAAAAGTTCAAAAAAACTCTACTTGCCTGTTGGGTTTGGGTTAAATGTTTTCAACTTTAATACGTTGGCTTGGCCTTCATGTCGTCTTCCTTTGATATTATCTAATTATGTGGTTTGTGAAAAAAATCTTCACACATGACTAGAATTCTAAACGGAGGAACTATACTGTCTATTTATCCTTGAAGCATTAATAATCTTTCCCCAACAGATGCTTATCTATATATTTTATCTATTTTATAGCCAACAAGAACAAAAAACAAATAAAAAAAATTGAGCAATCTCCACTCTACAATTCATAAATTCACATCCTTAATGGCCACAAAAATAAATTCACTCGAGCGAATTACACCAAACGAAGCAATTTTCCACCCCTCAAAAAATCAAAGAGAAATTTAAATAACACTGCCAGTGCCTGTGGAAAAAGGGTCGGAATCGGAAGCAAATATTAACATCTCTCTGTCGTAGGAAATCCCCATGAGGATATCCCACACCACCACCATGTGTGGCTCAAACTGAAAATCACATTTCACTCCGATGGTGGCTTTGTATGCGCGTGTATTGTATATGCTAAAGGATAAAAGCTTTATTACTGGCAAGGCAATACACAACAGCGGTGACCCCCGCCCGATCCTAACGACGACGTTAATCCTTTACGCTTGTGTACGCTTTGTGTACACTTCTTTTTCTCGGTGGAGTTTTCAGGTCGGTAACATCACCGCATTATGTATCTACGTCATCAGAAAGGCCGACCGAACCTAACAGAATCAGTATATTAACAGCACGCCAATGCAGTTGGTCGCAGTTGAGTACAGTTGAAGGTCCTTGACCCAGAAAATTGCAGGGACATAAATAAAACTCACTCGCTCTCTCACACACACATGACACTCATGCAGTCTCAAAGGGTACATAAATCTTATAGAAATGGGAACTTACATTTTTCCAAACTGGCATTGCAGAACTTCAACGCATCATCCAGCAGGTTCAAGCTGACAAAGCTAGCAGCCCTTTCGTTGATTGTTTTCGCCTGCAAGTCGGCGCCCCACCACTTCTCTACGAGCCGTCTGACAAGCACATCCGGCATGAATTTCATTGAATTATTATTACTGCTGCTCGCATTGTGATTATCATTGCTGGTGCCTCCAGTGCTGTTGATGTTATGCAATAGCGAGTTTGTATTGGTGTTATCTCCTCCCGGAGCTGGTGCTCTTCTATCAGAAACGGCAGCGGCTGCAAAGGCAATGTATTGTGACGCATTTGTGTTGGAATTGGAATTATGTAACGTGGTCATCAGTAGATCTGCTGACGAAGGGTATTCTGGCGATGGCAACGCCGCCGGAGTAAATGACGTTGGAAACTTCACTCGACATATGGTACACTGAATTGCCGCCTCACAGCATTCTCGACAGAAACTGTGTCCACAATTCGCTGTCACCGGACACCGAAGGATGTCCTTGCAAATGGGGCACAGTAAAGGGTCTATCTCCACCTCGGCTACTGATGCAATCGAACATTGCTTCTCTGAGAATTTCTGATGATCTTCATCCAACATAACATCACAGAAGCGTACATGATCATCGTCACATAGGCCAACATCAGCGATTCGAGTGATGACGCCCCCGCCACTGGCACTACCTCCCCCACCGTCTTTCCAGTATCTCTGAATGCGTTTATTTTTAGAATATCTCACTCGATCTTGCAGCCGATCGCAACTAGCATTTGCATTGAGCGACAGCGGAACTGTTGAGATCGTCGCTCCGCCACTGCCGCCGATCGTAGAATTTGTCTCCATAGCCAGACTGCTGCTAGCTAGCCTTCTGACAGCTGGCGTTGCTGGTGGTGTTAGTGTTGCTTTTTCCGCCGCTGTTGTTGAGGCGCTGCTTATGTAATCGATCAGTGTGGATGAGAGAACTTTTAATCGCGCTAGCGGTATACATCCATCTAGGTAATTGCTGGCAATAAATGCATAAATATCGAAGGCCTCACGCAGCTGACCGCAACGGGCCAACGAGTCCCCGTACAGGTAATACAGGTTAAGGCTGTTGTTACTGCTGTTTTGGTGATGAAGATGATGATGATGATGATGGGGCTCGATGCCCTTCCTGTTTTCAACGTCTGGAATATTGATTGGATACGGATGATGTAGATAATTTAACGATGACAATGGTGTGTGTTGTGTGATGGCGGCTACTGATGCCACCGTTGGGGATGATGTGATGGAATTTTTCTTCTTTCGTCGCCTCCTCATTTGTTGATGTGTCGCTGATAGCGATTGTGACGCCGATTGTGGAGTGGGCTCCCAAAAGTCATCGTTACGGACGCACCAATCGACGATATCTTCGTTCACTGGTTCATAGGAGGCGGTGTTTTTGCTGAAGAGTTTTTTGAACGCATCTTCCGCGTTCTTTGACATTATTGAGAGTTTTTATTTGTTTTTGTTTTTAGTGCCACTTATATTGTTTGTACGAGAATATCCTTTTTTTCACATGCACGGTTTTTTTTCATTTATTGTTTGACAGTCCGTAAAAGAGCCTTTTTCAGCTGTTTACTGTTTACACTGAAAATATTAAAAAAATAATTGATATTAAATATGTATTGGTGCTGGATGTGGATTTTCATTTGATGACTCGAGTTTACGACGTTAATCTGGGTTCTTGATCTGCTTAAGGGTAGGAATTGAAAATTGTCTGAATAATGTAGCATTCGTGAGAAGATTTATGAATTTTTTTACGAAGGCCCTTTAACTGGATCTATTTTGGTGAACTTTCAGGGTAAATCTATCACATAGAGTGAGGTTATGAGAATGGCAATATTTTTGCAAATCTTTAAAGATTTATATTACTTATAGGGAATTGAAATACCCATTACAATTCAGACGACCTTCTAAACTTTCTAATGGCACGTGAAAAGTTAACTGAACGTGAATACACACAAAGCACACATAAAACCTTTAACTTTTCCCATTAACATCTTCCTACCTACACGAGGTTATAAATTAAAAACTATACCCCACGTTATAGCTACACGACATGCTACATCAACCTCCCAACAGCTCCTGGGAGGATTCTTCACATGAAATGTTACAATTCATACAAAAAATCATGCTCTCTTTGTGTATTTTATATATGTACACCTTGCGTGCACGAAAAATCGGATAACTTCACACGCATATAAGCCTGTTGAATAAACCTAAGCACGCCCTTGCCCTGCACTATACAAGGTAACTTTGAAAAAGAGTCTTCAGATGCCGGGGTGGCAAACCTCCAAACCATGATGATAACGAACTCTACACTCTCTCGGCAAATAAGCGAAAGTGTAATTTATCAGTTTTGCAAAGAAGTTGTGAGTTCCTTAGCTTGGAGCAACAGCTTACATTCTCAAAAGGGTGGGAGCTCGTTGTCATTGACCTATGGGAAGCCCTGAGATTTTGCAACGTCAGCTCACCAAACCACAGCATACTCCATTCCATTGTTGGGGCTTTTGGTTTTTCTTTTTTTTTGCTTGGTTTGCCTTTTTGTGGTGTAGTTGGTATCTATATATGTATGTATCTATTGGTACTTGCTGTGAGTGTTTTGCAAACGGATTGCATTTTATTAGTTTAGACTGGTGGCTAGACAAGTTTTGGTTGAGAATTCAGATTAAACACAAAGTTACAAAGATAATGCTGAGTGAAGTTGAGGTAACAGTGGTGTTTTGTAATGGAGTTGGGTGTCTGCAGGCCAATAGGATTATTGGTCAATTAAATTGTCCAGACGGAATGTGAAATGCGAAACACCCTCGAAAGAAATGGATTAGGATTTGCGAGAGAATTTCGAAATTAATTCGTTTACACTTTTTTATTCAAGCTTGAAAATTGAATATTATGGTCATACTCATAATGATTGAAAGTGCACTAAGGGTTTGGCGTGTTTGAAATAATTATAGTCGAAACGTTTGATTTTCTAGCTTTTTGTTGTACCTATTTAACATTTGGTATGACTACAATAGAGAAGCCGAAAATGTATTCGTCCATGGAATTAAGTAAATGGAAAACGGAATCAGATTAGAACCTATTGTGGGTAGCAATCAAGTTGCTTATTGTTTCATTAACTCTGTCTTCAGTAACATTTAAGAACCCTAGTGCATATAGTCTAATAATGTTCACAAGCTCACTAGATTTTAGAATAATGTATTCGATCGCACTTATATTTCTATTCGAAATTACGGTGTCGTATCTAAGCTAACAGAACACGGTAAATCTAGGTTCGACTGTGTATATGGAGGTTAGTTTATATGCGTAATTATAATTTATAGGTAGTTCTGTATTTACAAATTAGCTGTTCATTTAAAGTGAGTCTCCCGTGCCTTTGATGCTGGTGCTTTCTTTTAATCGGAGGTACCTACTCTATACAAATCTTTCTTATTCATATTATGGTAAGTCGATTTGATCTATGATCTTGCTTATAGTGAGTTCCTTCGCATGTCGTTTGGACATGCCTTCTGAAAGAGGGCTTATGAGCCTCATTCCTAGCGGCTTGCTTATAGTTTGTTCCACTTTTCTTTCAATTTTCAGTTGCTTATTCATAGTGAGTTAGCTGTGTCCGTTGTTTGAAGACTTATTTATAGAAAGTTGTCCGTGGCATTTGTCTTAAGACTGCTTATTTATAGTGAGTTCCCCGTGCCTTCGTTTTCCGACTGATTATTTATAGTGAGTTCCCCGTACCTTTCGTTTTAAGACTGCTTATTTATAGTGAGTTCTCCGTACCTTTCGTTTTAAGACTGCTTATTTATAGTAAGTTGTCCGTGGTCTTTGTTTTAAGACTGCTTATTTATAGTGAGTTATCCGTATCTTTCGTTTTCAGACTGCATATTTATAGTGAGTTCCCCGTGCCTTTCATTTTAAGGCTGTTTGTTAGTGAGTTGGCTGTGACTTATACTTTAAGATTGCTTATTTATTGGGACTTTTCTATGAGTTCAATTTAAGGTGCACTAGTTGACTTATATAATGCTTTGTGTCGGTTAGTATATATACCTACATTCTAAAAGTTTGCATGTTTTCATATCATGTTTTTCGAAATGAATTTCAATCCCTCGTTCCGTTTTCTTCATTCAATTCGTCATTGTATCTACTTATTTAATTCATTGCAAATGATTCAGAGCAAAGCCTATTTGATAAACCCTTCATATTGTCGAATTTATCCACGTTATTTTAACTTATTTAAATATTAAAATAAAAGATACAAATAAAAAAAAAATACAAATAAATACTCATGTTTATAAATTCAGATGATGTAATAATTTTATAGGTGCAGGCTCATAAAAGTTTCTCCAAAATGTTCATACAACAGGCTACAGAACCTGTAGAACCCACAAAATGCTTCACTACCTAACAAAGAACCACTTTACGATACTCTCTTTGTGGAGGATGTTTTTGTTTAACGACTTTGTCCTCAGGAAAAAAATAAATAATAATAAACAAGTCAAATTCCTAACTGCACTCAAATGGTTTATATTCTCTCTTCTTTGTTCTCTCATCGAAATACAACAACGCAAAATAAAACTTTTTAGTGTATATTTCAATTATCAACTGGAGAAGGCCACCTTGAAGAATGACGCATACAAATCAAAATAAAAAAAAATACGGTATTCTCAATTCTCATCCACCAACAAAATAAATTCTCTAAACAATAATAAACATAATCTCAGTTCGAACTCAGAATGTCGTTGCTATGTTATGACCAGACCAGTTATGACATTCTACTTATTTATGCTCTTAATTACACCCAATTAAAAATGTTAAATAATAAGACAAAAAAAAAAACTCTTTCCTAACCGATTATGTTATGTTCTGAAGGAAAATGATACGTTAATGAGTGGTTAGGTAAAGCCTATCATCGCTATCCTAAAAGTCTTCAGATTCACACCCATTCAGAGGTAGATATTTCTCCTTTTTTCTTCAATCTTTGATCTCCAAGCTCTGAAATAATATCGTATATCTGAACAATCTCTGAAAATGTTAGATTTTACGTAACATCTTTGATTTTATAAGCAGAAAAGTACAACAAAAAAAAAATTAAATAAAAAGGCCGTCCGTCGTACGTAATATTTTGGATAATACACTTGTATTTCATTTATAGGACAACGATAGAAGAGAGCATCATTTGATAGAGATTTAGAGAGAATTCAAACGAAATTTTATAGCACCACTCACAGAGTTCAGAGAGCGAACAGAAAAGCTGTTGTTTTAAGAGCGTTTTTCAACCAAATAGAAAAGAGCACTGATTATGGCAATCAATTTTTTTGTGTTACTTAACAATTAGTTGTACACTATCGCGTGTAATAGTTTGCGGTGAGTGCTCCACTTTTTTTTTTATATATTATGCTCAACTAAAAAGACACAATAGGTACAACTGGCCACCACCAAATTAAAATGGCTAAAATATTCGTGTAGTATGTCGCCCTCTCACTCGATAATAATTAGAAAATGAATCAACTTTGTATCTAGATGATTCTATAAAATTTTGTATATTTCTCAGAAATTATATAAACAAGAATCGTTGAGAGAACCACGTAACAAACGATTAGATAAAAGGAAACAAAATTCTGCGATCAACAATAAGTGCGACGAGGCAAAGGCAATAAGCGAAAATTCTGTCTTGTTACCTAACACTATCTCTCCACGACTGGGTATGAAAAAAGAATATGTTTGCAAAAACCTATCTCAACTGGAAATTACCCTCAATTTGTTGAAACGAAAAAAAAAAAAAATTCATATCTGAGGCGCTACACTGCATCTATTGCATACGTAATCAAACTGCACATAGAAGAGCTTTTTTGTATAGTTTTTTTTTTGGAGTCGCGTAAGTACTGTGTGTTTAGAACCACGTATACACTTAATGGTTCGAGATACAAATGCTACGTGCAAGAAGACTGCACATATGGTTCCACCAAAAATTGTTGTATCTGTTTTTTTTTTGTATATTTGTTTATAAGATTGTTTATACACGCGCGGGGGTATATACGAGTGCCACAAAAAAAAAATCACATTTAGATACAAATTCTTTTAATTTTACAGATGTAGATGTATTCATTAAAAAAAAAAACATCACTAATTTCTGATCCTCGTCATTAAAGTGATTAAAAAAAATAAATCAGGGTATTTGGTGTGTCTCAGGGTATGAGTGTGTGTTAATGTTAAGTAACCGCCTCTGCTTGCTAGCTGGCTGGCTCTGGCTTGCCTCTCGTTCGTTGTCATAACGCACTTATGTAATAGGCGCACATTATGTGAATATGCTACGTTGATTTGTACCGCAAAAAAGCAGACCAAGAACTTCCAGATTATTTTTAAAAACCGCACTAGTTGGATGAGTATGTTTTTTTGGAATTAAATAAATTTGCGCACACAAACCTAGTAATAAAAACCGAACGAAAGACGGTATAAAACAAGCTAAAAAAACGACAACGACGACGACGGCTGCGACGATTACGAAGCCTCTCGGAAAAACGTGTTTTTCGCCTTTACTCTGTGATGTCGTAATAACATACAACACACACGAACCGACACTGAAAATGTAACTTTGTACAGACACCTTTTACTATTCGCACAAACTAAATGAAAATGTATCTTTTTTTAATGATTTTATCGCGTAAATATGGGCGTATTTCCCAGAAGAAGAATCACACACAAGCCACACGGAAAAAAAAATATATCTTCTTCTACCGCCAAGAGTACATTCACTTTAACACACTGTGTGCGCGATACAAAAACGCGAAATAGAAAAAAAGTCTCACAAACTACCGCTGCTGTTCGTCAGCGAATGAGCTGCGAATCGAAATCAAACGAATTTTTTACCTCCTCCAGTGAGTTTGACGACGACGATGAGATGAGACGCGAAGCAAAAGACAGAGAGTTAGGTTTTGTGTGTCTCAAAATCAAAACTTTAAAGAAAAGCTTTCCAAGTTCTCTTTAGTGAGCCAGAGCGGGGTGACAGACCGATTCTCTTAAAACAACAAAACAAACGGTCTGACTGAGGGGCATCTACAAAACAAATGGTGCGAGATACAAAGTTTTTGTTTGGGTGTTGTTATCTAATGACACACAAAAAAAAAAAGAAAGGAAAAGATAGAACAACAACAATAAAACGACAAAATGCGAAATATGATGAAAGAAAGTAAAATTGTGCGGTTGCAAGAGGAAAATGCTAAGAAAAATACACTTACCTCTATATTATATTTGGCTGTCCTCCCCCCAGCCGCACCCCTCCTGCCATTGTTGGTCGTTTCTTCGTAAACGAGTATCTACGAGTAGTATAAGTGCAAAGTGGATTTCAAGCTCAAGTTCATGATGATGTTTTATTTTATTTTTTTCCACTCATATGCTTTCCATGCACTGCCACTTCCACATAGTGTAGAGTGCTGAAGTCAACTCACCAGACCAGAGTATCTTTTGCTTGTAGTTTTTTTGCCGAATGTTACCTGTGGCATTACATGCAGTGGTGTGCATTGCAGAGATCTGTATCTCATCGCCATTTGCCATGTTTGACTAATCGGTTGTTCCCTGCCTAGAGAGCTCGACTGCTTTCGTTTCGGGAGGAGGCGATTTCCGTTTCCCATCTATGGGGACGTAGGTGATAACAGCGAAGTAACTAGCGACACGTAATGTGTTTCGGATACAATGTATAATTTTGTTGCAAAGTGTAAGTAGATAGAGATAGATACTTTTTATTTTATTTCGGATTGCCTGATATTGTTGACTTTTATTGTTACGTATACCACCGAGTGTGCAGGGCATTAGTCATGAATTCATGATAGTTTTTCTGCTTTTTTTTTCAGAGCCTTAAGGAACTTGAGTATGAATCCATAATTACGCAAGACGATGACGATGGTAGGTAGTTGTTTGTAAGTAGTGGGAAGAGCGATGAGATTTAGTGAAGTAACAACGCTGGTGGAGTTGTGCAAGTGCAGCAGTAGTGCGCCTTTTGAAACACGTGGATAGACGTTGGACGGCGAAGCGACTCACAGACGATGGGCTATGCATTGTAATCGCAATTGCAATTGCAATTGCATTTGAAGTGAGTGCACAACTTTTTATTAGAAACAAAGTAACAAAGTTAATCAGCCATTAAAAATGTTACATTGCAAGCAAATAATGTTTCATAACCAAATTGATATTGTTGCAATTTATTTGAATTTTTTTGCTGAATATTGTTTTTGGGTTATATAAGAAGTGCAATATTTTTTTTTGTCGTGATTAGGTGTAGAGTAAACAATAAATTTGTCATGTGATAAGTGTTATTTGTAAGCAATTTAAACAAAAGCAAGTGACAGTGCAAGGGAGGGGATACCTATAGGCATGTTTTTCTGTTTTTCATATAAATATATAAAATATGTCAACTGGTTGACATCCAGCGTGTAGTGTTGATAATTTCTTGTTTGGTTGCTGATTTAACAATTAGCACGTAGTCGCCGTCAGTTGATATAAGAGTTTAGAGTTCGATTTATTTAATTGAGGGTTACATCGTGTTTGAGTGGCAAGCCACTGAACGTAAGATGTGCTGTAGTGTATTATGAAAAGATTTATAGAGTGGATTATTATGTAGGCACACACACTGAATTGTTTTTGTTATGTGTAGCGTGGTGACAACATTGATCAGATACATAAGATGTATGGATACAAATGACAAAATAAAACCAGTAGGTAGAAGTTTTATCTATCGACTATAGATATTTTTGATGACAGTATCTATCTTCTTTAATTTAACAAGTCTATGGATCAAAATGAAATCTCTCCTTACATGGACCTTAAGTCCAGCTGTAGATCTTCGATACTAGGTCCCGATTTATAAAAGTAGCAGTAGGTATAGGTGTATAGATCGAAAAAAATATGCATGAAAACGAAGTCCAAACCAAAGTAAGCAGGTACATACAGGGTGGGCCAAATACAAGTTTCTTTTTAAAAATGAAATAAAATGATCAAAATTAATTTTTTTCCATTCATTATGGCTTTATTAGTAAGAGCAATAATTCCCATTAACTATGGAATACAACGTTGTTCAAGTGGCTGACTCTGCTGGCTTCGCAGTAGCGCATTCTGTCACTCCAATTTTCCAAGACCTTGTTGATGGTTTCGGGCTGGTTTCGGCTGAACCAGTGATTGTCCAAATCCATATCTTCAATTTGAGTAAAAAAAAAAGTCGGTTAACATAGCTCTGTAACGCCCACCGTTGGCCAAAACGTTGTTCCCAGCCTCATTTTCGAAGAAAAATGGTCCAATGATGCCACCACTCCGCAGCCACATTCTCGTCTGTGCGCACGACGACGGGGACCATGAGTGTTGTCCACTAAGCATACCATTCTCACGAACTTTTTGCACAAACTTGCTTACAGCAGGCGCGGTGGGTGCTTCATTTCGTCCAAAACTTCTTTTCAAAAAACGCACTGTTTGGGGTACGCGGCGCTCACTTTGGAAATAAGTTTTCAATATTTCCGAAGGTTGTTGTTCAATCGTAAAGCGACTCATTTCATTCCGCGGAGGTACTGATACTGACTTTCTGTCAAGATTTCGAGCGGGAAACAGCTGTCAGTGTCAAAATAACCTATGATTTAAAAAGAAACCAATATAGACGGCCCAGCCTTTACAGTGAGCGTCAAAAGTAAGTAAACACCAATGCAGTTTTCATTTGTCTTTTGGAAGTTGGACACATTTTTTTTACATTTCTGTTGCGTCAAAATGGGATACGTTTTGTTATTGTTACTTCGATATGAAAATTTGTAAAGATTGTTGGTTTTTTAGACCTAATATTTCCATACTGAATAGAAAACTGAAAAGATCAACGGTGCCCTCACTTTTGACGTTCACTGTACTATAGAGACTCTTAGTAAGCATTTAAATGTTAAATACACCAACAGCTTTCGTTTTTGCTTTTAAAGGTGAGACAATGCAGTAATATTCGAAACATTTTCAGGCAATCGCTCTATCAGATATCGAAATAATAAACTCGCCAAATTAAGAATATCTGCAACGGATCTTAATAAATTATTTTAAGGTACATATGCCTTGAAACAGTCACTGAGAATCAGGGAAACATCTATTTTCTGCCATGCTCTCTCTGATACTCGAAGCAGCCTAGTATCTACCGAATTTTATCAAAACAGCACACTAAGCAAATCGGATTAGTGAAGACAACAATTGAGACCTACATATATATGGAAAGTGGTCTACAGACCAAGAGACATAGTCTTGGCTGAAACACCCTTTCCAAGTTCCACTACTGCATCAATATCATCAGTCATTATCGTAATTCTCTTCAGAAAATAATAAAAAAAAAATAGACTCAGAGTGGACTAGAAAAGTTCCAAAGAAATTGGAACTCTACTATAAGAAATAAAGTTAATTAATTTTTCAGATTTTGGAAATTTTGCTTCTGGCTTGAGGCGATGAATCCTTTTAAGGCGGCCCTTTTCTTAACTCACCAACCGTTCGTCGTACCGATTTGAAACTTTGTAATGGGTCCTAACCTCTGGCGCCGTTGAATATGCTTTTCGCTTCATTGCAAGTACTCGAAAGATATTCAAGCGGAATTTTTAAACAGATACTGTAAAGGAATCTCTGTGTACCAAATCCTGAGGTCTACGCGAGCAAATCCGCATGCAAAAGCCTACTACCTAGTTCTGTAAAGATATTTTTTTTTATTTATTTACAAAATTTTTCACTCACAGAATTAAAAAAAAAAACTCAATTTTAAAAAAAGGAGAACTTAGATATATACAATTTTGCATACTGAATTTTGGCCCCAACCCAGTTCTTATGAGATATTGATTGGGACTGGAGGGAATGGGTCGTTAGAAAAAAATCGAAAGTTTGCTTTAACCGGGTTCGCTTTAGACGGTCGCTACTGTACTATATAATTTCTGCTTTTAATTTGTTGTGCCTATTATTTTGCCTTTTGCTGGTTAAATTTTTTAAGACATCAATAACTAATATAAACTAAATAAAATTGTTATGTGATATGCGATCGAATATGAATATCCCAATTCGATCGCATATCGAACACATAATCGATGTTGACACTTTTAATTTTTTAAAGGGTTGCATTGTGGCAAATTCAGAATCCCATCTATACTCACCGCAATGGCTTCAAAGGAATTAAGAAAAAAAAAAGCTCAAATTGTATTTTCAAAATTTGTATCTAAACTTTTATTGTTTCTGACATTTTTTTTTTCTTTAATTTCAGTTTATCTTTCTTATTTTGTTAACAACAAAATCAAAGAATAATATACAAAAAGAATGATATTTAACAATTTCCGTGATAATTGCAAATTATTTAATGTATATAATTTTTTCCTTAATTCTTAGTTTTCACCATCACTATGCTCATATTAAACCAACGCAAAATATATCAAACTTAATTTTATATATCCGCACTTGAAATGCCATATTTTAATATACTTATATAGTTTTTTTTTGTTGAAATAAAAATTATAAAATTAAAATTCGTCTTGGTCTTTCAGCCATTGCGCACCAAAATACAAACGTTCTAAATTGTATAGCGAATAGGTACATATCTGTGTATATCAACATGTGTATACATTTTTTATTTATCATTTATCAATCATTTTTGTTTATATATATATTTTATTATTATTAACACTATTTGCATTTTGTTTGTTTTATTTCTTATATGTATATAAAATATTATTTTATTCAGTTTCATCTCTTTATACCTTCATGCAAAAATTTTAAAATGTAAATCAATGTAAATAAAGGCTCTTATTTATTTATTTTATTAATCATTGTTAATGCTTTTTTTTTTAAGATGCGTTGCATGCAGTGCATGGTTATACATATATTTTATTTTTTTTATTTAGAGTTGAATAACTTCATATTTCTCTTTATTTAATAGTTAGTAGTTATTTATGCTATATCTATAACCGTTTTTCAATACTTTATGTGTATATATATCTTCATTTGTTTTTTTTTTAATTATATAATTTTTTGCTGAATGAAGTTTAACAACTAACAGAATTAATGCGTTTTAATCTTTTTTCTTATAACAACACTTTTTTGTATTTTAATAATATTTTCTATAATACTCTACATGCACTTATGTTTGTTTTTTTTTTTTGTAAGGAATTTCATTATAATAATGTAGTCACTCACTAAACTAATCAGGGTACTAAAAATCACAAAATATAACTTTGTTACTTTAATTTAATTTAATTTAATTTATCAAAGAGAGCGAAACATAGGAAAAACCAATCTTACTAGCAGCTGTGACTATTTTTTTCTTGAGCCGCAAATACATCTACTTTAACTAATTTTGTAATTTCATTTATACGATTTATCTAAGTAATGATCACTCGTTGCATTTATTTCCGCATTGAATATAATTTTGTTTAACTTTAAATTTAATTTTGGAGATGTGCTTGGATGCCGGAAGTTAAGACCATGAGAAGTATATTGTTGTTGATTTTTACTTTTCATTAACCTTTATATACCTATATATCTACATACTTTCGATATTAAAAGACGAATGACATAAATCCGATGATGGAAGGGTAACTATGTATGTTTTATGGAGTTCTCACTTTTGTTTAATAACGATCCTTAGAAAAATTTAAAATTCTATTAAAAACTATATCAAAGATCAGAAACGTTTTCGTATTTTCAAATTCGCGAATGTGCTAGCATTTGGAAATTATTACTTAAAATAAAATAAACGGGGCGGAATAAAGTTGCAGAATTTTTGGGTTACCTATGTGTTTTTTGAATCAAAGTATACTCGGTTTGAATAGAACAAAAACAAAAAAATTAGAAAGCCTTAATTCTCAGATATCGAGAGAGGAATCTTTCAAGTTTTGGAAATTATATAAAACTCAGAACAATATACGTATTACAATATTCAATATATTTTCCCTACGTTAGTTCGAGCAGATTGTTTCCAAACGATTACTTGCAAAAATATTGAATCATGTTTTTTTTTAAAGCGCAGTCAAGAAGCATTTTAAAACGATTAAACAAAATTCAATTTTCTTGTTTTTATATAGGAATTAGTAAAAAAGGATGGAGATGCACTTCTAAATCAAATTTCTAAAATACAACAAAATATTTATTTATTTTTTTATGCCAATAGTTCTCGTGCAAAATGTTTGTTAAACTTTACTACATCCGAACAAAATATGACATTTCAAATACTTTGACCCATTTAAAAATGTTCTTAAGTGCGCTATCTATGGAATCTGCCGTGCCGGTTGCGGCAACTTATTCAACTGACAGATGGATAGTTTAAACGTCAGCTTGTGTAAAGTGACTCACAAGCAACGCATAATGCCGGATGCGATGGTGGAAAATTTGCAACGACAGTATAATAAAAAAAAAAACTGTGGAACTATTCTGGAAAAAATACGTAGTGCAACAGATATGCGACGTATTTGATAGGACTGTTCCTACCGCTGAATATTTTGACGTTGGCGTATACGTCGACGCAACGGAAACGATGAAATCGTTGGTGTTGGCCCCTTTTAGTGTCTCTCCTATGTTACGTGAAATAAGTTAATTGGATTTTAATTTAGATATCGAACACGTTTATTAAAAACTGTATTTTAGCACGTATAGTAGCTAATCAATTAATTAAGCAAAACTACTTTAAACTTATGGCACCACTCGCGCACGTCGCTGGTCTGTATTATAAGAAATGATAATAATCAGTTAGAACATGTAAACACAGCCAGTTATATAGACACGACTCTTAGACGCAAAACTATGCTGGAAAAGGGGGTTAGTGGGTAGAAATCACTCAATATTCTTCTTTAGAAGATTACAATCTCCCAGCTTAAAAAAATAGGGTGTGTATTGGAAACGACTCACATTAATTAAAAAAAAAAAAAAAAACAAAAAAAACCTTTACGCATAAATTATTATTATTATCTTTTTGGCCTTAGAGCTCACTAGAATGATTGAAATCCTGTGTTCAAGGTAACCACCTAGTTTTTTCTGACGATCGTAGGTGTCTGTCATTTCGACTAAAAAAAAAAAACAATTTTATTTGTTTCATAAAAAAGCCCAAGAAATATTTATTTATTATAAATTCTACTACCCAGATGAACTACGTATTTTAAGAAGTTCTTTAATTTTATTTAGTAATCCGGTACCTGTCCATATTTGTCTAAAACAATGTTTAGATGGTCTTTATTTAATTTCGATTTTTATCCAAGGTACAGGCCCTTATTGTGATTGTCGATCAGCGATCGTCACGACAATTCGTACCCACACAATTTTTTCACTTCCAAGAGAAAGCATCGACCAGGGGCCTATTTCATAAAACTACAAGTGTTGTACTTGTAGACTAGTTACTACAAGCGCAAATAAAGTATTGAGTTGTAGTATTGTGTTCCATAAAATATTTTCCGCACTTGTAGTACGGCAGATTCAAATTATAAGTGTAGCGATCAAAATACTACGAGTCTACAAGTCTGTAACTACAAGCTAAAAATTATTTGAGATGAACTACAAGTCTGTAGCTATACTTCACTGTTAAGCGAACAAACCATTTCTTCTTCTTCTTTTTTCTTTCTTTGTTGCATTGAATTTACTTAAACCATAATTAAAACTAGTCTACTTTTTTGACTTTTTTCCTCGGTCTAAAAAAAAAAATGCAAAAATTTTCTTCAAACAATTATTCTAATAGTGAATGCAAATTTTTTCAACAATCTCTTCGCTAATAATTTTTATGACTTTTTTAATGGGATGATCTCAGAAAAATTTTGTATGAAAAGGAGGAAAAAGTGGCTAAAATAGTAATTTTTAGCAATTTTCAAAAAATCATAAAAAATATTAGCGAACAGATTTTTGAAAAAAAATTTTTGCTGTCACAATTAGAATTGTTTGAAGAAATTTTGTTATCAAAACATTTTTTTTAAGAAAGAGGAAAAAAATCAAAAAAGGAGACTTTTCCATTGATGCCAACATTTACATGAAGAAAGTTAAAATTATGAGTAGAATTAACTTTAGTTTTGTCAAAATACTTATGTCCACCATTGTACATATAGGTAACATGCGCGATGTTTTTTGGACTAACGTGAAGCGGTGCGTACTATGGCAAGTACATCATTTCATACAGTAGCTAAATTCAATATAATAATTGGCGGCGCAATGACGAAAGTGATCTTACAGAAGATGAATTTATCACAGGTCCCGTTGTAAGGTTCACTAGTAATTCATTTATTATAGCAAACGCATTAGACCTAGCCAACACGTTTAGAACAGTAGTTGGAAATCACCTCACTGCTTCTTTTGCCACCCTCCTTTCAACATAGTGAAATTTTATCTCTCAGCTAAAGAAGCAAAATCTCGATCAATACATCAAGAATATTGTGAAGGGACACACATAATCAAGAAAGGACTTGATAACAAAGTTGTCTTTCAGCTTCTGCTGTCCATATTCTCGGATGTTTGGGAGGTAATTAACTAGTAATTCATAAACCCCAGGGCTTGTGATATATTCCTAACAAATAGTGGAAACCAGACACACATGGTAGGCTGTACCTATCTACCTAAAAATTAAATTATCAACAATTATTATAATAATTTAGAAATTCTGTCGTGGATCGTATTCATCGCTGATTTTTCGACAGTTTGAAAAGCGTACCCGAGATGCTATTTTTTCAGAAGATGAATTTACAGAAGCAAAATCTCGATCCTCATTAAGAAGAAGAATCAAGAAAGGTTTTTAAAAAAATTCCTTCAGCCTCAAAATTGTTCAGCTAATTTTTCTGAAAATATTTCTCGCGGCTTTACATTAACTTTCGCCTAGTGGAAGAATACCAGACATGTACGTACCTACCTAAAAATTAAATTATTAACAATTAAAATTTCAAAATTATGCAGTTTAGCACTATTTTTTGTCAACAATTTCTTTTTTATTGCAACTCTAATTTTAGCACCACAAGCACAAAGCGACATTGCATACTCCTAGGCATACTCATGATCACTTTTGAAAACTGTTCTTACTTTTAATGTTGCATACTTTTGGGCATGAACACAAATGATCTCCATTTTCAGATTTCCTCAGCTCGTATTAACAAGTCTTGAGTTTGAGTGCTGAATGAATGAATCATTTCTAACCTTCACTTTAAATATTTTGTAGGTCGCATTAAATCTTTTGTTATGGAAAGTCCACCATTTGCGAGTTCACAAACTTTAGACAGAAGACAAAAAGTGATTAATTAGTACCAAGAATTTTTCGTACGTATGTACAAAGGACAATTTTATTTAGAAATCTAGCATTTACGGCTTTTCGCTACCGTCTTCCGATGCTGAAGTAGGTACTAAGTGTGATTTACAACGCGCTGGATAGGATTAAATAAGAAAATATTCCCTGTACCAACTGAGTCCCCTTCTTCCAATTTTGGGGGTAGAATTTTGCAAAAATTTATTAAGTCGCCAATATCTCGCGCCTCAAGTAAAATGTCCGAAAGTAATCGGAAAAATTGACAGCGCTTAAAGTTCGTATTTCCCCAAATCGCTTCTTAGTGCTTACTTAACCCATAAAGGGACTTTTTTTTTCCAAAATGTTAGCTTCCTAGCTGTTACAGTCTTACAGTCGTGACAAATTTTTTTATATTAAGAGAAGATGTTTCTTAGGCAGTTTACAAAATTTATCTGGGACGTACAATTTTATGACGAATCTGAAGGGCTGAATTGATAACCTTAGCTGCTAGGTCTTCGCAACTATATCTAAGTATCAGGATTTGTATGGTATCACGAGATGTTTTATACTAGGACCAATGCAATATACAATGCAAAATACGGCTCCACTTGAATCTTTCATTAATCCTAGAGTATGAGGATTGAGGACTCTTAAACAAATAATAGGTGCCATAATGTGCCTATCCTGATCCAATGGCTACCTACTACTATTTCTAATAATAATTGTTAGTTTTTGTAACTAACTTACGATATGAAGAGCTCTAGACAAATGATATTTATTATTAATTTAACGGACTTACAATATAGAAACTGTTCATGCAAATTTAGCTGTACAATAAATCGGTCAAGGGCCGCTCCCTAATTTAAGGAGCAAACGCTGTTGCTCCTTACTTTACCCCCATTGAACTAATCAACAAAGACGCGTCCTTGTGCCAATGCATTCTTCCCAATAAATATTCTCTCCTTTTTTGTCAACCTCTCTATTATATTCAAGAATCGGTGGCCTAGTTTTCATTACCAATCAGTTGGCGCAAGTAGTAGGCAATAATTGAAGTCGAATCAACGTCACTTTCTCACAGTGGACAAACAATAATGTGGTAAATTTCGAAATATCTATAATTCCAACCGAAATGTTTGTTAACAAAGTTTATTTTGTTGTCTCGATAAAAATACATAAAAATGATAACTATTTAGTAAGTCCATCTAATAACCCACAATCATGTCTTCCAGGGGTCTTGGGATGATTATATAGGCAACGATTTAAGAAGGAATGACACATTTAAATAAGATAGATATAGTACTCAACCTATACAAAATATAAATACACCTTTTCTGATATATAAAAATTATTCAATGTCTATATTTATTTAATTTTTATTCATAAGCATAAACAAAATTAAATAAACTTGTATGCTTTAAATGCAATTAAATAAGCATTCCAAGCACATTCTCCATAAAATCCCATAAAAAAATAAAAAAATAAAAACAATTAGATATATACCAATAATAAAAACAAATTATAAATATATATATTTTCTTCCTTTATTTGTCCAACAAATCACTAATCTACATTTCTTAAATCTAATATATATCTACGAACAAAATTAAACAAATAAAAAAAAAATAATGATTACAAAGATGTTTTTTTTTTCTTTTAAAAAGTTAATAACAGTAGGAATCGTTTATTAGTATAATAAAAATAATAATACATACTTAAAACAAACAATAAAAATCAAATTACAAAAAGATAAAATATATTCAAATAAAACAAAGTTTCTTTTTTTTTTAAATAAAATAAGAGTAAGAGAAAAAGAAAAACAAAACTAAATATATTTTATATAACAAAAAAAAAAATTAGAAAAAATATTTCCTCGCTACAATATCTACAGATAATATTCACTAGTGTACTAAAACGTATTTTGTTTTTTTTTTTTTTTTTGTTTTTTATATAGTATCTTCATGTTCGTTTTCTATATTTTAGTGTTTACAACTACATAATAATAATTGCTTGCATTTATATATAAACGTTTTTTGTTTTCTTGATTTTTGTATGCTTAGCCGTTAGGAAATAATAATTTCTCTTTCCAATTTCTAAATATTAGAAGTTTGATATCTACAATTAGTTTTCGGTTTTTTGTTATTTTTTTTTTTTTTTTTGTTAAATTAATAAATATCATTTCTTAACCAAAAATACACGCAACAGCTTTTTGTATAGTTTTCTTATTGTAATTGTTTATTTATTTTTTTTTTTTTAATTAAAGAAAATAATAAATTTCCTGTGAATAGATACGTCTTTGTCGGTATAAAGTATTTTTGTTTGTTTATTTTAAGCTGCCACATAAAGCAATAATTTGTTTACTTCTGATGACATCAAAGTGTTTTGATTTTCGAATATATTCAAGGACGGGAATCAGTTTTTAACAAATAAAAACACTTAAATAATAATATTGAAAATTATAATTTTAAGGAACCTAATTGTTTTTCTTTTCAACAAATCAACTACCAATAATCTAGAAATTGCATAAAAAAAAAGATTTATTAACAAACTGCATTATTTTTGTCAATAATAAATTTCTCAAAACTAATAATGAAAGCGTTATTATTTTCCGTTTAATATCATTATTGTTCTAATGGGTACCAGGCTACAGTTCTTCCCTTCTTTTTCTTAGTTAAAAAGTTAACTTTTTGAACATGTTTAACCAAGTTTCTGTGTTTTTTTTATGTAAATTCGTAGCATTTCGTTTTGGGGGGCGGTACTACAGTTTCTGTATCTGTAACATGTTTTCTTTGTGTTAATGTCAAACCGAGGAAATTATTTTTTGTCAAAAATTATTGTTTGTTTTTTTTTCTTTTGGGTTTAGTTGTCTAAAATGTAATAAAAGTTTGTTTTCTCCTTTGTTAATTATCTTGTATAATGTTTACATTGTTAGTATGTAAATAATAATTCCTTGTAGAATTTTGTGTAAAGCGATTATTATTAATTTGTCGTTAGGGTTTTTTTTATATATATTTTTATTAATTTTTTATTATGGTTTTTGTGATTTTTTTCTATTTTACACTATTAATCCTGTGAGATCGCTTATAATTGTTCTTATTTAATTTCTTGTTTTTAATTTACAGTTTTCTGTGATTTAAGTTTAACTCTCAGAGAAGTACTTTCTTTTTATAACAATATCTTATTTAGGGTGTCGTGCTCTAATTGGCTAAATTTGTGTTAGTTTCTATTTTTTATTTGTTATTGAGGATGTTGATTTATTTAGTTTTCTATAAAAATGTGCATGTATACAATTTTTAGCAGAATAAAAATTATACACACATTTTATTGGCTGAATATATTTTTTTTTGTAAAATTAACTAAAATGTTAAGAAGCAGCAAAAGATTTTAGTTTAGAACTTACTTAATTTTGTTTTATTATTTGCTTCAGAAGAAATAAAGGCACTATCATTTCGATTAGTATGAAAAATTAAGGAAGACTCTAAGCACTGCATTTAAAAAAAATGTTGGCAGTGTTGTATATTTTTTTTGTTGTTCTTGTGATGATTTTGCATTGATGTTTGTACATATTCCAATATTTTTGATTTAGCAACTGTAGGGACTAGCATTGCAAAAAAAAAAAAAAAAGTATTTCCTTAAATCTTCTTCTTACAAGAAATGTGTTTAAAAAATAATGGTCTGCAGTAGAAATGCTTAAAATCACTACAATCACTATATTATATTTTGTTCAACAAATTCAATGAATTATTTAAATTATTTAATAATTTAATGGGTTTTATTTGCATTTGTTTCTTAAAAAAAGAGCATACAATTTTGTCATTTAAATTCACCATGCTTACTTTGAAAGTTGATGTCGCTTTGCTCATCGCCAGTTTGGACTGGATATAGCGAAATATGTACCTTAATATGCCCACTATTTTAAAACCTTTAGACTTGTCGTTAAAGAGGTATAGAAGTCAAATCAGCTATCTTTCTAATTTGTATACAGCCCACAAGGTATCACAGAAGCGATTGGCTCAAAGAGTTATGTAGGAAATCCAGTCAAATTTATGCATTCATTTATAAACAATTAAAACAATAGCTATTACCTAAACTCTACTAGCTGATTTTCAGATTTAAGGGAGCTGCCCCACGCGGTTTTCTTCTTAGCCCACAAAATGGGTTTTGATTGACAAACAAATAAACATGATGCGAATGTTTGACAGCTCAGCTATTTCCACTTGTCATGTAAATTTGTTTTTTATGTCATTGAAAAGTCAATTCAATGAGAAAACCGTTTTTCGTTATTTCCACTTGCAAATTTCCTAAAAAAAATCGTAATTTTTCAAATTACAAATTATTCATTTTACATAAGACGCAATCACGGTATTACATTAACCCTGAATCCGGTCCGTCGCAAAATTAAATTCACATCACTACATAATGTACTTCTTTTAAGGCTTTAAATCTGATCAATCCCTATAAGTCTCAAAATGAGCAAAAATCAATAATTACAGATACTTCTTCAATTTCATTTCAGAACAATCGGAACTGTCGAGTTCTTTGGTCAGTGAATAGCTTTGCATTTTTCAATCGTCTGAAATTCAGAAAATCAATTTTTTGAAATTTTTCGATGCTAAGTAGGAATAGAGCCGTTGCATGTGTATTTCTTAAATGCGGGACATTTAGTTAAGATATCTTGAGCACGTAACTTTTGCATTAACATGAAAGAAGATCAATATTGTACTCCCCCAACTAAATTTTTTTTATTTTTTGTATTTCTCTTTTTAGAATTTTTACAGAATCTCATCAGATTTTCAAACTTAGATATATATTGGAATATCCTATAAAAAGTCCAAAGTAACCAATTTTTTTATCGATTTCAAAACGAGCTATATACGGCCATGTCTAGTTTTGGACTCGCTGTCAAAGTCAAACTTGTCAGCCTGTGTGGGATGACGATGAAGAAAGCTCACTACTGCATTAAGGTGGGTAGTGACTCAAGACCTTATTGAGATATTTAGACATCGCAACGTCATACATACTTCAAGGAATTATGCAAAAATCACAACGCATGAGGTACAATATTTCCAAAGCGTGTAAAATATTGACGTGCCAGCTGTCACCGCTGCATTTTGAGATTATAGAAACAAATGTGTTTAAAATGGAGAAACGCAAAAATTGCCAATCCCAGTTCGTAGGTCAAAAAAGAAAAAGGAATAACTAAGAGAAGTCCAATATACTACCTTTTATATGCAAGCTCGGATCCGAACACTGTTCGATTCTAACCCGAGAGATCTGTATAGTAAATTCAGATGTCGTTTAAAATGGGGCGCATGAGTGAAAGGACACCTTAAACAACTTGGAGTGTACAACTGGATCCAAAAAAGTCTGCATTGGTATAGCCGCATATAGCTGGCTTTTGGAATTTAGAATTCGAAGGTACAATGTGTAACACGCAATCGAATATCTATCTTACTGAATTCTAAGGTATTTATTTTTCCCGAAGGATTTAAATTATTTTAATGTCTCTTGTCTTTTTGCTCAGTGCTCAAACTTTTGGAAAACACCATATTCAAGTGAAATTAATGTAGCCCTATTACATCCGAAATATTCTTCGAAAATTCGATGTCTAACTTAAAGTGACTGATGAAGCTAATCTGTATTTCATTATAATTTTTTAACAGTATCGAGAACCATTTATATTTTTTACAGAATTTCTGAATTTTTTGACGACGCTACAGTACTGGGCGAAATTAAACCAGAGCCAGAATTGTAAGTCATAATTATCAGTCCGTTATGGTCAACTTCAAACCACAAAGGTATGTAGAATAATTGCTGTCATCGAAGGGACGTACAGTTTTGATACTAAATTAAGGTTCAGCTTGGAATCTTCCAAATTCCACAGTAACTTAAGTTCGTGGATGTCTCTCATCATCAGATTCATAAATCGTTTGTAAACTGCGTTAACAATATACAAGTTGCTACCTCTGTTTGAATGAATTAGGTTATGATTTCTATTCTATGTGGACAAAGCTTAAGGAAAAAAGGCTTACATTTTGGTAACAGCAAAACCAGAACTTTCTCTGTTATTTTCTCTTGGATTGCGCTCCAGCCACTAGGCGCTGATGTGGTGCATTTCAGTTCCTTGTCTTTTAAGCGGTTTCTTTGCCTTTTTAAAGTTGGAAATTTGATAATAAAATTGTCAAACTGTGGACCAGATTTATTCTAGACCGAGTGCTCGAGTATACATACTAAATACATATAGAGTACATAAATCATATCCACTTTCCAGACACATCCCAGATACAAAACATCTCATTATCAATGTAAATTTTGAAATAAAAAAAAATATTTAAATCATTATTTATATAATTTTATTCCAAAAAGAAAAAAATAAATATAGAGTATGCATATGTAATTCCAATTGTAAAAAAGAAAAAACTTTCGTAAGCAATATATAGACCAAAAAATGTCCCTACAGTGTTTGTTTTTGTTTTCTTTTTTTTCATAAATGTACAAAAATAAATTATTATTATTTTTTTCCTTTAAATCAACATCCTAATATTTTAGCAAAATGATTTGATTATAATTTTTTTAACTTTGCTGTCTTAATTTTTATTTATTTTTTGTTATTTACTTAAGCATTGTGTTCAACATTTAGTTTTATAGCTCATTTTCTTGTTTCTTTAATTTGTTTTATTAAATCTCAATTTTTGAGAGTATATATCTATAAATTAATGAAAAAAAAAAATAAAATAATAATAATAAAATTAAATTCAAGAAACATAAAAAAAATTATTTATATATAGTTTAAGGCAAATATAATAATCAATTGACTCATTTTATCATTCTCGTGGTTTTGTTTGATTTTTTTTGTTTTTCTCATGAAAGTAATAATAAATAGTATTTAAGGGAATTATTTTACAAAATGAAAACATAAATAGAAAGGAGGTATAATTATACTTAAAACTAACAAGAATATTTAAAATTTAAAATGAAAAATGAAAAAAAAAAAGTAAAATTAAATCCCAAAAGAAAAACTAATTTAAAACAATTAAATCTTAATAATTAAAAAAAATGTTGACGATCCCGTCGAAAAAGTAAGGAAAAGGGATAACAATGAAGTTAATTAAATTTTGTTAGGTACAAGTTTTGTTTAAGTTTTTTTTTGTTTTTTGCATTAAAATTTGCTTTTATTTATATATTTTTTTTACATTTTGTTTGTATTTAGCTAGCGTCAGCAGGACTATTTATAGTATATTCTACTACTACGTCGGTGTGTAGAATTGTTTTTCTTATTTTTTAAAATTTATTTTATAAATGTACCAACTCTTTAATTTAACTTTTTGCATTTCATTTAACTAATTGATATTTTTTTTTAATATTTTAATGCAATCCCGTTCTGTGTGTGTTTGAATGTTATTTTAACATTAGCTTGTTTGTATATATATATATGTATAATATATATATTATAATTGTTCTCAATCGTAATAATATAATAACAATATAACTTAAGCTAGGGTTTTTTATTTTTCTCTTTATTTAGCTGTATTATTTATAATGTGTGTGGGTGTTTTTTTTTTTCACTTTTAAAAATATTTTTTTTTTTTCATTTTGATTTATTTATATTTAAATAAGAATGGGGCCGACATTACACATCTTGGAATTTGGATAGACGTGCTCGCAAGTCCATGTTCTCTTGTTTCAACTGTTCAACTTCTTGGTGTAAAGTTGCATTCTACAAGCACAAAATGTTCATAAGAAATTGTGAATTAAGAAAAAAAAAAAAAGAAAAAAACTATAGGAGCGAAAGGAGCAAAAACTCACCTCCTTTTCTAAATATCTAGCCCTCATGGCGATTTGATTTTCTTTCTGTCGTCTTGCATCCCGTGACCGTTTCGCAGCAATGTTATTCTTTCGGCGACGGGCCCAATACTTGTCGTCTTTAAGTTCATCTGGAACAAATTGTTTTCTTGATTTTTTTATCATTGGTTGGGGTTTGAGTTCTTCATCTGAGAACGCTCTGGTACGTGGATCGAAATCACGCCCCGACGATGCAAATGAAAACGCTGAAATATCAAATACTAAATGTTAACAATGTTTCACAGACTGTCCATTGTAAACTAAATAAGCAATGAATGTTGGGTTGGGGTAGGGGGCATGGTGGGAAGATTTAAAAGAAATCAAAATAAAAAGAAAACGAAAATAAACGAAAAATTTAATTAAACGGAAGAAAAAAAAAAATTAAAACGCAAATGGGAAACACATTATTTTTATGTGATTTTTTTCTGTTTTTGATTTTGGAGCATTTTTGAATTTTGTTTGTTGGCAACAATATTAGAAATATTATAACATTTAGCATTTGATAAAATCATCATTAACCACATAACCATTGAACATTTTCGTGTATTTATTTATATTGTATTTTAAAATTTATGACAAAACTTACAACTAAATAAGGTAGCTGAAAAATTTAGCAAAAAAAATTTACAAAATTTGTTTATTTTTTTTTTTACAAACAGAGATAGACATAAAATATTCAATGGCAACACTGGTATAATGTTTCTCTTTGATTATTTTAAGGTGAACATTTTACAAATGTATTTAGTAGATATTTTCTTTTGATAATAATAGAGTGTTTCCATTTCATTTGCGTGGGGGTTAGTTGAAATTAAATTAAGGACGCGTTAGGGTGTTTGTTTAACATGTATCAATATTTTTTTTATAAGTTTGGCTAACTGAATTTTAGAAAATGAATTTGTATCCACTTGGTGAGAGCAATATTAAAATCGTTTGCAGAGAGTTTTCGCCCTTAAGGGCGTTTTTAAGAAAGTGGAGCTCATTTGAAACTAGGCATCCCTACTAAAATTTGGTTTTTATAAGAGGATTCGTCTTTATATCGAGGAGTGGTGTTCTTTAAGATCAAAATATATATAAGTGTATTTTGAACATTTTCAACTGTTATATTCAAATATATTCAGACTCTAATTTTTTTGTTCCACCTTTTTTTAACTAGAAAAAGAAAACGAAAGCAGTTGCCTGAAGTAAATTCTTGCTTGCTTTTGGTTTTTTTTTTTCGTTTTTTAAATGCGAAAGTAGTTTTTGATTCTTTCTTTTACAGAATACCTATGCATATGAAGTAAAATAAAAACAGCTAAGATTATTTAACCAATTTTACTAATCCTTTGCATCAATATTGTATTCCTGATTATAAATATTAGAGCTGCAGTCCTTTGTTGTAGGCAGGGTATGTCAAATGTCACCCCTAAAAAGGTTTGGAACACTTGTTTGCAAAAAAAAAAAAAAAATAGATAGTGACCATATGCTTCCAAATAAAGTATTTTTTAACCTGAAAGCTGTTGCAAGTTTCACTAATGTCTGTAGCACATCTGTCTGTAGCCCAACAAAAAAAATATTCGCTCTTTTTGAGTCAACTGCATTTAACTGCGTTTTTGGTGTGATTGCGGAGATGATGCACGCATTAAATGATACCCGCGTGCACTCGGACGTTGAGCAACGTGTTGAACGGAATTGACATTATGATAGCTCTACCACACCTTGAATATGACTGGTATCAGAGAGAGCGACCAAAACAGCAACATCAGTGGGACTTCGCACTATGTTGCAAATAGTGAACGGAGTTCAATAGAATTGGGTTAAGGCAAGATTGACAATTATACATACTGTTCACTTTGACTGGAATAAATAAATTTCGTAACTTCGAGAATATCTACGAATTAGAAGGACTGATCGGTAAAAATTCGCTCAAAATTGTCGCATGCAATTAATATGCAATAGGTAACGCAGTTCAGTAGAATTTTAAAAGCACTTCGGTTAGCTGAACTTATCAGAGATTGGCATGTCGCTTTCATATGCATTAAGAATTTTCATAGTTACGGGCTGACTCTGATGAATTTTTCTTTGAGAAAATGTATGATTATCCTTTAGACTCTGGAGCTCTAACCACTGGATTAGATACGCCATCACCAAAAGTAGTAGAAGAGTCTAACTAGTACTCGTAGATAAGTGATTGCTACTGACACTTACTATAGGAATGTGTTTATACTTTTCAAAAGTCTTGCAACAAAAACTTGCAAGAAAGAAGCTATACACACCTTGCATAAACAAAAATTATATATCGACGACGAGCGAGACAGGATCTAGTTTCCCACTACCATTCAAGTTTGTGGCTTACATTTTTGTTTTTAAATAAATGGACTAGATCCAGTTTAATGCCGTGTGGGCTGAATTGAGAAGCTCTATTATGACAATTATATTCTTGGATGTTTCGCAGACATTTCTAAATTTAAAAGGAAAAACTCTGTTTGGAAATATAAGAAGTTTTATACAACAGCAAGAAAAGAGTAAAATATAAGGTCCCAGCATTTGGGCTATTCCATGGAAAGCTCTGAGAAGAATAAGTAATTCCATGTGGGATATGATCCCATGGCACCTTTAGTACAAATGAATCTAGAAATTCAAAATATTGATACATGTTAAACCCCTTTTTGTGTGTGTGTGAAAGCCAAAACCGCTTTTTAATAAAATAGTGTTATTGCTTGAATACAAAAAAAAAATGCAATCCTCATACTGAAGAGAGGTTTTTAAAAGCTATTTATATACAGCAAAAATACAGAAATATTTACTCACTTGATTCAGCTGGTGATGGTGGATTCAGAGTATCCGGACTAATACAATCCGACGGTGATGGTGACCGTTCACGTTTTGTTGTTATGTGTCCGAGACCCAGCGATAGTCCAGCAGAATGTCCCAATGAGTCCGATCGATGTCCCAGACCGGTGGTATGTCCCAAATGTGTTCCTGGCAATCCATCGGGAATATTATTTTCCGATAAGAATTCATCCAGATCCGCATACTTCATAAGGAGAAATTAAAAAGAAAAAAATCAAAGTAGAACACAAAGGACTTCAAAGAATTTAATTTCTTAAGTTATAATATAAAACTGAAGCGATTCGCAGGCAAACATTTAGCTTGATAGATTTTGCATGCATTTCCGCGATTTTTTGTTTAGTTTTTGTATATAATATAATCTTATCGCATTGATAAGAGTATCAATTTCAGTTTAGTTAGGCGTCAAGTCATTGAACGTTTTTTTTTTGCTTTAAATTTACTTCAAAGTTCAATAAAATTAAAGTCAATGTAATATGGACAACTGTACAAAGAACGTGTAGGTACTCCATGCGTGAAGTCGAATTGGAATGTCCGTTCCTCATTGTGTTCTATTTCCACAAGCAGGTTTTCTGCAGAAGAGAAATGTATCAGCAGAACCGATCTGTTACTGAAATAGGCTACAGGCGGTGGTCTACAATTAACTTCAACCAAATGATGACATTGAACGTGCCCAGAGTCCGACATTGACTTGGACCACTACTTGGCAAGCATAGCTGTCTAAATAACAAACAGCCTTTAAACGTTGATGTAATACAGGAGAATTATTCGGAGTACCTCGGTTCGAGGTTGTAGGACTAAGTCAAATACTGAATATTATAATATTGTACGATCCTTTAAAAAGAAATCGTTTCACGAAAGATAGTAACACGTATACGACACCAATTTTCAGAATAAAAGTAAAACTGTGCGCCATTTGTTGGTCGATCACAATGTCAAGTTTCCTTTAGTTATGGAAGGGCATATTTTTAATGAATTAAATCATTTCTCCGTCAAAGCGAATTACTGATTATTTTTAATAATCTTTTCGTGTATCTACCAATTTCTTGCAGAATTTGATTGTCCTTTACATGATCTTTCGTTAACGCCAACATTTTCTGAATTGCTAACAATATGACCAACAAAAACACGATGATTGCATGCAAGCAATATTTAAATTATTAATCACAAAATACTATACACTCTTAAGCGTGATGTTAATTTTTTTTATTTTTTTTAGTTAAAATGATTCTCGAATAAGTTTTATAATTATAATTTATTTTGAATGAAAGTAATGGCATCTAATCGGAATACTAACTTGGGTTACCTTGAGGTCAGCATCATATGGCAATGTCTTGTCCCATAAATTCGGCCCTAGGAAGGCGGCCTGTGCTTCGACATTCCAAGGATCGCCATCCTCTTTGAATTTGTCGTCACCGCATATCTCCTTGCTGTTCCCTGATTTTCCTGAATAGAGAGAAACTTTTTTTTAATTATAGTATAAAGTACGGGGATTGTATTTTTGATAAATGAATTAGTGTGCAATTTGTTTTTTTTTTTTTTGTCCTTATAAGGGGCATGTGTTTTTTTGTTTGTTTTTATTTTAGTTACTATAACACTTATAGTGAGAAATATAAATGTGTCAAGGTGTGTTTTGGATTGGAATTACATTTTTTTAATTTTTAAGTTGGCTGCGTTTTGTAAGCTGGAAGCAAAATTGCTTATCAAACATTTTATTCAATTACATTCAATTTAAAGTAAATACGATTTTTATTTGTTTAGTCTTAAAGTGAAGGAAGCAATTCAAATTATATGCTAGTTTTTGTTAGTATTTTAAAAATAATTCTTGGCATTGACTGGTAGTTGGGTTAGGGCATCTTTTATGGGGACGAATCTCAGTATTAAACGATAAACAGAAAATGTTTCTTAATTATTTATTTTTAAAAAGAAACTCTACAAATTAATGTTGAAACTCAATTTGATATTAAGAAAGGCAATAGTTCGGATATGTCGCGGTTGAGGCCGTGGTCCACACCGGACTGTGAGCGCCATCTAAAGAAGTTAGCAAAATTTCGGGACCTGTTCCGTCAGCAAAAAAATATTTCCGCAAAAAATACCATAGTACCAAAAATAAATAAATCATTTTCCCATGTGGTGATCGATACTATCGGAGCAAGAATATATATCGTTGAGAGATATCTAAGCATATGGAAACTAGTTTTGTATTTTTTAAAAGCAATCGATTCTGAGATGCTTGATCATATTAATTTATACTGCCGTTCACGAGTTTGTACACATTGTTTTTATTTACTGCCTGCAGAATATTAATTAACGAAATAGTTTTGTGGCCTATTTTATTACATTTTTAGTATAAAAAAAAAGTTTATAGACTGCCTAAGATATGGATATGTCCGTCCATTTACTTGAAAGATTTGACTGAATTTATTTGTAAATTAGGCTTCATCAGTGAACCGTAACATGATGACATAACAAAAGGCCCAATTGAGGCAGTTGGCATACCTACTCAAAATAAAATTGTTGGATCAACACACTAACCACTACACCATGGCCACCAAAGACTCGGTATAAATTTGTAGGTCCCTTTCCATTCGTGCCATTAATCAGACCAAGAAGCCTTATACGGACCTGTTGTTCCAACTATTTATTTATGTATCTATTCTATCTACTTAAATATCCGAAGAGCCTTTAAGATGGTGTGCCGAGTTTATCTATCTAAATCCAACAACATCCAACAGAATAAAATCCTACCCGCCGGCCGACTAGATACCTTCATTCTTCCCTACCTATGCACTTTAAAACAATTAACAATACTCATCGGCCTTTTGAGATGGCCTTTCTCAACTTATCACTCCAATTGAAAGTGAAATGCAACATTTATTGTTTTTTTTCTTGTATGCAAATGCAAATGATCATGCTTCACTGGGGCGTATACGTAACTAGTTAAGAAGCGGAACTAAAAATACCTATACACGGAAGAGTCGCACATAGAAAACAACAAAACCCAAGAAGAGGAAAGATGTCATCTCTCTGCTTAATGCGCACTGCGCAGCCCACTTCATTTCGCTTTCGTTGGCTTTGATTTGTTTCCCTTGTGACCTGATTTCGTGCCACAAAATCAACAAAAAAGAAGAAGCAACAGCCACACTTACTAGTGGTAAAACCAAAGAAGAAAAAAAAATTGTTAAAATGCCCTAAACGGGCGGGTTTTTTTTTATTGCCTCACGTATACCCACAAACGTCTTTGAACAAATATTGCTTCCGCGTCCAACAAACTGGAAACAGTTATCTTTTATACACACACACAGACACCGCTAAGGCAAATGTGGAAAAGAAGTGCGGTAACCAAGTGGAAAGAAAGTAACCATCGAAGATCATCAGAGCCAAGAGCCAACAGGCATTCTCGTTGTTATTCCTCCAATGGATACGAATATGACTTGAGTTGTTGAGTAGCGCAAAAGAAAGAATAAACAAGAAAATGAAACGAAAAAAAAGCGAAAGTGAAATTTCTTCTTAAGCAATCCGGGGATTGGTTTTGTTGTTTCTTTTCTTCTCTTTTTCTTTTTTTTTTTTTTGTTTGTGTCTAGTTTATACGATTCCTCTTTGAGGTGGTTTCTTGTAGCCATGTGATCGGGTAGGTCGGTCTATGGGTCTATTATCAATTTTCTGCGTTTGTTATGTTACGCTTTTCTTCTTCTATTACCACTCTTGTGTGCATCCAGCAGTGCAATGGTGCATTTTATTTTCCTCTATCGTATTCACTCTCACTTTCGTTGCAGAGTTACGCGCATCGCGGAAATTCGCTTGCAGATATTACCCATTAGGTGAGTTAACACATATGATACATGTATGTGCGAAAAATGGATTTAAAATGGGATTCACGTCACGTCAGGAAAATCACACAAGAAAAAAATATATAGACCGTAAGTAAGGCGAAACGAAGTAGATTTAGGGAAATGGGTGACTATTTGCTACTGAAGGCGTTTTAATTACTACAATTAACGGATTCAGGCGAGATTCAGGTTGAGACAAGCGGATGCGAATATTTTTTTTAAAAAAGTTGACCAATTTTTATACGAATGAGTTTAGAGGAAGATATTTCAGTATACTTTTTAGACGTTTGTTGCTAGATAAATTTGAAATTTTGGGCGAATCAAATATTCAAATTATGTTTAAAAAATATTTGCTAATCGATAAATATGTATAAACGTACTAGCGGGCCCGGCAAACGTTGTTTTGCCTGCTCGTACATTTTCATTATCCGTCAATTGTTCTGTAGCCGTTTTATTATTTGAAATTTTATTTTTGATTTTGAATGTATATTATTTGAAATTTTATTCATGAGCTTATTCTTGCTTTTTAAATTTTTTTTATTTTTGAGTGTTTATTATTTGAAAATTTATGGAATCGGATCGCAGCGCTACCTACCGTGTGAATCTAAACTATCCTTAGACCCGTTAAAATACACCCAAAAAATGTCATTACAATCGGTGCAGCCGTTTAGTAGGAGTTCGGTTACAAACACGTACAGAAGAATTATCTATTATAATATTAAAAGCCGACCCGATTTCTTGTGATAGTCATTTACCCTACTTAAAGAATACAAAATCCATTTTTCTTTTTACCAAATTGAAGCTTACCACTCATAGTTGTGTTATGAAGAATAATTATTTGAAAAGAACATTTGTAAAATAGGTAAATTAATATTTTGAAATTGCATTGATTACAACAACAACAAACAAATAAAATTAATACCTATTTCCCCTTCGCTCAGTCGAAATTCTACTTTTTGCGATCGTGCGACAGGACAAACAAAAACAAAAACACATCGTCATACGTGGGGGTGGTGTGCCTGTGTACCTCTTTCGAAAAGGGTTGATTTGTTTTCTCAGTGAGTGCTATGATCAGCAGGAGCAGCTGTATGTACATAGTGATCGTATGTCCAATGCAGGATGGGGTGCGTGCTGCAGTATAGCATGGGGTAGGTATATTAATAATCTTCATAAGAGAAGAGACGTACAAACCAGGTAACAGGGTAAGGTTGGGTTGGGGTAGTTGTTTGGATTTCATATGAAGAGGGAAACAAAGGAAATGAGAAGCAGTATTGTATAAACAAGTACCATGGTCATGGAAAGGGAGGGCGGTGCAGAGGGTGCACATTATATTTGTTGTCTTTCAGTCTCCATTGACGTAGGTATATGGCGATCCGATACTTTTTAAGAAGTTTCACTACTTTCACGCATACCGACTTGCACGGTCCCTGGATGGTTTAACTTTAGAATTACAATTGGACGCGGTAGGTGGCGCTGCAATCGGGTTCCAGGAATTTTATTTCTTTCTTTCTAAACGCCTGGGCCGATTTTGCTGAAATTTGGTGTGTGTGTTTGAGGGGATTCCTGGATGGTTAAGGACCTGGTAGGTGGCGCTGCAATCGAGTTCCAGGAATTTTATTTATTTCCTTCTAAACGCCTGGACCGATTTTGCTGAAATTTGGTGTGTGTGTTTGAGGGGATCCCTGGATGGTTAAGGACCCGGTAGATGGCGCAGCAATTTTATTTATTTCCTATTAAAATGGATGGTTTATAGTGGGTCAAAACAATACAAACAAAAACAAAGCAAAGCAAAACAAAGCACAGTTGTTGTGAAGTTTTACCTCAGTAGAGTGCTTATGTACATAATGAAGGTGAAGCACATACTCATTTTTTTTTGTCGTTCTGCATGCATGTTGCGTTGCTTTGTGTTTAAATGTATGGTGGTCGAATTTCGACCACTGGGTGAGCCTAGTATACATAAAGATTTCCAGATATCTTGGAAGCAAAGTCCCCAAATTTAGTTGCTTTTTAATAAGGATATATCATACTTTTCGGTATACTAGGCTTGTAAGTTCAATGTAGGATACACAATTAAAAATTTGTAAGGTAAAGTTTTAAAATTGAGAGCCCAAAATACCTATGTTTCCAATTTCGGATTAGTATGCCTCATACTAAAACGCATGTGTGCACCGGCTCTAACCCTTTACAAGGTTCGTAAAAATTCGAATCATTCTAGACAAAGACACTGTCTGTGAGTTTGGAAATGGCTGAATGAATTTTTGGGTATGTGGTTTGTGGACTCAGAGACAAATTTGTTGATTACAACAAGTTTTAGTTCGAGACAGATCGCTCAGGTTTTCAAAAAAGTAATCGTTTAAGGGCCCTCATCATCCCATTCCAGCTCTATGACGCAGAAGCATGGACGTTAACAAAGATCTTCTTGGTGGTTTCGAACGCAAAATTCTTCGAGTGATTTTCAATCTCGTCAGGGTCAGAAAAGTACGTAACAATCGACTAAGATGGCTAGGACATGTAGAGCGAATGGACACCAACGCTCCGGCCGGAAGAGTCTTCGATTCCAACCCGGAGGAACAACGCAGTAGAGAAAAACCTTGCCTTAGGTGGCGCGCACTAGTGGAAGGGGCCTCAACCAATTTAGAGTGCGCAACTGGAGGCTTTTAGCCGTAAATCGGGCTAACTGGACATGCGTGTTGGTTGAAACCTATCAGATTCATCCCGGACTGTAGCGTCATCTAAGTAGTAATCTCGTAAGGTAACTTTGCGTTAAGCGGCAAGGACTAAACAGGTGAGCAATGGTTTTTTCCTCCTCCTCGTATATACAGCTTCTACAAAAATGGTTACAAGAGACTCTTATTCGGCTTGCATGATAGATAACCTATCAAAGGCCCTACGAACTAAGTCCCAACTGGAACTAACTCCCACTAGCCAAATGAACTGCTGTGATTTTTTCCTATTTATATAATGAAGTCTACAAAATATTTTGACATTTAGTGTTGGCCAAATTACATTTGCATTTGGATAGTATGAAGTGAAGGTGTTAATTCTTTTCCACCTATTGTTAGCAACTTTTTGAAGCCTCTTCCAATAGGAAGAATTTTATTAATTGTAATGAAGCCTATATGGTGCTTCCTCACTATAATGTCACTTATATGGCGGCCGCTTGTCTGGCTAGTTAATTCGCTTTACAGTAGACCAACAGTAATTGAACATCTATCCGAAATCTCGTTAAGAGATTCGTGGCTTCGTTTTACCAATTTTGATTTGATTATTGGTGTATCCAGAACTTACTGTCTGTGTACGTCTATCGCGTACAAGATAAGTCTCCAAGCTGTCTTGCGTATAACCATCACTCTGCTACAGTGATCAGGTAGACGGAGGACTCTACAACATTGATTTATATTCGCCTAGCGATTTTTTCCAATATTTATAAAATGCGAAACAAAAAATTGTTCAAGTCAAGAATAAATTCAAGAAATGAATACAGTTTGTGCAGTGTAAACATTAAATATTATTAAACATTTAAGTGGCAACTGAAATGTCTGAAGAATCCTTTGAAATTTATAAGCAAATTCACATTTTAGGCCTACCACATTTAGAGCATAAATTCATAGAGCTATCCATAGTACACTAACACAATTGAAAATAATTTCCTATTATGATGCCATTCCAAATGTCATTCCCCAAAATCTTATTCATCACCGTCTCAATTCAAATCGTATGAATGCTAAAATAAATGCCACCTTAATTTTGTATGTTGACATTTTTATAAACCCCATCAAAACTAAATTACTTTCGATTCCAATCTATAAATAGAAAATATTACAATTGATCTCTTCATGCTGTCAAAAAGAAAAACCATGCACACTGATTCGATTGTGAATCAGTTTGCGGATATCAACCTAAAAAAAAAAAGAAGAACCACAACAAAGCCCCAAAAAAAAAAACACGAGACAAAAATAAACAATTCCGATACATGTTTCTGCAACCAAAAAGCGTCATTCGGTTTTGTACTACGTTTTTTTTTCGGCAAAACACTTTCACTGACAACGATTACGAAATAGCCGAAAGAACATGATGTGAATTTGATTAGCGATGCATTTGCGTTAATTTAAAATTGTTTTTGTCATGTTTTATAATTTGCCTAATTTTGTGGCACTCTATAATTTTAAATGGATTTTTTTTTCTTGCTTTCGGGAAATGTAATTAAATTCACTTTCTTTAAAAAGAAGTAAAAAATAAAAATCAAACATTTGAAAACAACGTCATAGATACAGTATCTAACATGCGATTAAGCAAACCCCGAAATTAGCAAAAAAAAAGTGGTAAAACTTTAAAAACCTCCAAAAAGACTGACTCCATCATTAACAGGAGAATTAATGCGATTTCGTATAATTACAATGTATAATGAACCAACAGAGTCGGATGCTACCTAATATAGAGAAAGTTTAATTCCGCATTGCCATGGTCCAGTAATATACGATACGACGCGACGCTTCGCTATTTTCACTTTGTCGGAATGGTCCAATGCTTCTAACGAAAGTGAAAAAAAAAAAAACGCACAGATTCACGCTCTGGCGTTCAAAAATAAGGCCCCCCCGAAAAAAAAAGAACTTACGAAAACTGGTTTTTATGTAATAGTTTCTTATTTTATTTTTGGAGTTTACCGTATTCACTTTTGTTATCTGCAGTCGCTCAAGCAAGATGATGCTCCAAAATCGGAGATGATGAATACAGACAAAAAATATACAAACAAACAGATACGCACTCAACTTTGGACTGTGGTCATAACTTTTGGGACCTTTTGGGGGAATGCGATGAGTGTTGGACAGAAAAACGGGCCAACTAAGTATGTTATAAAGCCAAATTCGTTGTCTTCTTTGAATTCATTTTTTTTTTCTTGGGAGTGAAAGTGGAAAAAAGTAAAAGTAAAGAAGTAACTTTTTTTTTGGTTGCCGGATATCATTACAGGTTTTATATTTTTGGATATTTTTCATGATGACCATTCTCTTTGACTTTGACTTTTGCATCCGTATTGGGTCGAAGAGGTTTTTTTTTTAGGTTTTTATTGCGTGTGGACCAAATTTTAAGTTGGTCAGCAGGAGATACAATTCCCCCAAATTGAAGAATTTCACCATGACTTTTATTATTGAGTTGAGGTTTTGTATTTCTTTCTTTTATTCGTGGGGCCAACCGCGACGGTAAGTGTCGCACAATTGTTTGTACTGTCTGGCTGAGAAAGAACTTCGAATAGTTAGCACCTTTCTCCTAGCAGATAAAAAGGGAAATGCTTTTTTTTGCAATTAAATGTGAACAGTCATTGCAATCCTTTCGAGGGCAATTGTACAAGAGAGCAGAAAATCGAATTGATGAAGGTTGAGTCACGCAGTCAGTATAGGTCAGCGGTGTGCTGGGTTACTAAGAAAAACATTAAGATATTCTCCATAGCCACACCTGAGGGTATAAATATCGTTAAATGCTTTTCAATTCAACCGATCTGAAGGCAGCAAGAAAGATTCGATGGTCAAGCAATAAGTAAAAACATGAATGCGTCTGAAAATACATCTGAGAAAAATTTAGTAAACGAAATCGGGACACTTGACAAAACGATCCTTATTCAAATTCTTGACAAAACATATTATTCCGTCAACTACGACCTTCCGACTCGGCCCAAAGCTATAAAATTGATAAATTAACAGGAACTCTAGGCAGAAAGTTGTCTGTCTGACGTTTATATCTTCATAAGTTAGTCGCAGAAGCAAACAAATTTCTATCATTTAGAAGTAGTTATAGTTAGTGAAAATCGTTCACTACTTGAGCACTCGCCGGCGATACTGTCTTATAGATCCACATAAAAGTTGGGGAAAAAATTACAAATGTTCCCATCGTCATGTCATGTCTAGGTCTAGAAAAAAGACATCGACTGTAAAACAAGTCAATATGAAAGATCGAGTCATCTATCAAAATCCATGTACTTTCTTGCATATCCAATAATCGCAAGATCAGTTGAAAGTTGAGTTACCTACGAGTATTTACCATACAAATGAGATAAATATGCCAATATCGGCGACTCGGCAAAACGTCACAATAGGCAGATATAATGGCGAAGAACTTAAATGCTTCGTCTACATAGGCTCGCAAAACGACATCGGCATAGAAATCAAGCGAAGAATCACTCTTGCCAATCGCTGTTTCTTCGGGCTAAGAAGGCATCTAAGAGGTAAAGCCCCAGCCCTCTCTCACAGAACCAAGGAAATATTGAAAAAGACCTTAAACATCCCGGTCTTGGTGCATAAGCATGGACCTTGTCGAAAGCGGAAAGCAAGCTTTGAGAGAAAGATTCTTCGAACGATTTTCGGTTGAGTTTGTATCGATGGTGTGAAGGAGGAGATTCGACGACGAACTTTACGACCTATAGTATAGTAACGTTGACCTAGTCAAAAGTCAAAAATCTCAAAATACATAGCGACTGAGTTGGCTGGGCCACGAGGAGCATATGGACAAACAACCACCCCTGATAGATCACAAAGTAGAGAAAGACCTCATCTCAAAGAATAACATCACCTCAACCAACTTGGTGCGCGTAACTAAAGGCAGGTAGCTAAGAAGTTGGCTGGAAGGGATTGTAGGTTGAGGCCGCGGTCTACTTCGGACTGTCTAAGTTAAGTAAAGTAAGTAAGTAAGTTCACCCAAACATTCATATGCCTAGGTAAGTAACATTTTTATCAGCCAAAGGTGTTTTTTTCTACTGCGCCACCTCTCGCGAACGTCTGACAAACATCCGAGAGTATGACTGTCCTGAAAAAGCTTCTCAATTCAGCTCACACAAACGAATGGTTGCGAGAAGCTAGGCCTAGGGTGTCTACCGCCTGTTGCGCCACCTATTTATTTATTTAAGGTATCTGGCGGGAAGTTATTGCCATCATTTAATTTGATAGTCTAATTTATGCTGAAAAGTTTTTCCCATTTGAAAAATTTAAATAAAATCTAAAGAATGCATCATGGACTCATTCAATATCAATTAGAAACTAGATTGAGGAAATTCCAACCCCAAGTGACTACCTGATGATTTTCTAATCAGTGTCATAGAGATCAACGCAATATAACCCGAATATCCATTTTCACATTTCCGTGACGTCTCCCATCAAATAACAATAATAATAATAAAAAAAACTACAATTCCAATCCAAATTCCATCTGAAGATATTCAATATAATCTGAATCTAACTCCACCTTGTCTATAGAAAATCCCAACATAAAGTAACGATATTAAATTTAACTTCCTACTATGACGGCACAGATAACTGTCTTATAACTCTATTACCAGTTCACACAATCACTTCCCACCACCCAACTGCCAGAAAGCAGGCGCACACGAAATACATAAACCCAACGGACCACATCGAGCGGAAGAAAGTGAGAGTTTTCCAGCAATCATGCCAACTACCAGTTTGACAACTGCCTCGCAGTCCAAAGAGCACATAACTTCTTGCACTCTTCTATCCGTCATCGGGAGTTGTAGGTACGGATTTGTATCTATCTAGCTCTAGCTACCTTTCTGCACGGAATGACCATCATCCACACTATTAAGCGACGACTTGCTCTAGCTTTAGATTAGCGAGCGCCACGAATGTTCGGATAAAAGAAGAACCAACAAAACATTAGATACAAGCAGCAAAAGGAAAAAAAAGCTTTACCAAGCCCGCCAAAGAATAGGCCTACTGAAACAGAAAACACATTCCACAAAAGAGTTTCAGAGCACGCGTTACTATGGAAGTAGGTAGCCAGGCACACAACACACACACATACGACGCAACGTCAGGCGATGTCGGTTTTCTTGTATCTTCGCGTCGATTTGATTATGCTTTGAGATGGTTTCAAACCATACCACAATAGCTACCGCTACTTGGCTAGAGCTATGACTATGACTATGACTATGCGTGATCGTATTGGCATGTGCGACCAGAAATACATTCCTACCTCACTTGCTTGCAAATGCAAGACCAAGCGCGGTTTATTGCACAAGTTATGCAATTATTGCTCTAAGTCGGACGCTGTTTGTTTGTTTTGGCGTGTGTTATTTTTTGTTTACAGTAGATACATATATCCAGATAGAGTGATCTCTGACGGTGTGCAACTGTTGTTTAAGGAAAATATCACGTTCCTTGTTTGTGTTTCCTATCTATAGTAAAAGATGCGAATAAATCCAAATAGATGGGGCTTTATAGGATTATTTCCTGGTGACAATAGTTCTTGAACTTTAAAGCGGTGTCCATATGTTAAAGATGCATTTTTTTGGTATCCTAGAAATTTGAATTTATTTTATATCGACTTTAGTATCTGTCATAATTTACGTCGACGAAAGTAATGCAAAATAAGTGGGTTACTGTGCGAACGAGTGATTAGGCGCATACTTTCTGTCAGTTCGTCTGTCTGGACTAGCACCATTAAGTGTATTGCGCACATGTGCGTTGAAATGTCTGATCACCAAAATCAGAATATTTGTGTATATATTATAGGCACTCTTGTAATGATTAGCACGGTATTTATCATGCGCACATGGTTTGTATAACCTTCATATCAAAAATCTAGCTCAAAAAATGTGCATCTATCATTGACGAATTTACTACAAAGTTAAGAAATAATCGTACAAATTATACACATTCACAGACAAATTGTGAGCTTGCATAAGAATCGCACATAGGTACTCACAAATGCACATGAAAATAGCTCAACTATGAGTGCGCTAAAGAAAATTACAAAGATTTGACATGAATAAGATACTTAGGTTTCGCACATCAATGTGCGTTTGAAATAGCTGTCAGCGCAACCTTTCATTTTACAATTTTAAGCACTTGTGGTGTACCTCGTTTTCAAATATATCGATTGAAGTCAAGTAAGATGTCGTATACTTGCATGCGCACATAATAATCAGTTATAAGTGCGTTTATCTGTTTCTGTTTTTCAGCGAAAAACTTCGTAAACTGTGAACAGTTTTTAACATCATTTGAATTTATTACATGTAGAGTCCTATCCAAGGAAGGCTTAAGCCTTCGTATCGAGGTTCCAAAATAATGAATTTGTGGTGAAGAAGGACGAAATTTGAAGAAACCAATTCTCTTATTAACCAAATCAGTTTTGAGTGTTGGTTTTGAAGCATTTTCTGATCAAATATTTTCTGCAAGTTATTCAGTTTCTGCTCAAGCTCAGGAGTTAGTGCCCTAACTCTTCGTATCCATGTATACTCCTGTTTCGCCGAATATAGATACATACATTTATTTACCGCACATTGGTGTGCTTTTTTGATCCCTGACATAAGTAAAATACTCCAATCTATCTACATTAAATGTAAGCTTACCTACTGGCATTGTTTTATTTATTAGTAAAATGTATGTGCATATTAAGTGTAGTTTGCGCACATGAGTGTGCGTTTAGTTGTTAAAACTAAATATCTAACAAATTTGTTAATGATTTGCAATTTTATGTATGTGGATACCACCTTTCCATCAAATTGTCCGACCACATTAGTTCTACCTCTTCACAAAATAATTTATTTCGCACGATTCCTATACCTTCACCTGAATGCTAATTCAAAATAGATACGTCTACTCATAGATGCTATAAATTTCGACGCCTTATCTATACCTACTATTAGTCATACCTGCTTGACCAGAATACAAATTGTATCGACACATTTTAATAGATCGGAATTTCAAAATATATGTATATTTAGGTACCTACTTAAAACGAAATTAAGCCACAACTAATTCGTACAATGAAGCAGTTATTTTGTGGCATTCCATTTCGATGCTACCTGTTCGAGACATCACCCAATTTCCAATCAAATTTTAGCTTCCATTTGAACTCAAAGTCTACCCAATATACCATCGCACGCGATCAATTCGAAACTTTTGTTATAAGCTCAATAATTTTAACCAAATTCAAACAAATACTAGTTTCTAAAAAAAAAAAACGAAAACAGGTTCCGGTCAATTGGCAACAAGAATCATGGTATAGCTATAGACTAAGCTTTATATTTGGACTCTCTCATGCTCTCATGGCTATGTTGATCTTCCTATCGATAAACAGATTCTACAAACTACTGGTAAGACTTGAAATGCATCTTCATCAAGATAACCAAATTCACAGCTAAAAAAAAAAAAAAAAACAAACCACCCAACAAAACGAGTGGAAGCAATAAAAATTAAAGAAAAAAATAAAAATCCAAATGAGGAATAGGTGTGCGAAAATTACACTTTCACTGATTTTGATTAAAAACGTTTTACTCCCCACCGATCACTCCCATCAGCTACATATGTGACTATGCTATGGATACAGATACCCCCCATAATTACGCAATTACAACACATATCTCAGCCAGCCGATTTAGAGTCAAGACGAGTCATACTGTCTGACGTGCGAGCAAGTGTTATAATATTTATCGCAGGCACTCTTTGGATTTTTTTTTATGTAGGCGAATATGTTGCTGCAGATACAAATACAGAGCAGAGTAGAAAAATAAACTTCAAATAATGTATATAATTGCAGTGGATCGCTTGTGCGACTTGTTCCGCATACAAATTAGTTAAGCACACATAAGTAGCCGTATAGCAAAGTCAAGACGACGAAACACAATTAAGTGGAGGAGACGAATCAGACTACAAAAAAGAGGTGTAAAAATACAAATTATGGAAATGTAGTGCAAAAAATTGGACTAAAAGCGCATAAAAAGTAATTCCAGTCAACCGTGTCAGTATTTGGACTTAAGTGGTACGATTCCAATTCGAAGGCAGTACACACATCCGAAGTGATTTGTTGACTTCAATTTGATTTGATTTATTTTTCTAATCGGACGGTAAAGGTGGGTAATACGATTAATAGTAGTTTGTTTTAGTCGCAGAATTGGTAAGTCGATCTTTTTACTTGAAATATCCTTCACTTTGGTTGTATTTTTTATCTGATAGAACCCACGTCGGTTGTGAGATATTTTTGAGGTGCATTTTGAATTTTCAAATCGCTTTAGCTTATCCATGAAAGAAGAACGTTTTTGAAGGCCGTATCCGATTGGCGTTCATCCCTTGCTAGAGTCAGGGTTGTCAGGTTTTAAAAACCGGAATCTCCAAACGTAAAATATAAAACGCCAAAAAATCGCCAAATTTCAAAAGTTTCCACTCTCCAAATTCAAAAATTCATAAAAATCAAATGAATTTGTGCAACTCGTAATTTTTACGTAAAAAAACTTAATGCAAATTCCCCAAGCTCCTGGAACTCTGGCTGTTCTAAGGCATTTGTCATTTTGTACACCTTGCTCCAAAACTGCAAGACTTCTGCTTTTAGAGTGCGTCGCCAAACCGATTTTCGCGGTAAATCGCCACATCTGACAACCCTGGCTAGAGGTGGCACAGCCATATTATATTGCCCGGTAAATTTTAAGACTAACAAATACACCAGATTTGGAACTACTCGTATGTTCTGATAGATATATTTAGTTATATAGGTTTTTGGTATCTAGTGGCACAACCTGAAAATCAAAATCAAGGGTCGGATGCTATCAGCAAAGCATATTGTAGATGGAAATAGGGTTTGGCGGCGAAATTTGAATCTTGATGTCATGACTAGAGACTGCCTTATAGCTTTTATAGGCCAACAAACGAACCGCGAGGAGATAAAGGGGAAATGAAAACATTTTCTAGATTTCCTGACCTGCCTCGAAGAAGAATTTTTACCTTGAAGTATTTTTCTTTGACAATTTTGGCGTCTTTGTCCTGAAACTGATTTCGTCTTCATCTTCGTAACCTCGAGCAGATTTCAACAGGGTTTTAACCTACAAGGAAGGCTTTAGGATACCTATCGAGGCTTTAGAAAATGCATTTATTTAAGAAATACAATTTTTGTGTTTTAACCTAAAATATAATACTTTGCCAATTACCAGGTAGGTATACTAGCTGAGGAGCGGCTTCACACTATTGTTAGATTAAGATAGGTAGATATGGTCGAAAATCTAAACTGCGAGAAGCCAGGCCTAAGGTAGGTAATACATACGAGTACATACAACATACATATGGACATATTACGCCGCCAACTATACTTATTTCTTTTAAAAAAATGTAATACCTTGTTAATCTATAGTACGCTGTAATATCTGTTATGACAGTTCTGTTGACGAAAATTCTCTGTTATAATATTTTAAGACAGCCCACAAATTTCAAATTGGGGTACCTATATGCTCATACCCTTGATGTGTTAAGTAGATGCGACATTTTTTTTGAAATCCAGATTTGAAAGCTTACATTATTTTTCAAATTTGTCATCAATAAACGATAATATATCAAGTGATCCGTGCACCGTGCGCCGTGTTTCATTTTTTGGACTATCTTATATATTTCCATGTTGCGTCAATGGCAACCTTAAATAGTCGCAAAATCACATGTCAATAATATGCCAAGATTTATAGACCATAGGCTGTTGCTTCATGTTTTAAGACGGGTTCAACTTTTTATAAACACTGTAGAATTTTCTCAATTTTTTTTTAGTATAGCTCTATACTTTAATTAATGCTTAAGAAGTTATGCCTGAACAGTCGTCAATAAATTGAAGAACGAAACTCGGTATGTACCTCCATTTAGGTCAATGCCAAACGAGCTTTAAAAAATCGTCGCGCGCCCAATCTTACGCATTTCTTGGTTTGAAATTCGTTATTGACACACGGGTTGCATTTAGTCTGCTTGTTCTAATATTTGGTTTGGTTATTAAATATTTATACAGGTAAGTTTTAATTTTGTACTATTGTGTTGCAAGTAAGTATAGATTTAAAAGGATGAAAACAAAACATGAGTTTGGGCTACTCAGCAGATCAAAGCTACGAATGGAAATAGAGATACTCTGTGGGAACTGTCTTCTTAGAAAGTACTCTAAGAGAATAGGTTTAACAAATAGGGACAAGTGCAGGTGGAATTATTGCTCGGTTCAGGCGGAAATACCTTGGAAAGTACTTCTACCGTATTCAAAGACAACCACCTTATCTAACCGCAAAATTTCACACTACAAACAATTAACTAAACAAAAACCATTTCAAATAATGCGCTCGTATTTGGAAGCTTGAGATTTATTACATTATTTTACTCTAAAATTTGTGTAATTTTCCCCGAATTTTTAATACCTAATGCGAAAAAGGCAGTTCGCATATATGTAGATATGTATTTTCTTATTATGACTTTAAAATATTCGAATTTTTAATTTTTTTAAAAGCTTTTTATATTGAATTATGAACTCATAAAATGTATAATATTTTTAGCTATTGTACTCAAGGATAAAAATCAACTGTGCCTGTAAATTGATTCTACAAATTCCAACCATAAGAAAGTTTTAAGCGTGGCAAGCCTAAAGTATCTTTTAATTTCATCATATACATTAAACAGGATAAGCATATTCCCAAAGATCGCAAAAATAACTCATTAACATTATTCTCAAGAAATAAAAAAAAACACTACTTTTCACCTAAGATAAAAGTTAATTTTAATGTACCTTTCAGTGCTATAGTCACAATACTAAAATTTTACTTTCGAATTAACGCATACGAAAATATAAAATTTTTACATACGCACATTTAGATACAGCTATCTGCTTATACATCGGTAGGTATACAGTATAAATCAAACTGCCGAAAAAAGTGAAAGTTTACTACTGTTAATGAAAGTAAATTGGAAGACCCAACAACACACTCACATACACATCCGTCAGAGAGCAGACATACTGAATGCGAATACGAACCATGTTAATTCGGTAAAAGGTACCACTGCCGAAAAAAAACATTCAAAAAAATAAATAAATGTATGAAAAAAAAAAAAACAGCGAACTACGAATAATAAAAGAAACAACTAACCGAAACAAAACCCGAAAAAATAAAAAACGGTCACTACACAACCGAAAATGGAAAGTTTAAACAACACACGATATCTGTCCCTTTGGCTAAAAACACAAAAAATAAAAAACAAGCATGATCTTCACACACAGATACACACAGCCTAAATTAATAAAAAAAAGTGTATCACATTCTCTAAAGCTCATGCACATATTTCAGGCAGCAACACCAAGATTGTTGGGCAGGTCAGAACGCATCAGAGACGAAAGAGAACCACAAAAGATACACGCAGATGGATTTTTGCAACTTTTTCGATAAATCGACTTATGGAAATTCGTTAACGCGAAGAACCTACCACGTGTGGGATTACAGCAATCAATACGACAAGAGTGTGACACGTTCTTCCGCAAGGGCAGACAGCCGGCCATAGATATATTCATGAGCTATGCTGAGTATCAGTATAGCGCGCTTAAGTTCTAGGTCAGGTTCGAGAACGAATTTTCGCTTTATACGAACGAATATGAAGAAATGCGACTGTCGAGTCAATAAATCAATGAAATCGCCAACGGGTAGTTCAGTTCGTTCAAATGAAAGACTTAATTAGTTTAGTCAAATACGTGCCACATATTTGCATACAAAGTGCATGCAAAGGGTGATTTGGTGAAAAATAAATACATAAATAAATAAACAATCTTAGCCAGGAATAAATGGGGTTTGACATTTTTTGAGAGACTACTTTTTGAAATGAGTATTTTTGCAAGTAAAAATTGTTTGCACGTAAAATTGCATACATTTTGGCAATAACGAGGATATGGGATGTAAATAAAGCCTTTCTTAGAAGTTTTGCAAGTTCTATTAAGAGCAGTATTAGATGCTTACTGTGACTTTAGACTCGACTTGAAGAGCGATCATATACAATTTTCGACAACTTTATCGAGAAACTGGGACGGTATATCAGCAATAATACGGGGATTGTTGACTTCGAAATCGTCCAACGTCTCTGGTTTATCGGCATAGACTAGTGACTTCATATACCCCCAAAGAAAGTAATCTAAAGGTGTGAGATCACAGCATCGTGGAGGCCGATGATTCCACCAGCCCTCATAAAGCACACCAAAAAGTGAGTTTTAATGGTTGTAAGGGTGTCTCGACAAAGGCTTCTGGGTTTTCTCCACTCCAAATTCGACAATTTTGACCAAAAATGGGCGTTGAAAATGAGAATCAAACTGAATCATGTTTGGCAAACTGAACCATGGTTTTCAAAAAAATTTTGCACAATTTGTACGCGTTGTTCTGTCGTTAATCTATTCATCGTAAAATGGCAAATTTTACTAACCACAAATAAACTTTCAACTGTCAAATTGATAATCTGTAGAAACAGTGTTGCCAATTTAAAAACCAAATCCTTTAGTTAGTCAGAAAACTACAAGCAATCACACAGAAATTCTGTTCCTTCGATTCAGTATATATATTTGATGACAATATTGCTTCAATCCTCTATGACTCATGAACTCGAAGATGTTATAATAATTCCTACTTAAAGCCGTACCTAGTACATGGTATGTATGTGCCACATACGTATGTGGCACTGACGTCATTTTTACGTCAGCATTGGTCCCAATGGCTATACAATATACATGCCTTGTACTAGCTCTCTACGTGACACTCACTTGTGGTACACGTACGTATGTGTACGATATGTGGCACCCTCTGTTGACGTCAGAGCCACATACGTACGCTAGGCTAAAGAAAATAATCAAGTTGCATTGAGTCTTAAAGTTGAGAAGTGGCATGTTAATCTTTATTTTGAAAATCGCTTAAAATTTCGTGAAATTTTTATTACCATGTTGGAAAAAAAGGGAAAATTTACATCTGCTTGGGGTAAAAATTACAAAATAATCATTGAACACTACACTTGTATTGAAATTCTCAAAGTCGATTGATTTAAAAAACAAAACAAATCAAACAAATTAAAAAATTCTGCGAAACCAAACTCCACCACCTATACGAATTAGTTGTATCGTGAAATGTCCAGTCTCTTGCATTATAAATTTTAAGATGATTTCTAAATTTTAAATCAAATCCTATTCATATCTAGTTAAACATCAATGCAATTCAAGTAGCAGGAAAAAATGAAACCGATTCACAAACATTATAGATGCAGACTAGCCAGTGAAAGTAAAACTTGCTTTATTTAGTTTATTTTAAACTTTTTCTATTTTAAATATTTGGAAAAATAAAATAATTTGCATAATGAGGTAGATACAATTCTCAAATGATTGTCTATAGTCTAATTTTTTTTTTATGATTTTAATTAATTTCTCATAAATTATATGGCTTTGTTGAGATATTTTCTTTTTACCAATATAAATCATCTGAATGGGTTCTGCATTATTCCAGAGTGGTCAGATGAAACTGAAAGTGCTGAAGGTACCGGAATTTTTATAATCTTTACTATTTATTAACGAACAAGTTATAAACTTGTTTAAGCTAGACAGGTGATTATAATTTTATAGGTATTTTGTGAGAATTTCCAGTTTCGGGATTGCGGTTTTTAAGTAAAAATATTTGCGAGTAAGAAGCTGATAGAATATTACGAAGTATGTACTATCGAGTTGAAAAATAATCATAATTTAATTGTTAATACAAATTAATTTCAAATCACCTATTGAAGATACGAAGCTATGGGCGAGTGTAAATTTGTAATCAAATTACAATTATTTCCTACTCCTAGGTAGTATATCAAAATGAGAAAAGATTTTGTGATACATTGAAGATTGAAGATGAGGTTTTAAACAACTCAAATCGGTAACCTTTATACCATTCAATCGGGTATATAAAACCCGTTCTTTTAAAACAATAAACTAATTGGAATTAAGAGAAAGAACAACCTTTGCTTAGATTTGTAGCCATTTTTAATAACGCGACTAGGTATTTCTTGTCAGCTTAATGTCAAAAGTTAAACCATTGAATACTAATCGATATTGTAAATATTTTCTTGAATTGAACACTGGTTACATGTTTCTGTTAATTTACGAGCTATTGCAGTGGAAATATTCATAAAATAGAAAATTTATATTCATAAGAACTTGACTAGTTTTAGAAGACTAAGTGATAATAAATTTTTCATAAATTGGATGACATCTCTTCTATCGTGTAAAAATTCTTCAATAATGTTTGCAGAAACCTAAATACAAAATTGCAAGTCCACAAGTTTTGGAAGTTCAATAGTGTTCATAAGAGCAGCTGTACCCAGGACTAGACTTGAAAAATTGTCCTTTTACTATAAGTACTTGTATGGTCAATATTTCCGTGGTTCCAGTTAGGACTCTACAAATTCCCAAAAATATATCTCTTCTTTTCCACAGTGCATACAATAAGGAAAGTTATAGGTACTATTTTAAACAAAATTTTAAGTTTAGAAATTGATGGATATATTGGTTTCAAGGCCTTTTGATTTTAGGAAAATCTCCCTTTTTTGTTCTAGCCAGTAAAGAGGACATATATTTCGAAGAATAAATGTGAATTTTCCCTCAAAAGGCAAATTCTCACGGTCAAGAACAGTGATATGATGCAACGTTTGCTTGTACCTTAACTTGAATGGACACATGGTTTTGTAAAGGACTAAAATATGGAAATTCTAGAAATTTATTCTAGACATTTTTAAAATAATATTTAAGTCAAATATATTGTCTCATCAATAAGCCCACCGGTGGCTATTCTATATTGATGTCTGTTTCCTGCTTGAGTCCGAGTCACTCGGCTACACAATGCTACACAATTCGGTTTTAACCAAAAATCTAAAAATACATTTTAAAGGTTTCTGGTTTCTTAAGGATCAATTAGTGAGTAGGGAAATTTTTTCCATTTTTTAGATGATGTGTAAAAAATATTTTAAGTCTCAGCAGGGAAATTTTTATGACCGAAGGCTGATAGCAATATTGCCAAGGAAGGTTGCTCCATAATCGTTCAAAAACGTTGATGCAACTTGATTTTAGCTTCACATAAGTGAGTAATTTGAAGGAGTAGTTTCCAAGTTTTCGGTAAAAATAATAACAACAAATTGGTACAATATTTTTCAGTCAAAATTTCAAGAAAAATGGATTATTTCTTAACAAGGCCTTAATTGATGTAAACAAAAAATTATATTTAAGACAAATGGAAATGTGACTATAATTCCAAAATCAATGTTGTGAATCTCAGTTAATGGTTGTACACTTTGCTATAGGTACATTGCTTGTTTTTCTCAATACTGCTATCTCTTTGAACTGGTTAGAAGCTGAATCTAGATCTACGTTATTATCATTATGGTAACCCCAGTAGAGTCGTTGCTATTTAAAAATCAATATACGGAATATTTTCTTGGTTTTAAAAAACCGGGTTGCAATCTTCTCTTAATGGTTGTAATCTTTGCTTATTAGTTTGTGTTGTTTTCTCTGATATTTATAACTGGTTCCCGAATGTATTCAGAACTGGACATAATTAAGCTATTTTCCTTGATATTTCTGTAAATTCATCTTGAATAATAGGAAATAATATTCTTAGCTTGTTATCTTTGTTTAATGTTTTCTATTTTATTGCGGACAGCTTTTTACTTGGTCGAAAAGTGTTTTCAAAAAAGTTATACTTGTTTCTCAAATAACTTTTTGTTGTGCTGGTATAATTTTTATCAAAACTTCCTCAAGATCTTATCTTTTTATAAATTACTCTCTAAATTAAAAACCACTCTACAGTGATACAATTTTTACCTTACACGTAAAGCAATCCCAACGCTAAATTTTTAAGAACGAAGTTCGAATAAAATTCCGAATCAAAGTCAGAACCAGGATCAAATTGTTTTGCAAATGGTTTTGTTAATTTTAATAAAAAGTGACAAAACCACCTCAGTGATCAAAATCTTTACCATTCAAATAGGATGCATGATGTTTCCACAGTTGTTGCACTTGGAATTGTGTCCAGCGATTGTTCTCGTCAGCAACATTGCCTCCATTATTGTTGTTGTTATTAGAATTGTTGTTGTTATTCGGTATGAGATTATTGTTATTAACTGTAGTATTATTATTGTTGGGAGTATTTGCATTATTGTTATTATTGTTATTGCTTGCATTTGCCAAATGTTGCAAATGATGATGTAGAAGCTGACTACTTGGTGGCAAATTGCCCAAACCATTTAATGGTTGCAATGTGTTGCCATTATTTCGAATATTGTTATTATTTGTGGGGTTTGTGTTTGTTCCTCCGCCATTTGCATTGCCCAATAAATGTGGCAAATTATGAACAACTTGTAGGGGCAGGCTACTCAATGGTGGCAATGTTGCTGGCGGTTGCATAGCACCAACAATTTGTTGCTGGTGCTGTTGTTGTTGCTGCTGTTGTTGTTGTTGTTGTTGTTGATGGACATTTTGTAAAATTTGTAAATGCGTTTGTTGCACCTGCACCGGTGATGGACCAATTTGTAAAGTCTGCGGTGGCGGTGGTGGTAATTGATATTCCATCCTCATTGGTAAGGACTTCATTCATAGATACTTTGTTTTTTTAGGTGGGGAAGAGAAGGAGGGGGATTTATTTATGAAAATCTCGATTTTTTTTTAACACTTGTATTTTCTGTTTGGCAAATCACTCAGCTAAACAAATCTTTTCTCATCTCAACATATGCATAAGTAGTGGGAAAGCTTTAAAACTGGTATTAGACACTCGAGAAGAACACACTTGGCTTCAGCTTGAAAAAAATGTAATTATAACCACTTTAGACGCGAAATTCTAACAAATGGCGGGGGAAACACTTGAGAAACGGCATGAACGACAAAAAGCTTCGAATAGTAAATAATAATAGTTTCACAAGCACTTTTAGAACCCCCTCACACACAGATAGATAGATAGATAGATATAAAGGCACACGCCGACACTCTGGGGTTGGTGGTTGGATGGAAAAAAGTTTGACCTTGAACGTGTTATTCCATGCGTTTCACAAAATGATCATCACTAATCTAGTAGAATTCCCTCTAATGCACAACTAGTGCAGTTTTACAACACACAGATATACCAGTCACTTTGTACAGTGCCAAAAGGCAGATTAACTATACTTGCGTGTGTATAGATATTTTTTGTTTTGTTGTTAAGAAGACGATGTGAGAAGCTTTTTTCACTTGGTTGTTTGATTAACTATCGCGAAAGTACATATGTGCAAATATTTAGAAAAAAATGATATTCACAAATACATTTTTATTTTTCAAATAGATAGGCGGATTGGGGGAATGTAAGCACAAAGTATAAATATATCACAGCTGTTTTGGAATGTTTTTTTTTTTAAATTTATTTTGTTTGTTTGATCACTTGTTGTCAAGTTTAATTGACAAACGTATTAGGGTGCAGGTTGGTATTTTGATGATCTACCCGCAAGCTGACTGTTTATCCGGGTATAATTCGTATCTTAGGTTGATAACGAGAATTTAATGGACCTTAGATTTTTGCGAAAATTAACAAATCACAAACTAACGACCGGTGTTGTATTAAAAGTATCTATAGGTATTTAACGAGTATCTTTTCCGTATATTATTTTTTTTTTCGTCGTCGAATAGATGGATGGATAATTAAGGTAGCAGACAAATGAATAGTATATCGAATGGAACCCGAAATCGAACCTGTGCCGCCGGAATACGAATGAAGAGTGAGAGTCAAAATACAACTAGTAGATAGTTTGCGATTGTGAATCCCATTTTTCTTTCTTTCACATTAAACAAAAAAAAAAGATACGAAATGAAAAATAAAAGAAAAAAAATCAGCTCCAACCAGCAACGACGACGACAACAAGATACAAAAAGCTCGTCTCTGGGTATTTTATTGAATTTTCGTTTCTACTTTTTTGTATCGTGTTTGTCGTTTGCTTTTGCCTGCTGGCTGGCTGGCTGCCGGTTTGCGGAAGCGTTTGTAAGTTTGGTTTGGAATTGGAATTCATTGGATGATGTTTGAGAAAGTGTTCGATGGGGCCGGACGGTTGGATGTTCGATGATGGGGCTCAGGTTGGATGGGTAGACTTTTAGGCGATTCAGATGTGACATTGCTTGCGCGGAACAGTGTGTGCAAAATGAAAGTCTGGATTGATTTTTAAGCTTTAGTCTTAAACATATGGGAGATAGGCAGAGCTTTTTTTCAAGCTAACATTGCAACAAATGGATTTAGATACGTGAATTGTTTGGAGTTTGTAAAATTGTGAAGTTCTGATAAGGTGGGTATAGATACGTGCATCAATGTGCAACTTATCAGAGTAGATGAATGGTCTTTGTTAAAAAACATTTTAACGAGGCTTGTGCTATTCTAATGCAGTCTAGTGAGGTTGTGTAGAATGGGGAGGAAGATGGCTCGAGGTTCCATAAACGTCGATGTCAAAAAAGACATTGGATAGGTTGTGTGTTGGCATGTAACTTCCTCAACATCACACTTGAAAAAAATTGTGCGAAACTCGTCGAGATCTCACACCAAGCTCAACATTTTCCAAAAGTCTGTACCAGCATTATACTGATGACATTGACATCATTAAGGACGTTCAAGACTAAGGGCCGTTTTCTGATACGACTTATAACGATCTAAGTACAACTTAAATTCTTATGGGCTACTTTTTCTAAGGCATACACTGTCACACAGGAGTTTATGTGGAACTTAAATCGCGATGATTCTTATCAGCAAACGGCCCTAAGTTTGAAAGAAAGCGGCCGTCGCAAATATCTAAGTTTTATTGGCCTAAATTGATCACCAGAATTAAAACCTGAGCGAAAAAATTGGTTCACTTGTGACTAATGGTGAACGTGAAACTGTAGGTATAGGTATACTCAAGAAGGGACACAAAGTTGGATGAATTAGAAAGAACTTCACAATAGGCATCTTAATTCTGTGAATTCTTATTTTTGGGACGAATGGGTCGGCATAGTGAACGAAATTTAGACAATGTGGAAAGCAATTTAAAATTAAATCAAATTTTGTAGTAGGTATACAAAATCAGTACCTTCATAGGTACCTACTCCGCCTCGAATGTCTTATATTCAAAACGCCCCAAGACTGTGATGATAATATCAAAAAAAAAATATTAGTCACTCATTTTGCTCCCTCAAATTAAGAAATACATTAGTCAGTGATGACCCATACTGACATACACAATTAAGCACTAAAATTCAAAAATCATAGGGCTTTCTCTTCTGGTCTTGTGAAACAGTAGCCGAACGCCGAGTTTCAAAATTCAGATAATCTGTGGTTCTGTTAATTGATTTTCTATCTTCAGTAGGTAACTACTATCAAAATTAAGCGATCTGAAATATTCAAAATGAAAAGACCCATTTAGGCAAACTTAAACTTCATCAGATACATTCCAATAGACACAGTCCACATGCAACAATAAAAATGCAAAAACCAAAAAAATATTAAAGCGTATTCACAGTTACTGTTGATCGGTTTTACTTCTTTATGCATCTTTAAGTGCTGGCCTATAGTCTATAGACCGCTATATTTCCCACCACCATTCACCGTACAACTTCGAAACGAAATCGAAAGCATTTCTCTTGCAACTCTTGGTCTTTGCCATTTCATTTTTCACTTCCTTATATTATCGAATCTCTTTTCATACCAATCTTCTGCTTCTTTTACTGTTGCTGGCTGTTGTTGCCGGTTGGCCCCAAGCCCCCAAGATATATCAAAAAAAAGGTAATTTCTTCTTTTAACACTCCATCGCAAAGATACAGATACATAGGTGTATGCGGAACAATGCTGGTCGAGACGATGCGATGGCTGGCTGGTTCTTCTCACGAGCGCCGTCTCCGAATGAAATTGAAATTGTATTTTATTTTCGTCAAAATTTCATGATAAAACAAAACCAGTTGGACAACAAACATTTTACTTTCATTAAAGTAGGCAAAGGGTTTTTTTTTGGGAATTATTTTCTTCCTTTTGGTTGGACATGCATTAGCATTGTATTTCTGGTTTCGAATTCACGAATATAAATACCCCCGGTGCAACAGATAGAGGCTTGAAGACAGCTCTAAAAAAAAAAATAAAAGCTTTTCTTTCTTTCTTTCTTGCTGTCTTGTCCCGATAAGCAGAGGGAGTAGCGTAAATTGAGATATACAATTTTGTGTTTTGTATTTTATCATATTCGGGAGATTTACTTCCGTTTTGGTGGGTACAAGGGGCAGACCAGTGGACAGAAGATAAATCACGACACGACGACACGTTGAATTTATGCATTTTACTTAAGTTGTTGGATTTTGTATACAGACAAAAAAAAAGATCTGACTTAACTAACCTTTTTACAAGTAGTAAAAGATACAACAAGCAAAAAATAACATAATAAGAATGAAAAGCAATAAAGAAAGTTGACATTTCTGTTGTGTTTATTAAAGGTACACTCTATAGAGCCGCTGTTGAATATTAATAATGCATAACATCTGGTTGAGGATTAATTTTGATAAAAAGCGTTCGCGACAGGCTGTTATTGGATTTGGTCAATTAGAGAATTGCTTATGGGTTCCGATTTTGTGAAAGGTAGCTCTGGCAATTTTATTGACGCATAGGCAGCACGTTTTGCCACCTTTTTGTGAGAACGGACGGAAGACAAATTGAGACAAAGTGGGGCAGTTATTAATCGAAGCTTGATTAAGTCTGATGAATGTCACAGATACTTGTTATTTTGCTTTCAAAATGTCCCCCCAGAAATTAGTTTAAGGGGTTGCACTTACATAGGTGTGAAAATATATTTTTTCTATTTATTGATGCTATTAGGGAGGTCACAAAATTGTAAAAGGCAGTAATGAGCGATATACCTACATATAAAGTAAAAAGAATGAATATTACAACATCTTTTGTCAGCATAAACATGAAAGAAAAGCCCTGATACCTCCAAATGCAAAGGCATTTCAACTGCGATAGCTTTAAGTACACAGAACTAGAAAATGTTTTTTTAGCAAAATTATAGATTTACAGTAGGGGAGAGCGGGGTAGAAGTAAATGGGCTAAGAAGTAAAGAAATCAGGGTTCTTCTTAAAATTAAGAGAAAAACGTTCGTTTTCTCCATAGCTACACTAGATAGACGCGTGTCACTTGGAGATTGGACGTCACCGAAGGAAGTTATACGGTCGTTGCCAAAAAAGCAAGTTCGTTACTCTTATTTTGGTCGGAAAGTTAAAACCTAATTTATAATTTTACAGGAGGGGAGAGCGAGGTTGAAGTAAAATGGCTAAGAAGTAAATAAATCAGGGTTCTTCTTAAAATTAAGAATCGCGCAAAAGAGAAAAACGTTCGTTTTCTCCATTAACGGTTGTTGCAAAAAAAGCAAGTTTTTTACTCTTATTTTGGTCTTAAAGTTAAAACCAAATTTATAATCAATTATATAAAATTCTCGTGTCACGGTGTTAGTGGTCGAACTCCTCCAAAACGGCTCGGCCGATTTTTTATGATTTTTTTTTTGTGTATATTTGCTAGGTATGAGAATAGGATGTAGAGTATATTTCGTCAACATTGCGGACAAAGGGACGTGGTACCGCCCATACAAAAAAAATCTCTTACCTATCTCGAAAACCAATGAACCGATTGAGCTCAATTTTTCAGCAAATTTTAGATAATTGGAAAGTTCCTGTGAAAATTTGTTCAAAATAAGACAAAGTGGGGTGGCGCCTCCCATACAAAAAATAAATTTGTGGCATCACTGTTACACAACGTGAAACGGCAACACCACAGCTCGGTTTACTTCCAGCCACGTCATCGCCCTTATAAAAGCTGACACAAAAAAAGAAGTACAAAGAAGCAATACGACCGCATCCACATCCGCACCTTTTAACAATATTACTTATACTTTTATATTAGTTTAGATTAAATAAAGAATTTTATAACGTTTAGTAAATTGAAGAGTTATTTTTAATCAGTGGAAATCTGATTCCTCACAGGTTCCACAAATTCTATGAGGGGAAAGCCGCTGCACCGTTTTTTATGCCTCTTTTTTGTTTTGTTAGTATTGCTGTATTTTAGGTTTATGCAGAAAAAAAATTACGGAAAATCGATTTATTCACATTTAACGATAGACGGCGTTGAGTTATGCCGGTTAGTTTAGTTTATTTATATAAATATATAAATGAAAATTAAATGATGTTCGTTGGTCATAGCATCACTTGAGAACGGCTGAACCTATTTTTTAAATTGTTCGTAATATGAAAGTTATGGAAACACAAATTGTAAAAGTTGCCCAAGTAAGCGGAAAAGGGAGCGTGGTTGATAGATATTTTCTTAAAAAAAAAAAAATCCATTATTTTTATTATTATTTTGTTACAATATACTGTGGTCTATGTCACAAACTTGCCCCATATACGGGACTACTTATAGCCCAACTCTCCCCTACTCAGAGAGCGGTGAAATATTTTTTCAGAGGCGACAAAATCAAACATCGTCAGACAGCAGTCAATGTGCCACAAAGAACTACAACTCATTCACTAATCACTATTAGCAAATAGTAGATAATTCAAAAAATTGTATGAGTAGTGGCTCATAGTTAGCTCAGCCGATCTCAATTAATCGAAGCAGGGGTTCTAAGATACCACGCCATTAATTCACTACTTTTGAAAAGACTATCGGGTATATAGCTACTTCAAAAATTGTTGAACGCCGATTGGTTACTTACAACTTTTAAAATCCCACCTAAGCTGGCGCCCAACAAAAGGCTTACTTATATGATAAACTTTTCGTTATAGAGAGAAAAAGATCTTTTATTTACTATGTAACTATTTCGCACTATCTTCGATAAAGATATACATTTTAAACGACTACCGCTTTGAGAAACTGACAACTATTACCGACACTTTTACATTATTCATCACAAGCTACAAATCAGTGCGTTTTGAACATTTCTTCTAAGCAAAACCATCATTCCGAACTATTAACAAATTTGTTTCATACAAACAAAGTTAATGGAGTGTCACGTGCGATAAATCAAAATGTGCAAGTAGTAGACATTAAACAAGTAGGCACCTGCTGTGATCCGATGATTTGGAATTTCCCAATTTAATCTGAATGCGATCTAACGTATGTGCAAGGAATTCAATTTAAACCATATAAAATAGAAGTAAAGGAGGCAAACTATAAAACCGTCCGCCGGTATCGTGTAAATCAGTTTATTTAAATAATCAAAGAGAGAGAGAGAGAGAGAGAGGAAAAAAAACGAAAAATTTCCACATTCAAGTTAAAAAAAAAAACGCATAATACAGGAGTGGGAATTAAAATTTAGACACCTAATTCAATGGTCAGTTCTTTATCGGACATAGTTTCAAATAGGTCCCCCAGTCCAGTCATTCAGTTATGACCGATTTTTTAATCATCAGATACAACAGTGTGGTTTTAAGCTCGGTAAGTCCACAACCGACCAAATATTCACACTATGGCAGATCCTGGAGAAAACCCAAGACGTCCAAATCGATACTCACCATCTATTTTTTTTATCGATTTTGAGGACGCTTATGACAGCATTTAAAGAGACCAGCTAGACAGAGCCATGTCCAGTTTTGGCATCCTTGCCAAACTTATCAAATTGACGATGGAGAACGCTCGCTGCTATATAAAGGTCGGCACCAATCTCACTGAGACTTTTGAAAGAGGTTAAAAAAGGACAAGTTGATGCACTGTCATCTGACTTTTATCATACTTTCCCCCAGTTTCACACTGGAAGTTTAAACTATAGTTAAACTGAACCTGAACGTGAGTTTAAATTTGAAGTTCAACTCGTCCGGATTCACAATCTAATCTGAACTTCAGTTCAATTGAACTCAGTTCAACTAGATTTATGAATAGAATTTGGCAGTATTCTACAGTGCTTAGCTTTTATACGACTTTTCCAAATCGTTCCTTGTCTTTTCTTTCAAAGAATACGAGGTTTAAACGAACCTGTGAAATTGAATGAATTGTTGAACTAAAGTTTAAACTTAAAGTGTAGTTTAAACTCCCACTGTGAAACTGGGGGTTAGGAAAATTGCGCGAAACTCCGAAGTCAACACCATCGGAACAATTTTCCAAAAGTTTATGCAACTACTTGCATACACTGATTAGATTGACATAATTGATCCGTCACTTTTGCAAGTATTAACACAGAAGCTGTAAAATTGGATTCAGTGGTGAATGACGGCAAAACAAAATACATGCTGTCAACAAGAAAGGACACACAACATTGACGAATGGGACAGAACATCACGACACAGCTACAACTTTGGTTGGGGATTTGTCTACCTTGGCTCCGCTATCAACTCTGACAAATGACACCACAGCAGAAATCAAAGTAAGAGGTTATCTTGCCAACCGCTGTTTCTTTGGCCTAAGAAGGCAACCGACTAGTAAGGCCTTGTCCAGCGAAACACTAATGAAACTCTATATGAGAGCCTCATCATTCTAGTCCTACATTGAATGAGGAAATTTAACAGCTTTAAGCGAACTCTAGAAGCTGTACAGGGACATCGACCTGGTCAGAAAAGTACGTACCTATCAGTCGATTAAGACTAAGACTAAGTCGACCCGAAGAGTCTTCGATTCCAAACGGGAGGATTCCAACAGTAGGTTATAAAAAAAGTAATATCGTGTCCATAAAGGATTTTCTACATAGCTTATCTCAACCACTTGTTTATATAAGATGTACCTTTGCTACGAATGTGGTTTGAATTTCCCCTTGTGCGTTCCTATCAATTAATATAGGGTGGGTGGAGTTAAAAAAAAAAAACATTTCAAATGCCACGTTATACAACTTAATACACGTTGTGGGGTTACATGAATGTTATTGTATGATATGCGCAATAAATACAGCAGCATACACGTATTTTGCTTGAAATAAAACTGACATTTGCCGTAAGTGACAGTTCTTAGTGAGGTAAGGGTTTTTTTCTCGTGCGTGGGTTTTTAACAGTCGCATTCTTTTGCGTATGTAGCTATGCAATATTATTAGCTGGTTCTTTCCTTTTTCCTTCAGTAATATATTCAATTTTTGCTTGGATATGTCAAAATATTGAGTTTAGTTCATAGTTTCATTGTATGCAGCGTTTGACGTTTCACGACCGTTCAAAAATTATTAAAAAAAATTTCGAACCTACATAGTTGTGTGGGGAGCTCAGCATTTATGCAAAAGCAAATTTTGAACAATCGGGTTCGTCAATGTAAAGCCGTGGTGAATATTTGAACTATTTATGTTGTTCCGAAATCGGAACTAAATTTAGAGCTCGAAACAGTTGTTCGTTTTTTGAATGACTCTTTATGAGACGTTTTCTTTAAATAAAAATTCTTGTGCCTTCTATTCGAGGACATTCTGATGCCGAATCAAAATCGCACTATCACAAACCTAACTGCAAGCACTAGCTACAGGAACAACTGTAAAAAAAAACGTACCTATTCCCCTTTCAACTAGCGTCGAACTCACGCTATATATCGCTCTGTAATTCGATTTAATAAATATGCATAAATCACCCAAAGGTGTACCGCAGTATACACCTCTTTGCATCTATCGATTAGCTTCGCTCAACAGAACAACATCAACAAAAAAAAATTAAAATAAAATAAAAAAAAAAGTATCTAAGTATCTATTCTTTGGCTTTAACAAAAAAAGAAAATTAAAACAAAACAAACTAATTAATTCCGGTAATTTTTAAACACAATTCATTTGAATAAAATTTTGTTTTTGTTGTTAGAAAATTTTGTTTAAAAAATCCAAAACAGTACAAAATAAAACACAGTTTTTATTATTTTATTTTTTACATCATCAGTACGTACGTGCGTATGCAAGTGAATTCACAAAACAGATTCCATCTAGAAATGAGAAATGTTTTTTTGTTAGAAAGTTTTTTTTGTTTGTATCTATCAGTTGGTTCATTTTTTTTTTTCAATTCTATTCTAACATGAATTTAGTAATTGATTGGCATACGTGATCCCAAAAACTATTCAATGTGAGTATACGAGTATCTCATTACTAAGGGTTATTCGCGTATATATGGCTGTGGTGGGTGGGTGGGTGAGCTGAGCGATGATGGTAGTATTGGCATTGCATTGAAATTTGTTTTAGATTTTTTGTGCGCCCTGTTGGGATTGTAAAGTTTGTGTGAATAGAATGATGGCTAAATGATGAATAGTCTGGAAAATAGAGACCCCACTGGATAGTATGTGACCAAGGGTTATGAATTACACACACAAACACACACATTTGGAAATGTTCATAATGCTAATGAGATGTTGTGTTTATAAGTTAAGCCAGTAAGTATAGCGTGTATATTTTGCACAGCATGATGTTGTGGTATAGCAGCAGTAAGCGCGCATTGAATTGAAGATATGGATGCGAGTGATTTTTTTTTTTTTGTTTAGAATTGAACTAGTTTGCGAATTGGTGAGTCACAAGAGAAACGTCAGAAATATGCAAGGACTACTCGTACACGGTGATGAATTTCATTACGAAGAGTATAAGTATTGTTGATGAGAGTGTTCTGATGTGATGAGGTTAATTAGATTGTTGGATTAGAGATGCTGCAAGTATTTGGCTTTTTATTACATTCAGATATTTAGAAGAAAGTTACACACTACAGTTGGCAAACGGCCGGCGCTCAGCCATTGCAGTGGAAAGAACGACATTCAATAATACCAATGACAATGACAAAGTTTCGAGAGCCATCACAGTTGCTTGAATATTTAAGGACACCTGGGACAAATTCGAACATCAAATCATTGAAGATATAAGCACACGTCAGAAGGGACGTGCAATGAAAATTGCTTAAGAATCCTTCAGCAAAAATTTGGAAAATACCTTATGCAAGTAGTGGGAAGCCAGCTTAATTCTTCCAAAAATACAAGATCATTGGGGCGCTTTGAAATTATTGTCAGCAGGAAAAGCAGACGGCATACCAAAAATACATAGAAGCGAATCGACAAATAGAATCCGTTTTTTAAAGTTCTTATTAAATCTATTCCAGCAGTAGGTAGGAAGAAACTAGATTCCCAATATAGAATGTAGATGAGTAATGTGTAGAGTAACGTGCGACGTAACAAGCGTAACTACATAAAGCCATTTACTATTATTATACTGAAGCAAAAAAAAAAAGCAGCGTATAGATGTGACATCAGAACAATGTATAGAATCACCAAAACTGACATGTAGTCAAGACACTATAGAGCGTAGGCAAAGTAGAAAATCCGCGTAGGAAGAAAAGTTAATGTATAAACAAATGAGTACAGACATGACGTACCTTAGGACCTTACCAGGAAGTAGAAAGAGTTATCTACAACTGAAATCCTTTAAGAAACTCTATAGTCATAAATACCTCAGATCTTAGGTAATCTAACAAACACAGACATCAGAGGCCTATTCCGCTTTATAAAAAGCTCAAAATGGTTTAACGAGTAGGGAAAGACAAACTTTCTAGAATGATCCGTCGTTCTTCGTGGTGTCAGAATGCTATGGCAGCCACTTCCAACCAAAGGAAACTAAATACCGCGGAAATATGTTAATAAACGATTTATCAATCTCAAATAAACCAGTCATTAATGCTTAGGCAAGGTGCGCACCAAAGTGGTCAATGACGTCGCAGAGAAGTGGTGACCAACTGGCAGGTGAAATTTCTAAGGCCTATGTAAACAAATGAAGACGCGCACATTAAAGCGTAGTAGGCGTAACGTGGTACATTGCAGGCAGCGTGATGTTAGTCTAATCTCTGATGTTAGCACTAATCTCGAACAAGTTTAATTATCGAGTAGCAAGCGGCTGGTGACGACGTAGATTTTGCATTGCATTTTAAGAACTGATGGATCGGTGGCACCATACGCCGTTTTGAATACTGCAGTGCCACTCCTTCACTACAGGAATGTCACTGATTCTGTATGGTATGGATGTTAGAATAATAATTTGAAAGGAAGAAAACTTGAAATTTTTACAGGGAACTGGGAGATCTGCACCAAAAACTTTCAGTAACAATAAGATGAGGTCAAGATGAGCCGAGTATGGTAAAACAATGAGAAACAATAAATAACCGCACATAAAATACAGAAGACCGCAGAGGCGATATCAAAATGAATATCCGACAAGGCAAGTCCCTTGAACAATGTGTGAAACTTGCGTACAGAAGCAAAAACCTTTTCAAAAAAGTTCCGCATTTTCAAGAACCACTACCAAATAATTATCGCTCAAAAAAAAAATATTTAAAGCAAGAGATTCATGCTGGACGCTAGCTCTTGCTTTTTGTAACCACACAGGAACCATTAAAAAAAATAATAATAATAATAATTGTGTGTGTATCCGGCGCAACAGGTTCATTATGTAGGATCCTAGGTCTAACTTCCCACAACTACAACATTTGCGTGGAATTTTTTTTTTTTTGCGGGACCCACAATTTCATGTGACGAATTCGAACGGCAGAGTTGAAAAGTATTCTCAAGAATGTTCGTCAAACGTTTGTGAAATCCCTCGCTCACATCATTATTGGCGCTAGAAATAATATAATTCATAGTTCACCAGCACGAAATATAGAAGCAATCTACAACTTATATCGTTATTAATTTATTATACTATCAGAATTGTTTTAATTTTTTTACTTCTTTTGCAGCGATGGGATTTTCTAATGAGAAAACCCCAAGCACTTTGATGATATCAATTTGTGGAAATTTTAACTTCCAACAATCAGAAGCTCCTGGTAGGTGTGAAACTTGATATGCCAATTGTAAATGCATTCAAATTTGTATGATGGAAATAGAGGATCAACATAGAGTCATGTAATTTCTACAACTTGCTGTATAGATTGACGTTCTTTTGACAAAAAGTAAGTTTAACTGAAGGTCAAGAAAACATATCATACAAAAATCCAGCACAGCCATCCGAAATAACTGCTGCGCCATTGTACTTTTTTTTGCGAGTAAATTTCCACCCCTTAAATGCAACCCTATAGTGCAACAGTCTATAAACCAAACGCCGTGACATATCAAATAGCTCACACCACATATGCACTATCAAATGAAACAGTACAAAAATAACAAGACCCCACTTTCAAATAAATTGCTTGAGTGGACAAAAGTTTAGGTTTTCCAAAACTTTGCTCTCACCAACACCACCACCACTAGCACCACAATGCAGTAACACAACAAACACCCTCTGCCCGACGCGCACATGTTCACATTATAGTCCCCATCAACTCGGGTGAGCTTTTGCACGTGATCCACCCGCTGCACATTTTCACAAAGACCCGTTGATGAAATGTGTTTAGGATTTCGATTGCTCCACACACACACGCGAAAAAAAATATATCAATTCGACAAAGAGGATATAATACCCCCAAAGGCATATAAATATAAACAGAAAAAAAAATTAAATAAAAAAAATATTTAATTTTTTTTTTAAACACGTTTAAGGGAAACAAAATCGGAAGCAAATCTCTAGCTATGGGTTTGGATGGTAAACACAAAACACCTCCCAACCGACGAGACGACGACCGATAAAGTGGCTCGTGGGGAACAGAGAAAAATTGTAAATATTCTCTTCGCTGACTCTAAATAGACGTTGTCGTCTGTCAATTGAATTAGAATTAATTTATTGCACATTTCTGAATTCCAATCGAAGCGAATATAGGCGTTTTTTTTTGTTTTAGGGTTAGTTTCTGTTTCGCTTATTAGCTCAGAGTTTTTTTTTTTTCTCTAGTCCATAGTTTTTAGATTACAATTACACTCATACTACTGTTGATTATATTCTATCTGTGACGTTTCAAATGAGTAAATGGAAATCACTAATGCGTAGTTTTTATTTTATGACATTAACTATCAATTAATTGTTGATAGCTATCAATAGTAAATGGATTTATTTTTTATGAGATTTATTTTTTTATATGAGTATTAAAAATCGCTGCAAATGATTTTTAGGATTATAGAAGGAATTAGTTGTAAGCTTGGCGGAAAAGGCCCTTCAACCTTTTGGGTCTTATATTAATAATCATTTTAGATATGCGTAAAACTTTAAGCTGGTCACTAAACACAGCTATTAGTAACGTGTATTATTTTTGAAATGAGTTGCAATGTTTTTTTAAAAAGTTTTTCCCCACATTTATATAGGTAAATCTTCCAATGTAAAGAGCATACTAGGCGATCCCATACTGTGGTTTCGCTTGTCGAATCTTGCAATTATAACAATGTTGCTGTCATTTTAATGTAATGTTAAAGTACCCCCCTTTAGTGAGGCCATGTCATTTTATTGTAATAAGTTTATCGGCAAGAGGTAACTGTGTTTAATCATCGATAAGCTAGAAGATCTGCGTTCAGACAATATTATTTAGGAGGTAATGTAAATCTATTGACGAACACCCTTATTTCCCACTTCCATATTGATATGTCCTCGAGTTCATCAAATGTCAGAAAGACAAATAAAATAAGAAAATATTGGAAAATCAAATACAAGGGATGCATTATATTTTAATTTGTGGTATTAGTTGATTATAAAATTCTATCGACCACTATTCGAATAAGTAATTGGAACAACACAATACATCAGTAGACCAATAAGATATCGGCAAAAATAAATGTAACCATCGATTTATTTATATCACAAAATTGACGTTCCACATTTGATTACTTAGTAGAAAATGCGGAATTTCGAATACAGGTATCTGGACCAACTTATAGACACATAGATACTTGTGAAGTCTTTAATTTGTATACAATAACACGTTCTGTGTAAGTCAATAAGGGTGTCAATTCAACAATGTTGGGTAGGTACTTAACCGCAACGAAACCACTTGATAAGTATTAAACATTCTTCGAAGGTATCATGATGTAAACCACATTTGCGCGATTTTAGTGATTTTATGATTTTTTTTTAACAGTTTAAGCTTTCATTTCGTATTAAACTTAATCAAGTGTTTACTTCAATGAGAAGATTTTGAAAAAAAGTGAGATTTCTGTAAATTTGTTTGCAAGATTTGCCGAAGTCGGAAAATTAAAAATTCAAGACTAAAGTTTTACATCCGGTTTCACAATGGAAGTTTAAACTACACTTTTAGTTTAAACTTCAGTTCAATAATTAATTCGGTTTCACAGTTTCGCTTAAACCTTGAACAGAGTTCATTCTGTAGTTTAAGTTAAACGACAGTATTCTGACGTTTAAACCTCAGATTTCTTGACACGGGGTAATTTCAATTTGAAAGCTTGTCAAAAACACAAATATTTGACGTTGTTTGTCATTAGGAATGCTAGCCGTATAGCTCGGCTCTCCTAATCATATTTAGTGTCCATGTTAAATTTAAGCAACTCACAATGGCGAACACTTCATATAAAAATATTCATTGTGACCTACAAAATAATATCAAGTAAAAGAATGTTAAAAATGCTTAAAGCTCATATAGACTTTAAAGTAGACTCGATTCCGTACCTCTGGTGAATGAGATGAGGGATCATGACGTAATCTCGAATGACAGAAATCTCGAAAAGTTTTTTTTTTTTAATCTCGAAAGCAAAAATTTCGAATGTACAAAAATCTCGAAAGACTATATCTATCTCGAAAAAATCTCGAAAATAAAAAGTAAATTCGAGATTTTTTTGTATAATAAATTGCTAATATTAATTCGAGATTTTTTTTTTGAGATTTTTGTTATTCGAGGTTATGCTTTCTAGATTTTTTTTCGAGATTTTTTAAATTCGTGATTTTTTTTCGAGATATTTTGCTTTCGAGATTTTTTTTATCGAGATATCGGGGTAGACCCTTGAGATGAAGCCTATCTTGGTAGGCTTTAGTCCTTTTGCAACTCTCGCAACCCTTATCAAGTGAGGTAGGTATGAAATGAAAGACAATTTTCTGGAGCAGTTTCAACTTACAAATAGAACGGTCATATGCAGCTGTACGATAGATTGCAGGTTTTTGCGGTCTGTTGGAACATTTTTTTATAAGTTAAGTGGTGACACTTAAAATGCGCCAAACAGACACACACGGGATTGTTGAAAAATACTGACATTTTTACTGCAATAATTGGAACTTAGAAGTGAATATGAACAAATCAGAAATCATGATTTTCAAAAATGGGGGCAGAACAGCTAGTCGAGAGAAGTGGTACTTTAAAGGAGAGGAAATAAAAATTACAACAAACTACTGTTATTTAGGGATGAAATTGACTCCAAAAATGTCGTTCACAAAACATATAGAGAGTCGAAACTATGCGGCAAAAACAGCATAAACGCGACATGGAACAACTTTCTCATTAAAAGAACCATTTCCATAATGTCCTAAATGGCAATTATTTCAAGCAGTGTGTAGAGCTGTGCAAACGTATGGAGCGGAAGTTTGGGGCCATGCACTTTTTGAAGAAGTAGACAAACTACAAAGATATTTTGTTAAAAGGATAATGCGATTGCCCATTTTCACACCCAACTACGCACTTATGTTGGAAACTGGAATGGAAGAAGGTCATTTGTATACTTTAGACCTACACCTGAGGTACATAGGAAGAACACTTTTCGAATATGGAAGTAATCGGCTGCCGCATCAGCTTAACTTAAAATTGATGCAAAAGGAGTTACTTTGGGTACGAAATTTAAATAAGCTGGGTGCAGACTTCAGCCTTAGCTGGAGGGACGCCAATATATCGCAAACGGAATGGAACTATAAGACAACGGAATTATCAAAATTAAAGGCAAGCTACCATTGGAAAAGGATACAAAGAGCGAAGGAAACTGAAAGGCTCTATAGAAACCTAGATTTTGAAATGGGTTCTCAGTACTTTACAGAAACCGACGATCAAAATATAATAATGTGGATCTTTAAGGCCCGGTGCGCGACTTGATTGAATTAAATGCAACTACTTTTAAGGCAATCAGGCCAAGAAACTGTTCCTTATGCAATTTAAAAGAAATAGAAAATATACAACATTTCATAGGAAGATGTCCTATTCTTAGGGAATTCAGATATAAATACTTTGAAAAGAGATACTTATTAGAAGCCGAGGTAGTTGAATTGTTAAACGGAGTACTCAGTAATTGGGACAATCTTACCAATTACATTACCAATGCTTTAGCGTATAGAAAATTATTAATTGAAGAATTTAATAACTAAACATGTAAAACTGCAATAAAATTTTAAAATCAAATCCCCGACAGACGACATTTATGTAATTGTCGTATGTTCTCAAATTTTAAATTGTTTAAATTATTTTTATAACGAAAAATAAAGAACTTACTACTACTACTACTGACATTTTTGAAGTATCGAGTAGTGTTCATGGTTTTTAAGAAGGACAGTATCAAGTTTCAAGAGGACCTTTTCATCTATGTTATCGATGTGATTGTTGGGCATGTAAGATATGACGATCCATCATCTAGTAAAGTGTTTATAAGATAGCCCTGGTTAAAAGTTACAGATTCTGCTTTGACAAAAATATAAATTTGCTACAAAATTAAACTATCTCCAAAATTGAGGGAATCTAAATCAATTTTTAAGCATTGAAGAACTTACTTTTGAAAATCATTTTTTGCCTGGTACACATGACTTTCACATTTACTGACGAAAAATTTGAAGTGAAGTATCAGATTGAAAGTGGCTTATGAAATTCCTGAGTATAAATACAGGACATGTAGTATTTGGAACCGAAAAGCAAAGCTCGTTAAAATCTGAAAGAAAACCTTTGATTTTTTTAATACAAGGGAATAAGGCGAATACTAATAGTGCTACTGAGTTGCAAATGGGTCTTAGAACGGCTAAACCCAGCACCTTTCAAATAATAATTCCTTTGCCACCATAGGTCAGAACTCTCTATTTCAGTTTAGATGATTAGTGTTTTTGTTGGTTTTGGATCGCAGACAAAATTTACGACACTCAATAAATAGCAGCCGCAAATCAATATTTCCTAAATACAGTGAGCGTCAAAAGTAAGTGAAAACAAACGCTCTTTTAATAAAGTTTTAGGGTCTTGAAACAGGTAAAAAAAAACCCAACAATCTGTAAAAGGTTTAATATCGAAATAACAATACCTAACTTAACCTTTTTCATTTTGAAAGCTTAAAATACTTTACAGATATTTAAAAAAAAAACAGTTTCCTAACTTCAAATGAAAACAGCATTGGTGTTCCAATTGGAGGCTCAAAGTGCATGCGAAAATTCTTTTCATAAATACGCTTAAAAGTACAATCAGTTTTGCTTTGTGCAATTATTATAATTTTCGAAAACACAAAAGCTAGTACCTATATTATACTGAAGGGTAAAGTGAAGTGAGTATTGGTTTAGAAGACAGGAAAGGAGTAAATTGCTATGTATAGAAATTGAGGAATTTTGATATTTTGTTATTCTTTTAAATAAATAACAATTTCCAGAATTTCCTATCAAAAATTTCAATAGCAAAAAATAATTCAACCAAAAACTCTTGGCAACGTAAATTTACACTCATTGCTTTAATACAAAAAATGTTCTTGTGGCTCGCATTAAAATCGCCGACTCTTTTTTAGTTAAACCGATGAGTATATATGCTAGTTACTTAGAAACCGAGTTAAAAACTCCTAAACTTCTCAAACATAATTAATTTTGAAATGATTACCATATGCGTTTAGAAAAAAAATTTGTGAGAACTTAGTGTGCCGACTCAAAGCAGCTGAGCAAACCATACCCCGACCCGGTAAAGTGACTTTGAATTTATTTGTAAAAGCAAAAAATTACAAAGATTGGATTATGTATCTGATAGAACTAAAACATCTACTATCTGAAGTCAAAGGCACCCTGCACTCATCACTGACTTAAAGTCGACTTATTGCATTGAACTTGGAAATTGAGTTACATTGCTTCGTCAATAGCAACGTCAACTACACCAGCTCTCTGTAACTCCCATTAACTTAGTATTGGTTGGTGAATTTGAAATTCAGTCATCTCATTTCTTATATACTAACTTTCGAATCAAGTCGTTAGTAGATAGATATAATGTAAATAGATGGGTCATGGCTCTACTTAAACAATCAATTTTTTATAACCCAGAGAACCTTGCAAAATGACACATTATAGCTTACATTCAGCTGCTTCTTTTCAGAATTGCTTAAATTATTTGAATGCTGTGAGTTTTTTAAGCTCACCAATGACAACTAGGCTAGGTTAGGTGGCAATTATCTAGGTACTCTTGGAACCATTTCGAATTTTGGAGAAATTTCCGTATTTTGCTGATATCATAAATAAACACTATAATAAGCTTCTTGACAATTATACTGTTTAATTAAAAAAATTAAAGTCTCTCCAATAGAACTATAAAATGACCCCTTTACGGACTGGTAATTTTCCAACTTAAATTTAAGTAAATCCTCCTCTAATCACACGCGAAAGGCATGTACTTGTACACTCTGTCACGAAACGGCGTCTCTACTTTTGTGAGTACCTCGAATGACATATTATATCTCAAAGAACGTTATTCACAATGGCATACAACGAGTAGCAGGCCCCATGCTCGTGTTTTCTAGGAAACCCCGAGAATTTCTTTCTAAAGATAAGCGCCCTTTAAGGTGACTCCTCTCTCTATCGACACGAGGATCTATTGCTGCCTTATCACATACCATCAAAACCATTTGTGTACCTAGTGTTAGCCACTTGAATGACCTATGATAACACCCTACAGTACAGAAAACAAGACCTCGTGATAGTTCATCAAACATTTCCACAGGCCAATTAAAGCCCACTATAGAGTTTGTTAGCCAAGGTATTGACTCTATACATGACGTCAGATGTATTAAAGAAACTTATCATGTAAAGTACACTAAATGTTGCATAAGCCCTTAGCACCCTATATATACTACACAGTTATTGTAAATGCAAATTATACGCCCTACCCGAGTTCGAGTGTATGTGTTGCATGTCAAGTGCAGCCTCTGCCGTGACGCACAAGGGTTGCTCTTTATACAGATGAATTTCTATATCTACACGATCGCGATCGTTTGCTTAGAATATTAAATTTGATAGAATTTGTACGAACCTGAAGCTGGGGTTGGTTGAAACCTTTTAACATTTGTAGTTCCACCTCCACCTCCGCCGCCGCCACCACCTCCATGATTATGGTGATGGTGGTGGTGATGCGGTTGCTGATGATGATGATGATTACTCAGCAGATTATCATTACCTGCTGCTGCTGCTGACGATCCAGTGTTGCTGTGCGAATTACCAGATGCATCTGTGGGATGAAAGCTTCTCTGATAATGCGTATCATTGTAGATACGTTGGTAGCATGACAAGCCGGGTACTGTCCACGAGTTGTTTGTTTTGTAGTGGAAGTTGCCCGTGCCAAATATTGAGTGTGTATTTGAGGCGACAGGGAGGTTTTGCGTAAGTGTGTGACTAATCGCCGATAAATGTGGGTGGTGCGGGTGGTGATGTGATGCTGATGTCGCCGATGAATGCGACTGTTGTTGCTGTTGCTGCTGTTGTTGTTGCTGCTGATGTTGGTGTTGTTGAGGCAACTGTTGCTGCTGCTGTTGTTGTTGTTGCTGATGTTGCTGCTGTTGTTGTTGCTGCTGCTGTTGCTGCTGATTCTGTTGAATCTCATTCCATTGGTTGCTTGGTGTTCCACCGGAAGATCCCGAATTCGAACTGTGTACACGTGAATTTGTTGAACCCACTGAACTGCTACTACTGCCGCTGGAATTGGTTTGAGAATTATCATTGTTACTACCATCACTGCCATTGCCGCTGCCGCTGCCACCAGCACCACCACCTGTAGCACTACTGCCAGAACTCGTGGTACTCCCACCCGATGAGGACGACAACTGCTGGAAGTAATTATTCAAAGCAGAGCTTCCGTGATCGGTAAAGAATCCATTGCATGTACTTGTCTCGGACGCCATGCTTCTGGTTGTATATTTTCTGCGATCTAATTAAATATTCTCCGCCGAAGTAGCGTGTGTTTATAAATTGTTTTACTTGATGTTTCGATTGGTTTACATCATTAACAATGCGAGTGTTGGCAACAAATTAAAAGACATCTTCGCAGCTTTTTTCACGTTTTCACTGGTATTGACCTTTTGGTGAGGTTCGAAAGGTTTTGCACTGTCGATCTTTCTTTAATTGTTTTTTTTTTATGTGGATTCTGAAAGTTTCTCTTCGAATTGTGTCGTCGGTTTATCTGAGAAATTCTAGTATTAATTTAAAAGGCAGCTTTCATCATGACAGTCCATAAGCAACAAACGATGCGACTGGCATGATGATGGCGGATTTTGATCGTGAGATACAATATTGATTGGTGCTTGCAGTCTTAGACAATTTGATAGATGGTTTGTAGGATCCTAACATATTGAAGAAGAAAACGTGACTTTTTCAGTAAGTCGTGCAGTATTTTATGTTTTAGCGGATGTTGGAAGCTTTTATGAGGACTTTTTATTAAATAGGGGGAAAAAATATCGGGGGCGTATGTGGAACATTTTTTTCAATTCCTTCAGAAAATTGTTTTTCTACTCATCTTAAGATTTGACTTATGTTCTCAAAATGTTTAGAGGTTCATTCCATGGAATTGGTTCAAACTTAGCAGTGATTTGAGTATATGGCAGAAGGGTTGCGGAAGTCTGCAATTTCTTGCTGCGATTGAGGAAAATTCAACAATTCGCATAGGGTGGGTCTATATTTGGGAAAATATTTATATTTAGGATCGTAAAATGACTACAGCGAGTTTAGGATAAAATTCCAGTCTATGCCTAATAAGGTTATGGTTCCACTATGTATATTGACGTTCACCTTGTTTGCACTTTGAAATTCTTGGATTGTTAAGTTCAATTAGACTGATGAGCTGACATGCAACTTCTCTTGAATAAAATCAAGCAGAACTGTAGTTCAACTAAAAACAGTCAACTGACTCCAGATGCGGAATTGAACGAACCCATTCTCACTGTTTCAAAAATAAATGAGGATAATAATTAACTAATTAGATTTGTGACAAAAGTCCAAAGAATTACGGCATCTACGACACAACATTAAAACACCAATCAGTTTGAATTTTAATTACTTTTAAATAATTATAAACAATTATGGACTATAAACGAACCAGTTATCGAATTTACACATTAGATCGAATGGTGGAAAATTTTAAGTTTAGCGACAGAAAAATGTTATTCAAGTTTTCAATTCTGTAGAAGTTGTGAGCTCTTAAATTGCGAATGAGAACGGACCTAGAAATATGTTATAACCAGAGTCTTCTATATGTAAACAATGTATCTGGAGGATTTAGTTTGAGATCCCAATGACGAGGTTTGTTAGTTAAAATGTCCTCCAAATATTTTGTGAAAGAATTATCAATTGTGGGAAACTTTAGATACAAATACGAAAATGTGGGCCCATTTTTATATCTGTCCATATGTACATAAGCTCAAAATTTCTATTACAAAATGGCAGCTGAAAGAAATTAATTGAGTGGTTTACAAGTGCCTACTTATTGGCGCAACTGCTCCAGATAGACGCCAACTTTGAACTGAGTATAGGTCATTTCAATGTCGCGGTAGTAACGAAAAGTGAAACGCAATTAAAAGTGCGTGTTGCAATATTCGTTACGCACTGAAGTTTCTTAGGTCACAATAAGGCAAAGAGGAGTGTTGCAAAAGCTTATATGCCACAGTAAACCATCACTGAATTGAGATCAACTTGTTTCAATATTCGTTACTCGCTGTCACGATTAGCTATGTTGGGAAAAGGATAGTAATAAGAAGTGAATGTCCCACTTCGTGTTTCATCGTGTTTCAAGATTCATTAGGCTATGAAATTTATTCTGTGGTGGTAGGTAAATTTGCAAATTGGTATGTGAAAAAGTAACGAAAAGTGAAACAAGTTGTTTGTTGTTTCTAGTCCAATATTCGTTAAGTGAAAGGGTAAATCGACATGTGAGCGGTAATTAAGAACGCCATTGCAAGCCTTACTGCATTCTCATCAACCCACTAGTGGAACGAGTTCAATGTGTTTTAAAATTTGTTTCGTAAGGTTGAAAATAGAAGCGTAACGAAAAGTGAAACGATATTGAAAACTCTACTATAAATCACAAGAATGGAATGAATTTAATGTGTTTTTTAATATGCGTTACGCGCTCACTGGTCAGGCAAGAGATGGTAAAGCGACAGAAACGTAGATAATTTGAGTTTTCTGCTTTGATTCGCGTATAAAATTTGTTCTTAAATTCAAAAAAAAATTGTAAGGTCGACAAGTTTGAAACCAAATGATTTCTATGATACTTTTTTTTAAATTTCACATGTAATTTAAGAAACTTAAAGAAGAACTACTCCATCTGTCTATCAGTATTTGGTTTGACTTAAAGCATTTATTATCTTCGTGTATTTTTTGAATCATTTAAATTGAAAAGGGCTTATTGAAGTCTGTACAAGTATTGCTGAAGAAAGAGGGGCAATATATTTTGTATCTCAAGCGGAAATCACTGAAATTAAACAATGGAAAAATTGTAAGACACTTAAGGTAGTTAATAATTTCCAAAGTCGACCATCCAATTTGTCATGACACTATATCCGATGAAATTCCTGAACTAGATACTACTAAAAATTTAAATTTTTTGATATCTACGAATTGTTGTTGACAAATTCTTTATGCCATCGAATAAATCTCGTCTTTTAAGATTTGACTAAATTCATTGACATTTTTGGAAAATTGCCTGCAAACACCAATTCAATAATAATAATTTTTTGTTGTAGTTGTATAACAAGACAAGCCATTAAAGCGACCAAACAAAATTTAAAAAAACATGTCTATATTGTTTAAAACAAGAGAAAATTAATTAAATCGAATTTAATAATAATAAATCAAGCAAAATACTATTTATAGAAGCTATGGTTAGTGATAGGTTATAACAATTTTAAATTTAAATAAAATAATTTATATCTTGTATAGTTTCTATTATATTCTTGTGTCAATAGGTTTTGTTTGGCCACAATAAATACCTTATCTTGTAAAATATTTATTTTGATAGGAAAATAATATTCTTTATTTTTTTTTATTTGTAATCAATATTTTATTAAACACAAATCCATAACTTAGTTAAGAAAAATTTTTATCTGGCGATGAATTGATTTGGAAAAGCTTTTTAGAAATTTCAATTTAGTTTGTATGCACGAAGAATATTAATTTTTTTTATTTGTTATTTTTTTGCACTTTCTCACATCACTCATGTAAATATTTGTATTTAATATTTTTTTTTTTTAAATTGCACTAAATTCGAATATTATTCACTGTTATGGTTATGCATTTTCATAAAAATGAAGAAAAATGTGGACACTTTTTTTTAAATCTCGCGCGCGATATTCCGTCAAATGACAATTATAGATCTTCAAGTTGAGAAGATACAAAACGAACTGGAAGGAAATCTATATTTCTAAATTGCACAGAGAAATCAGCAGAGAGCCACACGAGCCACCAGTTGTAGATACGGCTAGCTGTAGGTATATACGAGACGATTGTCGGTACTGCTGAGGGTACATCAAAAGGGTAGAGAAACACGATGTGACGAACGCTCAATAACAAACAAAAACTAATGCTATTTTTTTTATAACAAATGCAATTTTTTTTTTTTGAGTAGAAAGCTAAAATTTTCCGTTGTCGCGCTTCTCTCAACAACTAAGCCCGATTTCAATAGATTTGATTTTCGCAATCTAATTTTTTTTTTAGAAGAATAAAGACTATCTTCGTCGTATGCCAGTGTATAAGTGGCAATTTGTATAATAGAATGGTTAAAACACAACAAGTCTTTTCTAAATGGGGTGGAGTTTTCCAAATCTACCGAACAGAATGAATACATTCCCTAGACAGGGGGCTTTGCCGCCCGTTTGTCCACACTCTCTCACTATGTGCGCCCTGTGTTGTGGTTCTCTTTATAGGCAAAGCCACCCCGCATACAACATCACCTATTGCTATATACACAAACACAAGAGTATGAAATGCATACTGGAAAACTTGCAATGGGCTTTTATAAGTCACGCGGATCTCAGTATGACCTGAAACCTACTGTCTAGTAACGTTCTAAGCACGTGGATAGCCACACAGTATGCCATAGCTAAGCTGAACCACCTCTTACCCGCTCGTTTGCACGGTGGTTGGTAGTGTCTCTTTCTAACTGCTAGTGGTCATGAATCTGCTAAGATACAAACGAATGAATGTGTACATTTCTACGGATGGATTAAATCGTCATTCACCCCTAGAGGGTTCGGTTGAGATGGCAACATCTGAAAGTCGATCCAATGATATTCCTTGCCCCAACCCCCAAAACGGAAAATTATTATTTAGCGTGGTTAAGTGGATAGATTTACACCTATAAAGAAAGGAACCCATTTGAAGAGATGCCTACAGCATGAACCCTGTTCGGCCACCTGTTGCTTCTCGATGAAGGTGTCCCGGATTCGTCTTGCTAGATTCAATCATCGTATAAATTCCCCCCGAAAAAAAAAATCAACACCAGAGAAAAAAACAAATTCCTCCATTCCTAATGTGAGATATAGATACAGAAGCAACAGCAGCAGCAGCAAGCGCACTATCTACATAGCTAGATACACATTCGTTTGTTTTGATGTCATTTTGAGATCACGTTTTCCTACCACGTGCGCCACTTCCACAGTTCCACTTGCGAAAGGAGGCGATGGAAAATGTACACAAATACAGCCAGACGCAGAATACAAATGTGCATAGGTATGTGAGTAGCGATATAATTAAAGAGTCAGAGAACCGCAGAATGAGAGAAATGAGAAAAAGCTTGCTTGTTGTTGAAGTCATTCTAGCGGTGAGTAGATGAAGCTGTTGGCTTTAGGACTCAGCTGTTAGTTGAAAGCTTCGATATTTTATGAAGTCACATTGACGTACGTTCGAATCAGAAACAGAGAATGGAAATGGAATATTTTATTGTAATAAATTCAAGTCAATGACTAACATGAGATACTTGATTGATAACGGGCATGCAATTTCTCTAGTGATTTGTGAAATTACGAAATCTGCTGTAGCGATATACCTAAGTGGAACGGATGCTGATGAAGGTGGGAAGTGGTGGAAAGGAATTTTTTATTGGATGATTGAGTTTGACACTTGGGCCGTCAATTGTGTTTATTCATTATCCACGGATAGTATTGAGGAAAATATGGCTGCGAACTATCTACCATCAACTCCTCTTCTTTGAAAGGGGATTCACTACTATAAAATTCCAAATAGAAGTAGATAACTGGAAGAACAATGAGATATCCTTCTTTACCGACGAGACGCGAGGATTCTAAAATGGACAACACGCTGCAGAAGCGGGTATCTTCAGTGAAACTCTATGTCAACGAGAATCATTTACAATCAATAGCGATTCCAGCGTCTTCCTGGAAGAGATAAATGCTATAACACAAGCTGCAAGGGACGATACTATGGCGACAAAATTATACTCTCAGTCTCACAAATACCAAGCATTTTTGATCCTAAAATAAGGACTCCGTGGAGTACCTACGCTTGCAAGAAATGATGAATATTGAATTCTTCAGTAGAACAACGCTGAACTAATCTCAATACATGCAGGCGCACAAAAGAACTATGGCCAGCGGTCAGCGAAAAGAGATTTAAATTCATGATCAGATTGAGCCGCAAGCGGTCAGAATAGGTATCGAGAAAATATAATCAGTTCCCTGCCTTTGGGCACCTGAAACACTTGAGATCAAGGGTCCTCAACAGCTGTTTCTTTGTTAAATTGACAGATCTGAAGCATGTGGGTTTCAAAGAACTTGAGAGATTCATAATCAAAAAGCTGGGTGAAGGCCGTGAGGGTGATTTATAGATAAAAACAGACTTCATCTTCTCAGTTACTCCTCGGGCTAACTGGAGGATACGGATAAAATAGAACTTTAAGAACTTTAGGTAGTAATAGAAAAATCTATTTTTTTGTGCTGCAAAACTCGCGTTTTAATTTTGTCTTCCAACAAGTATTCCACTAATGGTTTTCGAAATGGACATAATGAGCCCAAATGATGGACTAAGTGATGTTGTGTCAATCTATTACAAAATCATCCATGAATTATGAATGTTCAATTTATTATTTGTCTTGTTGCTATAGGTTCTGAATATAACGTCTTCCTCACGTTCTTCGAAGAGTTATTCTGCTTAGAAGAAATCTGCTCATTTTTGAAATATATAAGGTCTTAAGTCCTGCTCCTGCCGTACCATCAGGCAGGCATTGTGTAGTGTAAATGGACCAAGGATAAGATGGTTAGATCAAGTCCATAATCTTTCTTCTACTCGTGTGGGGATGTGGATTGGCTTTGAAAAGAGAATAGAGAGTTATGGAGGGTCCACTTGAGAAACCTACACCTGCGACCAACTTAATGGATAAGCGTGCTATTGGAAATGAATGAATAGAGTCTACTTCAGTTCAACTTTGAATTATACATGGAAAACAAACGAGATTTCTAGTAATTGCCTGTTTAAAAAAAAATAAGCCCAACCAATGTTTGTTATCTATGTAATTTTCTAAGCCAATCAACTCCCAGTACGCAACTGGACTACTGGAGCCGGTTGACTAGTTGAGACCTCCCTATACCCCAGAATGTAGCGTTGTCAAGGTACGTCTATACGAATGTCGGGTCTTACTTGACTTTTTCCTAATAGATCTCTGAAAGATGCTGAGTTTCCATAGTGGTCAGCTGAAACTTATTAATATATGAAGTGATCAATTTAAGAATTACTTAAGCTAATGGTAACTCAAAATGAATACCAACTCTGACGTTTTTGATAGAACTCGAAAATAAAAATAGCTTCTATACGAACCTGTTATACTATACGTTGCACTCTTCTCCTGCAGCCTATGATTGAACCGCAATGTGTCTCACTTAAGGCGCAGCTCAGGATAAATCACGGAACATTATGTGTGTATTATCATTTTTGAAATTTTAACAACAGTAATAAGATATTTTCTAAATAACTTTATTTCGACTATCGGCTTAAATTTGCCTAACGTGAATGCTGCTAAACAAGTTGCTATTATTGAAGGTCTATCGTTACAATGACAATCTTTTTTTTTCTCGAATCTACAGTACACTGCCCAAAGATACTTCAAGGTAGGTGTCAGTTCTGCATTTAAATTTTTGTAAGTTTATGTCTCCAGGATGAGAGATCCAAAATTAGCTCGTCCCGTGGCCAAATAAGTTTTAAAAAAATAAAAAAGTTACGTGATTAAGTATCTCTCAATTGTATTTGCACTCGGTCCTCTACTTCTAATTCGTTTGTATTCTAATAACCCTTCGTTAAAAGTGTCCCGGGTCCCAATAGAGAATTTCAAAGCATATATGTTTTATGATATTATCAAACGAAAAATAATTTTAACTGTCAAATCGATTTCAAAAATGATTAGGGATACAATTATGACAAGCTTTCTTAAGATATCAGTAGATAAATGAAATCATTTCGAAATATATTTCTGCAATTTTAAGACCTCCTCATGTGAAGCTAATTATCGAAAGTATTATTATGTCGCAGACCTGACATTCGTTCGATAAAATGTGTCATGTGAGTAGTTAAATGGAGATTGATCGTTTGAGGCAGACTTAAAAAAGCTGTTCAAAAATTGTATAAAATAAAGTCTTTACATTTAATTATAGGTAGATATGTGAGCTCATAAAATCCTTAAGAAAATAATATGTACGGCTTTAATTGAAGTCTCTTCATGAAGTCTTTAATTAGGATTAGTAATATCATGTTTTTAGATATCTCTCCAATATCTGTCAAACGGAGTTCGAAAAAATGTATTTTTTGTTTCTTACTAAGAAAAGTTATCAAACCGGAAGTTATTTTAAACATTTAAATATTTTGTTTTATGTATATAAATTGAATAAAAGACTACCTTTCCTATTGACGTTATAATATTATGCAATTCAGACTGGACGCTAATCCTAAGATTAAGTGCAAGAGGTTTAACATTAATCCCGAAGTGTTTCCACCAACAAAAAAGGGATTAATTTGACGTTTCACCATATGTCATTAGCTGTCAAATCGAAAAGTGACAAATGATAAAAAAGTAAAAGCAATTTCTACTTTCGAAATTAAAAGTAAAACAAAATATGAGTGGCAGTAATCTTAAAATATTATCACCGTATCATTTTATCATATCATTTTCTTTTCTTTTGCATAATATATGACATAAATGTCAAATGCATCCGTGTGCACGCTGCTCAAGATTGGTGGTGGTAAGACAGACGTCAAAAGTCGCTGTCGGTAGCAGTGTCACTGACTTAGAGGGTGTAGGTCTTCGTGTCTGACGTTTCCTAGTTAACTAACTTGTACAAATTTTCTTATTAAAACTGGGATTACCTTAGAAGCGTCCAATTATTTCTAAAAGTAGATTATCTGCAATTGCAAATTTAAAATGTTCTTGCATACCTACCTACCTGCCCTTGCAAAAACTGCATGAGTGTCTTTTTTTTAAACAAAACAATGACTCAAACCTAATCTACCCTATATAAATGTATAATATTTATACACGACTAGCTGTCAGTGGACTTGTAATCCCCAAGCACGTGTTTAGTACCTTATGAAATAAAAATAAAAACACATCGTCCATTATTTTATATACTCGTACACGCACACATCTCTATATATTATCTATCTATACGCATGAGCAAAATAACCGATTAGACTATTATGCGCATTTAAAAACAAATAATAAATTACACGACACGTAGAAATATAGGTTACAAATTTGTTGTTTTCATGACTGAGCTTTCTCATTGTAGATACCTTGCTATTTGATAACAGATGGCACTGTACCAAAAGCTTTTCATGAAGTATAGTTTCCGGTGAAAAGTTGCATTTGTTTATCTATTTGTTTCGCATTCGTACGCAACTTTTACAAAGATGGATGGATCTATCTTGTGGGACAAGACTTCAAGAGATTCTGGTAGGTAAACTATTTTACTATTTTGCGTTCACGTGACGGTTAGTGGTAGTTGAAGATTAGCGTGATGAGAGCATGTCTAATAAATCGCATAACCGTGTTTGGTGTGCGGTGTGCCGTGTGCCTCTAGCAAATAGTTTATAGGTTGAAGCTTTTAACCAATTAATCCCTATGAAAATAAAACGGATGACTAGCTCATGTCGATTATGATTATAAAAACATCGTACCTAACAACCTATATTATACATTTTTTTTTTGTTTGTTACTCAACTAGATTCTTCAGATATTGTTTCTATGCGTTTTTACTTCATTTTTGAACTTTGAATTTGAATACGAGTTGTTTTTTTTTGTCTGGTTTCATTGAGTAAATAGATTAGCATTTCAATGACAAAATAAAAAGTACAATATCGTAATCGTATACTCGTACAGTCACAATCTGTTTCAGAGACGATAGATAAGAAGGGGCCTACTTTGAAACTGGAATCATGATGAATTATTGGCGAAAATAATTAACTACACAAAGCAGTTAATTCTTTTTTTGTTTTTGTTGATATACATAATTTGTCAATTCAATATAAATGTATCTATGTATTTATGGTTAATGACATCATATTTTTGGGTCTCAGTTAATCTAGATATCATCTGCTATCAGTATCTATGCAAAAGCTCAAACAGTTTAGACAATGAAATTATGTATCCAGAAATTAGTACTTGAAATTTGGAAACGAGCATTCATATTCTGGGTGATCACAGAATCCGTCGTATTCGGAATTTTGCTACGAACCCCGAAAGAACTATCACAGAATCTGTTGTAGTGGAAATTTTTGCAACATTTACACTACGACGGAGTAAATTCGTAGCAAAAATTTCACCAGATCAACAGACCGTCAATAAAATTGACCGTGTTGGTGTTGCGATCGACCTAAGGCACTCCTGCAGTGCAGTATCCTATATGTCCGAACTTTCCGAGCGGCCAACAAAGACTCGGACCACTACCTTGTTGTAGCCAAGGTATACGGATGCGGATATCCCAGAGACCACAACAACGAGGAAATACTGTGAGGAGATTCAACGTTGAGTGGCTACAAACGCAACAAACCTCCAGAACTTTTGCCGATCGCGTATTCCTCAACCTCTCAAGAAGTCTTGTAGAGCCAGCATCAAATGCTGAAAACTAGTGCCATCGATGCCAAGAAGCCATCAGAAACGCCGCAACTGATGTGCTAGGTTTCACCCGACCACCACCACGAAACCCTTGGTTTGATGATGAGTGCCGGATAGCACATGCAATAACGCAACTCGCCTAAAGTGGCGCTGCAGAGAAGGACGAGGGCAGCTCGCGAGCTCTAAGAGCAAAAGAAGAAGGAAGAACACCGGTTTCTCCGGATGAAAAAGAAAGAGCATGAGAAGCGCGCGATCGAGGAAATAGAGAGGTGTTACTCCATGAACAATATTCGGAAGTCTTACCAAAAGGTAAAAAGAACGTTTCAAGGCAGCAAGACCCGAGCAGAGAGCTGTAGAGACGAACAAGGAAACCTTGTAGTGGAGACACAGTCGGTGCTGAGGGCATGGAAAAACCATTTCTGTAGACTGTTAAACGGCGAAGACGACACAAATTCCGCTCAGGGCTGACTTTATGCGACTAAAGTTGCATTTTCCCCTTTTTTTCTTTCTATCCCCAATGAGACCACTTTTACAAAATTGTCCGTATTTGCCCCTTTTCTGTATTTTGAAAAAATACAGTGGCCGGCATAGGTATTTTGACAAAACTAAAGTTAATTCTGCTCATAATTTGAACTTACTTCATGTAAATTTTGCCATCAATGGAAAGGTCATTTAAGGTCATTTGAATGATACAAAACTTTCCTTAACTTTAATATACCTACTTTACGAAACTAGTTCACAAATAATTGGGATCTGAATGCATCCTTTTTCTATCAGCTATTGTCCTATTGTCATAAGTTTAGCCATATAGCCATAACTTCCATGTTCAAGGCACAATAAGATAGAACGAGAGGAGAATATGCGTAAGCCATTTTAACTTTAGTGAATTTAACTAGTTTTGGGTTTTTTTTTTGTGTGCCATTTGTGGGCAGATTAGTAATGCCCCTTTTTTTATTCTAATCCCCTTTTTTTGCGACTTTTTCAAAATCTTCGAAGTCAGCCCTGACCGCTGTCAGGCAGAATGAACCATTCAACCTAGGCGATGAAAGGCAAGACTTCCGTCCACCTGACCAAAATGAAGTGAGGATAGCAATATCCTAACTGAAGTTAGGTTCGGACAATTTGGAGTCGACACTAAAAATTGAGAATAAATATTTGCAGCATACAATTTGTACATTAGTTTTCTTTCACTTATCTTGTATTTGAACCAACCATAGAAAGCAATAAATAATTGCAAAAAAAACACCAGAAAAAATTAGACCAATTTTGGGCACAGCTGTAGCTCATTCATAAAATCATAAGCCCTTGATTAAGCGAAAAATATTAAAAAAAAAAATGATTACCTTATGTACCTAAGGACTTTTATGTTCCATCTCATTTTTTAATCATTCAATAATCCGTTCATTACTGAAATCACCATTCTTTCTAATTGAATGGGAAAATCAACGATATCCTGATAAATCTGTCACTTATCCAATGTCAATCGACACCAATGATCCACCTCCTGCTTAATGACATCTGACGCATTAATTTCAAAGTAGTTTTTTTTTATTTAATGAGTTTTGGTCATTATTATTATCATGAAGTTAAACTTTTGTGGTTATACCACAGAAATTCTGCAACATCAAGCAGTGCCTCTGATATTTATTACGCACCGTTAATATTTAATTGGATGAATTTTAATGTGGTTTGTCATCTCTATTATGCGGCATTTCCATAATTTATTTCTGGAGAAGAAAATTTTTTTAATTTCAATATTGAATACTGAAAGACCGCAATCGTGTGTATATGTCTGCTGGTACATTGTAATGTATCTATTTGTGGTACAACAAAAATAAATTCCACATTCAATTGGAAATGTTTAAAAATTTGAATAATAATTCTTCTGAAATACTATTTAACTCATTTTCGCTCTGTGTATATTGAGATTTGTTTCTTTGAATTGGAAAAGACATGACAGCTAGGTCACAAGTGAAACTATTTTTGTTAAAAGGGGATAGTTGATATGATGATGGATTTTTTGGAATCTGAAATGTAAATATGAATTTTCACCTTGACAGAGAATTTTAAGCGTTAAAGAAAATCACGATTTTGTATTTTATTTTTAGTACAAAGACACTTACGTTGAGTGAAGTAAAATGAATCCCAACTAGTTGTGTAGATAGTGTTGAAAGTACCTACCTATATTTAAATATTAATTTTTATTTTTTAATTTAAAAGTTAATGAACTGTTTTGAAGAGTCAGTGTCGTTTGAAATAATTGGTATTAGCGCCAAGTCTCCATTAAGTAACTTTGTAGTTGTCAAATTTTTGCCGTTGACATTGGACAAATGAGTAGCAAGAAATATTACTTTTCTCATAATGAATGTGATTGACTAGACTACTAGAGTAAATTCTTGTATTTTGAATATGAAAAAAACAGTTTTATGCTGCCTTTGAAGTTTGAAGATTTCAAGATTTTTATACCCTCTACATGAAGGTATATTCACTTTGTCATTACATTTGTAACGCCAAGAAGGATTCACCGGAGACCCTATAAAGTATATATATTCTGAATCAGGATCACATTCTGAATCGATTGAGCCATGTCCGTCTGTCTGCTCGTCTGTCTGTCCGTCTGTCTGTCCGTCTGTCTGTCCGTCTGTCTGTTGAAAACACGTTAGCGTCCAAACGAATCGACCTAGGCGAATGAAATTTTGTGAGAGGACTTCTTTTTACCGTCGTCAGGTTGGTATTGAAAATTGTCTATGTCGGTAAAGTAGTTCTGGTACCTCCCATACAAAACCACTATTAGACCCATGCGTGTACAGTACATACTAGCTCGCATGGCGAACATTTTGCTTGTCTTTTATGCATTGGAGGGTATTAAAGCATCGGCCAGGCCGATGATAACACTTTTACTTGTTTTTTTTTTTGAATTAGTCACACAAGTATTTATCATGTTGAGATACAGTACGTTACGTGGGCACTTAAAAAATGGTGCACAGGTATTTTCATCCAATTGTAAAATTGATCTGTGGCCTATTTCACCAACTTACAAATTTCTTTTTACAAGTAATTTTCCGCAAAATCTGTAGAAAAATTACAATTTTGCTTTTAAAATAAATGTGGTGAAACTGAATTTGTCTCTTTTTCTAAGGAATATGTCAAAAATGCTTGTAAATACAAATTTGTATGTTGGTGAAATAGGCCACTGGTTTTTGTTCAACTAATATAGAATTTCATAGAACTCGATCCCAAACTAAAGTGGTGGCCCCGGGCAACAATGCCGACGAAGTCAGAAAAAAAATTAACGATCTGATTTCAGTCCATGGCGATAAAATCGTACAACTTTCGCATTTTTTACTGAAAGTCGTCAAAAACTTCTCGAAATGTACCAAGCAATATCAAAATATCCTCATCATCCCAGTTCTGCTTTATGGCGCAGACTCATGGACGCTATCAAAGGTGGATGAAAATCTCCTTGGTCGGTTCGAACGCATAATTCTTCGAATACTTTCGGACCCGTTTGCGTATACGGCCTTTGGAGGAGGAGATTTAGCAGCGAGCTCTAAGAGCTATACAGCGACATCGACCTTGTACGCATCAGTCGTCTATGATGGATGAGACATAGAGCGAATGGGCACCAATGCTCCAGCCAGCGAAAAGTCTTCGATTCCAACCCGGAGGGACAACGCAATAGAGGAACACCTCTCCTTAGGTGGCGCACACAAGTATGGATGGGGACCTCAACCAACTTGGAGTGCGCAATTGGAGGCGGTTAGCCCAAGATCGGGCTAACTGGAGAGGAGCGTTGGTTGAGGCTCAGGTCCACCCGGCTACACTTTCTGTCTTTTTACTATGGAAAATAATTTATTTCGTAGCAGAAGTGCTAAAAGGTTTTATTGAAGCTAACAGAAATTACAGAGTAACTAATTTAATAGAAGTAGAAGGCTTGGCCTGAAGCACACATATTAATTAGATTACGATAAGCTCACAGTACCTACACAACCGCAATTTAAAGGTGCACACTATAGTAGGACCGATCAGGTATCGTATGTCGTATGAACTGGAGGGTGTTAACCACCACCTCAGTGAATTACAATATCTGATTTGACTGAAAAAAAGGTACTAAAGACTTTACGCAGAATATCATTACACTAAAGGTCACAATCATTTTCAGCTTTGAGTTTACTGAACCTAGTTGCATTTTTTTAATTTAAGAACGTCTTAAGGCTCAAAGATAGATAATAAGATAATGCTGGTACATACTATCAAAAAAGAGCTAAAATTCTTTACTTAGGCGTCTCTATAGTAAGGAATAAATCAAAGCCTCAAACAAAACAAATTAAATTAAAATTAAAATACAATTTAAAAATTTATAAATAGTTAGCGCACCAGGACCACCCTAGATCTACCTTATTGCAACCAATCGTTTGTGTTTAATTTTTGGGAATGGAATCCACTTAACGTCAGTTAAACGCTTGAAATCGGGAAGTAATCCTATTACGATTTTAATGTAATCACACATTAGCTGCATGGTATCGTAGTTTTCCTTTTAGTTGTCAGTCAGATTCGCTTGGGGTATCGCGTGCGAATTGTAACCAATTTTTCTTTTTTGTTAAAGAAAAAAAAATCCCAGGTGAAAAATATAATTTGAATTCAGTATAATACATTTTCAATGCATTTTTTTATATACCTACATTAATAAAGTTGTTGTATACGCAATCACACCTATCGGGAATTTTCTTTCTAATTTTTCGTACTGTTCTAGTTTCATTTTAAACGCGTGAAATATGCAAACCAAAAATCTAGTGTCATACGGGCTTAAGGTCATCATCTTCCCCGTCTTCGTCATTGTACTGATATTTTGCCGAGTCTTTATTTTTTATTCAACAATTTTCTTGTAGTACCTAACAATTAAAAAACTGCCAGACACTTGACAATTGACAGCTGGGGCCTGTACCACAAAACTACAAGTATTGTACAACAGGCGAATTTTAACAATTAACAATGGTACTATAAAAGCGTTCCGTAACTTTTTCGTAAATTTCTCTCACTGTGAGAGAATAATTCAACCCCAGCGCCGTCATTTTGAGTCTTTTCCATTTCTACTGCAAAAGTAAAGGAATAGACCTCTAGGTACTATTGAGAAGCTTTGATTTCATTCAATTGAATAATTGTCATTCACATATTCAGTAATGCCAAATACAGAAAATTTTGATGGATGCATATATACCACGAATATGTTCATGATGGGTATAAACATAAAGTTTTTGATTTTTTTTATGTTGAATGTTGAAAATATGCTAGATTGCATATAGCATATTTTATTTATACTAATATGCAATTTAAGGTTTAAATATGCTAGATCTAGCATAAAAAATGCTAAAATGGCACCACTGAGAGCCACAGTCTGAAATGCTCAGACTATATGGATCAGTTCTGTGCGTGTACCTACCCTACCAGTTGGAAATATTTTTCTTAACATTATAGGGAGTGTCAAAAGTAAGTCAACATCAACAACACAGCTGTTTTCATTTGTCTTTAGAGTTGGGAAACAATTTTTTTTACAATATTTTATGCTCTCGAAATTAAATCTATTTTGTTATTGATATTTCGTTATTAAACTTTTTACAGATTGTTGCTTTAGACCTGATTCAAGACCCTAAAGAGAGCTTAGTTCACTTATTTTTGACGCTCACTATAATTTGTATTGTTGTCGACAAATTGATTCTAGGTCAATATATTTTTTAAAATTTTTTATACTTTTTTTCTGAAAACATCACAATTTACTTTATGCGATGGATTGGTACCAACATTTCATAGGTATATTAGGTACTATAGACTTTGCAACTTATCAATGAAACTAAATTTCTTATCATTACCATCACGACTATTTTTAATATCCCTCCTATCCACTACAAAGATAGCGGACACAGGTTTTCCAAACTCGTTAAGATTATCAAAATATGAGCAACCTAAAGCAGCGACACTCTACCTTTAGTACGTATTCCGTCAAATTAGATACGGATATGGTGTAAACAACAATTAAAGAAATGGTGAATTTAACCACTTTTAAAAGCATTACATACAATAATTCACAGGCAATTGATTCACACCTAAAACATGGTAGTCTTCGCTACCGAATACTGTAAATTTACAATCCAATCACGTTATTTTCTTTGGGATATTATTATACTTCTCACGAGTCACGAGAAGTCTTTGAGACGTACCGTTCGATGAAAGATAAAATCCGCTTTATAAGGAACCTTGCTTGGTATGTTTATATGGCGAGGCGGTAAATGGAAAAGATTCCACATGATCGACGCTTAGTAAAAATATAAAATAAAATCTGTTCAACTTACCCGGTAAAGGAATGTCCTTAGCGATTTGAGCGGAAAGTTCAGAACGAATTCTTCCCATATCGTATAGTTTTTGTTTTCTATTTTTTAATATTGAACAAATTTCGCTCGGCACACTTTAAGATTTATTTATTTTAATTTGCAAGGAGCACATGCCTTCTTTGGTTTAAAAATAAATAAGTGAATATATAGGTTCGTAGGCACCCTAGGCCTAGCTTCTCACATCAAAATCATTCTTTAGTGTGCGGAAGGGACTTATAATTTTATGCCGTGTTATACTCTCGGATGTTTGACAGACGTGGCGCAGTGTAGTATTGACGCCATTTTTACGTCAGCGTATGGTAAATGGTACCACCTCCCACCCAATGGCTACATGCCGTGTACAAGCTCTCTTTGTGCACTCTCTGTTGACGTCAGAGTTACATACGTATGTGGCTTGCTACATGCAACATGCCGTGTACTAACACCTCAAGATGTAATTTGTGTATTCTCAGGGATCAAATCTGGGTGCCCAACCCATTAACAACTGAGCCACGTCTTCCTTGATTTAAAAAATGTATTTATTGTATAGGTAAGGTTGTCAACTTAAATAAAGTTTATAAATTGTAATAAGACCAATCCGAGTTCTGCTTTATGGCACTGAAGCTTGGACTATATCTAAGGCGGATGAAGATATCCTCGATAGCTTTGAGAGAAATATTATTCGTAAAATGCCGAGTCCCGTTTGCATTGACAGGTTTTTAAGGAGCAGATGCAAAGACTAACTTTACGAACTATACAGCAACATCAACCATGTAAAAAAATGGATATGGCTAGGACATGGAAACAAATGCTCCGGCCCATAGAGTCTTCAGAGTCTATCCCGTAAGGTCAACGCAGTAGAAAAAGACCTCGCCTTAAGTGGCGAAAACAAGTAGGAAGACTTTAACCGACTTGGAAATTTTCATGCCACAAAGGTGCTCTGATTGACGTTGTTATTAATGCTGGGGGCATCGTCATCATTTTTTTGTTCAAAAATAAAGTTGGAACATGCAATATAGTCAGTGGCCAAATTCTCCGCACATATCGAATAAATTGAATCACTGATCAGGACAATATATATTTACACCAGGATTGGGCTACGTGCTACCATGAAAGATGAAACCATTGTCTTATTGAGGGCTTGATTATACGACAAAACTATGTATGATGTGGAATGGACCAGTTAATTTGCCACCGACAATTATGTGATTTGACAGCTCCAAATCACTTCTTATTGAGCTGTACACAGTTTTAGTTGTATGCTGATAATAATCTGCATAGAATTCAGACCTTTCAAGCCAATACCTATCCATCGCATTATTTGTTAGATAGAGCCTTAAATGCTGGAAATAGTTGCCTAAAGTTCGATCGACAGAATGCAATTCGTTAAAAACAGCGGTGTGGCATATTTCTGAAATCATGTTATCTGAAATCTGTGTGGCAGATTTTGTCTGCATATTGCATATTATATTTAGTTTGTTTAGTGGTTCTGAACTACAGAGAAGAGAAGAGAAAAGAGAGAAAAAAAAAATAAAAATAGGTGGCGCAACAGTCGCTAGACACCCAAGGCCTAGCTTCTCGCAACCATTCGTTTGTGTGAGTTTCTATTTTTGGGACGAATGGAAGGGACCTACAATTTTATGCCGAGTCCGAACGGCTTAATTGAGAAGCTTTTTCAGGACAGCCATACTCTCGGATGTTTGTCAGACGTTCGCGAGAGGTGGCGCAGTAGAAAAAACCTTAAGATGTAATTTGTGTTTTTCCGGCCGCTACTGCGCCCAGTGATTTTTATTATCCATGAGTAGAAATGTTGTCTAAAATTTATCGACGACTGGTCTTATGAGGCAGTACTGAATGTGTCTAGCACTAACCTGTCAAAATAAAATTGTTTTGTATCGCAATATTTATGAATCCGGATTTGTTTCCATAAAAATCGCAGATTTTTCGAAATATTTGCATGGCAACACTGGCTTGGCCCCACATGCCTTCCCATGACAGTCGTAGCGGTAGATTTTTAGATTAGTTGAAAAAAAAAAGAATAGATTACACCAAAAATTCCTTCTCTTTTCTACTCACTTAAAAAATGGGCCTGCCTCGCCCGACACGACTTTCATAGGAAGGACACGACTTTCATGGCCCGGCCCTTATGATATTGCGATGCGATTATTGAGACCGAACAACAAAAATATCGTGGCCGCCTTAATCCATTCATCATTCCATCCATTCATATCGCACTCAGTGGATTCAATTTCTAAGTGATTAGGACTACATGTCAACCAACTTACACAGTTTACGGATTTCAGGGAAATGCTGCAATCCTTTGATGTTAGTGTCGCAGCGTATCCCCTTAGCTCTAATTAACACACACGCCTGTTCCCAAAAATGTAGGTAAATAAAATTTTCAAAAATGCCTGTCCCCACATAAATACAAACTAATATCGTTTTCTTATTTTTAAACTTACGGAGAAAACACTTTAAATTGATTTATGTGTCTTCTTGTTCGAACATTTCATCGAAAACTGACATTTACGAATGTCAGAATGACACTGACACCCCCGTCCATAGCACATGCAATATGCATTCGTCCTCATCAGAGCATGTCACATTATCCCCGCCGCCGACGCCGGCCGATCGGTTCAAACCCCCGTCAACGCGTATCATCGATTTAGGCATTTACATCGTCTTTTAAATGGACGGGACATGAAATTAATTTTGCCAGCTACAGCAATGCTTTGTCGAAAATTCTTTTAAAAATAGGAAGGAGATTGTTCTTCTTGAGGACCAAATTGTATTTTTTTTTCTCATTCATTCTTCTGCTTTTCCTTCAATTGGTAGTGGTAGTGGTAGGCGTCATTTTGAATATGCTGTGCGTATATACAGACACAATGAATAGAAATAACTTGAGCTCATTGAGAACGATGACGACGACAGGACAGCGACGGAGTAACAAAAGCATTTTGTTATTCTTGCCGACACAAGCAGACTTTAGACTTTAGAGGATGTGTAAGTATCTGTCTTTATCTATTGTGGCGACCTTCGAAAACCTTTTGATCGGTCTTCTTCCTAATGGCACTCGCAAGTCTTAAATCACTTTTACGAACACGAATATTATTGGCTTAGCTATAGGGACGCATATTTTTTGTCGAAATTAATTTCAATTCTTATTTATGTTGATTTTGTGGAAATTTCAGGGAGAACAGCAAATTGTTGGCACGTTTACAAGTATGCGTTCGATTCGATGCGTTGTTTGTCAGATATGTAAAATTGTAACCAGAATTGAAGTGCGTTGCATGCGAACTGCGGCTGATGTGCTTTAATGAAAACCACATGCGTTCGAATGCGTTGGCTGATGAATGGATGAGCGCTTTTGGCGCAAACTAAATGAGAAGAAGCAAAACAGGTGGGAGCGATTTGTTCGTTTTATTTAAAATTAATTTTGTTTGCAGAACAATGGAAGCGCAATTTATTTAAATGAGTTGGACAGGATATCAGTTTACTATCACTACACAATGTAGATGTAGAATTTTTGATTTATTGGTGTATCTTCGGCGAGTCAAACTGTTGAGGAAATGAAAACAATGGTATATAACGTTCAGGTGGAGGAGGTTGTACGTGTGGGAGTTTGTGTAGGAAAGCTTGTGACATATTTCGGAGCATTTTTTTTCATAGGCCTGTAGTGTTGTGGCTGTCGATAGACATATCTGTGAAAATATCTGGCGAAAAATGCAACTTTTTGCTACTTTACGCCTTTATCTGATTTGCTTGAATCTACGATGAGGTCACATCTGCTGAGTTTTAATATATTTTTACTTCTTTCGAACCGAATTGAAAGTAGTTAAAAAAAATATTTCTATTTTTGGGGGCTTAACCGGGAAGCCCATTTACTCAGTAAACCACTACTTCACAACAAACTGAAGACCAAAATAGTTTTTGGACTTAAATAGTCACACATTTTTTGGGGGTCTAACCGGAAAGTCCCCCTCAGTAGACCACTACTTCACAACGAAGTGAGGACCAAAATATGTAGTTGTCGGGCTAAATTAGTAGTTTATTTTTTAGGGGTTTAACCGGAAAGCCCTCACTCAGTAGACCACATAAACTGAAAACCAAAATAGTTGTCGGACTCAATTAGTCATCTGTTTACAGATCTATATTTGGCTTATTGTAAAATCATTGTAACGCTAATTATAGGTTTACAAATATTTTATTAAATACGTTAAACCACAGCAACCTTGGAATTTATTTCCCTCTCATTTGCAACTTACTTCCGCAGTGACAAAATGGCTTAACATACCAGAACTTTGTTGCTGTCTAAATCTAGCTGTCCACGATCTGTCATTCGCATTTCACTTCATTTTTCCTTTGTAATTTTCTTTTTTTCAATAATACATTTGTTTATTCTTGGATCTTGTGTCCGTTTTCTGTACTCATCCCTAGACAACAATGCCAACGAAAATATGTATTTTTCATCTCGAAGGCATTTCAGCTACAATGTCATTTTTATATTGATTTGTATTTGTATTTAATTTGTAATGATTAATAATAATTCCAAAAATAGAAAATAAAAGAAAATATTTGTTTTGTGTGGTTGTTAACATAAAAAAAAAAATTGGTAAATAATTGAGATTTATTAGGGAATTCTTTTTATTTCATCTCTCTAAATTAATTTTTCTACCAATGATTCACTTCTGAATGAACTAAATGGAGCAGTGCTGGCGTCAAATATGTGTTCCATTGGATTTGTTTGTTTAAGTCGAAGATAAATATACCTCAAGTTGAATAGATTTTTTTTTTTTTTTTGGTTTTCTATTACCTACATGTAGTGGAGGTAGGAACTTTTGAAAAATTAAAGAAATATATATGTAAGTAACTAAAAAAAAAATATACCTAAGAATATTATTGTTAAAAATATGTATTTAAATAAATAAATAAGTAAACATTTAAAATGAAAAGTAATAACTAGTGGTATTAGAAAAAACACATAAATGTGATTGACATTATGAGTATTCCTCAAGGCTGCACATTTTTCATTTAAGATATTTTGTGTTTTACTTAAACTTTAGAAATGTACAGAGATTCATTTTGGTTCATCGAATTGTTTTTCGAAAATATGTTATATTGAATTTCACAGAACTTATAAGAAGAAAATGTAATAATTCCAGGTTAAGTATCAATTATTTCCCATATCTGAAATAGGCTAAGTAAATTGGCGCCCAGCGTGAGGTCTTTTGTGTTGGGGTGATGAAGATATTATATACTTATTTATTTGTGGAAAGCTGGCTGTTAAATATTTGCTTACAATAAAAAGGAAAAATAACACTCGACAAATTAAAAAAAAAAACACAACATTATGTATTTTGTGTTTCGGATAAGTTTTTCTGCTGTTTCAAAACATGTCAGTTTAACTTTTTGAACAGGCGGTACTAAGGCGGTACTTCGAACTCTATCCCGATTTTGAGGAATTTATTTGATTTGTTACGTTATGTTAGATTTGTTATGTTAGAAATTTGTTCCATGTTCATTTTATATTATTTCTTATGCAATAAACACCAGACCATTTTTTGCAGTATTTTAAGTAAAGTAGCCCCTCCAGGTGTTCATTTCTTATACTGGGACTGCGTATCATGAATTTCAATTGTTGCATCACTAATTATTGTGAAAGTTAAATGTATGGACAGCATCAGTACGCTTTTCTCCAGCAGATGCTAAATGTTATAGAATTAAGTCTTTTAAATTTTGTACATTATTTGTTTATTGCAGTTGAACATTTTTAATTTTTTTTTTACCTAAGCAGAGTTTTTATTTTTTGGCGTTGTTGATATTTTGTTGGCAGATGTTTGGCGAAATTGTTTACCAATTTGAATGCTAATTATTCCGCATATTTAATAATCATATATTTCTCATTCACAATGGAAATAATTTTCTATATAGCATTTTCTATTGTAACCTACCTACTAATACATTTATTAGAAAGATAAAAAATTATTGCGCAGTATTAAAAATATTTTTTAGTATATTTTTTTCAATATAAAATTCATTCATTTATAAAATGATCTATTTTGACCTACAATCAATTTAAGCTGAATATTATTACTAGTTAGGACTGCTGCAGTCAGGCGTATTGTCTGCTATTAATAATTATCTAATTTAGTGTCCACATTCAATTTTACGGATTCACGTCACAATGGCGAAACTTTTCATGTAAAATTATCTATTGTGAACTACAATAAATTTACGTTGAAGGTTAAAACTGGTTATTTGAATTTGTAAGGCGCATTGTATTTTTATGTGTGTCGAGGGATGGACAAAATAAATTATAATGGTTAGTTGGCAAGCTTTTCATAACTTAATTTTTATTTTGTATGTCACAATGGTTAATCGCTGTAATGGCAAGTTAATAAAATGTGGGATCAACACTAAAATGAATATGAGTACCGCAATATGTATTTTTCTTCGCTATGGCAAGTTAATAAAATGTGAGACCTACACTAAAATGAATATGAGTAGGTACTGCAATATGTATTTTTCTTTGAAACATTTGAGCAATTATTCAGCTGCAGTTACACCAAAATATCTATGCTGTAAACATTTCTAAATGTTTGATTTATTAGTCGGCGTATTACCCGCCGAACCATGACAATTGTCACAAGGAAAACTTGTTTCGACCAGGGGTACCTAATAAATTTTGCATTCCTAGTTAGCTTTCTAATACATTAAACAACTAGTGATATTTAAATTTAATGAACACAGACGCGCCCATACACTTAAAACTACCGGTGTTATTATTTCCAAGAACTGTAGATGATAATAATAAACATTTTATGAACGGCACCCCCATTGAAAACAACAGTCATAATAAATGCACACACATTAAATTTAATTAAAAATTTTGTTTACTAACTACATGCAAAATCTTAACAGCTATACATACATTGATCAGATTTATAAAATCATTCGAAATAAGAAAACAATATGATTAAACATTAAACTCATATTTTTGGCGTAAACAAAATGAAAAACTTGTGTTTAAACAGATCGAACACATTTATTTGAAAATGTATATCCAAATGCTTTGAATTGGCAGCAGATACCAAACAAGTGTTGACAATATAAATCCATGTTCATTTCTTATAAACATTTTGTCAAAATCCACGGAACGGATAGAGCATACAAAATTTATACAAAAATTTGTCAACTGTTTATCTTTCCATCAACGCATTCTCTACAAAAGAAACTCAATGTAATACATATTTTCTAAAAATGTCAAAGAAAATTTTAAAACATTTTTTTTTCTGTATTTCGGAATATTCTAAAATTAAATTTAAGCATTAGTGCGGTACATTCTTGCTGCTATCTCCCGTAGTCACCGTCAGTCAGTACCCATTAAAATTATTCCAACCGTGTGAAATGAACGACAATGACTGTGCTGTCAAAATTTGTAAAATTAACAAAAAAAAAATTGTTCACCTTTTTTTTTATTTTTATTTATACATATTATTATATCAAATTTCTATTTAAAATGAAATATATTGGTTTTCCTTGACAAGAGGTGTGAATTCTGTGAATGCAACATTTTAGAGAGAAATTCTTTTTTCAAATCCAAAATGAATGGGTGAAAAGGATTTTGCTTTCTTAAATTTTTTGTTTATTTCACAAATCATTTAATAAAATGTTGCGGTGTAAATATAAATTTAAAAATTAATTTTCGATGAAAAAATAAAACAAAGATGTTGTCAACAAAAAAAAGTACGAACGAAATTAATTGCCTGCCAATGCATATATTGCTTTTTGAACAGGGTGATGAATTTTGGTTTGAAAGATGGTCGAAAAAAAGTTTATTAAGTATAATATTTTAATTTATTGGTTTTTGGAGAAAAGAAACGTATATTTTTTAAGTAGCTTTAAATTTAGTGCTATTTTATTCAAAAAATTTGAAACAGCCATGAATGAAGATATAGTAAGAGTAACTTAATAGAATAAGGGGTTAAATTATATCTACAAGTACCTACAGCAAGAATTCGGCTATATAACAGGGACAATTTAAATTTAGCATGCAAAGTGATAATGTTAAAAATAATGGCTGATTTAATAGAATATATATTTTAGACCAAACGAGCAAGCTTCTAGGGTTCTCGAAGGGTTCTGTTTGGCATTGTATCTCTCTAATCTGAAATAAATTAAAAGTCTGTGCTAAAGCTAATTCTAACATGGCTTCGAATTTAGTGATTTTGATGAATACTAGCATAATCAATCAGTAAGTCAGCGGGCGATATATTTAATAAAAACTTAATAAAAATTAAATCAAACAACTCTTACACTCGCCACCCTATACAGTATACATCTCAGACTTAGTAGATACATTTGTCTATTTTTATTGGATACATTTTTATAGCCTGCATTCCGCAATTAAAAATAAATAAATATATCTGCACGAATTTTATTTCCAATTTAATTTTGATATATTTTTGTGTTTTCTACAATACGTTTAAGGAGGCAGTTGCAGGTTGCAACACTGAAGGTTGTTTGAGGGGTTGCCGACTTTCACTTTATTTATTTTGTTTACGATAATTTTATTGCCATATACCCAATAAATTTATCGTCACATCATTTCGGTGATTTTTCTAGCCATGCACATGACTTTCCCCTTCACATGACCCTGCGTTTTGTGATCCGCATTAAAAAACGCAAGAAATATATAGAACACTGCTCAGCAGCATGCCTGCAAGACACAACAATTGTTTTAGACAATGGACTCTGAGTCTGTGTCCCGCACTATGACTAAAATGTATCTGCAACTATACAACAGCCACCGTCGTTCGTTCGCTTAGAACAAAACAAAAAATTATTGTAAGCTTTTTAATAAATTCCATCCGCCGTTTAATGTTAATCGCATGGCATATGTCGGCAGCTACAGCCAACGAGATTTATCCGGTTCGTATATAGAGTCTGGGCCGACACCATCTTCCAGTTTTACGATGTAATTTTAAGATGCATACAATTTTTAATTCAAGAAAAAAAAAATACAAAATAATGACTGATTACTAAAAATTGACAGCCCGAAAGAACAACAAAAAAAAAAAACACCTCCCTAAGCCATTAAGCCAAATAAATCCCCAAACAAATATCTACACATCTTTCAACTCCTACAATAGGTGCAAATGCAAAGACAAGAGATAATAACAGAAAAAGTCTATCACTATATCTACTTACAACTACATGTTAGTTAAATTGTCACTAATGCAGTGGATAGGGAATGTCAGGGAGAGCGGGGGGCTATTATAAATACCTGGGTTGCAAAAAGGAAAAAAATCACACAAAAATATCTCAATCAACACCGCATTGTTTGGCGTATCTGTTAGTTTTAGTTATTTTTATATCTACACGACAAAGGTACCAAAGTATTTGTAAAGAAGCAAAATATAGGAACCGCAGATCACAGAGAATTAACTATGCGTAAATCTAACAACAATCACGAGGTATATTAGTCTGCATTTTCACGTTAATTGATCTCGAACCCAGCCACCAGCTCACACACACAGACACAATATGTGCATGCGATTTCGCTTCGAGATTTATGCAAACATGTGACCGAAAACTCATTAGCTTGTTTTGGTTTTAATTTATTTTTTTTCGATGGTTGCTGTTATAAGGGAATAGGGGACTTGGAGGACAATGCATAATTTATAAATTTTCGAAGAGTCATTGAGAGCGTTTTAAATTTTGAAAATTTGTATAATAAGGATTTAGCTGCTCCAGAAGCGTTGGGTTTTATGAGATACAATGGAATGACGTTCCAAGTCAATATGTATCACAATTCATCACAAAGTACCTTTAAACAGGCTCCAATGCAGAGCGCATTACTAGAGGCAAAGCAAAAGTAATGGGCAAGCCAAAAACGTTCTGCTAAATGTATTCTTCAAAAGACCGAAAAATATTAGATTAAAAAAATCGGGATAGCCTTCATCGGGCCCTGGCACTGCGGCCTCTCTATAGGAGCCAATTGTACCTTCCCTGGGTAAGGTCCTAGGCCATCTTTTTACTCCGAACTTTTTACTGTGACAGTCAGGAAGACAAGAGTATCTTCTCTGCTGTAATATCAGCAAGTTTTGCTGTAACTATTAAAATTTGTTTAAGCAGAAAGATAAAAATTGCCATTAGTAAGGCCCAATGTCTGTACAGTGTATGGAAAGAAGAAAAAGCTCCTTAACCAGAATACGTCAGCGACCCCAATGCCAATTTTACCTTGAATCTGAGAAAGAGTTAACCCGTTTTATAGCACTTAATAGACGACAATATACCCAATTGTGGTGTCATTAGTCCCGGACTATATACACCGCCGTTTTTCAAAAGGAATATCGTTCATATGACCTCCACGGCTTTGCTTGAGTGGTCCAATTTCGGATGACTTAAGTTCACACATAAGTTCACCTCAATATCTTCAATGAAGAGACCATTATTTTCCTCAAGGTCGACAATTTTTGTTGGCTTATTGGCATACCCCTGAGAATTTAAAGTCAAATAGCACGGAAAGAAGTCCAAGTGCAAAGGGTCAAGTTCTTAAAAACTACACTTTATAGAAAGGTTTTGGTTCTTGTACAAACTCTCCGACTCCAGAAACCTGGTTCCACGGTAAAAAAAAAAACACTACCCTCTCTCTCATCGCAGCGATATTTTCGGTCAACCGAGTGTTTCGTTGATGCACTGGACTGGCTCAGTCTGTCAATAAACGTTCTTTGAATTTTTTCATAATTCGCCGAACCGTGAGCTCGAAATCAGAACGACACGTTTATTACGACCATAAGTAGTACAATTGCTAACAAAACTTGAAATTCGACACATTGTTGAATCGTGTAGCGGGTAAAAGGTAAAATGGTATGACACAAGTCTGCAAAATATTTTCAAATATGGCCGCAGTCGGCTACAATCAACAATACACAACAATTGAAGTCATGACTTTGTACATACCATTTTCGAGCACTAGCGTTCTTAAAAAAGATGGAAATTATGCCGTTTCACGCAGCTATGATGGTCGATAGAAGCATTTTCTGACAGAACATAGATTTCCGAACAACAACCACTTCGAAAAATATTCTTGGTGAATGAAGTCGTTAATTTTATAGTATAGAACACTTTTCGGGTCTCACACTGAATCAATTTTTAGTTCATTTCCTTCAGCACATAATTGCATTTCATTCGTGAATCATTGTAATAAAATAAGATCTTAAAAACCCGACGAAAATCTCCGCAGACGTGAATTAAATGTCGATGACAGTACTATTAGACGTTTAGTATGAAAATTCCCACACTAAGAGCAGAAATTTCCCTTTTCTCTATGGCAAGAATAAAATACTGCTTTACTTACACAAAACTTGTAAAAATAATAAAAAGTGTAGTGTTTCATATTCAAAATTGTTTTAAAAATTTGTATCCAAACCAATGCGATCTAAGAAGCGTTTTTTTATTTTTTTTGCTTTGTCAATGATTGATTTAAGGTCAAATAGCTTACGCATTGTCTAAAGCCGAGTTTCCCAAAGTGTGCTCCGCGGAGCACTTGGTGCTCCGCAATGAATATTCAAGTGCTCCGCGGAAAGATACGAAAAAATATGAAAATTTTATCAGACTAGCTAGTTAGGAAAGAAAGAAAGGGGATTGCATGCAAAACTTATCCAAAGGAAGGCACTCATATTTGCCGAACAAGTAGAGCCAACCCATTGTTGATGTCTATAAATGTTAGGGAGATTGTTGAATTTAAAATCCATCAAGAACTCTCTCGCCCGTTAAACATCTTCTTGGATGCATATTCGGCAAAAAACCACATATGTCAAAAAGAACAAGGAAGGTGTTGGATTTTGCAAAACTGCACATACAAAAATAATAGCAATTTTAGAAAAATGGAAAGTGTATGTTAGGGGTCCTTAAAACAAAGAATTGCAACCAAAGTACAGGCTTCAAACCATAAAACATGGAGGAGGAAAAGTAATGGTCTGCGGGGCATTCTCTTGGTTAGCATACTCCGTGGATAGTGAAGCAATGGCTTACGGATAACAAACTTAATGTTTTGGATTGGCCCGCGCAAAGCCCCGACCTATAACCAATTAAAAACTATTTCGCCGATACGTCGAAAAAGCTTTAAAAGCTAAAAAACCAAAAAATGCTGATCAGCTTTTCGAAAATATAAAGCAGGTCTGGAACACTTAATCTTATCTAATCACCATTAAGAAGCCGTATTTTAGTGGAAAATCTTCAAAAAATATTGACTACCGTTTTAGAAAGTAAAGGCTATCCCACTAAATATTGGCGTTTTTTCTCTAAGTTTTGGAAACTGGAACGCTAAAGTTTTTGTTATTCTGTGACCAATTCGAAAATAATTTAAAAAGGTCTATGAATTTTTTTTTTTTCTAAATATGTATCTACTAATTTTAGTTATTTATTAAAATGTCTACAATACTTCTAACCACTTTTTTCTGTGAAGACTGTTTCTAAAAGAAATATTTTATTTGTAGATAAGTGATATAAAGACTCGATTCTAATTCGGTGGTCACCACGGTATCTGTCACTAAAATACAAATTTTAAAACTATGAAATATTTATATAAATATGCAGGTACCTCATTTATGTAGGTACATACATATTTATACATTAATTTTTTTTAAGTTAATTATGTACATATTTATTATTATTTATTATAATTTTTATTTTTTTTTTTCATTTAAATTACCTACTTGCTTTTGGGTGGTAGTGGGCCGTAGGTCAAAATGAAACAGTTTATTTTGTTCACTACGTTTGTCTATGTTTATGGACATCATCAGGTGAAGAATTGGATCTATATTTGCATGATGATGTCTGTCGACATGGACGAAATGTAGTGAAAAAAATAAACTGTTTCATTTTGGAACTAAAGCCCAATAAAATTGGAAAATAGTTACATATTACGTTTTCCATAACTGCGAAAAATAGGATACGGACAACAAAGTGCTCCGCGAGGAAATTCTCTCCTGAAAAGTGCTCCGCGACCAAAAAAGATTGGGAACCGCTGGTCTAAAGTTTTCTAAAATTGATCTGTCGGTTTTTACTATATCTGTACTTATTTAGAAATTTGTTCCAATAATTGCCTAAAAATATTCCAGTTGACTTCCCTATTTATAGACGTTAGATCACTTTAAATGTACATACTGTTAAACTCAAATAAAAAAAATCCCTCCATATGTTATCACTGATCTTAACCCCCATGCTTTGATGAAATCTCCAATTTGTTCCTTTCTCTTAATTTCTTATCCGTAAACACAATCAATGAGTTACCTAATGCGAAATTATTAGGCGGGCAATAATTGTGCTGGCTAGAGAAAATTTTGGGAAGTTTCGTGGCATTTCTACATAATTCTAGCATAATTGCTTCATAAAGAAACCATATACTATAGCTCCTCTCGTATACCTAGCTTTTGGTTTGAAAATGTATCAAACTCAACTAATTAAATTTCCTGACTCTTAAGAAATTTTTTACTAAGAAAATTACCTAAGTTTGAGCTCAGTTATGGCCATGGGTCATTATTCAAATGATCCAATACACAAATGAGCAATAATCATCGACACTGTCTTATCAATCCAAATTGCATTCAATTCAACAAGTGTTTTGCATGCGCCATCTTAAAATCTACGCCTGACCTCAATGCAAACATTCAAAAAGGATCACGTTAGTCAGCTTAGACCACAGGCACCTATGTGATGGCTTAAAATCTATAAAAAACCAGTAAGACAATTATCTTCGACTATGCCGAAGCTCAAATACCCGGTACTATATTATTGTAAAATAAAAAAAATATTTTAGTATTAAAAAATTATATATTTGTATGGGAGGTATGGGTACTTTTTATTCGACCAAGCTCATTTTATGTCAAAAATTTTTAAATATTATTAAAACAATATGAGCAAAGTTTAAACTTGCTATCTTTACTGTAGCTATTTAAATTTAATTTTTAACATAAAAAGCTATATAAATCTGATATTTTTGTATGGGAGGTAGTAGTAGTTTTCATCCGATCTTGCTCATCTTCGAACTTAGGCTCAGTTTGGTGGATAAAAGCTTACATACCAAATTTCAAGTCGATAGCTCTTAAATTACGGCCGTAATCGTGCGGACAGACAGACGGACAGACAGACGGACATCGCTAGATCGACTAAGAAAGTGATGCTGATCTATAATATATATAGTTTGTCATACCTACAACGCCTCCTTATGGGCGTTACAAATGGAATGACAAAGTGAATATACCCTCACCACAGTGTGGTACCGGGTATAAAAACAACGCCAACCCCACCCCACCACAAACGTCACTTTATCTTGTCTAGTTTCCCTTCCACACACTGTCCCGCAAGACGGCCATTTAATGCATATATGGAGGCATATGAGTCTCCTTTGGTTAAACGTATGTCTTCGGGCTTATTGCAAAATCAATAATATTCGGCAGTTTAGGGGTTCATAAAATTATCCAAAAGTGACGCATGAAAACCGATTTTTATTGCCGTGACTTGAGAGAGAGAAAGCAATTTCGGTTTGTCTGGTTTTTTTTCTTTGTGCTTCCATTATGGCAAAAAGTTTTGGAATTTATTTCGGCAAACAAAAATATCCTGGGCTTACCGCTTACGGTTTACGGATAAATGATGTTTTGGAATTTTCTTTCTCCAGCCAAATAAATAAAAAGGAAGTTAATGCAAAGACATTATTCACTTTAAGGATGTTATGCAAATAGGTATACGTTTCGTTATTTAATGGGGCTATTTGAGGGGCTTGTGTACCTACATATTTGCAGGCGGAACACAATTCTCATTTAGGGCATATTGAGATTGTCTGATATGATCTTTTCCTATATATATTTACCGATTTTAACCAAACTTTCACACATCTTTGGTATTGGTCCATATATAATTCCTGTGAAGTTTTGTTAAAATTGGACAAAGGGGCGTGGCACTGGCCATACAAAAAAACATTCAAAATCGTATATCTGGAAAACCACCAAATCGATTGAGCTCAAGCTTACGGATTATCTTAGTTATTAGCCCTGAAGTGGTCCTGTTTGATCAAAATCCGAGAAAGGGGTGTGGCAACACCCATACAAAAAACATTCAAAATCGTATATCTCGAAAACCACCAAATCGATTGAGCTCATACTTACAGATAATCTGAGTTATTGTCCCTGGAGTGCTCCTTTAAAGATTCGTCAAAGTGGGACAAAGGGGCGTGGCACCGTCCATACAAAAATATATTCAAAATCTTATACCTGCTATACAAAAATAATCTTCTATGGGGTAAAATTCGATGACGTTATATCTCGATAACCGCTGGGCCGGTTTTCATTCTTCTTATTTTGTTTTGTTGGTATTGCTGTATTTCAGGTTTAGGCAGAAAGAAAATTCCAGCAAATCGATTTATTCTCATTTCTAAACAATACAATTCCTGTGCACGGACAGAGCCGGGCATCAGGTACAGTTTCTTCGACAGTCTTGGAATTGGAAGTCAAAGTTTCTAAAATTTGTAACATTGATATGAATAATGCATTGTCATGAAACTCAAGAATATTATCTAGGAGGCAATACGTTTACTGGAAAAACCAAACATTTTGTGTACCTACACTCGCAGAAAAAAATTGTAATATTTACAATTTTCTGCGTAAAATATACAAATTTTAATTGCAACTATAGTCATTACAATTTAATAGTAAATTTCGTTTTTTTTTTACTATTTTCAATTGAAAAATCTTAAATTTTATGGATAGGTCCCTCAACATCAACTTGGTTGTATCCATTTTGTGAAGAATTTCAATATTTTAAACTGTATCCCGTATTCTTTTGTCTCGAAAGCTTCGATTCTGATGTCACAATGCAGGAAAAGCGGTTCCCCCACACACAGAAAAAAATTGGCTTTACTATCCGAATTGTAAAACCATCTATTTACAATTTAAATAGCAAATTTGGTTAATTTACTATTTTAATTGCAATTTATTTTTGTTTTACTATTTTAGTTTGTTTTTTTTTTTGAAATTTTGTGTTTTGAAGTTTTCTATCGATGAAAACAAAAAAATTTACAATTAAATATTTTTGCATATTTTTTTTCCTATTAAATTGTAATGACTATAGTTACAATTAAAAATGGTAAATTTTACGCAGAAAATTGTAAATATTACAATTTTTTTCGGTGAGTGCCAGCACGATAAAAAAAAACATAAAAACACAAATTTTCAACAAAAAATAAAATAGTAAAACTAAAAAAATTGCAATTAAAATAGTAAATTAACCAAATTTGCTATTTAAATTGTAAATAGATGGTTTTACAATTCGGATAGTAAAGCCTTTACAATTTTTTTCTGTGAGTGTACCACAGAGAATTACAATAAAAACTACTATTTAACTATTTTGCACTACGAAGTGTGCACGGCTACGCTAGTTTTATTTAAAAAAAAATATAAATATTTTGCATATAAGCAGTTGTGGTGAGATGAGCATCCTCATTCATACTATTTATCGAGCTTCACAAGGTTTCATCTCCTACCTTTCTAGGCTGACATTTTTTTTATTTTATTATAGGTACAAAATCGACGCATCTTCAGACGGTGCACTTCGGTCCCGAAAAAACATTACATATCTACACCGTAATATCCTTCTCAACGAATTTCACAACACTGATGTGGACTTAACACGTGCCTGAAATTAGTACACACCTTCCATTTCCCATATAAGCTGTTGCACATGAAATGTATCTCGCTGCGAATTTAGTATATCTATGATAAGATTAGTTTCAAAATATTTTAGTGTTAATAATAATTCATTAATGTTTTCCACAAACACCACCACTAGCATATACGTGTGCGTGTGTGTGTTTATTTTTTTCGGAATTTCAAGGCATTACGCATTTCAAATCATGTGAGCATATTCCCCCCGTTGTCATGACGAAAGATAGCACAGAAAAATATATTTTATACATTTTTCCTAAGGCTGTGTATTTGTTGTTCTGTTGTTATGAGTGAAGGCTGCCCCCAAACCCCCATCCCCAACCCTATCTACCTACTGTGGCACTATTAATTAGGTCTTTTCTGTTGTTTTTTCCAAGCTTTCATTTATTTTATTTTCCTTCTATACTTGCGAGCATTCACTATGATTCGAATATACATTTTTTTTTTGTTTAAAGTTAATTTTAAACTCTCTCTGACGTAGATGCGATTTTGTTTTCTGCGGGTAAGTAATGGCACAGGAAATACTATTCCTCAATGGGATTTGGTCCGGTAATACGGTTTTCGGACAGCAAGTAGATCGTAGCGTAAAATTTCGTCAGTTCGACAAGAATGTGTTCAACTATCGATAGATACTAAAAAAAGTTTTTTTAGCGATGCTATTTGACGCGCTGCGTGAGAATAAATTTAGTTTTGCACTGACGTAGGCTGCTGGATGAACGTCAATTTCGGGGGCGGAGCAGCAGGTGCTGACTGCTGTGGAATCTTATACATAGTACTAAAGTGATATGAAAGGGTAGGTATTAGCTTTTATGATTAATCGTAAAAAATTAATGACAATAATGTGCAATTATTGTCAAGGATATGCAAGTAGATAGAACTTATTGTTGTTTGGTTAGGCTAGGTGGGAAGAGTGTTGGTTGCCTTAGGCCTAGACATAGATGAACCAGTTTAAACTGAATTGATGCCATAAGTGGATGTAGATAATTAAATTTGGGAAAATCCGTGGTAAGTTTGATAAATATGCCAAAGGAAGGTATGTACTAAAGTATTTTGTTTATTTTTTGTTTATTGAAGAAAATTTGTGTTTTTTTTTTTATTCTGCCTGCCTGCCCTATTTACAGTATTATCGGGAATTTTTGATTTGTTTTTGAAATTAAAAAATAATCGCTCTTTTTGGTACTTAGATCTACTTATTCATTATTTTCTTCTAGAGGAGAACTGGAATTGAAGCGAAATAAAAAAAATAAATGCCGCAAACTTGTTAATCCAGCTCCGAGACGGATTTAATTTATGATGTGATGACTTTTTTTTTAAGTTGCCCTGGATGAGAGAAACACTTAGGCCGTTATTCGCCCCATTGTGCATACCACTGGGATTTGGGGAGCTATTTCTTTGCTAGCTACTCATGTAAACCATTTGCTGCCGGTTGTAAAGCTAAAAATGTTAGCGGTGCTGGTTTTACCTAGATCACTGATCGAGAAAATAGTTTCCTAAGTGGGCCTTTCTTAGATTGGCCAGGGGAGGGCAACTGCAAAGAAAGTGAGTGACGGACTCGTCCTTTTCTTTATCTCTGCAGCTTCTGCAGAAGTCATTTTGTCACTGCCCAGCGCTCTGCCACATAAGAAATAGAATCTTTGGCAGTTACTTTTTCGAGGATTTAGAACAAGATAGGTCCAGTAATGACCTACTGAAAATTGTAAATATGTACCTACTTTGGGATGGTTTACCAATCCGTAGGTTTTAATAGGTTTTCAGTGTGGGAGTCATAAACCCCTAATCCATCACAATGGATCTACATTGATCTGTGTGGCATGTACCTATAGGTTTTTCTGTCTTGTCAATCCACTAACCTAACCTAACCATGCATTTTATTCACCTTCCAACACTCGGTGTCATAAACCGGCAAGGATAATGCCTCTGTAAGCAAGCATTTCCTCAGTAGTTTTAATGGCTTTTGTGATACTTCTACGGATCTCCTATAAGGTACGACAGTCGTGGAGTAAATTCACACAGATGTAGATGAAGTTTTAAGTACCTCGAAAGTGTTTTCATTAACAGTGACGTTTTGCACTATTCATCTATCAGATACATGTTTCTTTTCTAATGGCACATATTTAGTCTTGTCTTCGCTTACTTCAATGCCAAACAATTTCGCCGGTACTCCATTCACCGTGAAAGCCTATACGTGGAGACGGCGCGGCGTTCATGGTCTTAGAGCTACTAAATATTATATCAGCTGCAAAACCGGGTGTCTTAAAACCTGTCTGCATACGTAACGAATAGTGTGTCAGAAATGAGGGAGAAATGCAGAATACCAAACGGAGGATGATGTTCTTGGTGGGAAATCCGCATCTCAAAAGTTCCTATGCCAATTCTAAAAATATTCGCAATTCGAATAAATGCCGAGAATACATATATCCATTCACAAAGTAGTCAGGTGCCGTCAAGTGTTGACATTTACATTTCAAAAACCATTTAAACCAATTATCGATCATCTTCGAAGCGCCAGCAATAAATGCGAAAATCAAAACTAGCAATGATCGGGGCCCACTATATAATATAAACTCGTGCCACTCACCCATGACGAATACGATTTGCAATTCAAATTCTGACTGCGAATTGAAAAGCAAACTATTAACCATGTGCTGCGCTACATTAAATTAACATCGAAACTAAAATCAGGCTGCTTTTGGGCAGCATCAAAACAAGCCTGCCAACAAGTCGCGGCCCATCAGTGAAAATGTACGAAAGATTGTATTGACCTTGTACCGCAGAATTGGCAATTACACATTTCCTTCTCCAAATTTCATCACATTCGCTGTTTACCATCCAATTTAGTCTATCTCTGCTAACACAATTAGTTACGAGTAACATGTAAATTGTTGCATATGCGATTCGCGCTAATTTGGCATTTACCTCAAAGCCCTCGTGAATCATCTCGCTCCCGATACACATGATAAGCAAACATTTCCCTCCCGATATAGACCTAGCAGCCGGGTATCAATAAATTTGATTAATTGAATCCATAAGTACACATAATCCCATTAGCACAATATGCTGTAGCTATATCTATACGATACCATCAAGCACATGACTCTAAGACCAAATTGAGATTCATTTCACTCTCTGTATCTATGTACGAGTAGCTATCTCTATCGCCAATGTGTTGCCGCATCTCTTGGGGAAAAATTCATCAGCCATTGTTTGAAATCTATTAAATTGCTGCATTTATAGATACACAACACATGCATGTATCTCTTCAACTGATAGATGCATTTTTGCATCAGAAAAAAAAAAATAATCGAAAATCCCAACACAATGGTAGATCGGTTTGATTTGCGAGTACTCTTGTCAGAGATTTAGAAATACACCCAGAGATACAATAAACAACACGTTCATCCCTCTTTGGCACACGCCCCTCTCCTCCCCTCGGCCAGAAACAAAAGGGTTGAGGTTAATCGAATGGCAATAGAATAAATCTCTATTGCATTCGAACAATTGTCATAGATACGATTGTGTTTACTCGGTGCTGTAAAGCGCTTAAGTGTATTTTGTGCGTATAGCTATTCGATAGAGATAGATACTCGTTGAAGATGAAAACAACGAGGCGGTTAGAGGCGGGAGCATGAACGCTTCAAGGAGGTGAAAAACAATTGTCGAAGAAGATTGTCGATTTGGGACCAATTAGTGTAGATATGCGAGAAACTGTAGTAACCCAGTGGAGGGTGACAGAGGCGGATGAGGAAACCGAACCGAACAACAAATTGGATCAAAAAAAGTATAGACACCCGACGTGAAGATGTATTGTGGTGGCTACTGAACTAATGGTGCGCTGTATGTCCGTCCACGTCTAGTGGTGTTAATTAAATGAATTAAGGTGTTTGCCTGCGGTCAACATGTCTACAGTCTACCTAGTATAGTATCTACTGGTTGGGATTCGGCGCTGTTTCTATCTGTATCTGCGAGGAGAATGCATATGTGTGTGGTTAATGAAATTAGTTTTCGATCGTGACATTTAAATTAGACCGACTGACCGAGCATACAACACAGATTTCTGTATCTCTTTCGTTTCTCTGAATCTACACTTGAGATACGATTTATGAAGAAAATTTATGAAAAAATGTATGTGCGCCATACTGAAGGTTGTACAGTTTGTCAAGATCGCGGGAAAGGGTAAAGATTTGATATGAAACCGGCAGCAGCGGATGGATGATGTCTACCTGCAGTTGAAATTGTTTGGGCGCGCACTATAGGCAAAAGTACAAATTGAATTTCGAAAATAGTTCCAAATTGGCGGCAATCCAATAATTTCAAATGCAAACGTATGTGCACAGCGTATGATAGGTCATAAGACCTGTGTTTGCTTTTAGACGTGTCCAGATGGTGGGTGACGTCTGGTATATCGGGTGGGCGGTGGGGTACTTACATTAAAATCACATCAAGCATTCTTTTATTGCAGGAATGTTCAATTGGGCGGAAGAATTTATGTGCAATTGGTCTCTAAAGAATATTCTGATCAAGAAGACGTACCTATATAGTTCTTAATTCGGTGAGTCATGGTAAGGAGCAGTTTTGTATATCTAGACTAATTTCAATCGGGGTTGTTCTCATTACACGGTTTAATGAGGAAGTCAGACAATATCCGTGGTGAAAGTAATCATTGTGGCGAATCTTGGCTGGCATCTTGAGATACTTTGTTTGATAAATCAGTTGGTGTTTGAGGGGAGTACATATTGTATAGCAATAAAAATAGATTCATCAGAAAACCTTGCTTAATTTATACACAGCATATCTGATATATGTATATATTTCTATTAACAGAAGTACCTATCAGAGAATTTGTACAAGATTGAAGGGAAAGGTACCTACTAGTAAAAACCTTCATACTCGTATTATCTCTATTAAAATCTGTTATCGTAGATTATATCACTTTCTGAACACCTTTTTAATATACTATATGATTTTTAACATTACCATAAACCACCATTTCAAACTGCATGTCTTTCGTCTGCATATATACCTTGAAGACTGTGTATTGGCTTTATGTCCACCTCTTAAAGCTATTTTTGGTCGTTTATATAGGGTTTTGGTCAATGCTAAAAAAAATCAGTAGTTGCTTAAAAAATTACACTTTGTAGGTAGACATATATTGTGAAATCGGTACCATCTATGGACTGGATTACCTGATTTTATCATTAAACCAGGTTTGGTTATTTAAATGTGGTTGTTGTCTGTGCTATTTAAAAAAAAAATAAAAAATATTGCAAAATCTTCATTTTATGTACTTCCAGGAGCATGAAATGACAATGAACACATTCTATCGTCAAACTATGTTTGATCAATGCTACAACAGACACTTGCAGATGCTTTCGAAAATGCGATACTATAGGTACCTACCTACCTACACATCGTTATTGGGTTTAGTATGGTCTTTTCGTTTGATAGCCATTTTTTTTCATAAAGCCAGTTTTGGTCGTTTAAATACCGTTCATGTCATTTTCTACATGAAATAATGATATCTGAGATGATTCTTCGAGGACGATGCATTGGCTTAAAAACTGAATTTATACGTTACAAATATGGTTCTTGCCTTCGCTAGTCAACTGTTTACAATAGATATATGTGAATACTTAAAGCAGATCTTCCGAACATAAATATAGGTCCCAAATTAATCCGTAATCAAATATGTACCATCAAAAGATGTATAATCATTTGTGAAATTGATAATTGTTTGCACATACTATGGCTCTCAAACTTTAAAACCGTCACGCTGACATGTTTCTTCGTCTTCTAACTGAAGTACATATTCGCTTTTTATCTTAATCTGTTTCTAGTATGCAGAGTATGTTGTACAAACTGTAGTTTCTGTAGCAGAAAAATAGAAAAAAATAACATTCATCGGATACAGGAAAAAAACCGCATCATTGATGACAACTTAAAGTTTGAGAGCAACAGTGTGAGTAAAAATGTGTTCAATTTCACATATGCCAATAGTGGGTTCAGTGCTTGGTATGCTGAACTAATTGACTACAGAGATATCTGGCTCAAACTTATAGTTGGGTCGGTTGTACCCAGCTCACAAGGATTCCAAGGAAATGTGAAAAATGGCTGTACGCGGTTGTTCATCAATTGAATGTGTCCACCAACTAGGTGTACCATATCAGAGGTCTTTACGTCTTCAAGATGTTGTAATTTTAGTCGAATTGCATTGCTCAATTGGAGCACTAGTGTACAAAGCTACATTAGTTTACTCAATTTAAGACTTTAATAAACTATTGGATGCAGTTGGTTGAAGTGGGTCATGTGGTACATGAATGGCATTAATATTGCCTATAAATCAATTCACAAGTAACTGCATTGTCAATCGATATTAAGGATCAAGAACCTAAAACCCCACTCTCATTAATCCATCCCACTCATTTTAAATTGACATCGGATAAGGTCTGATATCTATGAATGGGTTAGGGTACGTTTGCCTGCAATGCAAAAGAACGTATTATAAGGGCCCTTAGTTCAAAAGGCTGTAAAACAAAAGACCCTAATTGTATGGGGCACTGTAGGATTTGGAATGAGTATATAATGCAAACCTACTTTTTGCCAACAAAATTTCTAATTTTTTCATTGTTTAACAAAATTTCCCCTGAAAAATGAAAATGTTTATTTGTGGGCTTTTGAATTACAGGCTTTTATTTTACGGTCAGCTTTGTAATGCTGTTTTTGCATTTACGGGCTTTTGTGAATACCGGCTAATGTCTTAATAGCCGTATTTTATTATGCTCGTGATCTGAACCAGATCACAAATTAGCACTAATTCGCAACAACAACACGTGATCCAACTTTCTATCTGGATCATTTTTCATGATCCAAATAGATAGTAATGATAGTATACTTCTAGGCGAATAATTTTATTCGTGTATACAAATAAAGTGGCTTACAAAATATTGACATCCCAATAACCAATCAAACCACTCCGTTTCTCGCATAAAATTTGTAAGCCACTGACAAATGTCAAAATGATCCTGGTTTGTTTTATTATGCTGATCTGATCCGGTTCAGATCATGGGCATAATAAAACACGGCTAATGTCAAACGTATCGTTCTGCTATGGATGAGATATCGCATAGATGAGTTTCTGCGCTATAGATATACAAGTTTCAAGAGTTGGCTTGTTATGTTAATATCGTGCCCTTAACATAATTTTGTTTGTATCCAAGACTTGTGCGTTAGACCCGAAACCACAAGATAAAATTTCTCTCTTCCATTTAATATTTTTAAGAACATATATCTTTTGAAGCTTTTAATTAACTACACAAATACTACCTCCATACAATCGAATGCATATAGCAAATACAACTCAATTCATTGCCAAACCAAAAATCAAAAATCCATCTAATACACTTTGAAATCCTTGAATTTCACCACTTGCATCGGTATTTCCAAGTCGCAAAACCATTTAACAGACTTCCATGTCAGAAACGATTCCACCTAAACCATAAATTTATCTTCCAATCAACTCAAATGATATCCTTTCAATTCCTAAAAGCACACGTGGCGAAATAAAGCGGTCTTCACCCGACTGACATTTTCCACTAAAAAGAAAAAAATTGCTGAAAGAAATACGCCCTGCCCTCTCTTTGCTCTCCTCCAACATCTGCATAGATGGCACTTTTCGTAGACTTCATTGCTTTACAAAGTTATTCCAAAGGAATATAATGTGCAATATACCGTTATACCTAATACGACCAAAAAGGAACCATCACTATAATATAAAAGAGGCAAAAGAAGCACGACGACAAAAAAAAAAGGACACGAAACAGTATAAGAATAATAGTTTGTAGAAAATTTTTGGTTAAATGCCAATATTTCTACGCCACACATTACCCCACCCCCATCGACGATAGACGTTGCAAGTCATTTGTAAATTTTCTGAGCAGAATGCAAAAAATAGAGGGAGGGAGGACACGAGGGCGCAAGTGTCAAGTTAAATTGGTTTTTCTCTTTGCATTTAATTTATCTATATGGTTTTTGTAGTTTTTTTTTTTTATAAAATTTATAATGAGCGCAATTTTAATTGTAATGAACTATATTTTTTTTTTTAAATTTAATTCTAATCAAGGAACTAATAAAATTCTTACTAATAAGTTGGAAAGTTTTCTTCAGATGTATTTTTTTTTTTTTTTTTAACTTTAATAACCTCCAAAGAATTTTCACATTTTTGTGTCAAATTTGATTGAAATTTAAAAAAAAAAATGCACCCCACCCCCTTTCTGAAAAATTCCGTATATTTACTAGCGATAAATTTAATTCGCACACCAAATTGATGTTAATGGCAAGCAATGAAAATTAGTGGTGGATATAAATTATTTTCCAATTAGTTGTGTTAAATGTTTGCGCTTTTGCTTGATTGTTTAGCCAAATTCATTTTTTTTTGTTTACTTAAGTTTTTGTTATAGAAAAATAGCAAAGAGCGGCATTCTAGAAAGAATACTGTTTGTAGTAGTGAAATATATTTTTTTTGGATTGTTTCAAAGGAAATGCTTTATTTAGTCGGTGACACATTAAAAGTAGTTTGGCAGGAAATACCATCTTTGATGTACGACCAGAAAAATTGAATTAGCACTTGAATGGAAAATTTTATCAGCATGTAAAATGGAGCTATTTTTAAATGTAGTGGTAAAGCATAATAATATGTTCTTGAAGACAAACGTTTGTAGGCACTTTGAGCCGATAAGTGTACTTATTAGAGTCTTTTAAGTGATTTATATTATTACCTGCTTTAAAATGTTTCAAAAACTGTTGTAAAAGATTTAGTGCTGCTTAAAAGCTTTTAACGTTACAATTTAAGACCTCATGACTTACATTAGTAATTTTTTTTATTATATTGAGTGGTTTTTTAATAATTATATTGTTTGTTCATAGATCTAATAGTTTAGTGACAATTTATCGTGTGTTTTTTGTGAAATAAGGTTAAGTAAATAAATTCAAGGTAGTGCAAAAGTTGTCACCCGATGTTTTTTGGCTGTAATTTTGTTCATGAATGGAAGACTTTAGTTCCGCTTTTGCATTAGGTTCACTTGATGTCTTAAATTTTTTTTCAATAAGTCGAGAAAATGATATGGGCCAAAATTGATGACCATTCGGGCCCGATTTCTGGCATTTTTCATCAATCTTTGCCAGAACTTCCGGGGATAGGGCTTTCGCGAAAGTATGTGACTGTCTTCTGCACAAAACTGCAAAAAACGGTCTGTCTTGGCTGCATAGGAGCTTTCTCGAGTAGGTACGCTGGGCTCTGTTCTAGATGCACTGCTTGATTTACCTCCGCTTGATACCATTATCATGGGTTCTACTATCAAAGCAATCTATCTCTCAGGCGGGGTAGTTTTTGGTATTATTTTTTGGTATTACGCTGGAGTTTCGATGACTGCGCGACACTAATAATACGACACATGATATACCGTCTGATGCAATGACACCGGAACATTCGTCTGTTGTGCAAATTTAAAGTCAACTTCAGGACTGGCTTCAGCCAGAATCTGAGCCTGGTTTAGCCGGATTTTCACGAATGCCTCCGCAACTAATCAAGGGTCCTGTGCTGGTCCCTTCGTGGAAATCGAAAACATTAGACTTCAATACTCGTTAGGTAAGCATGCCTCTGTTTTTCAAGCGGAGATCTATGCCATCCTAATGGCTGCCGAATATATTGTTAGGAATAGGTGGCGGGGTCGGAGTATCTGCGTCTGTAGCCAAAGACAGTCCTGCCTTTGCTCGAATCAGGTGGCAGATTTTTGGCTCTGATGTAGTGAGTGCTGATACTGTAACCTTCTCATCGCTGAAGTTCATTCTCGGCTTTCTCAGAAAGTCGAAGAAATTCCAGTAGAATGGGTAATACTGGATTATGCTTCGTGCCTTCCTGGTCTGAGTGCTCCTAACCCGACAAAAAAAATAAAAAATGCATGGAAAGTCGCTTTAATGTCTTTACGAAGGAATTATGGACAATCTGCCTCCACTCGGATTGCAGGACTTGCTTTCAGGCAGGCCCAGGATGAGACGGTTTATTTTATACCAGTCTGACTAGATTTAGAGTTAAAAGATCGGGAGTTATGGAAGGTCCACTTGGGAATTCTACACCTGACATCTATAATGGATAGGCGGAACTTTTAAAAATGATTATGAAGATTCCAACTACTCAAGCAAAGGCAATGGACTTGGCCCATATACAAATCTCTCCGAATATTTGAATAGTTCTTCTTGGAGATGAGGGGTCAAACACTATCCTCTTTTATAGAAAAATCCAATTTCTACAACATCCTGCAAACAAGTATCATTAGAAAAGATTATACATGCAATTTAAAATTTTGTTTAAATATTTAAAATGTCTTCTCTCTCTCTTGGTGTAGTATGAATATCAACACCGCCGCCCCAATTAGATCAATCAAAAAGCAAACATGCAATGCCATGTATTATAAAATATTTTCCCATTGAGATGATGAATATCCAATTCAATATACAAATCCAAATGCATTTGTAAACTATTTTTCTATTAGTCTTCTAAAAATAAATGAACAGAGATACTTTTCTCTTTTACTTTTTGAGCAGCAGACCTTTTGCACACTCATTGGCACGATTTTCAAAAGACCACTGACATTTGAAATAGTCCACTCGGGCACAGTACCGTGCCACAGTGGAATAGACATTTCCGCAAAGAACCATTCGACTAAACCTAATTGAATTTAGAAAAGCGCTTAAGATATTAAAAATTATTATAACAACAAAAATTGTATGTTTACTTAAAGCCTTCACTATAAAACCATGGCAACGATTGCGAATGCATTTTTCGAGTGCAGTTTTTGCTTGTCGTCTGTAGTTTGTCATTTTCTTTTGCTTGTACTTTATACCAAAAGAGGGTGGTGCAAAATGGAATACAAATGATTATTTATATCTATCAACAGAAAAAGAGTCATAAAATGTCAGCGTATCGTAAATTCGGCAAAAATGAAAAGACCCGATATCATGCAATACTAAATTTGGTAGCTTAGTAGCGGGCACAAAACTTTTTATGGAACTAGATACGAATGGCATGAAATGAAAATAATTGAGTCTTTAAATGAAAACTAGAGATACGAGTATGTACTATAAGGTGAATGGGATATTCACACGCACTTAGGTGAGTAGGTTACATGTATGCATGCATACATACTCGCAAATATAGCAGGCTTCGCTTCCGGGTGGTTATTATCAAATTCTAGGTTTGTTTGTTAAACTTTGATCATATGGGGGACGTTACATATTGATGTATGATAGTTTTGGAGAAGTTCCAAAGGATGATTTCAAAATCAAGAAGGAAGTGCCATACCCATTGTGCCTCTGGAAAATGTCCTTAGAATATGCATATCCATTTGGGATTTCCAAATTTGATACATTATTTTAGAAAATTGCCAATGGTAGTCCCAAGTAGGTATAGCTAAATATATGCTCCCATGCTTGTGGAATTTTAATGAGGTTTTCAGTATAAATATTTCCTATAACATAAACCTATCACCTATTATCGTAACCTCATTTGATAAATTCGATTCAGTAATTGCAAAAGCTTAAATTATATACATTATTCGTCATAATTATAATAATCTATTTACAGAAAATGTACCTAAAAAGCTCTACATCAATACTAAATCTGTTATAGAGTCTAATGAATTAAGTTTTAATCCCTCAAGATAAAGTGAGACAATTGTGTCGAGGAAATTAACAATTTTTTTTATTTTTTCCATTATATGTATTCTATTATATCTATGTCAATATTTCTAGAATATTTTCCAGACAGAAATAATCCGAAACCAATGAAATGAGTTGTCAGCACCACAAAAAAAAAATGCTCGCCGTAAAGAATTATTTCAATATATTTTCGACTATTTTTGTCCAGCAGCATTAATTTGAATTCACACGAACTTTATAAAAATACTTGTGGTAATAAGTTTGCTGTCTATATACTGTATGGCTATATGGCATTAATTTATATTGACAGTTAAATTTCCAAATCGAAAATGTAAACCTTTCAGGTCTTCCTTAGGCTATTTCAGAGGCTTCACAGAGTTTGGTGGCCCTTTTACACAGTCATAAAAATAAAAAATAAAAAAAAATTTCAACCTAAAAATCTGGGTAGTGAAACTTCATGAATCTAAGGAAATAGATAAAATGGAGACATCCGTCTCATCAGCATCGCGTAAAAGATCCAATCTGCTTTACTGTGTGAACGCCTGAAACCATTCGTAATATTCCCACTACGGCAGATCCTGGGGAAACCCCAAGAAGTCGAAATCGATACTCACCATCTATTTATCGATTTAAAGCATTTTATAGAGACGAGCTATTAGAAGCCATGTCTAGTTTTGGCATCCCCGTCACTTGTCAGATTGTGCAAAATAACGTTGAAGAACGCTCGTCGCTGTTTTATAAAGCTCGGAGACAGTCTCATCAAGATCTATAATGTTAAAAAACGATTTATACAAGGTAATGCGCTATCATGTGACTATTTCAACATGATACTTAAGAAAATTGTGGGAAACTCGCAAGCCAACTTCAGGGGCATAATTTTCCAAGAGTCTTGTATACTCTGACGACATTGACATAATTGGCAGAACGCAGCGAGCTGTCACTGGTGCGTTTGCGAGTATTAGCAAAGAAGCTGCAAAAATAGGTTTAGTGGTAAATGAGCGCAAAACAAAATAATATATGCTGTCAACAAGAAGGGACACACAACTTCGACGAATCGGACAGAATGTCAGAATGGTTGGGAACTTTGTCCACCTCAGCTCCGCTATAAACTGTGATAATGACACCACAGCAGAAATCAAACGAAGATTTACAATTGCCAACCGATTCTTTGGCCTAAGTATAGGCAACTGACTAGTAAAGCCTTATCAAGAAATACTAAGCAGACTAAAACCCTTCATCTCAGTTCTACATGCAGAAGAAAGGACGTTAGCAAAGGTGGATGAAGATCGGACTAACTGGAGAGGCATGTTAGTTGACCCAAATTCCAAACCTTAATCCTAAGTAAAACTGATATTGAAACAAATATAAGTGTTTGAAATTTGGGATTTTGCAAAAATTGATTTAATTTAAGCCAGATTAGGTCAGAGACTCTTTTCACATGATCAAAGCATACTTAGACCAAAAAGTATGTATATACATAGGTCCATTGCGATACCACACGAGATTGGGCGGCTGAAAGACTACACCGTACATGGGCTCGAACCCTATTCACTTTATTTGAGAAGCGAGTCAAACGAGAGGCTACAAGAGTGACTAAACCGGTGCAGGAAAATAAGTCCCCGGGAACTAAGTCCACTGCAACTATAAGTAAGACTAACCGATAGATGGCATAGTTTCGCATTCACATCTATTTGGACTACTGTCGGCGATATGCCAAAAAAACAGTCATCTGTCAACTCAATTAATTATAGGCAAAGTCCAGTTCAAACCACTTGACATCAATATTCGGTTGTTTTCTGACAACATTTTTGGTAAATTCAACCATGATGCAAATTTCTTTAATCGTTCGCGTTCCCTCCCTTCAAATGATAATGGCGGACGCACACGTGCAATTTTATACTCATACTTTGTTGTGCTGGCTTTGATCATTGAGTTACATTACACCGACGCAATTAGCATAAATACGAGTACAAATGCCCTCACTTGTAATCATTTATCTCGATTGACATGATTTATTTAGTTACCTTGCATGCGTCCACTCCCGAAAAACTCGCATTCACCAGTAGCTACGCATTTCTCATTTACTTTTTGGCGCCAATTTTAAGTAAAATTCATTTAATTGAAGCACAGCAATCAACATAGATCGGCATCACATAGCGTTTGCACCTCGCCCCGCCATCCCCCGATAGAAAGATACAAGTTTCTGAATCAAATCGTACCTATATCCACGACAGCAAACTGCTGCGTGTACTTTCAAAATGCGTACATGACACTCGGCAGTGCAACGACAGCAAATTAGGTCTCATTTTTCACACACAATGCGAACGAAAACGAACCACTTGCATTTGCATCCACCACCAACCGCCTCTCCGAGTTGGACGCAGAAATAAGCAGAACAAACTCGAAAATCCCGCCAGCAGTTTCTAGTTTTTAAGCACCCTCCCTCTGTTTCAGAGTAGCATTTTAAAAACTTCAAGTACCCAGTGCCAGTACCCACTTCAGTAATTTCCTTTCGGTAACTGCGCGGTGGCAATTATTAAAAATTTTAATTGGCTACGCTCAATTAGATGTTTACATGCAAACAAATGTCACTCGACACAATCGAATGTGAGGCGATAGGCGGCCCTCATCAAAACATGTATCAGCCATATCCACCAGCCACCACCACCACCATCAGCTAATAACCGCACACCGTAAATTGACGCACTTAATTTTTGTCACATGCTCAAATTCATCAAAATTCGAATTCTCTCTTCGACTGCCGCTGACAGATTATGTTGGCCAGATTTGCGAGCCCAACCAAATAGCTAAATAGTTGCGTTGCTGTTGCTGTTGCTGATGCTGCTATACCGTTGTTGTTGTTTTATTTTGGCCACCATTTTGTAGTGAAAATGAAAACATTTTTTGGTAATTGAGCGAATTTATTGTTCCACTCAGTGCCAAGAAAATACAAAACGAATTCAATTGCCTGATGCTTTAGAATGCTCATCATGCTCAATTGTTTAAGAGAATGAATTTAATTACATTGGTTCGGCAGGATACATAGTATCGCATTGAAACAATGGCTTAATGGTGCAGTAAAATGTAGAAAAAGTGTGTACATACAAACATTGGAATTGGACTTGGACCAGCCGTTTGACGTCTGACTGTCTATGGCGGAAAGTCATGTGATTAGCGGGTGAAAAATAGATTTTATTAAGATGTAAACTTACCCGAGCTGTAGCCAAAAGACAATTGTTACGTTAGATATTAGGAGGTGTTGTCAAAATGGTGTTCTGGCTGAATTTTATTTATAAAAGTGTTGTCGACAACTGAAATTCTGTGATAACTTACAGTAGACAGACCGGAGTTTGAACCCAGTGTTCATTTATGCATTTTAAGAAGAAATTCCCCAGCAGAAGAAGCCCAGATTCTTACAAATTTAAATAAAAATTGCTGTTCTAGTAGCTCAGGGGTTTCCTAACTGTGCGTCGCGACGCCCTGTGGCATGTCGTGGCACTATCCTAAATGACCATTCACATGGGAGCGAACGAACGAATTGATGAAATGCGATCAAACCAATTTTTATGCATTTATATAACAGAATATTTCACATTTTATTCCAAGAGAAGGATAATTTATTATCCCATCAAAATGTATTAAGAAAACAAGTTTACAAACAGTTTAAATAACGAAATTTTGAATTCCAAAAAATGACCGCGAACGAAAACACCATTGGCGCAAATTGTCAAAGTTTATTCGCAACCCACATCATTTCATTCGCGTTCCACAAACTAGCGTATAAAACATTCGTTCGGACTTAAGGACCATTCACATGAGAGCGAACAACATCGACGAACGAACGAATAATCGCAAGTTTTGACAGTCCATTCACATGAACACTTTTCTAGGTCGCGGCAGTTCGCGAATTTCAGCCATCAGTTTCTACCAGAAATGTCTAGATTGAGGTTAAGTTCGAACGAATGTTTTATTCGCTAGTTTGTGGAACGCGAATGAAATGATGTGGATTGCGAATATACTTTGACAATTCGCGCCAAGGGTGTTTTCGTTCGCGGCAAAAAGTTTGGAATTCGAAATTTCGTTATTTAAACTGTTTATAAACTTGTTGTTTAACACATTTTGATGGGATATTTAATTATCCTCTTCTTGGAATAATAAAATGTGCAATTTTCTGTTCATAAATGCTCAAAAAGTGGTTTGTTCGCATTTCATCAATTCGTTCGTTCGCTCTCATGTGAATGGTCCTTTAACCCCAAACTAGACTTTGCGGGTAGAAACTAATGGTTGAAATTTGATAACTGCGGCGACCTAGAAAAGTGTTCATATGAACGAACTGTCAAAACTTACGAATATTCATTCGTTGGTAGGTAGTTGTTCGCTCTCATGTGAATGGTCCTTAAGGGCGTCGGAAGTTTTATTTTTCATTCTTGTAAGACTCCAAACAAAGGAAAAGCATTTGTGTTTCACGCATTTCCAGCAGACTTGCTTCGTGGGTGGCACACGTATATTTGCCTGAGACTCAAAATTAAACAAGAGTTTTTCCATTGGTACGGGACGTTGCCAGCCAAATTCGTCGGGGGCATTGCCGAGGTCCATTAGAGTGTACAGAAGTAGGAGAACCCGAGGCAGTCAATTCCTCGCCGTGGGTGGACAAAAAATCAGTCCTTCGCAGATTCCAACTTAGCGAATTTTGCAGACTTGGGCCCGTACAAGATCCAACTAACCCATAAGAGATCAAAGTTAATGAAAGCTGACTTGGCTTCGGAGCGTTTGGAAGAGGACCCCAATTTTGGCCGAAAAATCATCTTTACCGACGAATTTTTATATGAATGCGGGTAACAAAATTACCATAAATTACCATAAATATGGGACGACGATATTTAAACGTCGACCCGTCCTTAATGAAAAACAATTTAGTGAATCTTCAGTAAGATCAACTTCTATTCTCATATCTGTGTTTTAGAAAGGCGTTCCGGCTCACTCTCTCTATGAAGTCGCAGTATGAAAAAGATTAGGAAACCCTGAGGAAGAAGTTGGGCACACTACAAAAGAGAAGTATTACGGCAACATTTTTCGAAATGATTTAGAGAATCAATTATTTGGGAGAGTGATTTAAGCGCTGATTTAAGTTGTTGACGAAAATCAACTTAATTTAAAAAAAAAAATTGCCGCTCCAGTATAGACTTCACTTCACTTGTATAGACCTTTTTTTGGAAAATTAATCATCCAGGAAGGCGCACTTCTATGGGTGATTTCATTACTTCTTTCAAAAGTGAAATAAAGTCGCTATGAAAAGCTTTGGTTGTAACGAGAAGAAATGTATTCAAATAAAGTGGAGTGAATGCGAATTTTTTGACAAAGACGAATAGTTTCTTGACACATTATTCAAACTAACACCATCCAATCATCGGATGAGACAATTTTAGCAATAAAAATATGTCCAGTGTCCAAAAACGTAAGTGACGTGATGAGCTTATAATATACCTAAGTTCTAAGATCTCGCAAGGTTATTTCGGAAATTTGAAGCAGAATACTGCCAAGTATCTAAAATTATACAGCTTTGAAAAAGAATTTTCAATTTCCATGAGAACAAAAGAAAGAAAAATCATTTTTTATCAATGCAATAAAAAATAGTTTGCAGAACCAATACTGAACCTGGGTACACACGGATGTCGTCGAAATGATAGCAAAAGGTGGCACAGTGCAAAAAGCCTTAAGATGTATTTTTAAGACTTACCGAGTAAGCCAGCAAACTAATCACAGCGCTACTGATTTCTTGTGGGGTACACACCACTAAAAGACTCATCTATAGAATGCATTCAACTTAGACCATGTTGGTCGCTTCGCTTACCATCTACTGCAAAAAGTTGTAAGATTCCAGTTCTAGTGATTGATGCCTTCGTACCTCTTTTATGCTCTCAACTGGCGTTCTTTTAAATGGTAGTTTGATAACTTGTCAAACAATACTTATGCTCAGTTATATAAAAAAAAACTGTCAAAAATGACACCTCGGTTTTGAAAGTTACCATTATTGGAACTGAGGGAAATATAATATTACGACATTCGACTTTTTCATGTTCTCTTTGCATCTACGTATCAATAGTGAAAAAAATGTTTTTTGTCATATTGAATTGACAGATTGACAATTTCAAGCTGTCAAATGAATGAAGAAATTGTTAGCAAATAAAAATGTTCTTGATCAGTTTAAAAATGTAGTTCGCAATGATAGGCGGCTCTCACACTGAGGCAACAAGCAACTAGCAATTGTCAATAAGCAATACGCAACTTTATTTTAACCTATTCTCACATTGAAGCAACAGTACTGCCAAAAATTTCAAGCTACGATCTTTAGGTATATTAAAAACTGGATCATCCTAAATAGTTTTACAAAATTAATAAAATGTAGTAACATGCGCATCAATAACGGAAAAACTATCTGTCATATTGACAATTGCCTATTTCAACTGCAAGCCGTCAATAGAATGAACAAATTGTTGGCAAATAATTTCATCAATTTAAAAAAATTTAGCTTTCAATATGATAATCGTTACGTTGACAATCACATTTTTCATATGATGATCGCATTTAAACGTCAAACATCTAAACATGTACATGACATTGCATTTTGTTAACGATTTTCCCACAACTGCTTTGCATTTTTTTTATTTACTGTGCACTGATACGTAACAATATAAGAAATAAATGAATCTCAATATATTCGTAACTAGCTGTCAAAATTTGCAACAACAACAAGGAATCATTCTAACTACCAGAAGGAAATTTTGGGTTCTATTTAGTTTTAAGCTTTTCATTACATTACTATTTATTCAAGCTATATCGATGTCATTAACCAATAGGAATACGATTTCTAAACAGGCCACGAATATCCACTCGTATAATTTAGGTGACAAGTCATTCGTTCATAGGCACATTTCAAATTGTGAATATTTTTACTTTGTAAGAAAAATCATGCTTTTGTTTTAATTTTTATATGCAACGGGAACTTATATTCTGGGCACATTTTTATGTTGCAAACCTGAGAACCTTTGGGGTAGCTCATTATTCCACCACTCTAAAAACTCCGAACAGATACAATGTCATTTATCTTACCCGAAAAATCAGAAAATAAATTCAATAGAAACGGCGTCATTGAAAATTCCTTCTTCTACAAAAACAACTCGTTATCTTCATGAATTACCTACTTTAATACGAAGCCGACTTGTTTATCGCATTGGAAACCTCTCTGAATCATAAAACTTGACAGGGAATCCACTACTCTTGAAGTGTAAACATTTCTGCGTAATACTAGAATAATTATCCCGCCATTGATATTGCTATTGCATATTTCTAGTAACACAATGAATATGTGTTGGGTTGGGGTTGAGGTCACCCCACTTCCAGAGCACAGCACATATTTCAACCTACTTTGCTCTGCATTTATCTGTAATGTGCTGCTGCACCTTACCAGCAATGACTACGTTCAGCCGACAAACGTCACAAATTACAGTTTTTCATTCTTTTTTTTTCCTCATAATATCACATTGTACACTTGCCAAATACAGTCATGACATGAACAAGATAAAATACTGGCGCAAGCACAGACAAAATAATCTTTTATCGAAGGGAACGAGACCGACCCCCTTATTCGCTGTACGCCCAAATAGGTATTTGTGTCGTCAAGAAAGAGAACACATACCTATACACAACACAGTCTGTTCTGTAACCAACTCAAGCCCACTGTGATGATGGTTTTCTATGATATTCATGTTTGTATGTTCAATTGACATTTTGGTGGGCACTGGCAGGCAACTACGAAGAAATTATACCTGTCAAGTTGTTCGTGTGTATAATGTTGTACAGCGTATTCAGCGCCAGGTTTCGTCATTGAATTGATCACATGCTTCAGTTTTGAGCTTTGATAACCATTTGATGGATAAGGGGTTTAAAGGTAGGCGGGCGTTCGCTGGTGTATAGTACACTTCTCCATAAATGAGCTGCCTTTTTTTTCTATAAATACAAATGTGTAATTTACAACTTTGTGCACACTGTACACGCAGGGCGGCAGCAGCAATCGCCGCGCGTATCAGTTCAAAAGTCACAATTTGTGGACTCTTTACCGCGAATGGACACCAATGTGTGTTAATTGGTCGCCATTTGTATGTCAGTCTAATCATTGAGGCATAATTTTGACATTTAACATTTTATGCGCTGCATATGAGCATATTGTGTATGACAGGGAGAGAGGGTTAATTTGCTGGGTAATTTACCGGCATCACACGGAGTGAAGGTTGTTCATTTCGAAAAGGGAAACGTGAGCGGTGAGCTTTTCGTGCGGGGGTGCATTTTCTCATAGAGAGAGCATGCGCTTTGTTGTTGATGCACCTTTTGTTCGAATTCCTCTGGAGTTCGATTTTTTGTTTGTTGTTGGTATGGAGATAGGTATACCTAGTGTTTCTAATCTTTTTTTTTTTTTCGAAAATCCGGCTTTTGCAATAACCTATAAATTATGGGATTTATGTATGTGTGGTATATGTATTTAACAAAATTGATAGAATAATGGAAAGCATTGAAAACTGCCGATGATGACAGATAATAAGACCAATCTGCGTTTGATGTAATGTACCCAACGAATGTGACAGAAAGGTTGAATGAACACTAATTTGTCAAAATACTAAAGATGAAGCCCCTAATTATGGATGACAATTGAAATGGCAAAAAATAAAATAATTGGTCCTCTTATATTTGGGGAAGCAATTTGTAGGAAGGTGCCTTCGAAATGAAAAGGGATTTCCAATTATGTTGGGTAGGTAGGACATAAGTCGGTAACTACTGGGCATCGCAGAAACTTGTCTGTTTTATTCGGCAGACGTGCAGAAATTGCTAAAGACTGCTTCACATTCACCTCAACATTTTCGATAATAGGGCAAAGCCATAACCATATTTTTAGCTCTAAATTGTCTGCACATCAGAGTTGCCAAACTTTTAACTTTCAGTCGAAATTAAAACATTTACTTAATTAGTAAGATAAAATCACGGTACAAAGCTCAAAACCTTATAGCAGGTAGTATTGGCTCGTTAACAAGTAGTTTCAATTTAGTAAGTATTGAATAAAAAATCTGATATGAGTGTATAAATAAATATTACCAATTTTAAGATACTATCAAATACTCCAACAGTGTGGCGAATTACCCATCTTAACAGGCCACTATCGAATGACATATATATCAATACCTAATCTCTTCCGGTAATAAACTTAACAATAGCAAACCAAGATAAACTTTTTCTACAAATTGAACAAAATTTATACCTAGTAAATATAGACGATCATAAAACAAGCAATAACTGTAACACTGATTACGATTAAAATGCATTGATACGCTTAAACTCAATTAAAAAATAAAAAAAAAACTAATCTTCAACCTACACTACAACCTGTGTATAATTTGTTGTAAATTAAACTCAACAACAAGTTGCTTTTGTCACTTTGACTTAAAGTTGTTTTTGTTTGTAGATTTATTTATGTGTTTCACAAAGTTTTCATCGTATATTGTAAAATTGTATGGTTGACGCTTTTAAACTTTTGCGAAAATGCGTTGTATAGAGCAAAAAGTTTTCCGTTGTTCGTGTTCTGAAACTATTGAAGTAATTGACAAATGATTTGAGAGATAAGTTAAATGCTTGCGTGCCTTCCATAGCATTGTGAATGATTTAAACTAATAACAGTAAAGTCTTTTTTAAACAAGCAAAAAGGTCTTCATGGAAACTCCTAAGTCCGTTGCCACCGCAAATGATTACCTTTCAATAGATTTGCAAATGGCAACCTTTTTTTTCGTAATATGGCGCCGTTCACATTTGTAGAGATTTGCTAGTTAAGTTTTTGTCCATAGTGCTTACAAAATTTGGTATATTTAATCAAGAAAAACTGGAACATAACAAGATGGAATCATGAATGAAAAAATGTGTGACAATGACAAATGAATGGAATTGTGCTGTCGTGACGAGATAATTTGTTATGTTGCTAAGTAAGTAGACATACAAAAGTACTCGTTTATTGCTGAAGTGGCTAAATAATGAACGCGACGCCACGCACAGTATTTGTCAAGCAATTATTGTGTCTATTGGTGCGTAGTGCGTACACGTGCACAACGTGAAAGTGTTGCCATTTTATATATTGTTTTGCTCATGGGACAGAGAAGAACGAGGTAGATTGCTTAAAATATTAGAGCAGGGATGTATAAACATCATCGAATTGCATGAGACAATGGATGTCAAACTTGGATTTTCCAAAAATTATTTAATACGAAAATTACAAATTTCACCGGATAAAATGTTGACATATACCTGGTCGGCATAAGTATTTTGACAAAACTAAAGTTAATTTTGCTCATAATTTGAAACTTACTTCATGTAAATTTTGGCACCAATGGAAAGGTCATTTAAATTCCGTTTGAATGATACAAAACTTTTCTTAACCTATTTAAAAAATTTAGAATTTAGAACTTTTGTGAATGTCAATTTTTTTGACTTTTTTCCTCGTTATTAAAACAAAAAATGTTTTGATGCAAAAAGTTTCTTCAAACTTCTTCAATTCTAATAGTGACTGAAAAAAAAATTTTTCAAAAATCTCTTCGCTAATATTTTTTATGATTTTTTGAAAATTGCTGAAAATGACTATTTTAGCAACTTTTTCCTCCTTTTCATACAAATTTTTTCTAAGATCATCCCATTCAAAAAATCATAAAAAATGTTAGCAAAGACATTTTTGAAAAAAATTTTTTGCAGTCACTATTAGAATTGTTTGAAGAAACTTTTTGCATCAAAACATTTTTTTTTTGGACCGAGGAAAAAAGTCAAAAAAGTAGGCTTTTACAAAAGTTCTAAATTTTCAATGGGGACTTAATGGGTTAAGGAAAATTTTGCATCATTCAAACGTAACTTAAATGACCTTTCCATTGATGCCAAAATTTACATGAAGTCAGTTCAAATTATGAGTAGAATTAACTTTAGTTTTGACAAAATACTTATGCCGACCAGTGTAGTAATCCCAATTTTAATTGGTTCCAAAGAACAGTCTATATTAGTAGAGAAAACAGCTGATTTTGACACTTTCTACAATCTAGCAAAGAAAACTGGACAGATTTGTGTCTAGTGGCTGTCCATTTATTACCATTTCTGCTATTTTTGTAGCATAATTATAAATTGTTATTAATATAAATAAGAGGTCAAGTTCCGTTAGGAAATTGTTGGAAAATCCGTTAAAATGTATCATGACTGAGATCGAGATAGGAAATTATGTCAAGTTATTTAAAAAACCAGTAAGACAATTATCTTCGACTATGCCGAAGCTCAAATACCCGGTACTATATTAGGCGTATTTTTTGGGAAGTGAGTATAACAAAATCAAAAGTGAGTATAACCGTTTTGCATGTAAAACCAAAAGTGGGTATAACAAAACCAAAAGTGAGTATACCAGTTTTGCATGTAAAAGTAAAAGTGAACTAGTTATAGATTTCCAAAAAATACGCCTATTATTGTAAAATAAAAAAATATTTTAGTATTAAAAAATTATATATTTGTATGGGAGGTATGGGTAGTTTTTATTCGATGAAGCTCCTTTTTTGTCAAAAAATTTTAAATATTATTAAAACAATACGTGCAAAGTTTAAACTTGCTATCTTTACTGTAGCTATTTAAATTTAATTTTTAACATAAAAAGCTATATAAATCTGATACTTTTGTATGGGAGGTAGTAGTAGTTTTCATCCGATCTTGCTCATCTTCGAACTTAGCCTCAGTCTGGTGGATAAAAGCTTACGTACCAAATTTCAAGTCGATAGCTCTTAAATTACGGCCGTAATCGTGCGGACAGACAGACAGACGGACAGACAGACGGACAGACGGACAGACAGACGGACATCGCTAGATCGACTAAGAAAGTGATGCTGATCAATAATATATATAGTTTATCATACCTACAACGCCTCCTTATGGGCGTTACAAATGGAATGACAAAGTGAATATACCCTCACCACAGTGTGGTACCGGGTATAAAAATATTATAATGAGAACATTTTGTAAATTACTATAATATATAAATAATTATCAAACAAATTAACTAATTGCAAAATATCATCCCATAGCAGTGAAAAAAAAATGATTAAGTACTTATACAGTGAATCTGCAATCCATTGTGTCTACGAACTTTATTTTTCATATAAAGTTTGCTATTGTGACCCACAATAGGGTTAAGGTGAAGGCTAAAAATGCTTATTGTTGAGGAACTAATTGTAGAAATTGGTAGTGTCAATAAAATAGAGGGTACAATTCTAATACTTAAAAAGAGAACCATACAAATAATGCGTAATCCAACTTAAGCCTACCTGCGATTATATTGGAACTGAGTGTTGTGATCATTAGAGGCACATTTATTAATGGCTTGCCACAAGCTTAAGTCTATACTATCTAATTATGAAACCCTTTAGTTTCAAAGGCGAATTTTTATATACATAAAATTTAGAGTACTGAATTACTAATGAGATCTTGGAGTATAGGCTAGAAATGGATCGAGGCGAACAAAAACTCGAGTGACTTAAATCAAAATTTTAAAATGAGTACTTTTTCCAAGCAAATTGATTGATGCAGCTTAATTTTAAGTATAAGATATGGAACTCAATTTTAATTTGCAATTCGTCGATTGATTTCATTACTTATGTCAAAACACTTGTATGGATGGCTGCTTTTTTGACACTTTCAGTCCAATTGTCAAAAAAAGGCAGTTTCCACAGTAGACATTTTTCCAGAACAAATTGCCATTTCACCATGGATAGACTAACGCCCGAACAACGTTTGCAAATTATTGAATTTTATAACCAAAAATCGTGCTCATTAAAAAATGTGTCGCGAATTCATGGACATATTGCAAGGCGAATTTGGTGAGCAATTTATTTCACGTTTTGGACCTATGAATCGGCCACCTAGATCGTGCGATTTGACGCCGCTGGACTACTTTTTGCAGGGATATGTGAAGGCAACTATTGCCGCATTGGAAGACAACTTAAGTCGTGTTATTGGTGAGATACCAGTCGATATCTTGGAAAAAGTATGACAAAAGTGGGCATTCCGGATGGACCACTCGAAGCGTAGTCGCGGTCAACACTTACACGAAATTTAGATACATTTTTTATTTCGTTATAACATTACAAAGGAGAGCGGTGGCACACTAATAAAAATTTCGCTTTTTTTTCCTTTTCTTTTTTAACCCATTATAATATTTCTCCTGGGAGCTCGCATTATCAACCCCTGTCAATTTGCATATAAGAATTTCCCAAGAATTTGCATTATTTTCGTCAATATATTCGCCATTAGATATATGCTTCCTCCGGATGTTCGCATTTTATTCTTCTGAGTATGTCTTCGCGAATCGACATCAACCATTTTAACCCCAAGATTTTAAGATGAGCTCAACTCGACGAATAAAATCTTTCCTGACATCCTGACTATAATATTGGAGACTTTTAAATACAATATTGGGAAACGTGCCAATTTGACCTACATTTTAGCAAATCTTTTCATAACCTCGAAGATAACCCGTTGGCAAAAGTCTTCCCTTTGAATAGATCCTTCAATCACTGACTCCCAATTCTCGAATAAATCTCTAATAGCCAGGAACATACTATACACAATACACCCATGCCTCTCATTGCTGACAAAAATGACGCTGTCACGTATTCTTAACACTCGATTCTATTTGGCTTAATTGCAAAATTAATTGCTGTTAGAAAAGTGTTCATTTTTGAACATGACATTAATTAATCACAATTTATGATTTTATTTACGTCAGGCAGGAATTACTATAATTCCTTGCACTTCCGCGATGATTCGCTAATACATATATATAATGTGCAGTGCATATATATTTATGACAGCAAGATGTTGTATTATTTAGTATTTATGGCTTCTTGCATTCCTATATACACCTTCTGCAGCAAAGTACCTATTAAAGCCGTTTTAGTTTCATTTTCTTTTTTGCATTTTGCACACACCCAGTCTGAGGGGGATTTAGTGGGAACTTATAATTCTGTTATACAAAGTCATAGTAACATTTTTGTTTCTTTCAAATTATTGTTGCTAAGGGAAAGAGAATCGAAATGATTTGGAATAGAAAGGTGGTTAAATGTAGCAAGGCATAGGCGGTTTTTGAAGCTATAAAGATAGCGATCTTAAACCTATACTGCACTGAGTATAATATTATTGCCGACACTGGAAACTAGTCAGTGGATTTACTAACGTCAAACAAACCAAATTATTTACAGTCTATGCAATCTTTTTTTTTGCACAGGAAACAGGAGTAAGCCATTTTAGGTTGATTCACATGACCAACGTTATTATGGATATTAGATTATTTCTAGTGGTGAATTCTTTTCTAAGCTTAATTACCCTTCCGCAGGGATGCATTACAACTATACCTTACGGTCATATTAGACTTTTTATTTAAAAATTCCCACGCTGATGGCTTGAATTTCCCTTTCTCCTCACGCACCTATAATTTGTTCACTTATAGCTAGCTACTGATTTTGAATATTGAAATATAATATTATAAGATATATTTTCATCGTGATCTATGTACTTTTAACTCATATCAATTTTCAGATTGACTATTTTTCGTATAATTATTCAAATCGATTTTTTGTTGTTCCTTCTTGCTGGAAGACCGCTCGCATTCAACCTATTCCAAAAAAAGGGAGAAAATGTCTGCCACAAAACTATCGTCCAATAGCGTTACTTTCAATGCTCTCAAAAGTAATGGAAAAGGCAATAAATGTTGAAATAATCAAATATCTAGAAGGCCACCGATTAATAAGCGACAGGCAATACGGATTTCGGAGCCGTCGTAACGCACTTATGGACGCAAGCAATTGAACAACACGGCGAATCCAGAGCCGTAGCCTTGGACATATCAAAGGCATTTGTCCGAGTATGGCATAGAGCCCTATTAGGCAAGTTAGCGTCTTATGGATTATCACAACAACTCCGCGGATGGATGCAAAATGTTCTTCTGGGAAGATCGATCCAAGTTGTTGTAGATGGTGTATCATCCAATTCGTTTGCTATAAATGCAGGAGTGCCCCAAGGATCTATTCTTTCTCCAACTCTATTTATTCTCCACATCAACGAATTGCTTGGATCGACAAATAATAATATCTACAGCTTTGCAGATGACAGCACTCTTATATCCTCCATTTCGAACAGTGGGCCTGTGAATACGGCTACATCACACAGTCAGAGATGTGAACAAATTAGTTCTCTAAATGATGATCTGGACAAAATCTTGCAGAGAGGAGAAGACAACTTGGTTGTATTTAATGCAAACAAGACACAGTTTACAACATTTTCTAGGAAAAATTCATCAACAGTTCCTCAGATCCAAATGGATGACCATCCAATCCATCCCAAGGACTCAATGCACCTTCTAGGAGTCACAGTCAATTCAGGAATCACATGGCAGGACCACAAATCCTATATCGCAAGATCGGCGTCCGCTAAGTTGAGCTACCTATTTAGAGCAAAGAGCTTTAGCCCCAAGCAACTTCTCCTTCTCTACAAAGCACAGGTTAGATCAGGCTTTGAATACTGTTCCCATATATTGAGCTCGGCCCCGAAACATTCACTTAACCTACTTGACGAGCAGTTCGACTTATTGGAGACCATACACTCACATCGAGTCTACAACCGTTGGTGCACAGACAAGTCACTGATCTATGCTTGTTCTATAGGTACTTCCATGGTAGATGTTCCGATGAACTCAAAAACATTATCCCTCGAAATGCAACTTTTGGGCGCCCCACAAGACAGGCTGCTAATGCTCATGACCATATAGTACACTTGACAACCGCGAGGACATCAACTTTCCAAAACTCCTTCTGTTACAGGACAAGCAAACTTTGGAACGCGCTTCCTGGGGATATATTTCCAGAAGACTACAATTTGCAGCAATTTAAGTGCAGAACTAACATACATCTGCAAGCATCTCGGGGCGCTGTTGAAGCGTTATATAGGTTCGCCTTTCCCGAGAGAAGTATTTTATATGCACTCACAATGACGATATTGGGTATGACGACAGCCTTCGTACCTCGCACTTTGCCGAGTTGGCTGCCAGCTCCACTTGTGCGCTCCAAGTTGATGACATGGTATGGTATTGGCTGGCTCGATATATGAAGATGTTCTGACAGCTCTGTATCTAATTGTCCGTATTACGAATCTCACTATGGAGGTTCGAGCTCATATTTACTCTCTAAACTCTCTTACAAATATTAATTTTTAACCTTAAACTTAAGGGTCAGAATAAATAATTTTATATGGAGGGTCGGAATAAATAATTTTATATGGAAATTTTCGCCATTGTAACTTCGTAAAAGTTAGAAGTTAGCCTGGACACTAAAAATGATTACATTAGTACCGCGGATTGTAATTATAACAGCTCTGTGAACAGGTACTACAAATTTTTATTAGGTTACGATAGCTAATTATGTCAGCACCTTTTAATGCATTGCAGCCATTATTATTAGGTGTAATGTTACTGTCACTTAATTTCCTAGTTTAATGCCATTTGACATTTTCTTTTGCAACAAAATTAACAGTGAGTTGAGTATGTACATGTACATACATTAAAAAGAGCTGTCTCATACACTAAGGCTCTCGTTAGCTCTCCAAAGAAGAGCTGTCACGTCTGTCAATTCAAATTCAGATTATTTCAGCTCTACTGTACGGAAATATTTCTTTTCGAAGTTGAGTTATTGATTTCATTTATTTTCTTCGCTTTTTCTTAATTAAACAAATTAAGCAAACCAGAAAATGTCAACCGAAAAAAAATTGTCATTGGGTTTTCTAGACAGAGTGTCAACCCATCAGGTAAGAGGTATAATCCTTTAAGTGGAGATTCCTGAATATCCGTGGAACAAAAATGTTGTATGGGAAGGGTGTATATTTACAGCCCGAATTTTCCAAAAATTATGTTAAACAACTTATGAGAATTTCTGACTCAGTGGATGCGATTCGTTTAATCTTCCTAATCGGTTATTCCGATTTCAACGGGCATGTCGTAAATATTAGTTTTGAAAGTGATGATTCAGTTGATGTTAGGTTAGGTTTGTGGGCTGGCGAGGATTTCTCCATGCCACACTCAGGTCAATACTGACCCATTCAGTTGATGTTACAAAGTAAATAAATGTTATGCCCTGCTTTTTGGTCTAAGGCCGGATCCTACCAATCCATTAATATTTACGAATTAAGACTATGTTAAGAATTGCTAAATCGTTATACCAACGAAAGCGGCCCAACGAGGAACGAGTCTCAGGAAAGCGTGGTTATCCTGGGTTGGGTTGGGATGGAAATAGCGAGTCCAAACTGACCAGCGGGACACCGAAGAGTGAGAGCAAACTGAAAGCAGCCCTATGAGAAGTCGTACACAGCAGGGGGACAGGAAGCGGGAAAACAATAGCCGTTTTTTATTATCAGCGTGATCTGATCCGGGTCAGATCATGAAAATAAAACAAACTGGATCATTGATTGAGTTGTGGCAACAAACATATAAAATCCAATAACAATTATGACAAATTTCGTATTGCCACCAGCCATCTTGCAGCCACACGGTACAATGTGACGTCACAATGCGATGATTTCTCCATTGCACTTGCTCATATTTAAGTTTGACATTTCGCTTGTTGTGTCGGGGTGTTACCATATGGATACAAATCTGCATACATTTAGCATTGAATATTTTTTTTGGGGAAACTATGTTCAAATGTTAAGTTCAAATATGCATTATAATTAACCGTATTGTACTGCTAATATTTCCATTTATATTTCTATGCTATATAGCGAAACAAAACATCTCGAAAGTCGGAGTAGTAACTTATTCGAATTTGAAAAAATGCTAATTGATTTTTGATTGTTGTTAATTGTGGTTCACATTTTGGTCTGGCAACATTACTGTGTGGCTATAATTTACAGGGACACCAACCTTTAGTGAATGAAATAAACAACGCCACGAAACAACAACGAGAAATAGTTGAATTAATTTTCAGATCATATTTCGTGATCTCGATGAAAAGCAGGATCACATGTTGTTGTTGTAAGTGCATGTAAATCGATGATCTATATGGATCATAGCTGATAATAAAAAACGGCTAATGTGTTTTATGCTACCGATTTAAGGCTAATTTCAACATTAAGAAATTCGAGAATACAAATATTCCCTCAATATCGATACAAGAAGTCTTATCTCTGGTACAATAGGTTAGTACAAACCTACTTGGATAAGATATCTCCCGAATGAAACCCTCATACTAGCGTAGCGTTTGCTTTACGTATTTGATGTCATGTATTTGGCGTGTCGATTTCGTTACATTTTTAACTCAATATCGCCTTATACTCATAGAAAATCTGAGTCGAAATAAAAAAATAAATGGCATAGGTTTGAAAAACAAGTGGACTCTCCATAACTCTCGATTCTCCGCCATCGACTCTAAATGATCAAGGGCAATCCCAATACGGTAGAGGAGAGATTATGGACTTGATCTAATCATCTCATCCTGGGGTCTACCTAGAGGACGACTGTCTGATGACACGGATTCCATATAGCACGTCTTGGAATCCTGATTGTGGTTGGGGACATGCGTTTAACATAACCAAACCACCGAAGCATGAACCACTCCGTCTGTAGAAGTAGCTGCTCGACAGACGCATCTGGTTTTCCTTTCTAAATAAATCGATCCGACATAGCTAACACCTTAAGCATGACAAAGGTATTAAAATTTCATTTTGCATCAAATAACTAACAAGTAGATACCGGAACCAAAGATCAACCAAATACATGGAGTTCTTTCTTGATTTGAATGAGTAAACAAATGAAAAATAGTGGTGGTAATGGGTCCATTATATAGGACCCTATGTCTATTGTTTGATTGATATTATCGTCCTTTGTACTAGCATGTCTTATTCATATTGCAAAATTACCAATAAATGCTAAAAACTCAATTAAAATGAACTAAAAATGCACCTCATTCAAAAAACACTGCAACATTGAACTACTTCTGAGTCGTGATTAATAAACTTTAAAAATGAATAATTTAAATTTTCTGCATTTAAACTAATCTCCTAAATAGAAGACAAGCAGTCAAAAAAAAAAAAACAAGTTCCGATTAAAATAATTTAATCGCATACATATAATTAAAGATTCCAGTTTAAATTTAACCATCCTATGTCATTGCGGTCTCTTAGCACCGTCATTTAGCCGCATAATTTTTACGGCATTACCAACCTCTCAAGCAAATCTCATGCGTAAATAGACACAACGTTGTCATATTCCGATAAGAGAAGATAGTAATCATTAAGCACATGCCTGTCATTTAAAAAAAAAATAAAACCACTCTATACCACTCACTTTAAAGCTTTACAAATTGGTTCCTGAAAAAATATGCTTAAGCTCCCCAAATTGGCATTCTAATCAGCATGACATTTTGAAATGAAAAGTTACAAAAGAACCCGTAATCCCTTACAAAATATTAACCTATTTAATCAGTCTTAATGTTTTGATAAGTATGACAATGTCTTGAAAACAAAATAGGCAATACTCCTAGTAATAATCAAATGATAAAAAAAAATGAGAGAAAGAGAGAACAAATTTTTAGAAACTCTGCGCATATCTATAAACTTCGAATTTCGACTTCGAAAAAAAAAAACAGTGAGAAGTGAAAAGCATGCGTTGTAAGGATTTCCCCCCTCCTACCCAAGAGAATAGATAAATTACCATCATGGTAAATATTCAATAATATTTAATTTGCATGTGTTTTATGCAGAATAAAAAAAAATATTGTTTGTATAAATAATAATATTATGATAATGAGGTGCATATATAAAAAAAATATTTACATTGTGCATTAAAAAAATGTATTAACAATAGTTAAATACTTACCATTAATACCGCTGATTAATGGATAGTTACTATCCCGTCCGCCAATTAAATTTTTTAATCCGGATTCGATCAGAGTTGGGGACGATCGCTCCCTGTCACTCATTTTCTCATAAACAATTTATGTTACAAACTTTTTATCACAAAAATTGTAAAACTATTTTTGTTTCGCTTTTTTTGCTTTTCACTTAAAACTACAATTTGTATTTTTATTTTTATTTGCTTACTTTGGTGTAACTTTTAACAATTAACGATTGGGATTTTAATTTAAGCGTTGTAGATTTTTTTTATTTATAAATATATTTTATTTTGCTATAAATAAAGGCACCGCAAATTCATTTAATACTATATTACTGGTTGAGAATTTCGTTTTGTTTTTTTTTTTAATAGGAGTCGATTTTTTATATATTTATTTTATTTACAACTTTAAAGACAATTATTTATTTTTTATTTAACAACACAGCACGCACAGAGCTTTGCTCTTCAATAACAATAACAAATTAACTATTATAAACGAGAGAGATTTTGTGAGAGGAGAAAAAAATAATATGTGTATTTAACAACAGTCAACAATAACAGCACTAGCACTAGGATTTTGTCCTTTTATTTATTTACTGCGTATATATATATAATTTAATTTTAATATTTAATAGTATTATTAACAGCACCACTGTTGATTTATTTTATTTCTATATTTGCGTTAAGATTTGGGTTTATTCTTTTTTTCCACTACGTTTTCGAGGGTGTACAACATCAAAACTTGGGCTATCAACCGAAAAAAAAATTTAATTTTATGTATACTTTATTTTTTTTTTTTTTCCTAATAAGATTATTTTATATATACAAATCACAAACACCGGAACTATTAGCCTCTAAATGGGTATTTATTTTAATTTATTTGAATTGTTTAATCATTGAAAATAAAAACTATTTTTTTCTCTTTTTGTTTATTTTGTATCCTGGCGAAGAAGGATCAGAACCGAGAACGATGAGCAATATGATTTCGAACAAGAAGTCCTCTGACTGTGAGTGCGGCCAGAGTAGTCAATAGAGAGTTGCTATCCTTTTTCAACTTTAAAGGTGGAGGTGGATGTTGGTTTTTCTTTTTTGCTTCCTTTTCGCTAAATATATCTATATATATATTTTTTTTGGTATAAAAATATTGCACACAGGACGAAACAAAGTGTGGTTAAAAAAAAAAACAGAAAAAAATCAATTTTTCCTAGTCACAAGAGTATCCTTTCAAAATAAAAAATTGTTGTTTTTCTCTACTATAGCACTTTATTGGGTGAGCACTTTTTTCGTGTTGTTAATGTTTATCCAAAATTGAAAATCAAAATACGGCAAAATAAACGTTCACTACCCTTCCGACGACGAATCATTTGATGGCGAAAGACGAGGAATCAAGAAGAGACTTGATGATAATAGATAATGTGTGAGGGAGTGTGCGTAGTGTTTCTAGTTTGTGTTGGAGAGCAGAACTTCTGGCAGCAGAGGAATTTTTCGATTTTTTTTTTTTTTATTCCTTGTTTGATGGGGGGGGGAGGGTGCCACACAAAAAATAAAACTCAGCACCAGGATATAGTTTTGCACTTCTTGTAAAAAAAAAAAATACTTTTTAAAGATACGAATACAGTGTTGGCATAGAAGCAAGAATTTGCGATTGTTTTGGAGTCCTATTTAGAAGGAGTGTTTGTTTTTGTTTTGTGAATTAGACTTTGAGAATGAAGATAGATTTATTTGGCTATGTGGCGTGAGTTAGTTGCTCGTCGTCCTGAACATCACCCACTTCACTCGCAGTATACGTTAAAGAAAAGTAAAACAAACTTGAAAGGTATCTTTTAAGCTTTCGAATTCACTGGCATCACACTGAGGTAGATATCCTTTTTGACACATTTAGCTGCGATCTCACATCTGCGTTGGAATTTGTTTTGAATTTTATTTTTCAAAGTACCACAGACAAGATGAACATCTTCTTCGTCGTTCGACTTTTTTTGTTTTATTTCTGCTGACTTTTTTTTTATAATTTGTACAATTTTATAATTTTTGCTTAGATTTTATTCCTATTAAGGAATTTTACTATACAACGTGCGCGCCCGCTCGATAATTTTCAAAAAAACAAAAAAAAGCACACAAACCCGATCTTCTTATCCGACGATGACGAACCAACTATGCCTGTTAGGTACTTAGACAGAACTCGTGCTTCGCTGCTTTTCTGTCAGCCAAAAGTTCAAGTAAAATACAATAAAAAAAAAATAAAAAAAAAAACAACAAAACGTACGAAATAACAAGAATCGAAGAAAAAGCAAAAAATACAACAAAAAATTACATACTACTTTATTTTACAGATACAATGATACTAAAATACTACCATCGATGAATATTTTATTATAGTGTTGTATCTTTTGCCTCTGAAAACGATTTCACACATGCAGAGCAGAAGCAGAACAACACTGGCAACTGGCACATTGTAGTGCCTGCCAGTCGGTTGGTCGTTTGGTCGATGTGCGATAGTATGCTTCTAATCCGAAAGTGTGTTTTTTTTTGTTCATTAGCAAGCTAGAGATAGATACTTTACATTTTCCCATTTCTCGCGTTCTAATGGGAGAAGAAAAAAAAAAAAAGATTGGAGGTTCCTTCTTGTGGGTATTTTTAAATTAAAACTTTTCTATACTTCATTCCGATGTTGTCTCTGTTGTCGGTTGGATATGGATATTGGTTCGGCTTCGCCATTAGAGGATCTGCAGTTTATTTTTTATCTAAGTTCTGAGTATCTTTGAATGTCAAAAGTGGATGAAGATAGTTTTATTTTTATTTATTTTTGTTGGCCCCCATTTGTCATTATGAATGTAATATATAATTTGGGATAGAGTGTACACCTATCTATGGTGTAATATAAATATAGACGGGGAAAAGGAGAGATAAGACGGAGCCAAATGTCTAATGCCAAGTTAAATAGAAAAATAAAAGTAGAATCTCAAATAGTGGAGGGACTCTCCTAAGCTACTACCTATAGTCTATTATCACTCATAGTCATAGTCAATGCTTTGGCTGAATGGGTATACGAGAACGAAGCATGGGTATACATGTTTGTGAATAAATCTATGCATGTGGACAGAGGAAAATTTGTAAAGAGCACAGAACATATTGTTGGCGAAGTTGAATTTCTTACGGGAACGGGGGTACACAGCAAAAAAAAAAAAAGCACACAGTGGATTTATATTGAAAAGTGTTGCCGATGGGGACTCATTTGTGAGCATGGTGCAAATGGGCGGGTTGTTATAGGTTAGGACTCGATTTTGAACTTTATAAAGCTGCATAAAATTAGCAAGGCGTTGGGTCGTTGCTGTAAAATATTCACACAAATTTGGGCGTTGTGACATTGATTTTGGGCGTAATGGCAAAAGTGACCCCAAGTAGGGGGCTTGCATACGTATTAAACTGCAAATGCTTTTTGGGCTTTATTTCCATCTTGTTGTTTACTTTGGGGAGTTATGCATTCAGTCAGTCTTTAACTCGGTGTTTGTTCCAACTCTTACTTATGGTCATGAGGTTTGGCTAATGACCGAAAGAATAAGATCGCGAATACAAGCTGCCGAAATGAGATTCCTCCGTTGTATTGATGGTGTGAACCGTAGATATCGCATTAGAAATACCAGAATACATGAGGAACTCAATGTCGAGCTTGTTGAGGCGATAAGACCTAACGCTAATTGTCAAAAGTAGCAGTATCTCAAAAAGTTTAAAATCACTTAGCTATGTCCACTTTAGTGGAACAAAAAGCTTTACAGCCTACTTCGCAAAAGTAGAATGAACTTTAATAGAACCAAATCAACAAAACTACCCGGTGGAATGGGAGATCTATGAAGACTTTTTTATACAAGAAGTAAGAAAAGAACAGCAAAGATCTTGGCTTAATTTCTGCTAGAACATTGAAATCAATTCTCATGCGGTAGGCTACGAAAAATACTTCAAAAACACCCTCTATTCCATACAGAGTGTTCTAATGAATGAAAATGGATCATGTGCTGAATCCGAAAAAAAAAAATAGTTTAATCTATGGACACCCACTTTTCTGACTGCATGACCCTTCCTAGTATAAGGACCTTTCACTGCTGCCTCCCGATCTAAATATTAGGGATGAGAAGCTTATGTGGGTGGTTGATAGTTACAAATCGTTCAAGTACGAGGAGTACTTAGCGAGATGGTAATTTTCCTGCCCAGCTGAACAACTGTTGGCGATCAGTATTGTAATATGAAACCTATCCGGTATTCTGAATACGTCTCTGACATTAGATGTTGAAGACAACCGTAGTATTCACAGTTTGAGGTGCGTTAGCGGAACACAAAACTGAATGGATGTAAATCTGTCTTAGCCTCTTCGTTTTCAAGTTTCAAGAATTTGACGTTTCGCAGTAGGTTTACTAGGGAACCTAATAATTTTAAGAGAGCTTGAGCTTGAAGGCAAGGAACTGTCATTCCCTTTGAAAATGGGATACTTACCGCGGTACTAATAATCATTTTTAGTGTCCAGGCTAACTTTCTCGAAGTCACAATGGCGAAGATTTTTCTTTTTTTTGTGACCCTCAAAATATTTAAGTTGAAGCTTAAAAATGATTATTGGTAAGGCCCTTAGTCTCAGTATACCTTGCTTTTGGGGTCGTTGTCGATTACTATTTGATCAGAATATAAGTCGGACCGAACATTTCTTAACTTCGAAAAATTACATTACAACTACCTACCTACATATTTGTAACCCATTGGTCGGAGTTATATAATTTTAAATGTCTTGAGGATATTTCTCCTCCTGCGTATAGGTACAATAAATACAAAGCTCAGTCGGTAGGTTCGGGCCCCACGTTGGGCGCCACCTATAACGGTATACTAAAATACCCTTCCACCCTATAGGCCAGGAACCTAAAGGTGTAGTGGGTGGGTGGAAGGTGTCCGCTCGATAGACTTCTACTTCTATTTTGTATTCTTTTTTTTTACGACTGCTTTGCGAGTGGGACGGTATTTTTAAGTGGGTTTTTTCGCGAATTTGTTTTAATATTTTGCTTTACGACTCGGATCCCCGTAGATGTACTCCGATTTGTAGACCCCACGGAAAACGCGTCTTACGACCAAGGCATTCAAAGCAGAGTTCACGTTCTCGGATACAAAAATCCGCCATCATCGTCCACCAAAGCTATTTCCGGTGGGGTTCGATAATGTAGTATCCTGGCAAATAGTAGTCTAAAATGTCAGTAAAATAAATAATATAAATAAAATAGTAATTGTGACTTGATCGACAGAGATGGCAGAGAGCAGGCGGCATAGGACAAGATGTTACAGATAATATCGATGTTATCGACGGTGCCTGTTCGTTTTGGAATTGTGTGTCTGACAAGCTAACTAATTTCCATTTCGCTACGCACATTTCAACTGCTTGTATACTACTTCAGTTGCTAAAAGGTGAGTCGAGAGTGGCTAATGCCCAAAATGGCCTCTCATACCATGCGGAAAAAAAAACAATAGATACTCACTAACCTGCCCCTACAAACTGTCAGAGGTACCCGTATCTACCATGGATTTCGTCATGTCTTCTAAAGTTCAATTTGCTCTCTAAGATAAGAACCATATTATTTAGTTAGCTTTATCATCAGCAAATACGAAAAGGAGGGTCTATGGGATGAATTTTGTGTTTCCTAAGTAGAGAACTAATTCTGATATTTTATGATTGACTCTTTTTATCCAATATTATAGTCAACCTCAAAGTACCTATTAAAATGCGCTATTAAGTTTGCACAACGTCATGTAGGCAGTACTTTTCAGATTTATGAGCAGCATATTGGCAGCTATCATACCATCCGCCCTATATAGTGTTCGAGTCGATGTTCCACCCAGTATATGGTGGGATATGCCGAAAAAATAGCATCATCCGATTTACCAAAATTTGACTCCTGCACTTTATCATCTACCTTATGTCAACTATCAATAGAATAGGTTTAGACCTTTGTTGGAAAAATAAGTGCTTTACGAAAATGTTTTCATATTCTGTCTTTACTATGTACATTCTTTGAAAGTCCTAGACCTTTGAAAAACCAAATTTTCTTTAATGTTCGTCATTACGACGAGTTTGTCAGACAGTTTTCATTGTTTGCTGGTTTGACAGTAAGACTATAGCAAACATTCACTTTTTACAGACTTTGAGTTTTTGATTAGACTTGATTTCTCAAATCAGTTAAAAATATCTAAATTGGCTACTGACTTTTTTTTTTCTTACAGATAACATAAATCTCGATTACCTACTATCGAAAAACAAAATCACTCCAGTTCCAGTATCAATATCATTGGCAACACTCTCCAATCTAATTGTGATAACTACCAGCCATGTTACCTACCTACCTCCTCTCAAACCACAACTTTATCTTTGAAGTTCGTTTAATGGTGTCGTGCAGGTCTAATTTAAGTCACGTGAATGAGATATATCCACACAAGCAATAACATACACACAGTAGATCTACACGCATTTATCATCCTCATCGTAGGGCCCCAAAAAAAAAAAACCTTGAGGGTAAGACCAAAATTAAAACGAAACACAAACTCGAAACTGGAGATAAAAGCTGCAAAAAAAAAAGTAAATATTCATATCTGTCTTGGACAACATTGTCCGTACCGTCAGTTGGCGTATTCGGATTAATTTGTCAGTTAGATGGCATCCCGTGCGACCACCCCCTGTCTCTACCTTCTGAACAAAACACATACATAGGTACGTTTAGTACACGCGTTCAGATTCGGGGGCAGAATAAAATTCTGGAATTACATGGAAAAAACCGCTCGAGATAAAAGTGACAGACAACCACGTGGTTTTGACGTAGGTACCCGCCGCAATACAAGCTTTTCAGCTGACATCACTGAGTGGAGTGTCAGAATTCAGAAGCCAAAGCGTGTGCTTTCTACAAACCAAAAGCTAATATTAGCGCGAGTTGCTGTCTTTACACACATAGTGGTAGTGCCGTGTCGTGTTCAATTTGATTTGATTAGCGCTCTAGCGCATCGTACAAGTATGACAGAAAGAAGGGAGGCTCTAAAGGGGGGACGCATATTAACCAAATGTGAATTGGTGGAGCTCATGTTTATACCGTCAGTGCGAAGGGGATAGTCGTATATTGGCATCAGCAAAACATTAAGCACTCGCGTCGCGACCACATGATTGCTAGATGGTGTAACAGTATTACAATGTGAACACATGCACACTGTATTTATATACACAAACTTGGCATGACATAATATCAGCGACCAGCGTGCGGCGCAATAATGGCAAATTGCCGTTGCACCATCGGTTTTCTGTTCGTTGATCATAGTGTGTGTGTGGTGTAATTTGTCGTTGCCCATTGGGAGGTGTGGGGTGGGGGTGGTTTTGCAAGCACCCGCGATAAGTATCGAGCTCGGTGAGCTTTTGTATATGTTTTTAGATAGAAATTGGAATTAAGCTCTTCGAAAATGAGGGGGTGTGTATGCACCACCAGTGTGTTTGTGGGGCTGCTGGCGGGCATATGCGATATGCCATCAAAGGGCTGCTGTCAGATAGAACTTTGAATTAAAACGCACAATTCTAGATCTAGAGATGTGTCGTTTCTCGTTTGTATTGTTTGGAAAACATATGTATTTTTGAACCGGTGGAAAAGGTTCCCATTTAAAAGAAATAAAATCGAAATTGGGTGACAATGACAATGGTTAAAAATAAACAATTGGAATGTGAGAATCATTGAAGTATTTTTATAGATTTGAATATCATTTGGAAATACATACAAACGTGCAATTAATTATTTTTCAGGGCGCTTTTAATAGGTAATTTGTGGGTGGAAGGGCAATAATTTTCAGCTAATCATTATGTTGACAGATTAATATGTCTGTCAGTCTATGTTGCGTGTTTTTTATTGGGCTTTAGCTTTGCCAAATCCAATGAAGGTGTTTTTTTTCTGTTTCTCATAAATCCTTCAAGTTTAATAGTTTGACAGAATAAATGTCAAATCACCTCAGAATGAATATTCTTTAATTTAAAAAAGTAGGTCTTTAGGTAGGTGAGTAGGTCTTTATTTTCCAAAAAAAAAAAACAAACAAAAAAATAAAATCGTTCATAAACTCACCTAAAAATTGCCCAAAAGGAAATGATGAAAATGATGAAAATCTGTCTTGAAATTTAAATATTGGCGCTCAACATAGCCCTTAAGATCAAGGTCACTATAAAATATCTTCCATAATCATCCAAGCACCCTGCTCGCGTCAACAAATCGACTCAAAAGCAAATTAAAAATTGCCATTCAATCACTTTAATAATAATTTCAATATCACAACAATGCACCAAAAACTTCACGATAAGCCGTCCTAAAATGTTGTTCAAAAATATTTCCAAAGAATTAGGCTCTGAGATCGTTCGAAAACGCCGCAAAAGTCGCCAACAAAATTAACCCTTAATCTGAATCAATTGTCAGCTAACGAACCGCATAAGAAATTTTATACAAAGTAGTCTCAAAAGTCCACCTACATTTCATTCTTAAATCTCAAAAGTCGTACATAAAATAATGTACAAAAAAAAAATGACTTCAACAAATTGTCTAGAAACATCCCCAAAAATGGCCTCAAAAATCATTAGACAATGGCGTCAAAAATTGATGGAAGTAGTAATCTGTAAAATTGCTTTCAATATAGCACCCGATGCTAAAAAAAAAACGGTGCTAAGACTTCCCAAAAACAATGTACAATGTTGTTGTTTTTTTTTTTTCAATTATGTTTTTGATTTCAATTCAATGCGGTTTACCACGTTTCCACACGCCGCCGTCGATTTTCTTAAATCCGCCGGTTTTTCAAAGATTCATGTCAAAAATGGTTTCGGAAGTAGCCACAGAACTCAAAACGGAATTCATCGGGAATCCATTGGAAATCATTTGAAAAATAGACAAGTAGAATGAAAAATAGTCACTAAACCTAAAGAAAATCGCCCCAAAGATTGCTTCAAAAATGTTCGCAAAATTTCACCCCAGTCGCATTATAAACTGTCCCAAAAATCACTTTAAAAATCAAATAGGTTTCAATTTTAGTAATCTTTTAAAAATTGGCCTTATCGTAAAGAAAATCTCCCCAAAGATTGCTTCAAAAATGTTCACAAAATTTCGCCCCAAATCGTATTACTATAAACTGTCCCAAAGATCACTTTAAAATTCAAATATACATATTTCTATTTTAGTAATCTTTTAAAAATTGGCATTGTCGTAAAGAAAATCGCCCCAAAGATTGCTTCAAAAATGTTCGCAAAATTTCGCCCCAGTCGCATTATAAACTGTTCCAAAGATCACTTTAAAAATCAAATAGGTTTCCATTTTAGTAATCTTTTAAAAATTGGCCTTGTCGTAAAGAAAATCGCCCCAAAGATTGCTTCAAAAATGTTTACAAAATTTCGCCCCAAATCGTATTACTATTACTATAAACTGTCCCAAAGATCACTTTAAAAATCAAATAGGTTTCCATTTTAGTAATCTTTTAAAAATTGGCCTTGTAGTAAAGAAAATCGCCCCAAAGATTGCTTCAAAAATGTTTACAAAATTTCGCCCCAAATCGTATTACTATTACTATAAACTGTCCCAAAGATCACTTTAAAATTCAAATATGTTTCTATTTTAGTAATCTTTTAAAAATTGGCATTGTCGTAAAGAAAATCGCCCCAAAGATTGCTTCAAATATGTTTACAAAATTTCGCCCCAAATCGTATTATAAACTGTCCCAAAGATCGCTTTAAAAATCAAATATGTTTCCATTTTAGTAGTCTTTTGCCATATAAAACTTGGATTCAAAAATCTGTCTTAAAATGAAAATGAAAAATTGCTGAAAATTAACATAGAAACTATTTACTAACGTAGGTATCTCCGAAAGATTAGTTCAAATTTTGCCAATAAATAGGCCCAAGAACAAGACCCAAAATGTACCAATTTCAATAATCGTCGCAAAAATCACATCAAAAATGAACCCTATACTCGCTTTAGAAATCCACAGCAAATCGATTCTAAGACCGCACAAAAATCAACCAAAATATCGCCACGAAATCAATGCATTAAAAATCCCTTCTTAAATATATTCATCCCAGAAATCAGCGCAGAAAAAGAGCCAAATATATGTAGTTCCTAAGCCTAAAAAAATCACCCGAAAGATATCTTCAAAAAATATTCAAAAAATTGATCCAAATATGGTACAAACAATTTTCTCGAAGATCAATTGGAAAATCTGGATACAATTTTCGAACACGTAGATCTAAAAATTGGCCTAAAATTACACAGACGTTATACTAACTGGTCTCCAGAAGATATGTAAATTGCCAATAAGTAAAACAAAAAAGGACCAAAAAATGTCTTTAGTTCAAAAATCGCATAAAAAGTCCCCTATCAGAATTTACGTTCGAAGACATACTTATGTATGTACATTCAAAATCCCGTCCAAAATTGATTCTCAGCCCACAATAGTAGTTCCCAAACCTAAATGATATCATCCAAAAGATGACCTCCAAAAACATTGGTCCAAAAACCGTATTAAAAAAAGATCACTTCAAAAACCATCAAATAATTGCCCCTGGGGGTTGAACCTAGAACAATCCCTCGCTCAGTATAGCCCAGCAAGTTTTCAAGAACTTCATAGTTCTCATTTAATACACTCCGTGCCACTTGATTAGGAACAGGCAGTTTTTTGTTTTAATTTTACGATATTTTTCAAACCCTTTGCTAATCTGGGAAAAACCAATTGCAGAAGGAATGAGGGATATATTATGTTTATATTGTAAAAAGAAAAATGGGATTAAGTTCATAAATGAGTTTGCAACAAGTGTGACAGGTGGAATCGAGAGTCATGCGACAGCTGTTTGGGAGCTGTTAAACAGCTGTTAATTTGGCCCAACCTGATGGATACAGCTGTTTAACATCTGTTAGGGACCTGTTAAACTGCCGTTAAACAGCTGTATCCATCAGGTCCGTCCAAATTAAATTTTTTTTCATCAGAAAAGACGAAGGTATGCGACTCTCGATTCCACCTGTCACATTTGTTGCAAACTCAAGGCGGTGGATCTTACGTGCCGCATTCAATTGTGGTTTCCTCTTAATTTTTTCATGGTCAATATGGCTGGCCTTCTGTATCACGCGATGAACAGTCGATCTGCTGGCTGTAACTCCAGTTTCTGCCTTAATTATAGCCTTGAGAGCCTTGAACTTGAAGCAGATCTCAGTATCGCCCGCCTTTCCTGACATGTTATTGCTTTGCTGACTCTTCCTTTGCGGTTTTTTCCATAGTTCTCAGGGTCCTTAATAAAGCTGTTAACAACAGTGGCGCCTCTTCCAATCTTGCTGGCTATGAAACGGATGGATTGTCCTTGTGCCCGGTAAGCTCGAATTTGGCCTATTTCCTCCTTGGACAACTTCTCAATTGATACGATCTCGTATCAAATCGATGACAGCTGCATGTCCTAGATATCAAAAATTTTACAAGTTTTCGCTTTACGAGTTCAATTAACCAAAATTGGTTCGCTAAAGTTAGGAATTATTTCTCGTTGATAACTTATTTTGAAAATCAAATACTTAAATTATTTAAATAATATACTGCAAAACAACACTTTTTATAAATTCTGTCAAGTTTTTTGTACCATGACACTTATACCTTAAGTGACACTGAAAACTGCATTCTGAAACCGGGCATTAGTTCTACAGACAAGAGAAACCATCGAACGTCTTAGTGCGCCTTCGGAAGAGGAATAACTCTGTCTAATCATAGACAAACTGAAAGACCTCTAAACGGACGTTAAAAACATAAAATATTATTTAGTTAGAAACTGCTTGCATACAAGTCTATGTCAAAACTTATTCTACTGAATTGCAGTGACACGATCATATGTTATAAAATCGAATTCCCTTGGTAACATTTATTTACAAAAATGTTTACTATAATAACTTGCTACTTTGTGACCATGAAGACTAATCCACATAAGTGTCAAAAAAGCACCCAAAATAAATGCGGAAACTTTGATCGCCTTTATGCTGCTTGTGTTATCTGAAAGATAAGGGTCTGATCGTTTTGGCGTTTTCCAACAAAACCGTCTAAGATAATAGGTGCAGACAAAACAAAAAAAAAAAACCATAAACCATTTATGAAGTTGACTTAAAGTACTTATTACTTTGTGTATTTTTGAATGCTAATTTTAAATAAGCTAACAAAGTAAAAAAAATTTGTATCACGACCTGCATAGATGCAACAATCTGGTGATCACTTTCTAGTTCTTCAAAACTTCGCACATTAATTAAAAAACAAACTGATAACTGTATCACATCGTATAATAGTTAACTTTAACCCCTAACTCTAACCTAACCTTGGTAGTGGCTGGCAAAATTCCTAATCTGCCACTTGTCGAATCATCCAATCTGTCAACTTACACGTGATGTTATTAAAAATATCAATGATCGCCATATATGTCAGTGCAGAGCGCTTTATAATCTCTTTCACTCTGAGGACCAGGGATCGATCGGAAAGTTTTTCTCTTTTATCAATTTGTATTCATGGACTTGTGTGGTGGTAAAAAATTCTTAATTCCAGATAAGTCGGGTGATTTCAAGTGATTTTTAGAGCCACGCGACAGTTGTCTAAAATTGTTTGTTTTGCTTGAAAATAAATTTAATATGTATGTAGTCCAATTTGAACTGTAGGTAGGTACTCCTTGCGGGGTGGTCCAATGAGTATATAAAGATATGAATTCTACATGCGTGAATTTAAATACGCAGTTGAAGTGTGAGTTTCTTGCGGGAAGAGTTCAAGAGGCCTGCATCCAAAGGATTCCAGAAAAGCATACATGTGCATCATTGTTTTCAAAATTGCGAAAGTGGTGTTGCAATAAATTACTTCTTAAGATACATATGTCAAATATGACGTTAGATTTTGTCCTAAACGTTGTGTGCAGACAAAATTTGCCGCCATATTTAGCTTTATAATTAGGTTGGAGTCATTTTCGATGTTTGCTTGCTAATTTTGACCGTGAGGTAATGTCTGTCAGTATGTGGGTGATTATATTTATATTTAAATGAAAATTGGTCACATTTTTACCGGTCATGCAGATAATGTCTAGTTCGAAAACAGTGTTTACGTTATCCATACTCCTATATAAAATGCAACGTCCGTCTGTTCGTTTCTCCATACCTCGAGAACCATTCGTCCGATTTTCATGATTTTTTTTTCTGATTTGTAGATGTGTGCCCAACTTAGGCCGTAGGTTGGGTGAGAATTTCTCAGGAGTAAAGGGGTCGTGGGGAGTAAGAGGGGTCTCAAGAACCGTTAGCCGTATGAACTTAGAGGTTTGTATGTTGATAGATAAGTCAAAATTAGTACATGCCTCATTCATCGTTTTTCAAAATTCGTCCTATAAGGGTTGAAAAAAGAGGTGACAACTTTTCTATTTTGACCTTACTACGCTTAACTTGCCATGTACATGTACATATATCAAATCAAGAAATGCTTTTAATTTTTAGGCAATACTTCACCGAGTGATCAAGTGATGACTTCGAATTGATTTGAGGAAATTGAAACTCCAAAAGGAGGAAAAGTCAAAGTTTGTATGGAAAAATTCGTATTTTTCATCCGATCGACTTCAAACTCGGTTTGTGTATCTATCTATATATATAAAAATTGAGCCCTAAAATGTTTGCGTCGATTCACGCCTTAACGCATTTACCGTTCTTAACCAAACTTTCACACATCTTTGGTATTGGTCCATATACGGTTTCTGTGAAGTTTGGTCAAAATTAGACTAAGGGGCGTGGCACCGCCCATACAAAAAAACATTCAAAATCGTATATCTCGTAAATCACCAAATTGATTGAGCTGAAACTTACAGATAATATTTGGTATTGGTCCTGGAGTGGTCCTGTGAAGATTGGTCAAAAATGGACAAAGGGGCGTGGCACCGCCCATACAAAAAAAAACATAATCTTATATCTCGAAAACCGCCGAATCGATTGAGTTTAAACTTACAGACAATCTTAGGTATTGGCCCAGGAGTGTTGCTATGAAGATTGGTAAAAATTGGACAAAGAGGCGTGGCATACTCATACAAAAAATATACCGAAAACCACCGAATCGATTGAGTTGAAACTTACAGATAATCTTAGGTATTGGCTTAGAAGTGTTGCTGTAAAATTGGTAAAAATTGGATAAAAGGGCGTGTCACCGCCCATACCAAAACATCTTCTATGGGGTGAAACTCGATGATGTTATAACTCGATAACCGCTGGGCCGATTTCCATGATTCTTTTTTTGTATTGTTCGTATACCTAGCTGTATTTCAGGTTTACGCAGAAAGAAAATTCCAGAAAATCGATTTATTCTCATTTTTCGCATTTAACGAAAGAACATTATTATCTAAGATCTATAAGCAATACAATTTCTGTGCACGGGCAAAGCCGGGCGGGTAAAGCTAGTTCTATATAAGAAATAGTGAAAACCAATTTCTTCGATTTTGGAAATCTTCCTTGGAGCTCGAGTTATTAGCGATCGGGAAAAGGGAGATTAAGTTGGAAGGGGGATCATTTTTCTCACCCTATCGAGCGCGTAGCAAACCACACGATGTACTTCTGTAATGGCAGCGAAGCCTCGGATAAATGCTTGTTCATAATGTACCAACCCATTTACTAAAAATTGTGGTCGAAAATTTAACCCGCCAAATAAACGTTGTAAGAGTTTGCCACGGCGCACATTATGCTCGAAATTTGTATTAAATGATAATGGCCAATTTTATTTACTTTATAACTTTTTAAAAAAAAATAGTGGGCGCAACAAGTCCATACAACGAACCCTCGGGCTATGTTCTCAAAATCATTCGCTTTTGGGACTAGCGGTCCAGAATTTCATCCCGAATTCAATTTAAGGAATTGAGAAGCCTTCTCTGGGCATTTGTACTCTCATCCTCATCTGTCTATCAGATCTCAGAAGCTCTTAAGAGGTTACCGTGAAAAAACATTAATGTTGTAAACACGCCTCTTTTTCGCAATAAAAATACACGACACCGTGTACAGCCACATATGAATATGACATACCGATATTATAGGTCTACGGCAGCACAGCCAACTGACACACAAACACAAACCAGCAAAGCTATAAGTATTATGTAATTGGTCATTACAACACATCACTGTCGCTTATCGTAGGGAAAACCATGAATAGTCGACTGTCGGTGACAGTTAGGGAAAATTTTGTCAGTGGATAGAAGTAATCTGGAGTACAGTAGGTTATACTGATAATATTATCTACCCCCCCCCCCCTTGCTATCGAAATTTGTGACGACCGATTCCGACTCTAGAAAGTCTCGCTAGTCGTTGGCCCCGTTCAGCAGACTCACATTCGTCGCTGCTATCTGTTCCCTTTACACAAGACCACGCTTATCGTTGGCCGTGGTCCGTTGATACTCAGCAAACCACGGTTTTCGCAGCTCGTAGGGCTCCTTTCTGTTTCCCTGAAATAGGACCTCGCTTGCCGTTGGCCCCTCACTCATAAATCAGACCCACTTTCTTCGTAGGGCTATTTTCCTTGACATTTTTGTCGTTGGCCCAGTTGAGACCCACGGCAACAGCATTCGTAAGTCTGCTTTTGGTTTCCCCTGCCCTAGGACCATGTTTGTGGTTGGCCCCTTTCATAGGACTGTTTTCTGTTTAGAATCAAGATTAAGCTATACAAATTGTTAAGAGATTTCTAAGCCCTATTATAATATTCATTGGAATAGAATGGTCGTTGTACCTCTGATCCAAAGTTTTGTGTTTCTTTGGGAAGACCCCCAAAGATTCGGCGAATTATTTATCCCCTCGATGGGGAGTCCATCACACTAACCAGTAACCACTAAGTCACTCCGATTATTAAGTTAAAAAGAAAAAAGTTATCTATTAAATATGTAGCTAAATACCTACCTAAAAGTTAGTCTTGTGGCACAATATCAACTAAACATATTCTTAATGCCTTATCACGTTGTCAAAGCCATCCTATCCTTTGTTTTTATTTTCAGCATTTTTTTGCGAGTATTAAAAATCAAATTAACGATTATTATCGTCAACATTCTTCGTTCCTAATTAATCAAATACAAAGCAACGAGGTCTTATAATATTCGTTTTGTTTCTTGTCATTTTATTTTTTTTGCAATTTTTTGTATTTACTTAGCGTGCAATGGTCACCCCTTTAGCACGAGCTAATTTTTAAACGAAATCAGTTCGAAATTTTTGATAAGCCGCCTCCCAGTGGCCGATAAGTTCAAAATGCGAGTTTCCCAATCAGACAACAACACTTAATTCGTTGCACAATTCATTTTAATTGATCTGATGTAACATTGATAAGGTAGTCATCGTCGTCGTCGTTGTCGCGGTAATCGTGGTCATGCATTTTGTTTGCAATCAAATCTATCATCATCTGAGACGGACGACGACGACGGCGGATTGTTTATGTTTTATGGCGGCTGGAGTGTATTTGTATTTGCCGAGCTTACTCGTATAGTATAAGTTGGGAAATACATTTAAAATATACTTTACAGAACCGAGAGAACAAACTGAGCTGCGTGCTTAAAGACTTGTTACTATGGAAGGTATATTTACTTTGAATTGTTGTTGTCGCACGATGCGGTTTTATCTGATGATTGACTGGCAACAAGTAATTGACTTGGTTTCTGGAATGATGAATTGTTTTGTTTCACGATGAAATTGTATATTTATGCGGCTTTGATGTTTAGACATGAACGGCGATTGCAAGTCTATAACTGATTGTTAAAACCGCATATTGCTAATTAAGCCTGAATGTGGTGAGGTTTCACTTTTAACGATTATTCACTTTTAGAATAATGTTCGGTTTAACGTTTAAGCTACTCAGAACACGTCGTTTTGTATAGCAAATCTGAACTGAAATCTAAGGAGATTCAAGACATTCAAGACATAGAATAATTCGGAAGTTTGATGTGCAGTTCCTAAGTACCTAAGTCTTAAATCACAATTTTTGAAAATCGAGCTTTTTAACATAAAATTATTAGGAAATCACCGAAAACCCGGAATTAAGTCCTAATGGAAAAAATTGTCCACTCACCCAATTCTATAGAGCTGTTTTTGGGAAAATAGCAGTTAAAAAACCGTTGTATTTGATAAGTACCGTCAGTTTAGGTAGCGCGAAACTGGCTCGCTCATTTCAAAAACGTCATAAGTTTAAAATTATCATATTGGAATAATAAACTTCTATATATATAAAAATGAATTGCTGTTCGTTAGTCTCACTAAAACTCGAGAACGGCAGGACCGATTTGGCTAATTTTGGTCTTGAATTATTTATGGAAGTCCAGAGAAGGTTTAAAAGGTAAGAATTTGGACAAAGCGGCGTGGCACCTCCCATACAAAAAAAAAAACATTCAAAATCGTATATCTCGATAAAAACTTAATCGATTGAATTCAAATTTACATACAATCTTGGGTATCTGCCCAGGAGTATTCTTGTGAAGATTGGTCAAAATTGGACAAAGGGGCGTGGCACCTCCCATACAAAAAAAAAACATTCAAAATCATATATGTATCTCGAAAACCGCCGAATCGATTTAGTTTAAATTTACAGACAATTTTAGGTATTAGCCCAGGAGTGGTGCTGTGAAGATTGGTCGAAATTGGACAAAGGGGCGTGGCACCGCCCATACAAAAAAAACATTACAAATCTTATACCTCGAAAACAGCCGAATCGATTGAGTTGAAACTTACAGACAATATTAGGTATTGGCTTAGGAGTGTTGCTGTAAGATTGATCAAAATTGGACAAAAGGGCGTGTCACCGCCCATACAAAAAACATCTTCTATGGGGTGAAACTCGATGACGTTATAACTCGATAACCGCTGAGCCGATTTTCATGATTCTTTTTTTGTTTTGTTCGTATTGCTGCATTTCAGGTTTACGCAGGAAGAAAATTCCAGAAAATCGATTTTTCTCATTTTTCGCATTTTACGAAAGAACATTATTATCTAAGAACTATATGCAATACAATTTCTGTGCACGGGCAAAGCCGGGCGGGTACAGCTATCTTATTTAATTTTTCTATACGTGTGTTTTTGGTCCAAAGGTGTTTCTGTGAAAGTTTGATCAAAATTTTACAAAGGAGCGTGGTATCTACCGTATAAAAAAATATACATTTTAAATCCTATTTCTCGACACCCATGGGAGCTAAAGTGGGTGGGATTGGAAAACGGGCCATGGCACCACCCTTACAACAAATTTATTTAAATCACGGTATCTGAACATTGCCTGAATGAAGCATTTTACAAAACCTGGCGGGACTGGACAAAAGGGCGTGACAACTCTCATAACAAAAAAATACATTTCAAACGTTATTCTTCGAAAGTCATGGGAAAAAATTTGTCTAGACAATAGAATTCGTGGGCACACGTCCGAGGAAATATCGGTCGAAGCACAGGGAGTACAGAATCAGTCTGGACACATCGGTTAAATAAAAATGAAATGAAAATGTACGAGCAGGCAAAACAACGTTTGCCGGGTCCGCTAGTAACAAAATAAAAACAAATCTATTTAGTGATTATAATTAGAGAAATATACAAGGTAATATAAAGAAAATAAAGACTTTACTTATCGGGTTCACTCTGCCTGAGACACTGCAGCCTTCCATCCTCTTCGATCCCGGGCTCGCTGCTTCCAGTTGTCCGTATCAAGCGCTCTGGCATCCGCGATCACTTGGTCTTTGAAACGAAAGTTCGGTCTTCCTTGTCTTCTCGAACGGGGGTTTGGGATTCGGAGATGTGGCCGAGACAATGTAGACGACGTATTTCGGCTTTTTGGACTACATCTATATCTTGGTACAGCTCATAGAGTTCGCGGTTTCCTCCTTTCGCCCTCCTCACACACAAGACCAAAAAAGCAATATGCCAGAAATATTAAATAAATATACTATGTATACAAAACTTAAAACAAAATTGTGTCCAGATATGTTGGACATGTCCATATGTGACTTCTCTCTCGTCTTCAGAGCTGTTTTTACAAATTTAAGAAAACAGGAGCAGAAAATTTTAAAATTATGAAAAACTAGCGGACCCGGCGAACTTCGTCTCGCCCCAATTTAACGCGTTCAGATAAACTCCAGAGTGATAATAAAACACAGATAGTAAAAATAGAACAATTGCTCAATAGAAAATGAGAGTGCGAAAAGGACACCTGTCAAATTGCGCACAGCCTAAGTCAAAGTATAATGCCAACTATCGGGTTGTGGCATTGATCGCAGCACAGCGCCATCTATTATTTATCTCGTTAACTTTTCCACCCCAAATGCGCGCAAAACGTCTTTTATAACAATGAAAGCTAAAGTGGGTGGGATTGGAAAACGGGCCATGGCACCACCCTTACAACAAATTTATTTAAATCACGGTATCTGAACATTGCCTGAATGAAGCATTTTACAAAACCTGGCGGGACTGGACAAAAGGGCGTGACAACTCTCATAACAAAAAAATACATTTCAAACGTTATTCTTCGAAAGTCATGGGAAAAAATTTGTCTAGACAATAGAATTCGTGGGCACACGTCCGAGGAAATATCGGTCGAAGCACAGGGAGTACAGAATCAGTCTGGACACATCGGTTAAATAAAAATGAAATGAAAATGTACGAGCAGGCAAAACAACGTTTGCCGGGTCCGCTAGTAACAAAATAAAAACAAATCTATTTAGTGATTATAATTAGAGAAATATACAAGGTAATATAAAGAAAATAAAGACTTTACTTATCGGGTTCACTCTGCCTGAGACACTGCAGCCTTCCATCCTCTTCGATCCCGGGCTCGCTGCTTCCAGTTGTCCGTATCAAGCGCTCTGGCATCCGCGATCACTTGGTCTTTGAAACGAAAGTTCGGTCTTCCTTGTCTTCTCGAACGGGGGTTTGGGATTCGGAGATGTGGCCGAGACAATGTAGACGACGTATTTCGGCTTTTTGGACTACATCTATATCTTGGTACAGCTCATAGAGTTCGCGGTTTCCTCCTTTCGCCCTCCTCACACACAAGACCAAAAAAGCAATATGCCAGAAATATTAAATAAATATACTATGTATACAAAACTTAAAACAAAATTGTGTCCAGATATGTTGGACATGTCCATATGTGACTTCTCTCTCGTCTTCAGAGCTGTTTTTACAAATTTAAGAAAACAGGAGCAGAAAATTTTAAAATTATGAAAAACTAGCGGACCCGGCGAACTTCGTCTCGCCCCAATTTAACGCGTTCAGATAAACTCCAGAGTGATAATAAAACACAGATAGTAAAAATAGAACAATTGCTCAATAGAAAATGAGAGTGCGAAAAGGACACCTGTCAAATTGCGCACAGCCTAAGTCAAAGTATAATGCCAACTATCGGGTTGTGGCATTGATCGCAGCACAGCGCCATCTATTATTTATCTCGTTAACTTTTCCACCCCAAATGCGCGCAAAACGTCTTTTATAACAATGAATTTCACAATTATCCGAATTCTCAACGAATTTTAAACCTTTACATCGTCCGAAATCATCAAATCATAGTCTAAAAAAATGGAACTTTTTCCGAAATTTTCCTAGTTTTCCACTCAGAATTTTCTATTTTTCCATTCGAAAAGCGATTCCGGAACAATTGTACACAAAATTCCATACAAAAAACCAATGTTTGATTTTTCCAATTTCCCGACTTTTCCGGAGGGTTTTCCCAAAATTTTCTTTCCTAACAACTTCTCATGGCAATTAAGAACAACTGTAAAACCAAATCAATTGATGAATTACTATACATTTTTCACACTATTTGGAGATTATAGAAAATTTGATTATGAACACATGAAGTTTTCCACGTTTTTTTTTTTAAATATGGCTGGAATTTTTTCAAACATTTTTGTTTTAACAACAAAGTGCGGCCTCTTTTTTTTAACCACATCTTTAAGTCGGATGGAGTCGGGATACTGGACTGCAAGGCTGTATGGCCATAGCAACATCCTGGATTCGCTACCAAACGGCATGGTCACGTCTCCAACCGACTACGTAACACCCAAATTAAACTTCACGAAAGGCTTCCACGTTGGTTTCCCAAAGGATCAGTGGAAGAGGGACAAAGTAGTGAAGGGCTTCGACACGGTCATATACACCGACGGATCTAAGATAGCCAAGCCGCCATCAAAGCCATCGACTCGGCTACCATATCCTCTAAACTGGTGCAGGAGTGCCGGAACGAACTTGCCTGTCTGAGCGAGCGCTTCAGGGTCACACTTCTCTGGGTTCCAGGGCATAGTGACATAACAGGCAATGAGCGCGCGGATGAGCTGGCCAGGATGGGCTCAGCACTACACGCCTCGCTCTCAACGAGGGTCTTTAAGAGCGTCTTGTAGGCAGAAGGCCACCTGCAAAACGTCTTGGACCACCATATTGGTAATCAGGGCACTTAACTCCACATGTGGTCCAAGATGTTTTGCACCCTGCTGCCTAAAAAACGTCTTGGACCACCATATTTGTCATCAGGATGGCTAGTTCTATATATAGGAGAAGAAAAAAAAGTGTTATCACAAATTTTAAAAAATCGATTTTTAGGTTACTTTAAGAGCGTCTTGCAGGCAGAAGGCCGCCTGCAAATCGTCTTGGACCACCATATTGGTAATCAGGGCACTTAACTCTACATTTTGAAATTATATTAAACTTGTTATACCAATTATTTGTAATTCAGAAAAAAATGCATTTTTGACATGGTATTACTCACAATTGCCCCCACTACAGCATGCAAGACGGTAACATTTAGGAACAACTACTTAAGCCCTACCTAATTATGTGAGTTATTTGGTGTTATCAATCACACCCAAAAATTACTGTGGGCTCTTAGTCTATGACAACAACTCACGACGAGCGAGACAGGAAGCAAAACAACGATGTGTTGACACGATACCCAATTACAGCCAATATCCCAATAGGACATTTTTATTATCATATTGGATTTTAAATATAAGTAGCTAGTGTGAAACTTTGACACTGTTCATTTTTTTTTAAATAGTCTATCAAATGTTTATTTTAGGAATGCGTTGGCAAATTTATAAATTTTGAAATATGAAAACTTACGTAACATTTTCTATAATTTTGATTCGAATTTGGAAATATATTCTGAAATTATCGTATTTTTGTATTTAGTTAAAATGTAATGCAATTCGACTTCTTAACAAATAAAAGCAAAAGATAATTTAAATTTCAAATTTTTAAAGTAACTGTTTAAATGGTGTACATCCCCTTCCAAACCGGATGTTCCTGAAAATACAATCCACAATCTCATTTCCGCCCTGTTGATATGCAATGATAATGTGCTTTTATTCGATTAACTTTATGAATTGTTTTTTTGGTGCATACCTTAGGGGGAATAAATTTAAGAGACCTAGTTCTGTTTTGTGTTGTTTTTCTTCAAAGTTTATGACAATTATTCAAATTCCGGACCGCTTTTAAAAGCTCGGCCGGTGGCCCCCGCCCGCCCATCCGCCACCGAGCTTTGTTCGACTTTAGGGATATCGCTATCCTCATATTTAGTGTCAAAAAAAAGACAAATCAATTCTGAAATTGTTGGTAGAGGTAGATAGAAATGTAACAAAAATATATAAAGAGAATTGAAGATCACTGAAAGAGACAGATCGCAATTAGATTTCAGAGATAGTGCAAAGAGAAAGAAAATTCAAAAACATCTGCTCGTTTATAGTTTCCCTTCCCTTTGCCAAAACGGCACAAGGCACATTTCTATTGTTTATAAATTGAGAGATTGCGAATAAAAGAAAACCTATACACACTTGCGCAAAGAAATAAATAAGTAGATCGTGTGCACAGAATAGATGAAAGGAAAAGAAAAGACGGTCATCATAGCGGGAAGCATTTGTAAGTAACCGGTGTGTTTCAATTCCATTCAATGGATAGTAAAATCAGCTGTGTACCTGTGGTAGGTAATCTAATGAACATTTGATTTGCTTGTAGATATTTTTTTTTCTTTTATTTTATTAAATTTGTATTGTGTTGCCGATGTGAAGTACAAGTTGTAGGTACTAGGGCGAAATAGTACTATATGTATTACGAAAAAAAAATGTTTTTATCAATTTTTAATTATTTTTGAAAACGCAGGAAAATTTAAGGAGCAGTGGTTCAACTGGGCCTTACATACCTTTTTGGGCTATATCCAAAGTGATAGGCCTTAAAATTGACAACACATTGCTTAAGTTAGCAGGTTGAAGAGGAGCACTCAATAAGTAATGAAATCTCCAGACAATTGAAAAAAATATATACATATATCATCCAGTTGCATTTCTGTCTTTTAATGTCGGTGATTGGTTGATTTTCTGTTTTCCGCGAAGAATTTAAGCAACGTTTTTAAATTCAGTTAAAAAACTAATAATAAAATAGTGGACTCAATTTTTACCCGAAGCATTTTTTATCTACCAACTTTTTCCAAGTACTAACTAACTAACTTTTGGATAGATAAATATTGAAATCGTTAAAATTTCGATTTGTCGTGCTTTATATCCCTGTAGCTTCTTTCAATCAGATATCAGAGTGAACCGTCTTATTTGTAAATAGAAAAAGTGATTCTAAATCCTGAAGCACTCAGACCAATCTCAGTTAATTTTAGGGCTGAGGTTTCCATTGTGCGCTCTATCTAAGCAAATTATTCTAAGATGTACTGTAAAATAATTTTTCTACGGAGACTTTATTTTCTATTTTTTTTTTTACTTTTAAATTTTGAATTTTCACAGAAAAGTGTATGTATTTTTATTGACTGAAACTATTATACTGGTAAATACCCCAGAGTAAATATGATTAAACTTTAGCTCCAGACGACTGGCAGACAGTTGTTGACATACCCTTAGTAGAGCGACGAAGACGAAATCGCGTGAGCGGCTAAACCCTGCGAAAAAAGAGTTAGAATCCTGTTCCACCCACCCCATACTTTAAATATACCAGACTTTCTTACAGACGCCTGCCTGACAGTTTTTGGTATACACTTATTCAAAAGTGTACAAAAAATAACGCCGAATATGAATTTTAATATACCTACCAATATATCGAAATTGGTCAAATATAAATTTATTCGACAACGTGCTCAACGTTATTTAAGGTGACCAGATATGCATATTTTATATCCTTTCGTTGCAAGTTCACTTCCATAGAAGAGTATCCATGAAGGAGTAAACTTATTAGAATGGCAGCATACGAAAGGTCATTTATACAGTACACATTTAATAATTTTACTAAATGAATCTCAAAGCGTGATAGCTTAATGTCAAATTTTAAGTCACGTACCTATTTCTCGTTAACTGATATGGTAGTTAATCACAAAATTTCGGAATTCTAAACTCTAATAAAACTGAATACTTGTAATCTCATCTAGACTTTCAAGAGGAAACTGAAAACCATCGATCTATGTTGTATGTCCCTAGAAAAGACTTAGGTATGTACTATCCATATAGATCAGTACCCGCGGGTAGGTTTTGATCAGCGACTTCCTTACCTATTTGAGAGAACAGAAAACATGCAACACTAAAAGCCATCCAATACTGAATACACCTGTTGCCCTACTACCAAAAAACCCACCACTACCCCGGCAACACTATTCACTCCACGAGGAGACGTGAAACGTGAAAGATCAGTCCGTTTCCGCATCGCCGCCGATTCGCACAAATATCATTTGTAGTGGTGAAGTATACTACGCACACAGACAGTGTGTTTCGCCAGTGTATCGCCATCGGTCTTTTGGAAATTCCATTGCCCGACTCTACACAGTCTGTGCTCAAAGACCGTCGATGTTGGATATTTCTTTGATGTTGAGTGCGCCCTAGTGCCGTTACGAATCGTATTTGCCCGTTGTGTTCTTTTCGTGTTTTCGTTCGGATTACCTTACCTCGCGTTTTCTCTCGTTTCGTGTGAATAGTTTTTATTTCCAAAAAGAAATGCACTGTGCTAAAAAAGAAAAACCAAAACAAAATCAGTGATCCAGTGAAAAAAAATTCGCATTCCCCTCTGTCAGTGATAAAAAAAAAAACAGTGAAAATCATAGTGTGCCTAGATTTATGTGTTGATTTTAATTTAAATTTAAAATAAAAAAAAAAAATTGTTTCAAACAATTTCCCCGTGTAATCATGTCCAACTATGGAGTCGGCCATTGAATCTCGAAACAACATACAAATAGCGAAACAAACCGCCACCACCACCGGATCCGTGACAAACGTGATGATTGCGATCAATTCAAAGCAACCGCAATCGCCATCACAACAACAACAACACCAATTGACAGTATTTGCATCTAACGACCAGCCGCCAAACGGGGAGGACGAACTCCAAGCTCCAGACTTACCTGCACCAGAATTTGATTTCAATTTACCATGCGAGTACTTTAAAAGTTCTTTCGCTAGGTCGTTGTCATTAAACAATAGCAGTTCCGGTGGCGCTAGCTCCAATCAGTCCAAGTCCATGGATTTTATTAACGTGAAGAGGAACAGTTTTCAATCGGTGCCACCAGCATCAGCTGTTTCGAATCGAAAGTGCTCCACTGACGGTCGCAGTATTGAGGGCAACAATGCTTCTAGAAATTATGACATACTATTGCCAACAACAGCAGGAGGAGCAGCAGTGCCCCCAATACCAGCTAGAAGGCAGAACATTGAAACGTCTGCCATAATTCCCACAGCAAGTGCTGTCAATGCTTCGCACCTTTTAAGGAACACTTGTGGCAGCAGCAGCAGCAGCAACAACAGCACCATCACAAATCGTGTAACCGCCGGCAATGGAAGTGGCAACATTATCAGTGCAACTAGCCGATCGCCTCACGTAGTCAATGGCAGTTGTAACTTTGTAAGGAGAAACGTCTGCTGGCCTCCAGCGTCATCGGCGTCGTCCTCTGGAGAACAGGTTCGTTTAAATATTTTTCTTTGTAACTATTTTAGGAAATTTTACAAACATTAAGGACGGTGGGTATGGGTACCCTACCTACTTGAAGGTATGCAGTGGGGTTTTGTTGGTCAAGGATGACGCGAATTAGTAATTAAGGTACTAAGATTTAGTGGTTTGATTTGCATATAAAGTTTTATGGGCAGCCATTTGTAGATATGTATAACCAAAATGCAGCATTTTTGCATAATTATGACGAAAGACATTTAAATAAGTGTGCGTACTTACTTCAATCTTGCTGAACAATTAATTCTGCAGTTGTTAAGCCAACAAACAGATGTGCACCATTGAACGCATCACGTCAACAATTCTCATTACCAATTAGAAAAAAATTCTTTTTTTCGACCTAAGTCGACTTACTTGATGATTCGAGATTTTTGTCACCACTTCTATTAACGTGTTTTCGTCTTGTTTATGGTTCGAACAAAAGACCTCTACGGTCGTTGTCGTTTATCGATTGCCAATTGCGTTTAATAAAATATTCTGAGCTACTTTTCTGACATAAGTTGACAGGTCCTACTTACCTATTTTAATTATCTACTTAAATTCAATTGCCTAAATTCAACCAATTCTCACCCGACCCTGATAATCTTCCCGGTATATATTTTTTTTGGAAAGTCATACGACAATCTTCCCATCTGCCTCTCATACCCTTTTCGGCTATAGCTTTCTCAAGACGAATTTCCCTAGATATGGAAGTCCTGTTTCATAACACCGATAGATACACAAAAAGGTATTAAAAGCAGGAGAACTAATTAATCAAACTCCTTGAAAGAATTTTATACGAAGCCTTGAAGCCTTTTAAATGCAAGTCTCTTATTTTTCCTAACCAACATATTATGTTCCTAAAAGATAGATCAACTACCACAAGCATTGTTGAATTCGTGTCCTCTGCACTCTTCAGCCATAAAAAGTGGTACGGAAGTCAAAATGATTGCAGCCGATTTCAGTAAAACTTTTGATAAGGTTGATAACATAAATAAATCCTTTTTGAATTGTCTGCCTTCCTCTTTAAATCCATATTGATGAAATGGATACTCTTCTTTAATACCGTTTTTATAGTGTTTAATTTTTTGGCCTTCTTGGTCATCTCTGGTGTTCCACAAGGCAGTCATTTAGGTCCCCTTCTCTTTATTTTAACTATAAACCATCTTGAGAGGTTCATTACACACTCCGCCTTTTATCTCTACGCTGACGCTATACCAAATTTTTCGAACCTATCTCTTCACCATACAAGTCACTTACTAGCTTAACCAAAATCTAGACAGTTTTTCCGCCCATTACCTTAATACGTAAATGCAACAAACTCCCTTATACGACTTCACCTTCTCAACGGTCAGACATTAGTGATGGGACTTCTACCACGTAAGTGGTATTTCTACCACTTTTTGCTTAACCCAAAATTCTACCACCCGCAAATCCAAATCTACCACTTTTTCAGATGGGAAAAAATGGAACAATAACGCATATAATAACAAATACCTACGCACTATAAGTCTTATTTTCCATCATCCACACAATAGAAACCGAGTGGTTGAATAATTTTAGATTTTTGTGCACTGGAAAATTGGTACTGAACTTTGGAAAAAAAATCGGTGATGCTTTGTGAGGTGACGTTTACAGAGCTCAAGAAAATTTGTTCTGAATGTTTGCAAAAAATTATCCATCCTATTTTGGGTAATGATAGCATTTATGGTACGTTTTAAAAATCTACCACTTTTTGGTTTCCCAATATACCATCTTTTGCCTACCCTAAAGTCCCAAACTCAGACTACATCAAGTACATACATGTGTTTTCGCCTGCGCAACCTCTCGCAAACTTCTGTGTTACGGAAACGTGTTACATTTCTAGAAATTCATATACATACCTACAGTTGTCATATAGGTCCCTTCATTTACTTTTAAATCGAATTTTGCTCAATGTCGTTTCTTAACTTGAAAAATTCGAAAAAGAGAGAGAGAGTAAGATATAACCCCTCGACCGAGAATCCTACTCATTTCGAATCAACAAATTTCGTTGAGTAAGAATTGGAAAAACTGTCATATAAAAAACTGTGGAAAAATAACCATGTATTTACGATTTTACTAGAAAGAACACAGCAGAAAGTATGTCCTTGAAAAAGCTTGGAAAGCAATAGAAGCTGAGTAACACTTCCAGGTAAGGATGTCACATGATATCTAGAAATTTCTGGCAATATCTACAGTTGGCAATATCAATGTGAGAATAGGTTAGAATAAAGTTACTTAATTGCTATTGCTTGTTGCCTCATTGTGAGAGCCGTTTTAGTCCAGCTCAAGCACATTTATCACACAATGGGATTCACGCCTCGTGCGGCTTCTGTGTGAAAATTCCTCATGGTGCAAACAGCAAACTTCTCCCCTATACCTTAGCCTACCTAACCTATGTGCATTTAAAAAAAATCTATTAATCGAATAGCGTAATTACAGAAATCTGTACACAATACAAATGCCGCTAGGTAAAGATATAGCTCGTTAAATTTATTGCCGTTGTTCTTCGCCCTAATGATGATCTCGCTGAATGATTTTTAGCTTAAAGGTATACAACAGCCTTTCATTAAAACAACCGCCAATTTATATTTGCAACAACTTATATAATCGACTGCAATTTGTTTAAACCTTTTAATTGTCCCAATCCAGTCACTTAACTTTCGCACTAACTAATTAATGGCCAGCCACTAAATGATATACGACCCCAAGAACTCCTTTTCGTAAGTTTTCTAAACCCCACAATCCATTTAACTTAACCACTACCTTTCACAAAACACTCGACAAAAACGGTTTTTGTTTATCTCTGAGTGAAAGACACTGTTTAGCATAAAAATTATCTTTGGCTGAGATAAATTAAAAGTATATGTACAATAAAATAATCCAATATCCAAAAGTGTGTACAATTTATCCGATACAGATACTACTTGTATGCGCCTGTAGAATCATTTAAAAAAAATACAGATTACTTCCATTTCGTGTATAAATCGAAATACAAAATGGCACGCTTTCATTTTCATTAATTCATTAACATATTCGTTAACATTTAAGTTTATGTAAATCATCATTAACCAAATTTTGACGGTAGAACGCGTATAATGACCACCGGAACCAATGGCTAAGAGCATTCGTTAGTCATTTAAGCGCCGCTACACAGTTTCGGAAAGTTGACATTTCTTTACTCTTCAAATTAATAACTAAAGACAGTTTGAAAGTCTTTTTTTTTTTCTTATATATGAATATCTACTATAATGCATTTTATTTTGTGTGTGGACATTAAACGTTGATGACTTTAATTTAAGTGACTTGAGATGTCAGATTTTATTTTTTAACAATTTGTTGGTCTATCTTTTGGTTTAATGTATTTGATGTCTCATTCTTAGTTTCACATTTTTTTTTTTGAATGCTTAAAGACTTTAAGGTACTTAACCTACGAATTTTTTTTATCTGACTTGTGTTTGTTTGGTAAGGAAGTTGTATTTAGATACGGTCCACTGAGTCGGCACAGAAGCTGATCTTACGATTTTTAGATCACTGTTTCCGTTGGTGGTTTTATATTGCTTTACAGTAGCTTTTGTTTGAGTCGTGCGTCGTCGTTTAGTGAATGAAAAGTTGAAGCTCTCTTGTATATTATACAGAGAGTATCCACCAAAGCTTTACAAGGAGGAGTCTTCTCCACTTCAGAAAGATCGGTTTCTTTCTTGAATACACGATGTCAGCATATTCTATTTCTGATTCCTTAGGACTTCTTTCACTTAAAATAGACCAAACCCATTTTGGAACTACTTAACTTAGGTATACTCGTATTGGGCAGTGCATCAATTCCCATTCAACTTGGGTACGCCATTAGCAGCGCTTAGGAGTGTGATTGAGTACTGTGAATTTAGGAAGCTGATCCCAGTCATACTCTACAAAACGCATCATTGCAATATCTCCTGGCTTCTGATGCTATAGAGCAATTGCAATTTAACATTAGAGACTTCGTATAGTCAGCTGATTCTATACCTTTTTATACCCTCCACAGGAAGGTATATTCACTTTGTCATTTCATTACATTTGTAACGCCAAGATAGATTCACCGGAGACCCTATAAAGTATATATATTCTGAATCTGGATCACATTCTAAATCGATTTAGCCATGTCCGTCTGTCTGTCTGTCTGTCTCTCTGTTGAAAGCACGATAGCGTCCAAACGAATTGACCTAGGCGAATGAAATCTTGTGAGAGGACTTCTTTTTACCGTCGTCAGGTTGGTATTGAAAATGGGCTATGTTGGTCAAGTAGTTCTGGTACCTCCCATACAAAACCACTATTAGACCCATGTGTCTCTCTGTCTGTTGAAATCAGGATAGCGTCCAAACGAATCGATCTAGGCGAATGAAATTTTGTGAGAGGACTTCTTTTTATCGTCGTCAGGTTGGTTTTGAAAATGGGCTATGTCGGTCAAGTAGTTCTGGTACCTCCCATACAAAACCACTATTAGACCCATGTGTCTCTCTGTCTGTTGAAATCAGGATAGCGTCCAAACGAATCGATCTAGGCGAATGAAATTTTGTGAGAGGACTTCTTTTTACCGTCGTCAGGTTTGTATTGAAAATTGTCTATGTCGGTCAAGTAGTTCTGGTACCTCCTATACCAAACCAATATGGCATGGCAAACATTTTGCATGAGTTTTATTCAGTGGAGGGTATCAAAGCATCGGCCAGGCCGATGATAACACTTTTACTTGTTTTGCTTTAAATCAACATAATATGTGACAAGAAGCCATTGACCCAACCCTACCCAAAGGATGTTTTGGGTTGTTCAAAAACTAGAGAGTTCAGTGGAAGGTATTGTTGTAAGCTCAAAAGTATCTACATAGAAACGGAAGACGAAACTAGGGTTACCAGATTAGATACGAAAAGTGAGACATCGTGAGTTTTCCAAGTGTTCAAAAATGATTTTTTTTTAGGTTTTGTACACAAAGACTTCTTTGCCTTTTTTTTAACCACTCGAAACTTTTTTCCTAACACTGATTATATGAACATTTTCTTTTTTTATTTGGTTTTTTCTTTGGGTTCCGACATTTTTCTTTTAAAAGTCGGTAAATATTGGTTTGAATACAAAAACTGACAGAGAGACAAATAACAGTACAAAACAAAAACTTACAGGAAAACAATCGATTTAAAAATATTAAAAGAAAGTATTTTGAACGTTTTCAATTGAATGCTTTCTTTTATTGAATTTTGACTTAATAAGGGGAACAGTGGATTGTGTTGGGGGAACAAAATATATCTTGGTATGAAAAAGGGGGATCTGCCCCCCTAAAGAGGGGCGTATGGTAACCCTAGACGAAACACTATATAGAAAGACTGATTGGACACTTTTGAGAAAACAGGTCTGTTGAATTTAAGTTATCGCAAGCCCACCGCATAGGAAACCATTTCCCTAGTGAAACCCTGATCTGCACAGATTTCATAAAGATGCCAAGCAGTTTTTAAATCGGCGCTCTAAAACAAAGTTTAAACAAGACTTAAAGTGGACCATGTTTCGATACTATGGACACTTTAAACGTAAGTGTAAGTCCCCCCTCGGATTGCAAGGAATCCATGCCATCTAACCGGCGTTCTCTAGATGAGCTCAGGATAAGATGATTGGAATTGAATACCTCCTATACCCGCATATTGATTGCTATGAATAGAAACTCGTTTTTTCCACAAGTTCGCTTTCGACAACTAAATGACGACAAACAGCTTGGTAAAACGATGTGATTAGTATAGTCCCTACCAGGTAAAAGTGACTAGTCCCTCGCCTAAAATTGTCGGACCATCAGTTTGAACTCCTTCCTACTAAAAAGCAAGGAAAAACTGTTGGAGGTATGTTTTCTCCCTAAAGCAAACATTTTTTTAGCATACTGTCCGTAGGATTTATTCAACAGAGGGCGCTTATTGCGATGCAACTTTTGACAGATTATCCAAATTTGATATTCTGCTGTTAATGAAACTCTTTTATCTTCTCATATATATATAAAAATGGAAATTACGATTCATTCACTCAGCGGAGCATCAACGCCCAGCCCAACCCCTTTGCCATAAAAAGCTGAAATATTAGACAAGAAATAACGAAAAATACATATTTCGAAATTCAACTATTAAAGGAGTAAAAATGGGGTCAGAGTTTGTATTGAAAAATGTGTAGGTATTTGTATTTTTCAATCCGACTTCAAACTCGGTTTGTATCCTCTATACTAGAAATAAAGAGTATTAATTTGGGCTGCGAGGCCGCGGGCAAAAGCTAGTTCTGGATAAAGCTCGTGCTTCAAATAAGGAAATGCGGCAAGTTTGTCATGACAGAACGCAAGAGCAAGACATGGTAGTTGACTCTCGAGAAGTACTTTAGGGACTAGCTCAATAGAAATGAAGGAAGGCTGGTTAAGGAGCAATGGCAACAACCATCGGCAAGTGGAGCGTACCTCCAAGTGTCAGAATCATCATACACCATAACTGATATGATTTTTTCATACAATTCTTTAATTTCCCTATATTTTTAAACAATTTAAATCATTTTTACCATAGCCTACGACAACCTCTGGTATGCGAGAATTTCAAAATATCTTTCCACTACCCTCTCTTTTATTTAATTTTTTACACTTCTACCCAAGTTTGTTTGTAGACTCAAGGTAGCTAGCAGCAAGATTCCACCCCACACTCGAGCTGACGTGCCACTGCTGCTGCTATGGTTGCAGTAATTAACCCTGCCCCTCTACAATGCGTCTTCCTCGATGCATACTGAATCTACACATATTAACTGTTTCTAAAAGTCCTACCCCCGTATTAATAAATACCGCATAGTGGCGAATTAGCTCTAAAACATCTTTTAAGTCGTAAATATTATTAATAAACATATCTTAGCTTTCACTGACATGTTTTAAGGAGCGGATAACTTAATTCAACGAATTCGGCGTATAGAGAGTGGTTAACTTGCACACACAGTTAATTTACTATACACATATTTCAAATACACGTATTCCAACAAAAAGTTCGATTGGACGCGAGAAATTTAAAAGCTGGAAGAGAATTTCAGAGAGAATCTAAAATTCGCAAACGAAAATGCTCTGAGCATGTTAGTGTCAGCTGATGGAATATGACAGATTTACAACCATGTTTAGTACAGTTTGGACGCAGTGCTGCCGTGCGTTTAGTGATAAAGAGTGGATAGCTAATATGGATATAAGATGTATTTATTAATAATAAAAGTTATCAAACGAATAAGTCCACTATCCGTATGGTAGCTAAAAGATGTTTTAAAGAGCGGATAGGGCTTTTTTATTAATTCCGCTGCTAATCTTTTGGCATGATGTCTAAGAAGACAGTAGACATTGTTGCTGTTCTTATGTTTGTCCTGCTTAAGAAATTCCTTAGTTGGGTTGCGGTTCATTTCTGCTCACAGGCCCGATGGCCAGTTGTGTTTGCCCATCTTTGAGGTGCTTGTTTTTGTATGTTTCTTTTTATAATTTCCTTAAAGTATGTGCTTTTGATAATTTCCTTAAGGGTGGGCTCACGCCAACTTGAACTCTGAACACCAACCACTGAGCCACTATGCCCACCTAGCTCGATATGCAAACTAAGTACATATATTGATCTCCCTTTCAATACCCCAGCTCGTTGGAATGCGGATAGGTAGATATAAAAACTGGCAATTTGGAAGGCTGTATCTTCGAATATTATATTTACCCAACTGAACTCTAAATGAATACCTAAGATCTGTACGACCTTCTCCCATCTGAAGCGCAATAAATCTCCTATTTCCTTCCACTATCCTCTCACCCAGATCAGCCTATTAATAATTCCTTATTGTTCATTCAGATGTGTTCTTTTTTGTTCACTTTTTCTATACGCACTATTCGCATGCGTGCGGCTTTGTATATTGCTCGCGGCACCCCTAGAGAAGTACAGATATTATAAAACGTTGACATACCAGTTATTTCTTGTTATGGGATTGGCCTGATTTTTTGTTTTCCTCTTTTTTACCTTTCGCCAAGAATTCTTGTTTTGTTGGTCTCCTTCCATACCAATTTGAACGTTTTTCGCTAATAAGGAAGGATCGCCATGCATCAGGAAAAAAATAAATAAAAATGCGCCAAATGTATCTACGCAGACTATTCGTATCTATGTGAGATTTTTTTTTATATTAATTCGCTGCAAGATATTGCGTGTTGGTGTAAACTTGTTTGAGTTTCTCCTTTTATAGACTAGTCCTATATACAGCAAAAGTATATGCACCGTACAAGGATAGCAAAGTGTAGTAGCGTGCAATTCCCATATTTGCCTTTGCATAACTGGTACTGTGGCATTGCGAACAAATTGCGATGAGATATGTAGCAAATTGATTTTAGCAGACGATAGCGGTAGCTCTGCCAAATAGCAAATTAAATGTTTTCCTTGTAAAAATTAACGATTGGATAATGTGATTAAAATGCCTGAAATTGGTAGTTGCATAGTTTTCACTATCTATTTGCTTTTTTTTTTTTGTTTTTTGACTCGCACTTTTGGATCTCCTTTTCATTTTGTTTGTTTTGTTATGGGAAATGGTGTTAGTTGACTGAAGATGGCTACTAATTGATTTGTAGTGCTCGAAGTGAACATGGTGAAAATTAGTGACGAGAAATTTTGTTTGCTGTTTTTGGTAGAGCATACCGATGTCACTAGGAGTTGGCGATGAAGTCTTGTAGAAAAGTTTGTTAAACTCAAAATTGGAGACATGTTTTTTTCTATATTTAATAAATTGTGATGTCTTCCTTCTGTGAGTAACAAGGCGAATCTATAACACAACAAACAAATCTTCAACAGCTCCTTTAAGATGGTTGCAGATAGGTGTTCCTTCCGGACTTAAATTGTACTGAGTTGTAGTTGCCCAGAAATATGTCTCCAGGAAGTGAGTTCTAAAGTTTGTGTCCCCTATTCCTTTTTTGTTGTAATCAATATGATGTTAGCATGATTTTAGGTAATTGTAGCGTTAAAATAGCGAAGCCGGACTCTTTGTCAGTTATTACGTCTTAAAAACGGACTTGACTTGACTTAAAAACGGCTTTCTCACCAAAATATTGATAAAAGAACATGACAGTCACCAGCATGACAGTTTAGAATTTATCTTGACCCTGTAACAAAATAGGTCTGTTCCTTTACTTTTGTAGTAAAAATGGAAGAAATTCTAAAAATTTATGTCATTTTAAATTGGGCAAAAAGAAGCGTGCGGAATCAAATCACTTCTGAAACCATTCTGTTGATTCTGAGAAGATAATTTCGCTTCTCGATTTCAAGTCAGAATCCACTCAAGAAGGACTTACACAAGTGCAATTTTTGTACATATACATTGTATTTCTATCATTTTTAGGGACACAACGTGGTTAAAAATAATTTCTGTTACCTTTACTATCTCTAGACCTATAGCTTCTTAAATCAATTCGTTTGTGTGAATTTTAATTTTTTTGAACGAACGGAAGGGATCTACAATTTCATGCTGAGTTGTAGGTCCTGATGCTGATGCCTAAATAAAGAAGATTTTCCAGTGAAAAAAACCTGGAACTTGTATTAAGAAATGTTCAGAAGAAACCACTGTCTGAACATTTCACTTTGCATCGACAACAATTTATTATACTGAAGCTCAGAGATCAAAAATCTACTTTTTCTTCAAAATTCTAAATTTCTTTCATTCGTAAAAAAACAAGCAGCAGAAATCATTAAAATTGTTGAGCCTATTTTCATACTTTTTGTTTTTTTTTTCCTCTCTCTCTTTTGTCGGAGATTGCTACTGTCCGATGGAGCACTCAGACACAACTACTGGTCCATTGTACTGCCAAACAGACACCTTACTTTACTGTACTTAGTTTTCCCGTCTTTCGAAGAAAGATGAGAAGGAGCTTCAGTCATGAAGAGCTTAGATGTTCCGCACTCACCACGTCAGCTCCAAAGATCCGCCACCTGATGCGAGCAAAGGCAGGCCAACTACAGAGGAAGTGATCCGCTGTATCGTCGTCCTCTCCACAAGCAGGACAGATGGTGGTGTCGCTCAAGCCAAGTACATTTAAGTATGTTTGGCAAAAGCTTGGTGGCCCAAAAGGACACCCACAAGCAGTCTGCAGTCGATTCTCCTGAGAGACAGAAGAAAAGACGCGGATCTTTTGCAGATGTCCGGACGCAGTCGTATGGTCTGTCTACACCCAGCACAGTCACGCCATCGACACCCGTGTTCGAGAAACCGAGAGTGAAACCCAAGTGTCAATGAATGTCCTAACTACAGATGCAGGCTGACCCTATTTTTCGTACTTAATACATTTTTCTTACTTAATAAATAATTTCATCTTAAAATAAAGAAAAATTTCCACAGAAATTAGTGTTTTTAATCAAGCACTTTTCAACATGTGTTTGTGGAATGTAGAGATTCTACTAGCTCCTACTTTCGACGTGCATTTCATTTCGCGTTTAGCAAGTCACAAACTATTATTCCCTCAAACAACATGTCAAAACAAACTATCTTGTTGTCAAGATTGAAAATATGTGATTTTCTTAAAATGTCAGACACCTGTAATAAGTGTAAATATGATCCATTGAAGATGTGAACAACCTTCACACTTAACTGCCCCTAGAAGGATTATCTCTTCTTCGGTTGGCTTGGGCGATTAAGTCAAGTCAAATTATATTTGTATAAAAAAAATAAAAAAAACACTTGTTTCCGAGGTTTTGAAGAAAGAACCCATTTAAATTTGATATAAAACTCAACAGAGCATTAAATTCAAAAGACCAAATCGCCCCTTTGAGTCTTTGACCGTGGTATAGTGGCCTCTCGTCATGATATGTGTTGTTCCCCGTCAGTGGGCACAGACTAAGAAATGATTCCCTAATTGCCCTGCATGACGCATCATTCGAAAGAAAATAAAAAGGATTTCATGTTGGTTTTTGGTTCTTGTTGGTAAGTAGTGATGGTTCCCATGAGCGAGTAGCCAATTTATTCAACCTGTTGATAGAAAAAGTTTATTTTTTATTTTTTTTATACATAATGACAGTAAGAGATAGGAGTACTCACTCGTATGTTTTATTCCAGGGAAGCACAAGAAAATGCGGGCTATTACCATTACACCCTAGAATAGTTTGTTTTCTTTGTTTTAAATTCTCTTCAACTTGTTTATTTCCGTCAAATGATTATTTTCGTTGAACTATTATAGAGTTAAGCAATTTTTTTTTCGCTTGAGTGTCATGGTGATGAGGGCACCTCATACTGTGTTGGCTATCTCTTCGTGGAATGGTTGGTGTGTTTTTTTTAATATGACATAAATGGGCAATTTGGCGTTTGTTCCCACGTAGAGCAGAATGGATCCCTCTTTTTTTTACTTTGAATTTCCTCATTTAAATTTTTTTTTTGTCCAAAAAGCGACGTTGTTAAATTATTTCACTTGTACTCGGACAGGACGCGTTGATTTGGGTTAACGAATAAGTTAGTCTCGGCAGGTCTTGTGTTTCTTTCATCAAATTTGAAAGATCTATTTATTAGATGTGCGTTTCTAATTGAAAAGCCTTTTGAAACGCATCAGTCATATCTTAAAGAGGTAATTGGCTACTTCGTTCTTTAATGGTCAACTACCAACGAGGTGAAAACACTTCGATGTTAACCACCTTGAGGCGCAATAAAAAAAATTGAATCTAGGCTTAAATTCAAAGCATAAAATTATATTCGAACTTATATGACGAAATTCTAAATTAACACAGGTAGCATTGTAATTATGGGGTGCCACAGGGCTGCATTCTTTCGCCTAAATTATTTCTAATCGTTATAAGCGCTATTCTTAAACCTGCTTTGTCAGCCTAAAGGCGGGGAACTCGATTATCTAAGCTCAAAATACTTGACAATACCGACGTCGAATTATTACTCTTTCACCGGATTGTAGACCTCCACCTCCACCTAATGACAGCAGGTGTCGTGCGGCTGAACATTTTTGAGACATGAAAGCACCAGACTTCTGCAGACTGTTTAACAGCGATAACGGCCATCGTACCGCATTAGGGACTTTCTTTTAAGTGGATTACCTATGTGTCGACTATAAGAACGTTGTTAGAGCGGTTCCCTGATGGTTTTTCAGAGTATATTTGGAGCCTATTCTTAAAGCTGTTTTGGACGTTTTACGCAGCAATTTTTTGGGATGACTGAGGCGTTTTTGTCCGAATTTCACAGCTTTTTTCTTTGGGCACCTAGTTTTCAAAGTGTTTTCGTGGGCGATTTGTATTTAATTTTTTGGGGTGTTTTTTTAAGGTTATTTTTGAATTTTTTTCTAAACTCGAACATAAAAAAGTTAGGGTTTGGGTCCGTATATGAATAATATTGTTGGACTTCATTTGATCATGAAGGATTTTCAAATCTGACCTGGAAATGTTTTGACAAGAAATATTTTCAAATCTGACTTTGGCATATACGAAAAAAAATGCTCAATTTTGACATGAAATATTTTTAGTTCTAAGTGCTGCTAGTATGAGCTATTGAACATGTTATTATTGGTCGAAAAATATCCTATTAACCTGACCATAACTGCGGAAGCTGGTTCGGCGACTGAACTTAAGGAGCACTCGGATTTGTTAAACGTTGGTCGAAGGAGTTATCTAATCCCTAAGTCACTTAATCGGTTTATATGTCGTTTTTAAGACCACATCTCGAATATGCCTGCCAAGTCTGGTCACATTACAATCTGCTATCTGGAAAAATAGATTGCCCTCATCTACTTCATCAGATATCCTTGGATACTAATCCTCATCGTTTAAGATCAGTAGGTACCATATTAATCCGACTACCCCATCTGACTATGACTATGACCATCATGAACAAAAATGTTCTGCAAAGCAAACATTTTTCCCAATATTTTTGACTTAAACTGCACAAAACCAACTCTGAAACATGCGCTTCAAAACTTACCGTAATCGCTGACTTCCCCATTTTCTTTTTCTAACCATAAAATTGTTAACAGTAATAGCTCTTGCCTTTAATTTATAAATTTGTTCAGATAAAAGTTCCTATATCCGATGAATAGAAACTCAAAACCATTTGCCATGTATGTACTAAAGAAAGGAGATCCTTTGATCAAATTCAACTACAGCGGCATAGGTCCCCTCAACATCTCATCTCATTCAAGATTCCGCCAGAAACCTTCAAGTTCCTATAAGTACGGTTTTAGTCGGGAAAAGTCCAACATATTGACCATAAATGTACACTATGGAAGATCTTGAAAAAGATGGAAAAATCCCAAATCTACACTTCAGTAACCATAACCATATAGTTTTGGCACCCTTGCCAAAATCGCCCGTTTGTGTAGGATGTTATTGGAGAAATATTATATCGCTGCTCCGCATAAAGGTCGGTAAGAAACCACTAAAACCTTCCAATATCAGAAAAAGTCTTAGGGTGGTGAAGAATTTTACGATGCAACAACCTTCTGGAGTCATCCTTTCGAAGTTCAACCAAACTTTCTTAATGTGATACCTATACCTAAAGTTATCATGTCCTGTATAAGTATCGCTACCACCCATTTGGGCATTCTTCGCTTCACGCTTTGAACTTCTCGTGTGGTAGAGCAATTTCTACTAACAAGTTCACAATTCACTTATACCAAGTGCAGGGAATAGCTCCGGACCAAGAAATGTCTATAGGCTGGATTATGTTTCCGACCAGTCTTTTATGGAAGTCAAGATCTTTTGTGTCTCTAAATAAAATCAACTTTTCGCTTATTCGGCCAATAAATTAAATTGTAATTCCTCCTTTTCAGATCGATCCTTCCAAATAAATCAAACCCCTAGGTAGTAGTCATTTCCAATCCCACACCTTCTGTCAATCAGTTCTAAAATATTTCCTGTATGCGGGCAACTTATCTTAGATAGCGGGAAAAATGCAGCCTCACAACAGTCTCAGTTTCAGTTTCAAGTGCAACTTCATTAGGCAGAAGACAGGAAAAACAACACAACACATGCCAAAGTAGATATGCACAGTATCTAACGCTAACCGATATGCAATTCGCATTCTTTCAGCTAATACAGTTGAAATAATTCGCATGCTTCAGCAATTAAACGGTGCGGCACAAGATACTACTTCTTATGGACACAACCGATACATAGTGTGTGTGTTATGTTATGCATGACTTATCGTTCGACGCGATAGATAGGAATGCAAGCAGACGTCTTCAATTGCATATCCCGCTCGCATAGACGATTTGTAATACATAGGCGTTGCATTAAGATGGTTCGTTTAAATTGGTCTCACCAAATTACACCCTATATCACAGCGGCAATCGACCGACCGCGTAAAGCTAAACACTTTTCGTTGTTAGCTCATCTTGATAGGTAGCAATTTCTAACACTTAGGACGGTGTCGCTTCCCGCTGTGGACTTCCGGAAAAGGCATAAAGAGTTTATTACTACCTACTCTGAGCTGGTTTCCAGAAGGCGCCTGCTATACCTGTACACAAGAGTACTAGATCCGGTAGTATGACTGGGCAGTAACTTAATTTCAAACTTGAAAACTTGCAATTACCGCGAAGATACTCGTATTGTAGTTGAAAGTTTCAGTTAAGAGCGCAAATTTACGAGAGCACCACCACTAAAGATGATGATGGATGCAGTCTGTTTGCGGGACAGGCAATTTTGATTTGAGGTTGCGAGTTCATTCGTTTGTCGGTTTGTTTGCACATACAGTTCTGTCATTTTTGACCGCTTTTAGCACGGTGTACACTGTACATATAACTGCATAGATGGCAGAGTTTGTCTTAACAAGAACGTCTTATGGTTACATGTGAAATTAGCAATTAAAATGAAGACTTACTCAGAATGCTGTGACGTGTGTGTAATTAGCAAATTACTAAATTTGACACGTTAAGGCGAACGTTGGAGGTTTTGCAGAGGAAAACATGAATTAATGGGAACAGTGACCGCCAGGGAGATGGTATTTCTAGGCCGCACTTATACCACTGTTGTGTGGTATGGAAATAAGGCTGGCAAATCTACATAAAAGCCATGCAAACAGTAGAAGATCCATCGGTTTTATTAGGTGCAATCGGTCTTTGTGTATTTCTGTCAGTTTGCGGAATTTAAAATGTTTACTTGTTGCGATGGAACAGAAACTAAATGTTGCTGCATTATGCCCAATGTTATGTCGGAAAAATCCCATTCAGATTGGCTGAGCAGCTTTAACGTGAACAAATCCACATACAAACTGACAAAGTTTACAATTTTATTATATCCTGTAGATTTAGTTGTTGAGAAGTTTATAAATGAGTAGTGAACAAGTACTGTTCGCAGTAGCGCAGTGGTTAGTGTGCTGGACTACTGTGCGGGGGATCCCACTATCCAAGGTTCGATCCCCGGAAAAACCCAAATTACATCTTAAGGTTTTTTTCTACTGCGCCACCTCTCGCGAACGTCTGACAAACATCCGAGAGTATAACTGTCATGAAAAAGCTTCTCAATTCAGCCGTTCGGACTCGGCATAAAATTGTAGGTCCCTTCCATTCGTCCCAAAAATAGAAACTCACACAAACGAATGGTTGCGAGAAGCTAGGCCTAGGGTGTCTACCGCCTGTTGCGCCACCTATTTATTTATTTATTTATTTATTTATTAGTGAACAAGTAGCGTGACATATAATTGGCGCAATTTGTGTACTTAAAACCTACGCGGTTGTGTTAAAAATTCATTGACCTAAAGACAGGATAACTTTGAAAACCACTGGAAAAATGGCCAAAAGGTTAGGAATCTTTACAAATCTCTTCTGGATAAGACGAAGGGAAGAAGAGAAAATAGAATCTGTGACACATTACCTATGTTATGTAACAGTAAAGGCTTGGACGATCTACCAGGCTTAGGAAGGTCCATTAATAGATTCGAATGGTAATCATCACTAAGCCCAATTGAAGGATATCAGAACGATGTCCATTTCGCAAATATGTGCATTCCCAACAATCTGCCATCTGAAGGAGCGATGCATAAATAGAGTTCCTTAATAAACACTGGCTTAACTAAAAAAAAATCCAAAATTCTATTATGGAACTAATCCGGGAACAACTGAGCAAAAGTATATTTAATATACCTACAGTTCAATTTGAAGTAATTAAAATTTTTTTGATACACTTATTAATAAGGAACAAGCGCAAGCTACGCATCAGGCAAGCGTTTTTTACCAAAAAAAAAAAGAAACTATGCTTTTCTGCAAATTTACTGTTCATCTGTAATTACATTGAAATCGTTTATAACCTCCAACTTAAATTTATTTTATATTTTTCATTGAAAAAAACTCTCTTAAGTGAAAAAAATATTGAATCGAACAGAACAAACAATTAACGCTTTCACTTCTTTTTTCTCGAAAATTACATTTGAATTTCTGATATAAATGTGACTCGCGTTTATACCTCTAATTTGGAGGTGTTACTACTTAAAATGCTATAACTTCTAAACTATTATAGGTACAAACATTGTTTTGTACATTTTGAAAAGACAATTTAGTAGGGCATACAAGTCTTCGGGGACATCTGTTCAGCTACAAAAAAGTTATGGCCCCTTAAACTCAAAATTTTGAAAATTTGTCGTTATTTTTTTAAATTTGACTCAACATTTTTACTTAATAAATTTATATTTTTTACAACTTTTTTACGTATGATCAACACAAGTTGTAGAAAAAGCCATTTTTTGTCAGACAAAGGTCAAACAAAATTAAGTGAGAATAATAAACTAAAACTACAGAGGCGCAGACTAGCTGTGCAGTTGGAACTTCCAGAAACAGGATTTACAGAACTCTACGGAGTAATAGATTAAACCCTTTCCATTTAACACCGGTACATGATTTACTACCAGGAGATGCGCAAGGAAGAGTAGAATTTTGCCCAGCGCAAGCATACAGAAGACAGGCACTTCCTCAAGAACATTCTGTGGACTGACGAAGCGCAATTCACAAGAGATGTCCACAATTTGCACCATTGGTCAGACCCCAATCCCCACTTAATACGCACAACATCCTTTCAAAGGTAAGAATTAAGTTATTGTGAACAACTCCTTCAAAATGTGTGCTTATTTCATAGGAGGTTTAGCGTACATGTTTGGAAACGCTTTAGTAGGCCCGCACGTTCTTCCAAAAACAGTTAATTCACATTACTACTGGAATTTGTTAAAGAACGATTGCCGGAGGTATTTGAAGATGTTCCTTTTGTTCAGAGAAGGGCGATGTTCTTTCAACAAGACGGAGCACCTTGGCACAGTAGCTGCGAGGTAACTCCATTCCTCAACCATACTCTTAACGAGCGATTTGGCCCCAACCCTTGGCCACCCAGATCTCCTGACCTAACACCCACGGATTTTTTCTTCTGGGGTACTATGAAAGAAAAATTTATTTTAGAGAAATATCGAGTCTTTTTTGACCATTTTTGTCTCAAAAAAAAATGGCTTTTACTACAACATTTGTTGATTGTACCTACGTAAAAAGTTGCTTAACATAATTTTTAGGAAATTTCTCAAAAATAAAAATTTCATAAGAAAAATTAAAATTTATTAAGTAAAAATTTTGAGAAAAAAGCATTTTAAGTAAAAAATTGTAACAACAAATTTTCAAAATTTTGAGTTTAAGGAGCCATAACTTTTTTGTAGCTCCACAGATGTACCCAAAGTGCTTAGGACTTGTATGCGCTACAATTTTTGTACCTATAATAGTATAGAAGTTATAGCGTTTTAAGTTGTAACACCTCCAAATTAGAGGTCACCTAATACAAATTTTTCGAGCTTTAAATTTACGCTTAATGGAATTTTTTAACCCGCTTAAGTGACATTTTGTTTCCACTTATCCGGACTCCGCTTAAGTGAAATATTTTTTCACTTAAGCGGGGTTAAGTGAAAAACCCGTTTAAGTGAAAGAAAGACTGTGACATTTTGCTGTTTCACTTAAGCGGGTTTTACTGTACCTCGAATTATATTTAACAATAGCGAGTGAAGCCACGGGCCAGCAGCAGATTCAATTAATATTTTTGGGCAATTTTATCGAGTGGCTATAGTACAGCGTCCAGCAAAAAGATTGACATTTTTGAAAGGGCTTTTTTGACAAACAGAAAATATCTATAGAGGCTCCACGAATGGTTCAACCCTTGAAAATGTCGAACATATTCGACAAACCATTCTGTCAGGTCGATCTGCTCGGGTTTGTTGACATTCACTGACCTCTTCGGTCCACTGATTCATCCATTTGCGATTATTTCTTGTGGGGGTTCATTTACGGCATGTGTTTAAAAGCACAAACCCCGAACACTGAAAGAATTCGTGGAAGTCGCCCAAATCGACCGACGAATGGTCGAAAGATTGTATATCATACCAACTTCAAAAAACGCCTGCAGGTGCAGACGTTAATCACTGATCTTGGCCACAACATGACAGAATGTGATTTTCCATACTTGATTTTGTCAAATGCTATGAAAATACGAACCAGAAACTGCCAATGCATTTTTTTTCTGCAAAAATTTACGAATGTATATACGATTTTCCTTAGCTTAATTTTTACATCTCAAGGGAAAAAGTATACAGGCACATCCTTCATAATTATTAATCTTTACTAGCTGACTTGATAGTTGCCGTGAAGTGGCGAGTTTATATAGAAAAATGAACAAAAATTAAACCACTTTCCGAATTTTCGAATTGTCCGGGAAATTTTTTCCATATGTATTACTTTCGTAAAAACTTTATTTGGACTATTGCGGGAACATGTCGTAGACATGCTGCATACATTTATTTTGTCAGGTGCAAACTGTCATTGAAAATGTGCCATTGTACATTTGATGCTGAAGAGTGAGCGATATAAATAAATAAATAAATAAAGGGTCCGCCAAATAACTTTTTTTTTTTTTGAAAATGCTATAGAAAAAAACTACTGAATATTTTCTCAAATTTCTTTTTTTATTTGAAAGTACAATCCTTCCGGTTAATAATGGAAAATAATTTCATTCAAATGGCTGCCTCGGCTGGCCATGCAGTAGCCTACACGATCGGTCCAATTTTTAAGCACATTATCGATTGTGTGCAGCTGTATTTCACCAATGGCTTCACGAATATTGTCCTTTAAAGCGTCAATTGTCTCTGGCATGTCGGCGTAACACTTATCTTTTACGGCACCCCACAAATAATAGTCCAACGGTGTCAAATCGCAGCTCCGCGGTGGCCAAACGACATCAGCTCTGCGGCACATAATGCGATCTTCAAAAACAGGGCGCAAAACATCGAGAGTAGCTTCGGCTGTGTGGCACGTAGCGCCGTCCTGTTGAAACCAAATGTTGCCAATATCCTCCTCTTCAATTTTTGTGAACAAAAATTCGTTCAACATGGCCCAATAACGATCGCCATTGTAACGGCCACTCCTTGCTCATTTTCGAAGAATAATGGCCCAATTATGCCTCTGGACCAAAATCCGCACCAAACAGTGACTCGTTTTGGGTATATCGGCTTTTCAATGTATGCGTGCGGGTTTTCTGTGCCCCAAATGCGACAATTTTGCTTGTTTACATACCCGCCAATATCAAAAGGAGCTTCATCTGAAAAGATGATTTTTTTGGCAAAATCGGCATCTTCTCTAAGTCGATCGCAGACCCACTTAGCGAAGCGAAAACGCATTGGATGGTCAGTTGGCTTCAACTCCTGAACCAATTGGACTTTGTATGGCGTCATACCAAGGTCTTTATGCAAAATTCGTCTCAATGATGTCTCCGAAATGTTCAATTGTTGAGAACGACGGTGAATTGATGTTGATGGCGCTTCACGCACACTCTCTGCAACAGCAGCAATTTTCTCGGGTGTACGCACTGTTTTTGGCTTTTCACGCTTTGGTTTATCGATGAGGATGCCAGTTTCTTTCACTTTTTTCACAAGATAACGAACATACGGAGCTGACGGTGCTTCTCTTCTTCCAAAATCCGTACGCAATTTTCACACACATTCTGCAACATTACCATGATTTTCAAAGTAATGTCGCAATATTTCCCAGCGTTGTTCAAACTAATTATCTGTCAAATCAGACATGAGCTAAGTGTTACCATTCGCGAAATAAGCACTAATTGAAAAAAAAAACGTTAGATGGCGGACCCTTTAGTTGGCGCAACAGGCGGATAGACACCCTAGGCCTAGCTTCTCGCAACCATTCGTTTGTGTGAGTATCTATTTTTGGGACGAATGGAAGGGACCTACAATTTTATGCCGAGTCCGAACGGCTTAATTGAGAAGCTTTTTCAGGACAGTCATACTCTCGGATGTTTGTCAGACGTTCGCGAAAGGTGGCGCAGTAGAAAAAACCTTAAGATGTAATTTGTGTTTTTCCGGGGATCGAACCTGGGATCCCTCGCACAGTAGTCCAGCACACTGACCACCGCGGTACTGCGCCCACAAGAGTGAGCGATATGCCGTAGTTAAATGGAAATTCACGTTTTTTAAATTAATAAAATGTTTGAATAATAATTTAAAAAGTTTATAATGGAAATACGGGACTAAAAATTGAATATGGGACATTTGTACGTCCCGTACATCTTTTAACGGGACTGTCCCTGAAATTCGGGACGGATGGACACCGTACTCATAATTCGATTCCTTTTAGAATAATTTTTTAGGGTCCTGTACTCATACTAATGTTTGCCTGCATAAATGCACACTTATGCAGTTATACAGTGTCCTTAGGAATCTAAGAATAATAACTGGTTCCAGGGACGTAATGTCTTCAACTGACAATTTATGCTTGCTCAATATTTCAGTCTTTTGTGGGTCATTGTCAGTGCCCCACAGGATTGCACTAAGTCTTCAGTAATACAGTAAGTGTCAAAAGTAAGTGAAGACCAATGCTGTTATTTTCATTTGTTTTGGAGTTAGGAACCCGTTTTTTTAATGTCTATAGCTAGTTAAAGTATTTCATGCCTTTGAAATAAAAATTGTTTTGTTATTGTTATTTTTACAAATTGTTGGATTTGTAGATCTGTTCCAATATGCAAAAGAAAACTTAAGAGCTGACTTACTTACAGCTCTCACACTAACGCAATAAGCAATGATTAATACATTTTATTATTTTTTTAAAATATGGCGCACGAGGAAATAGTGGAACAATTCTAGCAATACTGATGCTACTTCAATGTGAGAATAGGTTAAAATAAAATTGCATTTTGCCTGTCGACAATTGTGTAGTTGGTTAGTTGCTTATTGCTTGTTGCCTCATTATGACAGCCGCCTGACTCTACAATGTCCTTTTAGGAAGTCAAATAAAAAAATAAATAAATAGGTGGCGCAACAGGCGGTAGACACCCTAGGCCTAGCTTCTCGCAACCATTCGCTTGTGTGAGTTTCTATTTTTGGGACGAATGGAAGGGACCTACAATTTTATGCCGAGTCCGAACGGCTGAATTGAGAAGCTTTTTCATGACAGTTATACTCTCGGATGTTTGTCAGACGTTCGCGAGAGGTGGCGCAGTAGAAAAAAACCTTAAGATGTAATTTGGGTTTTTCCGGGGATCGAACCTTGGATAGTGGGATCCCCCGCACAGTAGTCCAGCACACTAACCACTGCGCTACTGCGCACACAGGAAGTCAAATAGAATAGGAAGGTTATTCTTCCTGATTCCGATGCATGCCTCGAATCTTTTTTGGTTTTATTCATATATAAGTTTCTTAGCTTGCCTCATGCCCTGAGTATTACATCAGGTTCTGACGCGTGTTTTCCTTCTCCAGTTTTGTGAATTCTTCTATGGATGTGTAATCTATTTTTCTAAATGGTCCAGGATCTATGAAATTTACGTATGCCGCCTTATGTTTTAACCAGTTCATTAGCTTCATGCACACAAATTAAGACTTAACGATATAAAAATGTAGTGCCATGACAGCAGTTTGGCGATCAGATAGTATAGCTATATCACAGTTGGTTTAGTTTCTGTCGCGATTGTATTTTGACACATCTATCTATGTCAAAGATTTCAGCCTGAAAAATGCCGGATTTTTTGCCCATGGATTCAGAACATTTGGTTCTAAGTCTACTTTACTACTGTTCCAGTTCTTGACCCATCTGTGTGGTAATTCCTATTTATGTGATTGCTCAATTAACAGACTGATTTCAGTTTTCAAGTAAATGTTCGTCTGACAAAACGCTCCACGTCGTTTTTAACTACATTCCCAATGTCCAGTGGCATGTGTTGGTCTATGAAAACATTTCTGCATGCCTTTGCCTACACTTCTTGTTAATATCTCCATTAAGATCATTCATTGGAAAACATTTATTTTCATAAACATAATAGTTAACCCCATCCGATTAGACTAAACATATTCAAAAAAAAAAATCTTGTTCACGCCTTAACTTTTCTCGCCCACAAAAGCCAAAAAACACCCAACCATATTAAATGTGAAAATTATTCCTCTCGATTGCAGTATCTTTGATAATTCATTAACTTAATCTTAAGCAGGCCTAGAGAAAAAAATTCTATAAAGCAAATAAACTCGTTTTTTTTTTTTTTTGTTTGTGTGAAATTTACTTTCACTGAATTATATTCAGATTTTTATTTTGGATTCAATTTTGGAAGAAAAACAGAAAGTCTTAGCATCCACCCCAACCAAATGACTTTCTATTCTCGAAAGACGGAAGAAATTAATTATTTTCCAATAAATACAAATTCCCACTGGAATTTATTGAACTCATTCGCATTTCATTTAATTCGCGCACTTAAACTTAAATGCGTGAAAAAGTATCTCAATCTAAACAATTGTGCGAAATAATTAATTGTTTTGTTGTATATGCGATTTTTTTCGTGTAAACATTTTTTTCTATTAGTTAGGTGCGATGTGATATTTATCTAAAAACCAGAGAGTTGAATGGCCATTCATATAATGAGCTGCGAAATTAATTCCATAAATTTCGTGTGTTTGCCTGCAGTCGCTTACTACACATCTCACTATAGCGAACTAATGAATACAGATTAATAAAACATTTTTTTGCTAATTTTTTTTTTAATGATTCCTATCTCATGTGTGAACACGGTTGGGCAATCCGCAATCACCCACCACCACCACCACCCCCTTTAGAACGCAGCGCTATAGAGATGAGAGTTAATCAAGCGATTTGTCGGTGCGGTAATCTAAAAATAAATATCCCTTGGCCTGTCCACTCTATGGAGTGCGAGTGCTCCACATTGGACCCAACGAAAATATGCTAAAATTGCGAAATATTAGCGCAAGTTCTATATTTAAGTTGGTTCTCTTCTGTGTGAGTACTTTTCGAAGTAAAATTTCTCTCAGATGTGAAACTCTAGCTTCCCACATGCGAGATGCCATCGCATCATCATCATCATCATCGTCGTCGTGGTGAGCGCGATCTATGGAATGCATTTTCTTTACGTCTTCCTCAATAGACCCGGTTTTGGTGTATCTCTACGGTATCTATGTACATCTCTTTGGCGTTATAGTGTTTTCGTGGATTAATGACCTATCCACGTAAATTTAAATCTCTGATGAACAGAAGGAAACTTTCTTTCTCACATTGTATCGCAATTGCAACACTATTCCTATGTACGGAGTACCAGTACACAATGTGCAATTTACTGCAGTGCATATCTAGTTAGCGAGTCTGCAACTGCAGTGCCCGTTGTTTTTATCTAGATACGTACTAGGGAATCTTTTGTGTTGGCGTACAGTCAGACAGTTCGCATGTCACCTGCCGAGATGTGTAATGGAATCTCTCCATTCACTGAAGAAGTCGCTCCAGTTTCTGAAGCAATCAAAAATGGCCGGCACGATGGGAGAAAAAAACTTCCTGGATGAATGGATATAGATACAATTTAATGAGCAAAAATCTATTGTTTGTTACAGATTTTAAGTGTGACAAATAAATCATAGTTAGTGAGTCGCACTGAATCAACTTGGTAGTTGGTATACAATTTCTTTTTCTCTAGGGAAAAATAATGTAATTTCATTGTTCATGTTCGGTGTTTAGTATGCAGGCGGCATTATGGAATCCATATCCGTCTGCCGGTCTTCCGTTGACATGCGGCAGACATAATATGTCTTGTGCGTTCGTTTATGTACGTTCTTGGGTAGGAAAGTGATAGTTTTCGTTTGATGTAGATATTACTTCACAAATGGTTGTCATTTTTTTTTTTTTCTTCAAAATTTTAACGACATTGACGCTTTAAATGTAAATATGGTCGGAATGGACTTTTGGTTAGTCAATGTAATTGGCATTTTATTGCATAAGGAAATAAGATTCTATATTATTTGGCTTAAATTGGAAGAACTGTTTGATCGGAGAATTTAAGACTGCAGCTTTGTGGTTTTATAATTTCCGAATACAAACTCTTCACCGGATGTTGGAGCCTCGGGCAGCGGTTGTCTGTATATTATTTGTGATATAAAATAAACTGCCATCCTGTCAAGCATGTGTATTTTCAATTCGTACTGTGTTGGCAATGTACGATGAAAGTACAAACTACAGAGTGCCTCCACAATTTCCAAGTCGTATAAACCGTTCGAATTCGGCATAAAATTATAGGTCCTTTCCATTCGTCCCAACAATAAAAAATGCACACAAACAAATGGTTGCGGGAAAGCTAGGCCTAGGGTGCCCAACAGTCCTGTTGCTATTTATACTATTTATTTTTACTGGGCCTTAAGTTCTCAATTGTTAAAGCAAATTCAATAGAAATGTTTCGATCGATTTCAGACGATCTTTGGGTTTTCGTCGAAGGCATAAATATTTAATAAGACACCCTAAACTTGCACCTTGCCTACCTATTAGTGAGGGGATCCCTACGTTATCCCCTTTTCTAAAATCCCTTATTGGACCGAACCGCAGACAAGAGTGATCTTAAATCGATGGACAACTCAGGCTGGAGTCTCCCACTAGTTCTCGACGAGCTTGGACAAAAATGTGCGGTTGAATTGTAGAGGTGGGAAGAAGTAACGTACACACAAAAAAAATACTTTAGGTTTGTTCCTGATCGTGGTTCTGCTTAAAGGTGGTGGTAGACAGGATTGTCAGATATTTAAAATAAAATCTTACAAAGCTTTTTAAACCAAAACCCTTATAAGATTTTATTTTAAATCGGATCTGACAACCCTGTCTACCATCGCATTTAAGCAAAACCACGATCAAGAACAACCCTTAAGTTATTTTTTGTTTGTATTGAATAAGTATATTTGAGAATAGACGGAAGAAAAATTGATTCTGGATAAAAACTTTTCCAAAGGACGTGGCTATGAACGACATAGCCTAAAACCATCTCACAGTGTTAAAAAACATTTGAAAAAAAGTTTAATTGAAATCTGTCTAATAATTTTCGGGCTTTGAGATAACAAAGAAAATTCCTACAGTTTTATAAGATAAAGAAGGTAGACGGGGACTCATTTTGATCAGGCGGGTTCTGGTCAAACATAAAAAGAAGCGAAGAAAACCCTAAAGAACGACAATAAACAAAAAACACTTCGTAGCAACAACAACGCACAGAGGTTGGTCTTCTCTTCCGTTCTAATCACCAGTTGGCAGACTTGTACTCATCGCTCAGTTAACGCAAGTGGTAGTCACTTGGTCAATTGACAAAATCGAAATGCAAGTTTCCTGACAGGGGAAAGCAGAAATGTCTTCCCAAGTAGATTATATACGGAGAATTGACTGTCAGAATTCAAAAACTATTCAAACAATCACTTAAAGGAGTCTGATGATGAATTAGTGGTGTAGTTCGAAATAGCTATCATTCCTACCAAAGTGACTGTGTCTACGAGTTGTTGTTAATGTAATTCTCTCAAACAATAATGCATAGACTGGAATTCGACAAAATTTCCCAATAGAAATTGTCAAGATTAATCGCAACTAGCGAGAATCGTTGTTACTCCTCGCTTCCCCATCCCCACTCAATAAAAATTGATGTTGATCATCATCGCCATTTAACAGTGAATGCAGTTACGGCAGTCCCTTTTTCAAATCTGAGAACCGACTACGACTCAAATATAATGCTCCCTTGCTCCCTAATCCTCCAATTTTCGACCACATTATCCAGCAGCTGGGGCCGTATATCATCTGTGCATCATGCACGATTTTCGAAAAATGTCTGCACCATTTTGGTTATTCTGGCGTAAGTATGGCAAAACATACAGAGCACGAAGCATCGGCTAGATTTTACTTTACTGCCCATTCGAAAAAAAATATTTTTTTTTTGTTTATTCCGATTGACTTTAATGCGCTGAGCTCAAATATGCAAAAAGTTGGCGGTCTCTTACCGTATGGGCGTGGTACGCCCCCAAAGTTAAAAAAATAACATATAAAATAGTACCAAAATTTCAGGAATAGAGTGTCCAATTTTTGTAAAATTAATTTTTTTATATTCCCTAAATATGCAGTTAACTTATAAAAAAGTTTCATCAAAATCGGATCATGAAATTTAGGTACTATTTTATATGGTACTAGCTGTACCCGCCCGGCTTTGCCCGTGGACAGAAATTGTATTGCTTATAGATCTTACTAATAATGTTCTTTCGTAAAATGCGAAAAATGAGAATAAATCGATTTTCTTTCTGTGTAAACCTGAAATACAGCAATACGAACAAAACAAAATAAGAATCATGAAAATCGGCTCAGCGGTTATCGAGTTATAACGTCATCGAGTTCCACCCCATAGAAGATGTTTTTTGTATGGGCGGTGCCACGCTCTTTTGTCCAATTTTGACCAATCTTCGTAGCAACACTCCTGGGCCAATACCTAAGATTGTCTGTAAGTTTAAACTCAATCGATTCGGCTGTTTTTGAGATATCCGATTTTGAATGTTATTTTTTTGTATGGGAGGTGCCCCGCCCCTTTGTCCAATTTTGACCAAACCTCACACAAACCGTATATAGACCAATACCAAAGATGTGTGAAAGTTTGGTTAAAAACGGTAAATGCGTTAAGGCGTGAATCGACGACAAACATTTTAGGGCTCAATAGATTTTTTGAACTTTGGGGGCGTGCCACGCCCAAACGATGAGATTTGTGCCAACTTTTTTTTTCAGATTTGTGTTTAGGGCACTGAAATCAATCGGACTGTGCAAACAAAACCGTTATTTCCGAATGGGCAGTAAAGTAAAATCTTGCCGAAGCATCTATCAGCAGACTTTATAAATGGTTGAACTCGTATCGAAGTCAATTATACCCTGTCCCTTTCCGGATGTCGCATACTTGATAAACTCCTTTGCCATTTAACCAAGTGGTACGATTTTAATGTTGTACATAGAGCATTGCTCATAAGTCTGTTGATAGAGCTCGAAGATGGATTATTTGAAACCACGAAACACGTTTACTAAATTATGTTGATTCGACACGAAACAAAAACGAATGAAACAATTTAACGCGAAGTTGGTATTTTGCCTCGCACCCGATTGTCATAATCGCTCACATGTCACAAGGAAGGAGCATCCTAGAATTGTACGGAATTATTCTAGCTTAAGCAATGGAATTGAGGTTCACTTCCAACTGGACGCGCCAACTAATGTACGGCTAAGGTCGTCCCTCTAAAGTTGAGTTTAAAACTCTTCGGGTCCGAGCATTGATGCGGTTACATGGATCGACATAGACTGGATTTATATCGCTGTGGCAATATTGATTGTCATTGCACCTTCTTCTCTAAACGGAACCAAAGATAACACGGAAAACTCTTCACTCGAAGCAACTGAGAAAGAGTACATGTTTCTATTCCAGGGGCAGGTTAAGAGATTCAAAATATACTTTCTCTATCCGAGGTTACAATATTGACCTACAATAGTTGATAACTGGACAGTAATCTATTTTCTGAAGGAACTCGTTTTGTCATACTTTCATTAGGGCGATGGCAATTTAAATACTCCACCCATTGTTTTCCCCATTTTTAACCATTTCTCCAGAGCTGCAAGCTGCAACCTTCTTTCAATCTCAACACTAAATTATCTTAGATCTAATCACTTAATCTATATATAGCTGTGAAGATCGTTTTGACAATTAAGTAAACTTTCCAAGCAACTGAATTTCACTGCTCATTGAGGTCGTTGGGGCGTCTATTGTCAGACGGCTTTGTCAATCAGAAAGCTCTGCTGGCTTTTTGATTTTTATTATCTTGACCTTCTCGTTAATTTAATGCACTCAATTGTTTCGAATATAATGAACCCACAGTCACCGCGACTACCTCTAAGCAGAGCATCGAACCCCACGGCCCATACAGCCGCATCAAATTACCCCTTTGCTTAGCCATGCCACAGCAGATTTGAATGGAGAGGGGCACTGTCTCCAAATGAATGCCTCCTCAACCTCAAACGAGGCAGATACCGCATAAAATCATTGTCTCGTCTCAGGTTGATTATTATATGAGTTAGACGATTGGAGGAGGAGAGCAACAAAACACCATCAACGGTCTATGGGGAATTTTTGAAATGTGAGATCTGCAAGTAACTGTGATCTCCTCTAGATCGTTATTCGCTCGGCCTGGCCCAAGAATTCACCCCACATGAACTGAGGGATTCAATTTTCCGCGCGGTATTAGCCAACGTTTTGTGGTTTACGATCGGTAAGGACACGTAAACAATTAATCATGTCACCCTCTGAGGCAACATGTGGTTGTAAGTGTTACCTGCGAGCAATATCATTAGCATAGATCATAACTGTAATCAAATGGAATTGGTTTTTTAATTGTATTACCCCGCCACCCACTAGATACCTACTGAAGTGGCTTGGAGTTGGAATTTGCCAACTTCACCGAAAGGCACACGTCCACGCAGGCTGGCGCCGTAGATTAGAATTATAGCCGCCTACTTAGGCTTGAAACTGCATGTGCCATTGTTGTTCGCTGAGTGTTTATCGACAGTTAAGTGTAGTCAAACTGGCTGTGCAATGTGAGAACAGTAGACAGATATAGTTTACTTGTCCGCTGGCATGCATGCAAATTGGCTATTTAATTTGGACGACGCGCTGAATCTTAAATCTCAAAGTTGTATGGTGGTGGGTGCGCTCTCTCACATATGCGGTTATTGTTACAGGCTTTCCCACGGTCGGCAGTAAATATTAAATTTAATGTGATTGCCAACGATAAGACGAATAAAAGTGACGAGTTATACCATCCGGCTATAAGCGGGACAGACTAAATTCCACAGGTTGAGCGAAATGAAGAAGTAGGTTCAGATAGGACTTTCGGTTTCCGTCAAAACGATTGACGAAGGTAGCAGGCCAAGAGGCACCATCCATTGTAAGGACACTCAAAAAAAACCCTTCATGTTTTTTTAGAGAATTAAAAATGAATTGAATTTAGAAGCGAGCGATAGAACGGTTAGAGCTGATAATGTCTTTCTTCGTTTAAGGTGGTAAAAAAAGTTTTATTGCGGCCAAGAACCAAGAAAGACTAGATTGAAATGTTCCCATAACCACGTCAATTGGACAAGGTCTAAATAAAAGACTGTATTGTTTTTTTAAGAGTCCTAAGTTCAGTTTAAAAGGATCGGATAGTTTCCGAGGTAACTGTTGGCCAATCAACGAAGGTTTCAATCCCCGAAAAGCCGATACACAAAGAGGACGGTTAAACATGCAGGAGGAAATATTATGGCTTCGAGTGGCTTCTTTGAACATGCAGTTGGTCCACCCCTTGTCCAATTTTGACTAAACTTTAGAGAAACTATTTTCGGCCAATAGCAAGCAATTTTCACAAAATATATCCCATACAAAATGGAAATTTCAATTTGTTAAATTTTGAAGGTTTTCATTTGGGGTTTTTCGAATTTTTTTCACCCAAAGAAGCATTCAAATCGGTCGAGCCGTTCTCGAGTTACTTTTTTGAATAAGTTGCTGTAGTTTTGTCCAACCACACTTGAAAAATCCGATTTATCCTCGGGCTGTGAACCTAAAATAGCCACAAATTAAGTTTGGTGCAAATCCGCTAAGTATAGTTAGGTAAGTGTTTACCAGGCATAAAGCAGATATAACAACATACATTTTTTTAAACCTTTTAGGTACTTATAAGGGAAGGCCATATATTCTTAAAGTCTAAATTTCCCGACAAACTGCCAAAAGGTCGTCGCGTCGTACCTGTGAAAAGTAGTTGATGAAGTTGTTTGGGACCTTGTAGTGTTTTGAGTTGGTACGAAATCGATTGCTCTGATTTTGCCAACACTCTGGACAAACTTCGTGAGTTTTCAGCACTTCGGTACCACTGACCATCAACGCTCATCCACACCAAACAAACATTTAGACAACATTCGTAAAACAATGTTTACAAAATATTTCCTAAATGTTTTAAAACGCGTTTGAAATGTTTCCGAAACGTTTCCCCATTTTTGAGGCATTTGAATAATGTTTTTCATTTTGTTCCGCAGTTTTAGTGTCTTCAAACCGGAATCTCATTTTTCAGCTTGTTATATTATCGTCATGAAAAGGATTTTGCAAAAGTGAGAAAAGAGAAGAAAGTTTTGGGAAAGAACATTTTTCCAAAACAAAAATAATACTTAGGGGAGAGTGGGCACATTTGAACACTTTTTGCTTTGAGGTCTCATAAAATCTTATGTGTTTAAATTATTTGACTGTGAAGTATTCTCACTTTAAGAAATACAAATAAACTTTGATTTGTTCAAACATGTCCCGACTCTTTTGTTCAAACTTGCCCCAATAGGTCAAGCGACAGAAAAATGTGCGTAAATAATTATATTTTTCATATTTGTCAAAAAAAAAACTTACCTTTATATCTACGGTGTCAAATGAGATTGTGCCTTAAAAATATATTTTACACAAAAAGAAAAGCTCACCATAAAATGTGTACACTCTTACAAATAGAAAAATTAAAATTTGCAATTTAAGCATAAAAACCTCCGCATGCGGCTACTTCCATCCGAAAGTCGTTGACGACTAAAGAAAACGGTATTATCAAGTTAAAATTTTGGTTTATGCTTTGAAATATTTTTTAAATGTTGTTTTATTAGTAATGTTGAAATGCGCCCACGTTTAAATATGCCCCAGTCTCCCCTATTCATTAATTTTTTTTGGATTCGACAAGTTGGGTTTGTTTTCCAATAGTTTGATTAATTGCACAATTTTTTCCTGGCACCACACTTGTTTCTCCATTTTGATTTGGATATTCGTCACCAACTACCGAATGAGAAAAATTTTTTATTTTCGCACTTCAAGTGGAAGTTGAACATTTGTTTTTTATAACATTTGAAAAACATTTCGCTTAGAAATGGGGGAAAATGTAGGTACCTACCATCCACACAATAAAAACGTTTTGAAAATATTTCTGAAATGTTTCTAAAACATTTTCAAAACTTTCCTAATATATTTTTTTAAATGTTTTTTTGATGTAGACAAGCCTTTATAGTTTTAAGTGTTTATTTGATTGGTTATCTATTCGAGTCTAAATAACAAATCATTTTTATTAAGTCAGAATTTTCAATCGAGACTGAACACCTTGAAATGGAAACCCGTTTCCAGCAAGATATATTTGCAATTATTCAACTGGATTTACTTAAAATTTAATTAGACTTGTCCCTGAACAAATTGCATATGCGTTCACTAAAGTTGTTTCGAGTTGACTCGGCTGAATCGTGTTCTTTCTATCGACACGAGTCGACTAATAAGTAATAACCCATAGTTGAATATTGATTCAAATTCAAAATTGTAACGATTAAAACAATAAAATATGAAATAATATAAAATAAATGCAATTTTAAAACACAACCTGAAGGCTTGTCTACATCAAACTAGTTTGGTCTTGGAAACATTGATTAAGCATCCTGTAATCTTTTTCTACTAAAATAGTACTAAAAACCCTTAGCAACTTCCGTGTAGCTTTTTTTGTTGCAAAAAATACTTAAAAACTCTAGTCGCCAGATTCAACTGTAAGGGCCAGTTTCAAAGGTTCCGGATAAAGTTTCGGATAGTTAGCCGACACATAACGCTTTCCACCAGATAAAAGCTACAGATTTTTTTTTTCTGTTTCATCGTCAAAGTCTCTGATAAACTAACTTGCGTAAAAATTTATCAGACACTAAAGTTTTTTTCGATACACATGTCATTTGGTTGTTTCGTGTTTTCTAATGTTTTTTGTTGTTTTAGGTCTAAAAAAAAACCTTTGATAAATTAACGAAAGAAAAAATTGAAGCAGCAAAAATCCCAAAAAGAATTCTAACAGGGGAACTGGAGCAGGCATCCAGATACTCCGTTTGCGGCTGAGCTATTCTTTAAACTGTGCTCCCAACCGTGCTATCGGCACGGGTCGTAAGGCACCTTCGTCCAACCCATCAGGGGGAAGGGGTATAGGATAAGAAATAGTGAGAAGGGTGATTTGCGGATGGGAGTAGGAAAAGAAGGGGGAAGTATATAAACTCTCCGGGCTTATCGAGCACTCTAATTAAGAGTTTTTGGGTAGTTCTCAGTTCGTTGTTCATCAAAACAGCCTGTCTGTCATGGGTGACCCTACTGGCGACTAAAGGCGCTGACAGCATAGCCTGTTGAATCATTACAACTTAATGACCTCCACACCACCAACGTCCAGAAAAGGACACAATTGCAAAGTGACAGCCCCTTCGTGGTAGGAATGTTTAGGAAAGTGAAAAAAATTTCCCTTCCACAGGCGTGCTACTCTGCTTCTACGGGGTCGTGTAGTATGATCGTAATATTCTTCAGATTCGTCTGCCATAAACTCAAACAAATCCATGTTAGTCTGGATTGCTGTCTACGCCCGTTAACGAAAAGCTCTGAAAGTATATTTTTTCCATCCACTTCAAATACATATTTTGTTTATCTTCCGGATATAGACTTTAACAGCCACTTGAAACGGCTGATAAATTATCCGAGACTTTATCTGCCAGCTATCACTATCCGAAACCTTTGAAACTGAAAGTTGAAGTTTATCTGACACATAAATTCAGGATAGGCTATCCGAGACTTTATCAGCTAGTCTTGAAACTGGCCCTAAGTCTCGAATTTTAAATCGATACATTTTTTGAACAGCGAGTGAAAAACGTCCCATCACGTGCGAAAATCTATTCATAAATCTACTTTTTTCTTCTGTCAAAAAAGCCATATGTGATATATGACCCTAGACTAACTTTTTTCATGGCAAACAAAGGATCACATTAAAACCGCCTCAAGCGAATTTAAATGCCAACAGCATTGGATTCTTGGATTTCCTTCTTTTTATTGCATTTTTTTAACAGAAGTATTCATCCCATACATAATTATTAAAAAAAATAAATGCCCGTCTTCAGACTTCAAAAGTATAATTTTGAACAAAAGGCAAAAATGTAAAATTAACATAAATGCAAAAAAAAACCGACATTATTTACAAAACGTGATTTTTATTTAAATGATTTCTTATAAAACATTAAAAGTTATTAAGCGCGTATATCGCTCGTTTATCATTTATTTCATATACACTGACTCAACACACTCAAAATGACAACGCGAAGAAGTCAGTCTCACTCTCAGTCTGCTATAAATACATACGGTAGGTATATAAAAAAAAATCTTTTCAAGGACAAGAAAAACGTACAAAATAATTCAAACAATTCGTCTTTATCGCATCATCCATCCAGAAGAGGCTGACAAGCCAAATAGTTTCTGGAATTTATTCCAAAGATGGCAAAACTGTCGTCTACTAATGCGTTCGGAACAGAGATTGTGATTATTGCAAAGGAATAAAATAGTCCATCGGAAGGAGGACAAACATAAAATACGAAACAAATCAACAACAAAACAGATGGCAGTCTCTGATTGCACAGCAATGTTGACTGTTGAGTGGAGAAGAACATAATATATCTCTTTTTTTTTTGTGAAATATATTTATCTGCAAAAAAAAATTGTCTCACTCTATGGTATATATATAAAAATAACGTCTGTGTATCGTCTTATTGTTTCTAAGGCTGGCATGTTGCCTCAATCAAATTCCGACTTTTTTTAAAGATCATATCTAAAAGATTTGCGTCACTAAATAGTAGCAACACGCGGGAAACAATTGACGGAGATCTGTATATTGGCACTGAATATTGTGTGTGTATGACGACATTAAATTTAATATGAATGTACCAATTCAATTAATGGAAAAGCTATACATTTGACGGAGCTTGGCAGTTGGGATCGGTGCTTCATTTCTAGCGACTTTAAGTTGTTCTGCTTTTGTTCCTTCGCTGATGACAGCACCCTTAGTTTCTCATTTTCATTCCATAATTCGCCTATAAAAGGGAAGGAAACACTTCTTCACAGTAGCAACAGCAAGCGCAAACTTTATTTATCACCAGTCAGTATAAATTACAGGACGGGAAGATCCGGCCCTTTACAATGACATATTGCAAGATTTATTGTTGCCAAAGCAATTCGAAATATTTTGTAGAAAACCTTGTTAAAATTAGGTAAAAAATCGAAATTCCCAACTCGAAGAAAATTTTTTGATAAATATTTTGAATCGCTATACTTTGAAACTTCGAAATGTCAAATGAGAACGAATGCAGGAACTTGTTAACTTTCTTAGGCGCAGTTTTAAGGCCAGCTTATAAAATCTCTAATAGCCTATCAGGCACTTATCTGCCAGATAAACTTGAGCTTTTGGTTTCAAAGGTCTCGGATAGTGATATCTGACTCTGATAGCCTATCAGCCGGTTGAAGTGGCTGTTAAAGCCTTTATATGGAAAAGAGACAAATTGGCACGGCAATATTGACAGCCACAGCACACTTCTTAAAGTCACAGTTTGCAACGACACATCATTACAGCAACACCAGCATCATAAGGATGTTGGACCTAAGTCCCAAATTGTTGATACAAACTTTACGGTGACTTATTTCAGTTCTCTCAACTCGAAATGCTGACATGCTGCAACTGTCTTGAAAATTTAGTACTTTATTAAATTTCAGCAGTTTATAAGTTACTAGCGAATACCCAGCGTTCGTTGCCCTTGCTGCGCCTAACAAAAAGAAAGCTTCATCCAAAAAGAATCAAATTTTGAATCACATTTTAACATGCGTCATGACTCACTTGGACTTGAACCAGCAAATTAGGTCCATTGTGTACCTATTTCAGATTCCTAGGGAGATCCGATTGAAATTGGATACTTTCAGTGTCGTTTTTCCTTTTAGAATCATCGAGACCTATAAATATGAATTCTTAGGTGTCCTCTCTATATTGTCCATAATTCTATAGTTCATCAAAAAAGTTGCTAACGAGGATCCGCTGCAGAGCTGTGCAGGGCAGTTGACGTTGACCTTCAGCCTTTTTGATAGCGGTTTTGGTCACGGTGTTCCCATACTACATGTCCAAGGGCTTGAAATCCACAAGGACGTCCCGTCCAGGTAGGTACTTGTTTGTCCTGGATATTGAAATTCGGCTGCATCCCTTTTAAAGTTATCTACAACTACAATATTTTTTTCTTCGCTGTGCTATAAATTTTCCTGTGGCTTAGATTGTCAAAAATCGCTATGGGGCCATTATTTGACAGTTCTCATACCCTGTTTAACATAATCTAAAATTGCTACATCGTCAGAAAAGCTCTCACAATGAAGCCTTCCTATATCGCATGGTATCTTTAGCAGCTTGTCGTTTATCTAGCCTCAGCTTAGCATGAGTCAAACCAGTACCATAAGCTGCTCTTAATACTATCTTGTCTCAAGCTTCTTATAACTACATCGATTAGATAGGAACTATCTCAAATTACTTTCAGGATCTATCTTTCTCATCGCCCTCCATTATGTAGTACTGCGTCCAAATACGAGTAGGCGTGTTGCGACTGACTTACGTATCAGTTATTTTTTCCATGAATGGCATTAGCCTGCAATCCTTGACTATAGTGCAGTTGGTCTTCCCTGCCTTAGGGACGAATTGAATATTCCTCTTGCTATGTTTTCATAGCTTTCCCTCGAGCTATGCTTTCAGGACCACACGTCTCTTTCTGCAGCACTTTCGTCGATAAAATGTTAGGATATCCAAGAGTTCTTTGTCTGTGGTAGCGTTTATATATTTTTTTGCTTAATGGTTCATTGAAATTGAACAAAATTAAAAATCAACTAGATCTGCCTAAAATAAATAAATTTTCCATCATAATCCTTGCTCCCTTCGGATATCGTCGCGTCGGAATGGCTTTCACGATAATTGCTCGTCGGTCGTGATTTTGGGATACCTGTTTTATTGACACCCACTATTTTTGGTCCGTTTACAAATCGCGATAAAACTCCCTATAAGTATATTAACCGGTATATTTAAAATGTCAACCTTCGCACCAACACACCCACTAGCATTCGACTACTTTCTATTATCTATCAACTATTGTCGTCGCCGTCGTAACTCTTTCTTGACATGAGCCAATCACCCTTCTAATGATTTAATCGATATGCTGTAATCCGCTTATACAAGAGTTCTTTCTTAGCATAAGCTCGCCAACGATCTTGATTAGACTACCAATTCTCGTTATAGATACCATGTGCTTGTGTCACATAAACGCCAACGAGCATTCTTTTCTCCGCGTTAAGCATGTTCAAGCAACCCATTCACCAGGCACTACAATATAATTTATGCCTCAACTAACTGTAGTAAGTTGACGTCTCTTGCCTATGGCACTCCGCGAAAATATTTGCTAAATCTTCTATAAATTCAACACGTCGTTTAGGTATAGGTATTCTTCTTCGTTTGGAGATGAATGCTAATACCATTTCCAGTCTCCTCACAAACTTGGCTATATTACCATTTTATTGCGTAACCGAGCGCGATTTCTGTTGAATTGAAAAACCCGACATTAAAATGTCATCGACCACGACCACCACCACCACCATCACCATCATCAGTTCAATTGAGGTAAATTAAAATGCAATCCATGTACAATCTTTGACAACCAAAATTGTTGCCATCACCGTTTTCTTCCTTTCATTGGACTTTTAAGTACCATTAACTTGTTTCTAGTTTGTATAGTGTTAAAGTTCGCCTACCCATGCCACCATCATCGGCAAAGTGTCTAAGTACCTACATGAAATGTGTCTAACAGTTTTTTCTTTTATGTGTCTTTTGGACACGAATCTCATCGATTGGCCATCTATCTAACGAATAAAAAAAAAAACAGAAAAAAACTAAAAACAATTGTCTGCAGTCTCGCGCATAACATGAACTTCCTCTCGTGTTCGCTGTATAGCTGTCGTCGACATTCAGGGCCAACTAACTTACTAACTAGCCCCGATGGATGATGGTATGGATGGCGACCACACCCCCACTTCCGCTCCCCCGAGTGGTATTAGGTTTTAGCTTTTCACGGTGTCATTGTTAAACGGATGTCGATTTATGTTTCGAGTTTGAGAGAGTTGCCCATTGTGAACGGTGTACCTTTCCCTTGCTGCACGCACTACCGAGACCCGACATAGACTCTGCTTCGTCACACAATTTTCTAATAATAGTTCGTTACACAGAATGAATTTTCAAAAAACAAAAAAAAAAATCACAAACCTACATTAGGTCAAGATCTTAACGGATAAAAAAAAAGTCTGCGATGGGCGGGCAACATGGGTATTTAATTTCTCGAGTCTAAACGATCGTTTTGTTGTGAAAGCGACCATAGTATCTGTGGCACGAATTTGTAACTTAATAGATAAATTTTCCATTTGCAAACCACCCTCAATTGTATAATATGAATAGATTCATGTTTCACCGTTGACCTGTATCTTTTATGTGAAATGCTGCCTTCATAGATACATTTTTTGCATTATTCACATAACAAAATGCCCGCCAGTGCATAGAGAGATCTATTTCTACACGACCTGTATCTGTCATGGCATATACAATATTTTTTTTACATTCTTTGTGGAGACATAAATGTCTGATTGAAGTTGTTTCCTATTCATGATGGTGTAAAATTTGTATTTCAAGGGAGGAGGAGGCGGTGGCACAACCGGATGCAATCACAAATCACTTCCTGAGTCGTTCATTAAAACCACATCATACAATTCAATTGGAAAAATGTGTGCTTTTCGTGCTTCTTATTTCAGCTCTTCGTGTGGATTCAATAAAACAAAAACTAAAATTTTCTGGGTCAGTTTATTACAGACGAATTGAAAACCCTGAAAACAGTTGAACCAAGGGCGAATTGGGAAATTGCAATGCATGAACATGTAAACCGATTTTCAATATTGTTCATGCAGTTGCTCTCTATTGATCGGTAAAACACACAACTTTGGGATGGCATTCACTTAGATTTATTCGGTGAAAAATTAAAATGTTACTGAATTGAAATAGATAAATCATATTTACATCCAAAATTGATTTAACGCCTTTTGGGTGTGGAAAGGTCAGAGTTATACGTTGTGCGAGTGATTTATGATGTGTCACTGTCAGGCTTACAATAAAACCGACTACAATAGAGATATAGAGATGATTCAAAATAAAAACTCAATACAGTGATGGTCTAATTAAAGTTGGCCGTTACAGGTGTTGGACAATTTTGAGGCAAAGTTGCTGTCAAGTTTTCCTTGAATTTTATTAAATTGGTTTTAATATTTCGTTACGTCTAAAATTAATATTTGAATGGATTTGAAAAGTCTAATTAAATTTCGGGCTGAGGATTTTTTGGGTTCCGAGGTAGACGTCCTTAGAAGAAATGCAGTTGAAATTAGGTAACTATTGTGGTAAAGGAGAATGTACATTCAGATCTAGGTTAGGTTAGGTTAGGTTAGAGTGGCAGGCCGCATTAAGTGCAGCCTCACTTAGGCCAGAGGAGGCCCATTGTGATACCACAGGATCTAATGATCTCACAACTACCCATTGAACCAAGAGGAGCTGAGAATGAAGCGTTGGAGGCAACGTATGCTTGTATTAGTGAGTTCGCCAAAATTATCGAAGAAATATTCTCCGAGGTGTAGTTTTCTGCGTGCTGAGAGGGCTGGGCACGTGCATAGGAGGTGAAGAATTGTCTCTTCCTCCTCCTCGTCCATGCAGCTTCTACAGAAATCATTGAAAGGGAGGCCCAGTCTGAGAGCATGTCTCCCAATAATGCAGTGTCCCGTGATGACACCTACTAATGTGCTTATGTTAGATCTGTTTTTGTTTTACAAGATTGTTGGAGCGCTTAAGATCCAGCATGGGCCAGATCTGTTTCGTGATGGAGCACGTGGTGCAGTGTGACCACCTTCGATTGGTGGCGCTTATTGCATTTTGTTTAATTAAAAGTTTACACGTATCGAGAGGCATATATAGATTCTCCTTTTCCGGTAGAATCGACAAAGTTGTGCCATAGCGAGTTCGTCGGCCCTGCAATTCCCCGGAATGTCCCTGTGGCCCGGCACCCGTATAAGGTGAATGTTGAATTGTTCCGCCATCTCGTTAAGAGATAAGCGGCAATTGAGGGCGGTTTTGGACTTGAAGATGACCGAATCCAGGGATTTAATCGCGGCTTGACTATCGGTAAAAATTATGATATCCTTAGCAGATATTACATTATACCGTAGCCACGACAGGGCCTCCTTGATCGCCATGATTTCCGCCTGGAACACGCTACAGTGATTAGGAAGACGGAATGAGATCGTACAATCTAAATCTTGGGAGAAAACACCCCCCCCCCCCTACTCCTGTTTCCGTTTTGGACCCATCTGTGTAAAAGCAGACGGATCTTTTTTGAGACACTACATCACTCTCCCAGTCAGTCCTGGAGGGTATGCAGGTTTCGAAATTTTTACTGAATTGGAACTGGGGGAGGGTGTAATCATCAAGTATCTTTTGGAATGTATTCTATTTTATCTAGAATAGACGAGTGACCAGTTTGTCGACTAGTCCACAGACGGATTGCTTTCATGCGGATGGCTGCATTCGCTGCCACTTATTTGCAATAGAGGTCTAGCGGTATCAGGTGGAATAGTATGTCCATCGCCGCTGTTGGAGTGGTCCTAAGCGCACCACTGATGCACACACAAGCCGTTCGTTGAACACGACTAAGTTGTTTACAGTGAATAGCCTTTTCAAGCGCAGTCCACCAGACTACGACGCCATATGTGAGTATAGGTCTAATGACGGATACATAAAGCCAATATGTGATTCGAGGCTGGAGTCCCCATTTGCTACCAATAGCTTTTTTGCAGCAGTATAATGCCGTGGTGGCTTTCTGAACCCTCTGCAGTATATCTAGAGATTCTAGGTCTGAATGTTCTTATTTGGTCCTTTTTGTTGAACATTTAAGTGGCTTGTACTCCGAATGAGTTTCGCGCCGATGTTGTGTCCTGTGTTTTTTTTTTTTTTTTTTGAGTGAATGTTTTATTTCCAATGGCTTTAGTTTTATTTTTATAAAAGGCTCGGGATCAATCTGAAGATTGCTTGGATGGCTTAGAGGTAAGACTGTTTCTTATATGACCAGCTATAAAAACACATAAAAACAACACTCCACATACCTCATTATTTCATTTTTTTTAAACACCTTTGCCAGCAACTTGATATGTGGTGTAAAAGTTTGGATATTTTGGTATTTTACAAAAACCTGGGGTAACACTTCCATTCAATTTATATTCAAATCACAACACATCCAGGTATGTCTCATCAGCCATCTGCTCATTTTCTCAGAATAAAAATGTCGCTGTTCCGCTCCAACAAAGAAAACGACACACAGAGTTTGATCAAGGGAATGTGCTTTCGATATGTTCACCCATCACCCCAACCCCAAAGCAGAACCACCATCAAAAACAATTTGATAAAAGTCAGAAAAAAAAAATTCAAAAAGGGGGCGTGGCAAGTTGCACACAAATTTTGATCCGTAGTCTCCTCTAAAGCTAGACGTGTCAATTGTTGACATGCCGACGTTAATATGACGTCAGATTCTTTAATAGAGTTGTGTCTAGACAAAATTTTACGCTATATTAACGACAGCATGTCAAATATTGCAACGTCCGATTTTTGTGGCACCTATAAGGCGTGAAAGTGAATTGCTCTAATTTTTAAATCGTAAACATTTCTTCGGAATTAGAGAACACGAAAATACAAATACTTATGTATGTTGAAGAAATAAATTATAAACTCAAAGGATTATTGCATAGCTTAGTAAAATATTTTATAAGAGTTTGTAGACCAAAGAATATTATAAAAGCCCTTAGCTCACCCATTATTGACTCCAAATCAGTACTGCTCTGCTTCAATACCCTACAAACATTTAGTACCTGAAACAAAACTAGTTTATTGTGGGTTCCCGGCCATGGGGGAATTGAAGGAAATGAAAAAGTTGATGAACTAGCCAGAAAAGGCTCGAAAACTCCTTTTATAGGACCGGTACCTTTCTGTGCAATTCCCAGATCAGCTTTAAATTCGGCTACAAGAAGCTGGAAACGCAATAAGTGTAACTCACATTGGGAGAACATCCCTGGGTTATACAGTCCAAAAAATCGTTTCAGCCTTTTAAAAATGATGCCAAAAAGATACTTAATCTACGCTACGCAGCCATACAATATCAACATTTTAGTAGGTTATCTAACAGGTCACCACGGTTTGCGATATCACCTTAAGAAAATGAAATTAGTCGACTCAGTGGATTGCCAATTATGTCTTGAGGAAGACAAAACAGAACGAAGTCTTTTTTTTTTCAGGGAAGAACTAAAGAAATCCTACGCTGAATGGATCATCAGCTACATTAGGAATGTAGAGACGCTACTAACCTAAACTAAATTATGACGCTTCAAGCACAATAGATCTCATAGGGCGACACGACATACATCGCTATGGCGAGTCAGGAGTTTAATAAAAAAATAAAAACCCAAAGACAAAAGTGCGGTGTTGAATATCAATAGTGATAGTTGTTTTAAAAAAAATAAAAAATTGTTTAGGGAAAAATTAAAATTCAAAACTGGGCAAACAAAAAAATAATAATTTACAGTCTTATTGATGTAACCAAGGTAATTTTAAAATAATATTTTACCTGTTTTGCAAATAATTTTTTAAAATTATTATTCTTTCCGACACATCTATTAATGGTAAACTTCAATTTGGTAAAAACAAAATAGATTTGATTTACATTAAGTAGGTTAAATATGTACCACAAGAAATAGAATAGAAAAGAATAACATATTTTCAAATTCCAATTTTACACATGACCTATTCATTTAAAATTCGTCTAGAGCTAATGGTATCTGCCTTCAATTCTGCCAGTTGGCAGGGGCGTAGCGAGGGGGGGGCGTGGGTTGGTGTCGCACCCCCCACGCTTTTCAAGAGTCGGCAAATCAACGATCAATTTTCAAAAATTGGGACTTAAATTTGGATTTCCATTAGGTATAGGTTTTTAAACTTGTAAATGTATACAAAAGTCGGCATTTTCAAAGGTTCCAGATGAACTCCTTAAAATCGGTGAATCGGTGAATTTGCCGACTGAAATCCTTAAAATTTAGCGAGTTTAGATTCGATTTTAAAAAGGACGGTCAGCATAGGTGAGATTGCTGACTTTAATCCTTAAAATTTAGCGAGTTTAGAGATTCGATTTTAAAAACGGTCGGCATCGGTGAGATTGCCGACTGAAATCCTTAAAATTTATCGAGTTTCGATTCGATTTTAAAAAGGACGGTTGGCATTTCTAATTTGAGGTTAAATTCGAAGGAATGTGTTATTCGCTAGTTCGCGGCTTGATGTGGAATGCGAACTTTAACAATTCGCGGCAAACGTGTTTTTGGGCAAATAGGAGGATAATTAAGTATCTCATCAAAATGTATTAAGAAAATAAGTTTATAAACAGTTTAAATAACGAAATTTCGAATTCCAAACTTTTTGCCGCGAACGAAAACACCCGCGCGAATTGTCAAAGTTTATTCGCAATCCACATCATTTAATACGCGTTCCACAAACTAGCAAACATTCGTTCGAACTTAACCTCAAACTAGACATTGTGGGTAGAAACTGATGGCTGAAATTAGCGAACTGCCGCGATCTATAAAAGTGTTCATGAACGGACTGTCAAAGCTTGCGAATAGTTGTTCGATCGTAGGTAGTTGGTCGCTCTTATATGTGAATGGTCTTTTAGGTATTAGCCCAGGGGTGTTCCTGTTAAGATTGGTCAAAATTGGACAAAGGGGCGTGGCGCCTCCCATACAAAAAACATCTTCTATGGAATGAAACTCGTTGACGTTAGATATAACTCGATAACCACTGGGCCCGATTTTCATGATTTCTATACAGTCGGCAAGTTCCTGAAATAAGTCGGCATTTCAATGAAAGTCACCCCCCCCCCCCCCCCACGGGGCTCAAACCCTCGCTACGCCCCTGCCAGTTGGGTCTTGTAATGAAGCAGGCCAACATTTTACTACAAAGTTTCTAGGTAGTAGAAGGAAACACCACCTAGACAAAACATATTCATATGTCTTGTTCATGCAACCGAACTTTAGTTTCAAAATAGAGAGTCGTTTAAAAGAACGTCGAAAAAAAAAATAAAATGCTACTCACAAAAAATTGTTTAAAGACAACGCGTATCCTCATTAATAACGTGCAATGAATGGACTTAAACTTAAAAGCCGACCTTGATTCATATAACGTATAAGGACGGCATTTAAGGTGAAAGCCAAATATTCAGTTGATCAATTAACCCGCTGCTGGTGTTTGTTCTGATGTGAGACATTTGTTTATTCATTCGATTATAAATCTCCTTCGAATAAATAGGTAAACAAAAAAAATAAATAAATATGTGGCGCAACAGGCGGTAGACACCCTAGGCCTAGCTTCTTTGTGTGAGTTTCTATTTTTGGGACGAATGGAAGGGACCTACAATTTTATGCCGATTCCGAACGGCTGAATTGAGAAGCTTTTTCAGGACAGTCATACTCTCGGATGTTTGTCAGACGTTCGCGAGAGGTGGCGCAGTAGAAAAAACCTTAAGATGTAATTTGTGTTTTTCCGGAGATCGAACCTGGGATCCCTCGCACAGTAGTCCAGCACACTAACCACTGCGCTACTGCGCCCACCGAATAAATAGGTAGTCCGATAAATTCAGTATAAATGTGCACATAAACAAAATTTGTCCTATTTACGGCATTCCTAGTCACCACCGACCGCCTTTGGCTATAAAATACGCACTTTTAAACACTTAAAAAAACTGATACTCCCTTCATGCGAATCCAATCCAATGCCAAATGGTTTTCAAATAAAAAAAATCCCCCTCTCCCAAATTAACAGTTTCTGTGAAGCAATTTAAAACAAATGCCAGAAAACCATTTAGCTTCACATGATGAGAAGTCTGGTCTTGAGTATTATTTTCAAGGTTAAGTGGGAACAAAAAAAATGTGTTTCTTTGCCTACGCTCCCTCAATTTGTTTAAACAAAAGAGGCATTTAGCGAGAAGTCACACGTGAAATTGCTGCTTTCAAACAATTATTGCAAACAATTTCTTTTCCAAAAATTTTCACAAGATATAAATACATGGCGAATTGAAGAGTAGTGCCGCGTTAAACTACTTTCGACGCAATTGGAATCGAATGGCCTGGCCCGTAATTAGCTCAAAGTCATAAATCTGGCAAAGCAAAGGCATTTCGCTTTTAGTATTTAGTATTTAGTTCTCCATACTTAATTGTAGTGCTCGGGCATATTGATGTTGAATGAACTGCGAAATGTTGCCGCCAGCACAAATGCCATGTCGGGCGGTGGGGCATTGACGATGGGGCGCATTATTTTGTTGGTTGAATAGGGTTTTGGTTTTTTTATTTGCGACGTAAAATAGGACCAATCACAATTTTTTTTTTTCTTTTATCACAATTGAACAATAGATTTCTAAAGAAACTCTCGTTGAAATTATGCGAACTTTTTACACATGTGGTAGATACTTGGGCTATTTCTTCAATGCGATGTAATTGTAAGTGGATAGTGGAATGAATTGCGTTTTTGCGGTGTATTGGTGAATGGGTTTTAAAGCGAACAAGAAGTCAATAAATGAGGGTAACAATGAAAAGAATTTTTTCCAATCAAGGGGGGAAAATGAGGTTGAAAATATTGTAATGTCAATAGGCTTGTTATAGCTCAAAATGTATTGAAGATATTATTTTAAGTACCTATTTTGTGTAGGATAATGAAAATACGGTTTTTATATACCTATGCGTATCCAAGGTAGATACTAATAGTGGAAGCCAAATAGAGCAAGTTTTAACTACTTCGAAGCTATATCTGCCCATCGTTGTGCCGGTTTTGAGAGTTCTTTCTCGAGCATAGCTTATATTAGGTGAGGTTAGGTTGTATAGCGTGAGAACTCATCACACACGTTTCGGCATCATATTATTGTGTCCATCGCCATCCTTGGCAGAGCTTATATATGTATATGATTGTTTTTTCTTTAGAGGAGCAGATCTATAAATGACCATATAATGACCATGCTAATATAGCTCTATTAGAAAAATAATTGTGTTCCATTACTATTTGAGTATAGGAACCATGGCTGGGACGAATAAAGCGCAATTTGGAAGCCTTTCGACCAACTGGGGTCTTGCATCGGAAGTCTATATCTACTCGTGGTGAAATGACACGAATCAGCTATAAAATTAATTGCGCTGGAAAAAGTGTTGTCAATTTGAAAAAAAAAACTCTATAAAAAACACCTTTTAATTAATTTTGTTCTAATTAACAACTAGACCCATCTACGCCGCCTACGTTTCAATAAATACTTCCTATCGCGCCACCTACTGCTTGCCGCGTTCTTCCGATAGTGTAAATGTCATCAAGTTGACTCAAGTTGATTGGACTTTGGCAAAATTATGCCTCTGATGTTAGCTTGTGATTTTCGTAAATCAGTTTGAAGGCGATTTTAACTGCTGCATAGACGAACGAGTTTGGCAGCATGATAAATCTTGACTTTGTCCGTCTCTAACTACGCTTTTGTAGGCGACCTTAAAGTCGATAATGCGATGGTGGGTATCGATTTCAAGTTCCTGGATTTTTACTAAGGTTCACCTGAGTGTGGAGATTTGGTTTCTTGGCCTAAAACCGCTAAAATATGAGTCGATAACGCTATTGGGGTTCGCATGGCATACCCTACTAGATCTTCTACATATTATTCAGGAAAGTTGTTTCACTGTGTAGTTGGCGCAGTTCAGAGTATCTCCGTTCTTGTATATCGTGCATACGTGGTTCCAATAATCAGGTACCTACACTTTACAATTTTGCAGTTAAATTGGTACATCCTCCAAGTCATCTCTCTCTGCTTCGAAAGGTTTGGCCGATATTCCATCTGCTTCCGTAACCTTGCTACAGACTTCTGTTGGCTTAATTCGTGTTGGTCTGGTTAAGATAACGTTTGAGAGCAGTGTTCTACGCCATTCAAAAGTTTGCAGAAGTATGTAGCTTTCCGAATCCATCCCCTGAGACTAATATCCTTGGAGAGAGAAACCCTTTTTGGGTTTCCTCATCTTATCTCACTACCTGGATGGCGCTTTGGCCAACTCTGCACCAGAGTCTTTATTAATACATTTTTCGTTGCTTTATTTCGTCATGTATTAGTAACAATATTTTGTTACATTTGTAGGCAAGTTAACCCGAACGCACAATCTCCAATCTGGATGGCCACGCGTTTTGTTGAACCCCTTGCTTGAAAGGGGCTCGATATAATTTCAAAATCAGTTACCCACTTTGGGTATTAGAGCTTCCATCGGGCTATTAAGGGTGCTTCCGTCATCAGTAGTAGGTACAAATTTCTACCGATCTGCTGACACAAACATGTCACAGCAGCTCAAAAGTTCGGCTTGACTGGAACTACGACTACAGTTCCATTTAATTTCATTGACAGCTTTCGTCCCCTGACATCTCAGAACAAGAAGAACTGTCATCATTTGGTGTAGAGTATAGACAATAGGAATTGAATTGTTCCTTCTCCTTAATTTTCTGATAAAAGAATAAAAAGCCAAACATATCAAAATAGACCGTCGCGTCGAAAGAAGATCAATATTCATGCAATATTTGCTTAAATTATTTTAAGTCTTTTTTGATTGATGATCAACGTCCAGCCCAAAAGGTAAGAGCTAGGAAGCAGATATTTTGAAGCAAATTTCCTTTTATGGCCAAAGTGAGCACTTAGAAGCCATTTGGGGAAATTCGAACTCCTAAAGGGGGTAAAGGGGGCCAACGTTTATATGGGAAAATTCGTATTTTTCATCCGATGGACTTCATTAAACTCTGTTTTTGTACTCTATAAATATCTTTGATTTTTGGCCCGAGCCCGAGTTATTAGCGTTGGCAATATATTCAGTTTGTATGAGGAACATTTTAGTTCATCCTATCGAGCGCCAGCGCGTAACAAAGCACACAGCTCCGTAACAGGAGCGAAGCGCCGGATAAATGCTAGTTATTTATAAAGGAAAAACTCTTTTTTATTATATTTATAACTAGCTGTATCCGCCCAGCTTTGCCCGTGCACAGGAATTGTATTGCTTAGGTCTTAGATAATAATTGCTTAGGTCTTAGATAATAATGTTCTTTTGTAAAATGCGAAAAATGAGAATAAATCTGGAATTTTCTTTCTGCCTCAACCTGAAATATACAGCAATACGAAAAAAAAAAAAACAAAAAAAGAATCATGAAAATCATATAAGATGTTTTTTGTATGGGAGGCGTCACGCCCGTTTGTCCAATTTTAGCGTGGCGATATCGATAATGGATGTAATTTATTGGATATATAATGTGCTGTGCACCCGCTCTTCATCGCCCTCCCTCTCCTTGATCATGCTACTTGTTTGTAATGCTGTATTTCCTTTCCTTTTTTTCCCTCTTCCCATGGAATCCGAACAACTACCTACCCCAACCCTACACTGTTACCATACACCATATCGAATTAAATTCTGAAATGAAACCTGTTTTGTAGGTAATATACATACCTACATATATAACTGACCATAGCACTCACTGCGAAAACAAATCAACCCTTTTCGAATGTATAGTATACGTATTGTTTTTGTTTGACGATCGCAAAAGTATAAACATCCATTTGTAGCAAGGTATATGTGTAGGTATGTATATATTTTCACTTCAGAAAATAAAAACTGGCTAAAAACTGTTCCTAAGGACGTAGCTATAAACGACATAGCCTATAGCAGTCTTACAGTCTTAAGGAACATGCTAAAAAAAGTTTCATCGAAATCTGTCCAGTAGTTTTTGAGTTTTTAGCTGACAAAGAAAAGTCCTACAGTTTTATTATATGTATAGATATGTATAGATAACGTACAACCAACATGAGTCACTCTTCAACGGCAACTAACTTTTTTCTCTTTAGACAACTGTTTTTTATTAGGACGCACTTATATTATACATATACTTCCCATTCTTTTATGACTCAAATACACAATAACACAACTTGTTAACATGTTGTGCATATACATTATCATCGTCGGACACTTATGTACTGTACAGCAGAAACTAGAAAGTAGCTGATATAGTTGTAGCTGTTAAAAAGCCGTGTAACTATAAAGTCATACATACAACTTAATTATTGTCTTAACGATTTCTTTATTGTCAAAAATGGCTTATACTCTCTGGAATGTGAAAAGCAAATTGTCGGTAGACAATTATTACCTCAAATCTGCAGATCTGCAAATTTACCTCAATTCCAAATTTCCATTACAAAAATATGAGAAACAAATTGACACATTAACGTCAGCTTGCCATCATTCTCAACGCACAATACCGACAGTAATACACGTATATTAGGGTCAACGCTTTGACGATCGTCTGTGAAAGATTTCACATCTGAGAACAATACGTTCTTTCACAATGGCGAAAGATTAAGATGGACATAAACCATATTTTCACCCGGGCCCCCGCAACTTGAAATAATAGATCACACACCTAAGACCTAAAAGATGGCTAAAGTGTTTGTTAAAAAAAAATCACTTACACAGTTACAATGAGAATAATTCTAGCATATCAAACAACAGGTTGCTGCTGGCGTGAAATGTATATCCATTTGGAGCCACCATCAACCACCCACCACCGACCGCGCCGCCACTGGCGGTCGACTCTTCAAGCCACAAGTGAGGAGAAAAGGAATTAAAACACCGAATCCCATTCACAGGCACACACGTCACATGGTGATGGCCATGAGGAGATACGCGGCTATCTGACAGATTACAATATAGCCAGAGAAGCGAACACTGTGCTGAACAGATAGATGCATTCTTGTGACGCTCGGATAACTTCGAGGGGAGGGGACCACCTCCCCCATTCGTGTGTGTACAGGTGTTTTACAAATTAATACAACGAAGCAGAAGGGCTCCTTTATATTCCCATACCCTAGGGGTCGAGTCGACATTATAAAGTTTTTTTTTCTGATTTAAAATTGGAGCACACAACGTGGAATGCAGGGGAGAAGCTACATTATAAATTACACTTTACAATGACGAACAAGAGAAAAAGAAAATAAAATAAAAGGGGAACAACATACACGAAGCAGGAAATGTAGTCATGTACGAGTGTGTTCGTATGGAAATGTTGAAATATTGCAGGCAACCACCGGTGTTATTGTATTTACGCATTTTAATTCTTATCATCCATTACGAGAGTACAAGGTACAACAGGTGGATGGTGGATCGTGGATGGATGGTGTAGATGTCAGTGTGTTTGTGCGGTGTTAAGTCGGTTTTGAAATTCAAATGTGCTGCAATTCGCATTTTTTACTATATCTACTGTCAGCAGATGCACCTGCTGCTGTCGATATGATGTTGCGATAATTTTGTTTAAAGACTCAGAGCTTCACACACGATTCAAGAAAAATAAAAAAAATTGCGCTTAGCCAATGTTTTTTTTATCAATTTTGTTGCAGTCAAAAATTCGGGGAATCAAATTTTTATTTCTAAACAGCGCGATGATGGCTGGGCGACTTATAAAGGGTGTCACATAATTTACGCAAAATGTAATTTTATTGATTCATAGAGTATACAGATTGGGGTTATGTATGTACTCTTTTATTGAAACTTTCTATGACCGTTTTGCATAAATGTGGCGAATTTCTTAATTTCCTCTTTCAAGGCGTTGGTGGTCATGGGCTTTTTTGCATAGAACTTTGACTTCAAAAAACCCCAAAGAAAAAAGTCCAATGACCTTAAATCCCAAGAGCCGGATGGCCAATTCTGATCGCAAAAACGGCCGATTACACGATTAGGAAATGACTCACGCAGTCATTGATGTAGGTATGGCATGTGGCACCGTCTTTTTGAAACCACATGTTGGTCACATCCATATCTTGTAATTTAGGCACTAAAAACTTGATTATCATGTCACGATAACGAACACCATTCATTGTCACTGCCTGACCAGCCTCATTTTCGAAGAAGAATGGTCCGATAATGCCTCCAGCCAACGTTGCCATATTCACAGTTTTAACAGTTTTATTCACAGTTTAAATTACAGTTTTTTTAGACAAGCTTACAGTTTTTAAAATTACCTCCTAGTTTTTTTTAAAGTTCAGATTTGAAAGAATAAATTAAAATGTGCTTTAAATCTTAGTGCTTCGTATTTAAGCTTAAGTTATTTTATTTAAAATGAATTGTTTTGTGTTATTTTTGTTTAATAAGACTAAAAAAAAACCGTAATTTCAAAAAAATCGTTTGGTTTTTGAAAGTTACAGTTTTTTTGTTGAAAATACAGTTTTTTTTTTGGGAATGTACAGTTTTTTGAAAATAAAAAATCTGGCAACATTGTCCAGCCCAAAATCCGCATCAAACAGTCACGCGTTGTGGATGCATTTGTTTCTCAACAATTAGTCGTAGGTTTTCTGAACCAAAAATGCGATAATTTTGACGATTAACGAAGTCAAGATGAAAATGAGCTTCATCACTTTGTTCGAAAATTGCGGACTGTAGCTGACCTTCAAAGCAAACGGAACCGAAATTTAGTCGCAAAATGTTGCGTTCAAAACGATCAAGGATATACCCACCCCACATATCTTCATATTCATCATATTATCTATTTTGTGCTGGCCAAAAAAAGCTGAGTATTTTTTTTTTTTGTTGCATTTAACATTATGGTGGCTATTACTGTGGCCTTATTGAAATGTGCTAAAAGACCATCCTCCCAAAGCTAGAATTAAAATATGTATCAGTAGAATGACTCAGACTTGTAACACAAACACATGGTTACGTTTTGCATGAGTATTTCTATATTTCTCTAATTGTAGTGTATGCAGAGATTAACTGTCGCGTAACAAACGGATATCACTGGTTCCACTTCACAGCCCATGAATCCATGTAGGTGCATGCAATATAAGGGAGTAGCTCCGCGCCAGCTCCCCGCCATGCAGTATGCGTTCAATGGTATTGCCAATGTATAGGGATTTTATTGTTTACTGACAATAAATTAGAATAAAATTTCATTTAATTCTTAAGGCGGTGTCATCTAATGTCCTCTTTGCATTTTATTCTCCATTACAAATGAACTCGACCATTTTTTTACACTAATCACAGCATTTTTGGGCAACAACTTAATGGCAATTGCGCCAACTTGCAAATAGACGAACAAAACGAACCGCCATTATTTACCAAGACAAGTTAAACTTTTGAAATCGCAGCAGATTGTGAGAGGCTTGATGTATACGCTTTGATTCCATAATTAATTATACAACTTAATCTCAGGCCTCTGAATGGGTTCGTTCCATTAGACTGCCTGAGGACAAAACGGATTGAGCGAGGTAGGCAATTTTTTTTTTTACAAAATTTAAGTGGGCTTTGATGCTTAGCGGTAGGTTAATAAATTTTAGCGAATTATTTCTTGGTCAGATACTAAACAATTGGCGGCGTTTTTCTTATTGATGTGTTTTATTTTAGAGCCGCATTAAAAGGAACCGAACATGATTTGCGCGATACTATTGTAAATATCTAGATCAAGTAACGAAATGCGACAACTGTTCTTAGGTATTTGGGTTGAGTGGAGCGCAGGTGTGCCATGATAGAACTTCTGGCTTGAATAGGATACGGGAATTGGACATAATTGAAATAATGTTTGCCGTGACTTTTGTGTAGGTAATTTCAAATTGATAACTTATCTACCTTCGATCTAAAAGAAGCTTGTATGGCCTTGAATTTGACTTCTAGAAACAGCTTTACTAGTAGTATTTTATGAAGTCATGTAAAGTCTCATTTAAGAATATTTGTTCAACATTTTCCTGTCGGAATCTTAGTGCTCTTTTATCTATACGTCCATTCGATAGCACGCTGCGAAGAATGTATTTTGAGTACAAATCTATAAGGAAATTGAATTTCTGAAAGCATAAGCGAAGTTTTGGGGCCAAGTTTTGCAATCATTTCAAATCAAGTGTGCTATACTGGGTCCCGCAAAACTTTCTCGTATTTTGTAAGATTTTTTTTTGCTCAATATCGGAGTTTTTTGCTAATTGTATTGAAACTTGAAATTGTATGAACTTAAAGCTAGATGAAAATTGCATATTCAAGGAACTTTGTTATACTTTCAACGCAGACTTAAAATATTAGGATGAGATGAGTGTTGATCTTTGCAGGTGAAAGTTAAATATCGTTTGTTTTGGATTACTTCGGTGCATTGGCTCAGTGGTTAGTGTATTGGCAAATGATAAGGGCTCTACGATCAGGGCCCTATTTCACCAAACACTTTTCACTTTGCATTTTGCAATTTTTCAAAAAATATATTTCCTGCAAAGTAAAGTGCGATGTGTTTCACTAAAAATGCAAAGTTCTCGTGACTTTGCACTTTGCGATTTTTGACAACTTTTTGCAAAACGCAAAGTCTGGGTGTTTCACCAACTAAAAACAGAACTTTGCATTATAATTGTGCTTTGCACATTATTTGCAAAGTAAACTCAATTTATACTGTTCGTTGGCATAGGTCACATAATTAACTCAACCGCACGCTTCCCAAGTCTATATTAACAAACTGCTGTTCATTTTCTTTGGGTTGGGTACCGTCAACGCATCCAACTATATAAGAGAATCCTCGTTCAGCAAAGAATTGGCTCGCAAAGGCTCGGCAAATGGTGTTTCCAAGATTCATTGATCGGTATTAGCATCCGAAACTTGGTGTACTACTCTGCAAACTGCGGCTTTACTTATTCTAAACTTATGTCCAATTTTTGACAAAACACATTCAATATTTGTCTTTGTTAAACGGAAGTTTTCCAGGGTGGAAAAGCTATTTGCAAATAGATGACCCGGTGAACTTCGTACCACCTAAAATTGATTCGATTGTAACTCTTCATAAGCGATTATGAGTCCCAATCAACCTTCCAACGGCAATATTACCCGCGCTGTGTACAGATTAAGTTTCGTTTGGTAATTAATTAAAACTCTTTCGTAACGTCCCTTTGTTCAATTAACAGGAACACTCCCGGGCCAATAGCTAAGAATGCCAGAAAATGAGCTTACTCGTTTCGGTGGTTTTCTAGATACACGATTTTTATAAATTTTTTTTTTTACTTATGTCTAATTTAAAACCAAACAGAAGAAGAAACAGACTGTTCAAAATTCTGAGAACATCGGATGGGAGATAAGCTGTCCGCACACATGTAGGGACAAAATAGATGTCGAAGCGAAGAAGTGTCTGCGCACACAAATGCACGTCGATTGGTGTATGGGCGATCGACTGTGCTGTACACGATCCTTCAATCCTGTGCACTCATGAAACGAAGGAACATACTTACAATCAAACAATCGAGGATGTCGGACGTGTTTTGTCCAGGACTTGCAATTCAACTATTGAAGGAAGCGGATGCGTTTTGTCCCGAAAATTAATATTAATAAAGTTAAATCAGTGTTCAGCAAAAATAGTTTACAGTTTGTTTTATTTTTGATATTTGGAACTACAAGAGAAATAATTACAGTTCACTTAAAGATTATTTACCCAAATAAAGAATAAAGAAGATTTTCTCAAAATTTGAGTTCAATCGGTTCGGTGGTTTTCGAATTTTGCAATTATTGGTGGTGGAAATTTCGATTTTTTCGATTTTTCGACTTTTGGGGTTTTCAGAATTTGTTTGCTTAATCGGTCCAACTGTTCTTGAGTTTTTGCGTGACTAAAGCACATCAATTGATTTTTATATAATTAAGACTGCACGAGAAAAAATCCGGAAACATTTGCGCGGTCTGACAATACTGAAATATGACATCTCAATACCGTTAAATATTGATCCTTTTATACTCATTATAAATAAATAAATAAATTATAAATTATTTGATCTTAAGACCGTGTGTTAACTGAAATAAATAATATTATCTTCGGATAATCGGATATCGTGGTGGAAAAAGAATCTTCAGCTGTCCACAATTTATCCTTCACCGAGAGCAAGATAAATATCCTAGGCCATAGGCTAATTTTTGACATTTTCCTTTGCCTGAGTTTTGCTAGAATATTCAAGAGGAAACAAAACACTGAATTTCAATAAATTAGTACCGTACAATTCGATAAATCTCAGTTTTTTAAGATTGGGGTTTTGTTAACTTATTTCCAACACTTCATGAGTGTCAAAAAATTAACCGAAGATTCAGTGCGGCCTAATAAAGTGTAGAAATAGTAGAAAAATGTTAAGCATAATGCGTTTCTTTCAGCATTAAAAATGGTCAAGCCTAGTTTATCTTTCCGGATTTTTCTCGAACAGTCCTTATATAGATAGAGATTTCAAATTTGTCCTTAATTTTACAACTCATAGTAAACTATTAGTATCCTTTTTTTCTTTAAAGCGTGCTTCGAAACGGTTCATAAAATATTTTTTAACTATTTCCACCAACTGTTCAATAAAAACTAAACTGCAAATGATTTTTTTTCTTTGCATATTATTGACAAACTTTTCATAATTTTAAATGTAAAGTGCAAATCTAATTTGTTTGGTGAAACAAAATGAACGAATTCTTTGCAAATTCGCAAAACTTTGCATTTTGCAAAAATATGCTTTGCACTTTGAAAATTGTTTTTGGTGAAACGGATTTTGCAAAGTGGGAAAATTTTCAACTTTGCAAAGGAATAATTTCCTCTTTGCAAATTTGCGTTTGGTGAAACGAAAGTTGCAAAAATAAATTGCAAAATTGCAAAATGCAAAGTGAAAAGTGTTTGGTGAAATAGGGCCCAGGTAGACTAATATGAGACATATTTCTAGCTAAGCAATTCTATGCGGAAATCGGAAATTTGCAATTCTGGAATTACAAGAATTTCACTTCGAATGCTACTTGTCTGTTTTTCTTATCCGGATTTGCTTCTCGCACGAGGAATTGTGAGTTTGACAAAAATACATGAACTACTCGTTTCGAGTCAAACTAAAGTCGATGCAGGCGATATTGTAAAGCTCTAACTAAAGATCTTAAAACGTTAATTAGATATACGAGCCCAAACGCCAAATTGTTGGTCTACAGAAGATAAAATAAAAACATGTGCTGATTCCTGAATTCTTTCCAACTAGACCACAATTTGTTGTTGATTATTTAAAGATTTATTTATTCTTAATAGATAAAGGTGATAAAAAGAAGGCGACTTCATTGAAATAATGTTATGGACTGAGCATATAAAACTAAATAACTTATTGAAGACTTTTTACGACGCAAAATAGTTAGTCTACCAGTCTTTATTTTCATTTTACCACTGTATTACTGCACCTCTGGCATTGATACAGCTTCTAAGCGCCGTGGCATAGTGTCAACTAATTTTTGACACTCTTAAGAGCCGAAAGTTTCGCAGATTTTTGTTATCTTGGCCCTTAATTTTGGAAGTGTCCGAGCTGGTTCTTGTCGCAGTTTTTGCTTCATTTTATGCCAAACGGTTTCGATTGGTGAAAGGTCAGGGCTGCTGAAAGGTCATTACGCTAAAGCAATTCCTTCAGCAGTTAACCACGCCATTGTCGATCTAGCAGTATGGCAAGAAGCACCGTCCTGTTGGGAAATATAGTCTCCCTCACTTGGTTGAAGACGAGTTATTGATGAAAGAAGCTCTTCTTCTAAAATGTCTTGGTACTTGGCACCATTGACCAGTCCATTGACAAAATGTAAATTGCCCATGCCACGCCCAGACGTGCATCCCATACCATTAGAGGTGCTGGGAACTTGACTGTTGCTAAAGGCAGTCTTTGTGAAAGGCTTCTTTTGAATTTCTTACCACACGTATGCGTTCGTCACCAACGCAGACTTCGAATCTGGACTAATCACTCCAAATAACAGACCACCATTGACTTAAAGTCCAATTTTTGCGTTGTTTGGCCCACTCAAGTCGTTTTTTCTTCTGCTTAGGTATCAAAAGTAGTTTTTCTTTTGCATGTGTTTTTAATGAATTGAGAAGCTTTATGTTTTGTAAAATTCAAAAAAGCTTATAAAATTTATATGCCACATCTTTCATCGTCCGCTTACGAGGGTCGATCGAAATGCTTTTTTGAATTTGTTCTCTCCATTGGACAGTTATTGCTGCAGCAGTTTTGCGCCGATTTTCTTTTATTATTTTCTTTAAAACCCGGCAATAACGAGGTATTGCTATCGGTGGACGCGCAGTTTTCTTACTTGTCTGAACATTTTCCAATTTTTTGAATTTTGTAATAATGTTCTGCACTGATGAGCGTTCTGAGCAATTTTATAACTCGACAATCCCGTTTTAAATGCCTTAATTGTCGATTCTTTTAGGACTCGTAATAATGCAACGCCACTCGCCATGGTGAACATCAGAGGTAAGAGAGACTGAGATTCCCATCTTCGACCTATTTACAGTAATTTGCCTACAAGCTAAATTTTACGCTCCCAGAAAGTTTAGGTGCGCTAGTATTGTTGCATAGAAATTCGTATTGACAAACGTCAAAAATCCTCTCCACCAACACATTCGCACCTAATCTTTTTACACGGATAGGAACTGATGTACACAGATAGGAAAACAAAATGGCGGATTCCTGGCAAAAATTGAGGGGCCCAGCGGCAAGAGGATTCGGAGATGGGTATCTCAGTCTACCTTACCTCTGGTGAACATGAAACTGATGCCTACTTGCATAAAAACAGAGATCATTCAACAACAAATAGGGTTTATGCCATTTTTTTCATAACGGTTCACCAAAACACTATTTAAATAGTAATAGACCAAGAATTTTGCATTCAAAAAGAGAGTAGACGAACTCTTATGCACCTATCTTTGTTTGATATAATAGAGAAAATCGTAACGGTGGCTTTTTTAAATTTTGTTTCATTTGGCCTAATTTACTAAGAATAATTACTGTATTACATGACACACATTTTTAAATAATAATAACTATTTACAACCACAATAAATTTAAGTATGAAAAAAGATTAATCTGTTTATTCAAAAATAGACCAACTATTTTGCGTTTGGGTCGTAGTACATCAGTTCGCCAAAAGTATCATTTATTTATTTATGTCGTGGACGTGGACTTGTTACAAATTTACTGAGTATTGGTTTATTTCAAATACTGTTTAACAACTCGCTTTGACTGCCAATTTTCCATTTTTATCCAATTCAAGAACAATCTAAAAAATGAATATTTTATTATACATAGCACCTTAATAACTGCTTTTCGATCACCTATGTCTCATTGTTCGTCTCATGTAGGTAGTAGTATTTGAAGCACTGCACCTGAAAAAAAATTCATACCTAACCCTGGGGGTTATTCCCAAATGCGTGACGGTTTGTTTTGAAGGGTGCATGTCATAACGTCCAGTGTCATAACGCCCTGGAGCGCTATGACACACATTTTTGTGTCATAAGGCCCTCGGGCCGCTTTTCCCATCACAAGATTTAATATTTTTTTATCCGCAAACAATACGCCAGCAATCAGTCATCTAATCAGCTATCGGTTTTGAATGGAGCGAATCGCTTTTGGAAATACAAAAATTCAAATCCACCAGTAAACATGATCCGCCACGATGAAAATGTTGTTTTTGTTTTTGATGAAGGTCTCTGAAACGGTGTCCAGACGAGTCGCGGAATATAACATTTTCCAGATATTTTATAATTTCGAATGTTTCAGGAAAGTAATAAAGACAACGCAAGCGAGTTGCTATAAGGAAGAAGCAAAACATTTTTGAAGTCAGGAATATATTCAAGAAACGATTGCAGTTTTTGAAGTGTGTCTACGAAGCTAAAATCTACCACAATCGATTCGAAGTCAAATGCTCGGTCAAATGCCAACCAAAATGTTTAAGTCAGGTGTTTACGCTACCAGTAAATGATTCTATGCGTTTAAACGCAGACAGTATCAACCGTCTGCCTTAGTTGATTGGCTAATCTATTTCGAATACTTTCATAGTTAAAATACAGGGTGTCCCAAGAGGTATAATACTTCAAGGGAAGATTCCTGAAGTTCCGCCGAACAAAAATAATTGTATGGCAGGTGGGGTCTGTCCTCACCATATTTCCCGGTATAGCCCATCAAAGTAGATGACCTCTAATTTGGAGGTGTGACAACTTAAAAACTCCAAATATCGTAGCCCTGCTAAACTATTTTGAAGAAAGCTTTGGCAACTAGGTACAAAAAGCATTTCGCTCTGGACTGGAACTTAAATTTTGGAAATTTATAATGGAAAATGCATTATAGTCGATTTTGCCCTTACTTTGGAAATAGTTTTACACCGGCACTGATTGCGTGGACAAGTAACCAAGGGGTTAGAAATGGTTTCTCCTATTGAAGACAGTGAGTCCATTTAGAAATCTTTGATGATGATAATGAATTCGAGTAGCTGAATTCTAATACTCAATTCTTTGCACATATCCCTTTTAAAATGGTATTTGTATTTTTAGCCTGTCAGGAAGTTTGGTTAGGTACCCGTTAATTAATGAATACAACAGGTAGGATTACAACCGCAATGCATTTTTGGTTGCTTACAAAGTTTATTGGTCTTGTCTTTCTGAAGAATTGAAAGCTGTTATTAAACGATATTTATTATACCCATTTATATACTACGTAGACCTAGGGAGCTAAATTGCCAGCACTCATAGCACTCATATCCACTTGAAAGATGCGTTAATACAAACATGGAGATTTAGCTGTTATCGCACCCCTTCAGGAATTTATAGAGATATTTGTTGCACTCGATGATATAGAAGAGTGCCACTATAATAGAAAACTGAAAGTTCGAAAGTTTCATCGGTATCTTTACCGATATTAATATTCCCAACGATATTGGTAGTGCATAAGCTAAGCCCGAGTTTCCCAAAGTGTGCTCCGCGGAGCACTTGGGAAAAGATGGGAAAAAATATGAAAATTCCATCAGACTAGTTAATTTTGTGCTTCGGAAACTTTGTCATTTTGTACAGCACAGTACAAAAATGCGTAAAAATAAATCGTGAAGTACCTACTCCAGAACTTCAGAGATATCAAAAGAATCAATGGCGTTGATAGCGAAAAGATTTGGTTGCTCTACGAAGCGTATTTTCGGGGAAATACAAGTTTCTAAGAAGTCCGGAAGTTTTGAAAACCGCAAAAGATAGAAGATTGGACGCAAAACTACTCCAAAGAAAGATTTGCCGGACAAGTAGAGCCAATCCATTTTTGATTTCCATAAAAATTAGGGAGATTGTTGCGCCCAAACCCCATCAAAAACTCACGGCTAGGGCTGTTAGGCGCTGTGTCGTAGTAGAAAATCCTGGTGGATGCATATTCTACAAAAAAACACATTATGTCAACAAAAATCTAAGGGGGAGCGGGAATTTCTAAGGACTCCACTTATAAAAACCATTGCAATTTTGGAAAAAAGTTCTTTGGAATGCCAAATCCAAGGTTAATTTATTTGGATCCGATAGAAAAGTGTTTGAGGCGTCGTCCAAACAAAGAATTGCAGCCAAAGTACACGCTTCAGAACATAAGGCATGTGGAGGAGAGAAAGTGCATCCTCTTGGATCGGTGTTTGTCCATTAGTTGTATAAGCGTCGACCCTTGACCAACACGCTTATAAAAGCATATTAGAGAAAACAGTTTTTTTCATACATGCCAGTAGCATTATGTACCACCACAACGATCCTTAGCATACTCTGCGGAGAGTGAAGCAATGTCTTATCTACAGATAACAAAATTAATGTTTTGGATTGACCCGGCGCAAAGTCCCGACCTGACTTGTCAAAAAATCAAGAAATGCTCAACAACTTTTCGAAAACATTAAGGAGGTGTAGAACTATATACCACAAAATTATAATGCCGGATAGGCGCAGTAGTCAGAGTGAAGGAGTCCCAGCTTGATCTCCGGAAAACGCAAATTACATCTTAAGGTTTTTTCCACTGCGCCACCTCTCGCGAACGTCTGACTAACATCCGAGGCTCTAACTCTCCTAAAAGAGCTTCTCAAATCAGCAGTTCAGTTCGGCTTAAAATTGCAGGTCCTTCCGTTCGTCCCAAAAATAAAAACTCAGAAAAGCAACGGTTGCTAGCCCTGGGGACCTGTTCCGCTAAATATTTACCGGATTTTAGTGGAAAGTCTTCAGAAAAAATTGACTGCTGTTTTTAAGAAAATAAGGGCTATTACACTTAATATTGGTAATTTTTATAGGTAAGTTTTGGAAACTGGAATTTTAAAGTTTTTGTTATTCTGTGGCAAACTCGAAAATGAGTTAAAAATGTTTTTGAATTGTTTTTTTTTTTTAATATCTATTAGATTTGAATCTATATATATAAAAATTGAGCCCTAAAATGTTTGTCGTCGATTCACGCCTTAACGCATTTACCGTTTTTAACCAAACTTTCACACATATTTGGTATTGGTCCATATACGGTTTCTGTGAAGTTTGGTCAAAATTGGACAAACTGGCGTGGCACCATACAAAAAAAAATTCAAAATCTTATATCTCAAAAACCGTCGAATGAATTGAGTTGAAACTTACAGACAATCTTAGGTATTAGCCCAGGAGTGTTGCTGTTGATTCCAGAAAATCGATTTATTCTCATTTTTCGCATTTTACGAAAGAACATTATTATCTAAGATCTATAAACAATACAATTTCTGTGCACGGGCAAAGCCGGGCGGGTACAGCTAGTATTTTATAAAATGCTAAAGATCACATTACATACTTGTTACTTATTTCTTCAATTTAATAAAATTAAAAAAAAAAACGGAAAACAGTAGATGATAGCGTTTTACATAACTACGAAATATGGGATACGTACGGACAACGAAGTGCTCCTCGAGGAATTTTTCTCCAGAAAAGTGCTCCGCGACAAAAAAAGATAGGGAACCGCTGAGCTAAGCAGTCAAACTTAATAAGAGCAGTCTTTCTAATCTAAAAAAAAAAATTAACTGCGATTGAGTAACCTATAATTGGAGTTCTTGCCTGGAGTTGTTTTTGGAACTTACGGTCGATCCCGCCTAGGATTCATTAACTATATATCACAGTTGCATCTGGGCTATTCCAATAATTTGTTTGAAAGGTTTGTCTATTAGTTTTCTTGTTGGCTTACATACCTACTACATTTTGTTCTTAAATTTTGAACCCATTTTAGCCATCTTCTTTCAATGGACCCTGCCATTCTTGACTTTTTGGGTGGCACTGCAACTAGGCTTCCGGAAAAGACATTTTCTGAAAGTAAGTCGTAACACGGAAATTAAATGGCAGTCAATTGAGTTAGAGATTAAAAAAATGAATTTTCTTCCCTGAGAAGAAACACTTAACCATCCACTACAATCGTTAATTTATTATCAAATCGCATGCAACTTTAAAATATTACTTCTCCGGTCGCATCGCAATGAAGCCCATTTATGCGCATATCTCATTTCAGACATCTCTTAGCCCTATACGCCTTTGTCTTCCTATAAAATGCATGCTGCAACACCAGATGCTATTAATCTCGAATTGGGTAATACCTACCACATTGCGTAATCCGCCACAATCATTTAAAGATTTGTGCTGAGCAAACATATTTAATTGCAATTTGCTGCCACAAATGGGTAAGTAATAACTCGAAACCTTTTCGCTTTTCCTCGCCAGCCTTGAGGCCTCGAAGATGGATGAGGAAAACCCGGTAGCAGTCAAAGACTCGATGTCATTTCATCAGCACTTATCCATTCAAGTGATTTATGAAAAAGATCACACGAATCTTCACCACAGATATGAGTATCAAATGTTGCTGCAACAAATTTATCACCCATAGAGGCGCGACATCCAGAGTGAGACTCAAAGAAAGTGGTGTACATATAGATGAAGAATTATTTTCCTAATGCGCCTATCAATTCACTTTCTAATACAATCGGCTTTTTTTTCTTTTGCATCATTCATTTGAATAAGAAATTGATTGATTAAGTTGTTTTCTATAATTATGTGTATGCGCGCCAGACAAAGTCAACGAACTTGTGGCGCGTTGTGCCAATTTTCAGCTCTTGAATCATCAATTATACGCGCACCAAAAACCAGTCTCCGTACCTACTATTTCCCGAAAGGTGTCATAGGCTTTCCATAAGCGAAGCAAAGTCTTCCCCGGCTCAGTTGGGTGGGCATTTCCTACCACAATTGAGTTGACAAAAAACACGTTTAAGAAAATGACTCTATTACCGAAAATGTTCCCACCAACAAACCCCATTGTCTGAGGGTCTAAGTGAAAAAAGACAAATGTCTTTTTGCAGTGCCCCATCAAGCACACAATGTCTTCTTATTAATTTAAGTATCCCGTATGCCTGTTGAGTAATTTAAGTCACACTAAGTAAGCTGTTATTTCCATCTTAATTGCACTTACATCATGGACTATGGCCAGTATGCCATCTTATGAGATTAGTTCCGACAGAGATGGGTGGTTACAAAATCGCAAAACTCCTACAATTGGGATTATTTAATTTTGATTGTAGCGGGTACTACTTGTGCACGAGTAGTTTGCTTAATAGATTACGCACAATGAATGGCCAAGTTTAATGTGGTTTTTCTGTTTCTTTTTGTTTTATTTCCAGGAATGCCAACTGCTTGACGAAACAGACCATGAGATGAAGATTAATGGCGACTATGCAGACAATCAGTTTGAAGTTGTGGATCCCTCAACGAATGTGGAAGCTGTCATTTTACAAAATCAAGTTGATACACTGCAGTGGCAATTGAAACAGGTAAACAGTTTTGATTTAAGGTTTTTTTTTCAGCAGCTTTTGGAAAATGGTTTCGTGATGTACCTATTGAAATACGAAAGAGTTCAGTAGCGAACTTGATATTATTTGAGTTTGGTTTGAAATACGTTTGCCTACTTCGGCAGTAGCTACCAGCTCATATTTGTATAGTGACTAAAATACCTCTCGTTTTAATAACTGATTGAACAAGAAAGTTCACAACCTCATTGACAAACTTGTATTAATCTTTTTGGTTTTTTTGAAAGTTCCATCCATTCTAAGCTATCCTAAGGTGCGCCTTGAAGATCCTTTCTGCTATTGCCGTCCGTTTGGAATCGGTTAATGTCTTCTATCCATATTATTATTTTTTATATACGTCAAAATTAGGCGGTTAATCTAATTTAAACATGGTCAGGGGATGAACAAATTCAGATTCATAGGCTATTCATAGGCTATAGTGGTTAGTGTGCTGGACTACTGTGCGAGGGATCCCAGGTTCGATCCCCGGAAAAACACAAATTACATCTTAAGGTTTTTTCTACTGTGCCACCTCTCGCGAACGTCTGACAAACATCCGAGAGTATCACTGTCCTGAAAAAGCTTCTCAATTCAGCCGTTCGGACTCGGCATAAAATTGTAGGCCTCTTCCATTCGTTCCAAAAATAGAAACTCACACAAAACGAATGGTTGCGAGAAGCTAGGCCTTGGGTGTCTACCGCCTGTTGCGCCGCCTATTTATTTATTTATTTAGGCTATCAAAAAGCGCATCAATCCATGGTCCGTGGCTTATTGACACTACAAATGGGATTTGGACTTCAAATAACCCCACAAGAAGATGTCTGGAGGGATTAGGTTGAGCGATCACGAAGACCAGTCATAATCATCATTTATCTTATCGAAATTAGACTTTTGAGCAACAAAGCAATAAAGCGATCGTGGTTCGGGCTATATGAACTGTGACGCTGTCCTGTTGGAACCAAGAGTTGTCCATGTCCATGCAGTTAGCAGTCTGAACTAGCATTGTCTGACGCTTTGAGCGCAGACTGTCATTAAGCCGACCTGAAAATAAAAGAAAAAGTTAAAGGGTTGCCAGATGCAAGGAAGGCTTAAATGGCCCACCCTGTATACAGGGGCGTAGCGAGGGTTCGAGCCGTGGGGGGGTGACTTTCATTGAAATGCCGACTTATTTCAGGAACTTGCCGACTGTATAGAAATCATGAAAATCGGCCCAGCGGTTATCGAGTTATATCTAACATGAACGAGTTTCACTCCATAGAAGATGTTTTTTGTATGGGAGGCGCCACGCCCCTTTGTCCAATTTTGACCAATCTTAACAGGAACTCCCCTGGGCTAATACCTAAAGGACCATTCACATAAGAGCGACCAACTACCTACGATCGAACAACTATTCGCAAGTTTTGTCAGCCCGTTCACATGAACACTTTTATAGGTCGCGGAAGTTCGCGAATTCCGGCCATCAGTTTTTACAATGTCTAGTTTGAGGTTAAGTTCGAACGAATGTTTTATTCGCTAGTTTGTGGAACGCTAATTAAATGATGTGGATTGCGAATGAACTTTGACAATTCGCGCCAAGGGTGTTTTCGTTCGCGGCAAAAAGTTTGGAATTCGAAATTTCGTTGATAAACTTATTTTCTTAATACATTTTGATGGCCCAAACACACGTTTGTCGCGAATTGTTAAAGTTCGCAATCCACATCAATAAACCGCGAACTAGCGAATAACACATTCCCTCGAATTTAACCTCAAATTAGAAATGCCAACCGTCCTTTTAAAATCGAATCGAAATTCGCTAAATTTTAAGGATTTCAGTCGGCAAATTCACCGATGCCGACCGTCTTTTTTAAAACCGAATCTAAACTCGCTAAATTTTAAGGATTTCAGTCGGCAAATTCACCGATGCCGACCGTCTTTTTTTAAAATCGAGTCTAAACTCGCTAAATTTTAGGGATTTCAGTCGGCAAATTCACCGATGCCGACCGTCTTTTTTAAACTCGTTAATCTAAACTCGTTAGATTTTAGGGATTTCAGTTCAGTTTCAGATTTCACCGATTTTAAGGAGTTCATGTGGAACCTTTTAAAATGCCGACTTTTGTATAGGTTTATAAGTTTAAAAACCCATACCTAATGGAAATCCAAAGTTAAGACCTATTTTTTGAAAATTGATCGTTGATTTGCCGACTATTGAAAATCGTGGGGGGGTGCGACACCCCCCCCCCCCCCACGCCCCCCCCCCCTCGCTACGCCCCTGCCTGTATATAACTAGCGGTCACTCCTAGTTTCGCTCAAGTCCCGATACTAACAACATATTTCAGGTGATATTAGTTATAAGTGATTTCCCGCTCTATGGATCTCTCATTTTTGCCCGAAGCTGTCGGTCTATTCTCTGTGGTTTGTGCTCCTCCTCCATACTAGAGCAAATGTGAATCAGGCACTTTTTTAATGTATTCAGCACACTTTAAAAAGCTTTAGCTCCTGGCGAAATTTCTAGCGCTTTTTATTTAAATGTCTTTTGGAAGCTCCACTCGGAAATATCCTCCTACAATTCATGTGAATCCCAGATTAGGGTTCAAATTATTGACTATCTCTTTCTTATTTAATACTACAGCATCTCCTTAGTGAGTCACTATATCTATGCATCAGTTTCGAACTAAATTGTTTCAAGGATTTTTATTAGATATATGGAAGTGGCATCGTAGAAGAATATGTAAGCAACACTACAAATACAAATTAAAAAAAAAAATCTACTTGGAATTGGCACAGACAATGCTTCTGTTATTGGGCAGGACCAGGAGCTCATACAATTTTAAGAGAAAAGTACAATCTACCGAATCACGTGCATCCGTACAAACCCAGAATTTAAAACTGCTTAAAATTTCAACGTTCCTTTCGGCCTCTATAATTATGTCTGAAAATAGAGATGTGCTAAAATGTGTCAATTTAATTTTTGAAATCCAAATTTTGCTGTTTTTTTTAATTAAAAAGTATATAAATGTACATACTCTATTGATGAAAATAAAATCTAGCGCAATATAGCGCTTTTTCTGAATTTTTTTACCTCCGAGAGGTTAAAGCAACCTGGCAGTCAGCACTTCAGACAATTCCTTAAATTTAGCTATAGATAGTAGTCCTCTCTTAGTACTGGGGACACATCACACATGCCTTCCCATGAAAATCGTGTCGGGCGAGACGGGTAGAATTTTAAATTAGTTGAGAAGGGTAGATTACACCAAAATCCTTTTTCGTTCCTACTCACTTAAAATCGACCTGACTCACCCGACACGACTTTTATGGGAAGGCAGGTGTGGCCCTGCAATTACCCAATTAGATATAGATTAACTATGTAGCGTCCAAAGCACGGGTTTTAACTTTTGACAGCTTGGGCAATTCCAGCAGTTCACTTTTCCATGGGATACAGAAATGCAAAGAATTTCTCAAAATGTCGTATAGTAACAGCAGATAAAATCAGGCTTCTAGTCTGCTACCTCCAGATGCATTTAAAAATTTTACACTCTTTTAAACCTTTGCAGAAACTTTTAGGGCTAAACACGTAAATCTTCAAAATGAGGTGAATGAATACTTTTAAATACAAACTAGCGGATCCGGCAAACGTTGTTTTGCCTGCTCGTACATTTTCATTTCTTTTTTATTTAACCGATGTATCCAGACTGATTCTGTACTCCGTGTGCTTCGACCGATATTTCCTCGGACGTGTGTCCACGAATTGTATTGTCTAGACAATTTTTTTCCCATGACTGTCGAAGAATAACGTTTGAAATGTATTTTTTTGTTATGAGAGGTGTCACGCCCTTTTGTCCAGTCCCGCCAGGTTTTGTAAAATGCATCAATCAGGCAATGTTCAAATATCGTGATTTAAATAACTTTGTTGTAAGGGTGGTGCCATGGACCGTTTTCCAATCCCACCCACTTTCGCTCCCATGGGTGTCGAGAAATAGGATTTTTTTTTTCTGTCGGGTTAGGAAACACTTTACTGGAGCACTCAGACGGAACTGGTCCATTGTACTACCAGGAAGCAAATCCAGTAGACAGCAGGAATGCCGCAGAATTACTACTGACTTTCGGGAGCATGCGCTTAGTCTGCCCGCTTCTTGTAGAGGCTTGCCATACACAATTGTGTTCGTTTGAGACCCAATTGTCAATGGAAGCCCTGACCGAGGACGCAGGAAGACCCAACACAGGTTCTGGTCCCGAGAAATTTTCCTCTGAGCCTTGCTTAGCAATCTCATCGGATATCTCATTTCCAGCAATCCCAGTGTGACCTGGGACCCAGACAAGAGTCAAAGAGTTCAGCCTTGCGACCTAGTTCAAAGAGTTCTTGCATTCCCGAACTATTTTAGAACGGGTTACAGGGTTGAGCAAGGCCTTAAGCGAAGCTTGACTGTCGCTACAGACGCAGATACTCCGACCCCGCCACCTATTCCTAACAATATATTCGGCAGCCATTAGGATAGCATAGATCTCTGCTTGAAAAACAGAGGCATGCTTGCCCAAAGAGTAGTGAAGTCTAATGTTGTCGACTTCCACGAAGACACCAGCACCAGAGCCTTGACTAGTTTTGGAGCCATCCGTGAAAATACGGCTACATCCCATCCCAGGCTCAGACTCTGGCTGAAGCCAGTCCTGAACGCAAGGAAAGTCGACTTTGAATTTGCGCAGCAGCCGAAGTTCCGGTGTCATTGCTTCAGACGGCATATCCATAGAACTAGGGTCGTAGGATAAGTGTCGCGCAAGGTCATCGAAACTCCAGTGTGGATTATACCAAAAACCACCCCGCCTGAGACGGTAGATTGCTTTGATAGTAACACCCATGATAAAGGTGTCAAGGGGAGGTAGATCAAGCAGAGCATCTAGAGCAGAGCCCGGCGTACTCGGGAAAGCACCCGTGCAGCCAAGACAAACCGTTCTTTGGAGTTTTGTGCAGAAAGCAGTCACATATTTTCGCGAAAGCCCTATCCACCAAACAACCGACGCATAGGCTAGAAAAGGTCTTATCATAGCCGTATAGATCCAAAGGACCCTTACATTGCCAGAAGACTGAGAGCGCCTTGGATGTCTTCGACTCGACATGCTTTGCCAAAAGAAGTTTCTTATCCAGGATCACTCCCAGATATTTCGCTTCATCGGAGATCTGGATAGTGACGCCTTTTAGCATTGGCTGAGTCAGACCAGTTAAAATCCTCCGTCTCGTGAAGAGAACAACCTCAGTTTTCAAAGGATTGACCGAAAGCCCATTCCTAATGCACCGGAAGTGGACAAAGCTCAGCGCCTGCGCCTTCAGCTGATTTAGCTTCTTTGCGCCGCGCGAACGAAGCCTTCCTTCTTCTCCTATTCCTTTGGCTCTTAGTCAGAAGCCCATCGGAGTGCGCAGCTTTCGGTGCTCGTTCAGCAGATGCCTCCCGAATCAAACCATCAGCCGCAGCACTACGACCAGCAGCCCGACTATGTTGAAAGAGATTAGGCGTATACTGGGTGGAACCTTTCCGCCGCTTTCTCCCTCCTTCCAATACATTTTCCCGAACGAGTCGGATAATGAACCGCAGGAATCTTCAGAAACGAGCACTGGGCCCGGACCTGTATCATCGCCTGAAGAGACGAAGCTCGTTTTTAGTATGTTGGGTGGGGCCTCCAGAATCCTTGCCCCGACCGCAGTCGAAAAGACCACGGATGGATTTTCACGTTCGTGAGTACCACCTGGAGTAATATAATCCATAGATTCTTCCGACATACTTTTTTGTTGACAGGTTTTGCGTCGAAGTCAAGACGTGGATTTTAGTCGCCTCTTACGACAGGCATGCCTACCTCGGGTATATTCTAACCCCTACCCGAAGGGGGCTAAAAATTATTGGATTTTATTGGGGATTTAAAATGTATATTTTTTTATACGGTAGGTGCCACGCCCCTTTGTCCAATTTTGACCAATCTTCACAGGAATACTCCTGGGCCGATACCTAAGATTGTATGTAAATTTGAACTCAATCGATTCAGTGGTTTTCGAGATATACGATTTTGAATGTTTTTTTTGTATGGGAGGTGCCACGCCCCTTTGTCCATTTTTTCACCTTTTAAACCTTCTCTGGACTCTTCCACAAAGAATTCAAGACCAAAATTAGCCAAATCTAGCCGTTCTCGAGTTTTAGTGAGACTAACGAACAGCAATTCATTTTTATATATATAGATAGTTTACAAATAAGTCAGCTTGTTAATACAATTTTTCTGAGTCGGGTGGTAAACTAAAACATCCGAGAAGCGCGATAATTTTTGCCCTATAAGTATCGACTGAGCTTAGAATTAATACCGAACACGAACTCGAACACCCTGCATATTTAGAAATAAATCATTAAGCCATGGTGAAAAGTAACTCACGTAACAATTTCTCAAGATGATCACTGATACTAGTAACACCCTTAATTAGCTTGAGAAAACCTTACAAAAGATATATAGTCCATACACACGAAATCCGTTTAATTGCGACGAAGAAACACTTAAAACCCTTCCACGAGATGCAGTCTAATGATTCTCATGTCTGATAGAGACCATCGCATCGCCCAGATAAATGTTTTCCCCTATGGAGCGCACGCATTAATTACGCATTATCCAAGTGCCGCCCTTTTTTATTTACTTTTCTCAACATCACAGCTTCCGTCAAAAATCCAATTACATAATACATTCCATCGGTTGCTCAAAGAGATTATCTACCAGTCCTCGGCCTACCTAACGATACCACCTGCCTGGTGGTTACAAACTCTCCTAATGAATGTGCAGATCATAAGATCATGACATTAGACACAAGGTATGGCTGTGTGGCTATATCTGGTCCCAGGATCTATTCAATGAGCAATTTTCTGCGCAAAAAAAAAGAAAAACATACAAACATTGCGAACATGTTACACCACATACTCTACTGTCTACTGGACGGGGGCGATGGCGGCGGGCGGATTATAGACATAACTCGAAACTCCCCAACCAGGCTTAGAGAGAGAATCGCATGCATCTTGCAGCAGCAACAGCAACATTAAATTCGACAAATAAAAAACGACATTTTGAGAAATGTGGCAAAAAGTGAAAGTATCTGTTAGCAAAACAGTTTAATAATAGTAACTTGTCATTTAATTGTAGCTCAAGCGAAACTAACTACAAGTGCGATGGGGTTGAGGTACTGCTTCATTAAAAAAAAACGAGACACAATGTCTGTTTTTTTTTAGTCGTTTGATTAGGCAATGTATCAGAAGGAAGACCGAAGACAACCTCCCTGTCCCTCCCCTGCAGTTGAGAGAAACCGAAAATGAAGTGTGATAGTGATCATCATCATTTTGCACACGCTAAGGCGAGTAAAATTCAAATCTTCTGCATAGCACAGTGGCGGAACGTCTATGCAACAACTGGGTTAATGGAAGTCGGTCAGAAAGTATCTCGAACCACATCTCATCGCCTGCGCACTGCGCTACTTGGTGTATGCGATTTGATGGATGTTTATTAAATGTATTCAATAGCTGCGATAATGGCCATCATCATCATCATCATCTCTTAGGAGAATCTAGCAGCGGCGTAGTTTGTGGTGCATGGTGCACCACTTGTAACTTGTAACACTTGTATATATTGCGGCAAGAGTACTCGTGCGCAATCGTGCCACAAGTGCAGATACTATGCATAATTGCACTGCTTAGGGGAAGAAACAATGTAGAGGAAGTCGGCTTGAAAAGCGAAATCGATTTGCCAATATCATTAGAATAAAGGAAAAGTAGATTTATGGGAAGAATTGGACCCAGAGGCCTATATCTACTTCTTAACTTGCAATATACTTGAGCCTGGAATAGAAAAGTGCCGGGTAACTATATTGAGCTGGAGAAAAGTGATTTGAGGAATGGACTATGGAGCAAGGTCAGTATAACTGGCCGACCGGTCGAGAAAGTGGGATGGGAAAGAGGAAATCTCGCATATACACATGGAGAATGTAAGCCAGTTAATGCAAATGAATAAAGAAAGTAGTTGTGAGTGCAGATGTACAAGTCCATTAACCTGATGAGCTAGTAAAGTGTATTCGCCCTTTTCTGGATTCAAATTATTGGCCAAAAATGTAACCAAGGTCATTTAGGCGAAAGATATTCCAGAACTCGACCTGTGTTTGTCAGCGGCTTCAACATTATGATTCGAAGTACACAAGTGCGGGTTTTTAACAACTTCTATATAATATTGAAGGGAATGAGTATCTAGACTAGGTGTTAAATGGATTCGATTCTGGGAACTATGGACCCAACCTAAAAGATTCTGCCAAGTCATTGGAATAAGCTGAACTACATGCCATTCAAGAATGAGCCAATGGCTCCAATTCTCCAATGACTGACAAGCAGAACCCATAACGCGTAACTTTTCAGACGATTGTAGTCGAAGCGATAGGCCGCCAAAGCAGCAAATCAATGCTATAGTAACAAGTCCTAGAGCTGCTCCATCCCAGTCTCCTCAAATACATATAATAGATATAAAAAAATCTAGAAAATACATGTCTTAGGCTCGGCAAAAATTCGAAACCGATCGTCGTCACATGGACCCTACACTTTTAGCTGCTTCCTGATTGACTCAAAATCCGTCAACTATGTATCTATACTGCAAGGCCATTGATTTCAAATGGAATTCAAACTTATGTCGGTGACAGAGCAAGTGCAAATCTAGAATTTCGCTGAAAAATTTGTCTTGCAAATCTGTGAGGACAATGTCCAGTAAGATCGCAATAGATATTCGAGCCAGATTCCTCCCGGATTTGGAATCACCCTTTTAAAGTAAAACGTGCATGAATTAATACTCTGTATTGTATAGTACCCTTGGGTTAATTTAATTGTTGGCATGATAAACCAGTGCTCACGACTAACGAAGAATTCGAGATTTCAACATCTTGACACCCATATGTTTGGCTATGCTTACTGCACGCTTCCAGGCATCAGTGGAAGCATCATTTGTCCGATTGGCTAAAAAATGGAAATTTTGACATTCATTCGCATAGCACCATGAACTGAGAGTTATATATTGGCGTCAGCAATGAAGCATCCTTTCCAGATCGGATGACTCGACCGACTCTGAAAACTTGCCTAGAATTATATGCATAACATCGATTTCATTCCGAGAACGTATAGCTCGTTAACAAATGCGGTGATTCTATCCCAGATTTCTACCCATCTGCTCCCGCAAAATTTTGTAAGCGCACACCAAAGTGCTAATAAAAATATTTAATCGGTTGACGAAAGTGTCAACTTCCTATATAATTGCAACAGCATTGCTGGTAGCCTAGGCACCTTGGTGATATGTAAAGGGCAGTTATTTAGCTTGTATCTACATATATATCACGCGGTAACTTAACAGCGTTTACGACTTACTTTTGAATCTTTGTTATAGTACTCGAAACTTAGAGTGAATCACGCATCGTGGAATCTGTCGGAATTAAGTTTCACTTCACCTATTCGATCATGATGGAATAAGTATAAGGTGGTCTCGTCGGCAAAAAGTAGTCCCTTAACGACACGTTTTTCTCTTTATTCAGCGTAGTAAGTGTACGTTAACGAAGCGTTAAGGGACCAAAAAACGAACGAGTCGGCAGCCGACGGGACCACCTTATACTTATTCCATCATGTATTCGATTCCCTTTCACTTTCTACTGCTATCGTGGAATCCGCTGGAAACATCTCCTTATCGACATGTTTTTGGTAAAAATAGTTTCACTGTCAAACGGCTGTCTTTTATTTGTCAATACAAATTTGTGTAGCTGCATTCGTCAGAGGCAAACGAAAAAAGTTTCTTTTAAAAATGATTTAGCTAAATAAAAAATAAAGTCTTTAATACAATAATGGATCCATTTATCTCTGTTTCAATACATCGGCCAACGAAAGCTATAACCTCTTCTTACATTATGCCCATTATGGGATACCACTGTTTTCCCAATCATCTTGCATAGCAAGGGGTTGTAGAAGATTCACTCCAATTCTCTTCGACAACAAATAGCTTTCTGCCTTAAAATCATCGCCATTCGACTCCTAGACCTTTCTAGTTTAAAATGTAGATAATCCACATTTTCAGAATGTGTCGAAGCAGAATATTCGAATTTCAACAGCAGAATTATAGGTAAGGTGCCTATGCCTATGCAATTTCGAAGATTAATTTTTTGAATGTCATACTTAATCCCTTAATCCAGTCTGGAGATGTGGTTATCCTGTTTAGTTTAAGAATCAAACCTTTCTGAGAAAATACCGGAAGGGATCAATTAGTCAAAACGTTTCGTCAAAGATCTATACCTTACCAGTGTTCAGTTTCTGGATTTAAGGATTAAAACGATATAACTTATGGCAAATATAACTGATGCAATTTACACTTGGAAAAAGAATAAAAATTCTTTAACAGCAACATGATCGTATGTATGTATACCTTTACCAATGTTCTTCTAAAATTGCTGAATAGTTTTTGTTACAGTAAGTAGCTATAGATATTCGTACTTGTATGTTCATTACAAGAGATTTTAAAAATTCTATGAAAAAGTAAAGCGTGAGAAAATGTTTACATCAACAACTTGTCCTTACAATGTTTAATCACAAGATGCTCATCAGGTTAAAAGAAGTAATTTACACATGATGAGTAATTTATTTAGTTACCAAGAATTCACAATAAAAACACAAAAACAACAACACGTACAAGTACATAAATATAAGAGCACCCATGGGACTTTTGCGAATTATCACTACCTACTTGTAAACTGACCCTTAGTGACCTGGTTCTTCGTGTTAAACACACCAGCATCGAAATGACAGCGGAATTATACAAATAATACGTAAGCTGAGTGCTAAGGATTTTACCATACCATAGGATTAAAAAGATTCGAGTCTAAGGATAGTTTTTGGTCCAATGCGTTACTATCATTTTGCCACCAAAAGTTGATTCGTAGGTAGGTAATAGATTTAACAAATTTGCGAATTAGGTAATATTGTTGTCATTGACGAAACGCAAGCCATCATTGCCATTGACGCTGACAAATTTTAAAAATATATTTAAAAAAGGTTCGTAGGCAAAACAAATTGAGAAAAATTTAATTGGGTGGTGAAACCCCAGGGGCGCTGTAGCGCAGTGGTTAGTGAGCTGGTGCTGGACTACTGTGCGAGAGATCCCAGGTTCGATCCCCGGAAAAACCCAAATTACATCCTAAATTCCAGTTGACTTAAGGTGATTAGAATTTTGAATGCGGTCATTCCCACCTTTTCTATTAGATCACAACCCTCTAAAGTCTAAACAATTATTTACTTTAGAATAAATAAAGCCTAGAAAAATACGTTTAAAAAAAAAATGTAGGTATAATTAAGTATTGCATCAGAGTAATCCAGCTTAAGTCAATGTGACATTGCATTGCAATGTGTCGTGAATTTAAGTGGATTTTGAACATTTTTGACACTAGCTTAAGCTTACACAATATATAAATTTTTAACTAGTTTCACAAAAGTTGCGTCGTTGACAGCTAGATCACTAACGACATGCCAAACTAATGTCACACTTCGTATATAATAAAAATTGGCACCCAACTAACTAATTTAGATGTACATTTTTAATCTATATGATTTTGTCGTGCCACTAGTCAATTTAAAGCAATCAACTTATAAAACGATTGGCTAAGCTAAGGCCCTTAAAATACTGCCAAATTGTTATTGGAACTTGTGAAAGTAGATATACGTGTAAATCTCAGAAAAAATCGAGATCTAAAAAAAATAAATTAATCAAGTAGGTAAGGAATAAGGATTGATTTACCCAATTGAACAACGAAAACTGATCTAAACTGATTTACTAGAAGTAAATTAAAGAACATTTTTCAAACAATTCAAAAACATGTTATATAAGGAGTATTTTTTTAAAGGGTTTGGTTTTAAATTGACAACACTGTTTCAAGTGAAAGCAAATTTATTTCGAAAATCGTGGCTCAGTTCGTCAAATTTGCACAGTTTGCAAGCCTTTTTCTGGCGTAAATCAATCATACCAAGCACAAGTCATTTGTAAAGCTTAATACGCTGCTCGAGATAAATTTTAGCTGTCATGCAATATTCTCTCCGAGCTGAGCTAAATTTAAGCGAATCCATTTAGCGGTACACTGCTTCAGTTAAAAAATCAAAGATTCATTTCGTACCTACTTCATATACATCTGTCAAAATTTAGCGCGCCCATTAATGGCTCGGCACATTTTCTCAAGCTTATGTGATTTTCCATTGGGCATGGGCACATCAGATTTTTATTTCAAATCTCAGATTTTTCGTGTCCAATGGAACATGAAAGCAGATTGATCTGATTTTGTAAATGTAAAAGTGCGCGATTTGACAGTACATCAGCTGTGCAAATTGCTTCGTTTGCCGATGGAAACAGACGAACTTGCTATGAATAATCATATCGTTGAAAAACCGAAATCCAAAGATGACGAGGAAGAAGAATAAGATTTGTGAATAAGATGACGAAGGTGATAGCAATTGCTCCAAAATTAAGTCAATGTCAATTGTTTACGTGTTTGCTCTGAATAATTGTTTTTCAAGAGGCTTTTCATAATTTTGTTTTGAAAACAAATTCTGAATGGTTTAAAACAGCTGTGCAACGTATATTGATATTAGTGAGAAAATGTGTCAATCTCGAAAAATATCAAGATCTGCAAAAAGTGGTCCGAATCAAAAAAAAATATTGATTTTTTGTCCCAATGTAAAACCACATTAATTTTGACAGATCTGTTGGTTTTTTTTTTCAGTAGATCTGAAAACTATCACTACAAACAGTATTATCAACATAAAAACCAGACATATAAAAAAATTCCCTTTAGACTTCCATTGCTTATAAACTTACTAAAGTTGGTAATTTAAAAAGTTTTTTTTTAGTAATCACGTATTTCGAAAGTTTAAAAATGTCTGTGAGGCTTTATAATTTATCTGCAACTTGTCAAATTTGTATACACTCCACAGGAAGGTATATATTCACTTTGTCATTACATTTGTAACGCCAAGAAGGAGTCACCGGAGACCCCATAAAAGTCTGTATAGATTCTTAATCAGGATAAAATTCTAAGTAGATTTAGCCATGTCCGTCTATCTGTCTGTTGAAAACACTATCAAACGAATCGACCTAGGCAAATTAAATATTCGTCAGAGGACTTATTCTTACGGTTGGTATTGAAAATGGGCTATATCGGTCGAATAGTTCTGGTACCTCCCATAGAAAACCAACATTAGAACCATGTGTTGCGTACCTACTAAATCGTATGCCTAACATTTTGCATGACTTGTATACAGTGGAGGGTATCAAAGCATCGGCCAGGTCGATGATAACTCTTTTACATGCTTAATTTTCACTTGACTCTAATATTTGGTAATGGTCTGGTTATTGTCGGCCACTAATCTGACATAGATATGGTACTTTCTTGACACAACTTCCATCGCATCGAAGCGATCTGACTTTAATCTAGTACTTTACCCGAATCGCATTAGGTCTGTTCCTTTACTTTTAAATCTTACGAATTTTTACGCTGGGAATCTTACTAGTTTTTACTCCACAAATTTCTTTGCGTAACAATTGAAACAACTGTCAGTCGCATGAAAATTGACAGATGATTTAAAATTTGATTTGAAACGCGTGTAACGAATATTTGCATTTGTCTTTTGATTTCCTGCGACATGAAAAACAAATTGAAAATGGTATCAGAAGGAGGGAAAATAATGTAGCTTTTCTTCTATTCTCGAATACATGTAGTACAGTCAGTAAAAACTCTTCCACATACTTGGATTCATACCTACTCACATGCAATTTATGGGAAAACAAAATGCATCTGACATTTTTCATAGTTACTACAAAAGCGTTCCCCAATGTCGTTTTCCATTGGGCAAAAAGAATCGTCCGGGAGCGTCCGGAACCAGTTGGTAGCAGCCATACAGTCATTTTTGACGTTTCACTAATACGTGAGTGTAATCTCCCAGAAGCAATTTTCTTGTTCCATTGGATTTCGGAATGAGTGAATCCCCGAGTGAAACCAATGGAAAACGACATAACGTTTTCGTAAGTTTTTCTCTTTGAGAGAGAATTCATTCCCACCCCTGCCATTTTGACTGTCTTTTCCATTTTTAGTACAAAAGTAGTGGCCTATTTCACCAAATTACAATTATAGTTACAAATTTGTATTTGTTGATTACATTTTCAAATTTGTTAACTGATTTTCTGTTTCACAAACTACAAACTTAATTCCAACATATTTGTTAAAAAAGAGAAAAAAATTAAGGGAAATTGTATTTGTTATTTACAAATAGAAGAAAAAACTGTTTCACCGTTTATTTTTCAGAGTTGTAAACAACAACTACTGTTTTTCATAATATTGTAATTCTGAAACTGATAACATCAAAGAACAAAATTTACAGAACAGAATACAAATTTTATCGGTTTTATTCGCGATAAAAAAAAACGTTTTATTAAATTTTCTTACCTGTTAGAAATTGGTTTAATCGGTGTCAGTCAAAAGTTTTTTTTTTCAGACTGATTTGCAATCCGCGGTCCAATTTGCCTGAAGGACACGCACATGAGTGCGACCAACTACCTACGAATGAACGAATATTCGCGAGTTTTGTCAGTTTCGGGTTACGGCAGTTCGCGAATTTCAGCCATCAGTTTCGAAATTTCTCTAGCGGTTTAATAATGTGAATTACGAATAAACTTTGACAATTCGCGCCGATGTTTTCATTGGAATTGGAATTCGAAATTTCGGTGTTTAATCTATTTTAAACTATTGTTTTCCTAATACATTTTGATGGGATAATTAATTATCCTTCTTTTGGAATAGTATCTAAAAATGTTCAATTTTCTGCTGATAAATGCATCAAAAGTGGTTTGTTCGCATTCATCAATTCGTTCATTCCCTTTCATGTGAATGGTCCTTTATTTCCTCTGCCTTAGCACATTTTAACGGAAACTTTTCATTGAAAACAAAAGAGAAATTTCGTAGTTAATTCGTAGTCATAAGTTTGTCTTCGGCTATTTAGCACAAACTTATGGCGATTTCATTATGAATTTCGTTCGGCTGTCCAATCGAACGGAAAAAGTATACTGAGCTGTTCTTTGTTGGTGTTGGTGGTGTAGCTGCCAAAAGTTGTTTACCTTTTTTGTTGTGAAGCTATTTTTTCGTAGAGTGGTTGCAACTTGCAAGTTTTACAATTACATTTTCAAATAAATGTAAAACAAATCTCATAATAAATATTCCGAATATAATGTACCGTCTTCCAAAAAATTGCAAACTTTGATGCTTTTTCTCTCTTACAAATAATAAATATTGCAACTGGAAAAATTTCTGGTATGAAGAAGACGAAGCAGTATTATCACACGAAGCCGACAAGGGCGATGAATATGTGGCACATCATGAATATTAAAATAGCATAATCTATTATTTGTTTCATATTTATCCAAATTTTGGTTTATATTATTTATTTTAATATGGTTTTTCACTAGTTCTAACTTTTTCGGCCAGACTTTCCCAGACCAATGCCAAACGTCAAATCATATATTGTAAGAAGTGTGTTTTCTGGAGCAACTTGAGAAAAAATCTAAATTCGCAAAAGTGCTCTCGAATCTAAAAAAGATTGCTTATTTTGTACCAAACGAAAACGGCTTTATAATATCACTATCGGTGCTACTATGCCATCGACATAAAGACATTTTTAGGTTTGAAAAGCGATTCCTTTGGAAAATTACAAATTGTTACTAAATCGACACACGATCTTTATATTGTAAGAAATTTTCAGTAATTGAACAAATTTGTAAAATGCCTTGATTTGGTGAAACCCATACTTGAAAAAAATATGAATTTTAACATATTTGTACTTGTATAAGCAACAAAGAAAATTAACTGTTGGTGAAACGGAAATAATGAAATTTCTACAAATTTCCCCTTGTAAACAACAAATACAATTATGTAATACAAAATTTTTGTGAAACAGAAAAAATCGATTTTTGCACAAATTTGTTAAAAAAATGCCTGTGAACAACAATTTGTATGTTGGTGAAATAGGCCACAGACCTATTATTTGTAAACGAGCAACACGTCGTGTTAAAATTTGTTTTAGTTTCGCTTGAGTGTCTTTTTGACTGATCCCTTCTATGTATGTATGCTGATTCATTTCAAGCTGAATATAACCTTGTAAGCCATTCCATCATTTCATAATCACATACGACTTTTCTACGTTGATTCAATTGCAAATTGACCTTCTATAAACCTCTTCTTGGCCAAGATATCCATCCGCACGCAGTTACGCCCGTCTTTCCCAATAAATACCATTATCTTAAACAAGTCTTCGTCAATGTTACACAATCTACCAAATACTCCTCTCTCTAATGGTCTTCCAAGCTTTTGCAAAACCGGCAATAGGAAGAGTTGGTATGGTACATAAGTAGGTACATACGTTTCTTCTTCGATATGGAATAATGTCAAAAACTGTTTCCACTCGAGAACACATTGCGTGACTCTGAAAAATGTGCAGATAATTGAAAATCACTGTAACAACTATTATACTTTCTTCAGTTCGTTACCAATACCATATATAATTAAGTTATAAACAAAACTCAGTGATACCCACATATGTACATTGTACCTATGCGTTTTTTTTTTATTTTTGTTTTTTTTTTTTTCTGAAAATGCAATTTAATGCACAGTCGAAACAGCCACTGGAACTGCAGCTGCTGGCTTAATATGTTAATGGGCTTGAATTAATTATTTGAATTCGAACTAGATAAAAGTTGTATTACGTGGTCGCATAGGTGTCATTTCATTGTTTAGCGCGATAACAAATGACATACTAGTTTGGAGATAATGACAGGCGATTGTATGCACGGTCAGTGCATTTTTGTGATGTCATTTTCCAGTTTTGCATGAAATTTATCGAGCTATGAGCTGCTGTTGAGTGGAAAATGATATGAGCGCGGCATTGTTGGGTGTTTTCGTAAGCCAAGGCTAATAAATAATTATTTGTCTAGACAGTTTTGGTCTATAGCTTCGATCACAATGATCGGCTTTAGCTCTTGTTAAGATGGCATTGTAGTCTGCCTAATGTATGGATGGTGACTTGCGACTATCAATTTTATGCTAACAAAACTGTCTCTTGATTTCACATGAACGCCACACTAAACTACTATATCAGACTATAATGAAATATGTGTCCATCGATCAAGGCAATTACTCGTACCCGCTCTCTGAAGTACCTATAGGTACCTTGTTCGATCATGGAAGGTCCTTAAGCGGCCCATAGACACCACACTTGTGTCTGCACCGGTGTCGGTGTACGGAAATGTGTGCTGTGTGTGGGCTGGTGCGTACACCCATTTTGGTGTCAGACACGGTGCGAGTAAAATCAAAAGTTTTTGATTTTTGGTGTCGGTGTCTCGATCGGTGTGATGTGTATGGCGGAAAGCCACACCGGTGTCAGTACATCGGTGCAGACACAAGTGTACTGTCTATGGGCCGCTTTAAGCATTCGATTAGTAGTAGCGCTGGCTCTCAATCAATTAATTCTATCTTCCGATACCATACTCTCAAGCACTGATTAATAACCGATCTCCGATCGCAACTTTCAGCATTTGATCTACCAACCGATCTTCTATATATTCTTAGCCCTTGGTGTGATCTTTCTTTGAATTTCAGTCCCTTGTAAGAGACATGCAATCGTGATTTTGGATAAGTGTATGATCACCGAACAATAATTCATTCACATTCTTAGCTTTTCTAAATACTGAATATACGTCCATTCGAAAACTCCAGCCCGACATACAAGTTCATGTCACTCGAGGAATTTCGCGCAAAATTCGTACATCCGTTATTCCCAACAGATTGGCAACGATCAACCTAAAGTTATCTCTACTTATCAAAATACCACGACTAACCCCTTTCTTTGTTTACTTTCCAGGCCGAGACAAGCTGTGGCATGTACCGCGCTGTAATGGAAGAAGTTGCCCGGTTTCTTGAACGCTTTCAAACCAACTCCGCTCACAGCCGAAGTGAGCAGATCTCACGTTCAAAGAGCATGCATCACGTCTATGGCGGTCAGGACATAGGCTCCGATTCTGGCACTTCGTCAGCATATCTTCGGGCCAGGAGTAGCACCAACTTAATCGATTTAAAGCGAATGTCGCCAAGTTCATGTGGCGGCGACAGCACAAAGAGCGAGGATCACTATGATCTGGTGTCACCAATTAACTCCTACAATCAGTTTAAGGATTTCACTTGGTAAGTACAAATGACCCTGAATAACTCCTTTGACAGTTTGTTTCAAATATAACCTCGTTTCAGGCGTCGATCTCCAAAGAAGCGTTGCGACTCAAAACTCTCACCCAGTGCCGAAGCGGAGGAGAAACTCAACAAGGAAGCATTCAGACTCTCAAGGACAATTCACAACTTGCTGCACACCCAACAACCCGATCTAACCCAGCACCGGCAATCACTTGGCCCCAGAATCAAGCCCATACCCAATGCCAATATGCTCCCAGATACACCGGTTCACCAGAAATCCAATCTAGCCACCGAAATGCTATTTCTACGCACCATGCGAGATTCCCGTCTCTCATTGCGAAGCAGCACCGATAGTTCGGTTCACTCAACATCCTCATCGTCGAAGGTGGAAACTGATGAGGAGAACTACTCACCGCCACTGCTGAGCAAGCAGTGTTCCAATTTGTGCTCAACCACAGAGGATGAGAGTGGATTCAGTTCGATAAGTTCATTTCAAGAGATTGGTGTCCCACTAAGCTCCACAATGATATCTAGCTCGACAAACTCATCCCACATAGACGATACCATCGATCAGAGTGACTTTAATTTAGACAGTCGAAACTCCACACTCAAAGCAGTGATGCAAACGCCACCGGGCCTCACAAACAATGTAGGCGTTCCCCTGAATGCGGATGCCAATCGATGGGATTCGAAAACCTATCGAAAGAATAAATTCCAGAGGTTCTCGACGCTGTCCAATGAGGATTCAACCACCGTTTTGTGGGTCTAAATGCACCCACATTAATATATAATTTTTTTTTTTTTTTCTTTGAGAATGCATTTTTTTTTTAACTCTATATTTATTTAAGTTTTTATCGTTAAGTTATTTTAATCGTAAACGAAACAAATAAAAACCACTGTTAAACAGCGCCTGCCTCAGTTGAAATTGAAATGATTTACCCAATGAAACACACTTCCTGTAAATAACAAATTCTCTTGAAATAAAATTGTTAAAATTAAATATTTCACCCCCTTCGGGTAGGGGTTAGAATATACCCGAGGTAGGTATGCCTGTCGTAAGAGGCGACTAAAATCCAACTAAGGGTTTGAGGCAACGGCTAGCCTATCCTCAGTAAATCCCTCCCACAGGAGCCAGTGGTAAACACTCAAAAAACGTTATGAATGGAGAAACAAAAGGAATTGATTACTCTAGGTGGTAATGGCAATAGCCAAAATCCACCCGTAGTCTTCTCGACTACGGCCGGGACACGGATTCTGGAGGTCCCAACATTCATACCTGAATTCACAAGCGACTCATGCGGCTCTATGTCTGATTCATTCGGCAAATTGAGCATGAGACAAGCTGTGGCTCACTGCACTGCCACTGACGGTCAGACCCGGGACACCTTGGTTGAACGGGCTCCTGAAGAGGCGGTCCTTGAGCTGTGCCTGTCTAAGGGACAGCGGAAAAGGAAAAGGAAGAAGCTGAGGGATCTGCGGCGCAAAGAAGCTGCACCTGCTGAAGGCGCAAGCACATCCGTCAGCTCTTCGGCGGCGCCTTTGAAAAGGAACCGGTCGGTGGAAGTCTCACCAACTGAAGCCAATCAACCCCTTGGATCTGACGCTGCCTCCTCTTCTGCCTACCCGAAAAGCAAGAAGAAGCGACCCAAGCTCGAAAAGAGAATAAACCCCCCTCAAGTCTGTGAGTCTGTCCGCGTGCGGTCTCCTAATGAAGCCGGTGCTTCTACCAGAAATGGAAGCAGTACTGGCGGAAGGAAACTGGACGTCGCGATCGCACCTACAGGCGAGAGCTCCCGAGGCCCTCCAATCGTTGGAGCTACCTGTGCACTGGTACTGAATGATGCAGGTGCTGAAACCAACCCAGGTTGCAGTACCAGCGGACAGAACTTTGTTGATGCGGATGGCTCTGTCGGTCAGAGTGCTTCTTTCGAACGCAGAACAGCTAAGGTGCGGGACAAGAGGCCATCCTACAAAGATGCCGCTGTCTCCTCTCTAGCAGTTCGTATAGGGAAAGCAGGCAATGACAATAGCATGAGCGATGCAGAGTGCAAACACTGTAAAGCACATCTTTTGGAGCTTGCCGCGGCAACTAATGCTTGTATCCAGGTTGAGGGATGTGAGTTCAAGGACGGAACCTTCACGGTGAATACCTCCTCGCAGCTTACCTCGAAATGGGTCAGCAACATGGTGCCGAAGATCCCTCCCCACGGGACCACAATTTTTGAGGTCTACAAACCACCCAAGCTCACGCGTGCTGTCTGCTGGATTCCTGGGAAACTGGGGAAATCGGCGGACGTGCTAACGCGTTTGCATGCCCAGAATCCTGGTCTCGACACAAAAGCCTGGATTGTCCGTTCTCACAGGCAGAGTAAAAACCGTCACGATGAAGATGGTAGCTCTCTGGTTGTGAGCATAGACAAGGCTTCTGCCGAGATCATCAAGTCTAGGTACGACATGCGTCCCTATCTGCACCTTGGTAGGATTAATTTCCATTTCAATGTCAAGTAGTGCTAATAGTGGTCGTAACCCAGAGTTTACATCCATTTTGTTCACTCAGATCAACCTACAACACTGTAAGGCTGCTACTGCTCTTTTAAGTAGGAGGCTTGCTGTCAGTAGGACAAAAAACCGCATAACATCCATCCAGGAACCATGGGTGTGGAAAAATCGCATCTGTGGCCTTGGTGAGTTGAGCGGTGCATACCATGTTCTTTACGATGAACTGTCCGAGAGACCTAGGACATGTCTTGTTGTATCGAAATCCCTCACGGCAGTTAAAATCAAACGGTTTTGTGGCCAAGATTTGGTTGCTGCAACTATCACTTACCATGCAAATGGCAATTGGGAAACCTTTGTTGTTGCATCGGCTTACTTCCCCTACGACTCTCTAATTCCTCCACCACCAAAGGCAATTGTTGAGCTCATAGAGTACTGCGAGGTCAAAAAGATTGGTCTTGTCTTATGTTGCGATGCTAATGCTCAAAACACTGTTTGGGGCAGCAGCAAATGCAATATACGAGGAGATCGTCTTCTGGATTTCATCCTATCGTCTGACATCACCATCAACAATGTGGGTCGTCGGCCTACATTTGTTACAGCCAGGAGACAGCAAGTAATCGATATTACCCTGTCCAACAGGCATTCCAAGACTATCATCAATTGGAGGGTATCGCCAGATAGCACTTTGTCAGATCACAGATACATCGAATTTCAAATCTACTGTGAAGTTTCACCTTCGCAAGAGAGGAGAAATCCGAGAAAAACGAATTGGGCACGGTTTAAGGAGGAACTTGGCAATTCTGTTAAAGCTCCACTTAAATTAAGGTCAATACAAGGGGTAGAGAGGTCTGCTCAGGATCTGAACAGCGTCCTTATCCGTTGTTTTGAACAAGCGTGTCCGGTTACAAAAAACTCCTGCAGAAAACCGGTACCTTGGTGGAATACCGAACTGCAGCGTATTCGCAGAGAAACCAGGAAGCTCCTAAATCGGTCTTTAAAAACCAACTTAGAAGAAGACTGGAATCTGTATCGATCGAAGCAAAAAGAATTTAAGAGACTGATTCGTAAATCGAAAAATGACTCTTATAGGAAATTTTGTGAGGAGGTCGAATCACTAAGTGCAACCAGTAGACTTGTTAAAGTCCTCAAAAGGGACAGACCAAGTAAACTGGAATCGCTCCAAAAATCTGATGGCACCTACACTGAGACAAAGGCGGAGACTTTCAGTCTTCTGTTGGAGACTCATTTCCCGGGAAATCAGATCACTACGCGCTCTTCAGTGGTACCGGAAACGGTGGCCACCACGGAACGGACAAACACCACGCGGCGTAGCTGGTATATTGCATCCAGAGTGGTGACGGATGACGCTATCAAATATGCAATTGCATCGTTTGAGAGTTTCAAGGCACCTGGTCCGGATGGAATTTACCCGGCTATGCTGAAACAAGGTTTTAGTCAGCTGATGCCGACGTTGAAAAGAATTTTCACCGCTAGCTTGGCCTTGGCCTACATACCTTCTCTTTGGCGTATGGTTAAAGTCGTGTTCATACCAAAAATCGGTAAGACTGACTACACTCTCGCCAAAAGTTTCAGACCCATAAGTCTGTCTTCCTTCCTGCTGAAAAGTTTGGAAAGACTGGTTGAGCTGCACGTGCGCAATGTTGCTCTTCGATCGCATCCTCTTTCTGAGATGCAACATGCTTATCAGCGCGGAAAATCCTGTGAAACTGCGCTTCAGAACCTTGTTGGTAGGATCGAAAGTGCTCTTGATCGGAAGGAGTACGCGTTGGGTATTTTCGTCGATATTGAGGGTGCTTTTGATAATGCGACTTTTGACAGCATGTGTAACGCAGCTAGACATCACGGTATAGATGAAACATTGGTGTTGTGGATTAAAGCAATGCTAATGTACAGGACGTTGATTGCCGAGGCGGATTGTGGCAAATGCGTCATGACAGGGGTAAACAGGGGCTGCCCACAAGGTGGTGTTCTGTCTCCCCTTTTATGGTGTATGGTAGTAGACTCTCTGCTAACGTTACTCAATCTTCCTGGAACCTACACACAAGCCTACGCGGACGATGTCGCCGTTCTGTCTGTCGGCTCGAACCTAAGGACTGTCTGCTCTCAGGCGCAGAGATCCTTGGGCTTGATCGATGATTGGTGCACAAGAAATGGGCTTTCAGTGAATCCTCTTAAAACTACGGTTGTTCTCTTCACGAGGAGGAGGAACTTCACTGGTCTGACTCAACTTGTGCTAAAAGGTGTCACTATCCCGATCTCTGACGAAGTCAAATATCTTGGAGTAATCCTCGATAGAAAACTTCTTTGGTCCAAGCATGTTGAATCGAAAACCGATAAAGCGCTGTCGACTTTCTGGCAGTGCAAAGGCGCTTTTGGTAAGACATGGGGCTTATCTCCGAAAAGGGTCCTTTGGATCTATACGGCAATGGTAAGACCACTTCTCTCATATGCATCGGTTGTGTGGTGGAACAGGCTTTCGCGGAAACGTGTTACTGCCTCTTTCGCCAAACTCCAAAGAACAGTTTGCCTTGGCTGCACAGGGGCCTTCCCCAGCACCCCGGGTTCTGCTCTAGATGCTATGATGAACCTCCCCCCCCTTGATATTTTTATCATGGGGTGTACACTGAAAACCATCTCCCGTTTAAAGAGAGGTGGCTTTTGGTACCACGCGCATTGGAATTTTGATGAACTTGTGCGAGAATTATCCTTTGACCCCTGTCTTATGGATATGCCGTCTGATGCAATGACACCAGAAATCCTACTGCGACAAAACTACCACGTCAACTTTCCTCAGGCAACGGAATGGCTTCGGCCGGACTCTGAGCCAGGGAAAGAATGCCATCGTGTATTCACGGATGGCTCTAAAACCGGACAGGGGTCTGGTTCTGGAGTCTTCGTGGAATGCGAGAACATTAGACTACACTACCCTTTAGGTAACCACGCGACTGTCTTCCAGGCGGAGATTTTCGCTATCCTTATGGCTATGCGCTATATTGTGACAAACAGGTGGAGGGCTAAAAGTATATGCGTTTGCAGTGACAGCCAGGCTGCACTAAAAGCGCTGCTTAACCCTCTCACCTCGTCCAAGCTAGTGCTCGAACTCAAGCTTGCTTTGAACTTGGTCGGTAGGCTAAACACGGTCAAACTTGTTTGGGTCCCAGGTCACACTGGTATCCAGGGAAATGAGATCGCTGATGGGCTTGCCAGGCTGGGTTCAGAAGAAGCTCTTTCAGGACCTGAACCCGCGCTGGGTCTGCCTGCATCTGTGGTTGGGTCATCCATCGATATTTGGGTTTCTCGCAAACACGAGCGTCGGTGGCGTGATTGTGCTGGGTGCAGACAGGCCAAGCGACTGCTTCCGGACATCTGCAAAAGGTCCGCGTCCTTTCTTCTGTCTCTCAGGAGAATCGACTGTAGACTGCTTGTGGGCGTCCTTTCGGGCCACCAAGCTTTCGCCAAACACTTAAATGTATTGGGCTTGAGCGACACCACCATCTGTCCTGCTTGTGGAGAGGACGATGATACGGCGGAACACTTCCTCTGTAGTTGTCCTGCCTTTGCTCGCATCAGGTGGCGGATTTTTGGGGCTGACGTGGTGAGTGCCGAACATCTAAGCTCTTCATCACTGAAGCTCCTTCTTATCTTTCTTCGAAAGACGGGAAAACTAAGTACAGCAATGTAAGGTGTCTGTTTGGCAGTACAATGGACCAGTAGTTGTGTCTGAGTGCTCCATCGGATAGTAACAACCTCCGACAAAAAAAAAAAAAAAAAAAAAAAAAAATATTTCAATCAACTACTAATTTTTTGAAATATTTTTCTTTTTCGATCAAAGTTTTGGCATGAGTCATGCGCATATTGATGCATCCAATGATTAGAGTCTAATGATCCATTTTAATTTATCTTGATCTTTGTTTTATTTTATTTTAAATTTTCAGATTATATTTGCACAATGATTTGTGAAACGTTATAAGTTTTTTTTTAAATAATTTTTACGAATATATATATAATATACGAGTATTGCTACCGTAAGACTAGAGGAGTTTATAAATTTTATAATTATATGTAATGTATGCATATAAAATTAAATATAAATAAAACATCTTTTGTAGAAACTTAAAAACAATTTTTTTTTAATTGATTTCGGTATGAAAATGGGTACGTCTTAAACCGTTCCGCAACCTCGGAGTAAATATGAACTCCACGAATGACACTTTAGTGGAGATCCGGTGGAGAATTACCCTAGGAAACCAAACCGGTTTGGCAAAGCAATGGGCTCAAAACTCCTAACTCGAAGGACGAAATGTATGCTCTACAAAATCCTTATCTTGTTCTGCTTTATGCCGAGTGCTTTATGCCTGGACGATAAGCAAGATGGGAGAGCTGAAACTGGACTCCTTTAAAAGAAAAATACTTCGACGGATTTTAAGTCTTCTGTGCGAGGAGGAGGAATGGAGGAGAAAATACAACAGCGAATTCTATTACCTGTACCGAGATGTGGATGTAGTCCAAAAATCCAAAATAACTCGATTACATTCAACATTGGCTCGGCCATATCGGGAGAATCGACGATAATGTTCCAGCTAAGAGCGTTCTTCGAAGACAATGAATACGGAAACTCCGTTTCAAAGACCGAGCCATCGCGGCTGCCAGAGCGTTTGGTCTGGACAACTGGCAGCATGCCCGGGATCGCAGAAGATGAAGGTCTGCATTGTATCAGACAGAAATTCTTCAAGGTTCGGGATTTCGGTCAGCAAGTAAGAAGATTGAGGATGGGTGCTTAAACACCCGCCACTTTTGACGATAAATGCTATCAAATGGGGCTTTATAGTCGATGGAAATGTGGGAATCCGTCTCTTTCTGGATTGACCTCAGCTCGAAAATGTACTCTATGGTCGAACTGACTCACTGAAAACCACAGTGGTAGGTTCTGATATGTGCCGATTTGAGATGTTCACTAAGTACATTAGGTAGAATGTTACAAGCGACATTAAGCAGAAATATGCTTTGATAGTTTTCGCAATACTTATGAGACATATGGAGGTGATGGTCCAGTCCTCGGGCATGCTTTCTTCCACCTATACTTGACTGATGTTTTGGTACAAGCTCCTTCTTATTTAAAAAGCTGGTGAAGCTAAGCTAATAACTTCTATGTTGGGTGAAGGAACTGATTCTTCATTGACTCAACGTCAATGTTTGTTGACAATCTACTCTATTATTCTACGCAGGATCTGTATCTGTCCCGAAACGTTTCCCTTGCCTTCTTTATTTTGCGCTGCAGATTCATAATTTCTGTATCTTCTGTCATCTTTTTCCGGTAAACATATTCATTACCATACCAGCTACTTTTTTTCTTGCATCTACCCAAGATATAACCTATGGTGGTTTTGGAACCCCTTTGATTTTGTGGCTATACTGGTTGTTCAAGTCTGTTAGAATAGTTAGATGAATGCAGTGTAGTATTTTTAACTCAGCATGGCGCTCTGGAGTAGACTCTGAATTTAGCCGCAACAAAGTGTCACAGTCGACGTTTACCCCAGATCGGTTTGAGGATGTTAAATGCGTACATAGGATCGATTATTACACGTCGGATTTGATTTTCGCCTGACGGTTTAAACGTCTGAAGAGGATCAAACTGCGGCATTTCCTTGATAGGGTATTCAGCTTTGATATGCGAATCGCAGCTAACCACTTATCGGGTTAATGTTAATAAGGAACTGTTTCTTATAGCTGCAAATGTTCGACCACTTCCTCGACCTCGAGCATTTGAGGACGTATCTCGATATTAGTTTCTAGAATCGTTGTTGGTGGTTGTTGGCTTTGTCACATACAAAGGGCCAGCCCACATTTGGAGTTCTCATAGAACACTTCCTTTAATAACTCGATGGTTTCTCCGACAGTATAGCATTTGGCATCAACCTGCTGAAAATAAATATCATGCAGACAAAACCGATGAGAAAACAGTGCATTCTTCGGAATCATCGGTAGCTGATTTTTTTTTATAATTCACTAGTGCTCAAGGGGTTTAAGGGTTAATAGGGAGGATAGAGAAGAGATACTGGTGCACATTGGTTGTAAACAATTGTGGGTTGTGAGGCAATGCATTCCACATGTGTGTTGTTCGACTTATAAAAGAATCTCTATATTTTACAGTTCGTCCGGAGGTGTTCGGCTTAAGGGTGAAGTGATGCGCATTCGATGTGTGGCAGGTGTTGCGAGAGAATTGTTGAAGGGGCGGAATGCAGTTGCTATTTCATCAGAGCATTGGTGGTGAAAATATCGATAAAATAACGAAAGGCAAGAAACATTTCTGCAAGAGGGTTAATAGACTCCCGCTATATTTCTACTATAAGTTTTATCGCGCGCTTCTGAATTCTATCTAGTGCAATGAAGTTTTTGGTGCACTTGACCAGATATGAGCGTTGTACTCAAGCCTAGGCCGAATAAAGGCATTGAAGCTAAGTCGGAGGGTGTAAAGTACTTCTTACATCGATTTAAGAAACCTAGACATTTCGCAGCGTTTTTGGCGACTTCATATATTGTGGTTATTCCAACGGATTTTGTCGTTGACATACTTACCGAGTATGGAAAGTCGTTCGGTTTCGTCAATGCAAATCCCATTCCCAGCTGATGGATCACTTTTGGAATTTCCTCGCTCCATTTGGTTGCTTATAAACAAAGCCACCGAGGCAGAAGTGAGACTCATCACTGAACAAAATTTGACGGTAAGAAAGTGGATCAATTTATTACGATGAGGTAGAATAAGCACGTGCGAAGTGTCCTGGACTTCTGTGCCAGGCGTCCCAGTTTCGATCCCCGGAAAAACACAAATTACGTCTTAACGTCGTCGCAACCTCTCGCGAACGGATTACCCAATACATATTTACTTACAACGCCGAACCACCCAGTCTTTTTCATTCTCGTGTCTATCGTGATTGTGTTTTGTTTGACGTGGTTGGGAAATCGCTCCAACATGGACCACTAGTTGGATTTACTGTTAAATCCCTAGATTGAGGGAACGGGTGGGTAGAAACAAAAACACAGCCGCTGACCTATAAAGCTTCGAACCTAGTATAGGCAACACTTACAAACATAGAGAGCTAGCATGACAAAATAGCTCTAATTTCATCTGACTTGGGTAAATGATTCCGTCTAAGAATTCCGGCTTCAAAACCAACCCCCCTTCGTAAAGAATTTGTATGCTTAGGTGAGTGGCGCGTCCGTGGATCTGGCGCGGTGATGTTATTGATCCTGATCATGTACAAATAAAAGAAACTCGTTTCGTTTAAATAGATCTTAACTAAATATATTTGTTTATTTAATTTTTTAGGATACGCAATAATATTATTGATTAATTTAGAGATTTCATTCTTTATTTGATACCTTAATACATAAATATTTATAGATATGTAAATATATTCAGATCTATGACTATCTTTTTACAAAAACTTAAGACGCTACATACATGTAAAATAAAAAAAAAATAAAAAGAAAAACAAAACAAAAACGCAATTATAATAAAATATCCTCACGCATAAAATTACATATAATATGTAAGAGATTACAATTTAGATTTTTTGTAGATTCTTTGCATTCATTCGATCATGGAAATAGTTTACTTTTTTTTTTAATGATAATGTGATGGCTGCCCTTTCATCGCATTCGACTCTGTCGACAATTACACAGTGTAAACTAATAAAATAAACATGGAAGGAGTATTTGTTTAGTAAAATCATTTTCCTGACACTACACAAAATTGAAGATTCATAAATTGAGTCAATAAATACACAAAATGTTTGTTTATATTCACGATAAATCGTTAAGCGAACGCGCTCAACACGCTTTTATAGTCAGCTTTACAAAAAAATTAAAAAAAAAAATAGAAACCTGCTGTCGTGTGGCTTGGAGTCAAAGTGAATAAATAGGTCCAGCTAGCTATGATCCAATGCCACCCAGCGCTACCACTTGCCACACAAAAAAATAGTTTGTCATTTAACAATGCTTAAAAATCTGTCTAGAGAGACGCTCTAGACGGCGCTAAACACAAATTACAGGAATTTACACTATAGACGATTGCCGCTGGGAGGGTTTCTCTCAATAGAGAAACCGCCAACGCACGTAGACAAATACAAATAAAATTGGTGAGTGTCCTCCTGTCCCTTTTGTGGATTGTAATACTTGTTGCGAACTTGTTGTGATGTCGTCACTCGGTCGAGGAGGCTTAAGCCACTATCAGATGCGACGCAATCCAGCCATAGACATAGTCGATGATTTGGCTTTCCTTGTCGGCTGGATGGATAAAGGGGCGACCAGCACTTCACATTGTGATGTGGGCGAGCCACAGCGACTGCCTTCTTCGCCAACTACCTCCTGATTAGAGGAAACAAATTCAAATGAGAATGAACTAAAAGCGACGAGGGGCGCTAAGACTTACATTGATATTCGTGCAGCTGGCCAATCTCATTTGTGCCAGCTGTGAAGCAGGTGTCAGCGAGTTCGTGCTGCCAAATGGGGAAGTTATCATTGTGGAGACAGCTCGTTTAAGCTTTGATGGGGTTTTGTTGAACGAGAATGCTCTACCAACCTGAAAAAATAAACGGATTCTCATTGAATTCCATTTTTGCCATAATAAACGCAGTAGCAACCCACCTTTAACCTCGTTCTAGCTGCCAGCTTAAATGCCTTCGACAGAGTGCTCAAATTCACATCACTAATGTCAACCTCAAGCTCTTGTGATGTTCTAAACAGAAGCGCCTTATCCTACATAAAATGAAACAAGTTAGCGGACAATTTTTATAACATTCCACTATCCCTCAAACTAACCGTATCAGTGCGGCAAGCATTCTCAGCCATTTGCTTGCAGAGTGCTTTCAAATAGACAACCTTGTCGACCTCCTCATCGGCAATGGTAAACGAATGCAATTTGTCCTTGTCCTGACGACAGAGCATTGCAAATGCACGCGGGCTGTCGGTGATGTCTATGACAAAACGTATTGCGTTCAGCGACATCAGTTTGATGTGCTTAAAGGACTTTGTTGTGCTCGGTGATTTGGCGCTATTGAAACCTCGTGAACGCTTCTTACACACTTCTATTGTGTCGGAGAAGAGATGCAGCACTAAAGTGTCGCCGCGACCACTTAAGTTGTCCGACAGTTCGGTGACTTCACATTTTGATATAAAGCTGCGATTCGAGGAGACCAGATGGGCCTACAAAAAAAAAATCAATGTTAGCAATGGATAGATGGATTGATGGAGGGCATGTTTGTTTAGTGACTTACGGGGCATCCTTCAATATCGTTGAATATATCGAATATGGCCATTCGACCCTCGGTCTTTCTTTTGTCCTCATTGATGTGCGCCATCACCTCTTTGATAGCTTTTAATGCTTCCTCCAGCTTCTGGTAATCGGGGTTATTCTTATTTGTATGCTTTAGAATGTCTGCAAAGAGAATAAAATTAAATCAGCATGGAATACATGGAGGGGCTAATGTTGGATGGTGGAATGATGTCTATCTGGCTTGTTTCAACTTACCATTTAACAATAAACTTATACTAGGCAGTCGCTGTACAGGACGAATCATCAAGTCTTGCAGTGTTTGTCGGCCGCACTCGGGCTTGGCTTGATTGATTTTCAGAAATGCATGAAATCTAGGATTTTGCGTATCACAATGTATAAGACACTCCTTCATTTGTTCGAAAAAATTCACATATGGTGGATATGCTTTAATCAATTCATCACGATGCTGAAGAATGATCTCTCCAATTAGACAGTCCTCACGCCATTTTGTGTGTATTTCACGTAGACGTTCCAGCATGCGTTGATGCACCTCATGAATGGGTATAAAATTACCAAAAATCGCTCTTATTTCCGATTTATTTAGCAGAGCATGCGGCGTTTCCGCATTTTCTTCCAGCGGGTTCTTAAAGAGCTGCAAAAAATGATTAATTTAATTAAGTTACTTCATCAGTAAACTCATCATTACTTACTTGTACAATGGTATCTAGAATACCGACATAATTCGATTCTGTACTGAAGAAATCCATGAAATGATTAAACCGCATGGACTTGTTCTTCGGTGTTTGTTCGGCTGTTGATTCCGGCTCGGATAAAAGTTTTCCAGCACTTTCTAGTTTATCCGGACTGGTGGTACTGTCGAAAAAGCTGCCCGACACTGACAGTAGACCAGCATCAGAGACGGAAGACCGGCGCTTCCCTAAGCCAATTGGTGTACCTTCCAATTGTATACGTTGAGAGAAACGTTTCCTTTTCCTTTTGTTAAAACTGATCGGTAACGAGTCACGCCGATCCGTGTTTGGAGTGTTGAGTTGTATGCTTTCCAAATACTAAAACGAGAGTGGGATTTAGTTTCATATTGTGGCAAAGAATTTCGCAGAAACTTACATCGCCGAATAGGTAATCCTCTTCGAATGCGTATCCATTCTGTATGGTATACCAGAACCAATCGGATTTAAGTATATGCGTCTGATTATTCTTCGGCGCAGGTTTTGCTTGCGTAAAGTGTTCATCGACAACCTGTTTTTTTATTAAATTAAAAAATATGTATATATTATTTGATTGAAAATGCTGCTAATGATGTATTGATTTGAAGCGATGTGTGATGTTCTTGTATGAAGTGAATTCTAGTGCAATCGCCTTTAAAGTAAATGCAAACAATAATTGCCACCATGCAAAGTTACACTTATGAAAGGAGATTTTTTGCGGCCTTATAGACCTGCGCAGAGAACACAGTCATCCAAAATTGGAGTAAGCAGATCATGACTTACAAGAGAGCTCGGAATGGACACCGTAAATATTTCCATTGTCATGGAAATGAACCGATGAATGTTGATTAATAAAATTATTCGCCAAATAGTTTCGTAAATTGTAAGTTGAAAATTGAGGATTGGTTTTAAAGCGTTGTTATGTTTAAATCGCTGTTGGGATTATCTGGAAAAGTTCTGGAATCGGGAGATGTCTCATTCGACAGGCGTGGTTCTAAAGTTTTGCTTCCTTCGAGGTTAGCCGCCATCATGCGTTGGAACCATGCTTCTGCCGTCGAAGCCTACTTTGTGATAGCAACCCAGCGCGTCCGTAGCCCCGTTGGACCGAAAATCAATTGTTACATGGATCACGACGTTCAGACAAACCGTGAGTGTGACTAGACAAAAAATTGGAGCCCTTGATTATCATCCGTACAAGTTGGCAATTGTGCAGAAACTCTCCAAAACTCAATTCACGGAGGGAACGCATGTAAAGCGCCTCTCAAATCCCTATTAGGCCTCTTTAAATTTTGTTTTGTTTGATTTTTGAAATCCCGCGTTTATGACAGCCGTCCAAGTACCCTACAAGACCTGAAGGGCCCTTCATCTGCAAACAATTGCATCTTGAAGAGGGACGTTGTGGATTGTTGTGGAAATGTAAGTAAATATTGCCGAAGTGGACGAGTAATTTGCAATTTTTTCGGCATTGATCTTGCCTTCACACGGGTTTGTTTATTCAGCTTCATTTAATAACATTTACTCAAATGAATAAAATGAATACAATAAGGTCAAGACGTATCCACCTTTCATTTGGAGCCATCATTTTAGACCTTGCCAGTTAAAAATTTAAATTTATTTTCCTACAATATTTTTCTTTTAAGAGCGTAATTTGCAAACGCCCAAAATATTTTCTATATACAGACTCATGGGAAAATTATAAATCCAAACAACAACAAAATTTTGTAAGTTGAAAAAGTTGCTAGTTGGTACCAACTTGTTCATCTGCAATTACCTAACGTTCATAAAATTCACTTCATACAAAACAACTTCGTATCATATATAATCAAAGCAATTATAAATTTACCAAATGGCTGAATAAAACATTAAAACAAAAAAACAAATATGAGAACATCAAATGTAACAACACTAACGAATTAGTAGATGAAATACTGGGTAAACAGCACAATAAATTACATTTTCAGATCAAAAGCGCATTTATATGAACATCATTTTTAAATTCAGCCATTTTTATGTATATAAACACAAATGAATAAACAATTTTGAAAGCATTGTGTGATGATTATTAAATATTTTTTCCAGTAGAAAACAAAGAGATAGAGAGAGAGAAAGAGAGCTACAAAATTTACAATAGAAAAATGCAATTTGCGAAGCATCTAATAATAAAATTTATTGTGTATTGTGATATTTTTGAACGAAACTACATAATTTACTGTGCTGTTTTCCAAAACTGGAAATTTTTACAAAAGAATTTAAGAACTAGCCCACCCTGTGTAATTTAGACATACAAAGTAACAACAAAGCAAAATATTTACACAACAAAATGGAAATACTGAAAAAAAATGTTTAATAACAAATAAAATGAGTGATTTATTTCTATTAGTGTAGAAATGTATATAGATGCGTCGCAAATTGCAAATTTTTCATGTCCTTATAAAATGGGTAATGTGTGAGTGCTGTTGGTTTTAATGATATTACAAAATGTGGCGTCGATCTTTGATTCTGAAGAGTATAAAGTCGTGCATAGTCACGACTGCTGATTGGGAAAAAACCGTTCATGGCTTGGGAAACTCGACGCCGTTATTGCAAATGTGAGTATTTTACATGTTTAAAACTGGTCAAGTCGAATGCTTAATAACATAATGGTATGAGATAGTTAATACCAGGATTTAGTACTGTATTCTTGTGTGGAGTCCGCAAAGATAGAACTACTGCGACTGCCTTTTACCAATTAATAACAGGGTAATACCGAAATTGAATATATGTATTATCAATTGGGGGTAATTCACTAAAAATTTCAGTCAATTAAATAATCGAAAGAGTAAAGAAGACAAAGATAGATTTCTATTCCAGCAGGATAATCGGCAGAATCTGTGAAAAAAAATATTCACCCCCATTCCCCTTGGCGTTTGTCGTATACGACTCATGTTTCGTGTCGTTCTAAAATGATGTTCAGATTTTGTTTGAACTTTTGTTAACAATTTTATTTCCTTTTCTATGTGTACACAATCATTTCAAATAGTTTGTCACAAAAAAGCTACAAAAACCCACTAAAAAACAAAGTAAAATACGAGTCGTTTACGATAAACGCTAGCGGGAATAGGGGCGATTATGTTGCTCTACGTGACGATAGTAAGACTGATACTGTCATTTGACAGTTCGGTTTGGTGCCAAGCGATGTGCATTAGCTGGAAACTTTACTTAATTTACAGCCTATATATCTTTTTGTACAAGAAACTGCCGCAATCAGTGATCTTAGGCTAAGCCTGCAGTTTGGCTACAAAATGTACAACCAATAAGTATGCTTGAACTACAGAACTCCCCGAGTGGACAAGATCATTTATTACTTCTTTTCGCAGCTGAGAGAATTGAGACGATAATCAATGGCCAACGAATCAGCGGTACCTTTCTATACAGATGGCTCCAATATTCCTTCATGTGAAAATGTTAAAAACATCAACGTTTATCAACTTTTCGTATTGACACCCTCACTTTATTGGGTTTTCTGTCGACCTGCAGAGCTGGCAGATGTTCTGGTTCATTTTTGCGACTTATTTTATACAATTCGTAGGCGACATATCGGGGAATTTTGGTGTTTTGTGTCGGATTCTAATCAGAATTGTTCGGACACTTTAATGGCAATGACTTAACTAACTACTGCTGTCACATTTCGAGTTTGTTTAAGGAGACCTTTTGGCGGATCTTCGCCGTACTACTCCAGCTTGGCCACGACCAAAGATCGTCTACCGCGTTGGCAATACAAACGTCTTTCTCTGTTAAAAGTTAATTTACCGCCGAGTTAGGGGTACTATAGAAATACGAAGCCACTTTAATGAAAACCGATTATTTTTTTTATAATGAAATTAAGCCGATGAATCGAATTCGTAAGGTGCCCATTAGAAAAAGAATCATTAACCAAACTCGTAATGAAAGACCATCTACACAAAATTGTTACTATGATCGGTTAGAGTCAGTCACAATGCCAAAGAAAGCAATGACATCAATTCTAGAGAGTTGGTCTTCTAGGCAATTACAAAGTACAAACAAATGTTGGAGGAAATGCCTTAAAAAGTGTAGGGACATAGGAAGAGATTAAAGACTGCAGAGAATATAGTGCACATTGCAGTTTTCTTAGCATAGACCTCCGCTTGAGATAAAAGGAATCCAGCGAAGAGTCCAAAGTGACTAAAATGCAGCTGGCTTTCTGCATTCACCTTAAAGGAACTGCTACTCGTATTGATTGTCAAGTTTCTGAAGACACCTGTTTCATCACACTACGAAGAAGGAAGTATCAATGGAAAAAGATTTCGAATGGAACCATCAACACAGTGTAACATATACTTCAGTGTAACATGTCCTTCCTTCATATCCTTTCTATTCCAAGCCCAATTGAAAGTCTGCTCTTGAATAAATACTTTCAGAATCAAATTGCATTGAACACCAGACTTTGTAATATCATTTCAACTGTTTTCGTAGGTATAAATTTGTTTTCTTTACTGAAAAAAATATTTACTAATTAAAAAAATTAAAATAAAAAAACAAAACAGAATAAACGTAAGTACCGTTAGACGTCGCCGATCATTTGCACACAAAGTAGAAATATCACACTCATTCTCATTTCTAGTTGTGCTGCATGCAGATGTAGTAGCAGCAGTGTCAGCCACCCCACTAACAGTAGTAGAGTGCATTCTATCAATAGTGCATGTAATGCTAACTGGTGGTTGCACTAGCAAGGACGGTTGTGATGGCAATGGCTCTTGGTTATACAAATAAGTAGTAGTAGTAGTAGTAGCACTAGCAGCAGCAGCAGAGTTATTAGTGAGAGAGGAGTTAGTGATAGCAAAAGAATTGTTAGTAGCAGTACTAGTTCCAACACCACATTCAGCGCCTCTATCTTGTGTTGTGTTTGGGTAGTAGGGATTATGAAGGGAAGAGGAGTTCTTTAACGATTTAGGAGCTTTGGGTGTTTTGAAATCCGTAGCATCCACAGCAATAGGTGAGATCTCAGTTCTTTCGGGTGTAACTTGTTCGGATTTGTTTTTGGTAAAAGTTCCACTCAATGATTTTTGGGCATTCTTACTCGTAATCGAACAACTCGTTGATGAGCTGCGTGTGAAACGATCGCGCAGACAGCGCAACTTCTCTCTGACTGGCCTTTTGATTGACTCGTTGAATGTGCTCTCGTGTGAGGTAATTGAAGAAATTGACGCATCGGGATCAACTGAATTACGTCGTTGGCGTAGTATCTTTGCAATTGGGGTCCGAACAGCGACAAAACTCATACTGCGCTTAATGCTGCGCGTTATCGAACCGGTACGAATAAGCTTCGGCTTCTTGGCACTCTGTACACTCGTGGGCAATGCAAAAGAGTCGACTGACATAATAGACATACTGTCCAGACTGTCACGTTTACGTTTCAGATCTTTATTCGAGTCACAGTCATCTTCATCCATGTCATCATCGTCGACGTCTTCATGTATGGGGCTGATGTTGTTTTCCAGTATCGAACTGAGTCTTTCTGGAACACGCGTCGAACTGAGAATCGGTGAAATATTGCTTGGATTTTGAAAGGCATTCTCTTCGTTCAAGGTGAGCACAATGCCATCGGGTTTCTGGGTATTCTCTGGAGTGTGTGGCGATGTCGGCACATCGACTACTATCAGTTCAATGGATATGTTATTATTATTCGAGGAACTGCTACTAGTGGGTGAGGATGAGGATATATTTTTGGGAGAGGAGGAAAGATTCTCGGGGAAATAACCACCAGTGTTAGCCATAACCTGAAACGTCACCAGAAAAAAAAATGCAAACATGTAACAAAAACACAAATGGATTAGCAAAACAAACAGCAATTCGAATGAAAATGAACGCGAGCGTATATGGCTTATCAACTCACAACATGCGAGCAATCTGGATCATCCAATTCGGCAGGTACACCCCCATTACTTCTGAGCACATCCACCATGTGCTGGTGCTCATCGGGTGGAAATCCAAAGAAACAAATTTTCCGTCCTTCGAATACTTTCAATTTGTGATCCCGAGTAAAATCGTCGGCAGTCGCTAGAAACTGCGGCTCATCACGTTTCTCCCAGGCGTCGTGCACCCACTGTGGGTACACCACTGAGAGATTAAACAGTTTCGCATGACTGTAGAAGAGATTTTTGTAGAAATAGAAAACTTCTTACATTGGTGCCTGGAACTTACCGATACTTTTCTCCGCCACTAGCGTTTGTTATCAGATGATTGACCAAGTCCTTGCGGTCCTTGCCATTACGATCTATAATATCTGGACGAACTCTGCCGCCCATTGAATGTATCAATTTGACGAGCTTTGTCTGTAAGTGGACGAAATTGAGATGGGAACTTGCATTTTATTTCATTTTGTACGTACCAACTCGTCTTTCTTTCGTATCCCTGTAAAACATGCGATTACTCCTTTCATGGAGTAGTTGTAAATTGGTCTTTTGCGATAAACCAGACCAATATTCATACTGGCTGCTTGTATCAAGGCAGGCGGTCCCATTATTCTGCAATTAAATAAAGTAAATATTAAAAGAAGGCCAACGATCGTTAAAACAGATATGACAAAACTAATTCAAAAAACCCCACTAAGTCATCAGACTCGTTTTAAAGATTTGAAATCGAATAGTTTTGGAGATATTTTTGTATTTTCCTTCGCAGAAAGTGAGAGCAATGCACACACAATATACATATTTTTATTGTTACAAGGTTAAAATTGCAGCTCGGGTTTCGTATCATCTTTAATTTCGTGAAGTTCACAATGACGGTAGAGTTTTGAAATAGAAATTGCTGGAAACTTTAAGTTAATGTTTAATGTTTAATAATGTGTGGTACTCGCCGGAAGCGATTTTATGAAGCTTGCGTTTAGGGTGTTAAGCTGCTTCAGTATCGGGAAAGTGCACATCGTCATGGGTTGAAATTCGTCACCATTTGAATCGTGAAAGGATATAGTTTGAGATATGATTTTAAAAATCGATATAAACTACCATGTGATGTGGATGTAAATGTAACCAGGGCACTGACGAATGTTGTGCATTCCATATTTTACCTCTCAAGACTACGTAAGAATTATTGTTTCTGTAAAGTTATTTTACGCAGATTATGAGAATTATTTACGCTCATATGGTAAAGATTAATGGCCCACCCTGCATATGTATAACCATTTCGAAGTGTCTAAAGCAAGGCGCACACCGAGAAGTGGAGTGGCGAGGTGACCATGTGGCAGATGCATATCATATTGTAGGGGCTGGTGACGACGTGGATTTTTGCTTTGCAACTGGGTATTTTTGTTTATCCGTAAACTAAAAACATACGAGGCGACCGCAAGAATTCAGCATAGGACGGCATTTTAAAAACTGATGAATTTGTGGCACCATACGTTGTTTGCCACTTTAGTGCGCGTTAAATCACGTTCATACCACTTCGCGGTCATTCCATTGCCACACCAGATGTTCACCTCTCCTATGCCACCTGCCACTTGGTCACTACGCCACTTTTTCACCACTTCATTGTGCGTCTTGCTTAAGTTTATCACGCAAGAATCTTGTATACTCATCATGGCAAAAATAGTGTATTTTTTAACAGACTTGTCAGAAACAAAGATACCTGAGAATACAGAGTTGATTCATCTTCTGGCTGCAATACCCACTCCCAAAGGTTTGTCAGTTGTCACCTCCCTTAAGATTTCACGCAGCCTATCATTTATGATTTATCTACACTTTAGTGTATTATGACCAACGTCGATTGCCAGATTGCCTTGCCAGATCTCACGTGTTTTCTCCTAGAGTAAAGGACCATTCACATGAGAGCGAACGAACGAATTGATGAAATGCGCGAATTGTCAAATTTTATTCGCATTCCAAATCATTTAATTCGCATTCCACAAACTGGCGAACAAAATATTCGTTCGAACTTAACTACAAACTAGACACTGCGGGTAAAAACTGATGGCTCAAATTCGATAACTGCGGCGACCTAGAAAAGTGAACGGACTGTCAAAACTGGCGAATATTCGTTCACGAATCACAAGTTGAAGAAAATAATGTCAAAAAATCAGGAAGTGTCAAAAAATTAGCCGAAAATAATTATTTAATGCAATTGACAGAGGATCTTAAAGCTAAAAAAAATTGATAACTTTGGATTTCATGCAATTTTGAGAATATCAAAAAGTTATTCGCCTTGAAAACACTTGCCAAAAACAAACGATTTTTACAGCAATCTTCATAAAAACAAATTAATCTATTCAGTTGACCATAGCAAAACAATTTTTTGAATGACAAAATAAAATGATTTCTCAATCAATTAAATGGAGAACTATAATACCTAATATTGCACGGGAGTAATCCAGCTTAAGCCAATGTGCGATAACATTGAAATTATACGTCCTGACCACAATAAGATTAGTGGCACGCTTCAATGAAATTGACACAACTCACTTGGATTTTCAGCCATATTTGACTACTCGCTTAAGCCCACATAATCCAGAAATGGTTGACATCATTTCTGTCATCTTTCTTAATTTAAAATTTCGTATTCTCTTAACCGTCAGAAATATTTAAATGCCTCAATTAACTAAACGAACTGCTATATGTCGCTTTTTACTGCGAAGATATCAAGATTTTTTTGATATAAATATCCTCCTACTGGTTATTCCGGAATAATGTTGATCTGCCCTCGTATTGTACTAATTTTAAATCAAAATTAAGTTAGCAACGAATATTGTCTCGCGCGGTATTTTATGAACATTATGCATATCCAAATGGGTCATTTAGTGAAAGTGAATTCGTTTTTGTAGGACAATGGACCAGTGAAATTTTTTAACGCTTCCATCTCCATTAATTTGTAGGCATCTACAATAGGGAATTTTTTACCTCAAAAATAAATCAAGTCATAGAAAAAAACTTCCTTCAAGAAAATTTGCAACTAATATTTGCAGCGCAATAAACTAAACAAATAATTTATAATACCTAAAGAACATCCAAAACATACGCACTCAATCAAAACAAAAATATTTTAAAAATTAGCCACCCACTTTTCGCCACATTGAATTGTCAAAATTAATTCTGACAGCTTACAAGAAAATTTATCGTGTAAATGGATTGTAAATTCTGTCGATGTCACTACACGATTTTGAAGGGCATGTCACAAGAACGCTTTGCTATAAGTAAGCGAATGTTCTCAATAACGACCTTTGAAGTGGTCAGAGCGTTTTAAATTGACGTCTCGAAGGTGCACATGAAGTAAGCATCAACAGCAAGATGTGTCTTTTAGTACAATTCGTATAGGGTCAACGTAGTGAAGGTGATCATAATGTAAATAGGGTTATATTCAAAAATAGGTGGATCAATAGATTCGAAGGCATAGATTATTTTTGGAATGAAATCGAAAATGTAGTAGAAGAAAAAACTATTATTCAAATTGTGCTTACCGCCCATGGCACAAATTTGCAAATTCCGAATCCAGATGCGTCGTACGTTGGCCTTCCACAGCTCCCATATTTCACCACCGACCGACCGACCGCACACAGATAAACAATACAAAAACTAAACACAACTTCTAAGAGAACCGCACTAAATTTTCAAGTCACCTGCTTCGCACCAAATTATACACAAGACTACAGTACAAATAATTTGCATCTGCACACCTCGGAACACGAGTTCCTTTTTTTTATTTTGTGTTTTTGCGTTTTTAATCAAACAATTAAGCAGCAACCAGTATAATGTGCACAAATGTCGTCAATTGAAATGTAAACACAAAACGGGCCGAGAATATAAAATAAACGTTCTTAAACAGCACATTCCTGTCCTCTTACTGGAAAGAGAAAACACAGAAGTTGGAAATACCCCTGCGAGCAGATAAAACACCTAATAAAACAAAATTCCTGACAAGATTCTTCTGTAGTAGCGCACCTGAGAAGACCGCAGCGCAGCACAGATACAGGCGACAACAACAACAACAACAACAGTGTGTTTTGCACTTTCGTGAACTAGAATTTGTCGCCCGACGATCACCATTGGTTTGAGGGGACGTTTTTGATTAATTTGTTGATTCGCCACACCAACATCACACTTTTATTGTAAAATGAAAGAGGACCATCACATATAATTTATATTCGTTTAATTTTGTTATTTTTTTTTTTCTCTGTCGAAAAATAAAAATCAGTTTGTAGCCCCTTGTGTTGCCGCCTTTGCCGTGCGTTTCATGGTGACAATTTAATTTATTTTTGGAGGAGACAGCTCTCGTAGCTCGTACTCGTAGCGCCAACGACACGATGACACGGACAAGCATTCATTCATTGATTTAATCTTTTGGTAAATTATAAATGAAAAACAAATGAAAACGCTATAGCCCATAGAACTCCCATGACCAGCGTGTGTCGTGACATATTTTAAGTAGTGGCGAGCTCTGGCCGATTCCAAAGTGAATTCGAATAAATTGTTGCCTGAGAATCTAGCGAGAGGATGCTGCTGCTGCTGCTGCTGCTTTCAACCACTTGATGGGGGCTTTTGTATTTTAAGAACGTTGCGAAACAAGGAGTCTCAGGTCTCGTGGCGCCAGATTCGACGTAAACATTTCACAAAAACAGATACTAAATGACTCAAGAGTTTTGTAAAAGCCATAATATTATTATTTAATGTTCTGACATTGTAGGCCATCACAAAGTGGAGCGTAAAGAGTCCTCGCGCGTTCAACTTCAAATACATACATATTTTTTTGTTGAACAGATATATTCGGTGGAAAATGATGAAATACTCGTAAAAATTAATTTCGAATTATTTTCCACTTTGGGGAAATATGAAATGCCCGGAGGTCAGGATTTTATAGGCCTTTGGTTGACTCATCGTGTAAACAAACACCTTGACGGATCGGAGAAAGGTGGACCTTCGACGGTCGCTGACCTGACAAAATATTCACCTCATCCCTAGGAGAGCTTGCCAAGGAAGTAAATTGTTTTGGAAAATTTTCTTATGTTTATATCGTAAATTTTAGCAATTGCGGTAATAAATCTTGTTCTTTTGTGGAAGTGTTGGCCATTATAAGTCGGTAAAAGTTGAGTACTAAAGTATAAGTGAAGTGCGGAACTGAAATCTATAGGTATGCAAATATGTGATGTTTAAGCGTTGTAGGTGCGACCTTCTCGAGGGAAGACTTAAAATTGAAAAACTATTGCTCGTTCACACTTTGTTCTGGTCCATATTGCGAGACGATAGCCGTAGCGGATGGATATTTCAAAGACAGAAAGTTACCACAACAACTCTGCGGTTAGATGTCAAATGTGACGCAAAAGTTACCAGCCTATCAGAGAAGATGCTATAATTTTTGCAATTGGCGGCAAATGTCAATAATTCTACTGCAATTTGACATTTGTGAAGTAGAACAGAGTCTCGTTCGCACATGTCACGTTAAAAGACATGAATCACTATACTCCCAAAGAACGCGGAATAATTGTTTGAATTTTTTTGCGGAATAATTCGTCGGTGGTGTGGTGATTCTGCTATGAGGAGTCGTTCTGCTGAGAATATCGCAGCTGTGGCTGAAGATGTTGTTGATGTCGGAGAATCCACCCGACAACGTGCCAAACTACAGAGCCATGTCCAACGACTTTCTCCTTCCTCAATTGGATGAATTGAGACGGGAGAACTTGTCGTTTCAACAGGCAACGCGAAATTTTGAGGGCAGATCGTATAGTCTCTAGTTTTGGTGATTTGCACTACTCGGCAAGATCGCCTGTTTTTAACCGTTTCAGACTTATTTTTGTGGAGGTTTTTTGAAGTCACGAGTCTATGTCAACAAGCCTTAGACTCTTGAATCCCTCAAAGAGAATATCCGTCAAGAATGCGAGGACCTTCCGCCGGCAATTCTGGCAAGAGTTATGGAAAATGCCATAAATCGGTCCTAAATGGTTATCATTTCTGGCGGCGGCGGAGGTCACTTAGCCGATAGCATTGGTGCCGGGAAATAAATCCCCTGGTACTAATTCCACTGAGGGACTCAGTTCCCACCTAGTTTGAAATGAAACCACTTTCGTGAAGTGGACTTAATTCCCATTTAAGGTGTGAAATAAATTCCGAAAACTCTGAGTGGTTAAGTTATATCCCACTTAGTTCAAGGGGACTTATTTCCCTGAACCTCATTTGCTTAACTCAATGTAAGACATCAAATAAACATAATCCAAAAGCAGAACCAACGTTTTCTGTCAAAGTTTACAGCCAAAGACAACTTTCGCGCCACCTTGTATAATTTTTATTTGAACATATCGGTTGATGTTGTTGTGTATGGTGTATCGGAAGCTGGAGTGCCCGAAAGATCTATACCTTCTCTGACTCTATTGCTTCTTCACATCTACCATCTCATCTGCTCAGGTCAATATGGCCGCCAGCACTATTACGAGTACATCTTGCTTCTCTAGCTTTGTGCTTTTGTATACAATTTCATCATACAAACTGGAAAAATTCGAGCAACAGTTCTCTAAATTTGGTCAAAATTCGTAAGTGGGGACTAATATATATGGAAGGATGTCCAGAACGGGGATATATTCCGGCTAAATGTCAGAGATTATAGCAGCTTTATCCAATTGAAACGTCTTTGAGGGAAAGAATTGGAAAGCGAAAGTCTACTCTGACAGAGCCAACACTCAGAGAAAAACGTCAGGTAAAAAGTTAACAATACTCATGTTAAATTTACATGATGACTGTTCCTATACAAATTTAACCAAAATTAAGAAATTTACATGATTCAGTTTACAGTATGTGCAATGTTAAATTAACATTGTTAAACTTGTTACATATTCGACACGGTTGTTAGTTGATTTTATAGTATATCATGTTATTTTAACATTCAATCAGTTTTCTTTTCATCCAGTGTTAATATGACACTGTATCAGCTCACTTCAACACAATTAAACAGATCATAATGTTGGGTCTTTACATGATCGCAGTGTCAATATGACAATGCATCTGGTCAATTGAACACATTTAAACAGATCACCGTGTTATCATACATAATTGTACCGCTATGTCCTGCGACGAATTTTCCATCTACCTGACTATGCTAATATGACAATGTATCTGGTCAATTCAACACATTTAAACAGATCACCGTGTTGTCACACATATGTACCGCTATGTACTGCGACGAATTTTTCTATCTACCTGAGATACAGTGTTAATATGACAATGTATCTGGTTAATTCATCACATTTAAACAGATCACCTTACACGATCGCAGTGTCAATGTAACACTGCATCTGCTCATTTCAACCCCAGTAAACATATCACAGTGTTAATTTGGGATAGCGTTGGTTATTTGGTACATAAAGGAAGGCAAACTATATCACTTCTTGTTTATTTGTTGGCGTTGTCGGGTCGGTGTCGGTCGTAATCGTGGTGTTTTTTTTTGTTTTTTAAATACAATATTAAACATAATTTAAAGACTAAAGTTGCAGTAATTTCTAGTAGCGTTGTGTGTAGTGTTAAGTTCTTAACAATTTAAAATGGAATCGGAACTAACAGATGAGATTTTATTAGAATATATAGTGTCAAATGAAAGTGTTACCGAGTATAATAATGACAACGGAAACATGGAACTAAAGCAACTTACTTGTGGAAAATTCGGATTGGGTGAAGACGTTTATCAGAAGCTGAACTGTAAGTATCATTATTGATATTTTGTATTTGTTAAGTTTTTTTTGTGCTTTTCAACGCACACTCACTTTGTTTTGGCATACATAGTTCGTTTTAAAGTACAGTGCATTTGTTAAAAAAACAGGAAGATAGATAGATAGATATTTTAGAAATCAATAGAAATCGACAGTTAAATAAAGAAATAAATTAAATTCGATTAATTTGTCTGTGAATGGTTTTCGCAAAGTCATGTAAAGTGTGTTAAGTATTTGTCTTTTGGCCAAATCATCTTAGTAAATTTTCTAACAATGCCTCAGCAATATTCATGATGAATAATTCTATAATTTATCCATGTTCTGCCATTATTCTTTTGATCTCTATTTATAAGGACAAACATATTTGTCATCAATATGACACATTCATCCATAGCCAGGTATCTACGATTTTAACCGAATCGCAGGATTTTTGCTGCGAGGCTTTCGAACAGCTGTATTATACATATGTACAGTTGTACATAATATTGGCATTGGTTTTTTTGTAGGCATCAAGTTCCAGTATCACTAATATCTTTCGCTCAAGTCTAATGACAATCGCAATAATAGGAACCACATTTTTATTTAAAGATTGCGGAATGAACGTCGAAAGCCTAACATTAATCAAAGATGAGGATATAAATTAACTATTTCCAATCAAGAATATGGGATTGCGTGTCATGTTTAAAGCCAAACTTTCCCATTGGAGGCAAAATGATGTAAACAATAAAATGAAACGCTTACTTGTAATATTACAATATAAATATATTTCCAAAAAATATTTTAGGCCGAAACATTATCTGTGAAAAGCTAGTTAGCTTCAGTTTCTAACAATAGTTCATCATCACTCGCATCAACTCAGCCTCAGAAACTGAGCGAAATTTTGCAAGAAACTCCAAGAGGGCAGGATATTTTACAATATTTCAATTTGAACTCAAGATTAAACGATGCCCATCGTGATGCCTTAATCAATATAATTGTCGATAATTACTCCAAGAATTGTACTTGTATGAGCATGAGGGATATTGTTAAGTTTAGTGACGAGATAAAGGAAATGTTTCCCTCGGAAGTTTTGGTATGAAAATAAATTTTATACACTAGGGATTCTCTTTTATTTAATTTGAGGTTCACATCAATTTATTATTTCCTAATTTAATTAAACTGTATTTTTAAATTTAGAGGTATTATTTCAACTATTTAAACAGATCAGAAGGAAAATTATACGACAAGCCAACAAATGCGCGCAGGAAAAGAAGACCAGCTGCTGACACCAATATCAGTGTATTGCCTATTTCTAAGGAGACCACAGCCACAGGTAAGAATTTTTACTTATTATTTCAAATTCATGTACCTAAATATTTTGTACATCTTACTTTTCTTTCTTTACAGACGAGGATAATTTGGACCATAAAACATGGCTACTTCACAACGTCGAGCCATGAACCGAAGTGTGCGAAAAATGGAAAGCCACTTTCCAAATAAGAAGAAATTCTTCGAAATGATACGAACATTTTGGTTAATTGGCCATTATTCAAAAATTCACTAGGTCATTCTCTGGTAAAAGAATTTGGAGAGGTTTAGCAATATAAATACCAATAAAATTTTACATTACAGATTGAAATTATTGACTTTGGCCGGCTTTTCCCCGAAAACATTCAAGGCCTTTTTACAAAATGGGGCCACTTTAAGGAAAAAGTAAAGGACGCGGAGTCGAAAAGCATGCTACGGAAGCTGGAAGGTGATATTTGATTAGGTAAATATCATAATTAGATATCTACAATTACATTTTTTTCTTTGCGTTAAATGTTAGATGTTATAACAATTTTTTTTTCTCAGATTCCAAAAACTGTTTAACGACTCTATTGCTTCATGCTGTCGTTAAACCATCGTTAGTATCTACAAATGGGACATGGGAGTAAGCGGACGAAATGGAAGCCATCAATTTGTGATGCACGAGCGGCCACAATTCTTCACTGTTTGTCAATTAATGACTACAGCCGGCAGTATGAGCTCCTGAAACAAAAATCTAGTGAAAGAAATAGGCCCATACAACCAGTGATTTTGGTTATCGGTAAGGAGATTACAACTATCGAACGTTTTTACTTCCTTGTGGACAATATTTTATACAAGTTGCCAACATTATGTAATGAATTTTAAGTATGCGGGTGAATCTACATTTTTTATGAGTTAATGAAATCCTATTTTTTTAATATTGGAATTGCCTCTATCCACAATGTAGTACATTTAATAAATTAGGTACCTAAACAATAATCAATAATGGTTTTCACATGCTTCCATTGTAGCGCCAGGTCGAGACCTCAAAATCTTTAATTGGGCATTTGAAGGCCTTCGACCCAATTTCAAACATATACTATGTAATAATTTAAAGACTGTGTGTTTTAAATCGCTTTAGTTAATGTATAAACTTAGCATTTCATTATATGTTTTGAACATAAAATTACTTATTTTGATACTCCAATGTTATAAAATTTGTTTTTACTTTTTTTTTGCAAAAATAAAAAAAAAAAAAACGAATATGTTAACTTTTTTATAAGTTTCTATAAAATAAAAATTACAAACATGTAAATTGAAAATGTTGTTTCATTAATTTTCCATGTATAGCGAAACGAATTCAAGGGTCATGTAGATTATACAGGTAAGCATTGTTAACTTTACAGTACAGCATGTTGATTCATCGGGGCTATGACGTAAGTTTAACATGACAACGAACGTCAATTTGACAAAGGGTCATGTAGATTATACAGGTAAGCACTGTTAACATTACATTAGAGCATGTTGATTCTTCGGGATTTCAATGTAAAATTAACATGATAAATAAAGTTAATTTTACAAAGGGTCATGAACAATTAACAGGATAGCATTTTAAAATAACATTACGCAAAATGTTGTATTTACAGGTCATAGAGCAATTAGTTTACAAGCGATCGTGTAGATTCATCGTTTTTTTCGTGTAAATTTAATAATATAAACAGTTTTGAACTAACATGATTGTTCACGTTAGTATAACACTTTTAAATGTTAATACTACGAATTCCGTCAAAATCGTGTACCGTGTTAAAACTTAACACTGCCATTCGTGTTGAAAAAAAACAACATGATAATTGGTTAATTTTTGGTTGATTTAACAGGATTTTTTCTCTGGGTGAAGCCGCTAATAAGGACACTAATAAAATTGAGCAGTTGCAACATGGTGTCAGCGAATAAAATAGGGTGTGAGGGTGTGAGCAACATATTGCGCTCATCGCCATCCCTGGAAAACCATCTCGGTAAAAACCTAAATCAATTCGCCCAAAAACATTATTTCTCTACAGAACCTAAAAAATGGGTTCAAATTTGTTTGACTTCAAATTGTCGATGAGTTAGCTTCCAATGTGTGTGTTTCCTCCTATACCGAGCAATAGTGTGACATTCACAGAGAAGATGTGTAATATCCTCTGCGACATGTAGTTGTAGGTCCTCGCAGAACATGCACGTTTCCGTATTTGTTAAACCTAATTTCCTAGCATGCTTCCGAAGAAGGCAGTGCCCAGAGAGTATCCCAATTACCATTCGCAGCTTTGATCTGCTGAGTTCTACCAATTCTACAGATTTTTAACGATTTTTCTCAGGCACAGGGTCTCAAAGGCCTTCTATATGTGACATCTTATGTCTGCCCTATTTTCAGTTTTCTCGAGAATAATCCTCTTGGCCACGGCTTTTGGTGAGTTTATGGCCCTCAATTGTTTCATTTTGTGGAAGCACTGCTCCATTTTTGGCCAGAACGACAGACAGGACCGATGTGTTTGTAGGCCAATAAAATACAAAAACAAAGTTTTATTTGAACCAGCAGCGTTCCCAAACCCCAAGACAAGCCATAGTCAAAGCAATTTATCGCTCTAGTATCCTAGTTGAAAAATTGGCAGTGTCCTATTTCATTGTCAATGAAAAGTATGACCATCCTACGTCAACAGCAATTGCTTAGAACACCAAATGAAGTTCAATAGACTCTCCAAACTCGAGTGGAGTATACTCTCGTTCGCAATTGCTTGTTTCGCAGATGCAGACAGCAATAAAAAACGGTTTAATATGCAATTAAAAGGATGCGCTGTTGTAGATAGCCTCTAATTCCGGAACAATAACTGCCCTTGCCGTGGCTTTAATTGAGTCAATAACACACCATCCATCCACCACTATCACCATCACCATATACACCATCATCCATCGCAGCAGAACGTCTTTAATTCCTCAAAACATCTCTCAACTCTCATCAAACCATGAAATATTGCTAACAAAGCATTCATCAAGCGAACACGATTGCTTCTACTGAAGCCTACGACGACGATCTAAAGAGTTTTACGGTCAATGCGCATCGCAATGATGATGTTCACCATGTTGATCATGTTGATCATGTTGATCATGTTGATGATGTTGATGAAGATGATCGCTTAAAATGGTATTTTATTCAAGTACACATTTGCGTGAACGACCGCCCGACACCGGGAGTTGAATTCGCGCAATGAATACACGAGAAGAAAGGCAGTTTCAGTTTGCATGCATTCGAACCCATTCTCCACAATGCGCTGGCATCTTACGAGTACGTTCTCGTTTCATTATTCCGTGCCAGTACAGCCGCCGCCGGCCGCCATCATCCATCCAATAGTGCTTTATATGGATGGTGTGCCCAGTTGATTGTTATGCAAATTAGACGGGGTTGTTGTTGTGTTGGAGTATACAACTAGATACAGAGCTCAACTAAAGAATCAAAATCAATTGAATTCGAGAGGAGATCTGTAATTAGCAGCAACCCTCGCTCGGTATGGTATATAATAGCATCTCTGGCGCGAGATCTCTCTTAAGCGGAATGGGCGCGAATGACATAATAAACCGTATATTATGGCGACACAGAGTTCAATTTCTATAACCTTAACATTGATGATCGAAACACCGTTGCCTATACCTTCCACCGGGGTATAATAAAATACAAATTTTGATTATTTACCCAACTCGTTCGAGACAAAATATCTCTCCGTAGAAGATTAATGCTAAATGGTTGCATGTGCCCAAGATACTTAGGTACTTACGTTTGTTTACTTTCGTAAATTGCATTGAAGATGGGGTCCTCAAAGTCAAAGTCTTTCATCACAAAGTATGTTTTCCATTCGCCATCGGATAAGATTTCCAGACCTGTTTCCGCTGTGACGACGGGCACACCAAATGTTTGGGCAGCTTCGACTACTGACTGATCTTCAGCAACACTGCCCACCAGGCATATTCTCTGGTTTTCTGGTGAAGGCGAAATTGACATTTCTGAAAAGAAGATATGAAATTGCGGTTAGATTTATTGTTTTGTCTTACAGAATGAAAAAAAAATGAATTTCTCTAGCACTTGGCAAACGCACATGAGTGTGCGCTACAGAAAAAATGTAATAGACTCGTATCACTCTACCTGAGCAAAATGAGGTTAAAAATTCATTAAGGGCACAAGATGAATCGCACAATAATGCGCACAGGAGTTACAAACGTATTTTCTATAAACCATAAAAACATTTAAATCGTTGTATCACTGTCTCCATTTATGATAGTAATGCGGACGCTGCCATTGATTAATTTTGTTTAAAACTATCTTAACTTTGCTTTGATTGCGCACATTGGTGTGCGTTTCTATATTCTGAGCGTCACAAAAATTAGAGAAATGGATTCCACGAAAAATAGTAATCGAGGTATGTAGGCAATTTTGCAACACCGGATATTTTCGAATACACATAATTATGTATTTGTCCGTTGTTGTTGTTATTGTTATACATTTACCTCGTCACCAAGGGATCATGACGTTAACTAGAACGACTAAAATCTAGAATGGTCAAAATCTCGAAAATGAATTTAATAAATCTCGAATGGGTCAAAATCTAGAAAGTACAAAAATCTCGAAAGACTCTATCTCGAAAAAAATCTCGAAAACAAAAAGTAAATTTGAGATTTTTTCTTTGCACCCACCCCATATCCAAACAGTAAACCCAAGGGTTTGCAACGTATCGAGATTTTTTTTGAGATTTTTGTCATTCGAGATTATGCTTTCTAGTTTTTTTTTTTTTTTTTTAGATTTTTTGAATTCGAGATTTTTGCTTTCGAGATTTTTTTTCGAGATATCGGGGTAGACCCCGTCACCAACCAGTTTTGCGCAAAATATTCCTCGCAGTGTGACTCACTGAAAATTGGATGGATGGTAATTTTGGAAAATCTTCGATTTTAGTAGATCTCGGGTTGGTAAAAATTGTTTTGTTATCGAGGGAATGAATTTCCCATACTAATAGGCAGTTTGATGCAGATATTTCACAAAGGGTATTATCGTCAACCATTTTAGTGACACTTTACGGATAGATTTTTATTTAACCCTTTTAGAATACCAAAGAAGTATTGTCTAGCGCTAGCCAATTTAACTTGCCTGGATGAAGAGGATTAAGAGTTTGTTTCTGGATTTTACTAAGCTGGCCTTTAAGGACCTAATAGCTGACTGGACGATAGGAAAACAGATTTTCGGTGTGTCGAATCTTGCACTGGACACTAGGACAATTTGAAGTTGAGATCTCTGTATGAAAAACCTGCAACAGTTCTTTCATTTATACTTCACTCTTCGGTAGGGAACTTTTGTAACTCCAAAAAATGTGACAGTGATCTGTACTGGCGTGGTTCATTTTTATGTGGAGACTCCCCAATTCTTTCTGGTGGGTTATTGAAAGTATGGTCTGCAGCTCCGCAATGCACTTAGACATAGTATGTATTTCAAAGACATTTATCTTATTTCCACTTCTGGCCATCGCTCTGGGTCTTCAATTCGCAAGTGTATTGAGTAACTATTGATTTAGGGATTGGGCGAAATTCCTCTTACTTTAGTCCTTCTCATGGGCGCCTGAAAATGGCTAATCAACTTGTCTGGTTAGTGTCAGCCAAGGGTCACACTTACATATCAGCCGTACGCTGTGATTCGTTGCGACACGTACGACTGATGTGAAAGCGTGAACCATTAATGGCGGACTAAGGTGTCATACGACCCGTACCAACGGTCAACCTGCCTGGGGGCCATAGCCCACTCGCAAACGGAGTATCCGGATACCTGACGACCTCCGGATTAGCCAGCATTATCTGTGTACTGCGGATCTCTGCACAGACTGACATTCATTTCTTCGCTACTCATGGGACTTATTATGCAGAAATCTAAAATAGCAAACAAAAAACAATTGAGACTGGTTCTCCTTTAAAACCGGGCGGTAGCACGGCGCTTAAGCGCTCCTGAAGCGCTGGACAGTAGGAAGATTTACAAGGTCCAACTACTAGTAGCTAGTACCACCCCACGTTCCATTAGGGCTTGCTTGCTCCCTCTAAACAGGCGTACAAAGATTGGCGTACAGACGGCCGTATTCTGGAGCACTTTGGTGATATACCGAATTGTAAAAGAACCGGCGAGGAAAATGCCCGGTTAGAGGGGGCCAAGAAGATCGCCAGTGAGGGACTAGGGCAAGCGGGTGGTGACAACGTCGATTTGTTGAGGCATATCGCTTGTAGAGGCATGTCATATTGTAGAGACTGGTGACGACGTCAATTTTGGCATTGCAAGTGCTAATTTTTTACCGGAAACTAAAAACCAAGAATTCAAAACAGAACGACATTTTAACAACTGATAAATCGGTGGCACCATATGTTGTTTGCCACTTCCATCGCCACATCAAATGTTCACTACTCCGACTGCCACTTCGACACCACGCCGCTGCCACGCCAGTTGCTCAGCACTTCAGCTAACGCCTTGCTTCAGACTTGGAAAGCGTACTACACATTTAAAGACCATTTGAGACTTCAAATTAAGTTTTTAGTTGTGACTGCGCTTTTCTTAGCTGCCCCAAGTTTTACCTTCAAAGTACGGTTTAGGTTTCCACTTAATGTATAAGCTCTCCGGGACATCCCTGGCATTTTTAAGTCCTGCCAATTTACATCACCAAATTTTTAATAAATGCAATTTACTTCAGATTACCCATTCGAATAGTATGTAGAAGCAAACTTGGTCGTATTTTAACTCCTGAAGTAAGTAGGCGAGTAAGCTCTTGCGACTTTTACAAATTACTTCTCCGGGACATCCCTGGCACTTGAAAATACTTTATAAATTTATAAAACAAAATTTTACATACGCTTTACTTTAGAGAAACCCCTCGGAATATTGACAAAAAAAAAAAAAAAAAAAACTGGTCCTATTTTAAATTCTGAAGTAAGTAAGCTCCCCAAAGGCGCCATCAAAGATGCGCCTTTTACAAATTAGCTCTTCGAGACATCCCTGGCACTTAAAAATACTGCCAATTTGTAAAACAAAATTTTCCATACGCCTCGAAATATTGAAAGAAAACTTGACCTTATTGCCGGCGCACATCTGAGGTATTTACTTCCTCACTTCGACAATCGACCGGCGTTGAATGCTTTTCTTCGCAGCAGGAGATTAATCTCCTTCAAAAAAAAACAACACATACTACTACTAAATTCTAGTGCAATCAAAAACAATTGAATTATTATTCTCACAAGCCCACATAAATAGGAAATTGTTTACTTCTTCTGGTTAACTGCACAGAGATGGGGAGCAAACAAATTATGAAAATCATTTGTTTGCATAACGCACGCACGTTTCCAATGATATCTTCGGCCGATTCCATCTGTTCTCATTGATTGCGAAAGAAATACAGAAACTCTTCTACCAAAGCAATTAGATTCACATTTCCTTCGAATCAATAAACACATCCATCATTAAAGAGGTAATCCCCCAGCCGCTTTGGATCGAATCTTGACGCATCTTCTTCGTTGGTTTTTCTGCAAATTGGGTGAAATTAATTTCTAGCTAACTGGGCTAATCCACTCGCCATAAATTGCTAAAAGCTTTCAAACAGTGACACTTCATAAATGAGTTATTATAAGTTCATACTTAAATAGATACATTATGTATGTATTTGTTTTTAGTTCTAATTTTGACGGAAACAATATTATTATGATTTTTGTGGGTGTTTTTTTAAATTGTAAAATCATCCTCGTTGTCATGCTCTCGAACTTTGGGCGACAAAACAAACGTCTGACGTTAGACGTCAATTGTCATTTGTCATCAATTGACGCGAAAGTCCTTAGCATTGTTTTTCGAACGGTTGGCGTGTGCGTTTGACTGATGTACTTTTTATGTACAGTGAGAAGGTCTCTTGTCTTAAAAGTAATTCAAAGACGCGTGTGTGCTCTCTATTTTTAAGGATTTCTCACTACCTATACTCGCAAGTAAGTGAGTAAAATAAAAATAAAATAAAAAACTAAATCTTTTGTTTATCAATGGAGAAATGTTGGGCGTAAGTGCCCACGTCAATGGATTATAATATTATGCTAGAGAGAGTAGAGCAAAAAAAAAGTGACCATGAGAAAATGCAAATAATTTGTTTATTAATAAGAACATTGTTTTAGCAGTGATTTTAGAATTCTTTAAGGAAGGAAGTTGTCAGTTGGCTCATGACGTACGAAGATTATCGCTTAAAACAATATTGTTTTCGAAACTTTAAGGACCAGTAGATGATGTTTTTGAATGATTTTCTTTCGATTCAAGTTTTTTATAGAGGTCTGTCGTTTCGGTGGCAATAAAAAGTTATATGACTACGTAACGTACTAAACCAATTGGGGAATTACAACGGCATCAACTTGTAAACTTCGTGAAGATTTGCAATAGAAATAGTGCAACTACTTGTTCTATACCGTGACTTGAATCTTGCGTACTTGAAGTGCGCGATTAGGGGACAATTGACTAAAGACCGCTTTAATTGAAAGGCTTTTTGGTTAACGTCGAGGTTCATCCAGAACTGTGGCGCCACCTAGGAAGTAGAAAAACTATAAGTTTTCGCAATCTTTGACAAATAAATATTGACGAAATGGACCTTTTTCTGGGTGTAAAGTTATTTTGTGAAAAGTTTGTGATTTTCTTTTTAAATGCATCGATTTTTTTGTAAATCGTCTTTAAGCGTCTCGTCGCTAAGAAAACAGTGCATTAAAAAAATCAAGTACAGCGGAAATAGTCGAATCGTAGGTAAGTCTTTAGACCAACATTTTTACTAAAATTCTTGAATGGACAAAACGCCATTTCCTGTCGAATTCATAAATGTTTGGTGGCGGTACTTTCTTCAAAACGAAGAGTTCGAAATCTGTTTGTTTAACGGCTGGATGTATACGATAGTGAGTGAATTCAGCTCGAAACTTATCAATAACATTCCAAATTGCACTTTTACTCGGCACCATAAAATTGACGAAGGGCTCTTTAAAATAGTGTTAATTTTATTGAACATCTTTCTCAGCAAAGTAAAGCAAATTAAATTAGACAAAACTTTAATTAAACAATATTCAAAGTGACTTACTCTGAATGAGCCTGAAGGTATGCAAGTATTTGTGATAAAGTAGTATGAACTGAACCAACTCCGTTCCAGCCTCTAAGCGGATTCTTTGGAATCCAAACATTTAAATGTTTTCATACATTCATTCTTTTTGTACACGTTTGCGGAAAATTAATGGCGCTGAAAGCAGTTCAGAGATAGAAGTGTCATTAACATATCGATACTAAAAAGCTGTCAACTTTAACTATGCATTTCCCAAAAAAAATGTGCTTGCTTCCGAAAAATTTCATATAAAATCCTAGTGTGGATCTTAAGTGTTAAGTAGAAAGTGTAGCTGTTGTAATAGCGATCTGACAATTCTACTTTACAAGAAAAATTTACATACATTAAAACAGGCCTATTGTCAAATTGAGCTGTGATTTTGAAATCACATTTTCACAACTTAAAAGCATTATTGCTATGAATTTAAGTCTTATGTAGATGATTTGACAGTGTACAGCAGAGGCAGGGTCCACAAACTAGATATTGCCAAAGTTTTCTCTCACTAATTGAAACCTAGGTACTACTTGCAATTTCTTATTACAAAATGGCTGACTAGTACCTCAGGAAGTTGAAAAAGAAAACGAAAGGGTGAATTTCGACAAAAATTGAGGGAGTCAGTGGCACGAAAATGACCACAAATGACATCTCAAACACGAATCACTTACATTTGACAGTTTTTTTTTCACTCTTCTACAAATGAGGCAGTGAAAAATACTCTTTACTTGGTCCTTGATTGCCAAGTTGCGTTTAATCGCTGTACACACCTGTCGAAATGTGTCAACATAAAAACACGTTGTTCATCATTCTGGCGAATGAACCGTCTTACTGACGGTATTTGATTTTTATCTCTGAAAAAACAAACAAAATGATTACTTTATCCTGATCACTCTTGTCTTCACCCAATTAGTGTTAACAAAAAAAAACAATTTGATTTATATGTTTTTACACAAACATACAAACATGACTCGAACGAAGGACAAATCAAATTTGTCATTCTCTCATTCATATAAAAATGAACATCATCAAAATTTGTTTATATGTATACTAAAAAAAAAAAAAAAAGAGAAAAGTGTTAACAAACTGCACGAACCAAATTGTTAAAATGCAATTCAAACCATCTCTCGAATGTGCTAACAGATTAGTGGCAGCAACTTGTTTGATTTATTGTTTCAATAAATATTATTTTTAGTGTTGTTCGCTTTGCTGAGAGCGGAGGCGAACCCGAACGAAAATGAATATCTATCTGTATGTGGTACATTCATGCAAATGTTTAAAACATTGATGGATTGCCAAAACGTTATTTCGTTGATATTTTTGCGCCTTTTTTCGCCTAAGGGTGCGAGTGGTATAGCGACAGTGAAAAAAACGCACTTCCCCTCCTCTTCAGCGTCTTTAGTTTCCTGTTTTATTTTATCTTTAGATTGTATATTTATTTTAAGTATTAGACATTGTTAAATATATTTATAATATTTTCTTAAAATGCGACGCAAATTATTGCAGTGTGCAGGTTTTTTTTTTAACGCACATTGCTGATGGTTGTATTGCTTTTTTTTTTTACTGGCAATAATTTTTGACAACTGAACATATTTTTCTAAAAATAAACAACTAAAATGTATACACAGCAGGCGAGGAGAAAACTGAAGAGCAATTAAACAAAAAAATGTATCTTTGAAAAGTGTGCATAAGAAACAGTAGATATACACGTATTCCTATGCCCATGCATAAGTACAGTGATGGTTTCTAAAGTGAACAGAGACTTTAAGAAAAACGGGCGGATACCCTATCTGAATAAGGTAGTAGTTTAGATTTAGACAATTTATGTAGATTTACCATCAAAAGAAAAGAGCAAGACAACATTTTGTATTTTAGTTCACACCAGTCGTCAGTTGTCTTGACATCTCTAATATGAACTTATAGCTGATAATGTGAAAGTTTAAGCCGACAAATTTAACTTTGATGACCTACTGTCTCTGGCTCTATCTTAAAATTGGTTCGGATGACATTTGAACATTTTATCCTCTTGAATCGTTTTTTTTAGTTGTCCGTATGACATCGATCTTTAAGGGCACACCAAAAAGAGAAAAAAGATGGAGAGAGCTGTCAGTGTCAAAATAATATAACTATCGTTATAAGCCAAAGTACAAGCACTTACCAAAAGCAGACGAATTGCATCACTTCTGGACTTATTTGATTGCTTCTCATGGGATCAGATTGTGTGACACTCGAGTTATCTGGCACTTTGACTATAATGGCATTTGACAAAATGTCAATGTGGCGATGGACTGTATTGGCCTCCTTTTCTTTTGCGTTTAAACAATCACAAATTAAACAGAACCAAACGGTTTCCAGATAGAATTTTCATCCGATTCACTGTCTACTTCTAACTTTGATTTTGTAAGTCAATTTTTAATTGCAACTACAACTTTAGGGATTTTGGTTTTTTAAAGCTGAAAAGTTTGGAGATTAACTGAATAAAGACAAAACAAATTTCACGGAATCAGTTCTAGGTATTTTGCGCTGTCAGAAATTCGCAGTGGAATGCCTCCAAGAGTATAGGTATAAAATCATAATTAATTCCAGTGGTAGAGTGAGCAGATAGCAAACCGTGCCGAAGAATGAATAGCCGGGTTAAAACCTGTTACTAACAAGCTCCTTCATACGCCTTCGCGAGGGTCTATGGTATATGGCCTTACACAGGTATGGCGGCGCTGCCTATAGTCCGACCTTTTGTTTCGGGCCTACTCGTGTAAATGGAAAAAATTAAAGTAAAAACCCAACAAGGTCTACTCATCTACTGTGATGAGCTCACACCCTATACAACTTAACCTATTCTAGCCTATGGGCTAAAGTGCTTATTCAATTTTCGAACTTAACACATTCTCAGGGAACTATTTAGTTTTGTCACGCTCTGCTGTCAGATCAAACTGATCGCGCCACCGATGTTTATATGGTGCTAGCAAGCAAGCAGTTGAATTACTGACATGAAGAAGTCGCATACGTGTGAAAATGTTACATACGTTTCGCGCGAACTCCATGGGTCGCTTTAGTAGTAGATAATGTACTATATATATTTACCAAATGTACATATAGATATTGGTATGGAAATCAGGTACCACGTGCTCCTTCTTTATACTGCAGCTTTCGCTGCTATTGTTTTCTGAATCAGCTCGCGCACATTAACGATGAGTGGGAGTCAATATTGGATTTTAATCCTCATCTTATAGTGTTTTTAAATTAAAACAAGACTTAATAATAAAAATGTAATCCAAATATTTCGGTTGCCCACACAAAAGTGTATTTTTATTTATGAACTCGGCGCTCATGGTCTATAAAAAGAGGAATCGACATCTATTTCAAATTCGACATAAAACGCCTTGTTAAACATGCTTGCTATTAGGAAAGTCTGACTCAGCACGCTTTTGGAATACAACCAATTCTGGTCACAATGGTGTTTGGTGGAACCAGATCATGTTGTCAAAAACATACAAAACATCGACCTTAGCAAACGGTACAAATATGCAGGAAGGCATATACACTTTTGTCAATCGCTTGCCACCTGTTTAAATGAAACTTTTTCACCCCTATATGTACCACATGTAAATTCCTCTGTTTCGAAGCAATTAATTTACATTTACTCAACCTTTGCAGGGCAGGCATTTACAATTAATTTTATTTTATTTTTTCTTATTGATACATTTTCCTAAAACAGCTTTTGCAAACAGACTTACACTATAGCGAGCGAGCCGAGTGAGCACCAGGCAACAGTATATAGGTATTGGTTGATGATTTTCCAAAAAAAAAAAAAAAACAATCTCCATAGAGTGATAAATTTATCTAAGAAAACACATCAATTGAAAAACACATCTATGCAGCGTGCTGCGAAATGGCAGTGCTCTGCTTACTGGCTCGCCTGGACCAGGCCCATTGGAGAATGCAATCGAGGAACGTCTGGTTTTGTTATGTTTTTCAATAAATTTTATTACCAAGTGGGTGGGGGATGGTGGTGGTGCAAGAAGAATTAGCTATATAGCTGCAGGATGAAGCAAAAAAGCACTCATTCAAGATTTCTGTTTACGCCAATAGTTTTTCGGTTTTAATTACATTTAGATGATTGCAATTCAATTGCGCATACATATAGTCATTCGATGTATATGTGTGTGAGTTATTGCTGGAAATATGCAGATACTACACTGTACAGAGTACATCAAAGGAAGATGAATTGTGAGTGCATTGTTTAACGGAATGCATGACGCTGTATAGTTATTATTACTTAAATTTTTATTAAACCGCGTTGACATGAAAATTACGGGGAGATTCGCCAATTACACATTATATGCACTGGAACACGTCGCTGGAATGAGGTAGATATGTATTCATTTAGAGGCGTGTTTACACCTCGAATGTGGTAAAATTAGAACTTTAAAGGAAATGATGAGCAAATATAGGTACATATATATAAAGGATGTTCTTTTTAGAGGTTTGGTTTTTAAACTGGCAACACTATTTCTATTTTGACAGTTGAAAGTTGATTTGTGTTTAGTACGTTTTTCCATTTTACGATTAATAGATTAAGGGCTGAACAAAGCGTGCAAATTTTACTAACATATTTTGAAAATTTACTTCGGTTTGCCAAACTTATCGTGCCATTTTACGGTCGACATAATTGTCCATCTGAGCAACTTATTTCGAACACGATGAATCCTTTTCGCACCACGTACATTCTAGTGGATAATACGCAACGCATCCCCCAAAGACGACAAACATTGGGAACAGAAGAAGTTATTGCCGTTATGGTGTGCAAAGTTATGAAGAATCCAAGGGCAACAATTCGCGTGCGGTAGGTGCTGTTTTCCAAGAAATTTGGACTCTAAGCGGAGCGACATAATAAAAGTAATTTTACATTTTCTCAAAAACTAGAAAACATTAATCAATCAGGTTTTCAGTGTTCGATTAGGAATTGATTTGAGCAGTAAAAAGTATATAAACAAATTACACTGGTCGGCATAAGTATTTTGACAAAACTAAAGTTAATCCTACTCATAATTTGAACTTACTTCATGTACATTTTGGCACCAATGGAAAGGTCATTTAAATTCCATTTGAATGATACAAAACTTTCCTTAACCCATTAAGTACCCATTGAAAATTTAGAACTTTTGTAAAAGTCTACTTTTTTGACTTTTTTCCTCGGTCCAAAAAAAAATGTTTTGATGCAAAAAGTTTCTTCAAACAATTCTAAAGTGACTGCAAACAAAAATTTCAAAAATCTCTTCGCTAATATTTTTAATCATAAAAAATATTAGCGGAGAGATTTTTGAAAATTTTTTTTTGCAGTCACTATTAGAATTGTTTGGAGAAACTTTTTGCATCAAAACATTTTTTTTTTATACCGAGGAAAAAAGTCAAAAAATATTCTAAATTCTAAATTCTAAAATTTTTAAATGGGTACTTAATGGGTAAAGGAAAGTTTTGTATCATTCAAACGGAATTTAAATGACGTTTCCATTGGTGGCAACATTTACATGAAGCAAGTTTCAAATTATGAGCAGATTTAACTTTAGTTTTGTCAAAATACTTATGCCGACCAGTGTAAGTAGGGGAGACCGGGGCTAGTTGACTCAAAATTTACATTTTTTTTCTTTTTCTCTTGAACTAAGACTGATATCAAGACAGTTAAAATATCATTAAAAAAAGCATCATTTGGCCTTTCTAAACAAAGTTATTCAATTAAATAAAAAACAACATGAGAGACATTTTTCTTTATTTTACTAGAGCACCTCGATTGTGTCAACTAACCCCGGTACCGGGGTAAGTTGACTTACGTTATGGGGTAAGTTGACCCACGGCGTGCGAAACAGAATTCTTACAAAAAATAAAACACAAAACCACTTCTTGTGGTGGAAACAAAAAGTCACTTAATGGGCATTAACTAAAATAAGGCAAACTAATTAAATTAAAGAGGTACATACTTCTAGTGCTTAGGAAAAATCTATGATTTTAAATTAAACAAAATAAATAAATTAAAAGTCACTTCCTGTGGTAAAACAAAAAACAAAAATATCACTTATATTCTTAGTCACTAATTAAGCAAAACAATAATAATAGAGGCACTTTCAGTGCATAGGAAATGTCAAAAATGCTCTTAAACGACTTAAAATTAAACAACTAGAGTCAACTAGCTAGAGTCCACTAGCCCCGAAAAAAATGAGTCAACTAACCCCGCCCGACCATCTGGCAAATAACAAGATTTTTCAGAAGCAAAAACAGAAAATAACAAAAAATAAAAGACATGCATGAACAACTAATACATATATACTCTATATTCCAAAAAAAAAAAATCTGCGCCAGACGCTCAAAAACGGCCGAAAAGAGTAAATTAAGAGAAAACAAAAAAGTTACTTACGGTAGCAAAAAATCGTTTTTCCTAAATATTTCTTGAATGACGTGCACTAACGACGAGATACAAAAGGAGACTAAGCAGGTATCGGTATTGAATGTAAAAACAGGAATGGACATGCAATTCATCTCTTCTCTTTAAAATAAATGGCAGTGAGTCAACTTGCCCCTGAGGTCAACTAGCCCCGGTCTCCCCTATCTTAGTTTCTCAATATTGGAAAAAATATCATACAACTTTTTCTTTTAATTTTTCTCCTTAAATTTCAAGTTTAAACGTTTTTTTATTTTCAAAAACTATTAACAGAAATAACTTGATTTTAAAATAATATGAAAGAACAGATTCCTGGCTTTCAAAAATGCTAAAAAGTTCCCATAGTAAAAAATGCTCTACAAAAAACCGTTATCAATTTTCGGCGGCTAAGTTATCGTACACGTTTCGTGCCGAACGTTCATACAGTACTTTGGACATGATATTGTAAGTGGACATACAGTAGGGATACTTCTTGCAAGGCAACGATCGTGGCTATCTTTTTCGAATACCGAACTCGAAGCATGGATCTTTGTCAAAGGCGGATGAAGATGTTCTTGGTCGTTCTGAACGAAAAATTCTTTGAGTAATATTCGGTCCCTTTTCAGTTGACGGAATTTGGAGAAGACATTTAACAGCGAGCTCTACAAACAGTACAACGACAGCGACCCCAGTGCGAATCTGTCGTCTAAGACAGCTAGTATAGATGTAACGCGAATTGTTCCTGCAGCCAAAGTTTCTGGTGTTTATCTACTTCTCACTTAATGGTTTTCTCCATTTAGGTGTCCATGCGATGTGCATATTATACCAATACAATCAACAGCGACAAAGTTTGTCTGAGGAAGTGTGCAGATGGCTGAAACTTGTCTGATATTATTATCAGTTCAGTTACTATGATTAGGTAGACAAACTCAGCAGAACCTAAAGCCTACTGTCCACGACGGCGGCGTCATTTACAGGCAAGCTGGATGAAAAGTTCTCGCTCTGTGACTGAAATCATTTCCAACGCTATCATTTTGACAGTCTTTTAAAGTTTTACTACTAACGTTAAGGCAAAAGACCTAATTCGTTTGTGTTTGTTTGCAACTTCTTTGTCTTTTTTCTGTATATAGCCTTTTGCAACCGCGGCGTTAAGGTGCTAGTACACGGTATGTAGCACGCCACATATATATGTATGTGGCTCTGACGTAATTTTGACGTCAGCGTATGGAACCAATGGCTACATGCCGTGATGTACAAGCTCTCTTTGTGCATTAGATTTATATCCGAATACGCGAATTGGCGTAATTGTCACGTTTTATGAAAGTTATGAGGACACTCGTATCTGCATTGCGTTTAGTACTTTACAGCTTAGACGAATATTTTCTGTTTCATTAATAAACTTTGCTTGCAAGTTATCAAATGGTTACACGCAGCATAGTTACGTCAAATTTTGGTGTGTTATGTGACGTTTGCTAAGGGACTAACTTGTGCAAATTTAATGTCTAGCTATATCCGTTGCTTATTTTTTATTGTATTCATAGCAATTACTAGTATTATTTTTAATACCTACAAAAGACAAAAAAAAAACATACTTAAGTCTCAGTGCTGCACTGAATGCGCAAAATGTCGCCATTTTATGTTTTTAAAATTTAATTTAAGTATCGCGTCTGCAAATACCTACTGCTTCCATACAAGTAACACTAAACGTTAAAGAGTTCACCCAATTAAAGCGCTGAAAATCATACAGTAAATAAAATCCAAATGCGAATGACATTCACAGTGGAATCTCCCAAAAAAAAAAACATACGCTGAACTGACCTTCACACTAGATCACTCATCAGCAATTCTTTTTAATTATGAAAAATAAAAATATTTTTCAATAAAATCGTATCAAGACCAAACCCAAAAAAAATGTATTCCAAAGAATTCGGGGAGATACAAAAAAAAAATACAGACATAATAAAACGATGTGGTGCATTTGTCATTATACGAATATTTCGAAATTTTCATGGAAAATGGCGGAAATTCCCACGATTTAGCGGTAAATGTTTTCACAATTTGCATAGTATCCAAGCGCCTACACATTGGCATCTCTGACTAAGTGAGTTTCTCCTGAACCAAACATAAAATTGTCATCAACCGAAGAGGTCTCCTGTTTCGAGATTTTTTGTTTTGGGACACGCAATGAGTAACAGCTCCATCAAGTCCTAAAAATACACAAATCGTGTACTAAAATAGTGATCGGTTGTACTAGTTGAATGATTCGTCACCTGTGTCGCTTTAATTGTTCAAATTGACAACTTTGTTCGGTACGCGGACAGACGGTTGGCACTGCGCCAAGCTAATTAAATCCAAAAGAAAGAGACAAACACACAGTGCACTGTGTATCAACAAACTAATTGAAATTTGTCCACTCATGAAATGTAAAACGTTTGCGTGAGCCTCTCTAATGGTGGACGACGACGACGAAGACTATACGACAAACGGTTGGTGGTGGAATTTTGAGTGATTGCTGGTGCTGCTGGTGTGAGGGAAAATACTTGAAATACTTTAGCTCGTGCAAATAGCAAATACAACGAATAAGTTTTGTGTTCTGGCAGAATTTATTAGTTCTTGTCAAGGACAAAAATGGGGGATATTTGGGACGTTTTTTTTTTTATTTGTAATTTTGACATTTTCAGCAAATCAGTTTTAGGGGTTCTTTTCTAGTTTGCAGAGCGTGTGTCGTTTTACGCGCGTTAATTATTTTTAAAACCGAACCTATAATGATGTTTCGGTAAACCGCGTTAAAACCCGGAACGTTTATTGGTTTTTTAGTACATAGGTAGGTATTTATGGCAATTAAACATTTTAAGAATTCCTTCGAAATTGTTTAGCGAAGATTTGCCGCAGACTTCATATAATATTTCATTAGGTATAGAGAACCTATTATCGACTTACCAACGCACGTGTCAGTAAAACAATTATAGACAAATGAATAATTAGCTAGTGCTAAACAATGCCACACTGGGCGACATAGAAATAGATTCAGATATAATAGAATTTATGGGCTGTTTAGGTTGCCATTCGGAGTAGATCTACCTTCTATTAATTACTGTAGTCCCCAGTTTGGCTTTACATCAGGTATATGTTTTCTGGATGGTCAGATCAAGTCTGACATTCCTAAATTTCGAATTGGTGCAGGAAGATCGAATGTATCAATAGTTAATCTGAGCATCCTATACATGGTGACATATGTGCTTGCGGACCCAGTTGAAACATCCAATCTGAACTTAATAGCCTTACTTTTCTGGTGACAGCTGGCAGGTGCTAGGCAGAGTATATGAGCCGCTGTATCCACGTCTTTGAGGCATAGTCTTCAGGCGTGATCCTCTAGAAGTCCCATATTCTTAAGATGATACCTATGCAAGTATCGCTACTACATATTTGAGCGATTCTCGCTTCTTGCTTAGAGCATATCGCTTGGCAGAGCACACTTGCAATTTTAATGTCATTTTGGCTTGCCTTGCTCTTTTTTGGCCGTTGCCCTATTTTAAATAACACCATTCCGCGATACGAAGTTCAAACTGAACGCTGTAAAGAGTGTCACCCTTTTTATTCCCTTAAATTCCTCATATGGGGGCAGTGGTCCCAAGTTCGATCCCCGGAAAAACACAAACTACATTTTAAGGTTTTATCTACTGCGCCACCTCCCGCGAACGTCTGACAAACATCCGAAAGCATAGCTGTCCTGAAAATACTTCTCAATTCATCCATTCGTATTCGGCATACAATTGTAGGACACTTCCATTTGTCCGAATAATAAAAACTCACACAAACGAATGGTTGTGAGAAGTTAGGCCTAGGGTGAATATGCGGACCTGTTGCGCCAACTATTTATTTTATTTAAATTCCTTACATTTCTTGAGATTTTGGACAGAAATAGATTGATGTACGCATGCTCCAAACGCTCTAAGAACAGCCTTACTTTCCACCTGACCATTTGCTAAGTGATCCAACGCATATGCAACATAACTTTCATCTCGGTTTGGTACATTGGGGTTCTCCCCATCCATCAAAGATCTATATACGATAAAATAAAGATTCTTCGCTTACTTTTGAATGGAACCAATCTATCTTCAATTAGAGTTCAGTGGTATCCGTCGGTAATACGAACCCTTCTCATTCCAGTCCGCATATTAATATCCGGAGTTAGTTCCGCATCCGCGTCAAGTACCATCGCGGTTTTACAAAGTGCTGCCGACACCGCCGTTGTTGAAACAAAAATAATATCCAGCGGCAGCAGTTTCGAAATCACTTCCATAGCACAGTTGGACAGTTAACAGTTGGTCCCTATTCTTTACGGTGCGTGATTGGTTTAGTTTAGTTTTAGTTTTAGGGCCGTGTGGTAGCATTGCTCGCACGGTGCTGTGGAACGTTTAAGTTCAAAAAATGTAGGCTTGCTGCCCAGCACAATCGTTGCGAGAAAAAGAAATAAGAATTGAAACCGACTCCATGTCGAAGGAAACCACGCGCGACTAGGTCCAAAAAAAACTCAATTGACAAAGTGAACGAATCAGGGCGCCAATTGTTAACGATAAATTTTATGACGGTTGCTATCAGCGCACGAAAAATGATGAACGCGTACGTGTTAGTAAAGTCGAGCAATTCTCGCTTGGTTTTAATTTATTATTATTTAAATCTAATAACTTTCTATGAGTACCCCTGGTGGATTTAATTCCATTACGACTTTCGAGTGGATTATTCTGATCGTTGCACAAAATACTGTAGGCAGGGTTTAAGTCTGTCGATTGATATTAAGACATTTTTGTTGTTAACTGTGACGATAACAAAACTTCTCATACGACGAATGACTTTGTATGGGCCTTCGCCAGGGGACATTTTGACTTTGTCAACTCTGGCAAAAACGTTCTCGCAGGCATGTAGATTTTTGGGTCCAAAAATGTCTTGCTCGCTTTTTCCGATTTGTTTGAATATGAGATTTCCGGTGACATGACTGGTGAGGTGTAATCCACAAAAATCTCTCCTGGTAGCCTCAGGTTTTGCCCATAAACCATCTCTGCGGCCGAGCAGTTAAGGACTTATTTGATCGCGTACTGAATGATCAAGAGCATGATCGGGAGTTCTGAGCTCCAATAATTAATGGTGTGAAACCTTTCTACCAAGCCATTAGCTTGTGGGTGATAAGCTGTCGTGTGAATTTTGTGTTGTTGTAGGGCGCTGATGTCCTGGCAGGTGTTTGCGATTATGTTTGATACAGCTTGATGAGGTGGTTGTTCTTTGTTTGCTGTGTGTTGTAGCAGTGTGTCTGTCGGTAAAAGTGGTGATTGCGGCGGTGAATTTGTTTTGCGTATTTAATGACCGAAGCATATACAAGGTGGCGCAAAAGTAATCCTCCTATCAGAAAATGCTATAAATTTTGCGATTGGCCCCTAATGTCAGTTCTGTTTTGACATTTGTGTAGTAAACACATGCGAAATAAACGTTAATAAACAATGTTAAATTCCTTACATTTCTTGAGATTTTGGACAGAAATAGATTGATGTACGCATGCTCCAAACGCTCTAAGAACAGCCTTACTTTCCACCTGACCATTTGCTAAGTGATCCAACGCATATGCAACATAACTTTCATCTCGGTTTGGTACATTGGGGTTCTCCCCATCCATCAAAGATCTATATACGATAAAATAAAGATTCTTCGCTTACTTTTGAATGGAACCAATCTATCTTCAATTAGAGTTCAGTGGTATCCGTCGGTAATACGAACCCTTCTCATTCCAGTCCGCATATTAATATCCGGAGTTAGTTCCGCATCCGCGTCAAGTACCATCGCGGTTTTACAAAGTGCTGCCGACACCGCCGTTGTTGAAACAAAAATAATATCCAGCGGCAGCAGTTTCGAAATCACTTCCATAGCACAGTTGGACAGTTAACAGTTGGTCCCTATTCTTTACGGTGCGTGATTGGTTTAGTTTAGTTTTAGTTTTAGGGCCGTGTGGTAGCATTGCTCGCACGGTGCTGTGGAACGTTTAAGTTCAAAAAATGTAGGCTTGCTGCCCAGCACAATCGTTGCGAGAAAAAGAAATAAGAATTGAAACCGACTCCATGTCGAAGGAAACCACGCGCGACTAGGTCCAAAAAAAACTCAATTGACAAAGTGAACGAATCAGGGCGCCAATTGTTAACGATAAATTTTATGACGGTTGCTATCAGCGCACGAAAAATGATGAACGCGTACGTGTTAGTAAAGTCGAGCAATTCTCGCTTGGTTTTAATTTATTATTATTTAAATCTAATAACTTTCTATGAGTACCCCTGGTGGATTTAATTCCATTACGACTTTCGAGTGGATTATTCTGATCGTTGCACAAAATACTGTAGGCAGGGTTTAAGTCTGTCGATTGATATTAAGACATTTTTGTTGTTAACTGTGACGATAACAAAACTTCTCATACGACGAATGACTTTGTATGGGCCTTCGCCAGGGGACATGCGGCCGATTTTGACTTTGTCAACTCTGGCAAAAACGTTCTCGCAGGCATGTAGATTTTTGGGTCCAAAAATGTCTTGCTCGCTTTTTCCGATTTGTTTGAATATGAGATTTCCGGTGACATGACTGGTGAGGTGTAATCCACAAAAATCTCTCCTGGTAGCCTCAGGTTTTGCCCATAAACCATCTCTGCGGCCGAGCAGTTAAGGACTTATTTGATCGCGTACTGAATGATCAAGAGCATGATCGGGAGTTCTGAGCTCCAATAATTAATGGTGTGAAACCTTTCTACCAAGCCATTAGCTTGTGGGTGATAAGCTGTCGTGTGAATTTTGTGTTGTTGTAGGGCGCTGATGTCCTGGCAGGTGTTTGCGATTATGTTTGATACAGCTTGATGAGGTGGTTGTTCTTTGTTTGCTGTGTGTTGTAGCAGTGTGTCTGTCGGTAAAAGTGGTGATTGCGGCGGTGAATTTGTTTTGCGTATTTAATGACCGAAGCATATACAAGGTGGCGCAAAAGTAATCCTCCTATCAGAAAATGCTATAAATTTTGCGATTGGCCCCTAATGTCAGTTCTGTTTTGACATTTGTGTAGTAAACACATGCGAAATACACGTTAATAAACAATGTTACGCTACACTGCTCCAGAACGCGGAATATTGGTGACTATTTATTTGAGCAATAATCGGTCGGTGACTTTGGCACAACGTGAATTTCGTCGCAGATTTCCTAGCCGTCCAACGCCTACTGGTGAAACACTGCGACGTTTAGCCGCTCGCCTCGAAGAGACTGGCACAACACGAGATGCTGCAAGGCGTGGCAGACCCCGGAGTAGCTGCTGTAGCCGAAGATGTCATGGAAGCGCCGTCGACATCGACCAGACGACGTGCCACGCAAATGGGTATCAGTCGACGGTCTTTTTGCCGCAACTTGATGAATTGGGATTGGAAAACATGTGGTTCCAACAGGACGGTGCAACGGCACACACTGCACGTGCCACAACCGATATGCTGAAGGATGCATTTCCCGGGCGCCTAATCTCCCGTTTTGGCGATTTGCACTGGCCAGCAAGATCGCCTGATTTGACCGCTCCAGACTTCTTTTTGTGGGGCTTTTTGAAGTCGCGGGTTTATGTCAACAAGCCTCAGACTCTTGCAGCTCTTAAAGACAATATCCGTCAAGAATGTGAGGACCTATCGCCGGAAGTTTTGGCCAAAGTGATGGAAAATGCCATAAAAAGGGCTCAAATGACAATCAACTGTGGCGGCGGCCATTTACATGACTATCATATTCTCGACTTGATGTAAAAAAAATTAAAAGACCAAATAAAAATAATCCACAAGAAGAATCAAAGTTTTTCATTTTTTTTTTTTTAAATTACAGCCAAAAAACATCGGAAGGTTATTTTTGCGCCACCTTGTATATCTATATCGCTATCGTGATTTGCACAATACTGACTGCACTAACGTTGGCTAAGTCCCTCACTGTGGTAATTTTTTTTTTACAAAATCCCCTAGTCCTGGAGTACTCCGGCAAATTCCGGTCTGCTTCTAAGCAGAGACCTTTGTGACTATAACCACTACACTACACAATGGCCACCGCTCTGCTGTCAACATGTGAAACTCTTTCGGCCTTCCCGATCTTCTTTTCAACGTGATACATACTTCCAAGTGAGGAAAGCCAGACGAATTACTGAATACTTAACCCTCTTGGGCACTTTGATTTCCGTTCTGTTACTTCAAGACCGAATTGTGCCCTCTCTGTGCATATGGACTTAATTTTCGCGAGGCGTAGACTGTTTTCTTTTAGGATGACTGGACACAGCTCAAATCGATGCAAATTGATTACTGATATTTCCATAGATGGGTTGGTAACAAGTCACCAAATCCTGAGGTTTGGTATAGGCTGAAGAAAACTATTTTCCACACTTCTTGTCTAATTTCTAAAAATAAAAACGTTGCATCAATATCAATATTATTTCTACTGCAAAAACATAAAGCTCTCAACTGATCTCAGACGCAGATCTAATTAACAAAAGCAAACCGCCTTGCAACCTATATTGATAAGAGGTGTATGCAAAGGCATTTAATATTCTATCGATGATTTATTAATTTAAATGCGAACAAACGGGAGATAACGATTTTTGCATTTTTATTATTTTATTGCATGCCATTGTTGATTGACGGCAAACATGATTTGTCATTGAAAAAGTGAGTATCTTCGTCGAATTCGAATATCGGTCAATTAATGCAAACACAATTTGTCTGGCGATACTCAAGTTCTCTGCGAATAATAAAAAAATAATAAAAAAAAAAAATAAAAAAAAAGCACTTTCCTCCTCCTGACCCACATGCCGGACATGAACTCCTTGGTGTAAGAAAATTCATGGCCCGCTCGTTCAACGGACAGTGAACTGCCCGCCAATGTTAAATTTAAATTTCAAGCGTAAATGAATTATTTCTTCTTCTTTTTTTTCGTGCACAGAATCCCATCATCTTTTTCATACCAACAGAGAGTGATCAAAAAGATCGAACGTTATGTGAACGTCAGACAATTTGTTGTGGGGGGTATTTTAATCGATTATGTGTCAAGTTCTTGTCATTTCTTACATCGTTGGCGGAATGAATATTAAGTGATGTTGTGGATTACATTTTGGTTTACGATTTAAGCGCGAACGAAATTAAAATGTACTTATACAACAGGTAGGAAAATATCCACCAAAAATTGTGTACATATTTGTGCAGAATATCTTTGAACTAATTTCCACGTAAATTGTAAGCGGTACTGGCGCAGGTAAAAATGATAACAAAATATAGTCAAACTGTACCTTTATTTTGTATAAATGCATTTGGTTGGTCGCAAACAAAACAACCCTCCTCTTCGTAGAATGATTGCTGCTTTGGGCAAAAGGACGCGACCTGTATTCGTTTCGAATACAAGGACACTCGTGCATTTGGGAAATGCGTGGCGATGCACCCTCATTTGAATTGTAATCCATGTGCGCAATATGCAGTGAGCCATGGAAATACCAGGAGAGGTAAAGGGAATTTTCAACCCTCCGTTCTTTTGTTTCATGTTTTACATTGGGCAGCAGGAGGACTGTGCTTTTTATGAGGGATCATTTATATGAATTTTTCGGGTTTGTTAATCTTATTAGTTAAAACAAACCCCGAAGAATGATACAAATTTTTGTAAGGGATGTTTGAGAATCACGAATATTTATATATTGAAATTTTGAGGTAATATTAGGTTAATATGTGACCATTGGAGGATTCAGACTCTGTCTGTATTGATAAAAATTATTTAAGATTGATTTGAAGTCCAGTTTCCACTTGGACCTCTACTGTGGCCAAGGGCCATAGTGTGGGGTGTGTTGCAATAGCTGTCCTCTCTAATTGCAGTGATTTCAAATGTCTTGCCTCGTGTTTTTCTCGGTTCTCGCGATTGTTCATCTTCTATCTTTGCTTTGCATTGCATTTTTCAATTATGGAAGTGGTGCTTTTAGAATTGTGTGTCTGATCCACTTCCCTTTTTAGTTGTCGAATGGTAATGTCTATTGATTCCTGAGCCATTTTCATCGGTTTAGAAATGCGATTAGGAAACAAAATTCGTACGCCAATAACGAACGTGTATCGCCATATTTTTAACAACATTCCAAATGCTGACTTTTCGGCTGATTACATCAAGTTCGGTTCGGTCTTCAGACAAAGCAATACTTCCAGGTTTCTTTAGCACATCATATGTTGCTTTGCATATAATTAATAGATCATCCAATTCAGTGGGCGCAGTGGCTCTGTGGTTAGTGTGCTGGACTATTGAGCGAGTTCAAGTTCGATCCCCCGACAAAAACAATATCTACCTAACATCTTAAGGTTTTTCCACTGAGCCATCTGAGAGTACACCTACATAATTGTCCTTCCTCTCAATTTAGCCGTTCGGACTTTGAATAAAATTGTAAGTCCTTTTCATTCGTCCCAAAATTGACGAATTTCATTGTTTGGACTTTGCTATTAAATGTGGAATTACATCATTTCACCGCGTGAGCGTCTCAATCCTTTTGAGGTAATTTTTTGGTGTTTTTCCTTATTTTACGGTTGGTATCTCGGTCCTGACTCGCCGAATGTTGTTTAACAGCTGCTCAAGTGTCTGCGTAAATACGATCTTTCGCGTTGCTCCACAAAAATAGACTAACGGCGTCAAATCGCATGATCTAAGCGCCCAATTGACATTATATAATGTCCAAATTACATGGCCAGGGAATTTTTCTTGTAGGTAGGTACTAAAGTCAAAATTGGTCGAATTTTGTGGTCTTTGTGTGCCGTTTTTTTGAACCGTATATAGCTTAGATTAAAATCTAGAATAAGTACTCTTTTATGAGGTATTGAAGCAGTGCGGCAATGATTTGGGATCAAACAGATAGTCGTGATGGCACAATGCTTATTGACTGTAATATGAATGGGTACACTTCTCGTCCCTAATTCGAGTAGGTACGATGTGAGCACAAAAAAATTATTGAAGAGCATACAGCAGTAACTTCCTTCCTTCCTGTTCCTTTTCTGATTCATTATTGTTTGGTTTAAAAGCAAAATACTATCGGCTTACGATCTTGTGTATTATTGATAACAAGTAGGATAATGGTAAATAAATTACGTTGTAACACTGATTACTATTACAACGAAGTCTAACAAGTTTATAAAAAAAAAAGAATGCAACTAAATAATGTACGCAATTCATAGCACTCACAAATTATCAACCCAGGTAGCTGGTAATTTTATACTACATAATCAACAACACTTGTCATTACAATTTAGTTGAGACACGCACTTGCTAAAACGCAAAACAATGGGAAAAGCAAGTGAACCACACTTTAGAAAGAGTTTACAGCCTACACATACAGTTTCCATTCAATTTGCAACCCTTCTCTTTAGTTGTGTCCCCCGAGATTGCAATCCTAAAATTTATTCTATCTTCTTTTCCTCAGTAACCTTATAGCGGAGATCTAGCATTTGTCGCAATTTATTTCGACTCATTTATTTTGGATCGTGTATGTATATTGTATATCCGAGTGACTAGGTAAGGTAGGTATATACTTATTTCAAAGATATCACCGCCACGTGAAGTGGTCGTGTGCGGCTTGCCTAACAAACAGTCCATTGTGGTAGTATCATCAATGTTCTGTGCGCATCCCTTTCCTGTGCCTTATTTTGCTATAGTCGAGTGCATTTGCATTGGCACTCGTGAATCATGATGCATTATGGTTTAGCCTATTTCCTGAATTCGCAGAATATCTACACACAAGTAGGTATATTTGTAATTTGTGTGTGCAAAAAGAAAACATTGCAAATAGTACATATTCTGTTCTTGGACTTTAGGCAACCGTATGATTAGACGAAGAGACGAATGAAGGACAAAAATAACTAAAAGATGATTGAAAATAATTGAGAGGGAGGCCACACGAGAAGAGCAGAGCAGAAAAAAAAACCGAACAAGAACATTTTGTCGCCAGCGCAAAAGACACAAGACAACATTTCTGCTTTTTTTTTAAAATAGTAACCGCAGTCGCAGAGTTTCCTCTTTTTCTGGTCGCTTCCTTCCTTCGCCACCCCCCGCGCAATTCCTTCACCCACACTTGCTCGGAAATTGAATGGGAAAATACGTGTTCTCGTAATCAATGAAATGTATTTCAATCGTAACCATTTTTTGGATTCGCCTGTAAAAGAAAACATTTTTTTTTTTAAATCCAACTTACCGTCACTTTTGGCGGACGATTGTTCGTCGATGGTCTCCATCGTTGTAATCCGTGAAAATTACAAACCAGAAAAAAAAAATACAATATCCTTCTTGTAATATTTTTAAATGTAAACTGTTTTTATGTTAACAAGGAGAAATTCATTGAATTCACTAGACATTTCGCACTTAAAATAGCAAAAATCCGATCGGTAGAAACATTTTTCGGGAAAACTAAAATTCTGTTTGTTGCCAAAGGATACCTTTCGTCGTGTCCTTGTGAATTACGACGAAAAGAAAGCAAACAAAATGAGTTTTCAACGCGACCTTTTTTTTCTTTTTGTTGTCAGGAAAATTGTTTGGATTTCACTTTTTTATTCAAACTCGCACGCAGCTTTGTAATTAAAAATGGTTTTGGCGGTGGGAGAACTTTCAGACGCGACCGTTTATAGTTGAAAAACAAAATAAAAATTATTAGGAAAATGAAAAATTATCTTTTTTGCATGCGGACAAACGGGAGCGAAATTTCAATTGACAAGCGAAGCCGCGAATAAATGAACCGACTGTGTGCGTTAAATTGAAATTCCAACGGCCTGCGACGAGCGATCATGTACGATGATGTGCGTCGAGCGATGGAATTTGTGCGATCGACGCGAGAATGGGTGTGTTCCAGAAGGAAAATCTCATGGCTGTGTTTAAGGAGTGATTTTTTTATTTTGTTGGAAAAATTATTTATGTCCCAGAAAATCTGTCAGAATATTTCCAGCAAACTTTTTGTTGATCCTATTTTATGAGGTTCGAATGAGGAATGCGATTGACTTAAAACTAGAGGGTACAAAATTGTTTAAACGTATTAAAACAGTCTTCCTAGTAGTATTAAAAGATTGGGAAATAAAAATCAAATTACCTACCATCAAAAATTCAAACAAACCTGTCTCAAAACTTTTTTTTTAAAAAAGATACGAAAAGCATCGAATAATATTTACCATAAACGCATCAAGCATACAGACGTGGGGAGAACAATCAATATGGTAAACGTGGTAAGCGTACGACTGTCTTTTTTTAAATTTAAGCCAGAAAAACATTGCAAATCAACATATATTGTTGTATATATAGGTAAGGTTCGAATAAAGGAAGAACACAATAAAACACCATTTCACCATATCATTTTTTCAGAACATTGAACATGGTCCAAATAAACGCCGTCGGAAATAATCCAACTCACTGCTAAACGGAAAATTAATTATGACGATTCTGCAAACAATAATTGTTGGCGAAGTCAAAGACAATTTGGGCATAATATCTTAAACACAAATTTTATGCGAATAAAATAAGACAAATTACCTATATTGAATACTCTGTAGGTTTGAGGTATGACGTTTAAAGAACAGATGATTTCAATTTCAATTAAGGGAATTTACCCCGTACTAAGCGCTTTTTTCGTTTTTCTTTTAAACTTTGAACTGTCAAAATATAGCGAAAAATTAAAAATCAAGGTGATGAAGAGAGGCGTCGACATAATTTTAAATTTCGTTTGTTCTTAAACGATGTCTATAACGTGAATTTTTTTCATATCATTTTAAAGTACAAAAATATAGGTACCTCAATAAATAAATAAAATACCTACAACCTCTACCAGAATATTAAATTTTACAAAACAAACACACCTAATAGCTAATTGTGTTCGTTAACTCGCCGTAATCTGTTCGCTTGTGTACACTTTTTTGTATACCGATTTCGAGATGTTCGACTTGTCGAGTGACTTGACTGATCTGATGACACTCAAATCTCAAATGTCAACAAAGCCATACAGACAGCGTAGTTGGGATTTTGTTTATTTTTGGAAAATATTTTCTTTAATATTCGGGACACAGCTGGTTGCAATATAAAGAATTAGCTCGAGTTTCTCTCTACATCGACCGTGTTTCTTTTTTCGTATCGAACAAAAAATGTCACTGTCCTCATTTGGGACATAAATACCGAAAAAGTGAACGCATAATTTCGCAGACACTGAACTTATAACTACAACGTAATAAATTTTTTCTTGAAAAATAACGAATTTGCTGAAAATGATGAAAAAGTTTATAACACCGACTACAAAGCGGTTAATTGTGCATTCGGGATGGGCAGGAATAGTGGGACTACTTTTAATAACATGGTAAGATAAAATTTATAATTTGTCATAAGGTTATTTTTCAAGGATTTTCCGTCTTTGGTATAGTTACGATTATGATAATTACTTCCGTAATTTTGTTCATAAACAGCAAAATTGTGAAATATAGTCGATATGAGTTGAACTCGCTTTAGCATACCAAATTGGCAAATTTAAATATTTTTGTATTTTTATTTTTGTTGAAAAAATAACTAGATACATAATTCGTTCTAAATCATTTAAAAAAAATTGTTTTTACATCAAACCTAAGTACCGGCAAAGTTACATTATGACGACAACCCATGGGGTCTTCATTGCGACATCAAATGCTGCCTCGGAAATCGTTTTGGGAGTTTTTCTCTCCTCTTTATATATAGCATAGGTAGGTATACAAATGTATTACTGCTTTTGTTGCGGTATAAATCACTTTCAGTTGCTGTGTCCAGAAAAGGGACCTACTATCGATGGTTGAAAACTCCAAGGTGCGACACTGGATTCCTTCATGAAATATTTGCCACTCACGTCCCTCCAGTAGACAGTGGCTACTTGTTCGGCCAAAGTTTCAACGATTGGCTTGATAGTGCCACAGTAAAATGTGGAAAATCGTTTAAGCTAAAGCGCACACAATTATGTTCTGCAGAATTTGGGGAAACCACCGTTTTAGTAAATATAAACAATATCTGCGTTCTAAAATTAAGTCAACTGTAGTCAACGTAGAATGCGTCACCCCCAGATAAAATGATTTCAATGATATCGCACTTGAAGAATATGAAAATATGGCTTCTCATGCAGTCCATTGCTATATAAAGTGCTACATAAAATCTCTGCTACTCTTATTTTTATGTTTACACTGCCGATTGAAACGCTGTTTCTTACCCGAAATAACCAATAACCCTTACCATTTATTGTTCCAGGTTACAAATCAAGCCGTTGGGCATTTTATTCCTACTGATCCTTTGCTTTTGGTTCTACAAAACTAAATCCGGAGCACAAATAGTGCCACCAGATGAACTGCAAATAAAAATGAACGCATTTTTAGACCGCATAAAAAGTATGCGGCAAGCAAATCCAACATTTTTCTGTGTGGTCACATCCGCTTGCCTAGGTTCCTTGGCGATTTTGGGACACCTTCTTTCAGGCTCAAGCGTGGTGTTGATCCTCCTGATTATTGCTGTTCTACTATCAACGAAATACAATTTCAAAATATTGAAGCTGAAAGAGACCAGTAAGTATTGCGAAATCACAACGCTCTGACTTTGGAATTAACTGTTTAACCCGCTTGCAGACTTCACTTGGACAGATCGAGCGCAGGAGAATGAAATCGATGACTTTCTACCCGAAGTGAACGAAACCAATATGGGCGTTTTGGAGCGTGCCAGCGATCAGTCTAACAACACACTTTCCATCGAAGACTCTGAGGAAAAGAGCGAAGAAATACCCTCCGAGTTGTTAATTCCAGATTGCATACCGGAAATAGATGAAAACTCAACCGACGAAGATGACGCTTTGGGTATCGGTGTACCAGAGGAAGTCATCAAACAACGTACAGGTGCTACTCTATCAGAAATTGAATTTAAAAAGGGGCACTTTAAAAAGGACTCTTCGGTATCAACATCATCGTCTTCCGATGAGGAGAATCTTTCCAAGGGACTAAAATTTCCCGATTATTCAAACGTGGCAGCCCACGTATCACACGAAGAAACTGTTAGAGGCTCAGTTCCTCGCATTAATCCCCAAACTCAGTCAATGATATTAACAAATAATATTCTGCCAAACCTAGTTTCAGGAATAGTCTCTTGGGCAAGTATGACCACCAATAATCGCATGGCCGAATCGCTGGGTCTACCATCTCCCAATAGGGTAGCACTCTCCGATGACGACGAAAGTGATTTCGAAATTGTGAATACTGAGGAATATCAGTAAATATCCACATGTTGAAATGAGAATTATATAATTTTAATGTAATATACAATAACAAAGTAATAACGTAGTTTTAAAGACGGCAATTCGGCTATAGTTTTTGGACATCCTTGCCTTCTGTGGGGGGGATATTTTAGACACATAATATTTATACTACATACATAACTATGATGTAAATAATAGGATGACTATTTTAAATGCATCCCCAACATAATCAAAATCTCAAAGAACACAAATAACACAATATTGTATTTAAGTTAAGGAAAAGTTCTTAATTTTTTTTTATGTTTTACAACTAGAAACGCTGTTGGATTTAGCCTTTTAATTTGAGCTCTATTTCAATATGTTGTGCTATTATGACCGCTGGGGTTGTATGTAACTTGTACTGCGTCCTCGGTAAGTGTATAATTTTGTTAAAAATAAATACATATTCGATTCAAACTGAAATTGGTGCAAGTATCTTCTTAAATATGGACAAGCCTGTATCCGTATGAGGAAATTTGTGACAACTTTCTCCTAGTTAGATATATGTTCACCTAGTGATCACTGAGGTGCTGGCTGGTGTTGGGAGTATTTGTCAATTGCATGGACCTGAGCTGTTCGAAGACGCAATCACCCGAACCAGCACAACATCCGCTGAGCATTTGCATCTAGCTTTCCGGATGAGTTGAAGCAGCGATTGATCGTCAAGCGTCTCAGAAAGGAAAGCAAATTTGCAATTCTAAATCAAAAAAAAGAACTGCTGGAAAACAACCAATGTTTCGCTACGAATAGTTCTGTGTTGGCTATTTAAAGAGTAGTTTTTGTAAACAAAATGTATTCACTTCAATTGACCTTTATTAGTTCCATGATCAAACAAGTACATAATATGTATACTTACACATATACCCTTCCTGTCGATTTCCTTTAACTACAAATCGCTTTGTACTTCAGCTTCAAGCGCAGTGCCTTGTGTAACCGTTGAAACATCTAACTCTTCGGACGATGAGACTTCGTCTTCGGGTTCGTCTGGTTTGGTTGTCATCGTAACAGAACTTTCCGGTGATACTTTAGCTTTCGCCCCCTTTCGCATTGGAATCGTCTCCAAAATTGCATCCGTCCATGACTTGCCTTCCGACAATCGTAACAAAATTTCAAAAACTAAAAACAATCATGTCAAGCAGTGAAAAAAAAGTATATTCAATATTTACCTACCATGATAAGTACTCAACACAGTGCGTGTTTTCATATCAACATTCTCGTTAAGCGGCAGTCGGGCTGTCTTAAGCGACAACTTTTTCGCTCTCTCATGACATAATCCCTTGTGATGATTATGATCGACTAAGCCTCCAATAATGTAAACTTTGTTCGGGTCAATGCTGTCCAAAACGTCGTCCGAATCACTGGTTAGATATACAATTTCTTCGTCTCCAAATTGATCCGAATACGAGTTAAAAGCCCATCGAACATCCCAGTTTTCGTAACCGTCGTTCTTCTTCAGCCCTTCATGAATCCTACCATGTTCCTTGATACCAGTGAAGTGAATTGTCGCAGGAGTCTGCGATCTTCGATTAATTGTGTAAATTCTTAACAACTGTTTTACGCACTTGGCTACATCTTTGTCTATCATTAAGTCATCATAGTCGAGATCTATTGCTACTTTTAAGATGTTGGGACTATTTTCTGACTTTCTCTTCTTCAGTTCTTTGCGGCTCGGACCTGTTCGCGTCGGTAATCCTTTTTCTATGGCTGTTAGTCGTTTGAGTTTGTATTTCTCGCGTTCCTTTCGGCGTTTTTCCTTTTTCTTCTCTTCCCATTGGGCTACTTTTTTCAGTTTTTTTAGTTGTCTCTTGGACAAAGCTGGAGTTGAAGCTTCCGCGTCTTTGTCTTTACTTATGGCAGTTGTAGATCCTTCCGATTCGCCTGCTTTTTCAACAGAAGATTCTCCCATCATGTTCGATGTTTACGAAATTGTTCAAATTTATCCTTTTGCTGTCAAAAAGTCACATGTCAGATTTGGCATATGTTTGACAGTACGAATTGGGGTCGTGTTCAAAAGATCGTATCAAAATAAAATGATTTCGATTCGATATTTCAAATTTAATTCAAATTTATATTTGAATCAAATCAAAATATTTTCGTACCGTGTTGATAGAAAATTTGAATAAAATTGAACATAATTAAGATTTCCCGGTAATTATTTTCTAAAAAAACGACCTAAGTAATTGAATATTCACCTCTATTCCCGTTGGCGTTTGACGTAAACGACTCATATTTCACTTCGTTTTTTAGTCGGTGTTTTTAACTGTTTTGAAACAAATGAATTAATGGTGAACAGAAATAGGAAAAGGTAATAAAATTGTTAACAAATGTTTTAAAAAAAAAAATCTGAACATCGTTTTACTACGACACGTAACACGAGTCGTATACGACAAAACGCCAACGGGAATAGGGTTAATTGTCCCGACGACTATCGTCATGCCAATTGTCCCAACTAATTCAAACCAATTGAGCGTTTTTGAGATTCTTTTTTATTTTCTGTCACAAAAACACATTTCCACAAATCAGCAAATAAATTAAGTTATCCTAAAAAACAAAAACACATCAACAGGCATGTGGTCCATTTCCACATCCTTTTCTTTAGTTCAAATTTTGGTACTGCGTGACGGTTCGAGCGCAATATAAAAACGGCGAGGCTGCGGCAAGAAGCAGTCCCGCCCCAACCCATGGTCTATGCAGCGCCCACGCAACCGAAGTTATAACCAGAGCGAATGACAGCGAAAGCAGTAGATTCGTTCCGACTGGGTATCGAGGATCAGGCGCCAGCGACGAGAGATAGTAAATTCGAGACACTGCAAGAAGATTGACATTCAGTTTCTTATTTACATAAACTCTTTTTAAGACTCACGGATAATGTGCAACAGAGAAGCAGTGCAAGTGGCGCCAAAGAACAAACACACCCATCCCATGAACCGAAATCCCCAAGTTTTCAACATCTGAGAGTGATGTTCCTTCTTAAAAACTTCAGAGATATTCAGTTCACCTGGGTGTAGGAGGAGTACTTTGACGTTCCTTGAGGTAACATAGGGTACAATCTTGCCTTTTTGCATTTGGCCAACAATAGTGTACTGAAAGAATGATAGTTAATCACTTGCTGGAGTCATTGGCAACTTGCAACCTACCAACTCTCCCTCCATGCCGGCGAAAGAGAAAAGCAATCGAATGTCGCCGATTTCTGGGTTGAAAATGTCATCGCTGTGATAGTAAAGTCCTAGATGCAACTTGATAGAGGGATCCTCTGGCCGGGTGTCTGATGTTAGCTCGACAAAGTAATTAAATTTTTTCTTAACCTCATTGCCCAGTTCGTATCGTCCAATATAGACACTATCGGCCACCTGTGTCTCACTCTCAATGGGGAACTTATTTGGGTTGTGATGACCAGTTTGTATGTAGAAACGTCGCGAATCTATCAGTTTCTCCCTCCACTCCATGGTGTAGTAAAAGAATTTGTTTTCTGATGGCATGGTAACAACCGAGTCGCCATAGTTGTTGTGTTCTCTGAAATCGAGAACAGACATTTGTGCAAAGATATGGAGATAGGTTTCATTGGCATGACTTACGAAACCTCCTCCACCCATTGGTACATTTGTACACGCCGTCTCAACTTCACAGCCAGCACTTGTATGTTGTAGTCCGGTTCGGTGAGGGGTTCTCCAACGACAATTGGTCCCATGATATGAAGAATTCGTCCCTCGTAAGTACTTTCAATATCGTCGCCTGCGTTTATTGAAACAGCCGCATCTAGTGCCTCGTCCAAAGACATGATTGTGTGTACGGCCCGACCCTAGAGAATAGGTAATTTTGGTGTGGGTGGCGACAAATTGTTACGTTGTTGTTGTCTGTTACCTCATTCCAGAAAAGGATTGTTATCCCAGCACCAAACAGTATACAGCCAATAGAGGCAATTAGCCAGCAGGAACGAAACTCTTCACTTAGTGTCATTATTGGATCATTGGCGAAGGATTTTGTTGCGAATTTACTTCATCTCTTTAAAAATAATTTGAAAACAAAAATATCTGTATGTATACGACTGGGCGATGAATTTATTTTGCACAAATGACAGCTGACGGCAGCGACTTCAGAACAGTGGCTGCGTTCAGTCCTTTGATTCTAGTGGTGCCAAACCTTTTTATAAAATCGTAAACAAGTAGGGACACAAACCTTTTAAAAGTAGATAGATAGCTAGGTATCTAATTTTAAATTCTTATCCGTTTAATAATATTTTATAAAGGATTCACATGAGAGCGAACGAACGAATTGATGAAATGCGAACAAACCACTTTTTATGCATTTATAAACAGAAAATTGCACATTTTATTATTCCAAGAGGATTTTATAATTCCAAGATTAATTATCCGATCAAAATGTATTATTAAAACAAATTTATAAACAGTATAAATAACCAAATTTTGAATTCCAAACATTTTGCCGCGAACAAAAGCACCCCTGGCGCGAATTGTCAAAGTTTATTCGCAATCCACATCATTTAATTCGCATTCCACAAACTAGCGAATAAAACATTCGTTCGAATTTAACCTCAAACTGGGTGTCGTACCCCCAGCTTTTCAAGAGTCGGCAAAACAGAGAGCAATTTTCAAAAATGAGGTCTTAGGTATGGATTTTCATTAGGCATAGGTTTAAAACTTGTAAATGTTTGCCTACAAATCGGCATTTTCAAAGGTTCCACATGAACTCCTTAAAATTTAGCTAGTTTCGATTCGATTAATGGTGGTCGGCATCGGTGAATATGCCGAATGAAATCTTTAACATTTAGCGAGTTTCGATTCGATTTTAAAAAGGACGGTCGGCATCGGTGAATTTGCCGACTGAAATCCTTAAAATTTAGCGAGTTTAGATTCGATTTTAAAAAGAACGGGCGGCATTTCTAATTTGAGGTTAAATTCAAAGGTATGTTATTCGCTAGTTTGTGGAACTCGGTTTATTGATGTGGATTGCGAACTTTGACAAATGCCATCTAAGGGTGTTTTCATTCGCGGCAAAAAGTTTGGAAAACGAAATTTCCTTATTTAAACTATTAATAAACTTGTTTTCTTAATACAGCTGATGGTGGCTAACTATCCGAAACTTTATACGGAACCTTTGAAACTGGCCCTTACTCTTCGATATTTATCAGACGTTAGCAGTAATTAGTACTTTAGTAGGTATCTAATTTGCTTGGTGCTGAACCTAGGGTCATTAGTATGTAGTCCAACATACTAACCACTAACCCACTGAGTCTACGAATGCATACGGAAGATTATTTAAACTAACTAGGCAGCGATCTTTAAATTTACGAGTGTGTATTAAAAGGGACAACTTCGGGTTCGAGTCGAGGTAAAGTTTTTTAAAAACACATTCGTAAAGGAGCTTGCAGTTTTTAATTATTTTACTCAAATTAAATGTTCCTGCGTACTCTTCCAAATTTTATATTTTACGTACCTTACTAAGAAAATTAGAGAGAAAAGTATGGTAGGGGTTATTTTAAAGGCAATTCATCTGTCTGTCGAAAAATAAGTAAAATAAGTTTTCATCCGTATATCCTTCTTCTGAGAGCTTGGTTTTTCTTCTTCTATGCATTCGCCTAATATTCTTTCTACGTTCGCCTGTAGTTATTCTGTGTATAGATTTTGGCGAATCATCGGAGATTCTTCCGTGACGTCAACATTTTCACACAAAATATGGTATTGCGGGCTTCTCGTTCTCAGATGTATTCGCGACGTCAATTCTTTTGGATTATTTTTCTTAAGATTTTTTCAGGTGGTTCCTTGACATTTCGCTATGGGCACAGGAATGAGTGTATCACAGGAATAATTTTATTATAAAATCGCTGCGAATTAAGTCAGAATTTACGTCACATTATTGATTACCCCCTATTATCAAGGTTTCCTCTAAATTTTTTCACAAAAAAAAAAAGCTTTAATCAGGACAATAGTGTCAAAAACCTCTTTATTCCATGTCAAAACATATACCCAAGTATCCTATTTAACTACTTTTAATCAAACAGAATCAAAAAGCATATTCATGTAGCTAATCCTATCATTATGACATCAATTAAGGATACTCTCCTTGAATGTCAAATGCCTTTAATTGGGAAACGAGTGGAAAAACACCCCCATCAACCGTCACATTAGAACTTGACACATTTCCGGCACCACTATCACCAAGTATTTGCTCTACTTCCAGATAAATATCTACCCACGAGCCGAAGTGTTGCTCCAAACGGAATTTCATTAAAACCAACCTGCGCGCATAGTCCAGCTTCAGTCTTCCTTATACACTTTGCGAACTCCGAAAAAAAAATATATAATAGACTGTCCTATCCCTAACATCTAATCATCCCATATACAATGGAGGTGTCATCATTACCACGAGATACGATCTGGTGTTGGTGGTCGCAAAATTGCTTTCGGCTCAAAGATACAGAGGCAATAGACGGCATTCACATTCATTCCCACGTAATACAATCGCATTAATTAGTCAGAGGGAAGCAGTTAACCCCCGACAGCTAGATACATTTACCTTCATTGCTTCTTCGCCATCGTGACACGTCTACTACATACACCAATAAATGCCAAAATTATATAGACCCGCTTCCTCCTCCTCAGCTACCGCATCAGGAATGAGTTACACTGACAGCTTTGCTATTCCTGGCCGCACAATGATATGGTGACATAGAAACGAATTTTTGCCAGTGCCTCACCGAATTCCGAGATTGAAACGGAGAACGAGTACATAACTCCTCGTTGGCTTAGAAGCAGCCACTGGGCTGGATAATATTAACTGAACTGCTCGAGTGCATGTTACGTAGGCTCCAGCTCCAGTCCTCCATCTAAAATGAGGTATAACCTGTTACCGGGGAGACTCATTTGTATATCTTATTTATGACGGGAATCGTACTGCTGCTGGTGCATGAACATGAAGTGTGTGGATGTGAACTGGCAAATGGCACTGGACGTGGACCGGAGAAGAACCTTTTCTAGGAACGACCTTTTGATAGTTTCCCTCTGCCCCACAGGCGCGCACATCATTTTTGTATACATATATGAATGTTGTATCTTGGCCTCTTGTTCGAGCCGAGAATGAAAAAGGTTACACAAAAGGCAAGGGACTGCGCAGGAATTTCGAGGATACACCTATACACAAACTGAATGGGAATGGAAAAAGAAAAACTGAAAAAAGAAAAATACTCGGGAACTTGAGGTCAGACTATCTGAAGATTTTATTTTTTTCGTTCACTTGTGTGAGAAGAGTTCTTGGGTAGATATACTGGAACACTCAGAATAGTAAGGAGTCTCTTTTGGAATCTCGATGTCACCTGTTAGTTGTATTTATGTGTGAAATTGAGTTTTATAATTGGATTTTCTTGTGTGTGGCTGTGGCTTGGCTGGGAATCTCATTCCAGAATTTCAATTTGAGTACCTATGAGGTGTTTATTCTTTGTTGTTGTTGTTGTTGTTGCACTATCATGCACTTACTCACCGTGGATTGATGGACAAACTAAGTGAAAACATTTTGTTTTCTAATACAGGATGTTATTACATCATTACAAGCTATAAGTCAGCCCCATTTTGGGCTTGGTATCTTAGACAATGACAGCGCGCATTTAAGTCTACAAAAGTTGATACCTGTGATCAGCATAGAAGTCGTGGTATTGACAAATTTGTTGCTTTTAATTTCATTCCTCATAATCGACAATCAATTCTACGTCGACGTCAAAAGTCAAGACATAATAAGTTTATGTCGGCTTAAGTTAGTGTCAAAAGTGGACGAAAACACCCCATTTTTGGGCTACTAGAATCGTTATGTATTATGGTCACAAACTCACAACCTATAATATCGCACATGGGTTTAAGCTAGATTACTCGCATGCAAATAACGTATTTGATTAATGCTGGGTTTCCACTTGTCGATTTGAAATTGACAATTGACGTATTTTTATGCCAATTAAAAAATTGGCAAGTGGAAATAGCGAAAAATTGCTATATTGTTCAATAAATAAATTTGTAGAGATTGTTTCAAAAAATCCAAAATAAACTCTTATGATCACGCACTGACGAATATACGTAATAAAATAAGGAAAAATGCAGACAAATTATTGCATTAAGAACTGTACAAACAGCACAGCCAAAAATATTGACATAAAATTGTATTTATTTCCAAAATTGAGAACGAAAATGCCGTGTCGAGCTCTGTCTAAAAACAGATCATAAGAGAGAAAACAAAAACAGCAGATACTAATATTTTATGTTGTATTTTTTCACACAATCTCTATAAATCTCACTATTTAACTTTTGCAAACACTTTTAACAAACACTAAATTTCAAGTCTGCAAAGATTTCAAGTTGTATTTCGCACTTCATTATAAACTTTTCACAAATAAAATGGGCAAACCCTATCTCCCGACATGTAAAATTTCGTTTGTTTTCCTACAAGTTTTTTCAGCTGTCACTTTGTTTTTTTTTTTTTTTCTCATTTGACACTGACGTTGTCGCGAACTACCCTATTGACAAACATCGTTTGCCGATAACTGACAAAGAATTTGATTTGACAAGTGGAAATAGCTGAATTGTCAAACAAAATGTCACTCTGTCTATAATTTACAGTGAAAATTAATTGGCATCAAGTTCATAAGTTTGTCAATCAACTGCCACACGATTTTTTGCCAATAATTGACATAAGTGGAAATGAACTGACGGTGGTGTCGCTCAATGACATAAACGCGAGACCTGTCAAACTTTGTCAACCAACCGACATGTGGAAACCCACCTTAAGTAAAACATTTCCTTTCCACCAAAAGAGCACATCTATAGAAGTTAGTGATCTTTATATGTTTATTATGTTCAATTGAAGGAAAATATGGAATTCCAGGATCAATTCTTAATAACCCAAGGGCCCAAATAATGTCAGAGAATATTATTTTGAAAGAATTGCCCTGTGCTTACCACAATATACTTGTCAAATGTCAGATTGAAATGTTTGTTGTTTTTTTTAGAAATGAAATTTGAATCAAATATTTTGATTTGGTCCATAAAAATCTTCATATTTTTATTGTAGAAATCAAATAAAAGAAAAGCAACAGAAAAACGAATCTGACATAATGTAAGACATAACAGTGCTCCAACGAATTTTATTGAATTGAACAATTCTGACGTTCAAGAATCTAGTTTAGTAAGTCTGACAGCTGTCTCACTTTATGTCTCTGAGTTTTCATTAAGCTGGGCTCGTAACATGAACAGTTTACAGTTCAGCTAAAAAAAACTGTAATTTTTGATATTTTGATACACGTCATTTGAAATCTCACAAACAAACCTAAAGATGAAACGACTGATAAATTTTCTGTTAAGCAGAAATAACGCAGCAAATGAGGCAATTCGCCGCTTGTTCTCCGATAGAAAATTTCACTTGCTGGCAAGTTTTCATCTTTCTATGACAGGTGAGTGCTACACGTACATGTCATCTGAAATGGTTAAAGTCGTTTCAAATGTCGTTGAATTAAGACCTAGTTTGGGGTTTTGCTAAAAAAAAACAAAATGCGAAAAATAGATGAAGATTGTGCGAAAGCCTTTAATTTTTGTGAAAAGATTTACAATTTTGGACTAAAGTGAATTACAAACGTATTTTTGTTAAAGTAATGCCAACTTATTTAGTTGGTAACTTTACGCAATGTCAACCACAGTTTCCCACCCAATTAGCCTTGGTAATGCGTTCCACGCTATTAAGACCAAATAGTTTTAAAAATGTCGTTTATGTGGCAGTCTTTTTGTCTAAAATATTAAGGTAACTAAAGTCGTGTCAAACTTGGGCATTATTGTATTTCATAATAGCACGAATAGTAGAATTTTCTCGAATTTGAATCCTGTCGACATTTAGTTATAGTTTTTAGACAATGTGTAAATCGTGCTAAATAATTTTAGCTGATTTTCTGACTTTTATCCACATATACGTTGATAAGTATAGACCAAATTCCAAACTTCCCGCTAAAGCTAGGTACATATTTTCTTGCGTATAGAATAGGCTTTGCTCTCATTTTGTGGATGTCTTCTGGCGAAATGTTGTATACGGGAACGGAGTTTAACTAAATTTAACCAAATCTGACTAAAATGTTCATTCGCAGATTTTGACACTTCAGTCGCATGAAATATTCTTGTTTACCTACGGATTTGAGCTATCAGCTTTCACTTTTTATTTTTATTGAATTACCATTCATGGGATTTTGAACTGCCTTGCGGGTTTGTGAAGTGCGTTGGCAATAAAATCAGACAGTTCAAGAACGTTGTAGTTTGTGGAAAATTGTTCATTTGATACCCTCATACACAGCCCTCGGTGGTCGGTGGGCTAAATATATTTGACGTCTTTAGATAATATAGTGTCATGTTTCGTGAGGCTAGATTTTTAGCTTTGTTAAAAATGGGCGCATTCGTGTAGCTGTCTTAAGTCGACTAAAAATTTTTAGATTCGATTTAGCCTAACGGTAAAAACTAGATTGATCGGAAACTTGATTAGTCAGTCACACAATCGAAATATGAACTTAGTCCTCAACTCAGTTCAGAAATTTGTTAACAATCTGGATTTAGATTTGTCGACTACCTCTCCATATAACAGTCAACTACTGAAATAACTTTTCGCGTATTCAATAAAATGCAGGCACATCATGTAAGCCAGTTGTTCCTTAGAGGTCAGAAGTCCAAAGGCACTTTGGCCTCAATTCTATTGTAAGAGATCTATGGAAATTCTCAAAATAGGCAGGGAACAACTTGGTATACAAATTATTGATAGGGCAGTGTCTACTTAGACACTTAAGAGGTTCCGGCTGGGCAGAGTCGGTTCTACAATTTACAATGACCTGTGGTTTAGGTTTGTTTTTTATTATAATTTACTGCAGGGCGGCTATGGTTCCTTCCTTATGGTGCCTATAGTTCCGTATGAGACCTCTAACCGAACCTAACCTAAACTATAAGTTAAGTCGTAATGATATAGAGCGCAAACAACTTTCATGCTAAGTTTTGCGGCGTATAGGACACAAAAAATGAGGAAGCGCACTAATACCCATATTACCAACCGCTGCATACAAATTATTATCAACCAGTTACACAATAGTTACGTCTGTCAGTTAATTAACTCGTGCAGGTATTCAAAGGTAACAAATTAAACGTTTTCCAGTTCTATTTACACTTCTAACGCTCACGTCACCAATGAAATCCGTAAAATATCACATTTACCATACTCATTCCTTCTTCAAACTATGATTCCTCCAAAGATCATTGCACTCGAAATGTATCACCTCAGTGCTGTATCAGCAACACGAAGGACCGTAAACAAAGGTCTATACAGCAATACAACAAGCCAGCAGCATCTCCAAACTGAAATATTCCCATTGCATAGCAACCACAGTACTCAACACAAAACTGCAGCAATTCAACATAAAATAAAAGGAAAGTAACTTAACAAAAAAAAAAAAAAAAAACCAAACACTCAAAGAATAACCAAGCGTCCACAAGGACAAACTTCGCGCGAAATCACCGAGAGAAACAGAATCCTTCTCGGCTACGTAAGATTCGTCGCCACTACTGTGCCTTGCCTGCCCTTCGACGATGTGCTGATGGTATCCAATGTTGGAATGTCTATGCTTCGAATAGAGGGGACTCTCTTATCTGGTTTATGATCTCACCTGGTCCTCCTGACTGATCCAATATTCTACATACGATCATATGACGATCATGCCGGTCGGGTCGAGAAATAAAATATCGCTTCCATTTCGAAAAATTCCTCGTTTGGTGGGCTGTGTAAGCTGTTCTCCAGCATTTTCCGCTCCATCATGAAGATCCTCAAACATCAACCTCCACCTCGTGGGTTGGTCTCGATGTTCATTTTCTTCATCTGCGTCTGCGCGCCCTCCTCCTTCTCAACTTACCCATACAAATTCGAGTTTTAACGTGTTTCGGTGAACGGGCAAAGTTACCTTTCGGCGATTTTGTCTTTAAGGCGTTGAGTGTCATTTTGTTGTAGCTACATACCCCCTTGTCCCCTCAAACACATATAGGTATATACGCATTTTAAATTAGCAACCAAGCCATTGAATTCCTTAACATGGAGTTTGGAGTCTGGTCTAATCGAAGAAGAGGACGACGGATACTACACAAAGTATCTCAAACCTTTGCTGTGGTTCAAATTCCACTCGCAGTCTTTTTCCTTTCTTTCAACGCAGATACTCTGCCTCTCCGAGTTGCCTCGTTGTTTTTCGGTGGTAAAAAATAAATACAAATAAAGGAGAAGAAGTGGGAACAAATAAATAGAAATGAAGGTGCTACAAGGGAGGTTCGAACTTGAAGACTTAAAAATGAACAACACCTTTGTATTCTTCTCTTTTTAAGGATCCCTTCCTAACCCCTTCTGACTTTTGAGTACCTACTTGGATAAGTAATCGAATCAAAAGGTGACTCCGCGGTCCGATCCCGATGTTGTGTCCTATCTTCGACTTGGCTCTGGATGACTTATGAACTGGTTGAGATTTTTTGTTTTTTTTGTTATACAGATCGAGAAAACAAACTGCCAGAATAGCTTGAGTGAGTATAATCGAAAGACACACAACATACTGTTCTACCACACCGACCAAAGCCCTTTTCAAATGGAGCATTGGGATTGGATATTGAAAAGGAACAAATGGAGAAGTCCTCAAGCAGTGTTCTTATATTGTGGGATTTTTAGTGGGAATTTTGATGCTCGAAAAGCTTTGTGTGAGAAATAGCTAAAAGCAATAAAATTGTAGGAATTTCAGCAAATGTCAGAAACAATAAATTAAGAATTATACATTTTTCGTGAAATTGCATCAAAAAAAAAATAAAAAATAAATAAATAGGTGACGCAACAGGCGGTAGACACCCAAGGCCTAGCTTCTCGCAACCATTCGTTTTGTGTGAGTTTCTATTTTTGGAACGAATGGAAGGGACCTACAATTTTATGCCGAGTCCGAACGGCTGAATTGAGAAGCTTTTTCAGGACAGTCATATACTCTCGGATGTTTGTCAGACGTTCGCGAGAGGTGGCGCAGTAGAAAAAAACACAAAGATGTAATTTGTGTTTTTCCGGGGATCGAACCTGGGATCCCTCGTACAGCAGTCCAGCACACTAACCGCTGCGCTACTGCGCCCACAATTGCATCAAAACATTGGAACAAAAAACAAACCGACTCGATTGCAGGAGCTATGTAACTTACATTTGAATTGCATTCATTCTGTCTCGTTCTTCTTGACTTGACAGGAAAATTGGGATGGTAGTTTTTGGTCGTACAAACTCTTGCAATATAATTAAAAAATTGGTAACGTTCCATTTGCATTCTCAAATATCCTTTTCAGAGAAATTTTTCAATATATAGACCAAAATTACCCGGTAGATTGAGCAAAAAAAATGAGCTGTCTGTGGCCGCGTTCCGTTGACCGCTAGACGTCTAGCACGATTATATCCTTGATAGAGGAACGTTACCGCTAAATTTCTAGCGCCACCGGCAAAGTGACATTAGGTTTTGATTATTTTGCGTTTTTTTCTGACAATTTTAAGATTGGATGTATAAAATTATATAAAAAAGTTTGCAATAAAAATGGAAGTTTGAATCCCAATTTGACTTCTACACTTCCACTTTTCCTTGTTTTTTATTATACATATTTGTTTTAAACTTTTGATAGATTTGTTTTGGCAGAACGTTATTTTTTTTTCAATCTAGCAGTTAATGGCGCTAGATTGATAAATTTCCTTGAAAAGAATATTTCACAATTAGGTATGTAGTAGAGCTCTAGCGCAAATGCTGAAATGTCAGTTTTTTTATATAGAGTTTGACATGCCGCTGGTCATCTAGCGTTCATTGGAATGGGCAATTATATTAAAAAAAAGTAAACTAATTTGAAATACCAAACCGAATTGGAGGTGGAATTCTGAATGAAATAAATTAAAAACTTAAATTTAAAACTTAAACTTAAAAAATGTATAAAATTATATAAAAAAGTTTGCAATAAAAATGGAAGTTTGAATCCCTATTTGACTTCTACATCTACACTTCCTTGTTTTTTATTATACATATTTGTTTTAAACTTTTGATAGATTTGTTTTGGCAGAACGATATTTTGTTCAATCTAGCAGTTAATTTTGCGCTAGATTGATAAATTTCCTTGAAAATAATATTTAACAATTTTGTAGTAGAGCTCTAGCGCAAATGCTGAAATGTCAGTTTTTTTTTTATATAGAGTTTGACATGCCGCTGGTCATCTAGCGTTCATTGGAATGGGCAATTATATTAAAAAAAAGTAAACTAATTTGAAATACCAAACCGAATTGGAGGTGGAATTCTGAATGAAATAAATTAAAAACTTAAATAATATTTGTTCAATGGAAATGTTTGTTGAGTTCTAGCGGGCGTTCCGCCATCTGGAATAGTAGATAATGTGCCAAACGTCTAGCCGTCAATGAAATGCTTCCATTTGTGGTTTTTGTATTAACAAAAATAATGAAATGTAACTTAATTTATTCGTATCGTAGGAATTTGATTTCGAAGAAAAGGAAAAAATTAGTATGCGTCATGGGAAATATGAAGAAAAAGTATTATGAACACTGTCCCCAAGCCCCAACTCCAAGTCAGTTGCAGATGCAACATGCAACAAGATGTCACCTGTGCTCTGTGCAACTTCACTCATGTGTGAAAGGTAGAAATTCTTGAGCTAGATTGGAAAATTTCGTGCTGTGCCCATCCATGATGCGGCTATGAAACAGGAAAAGAAATTAAAGGAAGTCGAAAGTGTTTTGTGGTAAGTACACAAATTAATATGTAAGCTTTAGGCCGTGTGCCAATTGGGCTAAATAATTATCCTCGGATAATTTTCCGACACTTATGAAAATGCTGAAAGAGGAAGTTCACCAAACCCAAATCTTAAAACAGAGGTTTATCGAGTTTCGCGCTATTAATTAATTGAAATGCAGTGTTTCATTTCCTTCTTAACATTCTAGCAAAACTCTCAAATTATCCTATAGGATAATCTGTTATCTTGGTCCCGGAACAGGATAATTTGTTGACAGCAGAAACTTAATTTTCCACCACGATAGTGTCAGAAAATTTATCTGAGGATAATTATTTAGCCCAATAGAGACGGTCTTAGAAGTATCAAACGTCCAAACAAAGTTCCTCTCGACTTTTGGCACATAGCGCGCCGTCCTGTTGGAACCGAATGTCGTTCACAAGCACGTAATCCAATTTTGGATTGTTTGACAAAACTACATGACCACTTTGAAATTTGAACTGTCAAAAAATGCCCGTTCATATTGGAGAACCCTTCAAATGATGAACTGTCAAAGTATATCCGTCCATATTGGATAACCCTTTAAATGATGAACTGTCAAAATGGAATTTTTTTGCATTGGTGCTAGAGCTTAGCACGGCGGCCGGCGTACCCCGATCTAGGACATAGACAAAGACGTGAAAGACATTTTGGCTCATCTCCCAATTGGAGTTAAGAGGGTGTCCGATCTATTATTTTATATCCACAACTTTTTTGTCTTCAAAGTTTCTGATCTGCTGCGCAGTTATAAAAATTGTGAAGGTATGTCAGTACAGTTCGAGACGAATGTTGGTTAAAAGCAAGTGCATATTGCGTACTGTTTGGCTAAAATGCTTTGCTTGGCTTTATTTTGAAGGAAATTTGTATGAGAGCTTAATTTAACCGCCAATATCGTAAAAGGCTCCAATTCACACTATGTATCAATTATATCGCCTCGAATACCTATAATTTCAAAGAGTTATAATTCAGAGAGCAGTATGATGACGTAAACGCAAAAAGAATGTCAACTTTCAAGTGCATATTCTCAACAGAAAGAAAAGGTTATCTGTCTTATTCATCGCAATAAAAATCGCGCGTTTGTAGGCATTGGCCGAAACTGCATTCCGACCACTTTCAGACACTCGGCCCCCTTAACCGAAAAATATTCCTGCGGTTATAGGCACATATCATTCTCGCCAAAATGGCTTAAAGCAAAACCGAAATCACATCCACACGAGGCCCTCTGAAGACTCTCGATCGAACATTAGATCGCGAAAAGGAGCTCGTCTCCGTGTATAGGTTATGTCTCAGCCAAAACCGTCTTCAGATGCATGTATCCGTTCCGTATCCGTACATCATTACGAATATTCAATAAAATTCTAACCAAAACGGAGTGCAAACACAAAAAATGAGCACAAAGAAAAACCGAAGCTAAAAGATGAGATGAACCGATTGGTACGTATAAAACGCTTGTAGTTGTAGCCCTGTCTCAGAGGTACACCATAGAGTCACTTCAACATAATGGAAATGCCGACACCGAAGGACAGGAGAAAAACAAAGAAAATGGATCCATGGAGAAGCCGACCCGGTGCGGCAGCGGAACGCCAATAAAGGTAAGAAAACCTTCACGTCTGCTGAACACTATACGAATGGCATTCTGGCTGTTTGACCGTAATCGTCGACGGCACGTTGTTACACATAGCCCCGCCTGCGGGACCAGGACAGGACTCTGTTCTAAGCTGAGGATCAGTTAACGACGAAAGCAACAGTTATAATGGTACATATAGTGAGATTCTGTTTGCTTCATTGGTTAGCTTAGGTTGGCTTCGGTAAACTCTTTGGTTGGACCCCTTTTCGTTCCTTATTCCCGGCGTTTTGTATTCTATTTTTTACCTGTTGATCCTCTATCCGATGTCGTTGTGTCCGCCGTGTCCTTTGTGTTGGTAATTTTGGAAGGAATCACATTTTTGTTGGAAGTTGATTGTGTGTATTTTGGTGTGCGGCGCAAGATATCGAATAACACCTGAGAACACTGCTGCACAGAATGATAGCACGAAACGAACAAATAAGACATAAAAATCGACCAGCAGCGGTGATGAATCATAGCAGCGCATTCCTTGGCCCTAAGTTGAAGGAACCAGTTTTCAACTAAAATTCTGTGCATTTCTCATTCCCACAGAATTGGATTTGAAATTCCTCCAGCAGAGATTTTACCTGTGAGTTGTGTGTATCCTTTTTTGGTGTTCCTTTGTTAAACGGGATCATTATTGGCACGTTATAATTTCGCATGTTGGAAGTGTTTCGATATTTACGACTTGGCTATCAAATTGAGGTGTGATTACGATTAGATTGCGGGTCAGTCAATTAAATAAGGGGTTTTCTGGTAATCATCAGGTTTGTTGAGTGTTATAAAGGAAACTGCTGTTCCTACGGTAAATATTTATGGTAACTTATTTTTATCATTAAATGCAGTATCTAAAGCTGGTGCAATAAATATATATTTAGCTAAGTTGTTTTCAAGTGAATGTGATAAGGAAGCCGGGAAGTCCCAAAGAAACAGCCTTTTTTTTACAAGGAAAAGTGATTTTATGGTGAACAGCTAACTCGCTTATCAATATAAAAAACTTGACTTTGTAAATAAATGTTTGAGTTATATTTTAGAGGTGAAGAAAATGTTAGCAGACAGTATGGAACCGAAACTAAATCGCCATTATGACTCGTATTGTATCTTGGAAACAGAAGTCTACCTCAAGTCTGTAAGTGTTTACATTATATACGATTGGCCATAAATTAGCCAATTGGTAGATAGGCATATACGTTCAAGTTAAAGGTGGGATAGAGAGCAGAGTTGTATACTATGTATACTGCTATTTCTAGTTATAAACGGTCACAGAACTAATCTCACTGAGAAGACGCCCCCTAGACTAGGTAGACTATAATAAACTGAAACAAAATGGTAAACAAGATGGTACCTAGACCTACTTACAGTCAGTTCAAACCAAATGTATAACATAGCATACTGCTTGGTCTAACATTAAGCTAGTATACAAAATATAAAATTTCCCTCAAAAAATGAGGGAGTTTACTGATGAGCCCACCCACCACATCGGGGCGAAACGCATTTGGAGTTGAGGCCACTTAAATGTTTTTTATAATATTTAATGCTTACTCCACAAACTTTATTCATTTCTTGAATTATTAATTCTTGACTTGAAACATTTTTGGTATTAAACTACGCCAGGCCACGGGCAAAATAATCCTATACGATTAATCTTTGACCAAAGACTCGTATTAGGTTATGGTTCACAGTCACTTTGTGATTGTTTTTCCATAAGTCTCGGTAAACATCGAGTAAATAGTGCGTCTAGGCAGATGTGGTGGTACGTCTACTGATGAGCCCACCCACCACATCGGGGCGAAACGCATTTGGAGTTGAGGCCACTTAAATGTTTTTTATAATAACTAAAGATCTAACGGTAGCGTTCATCTATCAGGGATATTATGTGCTAGCTGCCGCTATGGAACGAGGCTAAATTTTGACAGACTGAGATAAAAGTATTTGTTTCATTCGCATTCGATAACAATTGATGTGAATATTTGTAAATTGAAGCTAAGTACGCAGTTCGAGCGAAACTAAATTATAGCGGCTCTGCAATTTTTTTCTCCAAACATTAGCTAAAATCCTAGCTAAATTTTGACATAGAGTGCGTTGTGGATATACCTATAAGTGTCACAGAAAACAGCGTTGAAAACAACTTCCTTCAAAAATGCATCGACGTGAAAAAGTGTTATATTTTCGTTGCACTTTATTTTTCCCTTTTGTCTGCTATTCCTTGATCTAATTATTCACTTTCAAAGGCTTCATTGAAAAGACTCATCCTTATTTGCTTTTCCGCAACACAAAAACACAAAAAAAAAAAAACAATCGATCTGTCAAAATATGCCGAACCATTAATGGGCGCGCTAAATTTTGACAGATATATGAAATATAGTCTGAAATGAAAATTTGTTTTTTTAACCACTCGGCTAAATGTATTCGCTTAAACTTAGCTCAGCTAAATTTTGGAGAAAATTTTCTATGAGAGCTAAAATTTAGCTCGAGCGGCTGATTTATAATCATGATAAAATGATCATAAAAATTTATAAAATAAGTGAACACTGCAGACATGACGTCTTCCATTTAAGTTAACTAAATTTTGTTGTTTGAAATATATTATGCAACTCGAGCTTAATTTAACAACAGTTGCAAAATTCTCTTCAAAATTTAGCCAAGCTAGTTAGCAAAGAACTTTAGCTTAACTTTAGTTCTAGGTAAAAAAAAAATTAGTTTTCAGACTGTATCTATACGTAATGTCGTACGTATCGAAATTTAGAGCACACCGTTATCTACTCTGAAAATGGTTCCTCCTAGTCAACAATTAAATTGTTCCAGACCAGACTGTGGTTTTTCTATTTGTAAAAGTAGTCACAAGTTTGACAAGTCTATATCGACTTTGTCAACATCCATAATATAAAGGGTCCGCCATCTAACGTTTTTTTTTTTTCAACTAGTGCTTATTTCACGAATGGTAAATTGGTAACACTTAGCTCATGTCTGATTTGACAGATAATTAGTTTTATCCTTCCGCTGAACGAATATGGTTGTGTATACGCTTGAACAACGCTGGGAAATATTGCGACATTACTTTGAAAATCATGGTAATGTTGCAGAATGTGTGTGAAAATTGCGTACGGATTTTGGAAGAAGAGAAGCACCGTCAGCTCCGTATGTTCGTTATCTTGTGAAAAAAGTGAAAGAAACTGGCATCCTCATCGATAAACCAAAGCGTGAAAAGCCAAAAACAGTGCGTACACCCGAGAAAATTGCTGCTGTGGCAGAAAGTGTGCGTGAAGCGCGATCAACATCAATTCACCGTCGTTCTCAACAATTGAACATTTCGGAGACATCATTTAGACGAATTTTGCATAAAGACCTTGGTATGACGCCATACAAAGTCCAATTGATTCAGGAGTTGAAGTCAACTGACCATCCAATGCGTTTTCGCTTCGCTAAATGGGCCTGCGATCGACTTAGAGAAGATGCCGATTTTGCCAAAAAAATCATCTTTTCAGATGAAGCTCATTTTGATCTTGGCGGGTATGTAAACAAGCAAAATTGTCGCATTTGGGGCACAGAAAACCCGCACGCATACATTGAAAAGCCGATATACCCAAAACGAGTCACTGTTTGGTGCGGATTTTGGTCCAGAGGCATAATTGGGCCATTATTCTTCGAAAATGAGCAAGGAGTGGCCGTTACAGTCAATGGCGATCGTTATCGGGCCATGTTGAACGAATTTTTGTTCACACAATGAAGAGGAGGATATTGGCAACATTTGGTTTCAACAGGACGGCGCTACGTGCCACACAGCCGAAGCTACACTCGATGTTTTGCGCCCTGTTTTTGAAGATCGCATTATCAGCCGCAGAGCTGATGTCGTTTGGCCACCGCGGAGCTGCGATTTGACACCGTTGGACTATTATTTGTGGGGTGCCGTAAAAGATAACTGTTACGCCGACATGCCACAGACAATTGACGCTTTAAAGGACAATATTCGTGAAGCCATTGGTGAAATACAGCTGCACACAATCGATAATGTGCTTAAAAATTGGACCGATCGTGTAGGCTACTGCATGGCCAGCCGAGGCAGCCATTTGAATGAAATTATTTTCCATTAACCGGAAGGATTGTACTTTCAAATAAAAAAAGAAATTTGAGAAAATATTCAGTAGTTTTTTTTTATAGCATTTTCAAAAAAAAAAGTTATTTGGCGGACCCTTTACGTTATCACAAAGAATTTCTGAGGAGTAAAATAAGAGTGATGGGTACTCTTGCTCGCTGAAATCAGTTTACCAGTTGCAGTGTCATGAACCATCTACCAGAAACGTGTCAATATGACATAATACTGTTCAGTTGCGTTTTCTTTTGAGTTAAGTATGAGTTACGTAATGTCTTTTCTGTGTAAAGTAGGATTCAAGGTGTCGACATTTGTATCGAAGTTCTCACATCAATCTAGTATCTACTTCACAAATGCCATAAAACCACTTACATACATAGTTAATAGTAGTTTCCAAGTAACTTAACTACAGTGCACCAATAACATAGGTAAGATACTTATTCCTGAAACACTGCCAATTACTGACAACCAAAAAAAATATTTATCTGCGGGATAAACTAGAGCACACTATTTATAGCATCCAATAGATTCCCTTGACATCCTTTATACTTGATTTCTTCCTATTGCCCAACCCCAGTGCATTGTGTTTTCCTCTCATTCCGCCCGAACAAAAAAAAAACAACTCCAAAATTAACTACACACACAAAAACCAGCCAAATTGCTTTGCCCTAAAAAGTTTCTCCAAATTTCTTCTGCTCAAGAAGATATTTCCTCTTCACGTAAGAACGTATCGTATCTTTAAAAATCCTTGAGCCTTGCATTGCTTTCGTTGTTATACTGTACTTTTGTGCATAATATTCAATTTTCCCCCAAAAATACCAAAGATAGATAGATGCAGGAACAAAAGGGCAAGGAAAGAGTTGCCTAAGATTCTATGGCAGGGAAGGTCAAATGGAATTGGCACGACTAACATTTGCAGTGCTGGCTGGGTATAGCTATTCCGCCCATATGGATGGAGGGCACAATAAATCACAAACTACATCCTATCACCATAGAAGCACTTCATTGTCAGAAACTCACAGGACATTTTTGTGTGACTATGCTGCTGCTACACCATTAGAGCCTGCAGTGGTCATGGCTGGCGCCGGCAAAGCTATATTGATTCCCTTATGCATTCCGCACACACATACTTTCACACACTCATGCATTTGTGAGGATGTGGGACAGGATGGCGAGTTGCTGCAAATTGTGTAACCAATAAAGGATTTCAGAATAACCAGGCAAAAGATAACACACACACAAAAAAAAAAAAAAAACAATAATCGTATTCCAGGACAATTCCGGAACCATGGTCCAACTGTGAAGTGGCTTTTGCCCTCCATATGTGAGTATAGTTGGTAAAATTTTGCATCTTTCCGCTCTGAATGACGGATATGGTTGTGCTGGGGACAGAGTGTGGAAAACTTGCAGTTGTTCGAGTTCGGCTAGTGTTTAGGTTGTCAAAAATTGTGTGAAAAATATTTCCATGCTGTTGGGGTTTCGATTTGTGAAGGGATTTTGGGAGCGATGAAGTGGTGAAGTTTCATGCTGGCAGTGGAACTGGGAAATATTTTAAAAGCGCTGAGCATTTCAAATGTCTGGGTAAAATATACTTAAAATTACTTACTATAGATGTTCGTCTTTGATAAACAACTGTATTTAAAAACAGCCATAAACTGGTAGATATTAGTGCATGGCCAGGCCATAGGTACACGCTCTCCAATAAGACAGTGAGCAGAAAGGAAAAAGGTAGATGGCACAGGAAATTCACCGAAAATCCACTTTCAGAAATAATTCATGCATTTATAGAAATACAAAATTGTTACATTTGCATAATCCCCTATTGTTGTGGTTGCAAAATTTTAGGCATCGAAATGTACATAGGAATTTATATTGACAGGTTGCTGTTGCTGCAGGTTCAAACACACATTATTGGCAGTCCCTAAAATATAGATATACTGTCAGTAAATTCAATTGTAGATAATTTGATAATTACATGATGACAAGTGGAAACCCAGCTTAAATCTGACAGCCTGAAATCATGACGTGATATAAGACAGTTTTTGAATTTTTCTCATTTTTAAAATATCTGGCCTCATCTAACTTAGATATGTCGTTTTCGGTTGGTCATCCAGAACCGTCCGGAAGAACTCTCCGCGATTCTGAATTCAAATCCAGTAAAAATAAAAATCAAATCTTTTCAGTAGAAGAACTGTCAGTTGAGTGCCAATCGAACGCTTTCAGAAGCGTTCGGATTGCTTCCGGACGACCAATCGAAAACGACATTACATAAGATCCCACTCCACTTGGCCACTGCCCTCTCGTCAGTAGACAGTTTGACGTCAAAAAGAGGCAGCGCACTAAAGCCAATGTTAGCACAGACAAAGGCGACATAACATAACAATATCCAATATTCCAATAAGGTAATTCTCGACAAACGTCAGTGTCAAATGAGAAGGAGGAGAACCAACTGTTAAAGAATTTGTATTAAAGAAATAGCAGCGTTTTGTTCAAAAGTTTATAAGAAAGTGCAAAAAACGTTGCAGCAGGGTTGGTGCACAGTCCCCAAAATGTAATTTTGATAGAAAATACAGATTTTTAATAAGAAAGCTTACATTATTGATTCATAGAGTATACAGATTGAGGTTATGTATGGAATAGCAGATCTTCTATTTTTCTTGACCGTTTTTCTATGACCGTTTCGCATAAATGTGTCTGAATTTCATTAATACACCCCTAATTTCCTCTTTCAACGCGTTAGTGGTCGTGGGCTCGTTTGCATATACCTTTGACTTAAAAAAAAAAAACCCCAAAGAAAAAAGTCCAATGGTGTTAAATCGCAAGATCTGGATGGTCAATTCTGATCGCAAAAACGGCCAATTACACGATTAGGAAATGACTCATGCAGTAATTGCTGTATGGCATGTGGCACCGTCTTGTTGAAACCACATGTTGGTCACATCCATATCCTGTAATTTAGGTATACTAAAAACTGGGTTATCATGTTACGATAACGAACACCAATCATTGTTACTACCTGTCTAGCCGCATTTTCGAAGAAGAATGGTTCTAAAATCATGTCTATCACAGAATCCGTCGTACTCGGAATTTTGTTACGGAATTTCGAAGAAGAATACTAATACGAATACGAATTTCGAAATTAGTAGAAAAAATTTCTAATAACAACGGATTATGTGAATCGGGGTTTGTAAAAAAAATTCAGAGTACGACGGATTCTGTGATAAACATGAATGCCTTCAGCCCAAAATCCACAGCAAACAGTCACGCGTTGTGGATGCATTTGTTTCTCAACAATTACTAGTGGGTTTTCAGAACCCCAAATGTGACAATTTTAACGATTAACGAAGCCATCAAGATGAAAATGATCTTCATCACTTATGATGATTTTGTTCGAACAAATCTTCATTATTTTTAAAATATTGCTTAACAATGCAAATGTGTTGTTCTTTCGTATAGCGCTCCATTTTTAACTAACCCCGAACTGTCAGCTGTCACATTGTTATTTTTTTTTCCGTTGCCATCACTGTACTATTAAATGGCGCAAAATTCAAATTTTGCGTGAATTATAGGACACCCTTTATTTTTGAACAAAACACTGCCCTTGGCCACACAAAATCTTATATTCTACTAGCTGTACCCGCCCGGCTTTTCCCGTGCACAGAAATTGTATTGCTTATAGATCTTAGATAATAATGTTCTTTCGTAAAATGCGAAAAATGAGAATAAATTTTCTGGAATTTTCATCGAATTTCACCCCAAGATGTTTTTTGTATGGGTGTTGACACGCCCTTTTATCCAATTTTTACCAATCTTACAGCAACACTCCTGGGCCAATACTTAAGATTGTCTGTAAGTTTCAACTCAATCGATTCGGCGGTTTTCGAGATATAGGATTTTGAATGTTTTTTTTTGTATGTGCGGTGCCACGGCCCTTTGTCCAATTTTGACCAATCTTCACAGGACCACTCCAGGACCACTATCTAAGATTGTCTGTAAGTTTCAACTCAATCGATTTGTGGGTTTTGAAGATATACGATTTTGAATGTTTTTTTTCTATGGGCGGTGCCACGCCCCTTCGTCCAAATTTGAACAAACTTCGCAGAAACCGTATATGGACCATTACCAAAGATGTGTGAAAGTTTGGTTAAAAACGGTAAATGCGTTAAGGCGTGAATCGACGACAAACATTTTAGGGTTCAATTTATATATATATAGATTTATTCCTGGAAAATTTTTTTGATAATAGTGGGTCATCTGTTGGTTTCATTTTGAATAAGGGACTATTTTGACACTGACACAGGTATGGCATTAGGTATATATGCGTACGAAATTGATCGATTTACGCTTAAACAACGTTTCGAAATAATTGCTAAGTGACTTTCGAAGTGGATGCTGTGTTGCGAAACAGTGCGAATTTTGAACAGAAATTTCAGTTGGAATAGTGCAGCAACTGCAGCCGAAAGTGGGCGCCTTAACTCTAGCACCTCTAGAATTATTGCGCCAAAACGACCAAAATGGAAGAAACATTATAGAGTCAATGGAGAACGCTATCGAGGCATGATAACTATTTTTTTATGGCCACAAATTGAAGGTTTGGACTTGGACGAGCTATGGTTTCAGCAAAATGGGACCAGGCTTGTCACACATGCCGTCCAACAATTGATTTATTTGACACTATGTTCAATAAACGCGTAATCAGTCATTTTGGTGATGTTTGCTTGGCCGCCACTGAGCTACGAATTGACGTGATTTTTATTTTCTATTGGGTGCCATTGAATACCGATGATATGCGAATAATTCAGAAAAGATTTAGGTAGACACTCAAGAACAATATAGATTTTTATATGACATTTAGCTAATATATGTCGAAAAAGTAGGTACTACGGGAACAGGCCTATTATGAATAATTTGAACATTTTATAATCAGCAGCGACATACTTCATGTCATGATTTATTACTTCTTTTGTGATGCAGTATTTTAAATGATATGCACTAATGGCAACCCGGTTTTTCACTCAAATTGTAGGCTATTACAAGAGCCTAAATGCACTTTACAAGCCACCAAAACAGAAAGACAATCATTTCTTTACAACTCTCTCAGATGTTCAATAGGTGAGTATGCGTACTAATTTTATTTCTCATGCATCCCTTTTAAAATTCAGACTCCTTTGAAGAATCACACCACCCAGTACCCACCATATTGTAAGAGGGGTAGCTCACCATGAATGTCCATATGAAAATAGCAACCGTCTTTACTATTGTCTTACACGACCAACAACGGTTGTAAGCAAAACCTTCCCAGCTAACATTCCTAGCTCCGCCGCACTGAAATGTGATACAAGAACAACAATAGTTAAACCAAAAGAGTTAGAAAACGTTGATGTGTGTGTCGGCTAGGGGTATAAGGAAGGAAGGAAGGATCTAAGAATAGAACCTGTTCTCTATACGAGTAAAAGGACAATCGACTGCTCATAAAAGTTACCATTAATTGGTAGCGGTAAAGAGTACAGGAAAAAGTTGGAAAAGGATAAGGACTTCCGTGCGGAAAAGGTCCAATCGAGACGTTTAGAGATGCTGGTATATAGATGTGTCAACGCGCTGGCTAGAGGAAGGGTGTCATCAACACACAATACCTACCACCACTTGTTCTAAGTTGGGGAGCGTGTGTCGTTTGTGTGTATTCCGGTGTCGACATTCTAATTATATAGAAGAACTTTATGCCAGGATAATGAAATTAAATGTTTTCCTCCGGACTTAAGAGATTTCCAGAGAATTAGGCCACACAAGGATCGAACTAAATTTGTTCGTAATCACGCACAAGGATTCGAATTTGAAAAATACCAAAGTGCTGTGTTAAGCGATTGTTGTTGGGGAATGGGGGGCTTGGGAAGGTCAGGGAAGGATATTGGGCGGGGGGGTGGAATATCGATGAGAAATTGAGTTTGAATATATAATGAGGTGCTGAAGATATCTATAGAAATCTACGTTCAGGGATAATTGCAGGATATTAAAAGTGATAGATACATATACCTACTATAATGTATACGTCGGGCAGACAGGGGTTGAAATCAATGCACAACTACGTTCAAATGTTTGTAAACGTAGGAATGTATAGCATATCTATGTATATATGCACCTTCATTGACTGTCGAGCTGACAGCTTAAGTGCCGGGGCATTGCCAATAATTGCATGTGGCAAGATATTTTATTCATTTGGCTCAAGAGTTCATGCCAGTAACACGCAGGTCAGTGCCCCGACGTACACAACACAGCCACACGGCTGCAGTGTCAAACGAGCTCAATAAACACTCAATTAGAGACAAAAAGTAGGAAATGCACAGAGTTGCCGTTGCTACAAAGTAAATTAGTATCAGAAACTGGCTGAATGTATAATTTTTAAAATGTAAATATTCCATGTTTTAAGGAACAGGATGAAGAAATAGATGAATGCAGAAAATTTAACTAACGGGAACTGGAAGAACAACACTGACTTTTTAAAGGTAATCAAAACTCAGAGTTTTCCAAGGTAACAACCCCTTTAAAATGTAAAGTTAACAGCAGAAGCGTTGATACTGTTTTCATCGTTTGGGGTCGGAGATCTGTGTATTATCCCAGGCCTACTCTATGGCTCAGAAGCGTGGATTCTAGCGAAGGCAGGTGAAGATATCCTTTGACGTTTTAAAAGCAAAGTACTTCAAATGAAATTCGTTGCACTTTGCTTTGACGGGCTTTGTAGAAGAAGACGCTACGAACTATCGAGCGACATCGATAGCTCCGGCCCGAAGAGTTTTCAAGTAGAGACTTCTAGAGTAGAGTCGGAAGTAGAGAGGAAGAGGAAGACCTCGACATAAACATGTCAGCTTCACCTTGCTTCACACCAATAAATCAATTCCTGTGCATATTTTAAGCTATTCAGAAAGTGGTATTAACTCATGTTTTACATCTGATTTACGTGAAAGCCAACAGAGATGAAATACAAGATTACAATCGCCGCATAGAGATAGGCCTGGACCAACCACGTAGTATATAGAAAGTTGAATGAAATATGTAAAGAGCTACTGAATTCTCTCAGAAATTGTTGAACCTACTTGTGTGGTTAACTTAATTTCGTATACTTAATCGCTAGGACACAGAAATAGCTGACTTTTTATATAGACACCAATTAATAGTCCTGATGGTGTTAATTTATTCAGAAACAGTTCTGAATTCATAATGCTGCATAGAATGACACATGGCTAGCGCGTGGAAGAGAGGAAGAAACTACCATATACCGACTTAACAATCAATAAATTGGTAATGAATAGAAGACACTATTTCTATTTTCTTTATCTATTTTATGTAAACCTATGCTCGATGTTTCTTTTATATTAACTGTGAGTGTGACATGTCATGAGATTAAAGTGGACATTGCTAAAGTTACGTTTACATTTAAATTTTAGTCAGTCAAACAATAAACCTGTCTAAATAAAGGTAAACAATTCTTTTGATATGTAAATCCCTTCGATCTGGAATAGAATTGGATTATACTCTTCATATAGGAAATAATGGAGTAGGTCTACTAATCTGTCTGATCCATCTTGTAATTTTTGGATTGAATACTGACGTAAGAAAAACGATAATTGAATAGCCTTCTCTCCCTGGGAAACCTAGTTGTAAGGTCTCAGCTTAGTCGGGAAATCAAAGTGGAGAAAGTTGTTAATATGAATATCCCAATTTGGGTTTTGCAGTTTGTTGCCATCGCCATCATCGGCTCGTTCTAGAGGCTATTACAGCTATTGAAGAATAGACGGAATTATGGATTGTAGATATACCTAGTAAGTTTATATAGGATCCTAGCTCTTATCACAACTAACAAATGAAAGGAGCCTACAACCTTTTACCGGACTTAATTGGCTGGATTGGGAAGCAGTTATATACACTCGGATGTTAATCACACGTTAAACGTTAAACACGTTTTTCTGGGGGTTGAAGCGGCGACCGCTCGCTCAGTAGTCCACCACTGTACGTTCTACATAACCCATAACCCTACAAAAGCAATATTGGAGAGCTTATTTATTGAGGGTGTCGAGGAGGGCGAATGGAGCAAAAGATATAACCGCAAACTTCATGAACTGTAAAGAGATATGTAAACCACGTCGACGAAATTTCTCGGCCAAATTAAGCTTCATTCATCAGGTTGATGGTCTTCGAATTTCTGCCTACAAGTTTTAGCCGGCGATAAGGAAAAGAGATCCTCCGTTTCAACAAACTGGCAATGTGTTCATGATGGCGGATTTTGAAAGACTGCGCATGTCTCGGGCAGAGAAATTTCATGGATCTGTTGCAGTTGTGTTGTGGTACCTTGAATAGAAGATAGAAAATCAATCAACGTCCATTCACATGAACAATTTACTTGGTCGCCGCAGCTCGCGAATTTGAGCCATCAGTTGTTGCCACTGCCAATTTCTAACTTGCGCTTAAGTTCGAACAACTGTTTTATTCGCTAGTTTGTGAAACGCGTTTGAATTGTGGGGATTGTGAATAAACTTTGACAATTCGCCACAAAGGGTGTTTGGAATTCGAAATTTCTTTATTTAAACTTGTTTTCTTAATAATTTTTGATAAATTAATTAATTAACCAAGAGTACAAGAGTAAAATGTGCCAATTTTTGTTTATAAATGCATCAAAAGTGGTTTGTTTGCATTTTATCGATTCGTTCGTTCGCTCTCATATGTGAATGGTCGCCTTTAATCGGGCAATGCTCCTGTTGATCCCATTTCTGGCGCCCTTTAAACTTTAGATACTACCTACCAAATTTGATATCTGATAGCGCAGCATGAGTAGTGAGTACGGTGACTATTTCGTCACACGGTTTTACCTGACACCCTGCATATGACAGGGGATCACATAGAATGACCACTTTAGGACAAATTCGGAAGTCATAGTGAGTGTTAGACACAATTTGTGACATGGGTAATCGTAGTTTTAGTGGTTTACGTACGATAGAGAAGTGGGCGTAGAACCCTTCTGCTTATCAGTTTTCGTAATAAGGCATTTCACACACAGGCAACACTTTTTCAACTTTGAGATAAATAAAGGATGAGCCATCTAGTGGTTTCTTTTTAAATCATAGTTATTTTGACACTGACAGCTGTTTCCCGCTCGAAATCTTGACATGTCGTTTTCGATTGGTAATCCAGAATCGTCCGGAAGCAATAGGGTATTTCGCGAAGCTATCCCTTTCAGAAGTGTGCTTTCTCTTTCACTGAAATGTCAAAAAAACTTGTAGGAAAGCAAACGAAATTTTACATGGCGGGAGATAGGTTTTGCCCATTTTATTTGTGAAAAGTTTATAATAAAGTGCCAAATACAAATTGAAAACATTGCAGTCTTGAAATTTAGAGTTTCTTAAAAGTGTTTACAAAAGTTCAATAAATACATTTGTAGAGATTGTTTCAAAAAATCCAAAATTAATTTAAACCCTATCTCCCGCCATATAAAATTTCGTTTGTTTTCCTACAAGTTTTTTTAGCTGTCACTTTGTTTTTTTTCTTCTCATTTGACACTGACGTTGTCGCGAACTACCTTATCCGAACGCTTCTGAAAGCGTTCGATTGGCACTCAACTTACAGTTCTTCTACTGAAAAGAAGAGAAATTTGCTTCTGGATTTGAATTCAGAATCGCGGAGAGTTCTTCCGGACGCTTTACGCTTGAACAAAATTGACTAATAACTGTAAGCGACTGACATTACATGACACTGCGCTCCCAGCGAACACTTCTATGTTCTATGTTTATGTCAGTCGAGCAAGTAACAATTATTTTTGTTAACTGTCAGTCTACTTTGCCTAGCGTAGCGTAGCCGCCCTTGTTAACACACTTTTATTATGCAGCTATTCCTTCTTTCTGACACCCATACCTTTATCATCTGCATTTTTTACTTCATTTACCAACTAGAAATAAAATGCTAAAGAAAAAAAAATACATACCTATCTTTCTTCATTCAACAATGGATGAGTTGATTTTGTTTTTTTTTCGGGCTTAGAGATTCTCCTCTGTCTCACTGTCTCACATGGTTTTTGTTTCTTATTCTTGCTTTCGGTGTAAAAATTCTGGTCTGACAGGTTCCACTCTGACTGCCTTGGTTAAATGGTTAGTTCCTCCTAAAATTCATTTCTCAGCCGGTGCGCAGCGCGCCGCCAACCCAACATTGATTCGGTATATAAAAAAACAACAAACCCAAAACAAAAAAATAACAAATACAACAAGAAACTCCACGTTAAAATTTCAAACACAAAAGTATGCACTGTTTGAGTGACGTTTGATTCGAACTACGAGCAGGTTTGAGTGATTTCTCGTTTCCAAACAGCTGAGTTTGGTTGGTGGTGGATTCTCTCCATTGCACTGTTCGTGTTCGTGTTCATTTTCAGCATTCAGTTTCGGACGAATTTTACAAACGTTGGGTCGTGCGAGTGTTGTGCTACGCGAATCTCCGGAATTCTATTCACTTTTGTATTTTTATTTTCAATATTTTTTGTATGCATTGACACTCTATGGAATTCAGTCGGGGAGATTGGAAAAGAGTTTGTGTCTATCGTTCTTGCGACAAGTGAAAAAAAAAAGTTCAAATCAACTATATTATCTAATCTAATCGTCGTCGCCTGACTTATAGAAAAAGATTAAACAAAAAAAGAAATTCCTCACACGAGCAATATATTGTAGACTGTGTTATTATTTTGAGTTTGCTGTTTGACTTTTTTTTTTCTATCCCCATTTGTATCTGTTCTGCGGCAAGGTAAAAACTTTAATTCCAACGGCAGATTATCAATTGAAGCAGCTGTCATTCATCACAACACCGAAAGTGCGTTATGTCATTGCAAAATTAACAGTTGTTGGAGTGCGATTTAATACATCAATGATCGATCAATTACCCATACAAAAGAGAAAAAAACACAACTGTTTAATATCGTGTTATCTGTCAAAGTGACAGTTGCAAAAAAGGTACTTATGTGATAAGACGTTATCACTCTTGGTTGTGATATACGTCAAACGATCTATTTTGCTCTCCGATTTCGAATCTTCTTCTGAAACGAAATCAGTGCAAAAAATTCGTGTGTGTGGGGCGAGGGAATTGTGATTGTGATTGTGAACTGTCTTGTCGTCGTCGTCTCCGCCGTAGATGACAGCACAGCAGCCAGCATTGAGCATAAGTAGCTAAATATATCGCACGCAGTGTATAGATTGTATTTGCCGCCTGCCAATTTTTGCCCCCATCTAGTAAATTATCCAACACTGTTTTAAACTTAGCATAAAGTATCTGTATAGATAGACAGTTGTGTATCAAATACACCAACACCGCCAGCCAGAAAGAACATCATTTCGCGTGTGTGAATGTGAAACGAAACAAACAGCAACAAAAAAAAATATGCAAACGTAAAAAAGGTGCAAAACACATTCGTACTTGTCGTCGGCCGTGTGGTTTTTGTTGTTCTGTTCGATCGGTGTGCGCGCCGCGCCGTGTAAAACCACTGTTGTGCCGTTGAGTTGCATAGGCATACATACACGTACACCTAACGTAGTTCGTTGTCGTTGTTGCTGTCACTGTCGCGGTGCGATCCGTGGTGCTGCGCGCTTCTATTTTTGGTGGAAAAAGTGCATTCGGTCGTGTTATTCGGTACTTTGTTGAGTTCTTCTAACGAGTTGTGTTCTTCTATCAGCTGATTTTGTGATTTTTATTTTGCAAAAATAAATAAATAAATCTTAATCATGGCCTCATCAAAGTGTCACAAAAAGTGCAATTACCAAGTGCTGTCATTGTTATGTTTTCAATTGTTATTTCTACTTGTGAGTGCGAAAAATTTAGATGATTCTTTGTCATCTTCCGGTGGTGGTGGCGTTCATCATTTGCATGCCGATTCGAGTAAGGATACGATAAGGGAGGTGTGCGACTCGGTTAGCGGATATTTCGAGTCGATCGATGTCAAAACTGATGGGAATTACGATATAAGAGGTGAGTTTCTACTTTTAATCACTTCAGATTGAGATGAGTTTTATTCTGGAAGGTATTTCCAGGCTTTCTTAAGAAACGGATCAAATTTACCTATTTTTTCTAATTATGACACCTGTCACTTACGCAAATAGACGCCAATAGGTACACCTGTGTCGTTTGAAATATGTACTTCGCGTAATCCGGTTAGTAGTTAATACTTTTTGCATATTAATGAAAGTGCTGCTGTCCATTACCATTTTGTTAAAAAAAAAAATGACACTTATGCCTCAGTAACACAATTGATTGTTTTCTAAATTCAGCATTGGGTGTTGGGGATTTACTAAGGCATTCTATGTACATGTGGGTCAAGACCTTAATCCTATTACTATGGCACTGCACTTAGTATGGATCAAGTTACAAATTGCCAGCAAATTGGTTGCTTCTATGGTGTTTTGGGTATACGTATAGGTACATAAATAAGCCGATTGGATTGGGGTTTAGGGTTGCGCGTGTTGAATTTTTTGCAAATTGAAAGTGTCGCATGAATGTAGGAAAATAGGTAGGTATACCAGGAATAACTAGTATATGCGATTTACCTGACCCAAATAATTCTTCTGGTTACAATTTTGAGTGTTATATTTTTTTATGTACCTTTAGCTATGACTATGCTGGAGATGAGGTGATACACACAACAATTGTACTAGATTTAGCTTGAGATGTTTGAAGTCATATTCGACTTCTAACTACTTGAACGCAAGGACTCCGCATGTGTATTGGGCGTCTGTCAGCTTGTGCAGGTTACATAATTCAATCTCTACTATTCGGGACGTTCAATACTCTTGTTACTAATTCTGACAGGATGACACCGTCTTTGTTCAAATTTTTATTGGCCTCTCCAGATGGATCACATCAACAGTTTTTTTTTCAGTTTACATTTATGACAAGCCGACAAATCAAGTCACAAATTGCTCAAGGTGACATTTCGATTGTAGGTACCTATAACTCATGTGAAGTTACCGACAAATCTATTTTTGGCAGTGTAAACCTATTCCAGACAAATCTAATCGACTTGAGATGACTAGAGTTTTGAATTCAGGCAATAAGTCAACCTATTTATTGGAAAATATACCAACGACAAATTTCTGATTACCATCCAAACACAATTGGGTCATTCGCGTACATACAATCGATATAAATCGTTGACAAGCACAAAAAATCGACTCTCATCAAAAATTACAAAAAAACAGAGAAAATTAGCAAAATAACGAGTAACGAGCAGAGTAATTCCCGAAAAATGCGATGGAGAAAAATCCAAGTGGAATTGCTATTGTTAACTATTCTACAAGTTCTTACGACATTAAACATAAAAAATAACCACTCTGTGAAAAAGATGGTTACAACTGTCAATGTATGAGCTTTGCCTTTGACAGAACCACATATTGACAAGTTAGAACAATCCTATATTCTTTGGTCTACTAGTTGTCAGACGTCTTAGCAACTATTCATACGAGCTATAATTTGAAAATGCAGAGAAAATATATCGAACCGTCATATCGAAATGTCAAAACAATAACAAATCCCTTTAAAAGCTAGTAGAGTAAGTTCGGCAAATGTGGCCCACCCTTAACATTTTGTAGAATAAAACCATGAATTTAAGTCGAATTGATTTTTGTTTTTTTTAAACAGTTTTACAAAACATTTGTACTTCAGTCTTTATTATCTAAAATAATAAAAAAAAACGTAACAGAAAGATATTAACAAAAACGTAAAGGAACTCAATTTTTCAATTTTAAAAGAAGTGCGGGTAATATGGCCCACCCTGTGTTAAATATGGCCCAGGGTGGCTATCTACTATTAGCCCATGGTGGGCCATATTTAACACTATAGTTTTCAAGAAAATTGAGTTTGGTTTACTAGAATTATTTCTTCTTTGACCCTGGTCTATTGTTGTTTTGTGCTCTTGTTGGAGCTAGAAGCCGTTTTATCTGTCAAACGTTCAATTAATATCAGGTGTCAAATATGGCCTGCTGGGTTACATGGGTAGGCCATATTAAACACACCGTGATTTTTTCACTCATTTTTATTTTTAATACAACTGATAAACTTTTTTTAACTTCTGATGCCACACAAAATAAGAAAAGTTTTAACATTATTCACTCTTAGAAAAAGATTATCGAATTTAAGCAAAATTCAATGCGAAAAAAATTAACAAAACTTCCCAAAAAATTACATCGAAAACGAAAAAAAGCTATTATGGTCTATATTTTACAGATCCGTCGAGCTACGCCTACCATAATCGACAGAGACAATACCGGTCTTAACTTGTTTGAAATGTATTAGTTTTTATCTACCTGCGCTTTTTGATTCAGGATATATAATGGTGGGCCATATTACCCACCTGGGCCACATTTGCCGCACTTACTCTACGTTATCTCATGCTTGTGACCTGCATTATTTGATTGAGGTAACAAATTATGACGTTTCTGCTTAATTTAAGTTAGGTAAATTTATTTTTTGTTTATAACCATATCCATGTACATACATAATACGCGTAATGTGAACATTATCACGAGTCTAATCAATTAGCACCATCATTAATGTGTGTGTGTGTCGCCATTATAGTAGGTAGCGATAGAAGGTGTCAAATAGTCTACTCTGTCTTTGTGCGATGGGAAAATTGTTATAGTTAGAACACAGAAATAGATAGCGACCTAATCCATCTTTCAGTAGATAGATTATCTAATACAGAATTTTTTTTTGTTTATGTTGCTGAACTGGTTTTTATCGTTTGTTATGAAATCTAATTATGGAAATTATTTTAAAGTTGTTAATTACTTTGTTACCCCTTTCAAGACAGACGGTGGGAAAATTGAGCTATAAAATATAAGTTGAAATGATTCTTGAAGGTGCCTACGTGTCTGTTAAAGCTTCGGAATTTACGTTTAAATGACGTAAGAGAGTTTATTACTAAATTAGCTCATGATGAAAGAGTATTTAAAACTTAATAATACTTATTCAATAATGAAAACACTAGTTTTATACAGTCACATTAAAAATGAGGTAATTAACTATATAAAGCGTTTTGACAGATGTCAAGTGTATTCCAGAAGACATGGCTTTTCTCTCATTTAGCTTATATTGAGCATATCTCTCAGCAAAGTTAATCAAATCCTTATTCCACAGCAGAAGAAAATCAATACGATCTGTCAAAATTTTGCTTGAGAAAATATGCCGAACCATTAATGATCGCGCTAGTATTTGACAATTACATAAAGTACAGTCTGAAATGAAAATTTGTGGAACTACAATCGCTCGCTTAAATTTTGGAGAGAATTTTGTATGGGAGTTAAAATCTAGCTGAAGCAGCGTACTAAGCTTAAACAAAACCCAAAAAATGTTTGCCAATCTGTCAAAAGTGCTCACTGTCATAATGTTAAATAAACACAACTTCAACTTCCTGTTGTCATTGGCCTAAAAAAAAAAAATATTTCCATTAACTAACGATCTCGAAACAAAAAGAAAACACGAACAAAAAGCAAATTGTATTTTCAAAGCAATTTAAAATTGCCACTAACTATCGTGTGCAGTTTTTCACAATTTTACTTTTCCATTATTTTCGCTGCGACAAGTAATATTCTCCATTGGAATGAGTAGAGTACGTGTCGTCAATTTCGCATTTTCTTCTTGGTGTTTTTTTTTTGCGAAATTATTTATGCAGGTCAGCTTTGAGTTCATGCTGTTTTGATGGATGTCTTTTGACTTCAACATGCGTCAGTAACATTGATTGTCATCGGCAGCAAAGTGTCAGTGCGGTTTTTGTTTCTGTCGTGTTTTTTTTTCAGGTTTCTGTGAGCTAATTTATATTTTTGGCAAGCACCACATGTTTGATGAAATCCATTTGTAATTTGCGGCAAAAAAAAAAGAAACTTGTAATGAATGTACCTATTTAATTTATTGCACAGAGAGTTAAATGTTTTTATATTCATAAGTACGCTTATATGTGTGGAGATCAAAAGAAGATAAAAGATAAAAATGAATCACATGCAAATTGCGTCCTTGTAGTGAACTCTTTAACAGTCTTACGTGCTCTTTGCGTTTATGGATTTTGTTAGTTTTGAGAAATCTGTAGTTGAACAAACGAACACACCTAATTACGAAACAACGAATTGACCGCCGCATTTAAGAATCTAGTCATCTTAAAAGTCGACTTGAAAACTAACTTGAATTGTCGAGTATGTATACAAAATAACGAGTAATTCTTGCCGCCTTTCTTTTAATGTCGTTTTCGGTTGGTCGTCCAGAACCGTCCGGAAGAACTCTCAGCGATTATGAAATCAGAATCCAGAAGCAAATTTCTCTTCTTTTCAGTAGAAGAACTGTCAATTGAGTGCCAATCGAACGCTTTCAGAAGCCTTCGGATTCCTTCCGGACGGTTCTGGATGACCAATCGAAAACGACATGAGTAACACATTTTGTTTGACTTGCACTGATATTGATAATGCTGTCAAATGCGAAAACCTGACAGGTCAGCACAAACAAATTAGGTAGGTACTTACCAAAATTTGCAAAGCGTCAATGGATAAATGATCAGGTTTTTTTTAACAGATCTGTTTGCTGTCAAATTGAAATATAGTAAATTTTAAATTTGTTCGGTTTTTCGTATATGGACGGGAAAAACACGCAAATGGACCAATATTGCCATTCAATACGACGTTTCCTATAGCTAAACTGTGTCCGGTCCAGATTCTTATCGCTCTAATGTGTTTTAGTTGACATTTTTCACGCTTACTGCTTGGTCTGTCTGCTATAACTAATTATGTACATATACTCTCATCTGGATACTGTACAAACCATTTGATATTATTTATACACACACGTAACTATATTCGATAGTTTGTCCTTCGGTGATGATTTGTTGCATACGCAACTACTTCCAATAGCTGATTAGAATTCAAATGAATGACTGTTGTGTGTATAGTTTAGTTTCTTCGCACTTGTATGACTCTGATTATATTGCACATGTGTATACTCAATGCACTTTATTCGCAGTTGATAGCGATTGTAAACAAATATAAATATTGCGTGCTAACTCAATGCTGTTGACCCCTTTCAGACTGAATTATGGTCAGTCGTTGTCATTATTATGTATTATTGGGATTTACATTTTGACGTTTTGTTCAAAATGGTGAATGACAATGATTTTAATCGGAAATAATGTAATAGTTTTAGTAAATAAAGGAAGTTTGCAACGTTTGTAAATCGAAGAGGCGTTGGTTACTAGAACAATGTAAGGCAGGAAAATCACTTGACAGCAGTCAGGCATAGGATAAACTCTTCTGTAAAACCGAATTTCTCACAACTTTTTTTTGACAGTAGACGGATGTGAATTGTAAGACAAAAATGGGAAAGTGTATGCAAATAAATGAGAATGAGACACTGTAGATATTTTTTTTCCAGCACACTCGGATTTGGTTTTGCGTTTTGTTGTTACAAGTCTTCCGAAAACGTAGGCAAATTGACAGATACATTATTTTTCGAAATCACCCAAGTTTTGGGGCCCTACTTTCTATTTTGTTCCGAAAGTCAATCATATTCGAAATTGCTTTTCGTTCCGCTTTTGAATTCGTACTCTGTAGATAATACTTTCGATTTTCCGTATATCAATACTTTTGACATTAGAAGATTTCGTTCCGGTTTCGAAATAGAGAGTACCGAATATTCGGTTTCGAAAAATGTTACTTTCGGAACGAAATACAGAGTAGGGTCATTGATCTCAATACGCGTTACTAGTACGAATTGTATTGCCCGTACCGCTTCAATTTTTGAAGCTGGTCCTTAGCCGAAACAAGAGGAACACCTACAAAGTACATAGGTATTTATTAAGTTCCGATTATAATGTGGCGTGAAATGCACGATATTGGGTCTCTAGTTCGCCTTTCCTTATTGGTGGGCCGGCTGCGCAATCATTTTCCGAACTTTGAAAAATGTTCCTTTCGTCGATCCGATATGCCTTATCTGCCCTGTACTTAATCATACTTTCTGCTCCCTATATGAAGACATTAGTACAGCACTCTAGCAATTTTAGACTGTTGACGGACGTGAGCTGCCGAAATCGTTCACTCCCTGCCAAATGTATTCCCTTGTGTTCTGTATTCAGAGGACTGCCAGAGGTACCTAATGTTAATCCCGTCTTACATTTTACATTTTACGATTTCTGTCATATGACACTTCTAAATTCTCTTTTGGGCACTTATGGTGCATTTATACGTTCAGTGTTTTCACTTTAGTGTTTTGATTGTCAAATTGTCTTTGTTTCCTTTTTTTGCTGCATTTTCGAAGCGCAAACCGCACACAGTTCGAAAATAGAGCAAATGCAGACGTCTATCGCAGACGAATCGCGACCGACTACGGTTTGAGAATAAAGCAACGCTGAAAATAACGAAAGAGAGCGAAAGAGAACACAAGAAACGCATGGAAATTCGCGGCCCATCCGCGTTCGGCTATCCCCTGCACTTTTCATCCTCTTTACCATCAAATTCACGAGTCGTACGACAAAAATCGTATCGTGTAAAACGGGTCTTATTAGAGGAGTAATGTCAGTCTCCGTCTCGCAGTCCGACCCGAAAAGTCTTCATTTCCTATCTAGAGGTTTAAGGCCGTAGAGAGGCCTTTCGTTAATGGAGAGGCTTATTAGTTGATGCCCAGCTACACCCCGGGCTAAAGCTCCCACCCCCATGACAGTAAAGTAAACACTTGAACACGCACTTATACATACTACGGTACTGCTTTAATCCATGTTAAGACGGGACGAGACGGAATCTCCGAGTCCCATTATTAATGAGTGTCCCACAACTATTTTCCAGACCCACAATCCACTCCTCCAGCACACAAGACTCAATCCCTGAAGTGGAAAATCTTAAGCCCTTTGTCGCTTTCGTCGCATTGATAGAATATACTCCACAGCTTACATGATACTCTCGGCTTATCCCTTAGAACCAGTCGACTTTGGCCCTTGAAAACTTTTCAAAATCTCTCCATTCACAAAATAATTAAGCGAAATGTGCACAGAAGATGTACACAAAGGATACGTAGTTACTAATTGCTTATCATTTAAAAAACACGCCAAGGACACCTAATCCCGTTGCTGCATGAAACAGACCCTTCCTTCTGACATTGCACAACCGCTCTAGAGTTTTTTTTTTTTTTTTTCCAAAAAGAAACACATGCAACTGTGACACCTACTGCTGTTTATAATGATTTTCTTCCTCCACCCCGGAACCGACAAGAGGACAAACTTGTGTGCAAAAAAAAAAATCACATTTCTCCGCAAATGTCCTTGACTATTTTGAACACACCACCAGAAGAAACCAGTGAAATCCTTATATCCCACACACAAGTCAAATGATTGCCACTGTACCGTAATTACTTGCTTTTTGTCGAGTTGCATGCACCCGATGTTCGTGCATCGTATTTGACTTAACGTCAAAGTAAATGGTACTAGATCTAGATGGTACATAATATTCTCTATCTCTGTCTTATTGTTTCCGCTCTAAAAAAAAAAGTCAGAATTTTGATGTTTATTTCACTTTTTAAAAGGTGGCGACTTCATCTCTCTATTACACACGGGGGTTTAGTTTTTACGTGTCTTTCGCCTTTCGTATACGTTATTTTCTACCTCTATGTACAGAACATGAAACGAAAAAATAAACAAACCCCGAAAGAGGAAACAAAGGCGAACGGACTTTTTTCTTCTTTTACTTTTGATTGCACCGGGAGGAGGCCTGCCTAACTACTATAAAAGTGGCAAAGGAAGAACAGAACGACGACCCTGGTGTATAGTTACTTGTTGTGTAGCCTGCGTATCTAGATACAAATCTACCTGCGTTCCTTATCTTTTTCACACGATTATTATGTGAATTTGTTTTTTATTTCGTTTTCTATGCGACACGAATGATATACAGAAATTTTATCTTATCTCTGTCGCTCCTCCTTAAAAAATAAACTCAGTCAATGACTTACCTTGCATTACCACCTTCATATAATATATCCGTTCTTTTTGGTGTGTGTAAATATCTCTATCCGTTTGACACACAAAATGACGTTGACGACCTAGGTACAATAGAAATGTATTTGTCGAGGTTTTCTCAGTACATGTTCTTTGGGGTGCTACAAAAAAAAAAGACCAAATTGAATGTCGAAACTTGTTCTGCTTCCCTGGGATTTTCGGATTCGATTGTAGAAAATTGGAGTACAAAAAGTGGTTTCATGTTATTGTGGCTTGTGTATGTTTTAATTTATTTCGGTTCTCCTTTTTCTTCTTGTTGTTCGAGTAATTAACAAACGACACACTCTTGATTTGCATAAAGTGATCGATAAAGACAATAAAAAGAAGAAGATAAGTGAATCTTTTTATATTGTCAAGGAGGATGACCAGAAGAGAGAAGAGTGGCGAATTTGACAGACAGATATTTATCAATTGGGTGGTTTTGGAAGCAGGTTTTAAAATACTTGTTTGGATTATGGATTTGATGAATGAAATTATAAGTTATGCAAGAGATTGTGTTTTCGATGGAGTTTATATTCATTAATATTTCTGTTGATGTCTTTTGGTATCATATAACTTGAAAAATTTGTCATAATTCTAAGGTGCATTCATAATGTGCTCGTTTTTATTGTTTTTAACTATCTACATAATACAAGATGGCGTTAAAGTCATCACTTTACCATTTTTGCGAATTTCAATTCTACTTTGACATTTGTGAAGTAAAAAGAGCACACGTCAATAACACATGAATCGCTATACTCCTAAAAAACGCAGAATAATTGTTTAAATTTTTTTTCGGAATAATTCGTCGGTGGTTTTGGTGCAGCGTGAATTTCGGCGCAGATTTGCCGGTAGTCCGACACGAACTGGGCAGACACTACGACGTTTATCCGCTCTCCCAGAAGAGTATGGGACAACACGAGGTGCTGCCATGTCTGGCCGGCCCGGATAAGCCATTCTACTGAGAATATCGCAGCTGTGGTTGAATATGTCGCAGGGGTCCCCGGACCTCGGAGTATCGAACAGACAACGTGCCACATTTTGGGCATCGATCGGCGGTCTATTCAGAGTGCAGACCCTGCCAAGTGAAATTCTCAGGACTTCAAATCCGGGTCGCACTTGCTGGCAAGACTTCTTTTGTGGGGTTTTTTGAAGTCACGAGTCTATTTCAACAAGCCTCAGACTCTTGAAGCCCTCAAAGGGAATATCCGTCAAGAATGCGAAGCAGTTCCGCCAAGAGTGTTGTTAGCCCGAAAAGCCATCACTTCTGATGGCGGCCACTTAGCCGATATCATTTTTTCGACTAAATGGAAAAAAATTCAAGACATAAAATAAATATAAGCCAAAAGCAGAACCAAAGTTGTTCATTCGGAAAAAAATTACAGCCAAAGAACATCGAATGACAACTTTTGTAGATATTACTAAATGCATTTTATTAATGAACAGCAAACGAAATTGTTTTTGTTTAAAAAAATAAATAAATACTGGCGCAACAGGCGGTAGACACCTTAGGCCTAGCTTCTCGCAACCATTCGTTTGTGTGAGTTTCTATTTTTAACATTAACATCATTAAAACTCTTGAAAGGACCGTCGATCAAGGGCAGTATTGAGCATTCATTAATATTATTATGGACATCTGGAAAACGCTGAAACTGGGCGCTGCGATCTTCTCCGGATACGTAAAACGAATAGCTGTGTATTTGCTCTGGACTAGGCTTCTCTGATTTGCTATCTTGTTAAACAAACCACGCATACTGGTACAGTAGGTAAAGTAAACCATTAATGCACACATATACACATATAAGATACTGCGAGATATCTACTCGTAGCTCTCACCTGGCTATAGTTCTGGATATAGAAAGAAATCCTAGAAAAGACTTAAACGATCCTATCTATCTAAGGTCATTAATGTCATTACTGGTCAGCAGCAGTACATATATATTCCCAAAGAATGTACGAATAGGAAACCATTATCGACTTTCTTTGAACTTACTCTTGTGTTGGGTACCCGGACACTGTGACATTGAGGGTAACGAAAGAGCTGACGTTCTGGCCAAAAACAGTGTAGAGCTTCCACATGATTGAGACTATTGAGGGCATAAGACCACCATAGCCGTGGCCAAGAGAATTATTCTCGAGAAAACCAGGAATAGGGCAGACCAAAGATGGTCACAGGGTCTCAAGGGCTCTATGGACAAGTTAGATCAGAAAGATCAGAAAAAATCTGTAGAATTATTAAATCTGTATTATTATTAAAATTATTAAAAAGATCAAAGCTACGAATGGCAATAGGGATACTCTCTGGGCACTGCCGTCTGCGTCTATAAGGACGCTAGGAGAATAGGTTTAACAAATACTAGCACTAGCACGAAGACTTACAGAGGATACAACTCATCTTCTCTGCGAATGTCAAGCTATTGCTCGGTACAGGAGGAACCACATTGGAAGGTACTTCTTCGATATTTTGTAGGAGGTTGATCTCACAAACAAAATCGGCTTAGCGAACTAAAATCTTTCTACCAGTATAACATACTGTACCCTTCCCCAACAGGTGAAGTAGGTACTTTGGGGGTTCAAAGACTCGTCAAAAAGATGAGCTGAACAATCTATTTGTGTCGTAAATTGTAATTAAGTTTACTACCGCACAAAAGACGGACAGATCTGCAAAAAGACCAATCACAGGATATCCACCCGTGAATTCTTACTAATCTTCTTGACTTTATGGTTCATAATTGGTAGGTATTCAAATACTCAGCGATGTGGTCACTAAGAAGCAAGTTGAAAGTACCTATCCTAAATCTTTGACCTACATAGTTTCCTTAAAAATCCAATTATGAATTCCTTCGTTAGGGCTTTCCTATTTCCTAATGTCCATCCAGCAAAGAAAAATCCCCACACAATTCACTCGCCATGAATAGCAATGCAAAGTTAGCCACTCGCCATATATTCTTGTCCAGATTTAGGTGGAAATTCTTTTGATAACTCCAAGCACTATGATTAATACTCTCCATCTCCGACCTAGGTCAACGTCTACAATTTGCTTAATTAATTCCATTTCGTGGTAGGGTACAGCAAAAGAAAAACAACCTCAAACTAATGGGCTTCAAGAAATAACCGCAGTCGAACTTTAGTTTAATTAATTATAAAACTGGGTCAAAGTGTATACGCCTAAGGACTTACATATACCTATTAAATTGAATTTCGAGTGTACTACATCTGATTGATTGGTGTGTCAGCTGTCAGGATTAAAATTTACATAGCTTCGTCGTTAGTTGTACCAAAATTCAATGAAAATTTTCAGTCGCTACTCGTAAATCATGAACACATTCTCACCAGACGACATTACACTCATTTGCATAAATATTCAATTAAATCCGCAATGTAATTCATTTAATTTCGTCCTATAAATAAAAGACGGAATCACTTTCAATTTACTATACCAAACGCGACAACCCAGACAAAAAAAAATCGACTATAGAAAAATATTATTCTAGCCAAAATTTCGCCTCATCTACCCATCATCATCATCATCATTAAGCATTTGTTCGTCCCTTAGGATCTCCATGGTCCATCTCCTCCATCCCACTCAAGCAGTGGGAAAATTAAAAAATGAGTAAAGTCAGCAGGAAAAAAAGACAAATCGTAATATCACCCCCACCACCGCGCACCGCCATCTAAATTAAACCAACAGAGAGATTTCCACTTGTACTAGGACAATTAATAATCTCGTCCTGTGCACGGTCTGCCTTTTGCTCTCTCTCCTCTGTCAGAATCAGAAACATCCTTCCGACAAGTTATACCTATTCCGCCGGTCCGCCTGAAATTTATCCTTATTTTCGCCTCTCGTAGATATTTCATTTTGTTTGTGCTTAGTCTTTTTGTTGGTCCGAAAAAGTTGGAAGGAAATTCCATCCCTGATGTTGCTGCTCTCGCCCGTCCGTCTCTCTTGGTATGCAAATTTAATTTGCGCCCACACAATCATCATTTAGACTGTGTACCTACGTATATGTACAGAAGCAGTATAAAATCCAAGGAGATTGAAAATTTCCAAAATTACTTTCTAATTAAATTTAATTGGAGTTTCTGTTGTTTTTGTTTTTGATTATTTTTTGTTTTTGTTTTGTCTTTTTGCATTTTGTTGTTGGAATTATAATAATTTTGTAATTTGTGTCAACAACCTTCGTAATGGTGTTACCCACACTCGGTTGGGGTTTTTTTTTTTGGTTAAGTGATGTCGCACGTTTTCCTTAAATTTAACTCCTACTGTGACTGGGTCTATTGTTTTGTGTGTGTCTGTTTTCTGTTTAAGTTTCTGTTCGTTGATGTCTATTTCGTTGGTCTGTCGCAGTTATGCTAATATTGTCGGATAAATAAACATTTAATTTGGGTTTTTAATTTTGTTTGAATTCACCTGCACTAATGGCGTTCCTCGCATCACACTTATGGTTTTTGACTGTTATGTCAACCAATAACTATTAGTGCGATGTGGGCGAAAATGCCGTAGCAAAAGCACTGTGGGGTCGCTGACAGATGACACGTTTGGTGAGGTTTTGCAAATTATTAAGTGTTTCTTTCAACTATTAAATTTTTTAAAAGAATAACAATAAATGAAGCCAATCTATGACTCTAAAAGATAGTGGGGAAAGGCGTCTTCTGTTTGAAGTTGAAGCACATAAACGCGAACACTTTGGTTGGAACTAGATACAGCTATTTCAAATAAATCCACCAATTTATCATCTGACTCTTTTTATTTCTGGCAGTAATTTCTCTCTATATATTTTTAATGTCGCCAAGAAGTGAATTACGCTCACTCACCTCGCGATCACGATCAATTTTGGATGTTCCCACCACTTGCGTCAATTATTATATAAGAAATTTGCCACCAACTATTATTTGAAATAGAACAGAGCGGATGACGGAACCGCAACCATTCATCGTATGGTCCATTCGAACAACATAGACACCTATTCTTATCATAGAGGTCATTTGTCTTGGCTTGATGTTATGGAGTCTGAAATACCATTCAGCATGTTCCTAGACGAAACTCTCTCGGAATATGGCTTCCATTAAACTTCTCCATCATGATCTGTCCAAGGGAGGACTGGGAAAAATACAAACTCATAATCATTCACGACTTGACCTATAGTCCGGTAAACAGACGGTTCTAAGATGAAGTCCAGGAGGGACTGGATCTGGCATTTATCGAGGGTCACCTTTGCAAAAGCTGGTCCATATTTCAGGCTGTAGTCCTTGCCATTAAACATTGCGTTCGAATAAATCTAAAATTATATTCATCTTCTCAGATAGCCAAGCAGCTCTCAGAGCTTGCAAAGAAAAATGTCAAAAATAATGTAAAAATACTAAATGTAACAGCAACATAACATAAACCTACGAATTGACATTCGAATGACATTTAATCTATCAATTTGGCCGCGTGCATTTCGCGGGCACTTCCAAGACCATATTTTGTAACCAGATTCGTCCAAGTCCATCACAAGAAGTCAGGGAAGTTGCCGAAAACTAAGTTCCTAAAATATAAAATGCCTTTTGTTACCAAATCTTAAATTAGAGAGAATAAACATTCAACCTTGATGTGAAAGGGAGTTTTATTCGGGCAATCGGCTCAATACGCAAACCACAATTCTGGTGGACAAAAAACCTAATCATTCTTCACTGGGGCTTTGCTAGCAACGAAACAGCTGACTTGCTGGCTAAAGTCGGCACGACAATACCCCATTTAACGGACCCGAACTATTCTGTGGTGTTAGTCAACAATATTTCAGGAAATACATCAAGAGCTTGTCTCAAACCAAATCCAATGAAGTCTGGCTTAAAAGAACTGGGCAGAACTGCACCAGACAATTCTTCTCAAAATTCTCCCCAAGAAAATCCTACTCTCTCATTAATCTGGACAAAAATAACCTGAAAACCCTGACAGGAATAATTAGTGGCCATGTCCTTATGAAAAAATCATCTTCACCGTACCCTACATGTAGATCCTGTCTTAAAAGTGACATGACGAATCCTCTCTTCACATATTCATGAAATGTCCGGTCCTTTTTCATTTCAGAAAGAAAATCCTTTCGAACAAATCATTACTTTAGCAAAGCTTGCTCTTGCCCCAGGCAAGATCCCTGTCTTTTCAAGGACCTCACCAGTGAAGTCATAATAGGATCCCTTTAAAGACGCCGCAGTGCCAGAGCCGCTCCATGACGGCTCTCCCGACTTTAAATCCATCTATCTATTTACTTAAGCAATATGTTCTACCGTAGCTACACCACGGCAACACTGGAAGAAGATTCATCAATTTATAGGTATTTTGTTTATAAGAATAAGTGAAGAACCAATATCTATCTGCAAGCATCTCGGGTCGATGTTGAGGCGTGCGTCGTATACTATTCGTTTTTTTCTGAGAAAAGTTTTAATTCTAAGTACACCTTAATTCGAAGTATTAATTCGAATAATTGCACAGAAATTTCGAACATGTTCAAGAGAACCCCGATAACATGGTGTTCTAATCCTTAAAATTTATTAGTCCAATTCAACCAGAGTGAAGTGAATTACGAATTCGAACAGCTGAGCCGAAATTTCGAACAAGCTAAAAATGAGTTCCTTGCAAAATTTAATTTTATTCAAATACCCTTGACCTATAGCTGAACATAAATTCGTATACGAAATTAAGAAATTTCAACATTCAATTTCATTTCAATCCCATTGACACTTTTTCTCTTGTTTGGCACCACTGTTACTCAAGTTACCTTAACCCTCATTTGGTGACTCATTTGAATGAACTCAAGCAACGTCGGTCGGTCGTTTCACAGTTAGTAAGTATATTTTGCACATAATAACTTCGTCTTGGATTAGCATACTTAATGCGACTGCTTGCGCGGAGATGATTGTCTTCTTCATGGCTTCATGGATATGGAGGTTATGTCTTGGCTTCCTATTCTACTACCTGCTCTCCGATTGGATTAAGGTGGAACCAACAAATTTTCACATGAAATGGCGTCAACTCATCAACAACTTCTCTTAGCGATGAAATGCAAGACCATGTTCATGAATGATCTTGAGAAAGGAATTCTGTGTTTTTTGTCTTTTATTTTTATTTTTGGAGTCTTTCTTGTGATGCCTTCTTTTTTTTTGTTTACCATGGTAATGGAGAAATAATGAAGGAATGGAACCGGTTACCGATGGTTTTTGAGTTGGCCCCAAAAGTCCACGTCCAGTTCGACGCCGCGGTCCATGTGAAGTTCCCCGAAGTGTAGTGGCTATACAATCGGACAAAGGTAAAGAATTTTTTTTTTGTTCAAAACAACGAGAAAAAAAAACAAGGAATAAAATGAAGTATCTACCAAAAAGGAGTGAAGAAACAAGTCCCGTGGGATGGAAAGAGAGAACGGCTTGCAAGTGGGATTATTCGATGAAAGAAAAGGGTAAAACGCGCTCAATATTCAGATCACGATTTAATGTATCTCTTTAGACAATGAACTACATGAAGGGGTAGACGGGATGGGATGGGAGAGAAGGGGAACAAAAAAAAAAAAAAAAAACAGTCTCCCAAATGGCCTTTAATTCTTGTTTTGGAGTTTCTTTGCAGCACAACATGCTTCCGGATTGTAGTTTATGTAATTTGATGTAATTTTTCGAGTTCAAAGAGACTGGAGTGGTTTTTTTTTTTGGTAGGTACTACATTGCCCAGGATTTGGCAAATAAAGTCAAGCGATGCAGAGGAATGTGGTTTGGCTAACAAGTATAAAATGTACGAGTACACATACGAGTACAAGTACACTCGTGGCTCTAAATTCCTTTTTGACCCTTTTGCGGTGTGACTTTGGATTACCTTATTGGGAATTTCTGAATTACGAATGATGCAAACAAATTTGGTAATGTTGTCGATCGATTGGAATGCTTCTTGAAATTAATGATGTAGCTGATGTCCTATCCTCTGCAGTAATTTATGTAACTGGGTGAAATTTAGAAACTCAATCAGTTGAAATAGTTTTTGGTAATAGGTATGTAATTGCTAATGGAAAATTTAAAAAATGGTACGAGTAATCGCAAAGGGAGTTCCATTAAAAGTTCCCCAGGATATGTAGAACATTTTATAATTAGCTCCTAACTCAGATAAATCAATAAAGTAGCAACTCATGACATGACCACAATGTAGGAGACAAACAGTTTGTTTCTTTGGATCACTGTAGAATTACATACATATTTATAAATTTATCGTTAAAAGAACAACCGCAACTTATTACTTACTTACTTAAGGTGATGCTACAGTCCGGGGTGGACCTGGGCCTCAACCAACAAGCGTCTACAGCCAGCACGATATTTGGCCAGTTGTCTCCAGTTTCGCACGCTAAGTTGGTTAAGGTCCCCTTCCACTTGCGTGCGCCACCTGAGTCGCGGTCTTCCTCTACTGCGCCGTCCCTCGGGTGTGGATTCGAAGATCTTCCGGGCCGGAGCATTCACGTCCATTCGCTCTACATGACCCAGCCACCGCAGTCGTTGGACCTTCACTCTTCTGGCTAGGTCGATGTCGCTGTACAGCCCGTACAGTTCGTCGTTGTATCTCCTCCTCCATTCACCGTCTATGCAGACGGGACCGAAAATTACTCGAAGAATTTTCCTCTCGAAGCAGCCAAGAGTAGCCTCATCCACTTTTGATAGAGTCCATGCCTCTGCACCATAAAGTAGGACTGGGATGATTAAGGTCTTATAAAGGGTCACTTTAGTTGTTCGAGAGAGGGCTTTGCTACTCAATTGCTTTCTTAGCCCAAAGAAACAGCGATTGGCAAGAGTTATTCTTCGTTTAATCTCAGCGCTGGTGTCATTGTCTGAGTTCATAGCGGAGCCTAGGTAGACAAAGTCCTTTACCACTTCAAAGTTATATCTGTCTATAGTGACGTTCTGTCCAAGACGTCGGTGTTGGGTGTCCTTTCTTGATGACAGCATATACTTTGTCTTGCCCTCATTGACCGCCAAACCCATCTTCGCCGCTTCCGTCTCAATGCCCACGAACGCGTCAGTGACATCACGCTGCGTTCTGCCGATTATGTCGATTTCGTCGGCGTAGGCGAGTAGGTGGACGGACTTTTGATAGATAGTGCCTCTGGTGTTAGCGTTTGAGTTTTGCACTATTCTTTCAAGAACGATGTTGAAGAAGTCACATGACAGCGCATCGGATTGTCTAAATCCTTTTTTGACATCGAAGGTCTCGGTGAGTTCTTTACCGACCTTGATGGAGCAGCGTGCGTTCTTCATTGTCATCCTGCACAAACGGACGAGTTTGGCAGGGATGCCAAAACTAGACATTGCTCTGTATAGCTCGTCTCTATAAATGCTGTCATAGGCGGCTTTAAAATCGATGAAAAGATGGTGGGTATCGATTTGGACTTCCTGGGTTTTTTCCAAGATCTGCCGCAGTGTGAATATTTGGTCGATGGTAGACTTTCCTGGCCTGAAGCCACACTGATAGGGACAGGTTGTTGATGAAAGGCTTCAGGCGTTCACACAACACGGCAGATAGGATATTGTAGGCGATGTTAAGTAGACTAATCCCTCTGTAGTTGGCGCAGTTCAGAGGGTCTCCTTTCTTGAGAATCGGGCAAACAATGCTGAGGTTCCATTCATCGGGCATACTTTCTTCCGACCATATTCTACAGATGAGTTGGTGCATGCTCCTAACCAAGTCATCGCCTGCCGCTTTGAATAGCTCGGCGGTTAGGCCATCTGCTCCAGCGGTGTTCGTCTCTTCTTTTCTGCGCGTAGAGCTCACGAGCAGCTCGGGTCCTTCTTTGCAGCGCCGCTTTGTATGCCTCAACTTATAGTAAACAAAAAAGTGGGAACCCTGTTTCTACATGCGAAGTTCCTTTGAATCCCTAAGAGTGACTGAAGCACTAAAATTGGTCAATTAGTTAAATTAATAAAGTGAGCACCTCCTGTTTGTGATTTGTCTTTAGGAAAGACGAAGTGTGAGGAGACGTTCGAGAGTATTAAGGCCGTTGGCTGATACTACACATAGAAATCTAAGTTTCACATTAATTCTTATGTAACAGTTTATATGCCCTGCCCTGGACAATTTAAGGAAGGCCCACTTAGGAAACTAAATAATTTCTCAATGATCTCAGTGATCTAGGTAATACCAGCACCACTAACATTCTTAGTTTTAAAACCGGTAGCAAATGGTTTGCATGAGTAGCCAGAAAAGGAACAGCTCCCCAAATCCCAGTGGTATGAACAATGGGCCTACTTTTTACTATTTTTTACTTTAAATTCTTATGTAAGACAACTCAACTTAGTTGAGTTGAGTTGTCTTCAATTCAACTCAACTTTCACACAACACAAATTAACTAACAACTTATAGACCACCACTACCATCTTTGTTGTGTTTTGACAGACAACTTTTCTATCAAGGTTGTGTATGACAATACGGACAATACCGAATTTTGAATTACATAAAACCAAGAGACCACTCAACTTTAGTTGTAGTTGTCTTACATAATAGGGGCATAAAATATTTTCGCTGCCTATTAAAATACCACCGCAAATAATGTAAAGTAATGTAACGTGTAAATTCACAACAAAAGCGAACTGCTGTCCTTTAAAGGAAGATAAATCTGTCTACTTAATGTATTCCATTTGACATTTCCTCGCCACAAATCGCATGACTTGAGTGACACCCAAAGATGTAAAGTGGAATCTAATTTCCAAAGAAGACCTTTAAAACTAAGGCGGGTAATAGAAGCACGTTCAAAATCCGTCTTTCTTGGGAAACAAAATATTTTCAACGCCAAAACGGTATTATCCACCTTATTCGAATTTTTTTGGATATATCCGGGGGAAGTTGGACCAACAAAGTAATCCCGTGTGGGCTATACCATAAAATTCTTCCCAAATGAGATATTCCAACTTTTCTTTTGAATTTCCAAAAAACTTTGAAACAAAGTGGGTGTTTTTTAATTCCAAGAAATCCACAAATAATTATCATTTACGTAAGAAAATACAAAAAGAAAATTGCACGCTAAGCGTTTACATAATTAGAAAAGAAAAAAAAATGAAGAAATCACCCGCAAAAAGAAGATTTACGTAAGCGGAACGAAGGAACAAAAAACACAAGTTCTTCATTTTCCTACTTTAAAATTATAAACATTCTCTGCCCGACACGAAATGTTAGACAATTTCCGAAAATACTCGTACCTCGAGAAAAACAGAAGCAAAAAAAAAATTGACAAGAAAACGTTCTTCTTCTCTGTCATTACATCAATGGCCTAATGGCCATTAAACCCTCAAAGCCCCATCCCATCATCATAGGTTCAACTTATGTTTGTTTATGTACCCTGTCTAAATGTAGACCAATTTATTTTGTGCAGGTAAACTACACTTCAGTCGTCGTCATATAATTGAAACAAATTCATTAGTAAGCAAATAAAATCATGTGCCTTTGCCTTCCCTCTCGCGTCTAAATAGTTTGAGATACAAATTTCGAGAGAACAAAAAAAAAACACCACCACAACGTGGGAAGGTGGCGAGTAGGGGGGTGGTGGAGGGTCAGATCCGGTTGGAGCGTATACCTACATATTATTAAGAAAATTTGCGGCGTCGTCTAGTCTAACTTTTCAATTGCATCACGAATGAGCAATTTATTTAAATTTTTCTTATTAGTTGGCGAACGACCGACCGAGGGGTTAATTAATTTACCATGCACAGCGTTTACACAAGACCGATTTGCGCTGTGCTACTGCCACAGCTACTAAGACTGGTAGCTTTTTATGCCATGTCATCTGCTGAAAAACTGAGAAAACTAAAAACACGAGACTCGGCAAGGTTTTCGTGCCAAAAAAAAAATTGTTTTCTTTGGCAGAATTCAATTTTTTTTTTGGGGAAATTTTTTGCACGCTGTCGGAAATAGAATATCTTTTCAGTTTCGGCACATGAATGGGAGCTGACTCATTGTTTGGCCATTTAGTTGTGTTTTCGACCAACAAAAATAACGCAAAAAGATACTTGTATACTTGTACGAATGAGTGCAAACAGACAACAAGAATAACAACGATGTACCTATTACAGTGCGTAACTATACATCTACTCCTTATATCCTTAGAACAAAGGCAAACAAATTAAATTAATTCTTGGCGAGTTTATAATTTGAGTAGATGACTAAAAGCTTATGCTCGAGAGGAAGTTGTTTTTGTGTGTGTCATATCTGTTGCACTGGGTCTGGGCAAATAATGGCAGAGGACGAGGAGATTTGCAGATCTGCGTCATGCAATCTTGCGGTGTAATTGCACGATGGAGTGCACACACTTAATTGGATAACATCCAAACCGAACGAAAATGTAATGGTGACCATAAACGCATGAATGCATGCGGTGGTCCGCATTCCTGAGGATGATTGCATCTTCGGATTCGGATTCCATTACAAGTGCGCGGTGCCGGTGATTTTGCAATGGTCTCGCCCCTGGCTGCTGCGAGATGTGATTGCGGATTTTTTTATTTCTTTTATTACGTTGTCAATCTGGTTAGAAGTATTTATAGACCGCGCAAGTGAATTATTATATGGGCAAGTTACTTGCATGTTTAATAGTTTGAAACAAGTCTTCTTCTCAAGCGAATGAACGATTTCGACGACCGACGACGACGACACCAACTGTCGAAAAGAAGTGAATTTTCTATTTAAATCGCGCCAAATATCATGGCTATGTCAAAAGCGAAAGCTTCTGTGACAGACCTGAAGTTCGCCTGCACGTGTTCGAGAGTAATTTTGAGGGCGAAGTGAATTTAATGTATGGACACATTTTTGTTTTTAACCAAAAACGTAAATAATGGTGACAAACAGAACGTGTAGATAAATGATGTTGTCGTATAAGCGGTAAGTTATTCAGTGTGTTGTAAATTTACGTAAATGTATGAGAAAAAGTTATCCTCACAAAAAAGAAACAAATATTATGTGTCACGGCGTCAGATATACCTAAACACAGACAGAACATCAACGTCAATAATGAAAAGGAAGTATTGTTCGAAATAACTGCATTGCATCAGCTGTCAAATATAACTAAAAGTGTACAGGAACACGTATTTCCTTTTTAACTTTCAGACTTTTTCTAAAACTAGTTGATTTTGGACATTATTATACAAATAATGGGTGTGTTCAGTTGTCTATTAAATCTGACAGCAGTATGACAGCATTTGTCACTCATTTTGGTGGGGGTAGATTAGCTACATTATGTTTGTTCCTTTACTTATGTCGTAAAAATGGAAAAGACTATCAAAATGGCGGTGGTGAGAATGAACTCTCTATCAGAGAGAGAAAAATGACAGACCCATTTTGTTTTTTCATTAATAGCAGTTTGTACATAAAGTGTGATGAAGCTAAGTACACACTACACAGTTCGAGCAAAACTAATTTGTATAGCGACTCTCCAATTTTTTCCCCAAAACATTAGCTAGGTTAGTTAGTTAGATTAGGTAAGGTGGCTGTCCTAAAGGGAACACACTTAGACCATAATTATTTGGTCCACAAGAGGAAACATAAGCTAAATCCCTAAATTTTGACATGAAGCGCGCTGTGTATATAGGTATAAGTGTCACGGAAAACAGCTGTCCGTTGAAAATAACTTCCTTCAAAAATTCATCGACGCAAAAAATGTTTTATTTTCATTGCGTTTTTTATTTTTATCCTTGTCTTAAATGATCTTAAATTTTGCACTTTCAAGGGATTTCTCATCGAGGTATTCATTGAAAAAACTCATCCATACATATATTTACATTTCCCCCTTTACACAAAAAGAGAAGAGAAAAAAAAACAGATCTGTCAAAGTTTAGCTTGAGAAAATGTGCCAAACTATTAATGAGAGCGCTGAATTTTGACAGATACTATATGAAGTACAGTCTGAAATGAAAATTCATTTTTTTAGCTGAAGCAGCATAGTGCTCGCCTAAATGGGAGCTAAAATTTAGCTCGAGCTGCGTACTAAGCTTGACACCTATTTGTTTGTCAATTATTGGATTGTGGGGGGCTTCTACTTAACAGTTCTGCGCAATCTCTTGCGAAGATCTGACAAACATCTGAAAGTGCGACTGTCCTGAAAAAGCCGTTCGGAGTCGGAATAAAATTGTAGGTCCCTTCCATTCATCCCAAAACTAAGGAAAAGAACACAAACGATTGGTTGTGAGAAGCTTGGCCTTGGGTGCCTACTACTATTTATTTTTTATTTACAAGAAAGTTGTTGAGTAAAAACTAGTACTTATATGTAGAGGTATTTCATTGCTCCCTCGAAGCCGTTTTTTACGAATTTTTCGAGTTAAGGAATAGCATTGAGTACAAATTTGTAAAAATTCGTAAGAATTAATAAAAATTCATTAAATTTAAAAGTAAAGGAGTAGCAAAGCTTGTAATTGAGCTTTTTCCGATTTACTCTTCGGAGTCCTGCTGATCTATCAATTATGGTCTACAGTAAGCTTCAAAAGTGAGTGAACACCGATGCGGTTTTAAGTTTTCTTTAGGGCCTAGAAACAGGTCTAAAAAGGTGGGTCAAAATGATGCTACATAATGTATATGAATCTTTCTGTTATTACTTCTCGATATAGAAACGGGAACAATTACGACTTTAACCTCCTCATGTAGACTCTGCAATCCATCGCCTCCATTGTTCTCATGTTTGTTATCTAACGCGAACCCACTTCCTTAAGTCGGTTACTTTGACCCTCAAGTGTATAGTATTGTCATAACATGTGGTGTCACCTCGGTGGCCTAAAAGAGTGTTTGCAAAAACATATTGGTTTCGTTCTTGTGTTCTCATAGAGTCAAATTACTCTGTGCTAATTAGTTCCGACTTCACACTGGGTCAATGTTGGGTGAATCATTTAAAACAATGAAAGCAATGAACAATGCTTTCATTGCAAAATGCAAATGTGTGAGCACAACACTGTTATGTCGGTCAGAGACTCCTGCGTGATGCATGAAGTGAACGAACAAAACAATTCAGAGCCAATTGGGTCAACTATTTGTAGTCTTGAAAACGGAGTCATTAATAAAGGGTGATTTTTTGGTTTTTGAAATTGAAAAAAAAAACAACGAAAATTGCAAAATATATCAATTTTTGCCATTTTGAATATTACTTCGTGTAAATATTGACCGCGACTACGCCTGAAGTGGTCCATCCGGAATGTCCAATTTCGGCATACTTTTTCCACCAATAACACGAGTTATGTTGTCTTCCAAAGCGGCTGCAACAGGATCCTTGGCCGAGCGATTTTTAACTTTAACTACCAAGCTGTACCCGCCTGGCTTTGCTCTTGCCCAGAAATTGTGTTGCCTAAAAAATATATTTGTCAATCATGACACTGCATATCAATGTTTCAAATTTTACAAACTATGACTGTTTTGTTATGGGATACACCACGCCGAATTTTGACCAATCTGCAGGGGAACATTCCCAAGCCAATACTTAAGATTGTGTACAAATTTGAGCTCAATTGGTCTGATGGTTTTCGAAATATAAGATTTTGAATGTTTTTTTTTTAATTGAGGTGCCACGCCCATTTTCCCGATAGCCCGAGCAACTTTTCTAATGTTTCCCTACGTAAAAACCTTTCTTAAAGTATTGCCAATATTTAGAAAAAAAAATGGGTTAATTCGGTCCATCAGCCGTTCTCAAGTGATGCGATGATCAACGAACAGAATTTAACTTTTATTATAGAAATATTTTATGGCGATTTTATTTACAGGACTGTTATACTCCCGGATATTTACACCTTAAGGTTTATTTTACGTTTTGTCGGGGGGTGGAACCTGAGACCCTTCGTTCAGCACACTAAACCCTTAGCCACTGCGCCCATTCCCATAATATACTCCCAATTATTATCCTTAAATTCCGACATTGATAAATTTAAAGTTCTGTCATCATATCGACGTTAAGTAGTAATAAATAAATAAGGTCTACATCAAAATGAGAGCATATTACCAATTTCTGCACCTTTCTCAACGTTTCAAGCTACACAATAAAGTTGAATGACTTCGAGAGCCTTCAAAGCCATTAAACTTTAAGTGACTCGTAGTTGAAACGTTTAATTAACATAATTTCCACCACACTATATCAATATACACCTACATACATGTATGTGCGTTATTCCGCCTGCGTATAACACTTGAGAAAACAATAAGCAAAAAAACAACCGCTCGGATTGCCACATAAAAAACCCATGTTCAACACGTTCTAAGCCATTATCTAAACGCGTCGCATTCTATCCTATCTCTGTGTGTATATCTCGTGTGGCCCATTCAATCAGTAGAGTAGTTACGAACGCCTCGTACCGCTTATCTTCTCAGATCTCATTTCAATTTTAATCACACATAGGACTTGTCTGACTGAATGACGAGTGAACGAACGAATGACATAGAAAAATAAAAAAAATGGCTATAAAACACATATACCAACCTTTGAGAGAATAGACTACGACCGACACACGACGGACGACAGTTTGGTTTTCAGTTTTTCCATTTCCATTTCCATTGAGGACTTATAACCGGCCCCCCGTCACTGTCATACACACACATTTCGCCCGCATTGGTGTTAATAGTATGGCTCTTGCTCCAATGTTATCCGAGACAGCTTTATCAATTTCAATGCTTTCGTTTTCGATTGAAAAATCTACTCGTATATTCAGTCGATTGAATTTTTGACATTATACCTTTGAGTTGGAAATAGAAACCTCACCAGCCTTAAAAAAGGGTTGAGTGGATAAAAACAAAGCGCCAGCACAGTAACTCTGGCTGTTTGGGCTTTGACAATTTTTGTGCTGAGGTTTGTATGGGCATCAAGATAGTGTCAATGATTTTATTTCTAAAAACACTCGACTGTCACTCTCTGACACTGTTTTGTAACACAGAATGTGTTATTTTTTTTTTTTATATTTTGTTAGAAAAAGCGGATTGTAATGACACATATTATCTTTGTAGGGTTTGAAAGTAGTTGGCAATGTTGGTAAAATGGGAGACAGTAGTTCGAAGTAGATGAAAATTGTCACCGAGAGTATATGAGACATAGTTGGATCTTTGAAATATATTACATCAGTAACGCAGGGTGCACCAAATAAATTCTTCATTCATTGCTTAAGTGGACCCTCCATAACTCTCGATCTTTGGCCACGGACTTCAAACTATCAAGCTCAATTCTGAAGCGTCAAAAAGACTCCGAGTTAATAGAAATTCGTTAACGCTGCGATGCGTGGAAGTATACCAATTCAGAAGAGCTTCTTAAGGTTTTGGCTGTCTACTTTCTCCCAAAAATCGTAAATTTTAACCATGTCGGACTTCCAGCTTTACAGCGGTTTTTTCTGACTTTTTGTATTCGCGCACAACTTTTAACTAAACATCGTCATTAAAAGTAAAGTAAGAATAAGCTTTAGGCCGCTTGTAAGTGAGATAACCTTTCACGTCTGCAATGAATGATTTCGACTTCTTTCTCAATTCGACGCTATTCAATACTGGACTGGAATGAGTCGAGCCAAGTTTCAACTCGATTAGGCAGACATTCCTTTATAGTGGTGGGCTCGATTGGGCAAGGGAGAAACGTTTGACATGTTATTAGCGAACGTTTTGAACTATGTATAGAGAGGGACTTTACCAAGTAATGTGCGGCACTTCAAAAGTCATTGCTTCTCGCTGTTCAGTGTTGGACAGATATAGAGTTTAGACCAGCTTTCATATGTTGGACTCTCCGAATGATGAATTGGACCTAAAATGGCTTGACCGAATTTCGCACCGATCGGTTTTGTCGTGCTGATCTTGTTAGACTTAAATATACTGATCGATTCGAAAAGTGGAAGAGGTTAGAGGATAGCTTTCGCTAACCTGGGCACGACAATTTCCAATGCTGGACTCAATAGGCTGCCTTCACAGTAATGGACTAGTTTAGGACCAGATAGCGAAGCAACGCATTCGCATTTTAACCCCCTCTTTTGCGGTAATGATCTCGAAAATTTCTTTTACAGTGATTAGATCCATCACTGGTGAGACTTCAGTTTACAATACTAGATTTTAACAAATAAAAGTGTTATCATCGACTTGGCCGATGCTTTGATACCCTCCACTGCATAAAAGTCATGCAAAATGTTTGACATGCCATATTGGTTTGGTATAGGAGGTACCAGAACTACTTGACCGACATAGACAATTTTCAATACCAACCTGACGACGGTAAAAAGAAGTCCTCAAAATTTCATTCGCCTAGATCGATTCGTTTGGACGCTATCGTGATTTCAACAGACAGACGGACAGACAGACAGACAGATTCAGAATGTGATCCTGATTCAGAATATATATACTTTATAGGGTCTCCGGTGAATCCTTCTTGGCGTTACAAATGTAATGACAAAGTGAATATACCTTCCTGTGGAGGGTATAAAAAGGGAGTATAATCACAGTGTTGGATTATATACTCCTATAAAGTTCCCCGCCTTTCCGTCAGAGAAGACCCACTCCAGAGTTACACTTAACATTTTAGGTCTTCGAAATAAACATAATGATGCCTTTTAGAATGATCGGCAAAATCGGACCTTCTTCTTCTTTCTTTTTGTTCGGCTTGGCTATGGTCAGGATTATAGGGATCATAAACCTCCCACTTCACTGCATCCCTACTGCTACGCCTGTGGGGTTCGCCGATTCGATCTCAGACCTCTGGAGGCCTTCCGGTTTCGGATCACTTCGTCACTGAGCCCAATCAAATGCTCCTGTTTTTGCATTTATGTGATCCACAAGAGTTTTTTGGCCTTCCTCTCTTCCACGCTTGTATAGGAACGTTGATTGACCCCACTGAGCCGGCTTCTTCGGATCTTCGAACTTCTAATTCAAGCTTTGTTACGCCTGCTGTCATGCGAAGTATCTTCATCTCCGCTGCCGTTAATTTGCTCTCTCATACTTTTTGCCTTCCTCTCTTCCACGCTTGTATAGGAACGTTTATTGACCCCACTGAGCCGGCTTCTTTGGATCTTCGAACTTCTAATTCAAGCTTTGTTACGCCTGCTGTCATGCGAAGTATCTTCATCTCCGCTGCCGTTAATTTGCTCTCTCATACTTTTTGTACATTGTTCAGTATTGCGAACTGCGGTGTACCTATAGCCGTCCTTTCAGCTTAGAATGCATTTTTCGGTCACAGAAGATAGCAGCGTTTTCCTGCCACTTCATCCACGATCCACCCTATGCTTACGAGATGATTGATATTGTCATCAATAGGATCAAAATCTTCAGATCTTTAAAGAAAGTTGTGTATCATTCCAACGGAATTTAAATGACCTTTCCATTGAAGCAAAAATTTACATGAAGTAAGCTCAAATTATGAGCACAATTATAACTTTAATTTTGTCAAAATACTTGTGCCGGCCACTGTAATAGCAAAAAAGGACAACCTATTTGTTCGTTACAGTTTCTACCTATACGTACACAAACAATTTGCATAAAATTGGCTTAAGGCCCATCAACAAAGCTAGATTGAAATTAAGGCACTCAAGGATTTTGGCAATCTATTTTTCTTTCCTTACTGTCAAATAATGTTTTCGTCCCACCCTCAAACCTAATCCTTATCGATTAAAGAATCAAATAGATTTGCAAAGACTATTTCCTTTCCTATTGAATTATTTAGACCAACATTCCGATTTATTAAGCCGACGGTCTTTATCCAAATACATACCTTATTGCCTTTATTATCTTTAGAGCAATTTTTGAATTTTAAATAAACAAAAAAAAAACAGGAACTTCCGCCGGCGCCATGCCGCTTCGGAAATGATATCATAATTTTAATCCTGAATGTAACCCAGCCAGAATAACAAGGGTTAAATTAAACTTTTATGCTTTAAAAGGTTTTCCTTATTCACCCCCAACAGCGCAGATTGAATGGCTTCAACGGGCATGCATTATTTACGCATTCCTCTGTGATAAACCAGTTTAAGCTCTCTTTCCTGTCGCCCTGTCATCGTTTGATATTCATCCCTACCATCATATTCTGTACTGAATTCAGGTTTATCCGTTGACTTTTTTTTTTCTGCCAAAAGAGGGTGGATTCCAATTCCAACTTTTTAAATGTCAAAAAGGGTTTTACAGACAGCAATAAATAATGACTCGAAAATGACACAACGATGTGTGCTGTCAGTTGGACAAAATTCAGCAAAATCTTGGAATTCATCCTGAAAGTAATTTGTAACAGCTAAAACGTGTAGATCTGTCAAACGACTTAGATTAATGATGAACAAGAGTATTTATCGAACACACATGTATACTGTATATACATACACGTATACTAGATGGACAATGACCACACGACTACTCATTCGCATAAATGTATTTAAATACCCTTGTGTACTTTTTGACTTTGAATTGAATGGAATTCTTCGTTTCGGTGGTAAATTAATGACAACATAAGTGCTCTGGAAGGTTGAGATGAATTGCTTCGCTCAGAATTGATTATGGCAACTTGAATGCATGAAATGAAATCGTTCGAATCGGATCGATAATGGCTGAGGAATTGAAAACTCGTTGTGTTTCCCTTGAAATGACGGATGATTGTGCGTAAGGTGTCGGAATGTTAATGAATTCGGAACGGATGGGAGGGAAAATATTAAAAGAAACACAAGATTGTTTTCTATTTTAGGATCGCCTTGGACCATTTTTGTGTTGTTGATTTATTTTCTTGTTTTTAGCAAGATTCAAAGATTAAGTCTAAATAATACCTCTGGGGGAAAAAAATCAATTTGTTTGACTTTATTCCGAAGGGGGTTCAATTTACAAAATACTTTACCCCCAATATAGCAACACTAACACATGACCTAAATTCCTTTGCTGCATGTCGAGTGTGACTTTTGATATAGACTACTCAACCTAAATGGTGGCAAAATGGAGTCTGTTCTTTTCGCAATGTCAAATTGATGCAAATCTTTTGAATGGAGAAAAGCCTATTTTTCCAGTTGACCTCAAACGAGTCGGTAATACGTTTCTCTTACGTCAGGATAATACGTCTCAATTTAGTTTCATTAGCCGATTATTGTTGAGTCCTTGCGGGGTTGAGATGGAAGCCATTTTATTTGTTGATCCATAACGATGTGATTGTGATTTATATTTCCATGAAATGGATATCTTCTATTTTGTCTGGGGTTTTATGAACTCAAAAAAGGGATGATTGGTCGTCTGAAAGGGTTGAGCCTATTTATTATTTAGATATACAGTCCTGTGGTTATGAATGCCAAGCACAATTTTGCTTGGTTGCCATTATTCACAGCATGAGGTTGTTTTTCTCGCATGAGAGGACAAAATGTTTTTTTAAATGACTATACGGATTTTGGAAGATCGAAATTTGCCCATTTCGTCGTGCGTCTGTAGTCTTTCGTTTTCAAATGTCAAATGTGAGTAATTTTTCGTCGCAACGCGTTCGAATCGGGGAAGTGAAGTGGACGTATTTATTGATGAGTTTCGTATTTCGAGTTATCAAGAATATGGCCGGCGCTCTATAGGCTAGAAAAAGGAAGATTTGAAAAAGTTTTCAACAAAATATTGGCCTAAATTCAAGAATTGAATCCTCCATCATTTAGGAAAAGTGGTCGGATATTAGACATCCCTTGTAGCATTTTATTTTCAGGAACTAAATGCCATAGAATGAGAAAAATAAGTTCTGACGCTCTCAAGAAAGAGCAAATTGGCTGAGTATAGGATTCATGGCAATTTGGGAAGAGTTGAAGAGTGCAGATGCATATTACTAGAAACCGCTCACGATGATTTGTAGGCGTCATGGAGATCCTAGGGCTAGGACTCGCAATGAGAACCACAATTTGTCATAACATGATTTAAATGAATCCATTTTGGTAAAATGTGGAAATAGGAATAAATTTCTGTTAATCAAAGTCAACTCAATGTCAGAAAAGTTCAATACCATTCAATGAAATAATTGTGACGTATCTACGAAGTGTGGGAAGAAATGCGAATCAGTTGTGGCAGAATTTTTAATACAAGACAGCGTCATACACGCAAGTTGTATTTCTTTCCTCTACGTCTTTAGGGTCCTATACATGCAAATAAAACGAGCCCTGATTTAACCTGATTTAACGACGCTACTCGTCGGAAACTCGTTTGCGATTCACAAAAAAACAGTTTGTAACCAATCGCCTGTTGATTTGCATGTCGGGTTGCCTATTGAAGAAGATTTGAAGAAGATTTGTCGAAGATGAGCGAAAAACAGAACAACCTGTTGCTGGTGGGGGAGGTTGGAAAACATGACGACACTCAACGAACTAGATATTTTGATTGGTTATGAGTTTCCTCGTGTGTGGAGTTAAGTCACCGCTGACTCCGTAACTGGTCTGTAACCCGAGTTGCCAACCGCTTAAGTTTTTTCCAGTTGCTCCGTGTGGGCCTAAAGTTGCAAAGGATGAGGAACTGATGTTGCTACATAGTGCATATTGACTGTATTTCAAGGCGCACAAGCTCCCATCTCCAAAATTGGAATCAATCTGACAAAATGATGATGTAAAACGCAAATCAACAGTTAAAAATTAATAAACACGACCCGAGCAGAATTCAATGTCAACCCAACCGCATACGAAATTCATATAAATCCCTCCCTCCCTAAGATTGCCACCATTATTACCCAAGTCAGTCGTCCCCAACTTAATCCATTTCATAGCCTCAAATGTAAAGCCTTTAACACTGGCGTTCACCAAATCGTCACCTCACCATATAAGCACGCACGATAAGCTGCCATCCGTTGCTATCAGTTTGTTAAAAACACATTGACCGGTCCGGACCGGGTACCATCTTATCAGCTGGGTATGGGTAATATAAACAACACCAACGTATCTCCAATCTATATGGACAGAGTCAACGTGTTTATTGTTTATACTCTCTGCCTTTACAGAAAGCAAATACTAGATATCCTTCGGTAAAGAAAATATACAAAAATTGTATAACTCTGTACAAACAAATTGTCCTCGTGCGTGTTGCGCAGATATATATGTGAGTGTGTACAGAATGAATTTAAGTTGAATTTGTTTGCTCTCTTCCGCCTGGCGAACGACACAAAACAACACTCGGCATATAACGCTGTGCGTTGAGAGGCAGGCGCACCAAGGACCGAGGACCGAAGGAATACCCGGAAGTGGGAGACAATTTGTTGCTGTCACGGAGCACTCAGCGTTTTGTTTGTTGTTATACAAGTTCACATTCTTGCCAGAAAGCCCATAGGACACAAGTTATCCAATTAGGGTCTATGGCATAGGCATGTAGGATAGGAGCAGCGCCGCCGGCCGCCAGGATGAATCGGGCAAGGGTGGCAATGGTTTAGGGTGAATATCCCTGGTAAAATGTGTACATACAGTACAATATAGTTAGAACAATGTTTTCTATTTGCAGTGAATTTATATGGTCGGTTTGTCTGTTGGCCAAGGCGAATAATCGACGTCTGGGGCGAATAGCCACGCTATCAGTAAAACATTAACCCAATGAATATTGCAGTGGGCAAAGGACCAAACGCCGACCGTTACTCGTGTCGCAGAACATTTGGAAATCTTTATTGGACCTATAAGCCATTTAATGATTTATAAACAGTAATATGCCGGCAGAGGGTTAGAGATTGGTTATGGATTTGGTTGTTCGATGCACTGTGGATGATGTATATTTGCATAGAACCAATATAGGCAAGTTTGATTTCGAATTATTCTAGGAATTTGTTACTTTGTTTGCATACTGTGATGATGTGATGTAATTTAGATCCAAATTGTATAGCCACAGCGTCAGCATATAAGATGACAGACGCCAGACATCGACCACTGAGCAATTACTTGGAAAGCTGAAGGCTGGCCTGGCCATGGCCAATCAACATCTACACAGCCTGATGCTAAGACGGGATGGGGTAGTACAGTAAAATTATTAATCAAAATGAAAACAAATAGTTCTCACAACCACTTGTAGGTATGAGTTTGATTTTTTAACGACTGAAATTATGTGCCCATTGGTTCAGTGGTTAGTGTGCTGGAGGGGTCCCAGGTTCGATCCCCCGAAAAACACAAATTACATCTATGTATAAGTATTTTTAGCTCCGCCACCTCTCGCGAACGTGTGACAAACATTCGAGAGTATAACTGTCCTGTAAAAGCTTCTCAATTCAGCCTTTCGGACTCGGCATAAAATTGTAGGTCCCCTTCCATTCGTCCCAAGAATAAAAACTCACACAAACGAATGGTTGTGAGGAGCTAGGCCTAAGGTGTCTACACGCTTGTTGCGTCAACTATTTATTTTTTTGAAAGGGACCTACAATTTTATGCCGTATCCCAACTGCTAAATTGAAAAGGTTTCTCAGAATGTCGCGACATTTTTATGCTCTCAGAAGTTTGTCAGACTCTGGTGAGGGGTGGAAACAAAAAATCTCAAGATTTTATTTGTCTTTTTCGGGGGTTGAACCGGGCTCCTCTAAAACGCTCTCTCTCTCTCTCAAATCTCAAATCAAAATCTCATTTTATTTGTCTTTTTCGGTGGTTGAGCCGGGCTCCTCTAAAACGCTCTCTCTCTCTCTCTCTCTCTCTAACCATACTGAGACAGAAAACATAATTTTCGTGGAAATTTTTCACGAAATTATTTGCCATGGTAGGTTGTGCCAAATGACTTTATAAACAGTCACTAAAGCGCGTCATTCAGACTATTTTGAGCACCAATTGTCACCTTTGTCCATATGTCCCATTTTCCCTTTTCAAACATAGAGATACCTTCCTACTTCTACCCTAAGTTCTACCCTTTCGGTTTTTCATTTTAAGACTGTGATTGTTCTAGAAAGCTTTCAAATATGTAAAAGTAAAGTAGTCCCGTTTAGGAATTGGGGCAACATCCCATACACATAGCTGAACTACCGGTTGGAAGAGACCCAAAAAACCTGGACTCGAACGACTTATAGTCAGCCTAACTCAAAAATTTCCTTTGGATCACATGGGTGGAGGTAGAGTTAGTGTGAGGGTCGTTCTCGGACTTAAGCCTTTGTGAAATTTGATCTACATTTTTACGAACGTCATGATTGATAGTGTCGGAAGAGACTTGACACTTTTCTTGGATCTTTCCCGACATTTTATTCGTTTTATTTTTTTTAATGGGCCTGTTAAAAGGTCTTTAGTCAGGCGAGCTTAACGCGATGGTACTTCTTCATCATCGTATATACCTTAGCTGCATATAAGAAGTGGAAGCTATAAAACCTATCTATAAAGTTACCGGAAACCGAGCACCTTCTTTTTTATCAAACCACCCTTAGCCAATACAGGAACCTTTCATTTCGAATCATCATTCATCGTTGATATTCGCCACACTCAGCAAATAAACAAATCGGTCTTCTAACCTCTTCAATACTTTATCATCATATGACCGTGCAAAAGCAGGACGCCTGATGTAGTCCACACCTAAGTGGTGCTTGAATTGCCTAAGCTAGGTGAATTTTATAAAAATGTCAATCCATTCAAATGTACGTACCCAATCTCATAGTTACCACAATTGCTCTATTGGGACTCTTTGTTGAGCTATCCAGGTTCGAGGACACATTCCTACATTTGACTACCCCCTCCACAAAGTTTGTTTCGGAGGATGCTTTTAATTTGTACCGTCCCGTGGCATCTAATTAAACGTAAACGTCGCACTGTGCCGCATTTATACGCATTGCACGACACCCACGGGCCGCGGGCCATCAGGCGGAGTCACTTTTAATCACCGGCTTGCTGCTAGGGAATTAATGAATGCGTCCGCATGAGTAATTCCCCTGTAATCGTTATCTCTCGCGCTTAATTGACAAAGTTGAAAATCATCATCTTCCCGCTTGTTGTCACACTATACAGACAAAAACAACAACAACGTGACAATTTGTTTCCTTAATTACAAAGTTCTCACCTCGAGACAGACAGATAGAGAGGGAGCGAGCAAGACAGTCTGCTGTTGATGTAGTTGGTGATATCGCCTTACGATTTGTGTCCTTGTCCCCCCGCCTTCCTTCCTATCGCATGCATGTTCTGTTTCTAGTTAAAATGCGTGACTAAAATCTATATCCAGGGCACATACACACATAAACGCACACACCACAATATATACCTACTCTCGGCGTGAAGTGTCGACAGGTATTTGTTGGGATTTGTGTTTGCTGCCCCCAAACCAAATGTCAAGGACTTTAATCGATTGCCGTTCATATAGAGAGTGTATTGGTGGTGCTGAAGAAGTGGGTGGCAGCGACTAGGTGTAGACCTATGTTTATGTTTTTCTGGTTAACTGGTGGCGGCTGGTGTGCTGGCGAGGCCAATTGGTTTACATCTTGAACTGATTTCAGTTACGTGTGTTGACTCCATTTCCCCGAAGACCCGATGAAAGACGAGAGGAGCGAGAGAACAACAAAAAAATCGTTAAATAAATATCAATCACTTAAGCTCCTTTGAAGTGGTGTGCAAAGTGTGGAGTAAAGTAGTGGCGGCGGCGGTGGTGTTGGAACAAGATAGATGAACAAATACAGTAGAAACCACCACCACCAACCACCACTACCATCATCATCATCATCATCATCGTCGTCGTCGTCGCGTCTTCTTCGTTTTGTGTGATATTGCGTAATTTATTACGCCACCATGGAGGTGGAGGACCGAGGAGAACCCCGCCACGGCACAGAGCGCAAAACGGGCTTAGAATATGAAGGCAATTTATTTTCTAATATTTTCTTTGACGGAGGGGGCTTTTTTTCATCGTTTTATTGAAGTGTGAATGGCTCGGGATTAGAGGTTGTGTTTCGAGAGAGCGAACACAAGAAAACAGCATTGAAATGAGTGACGAAAGCCATGGAGACAAATGCTTTTTGTTATGATTTCTTGTGCTGCTGTTGATGGCAAGTATTGTTCGTGAGAACGACCTTTGATGATAGGTTTCGGGCGGCCAAATATGGGTGGCAATTTACAGAGTTTTGAAAATAACGTTGACAAGGGAATGAAGCACCACCGACACCATGGCCATGGTGATTTAAAGACCAGATTTCTTTAAAACAACTTTCATAAGCCATCACGAAGACGCCCGCTGCGTAAACTAATTGCTTCATTAAGTCTGCAAACCAATCGTGTTCCCATGAATGAGTGAATGGATGTATGTATTGTCACCTGATTTGTTTGCTTTAAGTATAAATCGCATGTATCGGGTTTCAAGGTTTTCCCATACCGGACATTGGGTTGTGATAAATAATAGATATAAAACATGCTATATGACAGTGACATAGTCTAAGAGCAAAGATACTGGGGGAAGTGAATTTATGAATTGAAAAAGAACCAAGTTTGTTTGAGTTTCACTAAGTCGACTATAGGATTCGAGAAAAGGTCAATTGACAAATAGCTATTCAAACAAATTGTGGACAAACTAGAGAGAGGCTGTATTGGACACGAATCCAATCGAAGCTCGACGCAATAAATCTAGCAAATCCACTTATCAAGGTTTGCAGAACTTATTTTGAAATTCTGTTCAGTATGGAGCTCAATTTTTAGTCTCTGAGCTGAGCTTACATACATATTTGAAAAAGAACACGTTTCTAAGGAAAGGTCCAAGTTATTAACGCTTAGAATATGGTAAATGGGATTTATACAAATTTAGCAACCACAACCATTTACCATATTTATCAACAATTATTATTGTCCATCAACGTTGTCGGATGTACTTTTTAAACCTTCGCCTTTGTCAGAGCCAACATTTGTGTTTTTTTGGTCTTCAGATTGTAATTTTGAAATAGGAAATTCTTCACAAGGGAAGCAGGGATATATAGTATTCTAAGAATAAAGTCTGCCACTAGAGCACATCGCAACAAAACAAGTTGTCCGATATTTTTGATCAAGAAGCTACGAAAAGAAACAAAAGACTAGGTACTAATGCCAGAAAACAGCCAGTCAGAAAGTGTTTTTTTTTTTAAGAAAAACATTTATAACTTTCTGTATTATCTTCTATATATATAAAAGAAAGTTGAAAATATGTTTGTCCGTTTATAACTCGAGTTTGGCTACACCGAATTTGATGATTCTTTTTTTTCTGGAAAGGTATTCTTTTGTAGCAGGTTTGTATGTAAAAAAAATTGGACAAAGGGGCGTGGCACCGCCCATACAAAAATCGTAGTATATCTCGAAAACAACAAAACCGATTGAGCTCAAATTTTGAGAAAATCTTTGTTTTCTGTACTAAGGCTATTCTGTGAAGTTTCGTCAAAATTGGACAAAGGGGCGTGGCACCGCCTATACAAAAAACATTCAACATCTAATATCTCTAAAACCACCAAATCGATTGAGCTCAAAATTACAGATAATCTTAGTTATTGGTCGTGGAGTGCTCCTGCGAACATTGGTCAAAATCGGACAAAGGGGGGTGGCACCTCCCATACATAAAAAAAACATTCAAAATCTTATACCTCCTATACAAAAAACACCTTCTATGGGGTGAAATTCGATGACGTTATATCTCGATATCCGCTGGGCCGATTTTCATCATTCTTTTTATATTTTGTTCGTATTGCTGTATTTCAGGTATAGGCAGAAAGAAAATTCCACCAAATCGATTTATTCTCATTTCTCGCACTTTACGAAAGAACATTATTATCTAAGTCCTATAAGCAATACAATTCCTGTGCACGGGCGGGTACAGCTAGTTTTATATATAAAAGAAAGTGTCCGAAGTGCGATGTAATCCCATAACTCGAGATTGGCCGAACCGATTTTGATGATTTATACTTTGTTGGAAAGGTATTTTCTCAGTACGGGTTTTAGAAAAAAGAAAAATTGGACAAAGGGGCGTGGCACCTCCCATACAAAAAAAAACTTATATCTCGAAAACAACTGAATCGATTGAGTTCAAATTTACATACGATCTTAGGTATCGGCCCAGGAGTAATCCTCTGAAGATTGGTCAACATTGGACAAAGGGGCGTGGCACCTCCCATACAAAAAAAAACATTCAAAATCTTATATCTCGAAAACCGCGTAATCAATTGTGTTGAAACTTACAGACAATCCTAGCTATTGGCCAAGGAGTGTTGCTGTGAAGATTGATCATAATTAGATAAAGGGGCGTGGCACCTCCCATACAAAAAAACATTCAAAATCTTATATCTCGAAAACCGCGCAATCAATTGAGTTGAAACTTACAGACAATCCTAGCTATTGGCCAAGGAGTGTTGCTGTGAAGATTGGTCATAATTGGATAAAGGGGCGTGGCACCTCCCATACAAAAAAAAAATTCAAAATCTTATATCTCGAAAACTGCCAAATCGATTGAGCTCAAATTTACAGATAATCTTAGGTATTGTTTCAGAAGTGCACCTGTGAAGATTGGTCAAAATTGGACGGGGAGTGGCACAGCCCATACAAAAAAAAAAAACATTCAAGATCTTATATCTACAAAGCCGCCGAACCGATTGAGCTCAAATTTACAGACAATCTTGGGTATTGGCACAGGAGTGCTTCTCTGAAGATTGGTCAACATTAGACATTTCAACATTTGTTTTGTTCGTATTGCTGTATTTCAGGTTTACGCAGAAATAAAATTCCAGAAAATCGATTTATTCTCATTTTTCGCATTTTACGATAGAACATTATTATCTAAGACCTAAGCAATACAAATTATGTGCACGGGCAACTCCGGACGGGTACAGTTATATTACATTACCTATATAAAAACGTTGGTGCATATGTAAGTCCGATAATGGCCGCTGAGCCACTAAAGCTATCCGCCTTCATTCCTATTAAAAGAAATAATTGAAAAAAATATCAAAATAAAACTTGAAATATTTAAAATAACTATTTTAGGCAGAACAATGTTTGCCGGGTCAGCTAGTAAGCCTATATATTAATTTAGCAACAACCAATTTAATACAACAACCATTGCATATAGAAAATAGTAGTGCATCTCTCTAAAATAGTCAAAAGTAAATAAATTTTGACCGAAAGTAACGGAATTTTGAAATTTTTATTCTCTTCTTTGCATTCTAAACAAAAAGTTTACATCCTTATATTTTTCAATGGAAAATGTACTGTTTCATTTGGTTCAAGTTTTGTGTAGAGCAGCACTATCTACTATTTTCATGAACGCAACTGTACTTCAACCATTTTTCATCGGTTTTGAGAGATGGATCTGGTTATCTTTTGCTTTTGATAATCTTTGGCTTATGATACCATCGGCTGTGTTTTTTTGATTTCAGTTCTGAAACAGAAATTTATTCACCATTTTGGTCTGCTACAATACTTTACAGAACTTAACAATGTTTTTTCTAAGTTGTATGTAAACAAAAATAAATTCGTAATCCAACTCTTAGCGACTTTCTGCAATCAAAACACACAGTTCTTCAATGAAAAATTTCAATCGACAGTGAATGCAATAGCAAACTTAGCAAATTCAACAAACATTAACCAGATTCACCAACCGATTTGTTAGCAGTCATCAAAATTATCACCTGTTTGAAACCTATTCTGCGAATAATTCACTGAGTATTTTCCATACAGAGGGATGTCGACTTAAGCTTAAATTTTGTAAAATAAAGGTTTGTGCAAATGGCTGAATATGAATATAAACCTAGATCCTGTTGCGTTCAATATTTTTATTTTACCTATGTATATGTATTCGCTTCAATTTATCTCGGCGTCATCGCAATTCATCCATGGCCATTTCATGCTCATACAACTCGTCTATGGGACAGTTGAACTTCAGGACAACTCATCCATACTTAACATTTCATTCGACTATTGCAGTGGATTAGGTTTTTGCCCAAAAAGGTGAGTCCTAATTGTGCAGGATGATGTCCAAAAATCATATACTACCGTGAGTCAATCCACCCACCCTGAAAATGATGATCGATGAAATGTCTGATAAATCTGCTGCCCTAAAAATAGTGTTTCCCACGAACGCAAAAATATGCCCATGTTGCCACCCGAGGAAAATAACGCCTTCCAAGTGGGCCACACGTACCACAAATTTCGTCACATATTCCCCTGTGATTTAATTTCAATATTAGGCAAGGGACATTCAATGAACTTTCTGCTTTATTCGATAAATGTCAATATCGCATTAGGTCCTCTGACGTTGATCCTAAGAGTAGATTTAAAAATCTTGCATAACGAAATCTCGCATTAGCAAAATCTCGTAAAGCGAGATTTTCTTCCATTTGCAAAATTTCTTTTAGAGCGATATTTTGATAACGCAAGATTTAGTTATTCAGAATTTATTTAAAAAAAAATGCTAAATTTCGTTATTAGAGATTTTGGTTTGCTTGCAATCTTACCGCTCCCCCAAACCCACTGAGTTGGTAGTCTAAAACTAATCTGTGTCGTGAACGATCTGCCTTTAAAGGATGCTCATAAGCATCAACAAGTTCAAGACAATCCCCTGAGCACAGACTCATTATAAAAATGCTTTAATAGCCAAAGTGTTTTTCTGAAACTCGGATTAATAAGCTAAGTGAGTTCTGCCCTTAAGAGATCCAATCGCAATCGCATGTTAATAGGTGTGAGTTCCTATTTTCGCACACATTTTCTGAATTTAACTCACGGTCTATGAGTATATACAAAAACAATCTCTAAGTTCAAGGCCCTACGTTGGGCGCCAACTTTCACAACTTCTATTTGCGCCAAAATCAACCTGAATTAAGTGGGGAAAATCAAATGAATTTGTTCATTAACCCCTAACAAACAAGCAAAATACAAATAAACGAGTTTGCAAAAACAGAGGCTTTCCCAACCACTCCACCGACGACGGGCTTATAACCAAATCGCGTGATTTTGATTAGGGAAGCGATAAATACACTGCCAAATATCTCAAACAAATATACCTGCCCTCATTTGAACTAAACAACATTACACCCAGAAAATGAAATCATACCTCACCCACTAGAAAACTCTTATAAAAACCCGTTATACCGTAAATTATAAGTAATTTAAGCTCATTATTCTACATGAAAACTTATCTCGGCAGAAATAAAAACGTTCTTTGTCCCCCGAAAGAACACAAACCATGCGAATAAACAGACAAAAAAAAACAAAGAAAAACCCAAAAACGACTTTGAAGGATACAAACATACAAATACAAGACCTTGCCCAAAAAAAAAACTCCATAGGAACACAAAAGCCCCTCTCTGAGTCATTCTCTTTACTAAGGCTAAGGCAGACCAGCCCATACCATACCCTAACCAATTCGGCATAAACACACAGAATAAAAAAAAAATAAAAAGTTGGATTTTCGGTTCGCTAATTTTTGCGCCCTTGTATTCACTAAAAGGCTCAAACATGTGGCTGTGTTTTTTTTTTCTATTTTTTTTTTTTGGCCGATATACGAGTAACACTCGTGTTCGAATATACCCCAACTAAACTCCATTCCCAACTTCAATGGCAATGTTCTGGTTATGGTTTTCGTCGAAATGGCCATTTTTGCTTCAAATATTTTTCTACATGCTCTGGCACAAGTCCTTGGCAGGAGAGGAGTGAAATTCTTCGCACACAATGGTGCACTATGGTGTGGAATGGTGTGTGTATAACTACCTTTTCCCAGCTGTTGTGTTTTCCATTTTGGGACATAAAATGTTCGTGTTTATAACAAGAGCGGATTTTTTTTTGTTTGTCCTGTTTTGCAAATTATCATCTATCGTATAGAGCGCTGTTCTGGATGAGTTGTTTCTTGTGTGCATTGTATATACAGACCGGTAATTTACACTAAACTAGCGATAAGTCTGTAAATAAAAATGATGGCATTTACAAATTTTATTGGCTTTCAATTATCTTGTTAGGCCATCAGCTACAGCCACCGCCACCCACCTTTGGGATAGCCTACCACAAGCCGGAATAAACCACCAATTAAGTGGGTACTATTAATAAAAAGAAAACTGTTCGATGCGGGTCGTATCGCTTGCGCTTCATTACTTGGCCGAACGTACATATACACACAGCATAAAAACGTTTTCGTGTAATGAACACTGTTTATGGCATTGTTAGGACAAAACCGGCCATTAGCGTTGACGATGGCGCGATGTCATCGTGGCAAGTCGTTAGAACTTTGCAAATCATAAATTATCGTAAATTAAGTGTTCATGTAAAGACAAAAAAAAAAAAAAATAAGGAAACTTTTATTTGTATTTAATGGAGGAGTGGCATGGCAGGGAATGTGTTGTCAAACTTTTTTTGTTCAAGGGGCGGACCGCACTTTGTTTGGTATCATAAACAGACGGGGGGTCAATTATGATGTGGATTTGAAAAGTCTTTTGTTTTCCCGAAGATGTTTTTTGTTTACCTACTTTACTACAAAGTGAAATGAGTTGTTTTTAGAATTTCAGCATCAAAGCCGAGCGGACTAGATACCTCACAGATAGCCTACAAGAAGACTCTAAAAATAACGATATGCGAAGAAGATACATAAAGTTGCAGCTCCTATACATGTCCAAGTGAAGGTACCTAGAGTTTGTCTGTTGCAAAAATTGAAGGCAATTTTTTTTCCGAAGCTCAGTTTCAAAAACAGTCTCCATTGTACTGAAAAATTGTTACTTTCTTTCCCTGTGATCAACTTGTCAAGAAATACAAAAAGCCGCTTCAGTGTTTAGGATCATTAAGAAACATTCACCACATCAGCGCCCAGGATCTGGAGCCCCTTCAATAATTCTCTCGCAACACTCGCCAATCGCATCGAATGCCCATGAGTTCAAAATTAAGCCTGCCTTCAGACGTACTACAGGATATAAAGAGTCTTTTTTTTGGGGGCAAGCATCATGCCTGTGGAAGGCATTGCACACGGTTTCCACTACCCATTCCAATCCACAATTGTTTAAAACCAATGTGAACCAGTAGGTACCTCTAATCCATATTTCTGATTAAACCTCTCACTCGTGAGTTAGATAACATAAATGTCTTCAGCTGTAGGAAATTATAGAGCAAGGGTCTTGAACTTAATACGACCAAAAGCTTGACAATCACAGTGAATGTCCTTCGCTGTCATTAGCTTTATCTCATGCGCCGAAGAAGAAATCACATGAGAAGTTTATTACTTAAATTTTGAACTTCCAATCGACTTATATATGAGAACGAGAAAAATTTGAAGGAATTTCTTTTTGCTTCGTGTTGAAAATTGTACGCAATGAATATTCTACTTCAGGTTTTAAAAACCTCTTATTGTTTACATTTCTGGTCTACATGTTTAAATTTTTAATTGAACTTAATTGAAACCCTGAGAAGAACATTTCTAACAAAGTCTTATTTTTTTATTTTATTTCCAGGTAAGATCCAAACTACTTACTATTGTGAATACACAGGTCACAGTTGCACTATTTCTATAAATCGTTGGGTAAGTAAATATGGAACTTCTTATAAAAAAAATTCGCACAGGCTTAGAATTACATCAGAACTTGCAGTCTGACAAACAAAAAGGTTGGTAGAAATGGTTTCTTCATATTCTCAACACCGACTGTGACCTATAACAAGCTTTCGTTGCTTACATCTAGTTGTCTCTATTCGAGTCTTGTTGTTTTGACCAGTTTTTTTTTAACTAAAAAATATAAATAGTAGGCTCAATTTATGTCCATTAAAGGCATTATTACTATAGGTTTATAGTTTTAATTTTTGGACGACTAGAAAAGGATGACTACTGTACGAAGGGTCGCAGGTTCGATCCCGGGGATAAAAGAAATAACATCTTAAGGTTTTTTTTGCATTGCGCCACCTCTCGCGAACGTCTGACAAACATCCGAGAGTACCTTTAACTGTCCTGAAAAAATCTTCTCAATTCAGCAGTTCGGACTCGGCATGAAAATGTAGATCCCTTCCATTCATCTCCAAAATTAAAAACGCACACAAAGGAATGGTTGTGAGAAGCTAGGTCTAGGGTGGCTATATACGGACTTGTTGCCCCATCTCTTTATTTATTTATTTTTAGAAAGGACCTTCTATCTTTGGCATGTATGATTTGAGAAGTTTGCTCGGGACAGTTAGATATATTCTTGAATATCTGACGTTTGCCTTATACTTAAATGTCACCATCCTCATCATTTTGTATGTCCCGTGGATAATTATAATAGTCGCTGGTGTGGATCCTGCATAACTCTCGATCTTTTGCCACAGACTTTAAGTCATCTGGGAAATCCTCATACGTATAGAAATGAGAAATATTAGTCTTGATCCAAGCTGGACCTCTCTATTAGACGCCTGTCTGCTGATACATTAGTCTCGGAGTTTCTGATTATAACTGAAGAACTTTTCAAACTATTGAGTAATACACGATCGGCAAAGGTTCTGGTGGTTTGTTGCGTTTGCAGCCATTTGACATAAAATCTGCTCGGAGAACTTCTCCGTTGTCTGAGAAATCCGCTTTCGTATCTTGGTTCAAAAACGGGGTCTATGTTGGCAGCCCAGATTGTTTGGACTTCTAAAATATTAGAGGATTGCCTTGGGTCGATCACAGAATCATCAATTTCCTTCAGGGTTTGATGGACTAGTGACCAATTCAGGGGAGAACCTTGTTTTTTTTTTTTAAATTTGAGTTGGCCTCGACTCCAGTAATGCGTTTCGCCCCGATGTGTTTTTTTTTTTTCTTTTTTTTTAAATACATTTTTGGGGGAAAGGCGTTTCAACAGTGACGTGAGGTGCTTGTGGATATGTGCTACTCCTACACTTGTTGTATAAGTTGTAGTACCTTGGAAATACCTTGGAAATACGTCCCGAGGTAGCAAGATTCTGAAAACGAAGAAGTTTTGGAAAGCGATGCCTCGCAGTTATGTGTAATTTAAGTTGCATCACTGGGCACAGCGAAGTCAGGTCCGCCCTGTAGCTATAGCTTCGAAGCATTTTATAGCAGCGCTGAACTAGAGACCATGCTGGCAGTATTTACCTTTTGGCGAGACACGTTCAAAAGTATTTCCAAAAATGCTGCCCAGCGATATCTGCACTTTTGTTTTGGGTCAGCGCACTAATATTCCACAGAGCAATTTATACTTAATGCCACAACTGTCAAGTATGCAATTATTTGCAGCGATATTTTAAGAAGACTGTATTTTGTACCTACATTAGGTATGTAATGTATACAACAAACATTGCAATTTTTTTGAACAATTTCGAACGAATTTTAGTCGTAAAACGACATAAACATTTCTTACAGTGCACTTAAAGGGAACATACTATCCAAATAAGGATATCTACTGCCCAGTTGTAATGACATTGTTTCAAGTTATGTTTTAAGTATGCTACCACATCCTTAAAATAAATTCCAAAATTTCGAATCAGTCGAACTAACGTCGAAGTCACCTAACAGACTTCGTGTAGTACAACATTTTCAGAAGGTAATAAAACATTGTTTTTAATATGAATTTAATTTGAAATTGGGTAAATTAAGGCCCAATTAACAGCATTTTGTGTTAAATTCTCATTAATACATGATAGCCATTCATCCATGTAGATGTCATTAAGCACTTTTGAAGCTCCAATTCACTGAAGGACTCGTTACTCATCAGTTGCCATGGCAAAAATAAAAATCATCCGCATGCATCTGTATATACATGTCTCAATTATTGCAAAATCATAAAGCATAAAATATCCCAAGTGTCAATATTAATTATTGTATCAAACAATATCTGATTGACATATTGCGGCTACCAATGGTTGTTGGATTTTGAACACACATTCCCCATTGTATCTATCTCCGTACACATTGACAGAGAATTTCTGCTTGGATTTGGGATATAACGTTGTCGGCTCGGCTTCCTCTCAACGCTCTCGAGTTGCTTGCTAGCTCTGATCCCCACCTTCGCTTTGTTAGTTTCGCCTGTCAGTAACACACACAGACAATGTCCTTGTATACACTCATGCTATTGTTAACTAACATTCCCCTTGAGGACATCGAACCGAAAAGCACACAAAACAACAATCAATACACCCAACAAAATCAGGCAGACACAGTTCAATTGGCAATGTGAAGTGGACTCCGGTGCAGATTACACCATAGAACATTGCGTCGAGTTGAATTGTTGTCGTCCGCCGCCGCCACACATATAATATAGCAGGACCGGGGAGGGCTATAAAAATAGCACCAATGACGTTCACCACGCCTGCCTCATTTGGCCAAACACATCCAGATTCAGCTCTGTGGATCATTATTAACTCATCTTGTATAGCTGCTGCTGTTACGTATCTACAAGTATCTATAGGTAGACGGCAACGTAGCGTATATTGCCTGATTTCGATTTCTGTTCGCTTTAGTTTCAGAGAAGTCAGATTAAAAAAAAAAAACCCACACACACACACTCACAAACTAAGGAGAAAAAAAATCGACCAACTTGTGTAACAATAAACATTGAAAACAATCGCATGTCTTTGTCACATCTGTCAATTGACAAGCTTTTCGGATGGTTTATGACGGCCATTGATTAAATGTCTGGTCCATTCATTTTATATATCTGTATGTATGTATGTCCTTTCATATTGAAAGTCCATTAAGTTTGCGTTTTTATTTTCGCATTAAGTCGCAGAAATAAAGAGCTCAGGGATGGACAAGAGTTAGTTGTCGGGCCGGGTGTGTTTTTTTCTGTGTGTAGATTGGGGTCCAAAAACTTCTACTAAAATCTATAAATATTCAAAAAAAAAAAAAAACAATTTAAAGGAACTCTTGGAAAGTTAAAAATAAACATAAACAGCTAATTTTTGGAAAAAACTAATTTATTTAGCAAAGACATGAACCTACACTAGATAGGGGCTGGCAAAAAATGTTCGTCTAGTGGTCTAGCAAGGGTTGTTTGCAATGGAAAATTTGATAAAGGGGTTTAACGTGCTCTGAAGTACAGACTACAAAACCCTAAATCGAATTTGTATCTAAGGAAGTAGGCGGTTGCTTGGAGTATCTTACAATTAGGCGGCTCTCAGATTGAGGCAACAAGCAATAAGCAACTATAGTTGCTATAGCAACTGCCAATAAGCAATCAGCAACATTTTTCGTTCGAATGATATTTAGTAGCTTTGATGTCGATGTGAGACCTCTAATTTAATTCAATGTAAAATAATTGTGAGCGATAATTTTGCGTGTTTCCTATTGCCAGTTGCTTATCGATTGTTGCCTCAATGTGAGAGCCGACTTAAAATGAGTCGAAAATAATGCGATACTAAATTCTTCCCGATCAATATAATTAAGCAAACAAAAATCCGAAAAATCATATTTGTAAGACAAAGGCATCAAGTCCAAATCCCAGCTTTTTAACTTGCTTATAAACATTATCTTCGGGTGAGATAAGAAACTGGAAGTCTATTGTTGGACCGTTCTAAAACTTGCCTTATATCCGATTGAGTTAAAATTTTCAACATCGCTTTGGGCAAGGAAAGACAGCACAAAGCTGAAAATATTTTTACCATGCTTCGGAACTTAATGTTGTCTTTAATGAAGTTGAAGTCCCCTAATACCTTCATGCCTTGAAAGGTAGCACTCTTGTTAACCGATCAACCCGCAATCTTTTTTTAAATAGTGGAGTCCATTTACAACATTTTTAAATGTATCTTATGGAAAATTACTGCTTAGCTAACCCTTTACAGTTCTGACAGATTTTTAATAGGCTTACGATAAATTTCTGACAAACTTCAGTACTCGCTGCAAATTACTTTAACTCATTTATTTTCTTTTAATATACTCGTAAAAGTACCAAACAACTTCGAATGCTTTATAAAAGCTAAAGTATAAATACATTTCCAAGAAACGTCAATGGTCTACTCTTCTTCTATTTTGTTATATCCCTGAAAGGATATTTTACATTCGTACCTAATGGTTCTTGAAAAATCAAAGAAGCAGAAGATGCAGTCGTCATGAATGACTTGCATTTCTAAAGTTAAATACTCCTTAGAGAGTTAATTACTTTGAGAGAAGCATTTACATCACCCAAGGTGGTATAGGGATATCTAGGTATAAAGTTAAAATTTGCATTCCTTTAGCCTCGATAAAGACGATAAAGGAAAGGTGTATAGTTGGGTAGTTACTTGTTAAATGAAGATGTACTTGTGCATAAAAAGTCTTAGAGAGAATTATATATATGATTTAATTGCATATACGAGTATGAATTGGGAATTCAGAAAAAAAATTAAATAAAAATTATCATCTTGCTTGGTTAGAGTATGTGTGAGCCCAATATTTTCGTTGAAGGTTCTTTGGTCTTCTTTGAAATTGTGAATCGTAATTCTTAGACATCTTGGTTCGGTTGTAGTAATTGAACTCGTTTAGGGATATACTCCAGGACTTTTAGTGACAATGTTAGAACGATAGCGATCGAGGAACTTCGTTATGGAGTTATTAGAGTCAGGCGAGTCAAATCAAGTCACAAATGGGAGTATAGTACTTAAAATAAAAGTCAGTTACAACTCTAACCTCTACTGGAAAAAAATCCAATCAGTCAAGTGATTGATGAATGCATTGGGACATTGGGTAATTTGAGTCAAAATTTAGCAACTTTGGCTGCATTGAATTTACTTCAGTCAGTGGAGTCAATCGAATCTGCTGAAATTCATCAACCCAAGTGAGAGGAATAGAAAAATATACCAATCTTAGAGCTAAAGTTAGTTCGAGCCGATGAAGTGTCCCACTTGTATGAACAATTTTGTGAAAGTCGCAAAAAGACAACCGAGAGATAAATCCTAAATCGAATCAAGAGGATCTGTTCGGATTGCATTTCGAATTTTATTGACTCATTGATAATTTGGAATGTAAAATAGGATGTCTTTGGAAAAAAAGTCGCCCAAGAAATTATTGAAAGTCACACCAAGTCACTTGACAGCTTTAAGTTCAAATCAACTCCAGACAACCGATTAGATTGGATTTAGTGGTTCGCATGTGAGTTCTGTAATTATTGCAAAGCACTCGAGATTTTAAAGTCTAAATCATCCATTAAGGACGAGTAAATTCAAGACATTCGACTGAATATGATTTTTTAACGTAATTTATATTTTTTCTAAAAGGCAATTTGTTTCAAGTCACGCAAAGTCATTCGAGATCTTAGCACTAGAAGACGAAGTCAATTGAAGTCAGTCAACGGAATGATGAGTTGAGTCGAGTTGAAATTGGAATCATTGGCAAAGAACGCACCCACTCGAAGTAGAAATGTGTTTAACTTCGTTTCTTGTTTAAAGTTACACCAAGTCACTCGATAGGAGCCAAAATCAACTCTAGTGGACCACCGATTCGGTGAATATCAGTAGACTGAGTGCGTGTTCCGAGTCTAAATAAGGATTTTGATAGAGAACAACGAGTCACACTTGAGTAATTGTTGAAAGTCAAACCAAGTCATATGGCGTCTTATAGTTAAAGTCCAAAGGAACTCTAGGAAACCGTGTGTTGAATTTTTAGGCTAAACGTAGATTTTGCTTAAGAACACCAAGTGAGTAATTGTTGTATGTTACGTCCCATCACTAGAAGTAAGAAAATGTCTAGAGTCGACCAAGACTTTGACTTGATTAATTGTTAGAAATCACTCCAATTCACTTTAGAGCTTGAAGACTCCAATGAAAGTAACTCATATGAAAATGGTAAACTTAAATATAGATCTTTTTGTTGAGCAATCATAACGTCACAACTGAGAACGAACTTTGGCAACATTTTTTAATATAATTTGTACGTCGCTGGAAGGCTTCAAACGTTGCATGATGAACCTGCAAACTATCCTGAATATTTTGACAACTGGAAGTGAAGCAAAAAAATTCTTAAAAAAAGAAGTACATATAATTCAGAAACTGTAAAGAAGAAATCTCTATTACCTACAAAAATTAATTGCAAAGACCACATTTAATCAGTAATTCTGTTGACATCATTTGGCAGCTATTTTACTTCTTTGTAGCTCACCGGTAAGGATCGATGTTATGTCGAAAATCCAGCACAAAAAAATCCTTAAGCACAATATTGGTCGAGCTGTTTTTAAAATAGACCTTGAAATCTTTAAAAAGGTCCATTTATTCATTCATTGGTCCATTTATTCATTCATTCATTCATTTTCGATGGCCCGCTTATCTTCTAGTAGTAGTTCGCGGGTAGGTTGTTTTAGTAGGTTGCTCAATTGAACCCTCGATTCTCCGCCATTGACTCTAAATTATCAAGGGAAATCCCCACATCGGGTATAGAGGAGAGATTATGAACTTGATCTAACCATCTCATCCTGGGTCTACCTAGAGGACAACGCCTGCCTGATGGCACGGATTCCATAGCACGTCGTGGGATACCGGTTGGGGACATACGTTTAACATGACCAAGCCACTGACCGTTTGGCGGTCGTCTTGTCACTCTCGGCAGTCGGCCGGGTTTAACCCGAAACGGCTACGAGCTTCCCATCATGATCTCGCAAACCAATATGGTAGTCAGAAGGTAGATAGATGCGCTGTGCGCTAATAGGGGCATTAGTGGACTTTCGGTTATTCGACAACGGAATCGACTTAGGATTGAAAATGGGATTGACAGGATGGGCTACTGACAAGATAGCCATTAGAATTAAGACATATTCAACAACTAGTAGGAAGGTTTGCTGTTTTCAATTAAGCAACGAACTTTGAAATATATTCAACGGTGCTTATTTTATAGCAATTTAGAAAAGCCTATAGAAATAAAGTTTCTATAGAAGAGGTACAGTAGACATTTTGCTGAATTCTCATACGTGCCACATTATTGTCCCAAATATCCATTTTAATTTTAAATGCCACAAATGAATCAATCCTCTTCAGTGGCGTTGTAACTATTTCTGTAGACACACTCTCGTGCAATTGCATCCGCTCTACATCAAACAGTAGACTCTGTTGTCATGTCCCACGTCAACTTAAGTCCTTCATTTCCATTCGCTTCACACTGAAATAAAATCCACCCTTAAAAGAGAAACCATTCACAATGACCTTAGCTCTTTTAAAGTCCAACGTCTTCAGCAGCTGAAAATCCCAAGCGTCTTCAATTCCCCTAATTATTATTACAATAACATCAACGTGGCACTTTCAACACTGTCAAGTCCCTCAACCCTACCTACCACTCCAGTCCTAAAAATAGTATAAAATAAAATCTGTCGTTGTAACCTTTTTGACTCAAAAATGCTCATTTCTTCGTGCGAAAAAGTTCTCATTTTTTTTCATATATCTTACCATAATTGCGTTATCGATTTTACAACCCCCCTGCTTGCTGCTCGCCTGTATAGTGTATATGTGGGTTCAAATGCTAAATGGCTTACCCATGTAAGCCATCACTCAAAATTCCAACTTTAGACATTTTTCTCGCAGCCCGCACACAAATTGGCACGCGAACTTTCTTCCATTCCATCCACTCCCTCGTTTATAAAAGAACCCAACTTTGATTTTTAGACCTAAAAATACACAATGAAACAAAGATGTTGTTGACGCGGGGGTTGCGATGCCAGTTACTTCAAATGGATGGCTGAACGTATACCGACCCTCGCCTCGTACCCTAGTCCTTGTTCGTGGTTCGCTCGCAGTTTGCTTGCTGCCTCCCTTTACACTCTTCTGAGTCGTTTAGTCGTTTGCGATTTTCTTCATCTCTGTGTGACTCTCGCAATGTGATTTTGTACAGAAAGGCCAGCGCCAACACAAAGCAAATAAAAATCAATAAAGCAAGGAAAACACTCGTGGGTTTGGTCCTTAGTTTGGTTTATTTGCCATTTCGGGGTCAGAGAACAGAGAGTCGTTTATTCTTCTTGTTTTTTGTGTTGCTTCCATTTGCATCAGGCTTCCAAAGCAGCCAAAACGATTTTTGCCTAAACTTCTAAAAGTCGGCTTTTTAGGTCTGCCAAAAAAAAAAAATTGTTTTTCTTTTTTTAAGTTCACCCTACCACACTTTACTCCCGTCTTCCCCTAAGGGCAATCTGTTTTCTTATTGATATCTGTATCTTCGTCGTTCGGCGAGGGTCGTCGCGTCGTCATATAGAGCAACCTCCCTTCCATCCATACACAGATGTAATACTGAAATGGACCCCTTTTGTCTGTATCTAGATATATTTTGTATTTTTTTTTTTATAGTAAGACGAAAATATAAATATTTATATTTCCTATTCCCCTCTTGATGACGACGACGACGACAAGTGAATTGCACTACAAACTATGTGTATCCTTACAGGAAGAACAAAGAAAAACATCCCACTCGTCGGTTTTGCTTGCAGTTCCGGACGTTTTTATTTTTTCTGCTGTGAGATACGGTTTCCTTGCCATTTTCAGTTAGTCGACTATAGTACATAGGAGAACACATGCCTTATTCATAGTTACACACAGCAGCAGCTGCATCCAGTCTCTGAAGTCATTTAATGGATATTTTGTCGTCATGTTGTCTACAGTGGAGGCCATAAGTGTATGGCCCCGAACGTCAAGATGGTATGGTGGATCGTGGAGGCATGTGTGCGCTGCAAATAAATTGTGCCTAGCTACCTATATACCTAATTATGTAATGGGGTATCGATTGGCGGGATGATGACGATACCTATAGTATACGTACTATATTGTCGTCATCGTCACACATCTCTGATAGATTTAACTCTCGGATGGATGGTTTTTGTTATCTTTGAGTAGGAACGACAACGAGTACGGTACGAGTATCTCAATCGGAGCTTGAACTAATAACGCATTCACAGTGCAAACAGGTTAAGCACACCGGTCCAACGGAGACGACGACTTTTACTCTCATTATCTGTCCTTTTATAGTAATGTTTCACTTGGACTTGTCATGAGATTAGATAATCATGTTGAATGTGCCCGGGCGTAGGTATGTTGGACGCTGGTGGGGTATATACGTATAAAGTTGATGCTTTCAGTTGAAAGGGGGGAAAGTGATTTAAAGTAATTTATTGTGACATATCCCTTGTCAGATGGTCAAGTGGGTTGCTTTTTTATTGGACGGAGGGTCGTATCGTTGTCACATGTCAATGCCCTGAGTTAGAGAAATGTTTTCATGGCCTGTCACAGTTTCGAAGAATTTAAAGGGATCAATGATGGCAATATGAGGTTGATCACGTGGCCAAAATCGGCAAGCACGCAGTATAGTGTGGGGTACCAGAAGGCTCTGTTATAGGACTCATTTTGGTTTGCGTAGCAACACTTAATGTAAATTAATATTCAAACAGTAGAAACAAATGTGACATCAGTCTGAAGCATAATTGGAACCCTCTCTATCTTCCCTTGTCAGATGGTTAATTTTCTATTCGAATGAAGGCTGTACCTATCGTTGTCACTTGTCAATATCCCGGGTCTTGTTTCACGACCGACGAAGAATTAAAAAGGACTAATGGTGTTTATCCAAAGTTTCATACCTCTTGCAACCACACAATCATTGTTATTGGCTGACATTTTCGCCAGTGCCACTTGAGTTTATGGGATTGCATCTGCAAGTGATTTCAAGATATGTATACCTACTTTTGGACGCATTTTTTGTTAAAATCGTTTACCTGAAGGATCCCGTAAAAAGGCATGAAAACTGTCACTTAAGAGCGTCATTACAACAGCATCCGAAAACGTCAGATCATTTTGCAAAGTTACAGGTCAAAGAACACTTTCTGGTAAGGGAATTGCCTCCTATTGCTCGATAGCTATCATTTTTGTAATAGATCCAAAGAGCCAGGCTAAATGCTGTTTCATGCTGAAAATACCCCATCCGTGAATGAGTACCTACTACATGATGAAATTTGTTCTTGTTCTGCGTGTAAATTCCACATAGTTCCGTGACGTTTTCTTCGCTCATGGATACGCTAATTTGAACCCTGATTTGCCATAGATACCTGTCTCAGTTGTACCTAATCTTATACATATAATTCTTCTGTACGTGTGTTGTAACCGAACTCCTCCTAAACGGCTGGACCGATTTTGATGAAATTATTGGACAAAAGGGCGTGGCACCTCACATACGAAAAAAAAAAAACAAAAAAAATCTTATATCTAGAAAACTACCGAACTGATTGAACTCAAATTTTAAGAAAATATTTGTTATTGGCCCAAACGTGTTTCTGTGAAAGTTTGATCAAATTGGCACACGTCTGAGGAAATATCGGTCGAAGCACACGGAGTACAGAATCAGTCCGGACACATCCGTTAAAAAAAACGGCCGCAGAACTGACGGACAATGAAAATGTACGAGCAGGCAAAACAACGTTTGCCGGGTCCGTTAGTTTTATATATGTATAACCCTACTATAAAGTTTGCAAACTAAATGACCACAACTTATACTTAAGTGGCGCTACCTTTTGGTCCTTAGACAACTGCCTCAAGATCCGCACTGAACACCTTAGACGAGTTTTTTCTCTACTTCATTGACCTTCTGGGTTGAAATCGAAGATTCTGCTATACCACACTTCTTAGCCACCTCAAACCCCAGTGTACATTTGTTGGATTGAGGCGATCTGGTACTCTACATCTCGTATATAGTTCATCTCAAAAACAGTCGAAGGCACCGGATATCAGACGAAGAAAATTGTTTTTTTTTTTTTTTTTCAAAATTACTACAAGGATATCCTCACTCGCTTAATATGGACGGCGTTAGGTCTTATCGCCCAAAACCATAACGCCCAAATTGAAAAATGTCATAACGCCCAAAACATTGCTAGGCAATTTGTTGTTGTAAAATTTACGTAAATTTGGGTGATGTGACATTGATTTTGGGCGTAATGGCATTATTTTTACTAACGTCCAAAAAATGCATCACGCCCAAAAACAAACAAACAAAATACGTGTGAGGGGGACTGCTGCCCCCCTGCAATCCCTCTGCTTGGGTTTACTGTCAGATTTGGGGTGTATGCGTTACTTTGGGCGATATGTCATTCTATTTGGGCTTTGCGACGCTTTATTCCTTTAAATTTTGGGCGATGTGGTGGTGAACCAGAGGTCGTCCAAATCCATGTCTTCAATTTCAGTAAACAACAAAAGTCGGTCATCATGGCACTGTAACGCCCACCGTGGTGGGGGTCATGTTAGCAAAATTTGTATGTACAATTGATTTGAATGGAGATATTCAATGAAGATATCTGTACTTTTGTGCAGACATTCGAGAGGGGTGAGACTGGCGAAAAAAGCCTTTAAATGTAGAACCTAGAACCTAGTACACTGCCCGTCAATAGAATAGGTTCACAGCCTGAATAATAAGTAAGAGCTTTGTTCTCATAAGAAAGCTCGAGATAAAGCTTTTTGTTGTAGTATTTTCAAAGTTTGTCTAATTGTCTATCTATTTGCAAAAAGAAAATAAACATAAAATATTAGTAACGGTTCTTTGTAAACGTTTACCAGTTGCACTGCGAAAAATTAGCTTTTTCAATGCGTCATTTGAATAGGTTCTCTATTTATGTATTTATTGTTTCTATTGGTTTCGTAAAGTTCGGTGCAAATTTGTTGAGAGTGATTTATTTTAAGTGATTTAAAGTAATTTTATGAAAAAATGGGGCGATGAAAAGCTTTGAATTCGGAGGAAAAGGTCAAAATAGAAGTGTACAGGGAACAAGGACTGAGTACCCGTGAAATTTCTAAACAAATCGGAAGATCGCAAAACGTGGTTTGTAATTTCTTAAGGAATAAAGAAAATTATGGAAAAAACATGAAAGGACGTACAAATACAGCCACTACAGCTAAAGATAGGCGAGTAATTTTGCGGATGGCTTCAAATTCTTGCGACTCAGTGCCAAAAATCAGGGCTAAAGCTGGAATTAGTGCCAGCATTTCGACTGTTCGTCGATTGATAAAAAGTGCCCCACACCTAAACCGACGGAAACTTCAAAAGAAACCACCATTAAATCCGCAGCGAAAGCAATATCGCTTGGATTTCTGTAGGCACCATATGACTTGGGAGAAACAATGGCAGTTTGTGGTCTTCTCAGACGAAAAAAAGTTCAACTTAGATGGGCCGGATGGATATAATTTTTATTTTCATGACATCAGAAAAGAAAAACGTTTTTTGGACCGCCATCACAGTAGGGAGGGAGGAGTTATGGTTTGGGGTGCCATATCCTATTATGGAACCATAGAGTTGGAGTTTCCATCGTCCAGAATGACAGCAAGCTCTTACAAAAATATACTCCAGAGGGCTTTTCCAAAGTTTGCTGAGATTTTTGGATCGATACAATGGATTTACCAACATGATAACGCTCCAATCCATACCGCTCGAGCTATAAAGAGCTGGATTAGCGAACAGGGAGTTGAGTTGCTAGAATGGCCACCATACTCACCGGACCTAAATATAATTGAAAATGTATGGGGGTGGCTTGTTCGTAAGGTTTACGAATCCGGGAAACAATATGAGGACAGAGAGTCGCTTATTGCAGCTATTAGGGTAGCTTGGAATGAGATTTCCTTAAACTACTTAATGCAGCTGTATAAATCCATTCCAAAACGAATTTTCGAAACTATCTCCAACAAAGGAGGTAGTACTCATTATTAAATTAGTAATAAATAAAATATGAATAAAAAAAATGGTATAATTCTTTTTATTTCCCGATTTTTTTTTAATTAAAGCAAGTGAACCTATTCAAATGACGCATTAAAAAGGGTAATTTTTCGCAGTGCAACTGGTAAACGTTTACAAAGAACCGTTACCAATATTTTATGTTTATTTTCTTTTTGCAAATAGATAGACAATTAGACAAACTTTGAAAATGCTGCAACAAAAAGCTTTATCTCGAGCTTTCTTATGAGAACAAAGCTCTTACTTATTATTCAGGCTGTGAACCTATTCTATTGACGGGCAGTGTATATTCCAGCAGAGAAATCATTAAAGCAGTGCGCCCACAGTAACATCGCAGACTGGTTTTCGAAACACAGGCTTTCATATCGGTCTAGACCTCATCACTTTCCTCAGCTTGATAAATCCATTTTGTTGCACTTATAATTTTTATACTAAAGGTTTATTGAACAATGTCAGGCATTTCTTACATATTCTACGATTTTCCATGAGTGTAGGCATGTGACAGCGGCCCAAATCTGTACCATAACAACTCATCTTGTAATCTTTTGCCTGGTCATAGTATTTATGCTACCAATGAGCTCTGAAAATTTTTTTTTTGTCGCTAGTGAATCATTTATAAAATACGAGTATGAGACATATACTCAGGTTCACGTTCTTTAAGTCGGCTTTGAGAGCTTGTAACGAAAGTTGTTGAAATGATTTTTATGTATCTACACCCATGCAACATGCATGACAAACGAATGTCTAGGTAGCGAAGGTTAGTAAGGCAACAAAAAAAATCCATGCCAGAGGTAGCTCCAAAAGTTCTTCCAGGACATTGCTAAGTTCAAACCCTTTCAAAGAAGTTTTGAGATCACTTAGCAGTTGTCCCAGTATTGACGTTGTCATTGCCATGTGTTTTTTTAAACAAAGAACAACGAAGCAAAAACATTCGGATTCAAAATCCCTAAAATGTTCAGAATAGTATGGGAGGGGGGGGGGGGTCCCACAAGGCTGGGTGATGGCACTGGTTTTATTTTCCGTATTAGCAATAGTTGTTTTCCGTATTAGCATATGTTTTTTTTTATTTTCAACAAAGAACAACGAATACCAACCTGACGACGATGGTCCTCTCACAAAATGTAATTCGCTTAGGTCGATCCGTTTGGACGCTTTCGTGTTTTTAACAGACAGACTGACATGGCTATATCGACCCAGAATTTGATCCTGATTCAGAATATATGAGGTCGCTGGTGACTCCTTCTACAAATTTAATGACAAAGTGTGCCAAAACGTAATGCAAAGTGTGCCAAAACGTAATGCACCTTAATTTTCATACAGAAAGCAAAAAACTAAAACATTTATTGTAAGAGACACTGAGCTTCCTCCAATACCTACTCAGCAATCAAAATGTAACCCCTATACCAATCACCAATATAATGGTTCACTTAAAACTTTTCGGGCCAATAACCATTCATTGTTAATCCCCACTTCTCTAAGTATAATGCTGAAAGGTATTCTCATTCCCCCCCCCCGCCCCATGGTGGAAAAGTTTTCCCTTTTTTTTTTTGTGTAAATAAAAGAACAACTTAACACCGTCACACTCGAATGGGTTAAGCAGAGGAAGCAGCAACAACAACCTCCTTCCTTGATACCTGCGCGTCTATTTACACAAAACTTGTAGTTGTCGTCATATTCACTTCGAAGAGGCAGCTCTACATAGCTTTAACCGGAAATATCCATAACTAAAATGCATCCCCTTTGCCCGGATACTAGTTCAGACGCACACACACAGCATGGTGGCTTCCCTTGGCATAGTCAAAGCAAAAGCACACATCACAACAAAAAAAAATTGAAAAAGATTAAACTGTCTCCTCATTGTTGAGCACAGTCAGCTTGGCGACACGCTTTGTGTTTGTCAACGAAAAAGGAGGGTATCCAAATTAAAATATGAAAACTTTCCGCATATACAGTAAAAAGCAGAAACGACGAATTCAGACGAATTCAGACGAATTCAGACTCCCACATGTACCTCTCGCCCATATGAGGTGGTTTGGGACAGCATGTGTCTCAAAGCCCCATCTATTATGCTCACCCCCTATGCCGCCTGTCATACATACAACAACATACTGTTTCATATAAATGACAGCCCATAGATGTGTCTGGCACGCATACACTGAAAGATACTCGCATCAGATACTTTGTGTGACCCCGAACACACAGCTTCGCAGCTTTTTGCGATTGATGATGACACGACGTATTAAATATAATTAATGGATCTTAATTTAGTTCTTTCGTTGGTGAGATTAAAGTTTTTAGCTGCTGCTCGAACAAAGAGAGCGAGAGTCGGCTTTGCTCTGACACAATTCACTTATATACGAGTGGGTATGGGTAGGGGTAATGGGAGATGCCATCATGGGAGATGAACAGAAGGACTCTGCATGTATCGCATCTCTCGGTTCCACAGTTGCTTTATAGGCGACCGAGATTAAGTTGTTCGGCTTGAATCAAGCAGGAAATATATGACAAAAAGTGTGTTGCATCGCATTATCGTACTATACGAATACGAACTGGAAACGGCTGGTACAGCAGCGCGAAGGCAGACGAACCGACCGACAGACCAGCCATGTGAATGAGTGTTCTTGTTTTTGCACTCGCATTCGCATATTAATCATGCTAAGCGAGGACGTCTCGTAATCTCTGAATTCCTTGAGATATCATGAGTTTGTATAGTCATTCAAGTGGTAAAGGGAACAAATACCCAAGTGATTACTCACGATGTTGTCAGACAAAGTTTGACAAAGAAACCGATTTTTTTTTTATATATATTTTCTGTATTAAGTTTAGATTGATAGATTCTGTTGAGTATTGATGAAAAATTGGTGGTACATGACGTTTGAAATGACAGATATGCTCAGATATATTGACTGAACACCAAGAGATACTTCTATAGTGAACCAATTCAATTTGGGTAAAAGAACACCAAACACCAAATGCCACCAAATTCAATGTCGGAGTTGGTGTCAGAACAGGCCCTCAAATTTCATATTAACTCTGGGTGTGGGCGATCTGTGTAAAAGTTGTCTGTGATCATACTCTTGCATTTGAATCTGACGGTCCAAATTGCAAATAAAGGGATCACGGGTGCTAAAGAGTTCATTTTCCAATGGAAAGACAAGACAAATACGAAATAATTTAACACTTATTGCAAAGTTTAGGTCAAAATATGTTTAGGAAAAAAATCCTAATCGCAGTCGGGCATACATACAGATCCTGAAGCAAAATCAACAATCCATGGTACATAGTATATTCTAATGGAGGAAATTTAACAACAAATTAGAGAACTCACAGTTGAACTCTAGTTCTTGAAATTCATGGGAGTTAGTTCATAGGAACTAAATGCCAAATTTTGTGGGAGTTTGTAGGTGGAAGTTAGTCGAATGTGAGACTTAGTTCGTAGCGCCAATTCTGTGTACTTTAGAATCGCTTATGAAAGCTGATATATCACGAAGTTGAAAATGAATAAAAAATTGTTTAGCCTCTTCATGCGGTAGTCCACAAACTCGCTTTCAGCAACGCATTTCAATTAAAAATCTAACTTTTTCGTGCCAACTAGTTGATCAACTCATTTCAATTCTTTTATAACCTCGTACACATCAATGATCAACTCATTGAATAGCCTCGTCCACTTAGGGCCATTTTATTCACTTCAAGTTGAACACAACTTGGGGATTTTTATTCTCAACTTGAGAAATTGCTTTTATTCACTCGAAGTTGACTCACTCAACTTTGGATATTCCGAAGTTGAGAAAACCAAGAGTTGGATTTGGACTTTGGATTCGCTCAACTCCCCGAAAAAGTAGAAGTTATGGTTTTATGTCAAACTTCCGATTTTTTTTTATTTTTTATTTCTATGTTTGGCCGTTCAGTTCTGAAAGTGACGAAAATAATTAATAATTCATTTTTAAAATTGAAATAATGTAGCGTGCAAACTATTTTTAGGAGAATTGGCCATCGTCTTCGAGCAGGGAAGATGATGAGGAGATAGATAATTTGGTACGTGAGTGTGAGAGGCGGTAATACAAGATGCTACTACGTGTTGGACTGGAAAAATGGGATGACCGTGATTTCATCTATCGTTTTCGTCTCTCAAAGCGGACGACAATGTCGATATATGTAATTATTCATATTAAGTTCATATGTTTTCATCGACAAACGAAAACAATTTGCCCAGCTGATGTACTGTCTAATAACGCACTAATAATAACTTATACATTTACAAAAGCACGAAAAATCTGAGATCTGAAATTCAAATCTGATCTGCCCAATGGAAAATAACGTTAAAACACAATTGAAATTACGCGCGAAATGCAAATCTAACGTTGAACTGACATATTGTGTGTCATTTGTCACAAATATCCCAGGGATATTTTACAAACTGCAGGTAGGCCAACTTTAGGATTTCAACTTCGGAGTTGCAAATTAATGTAGTGAATAAAAGCAATTTTCAACTTGCCGTTCAACTCTCGATTTAAGATCAACTTCGAAGTTGGCTAAGTTTGGAGTTTTCGGCAAGTTGAACAATAGTGAATAAAACGGCCCTTAGTGTATCAACTTCTGTGAAAAAATGTGTTGCTCGAGTTGGTCAACTGCATTTTCGGTGTGGCTGTCCAACGAGTTTATTTACGCGTTGATATCCTGTAGAGTAGATTAAACATCGGCGAAGTTTAGCAAAGTGTTGAAAGCACTCGCAAGGTGACAGCTGTAGCTCAACATATCTTGACGGCGCGGTGTCAGCTTGAACGAATATAACAGCTATACTAACAGTAAAAAATGTAGTGCAAGAATTGATCAATGTCGTGCTTCAACTCGCACACAAATTCGGTCGCACACAACATGCAAACACGGCAAAGAACAACTCAGAAAGTTGAGCAACGCGTTGAAGGGATACTTATTAGGACGTTGTTTTAAAATCGTTCCTCAGCGCGATGCACAACTCTGTCCAACGAGCTCATACATCAACCCTACAGTTCTTGATTAAAGAGGTAAACGTCCTTAACCGCACCCCCTATCGCGTTGCTTGTAATTGATATACTCGTACATTACAGTTGACATCGTAGTGCTGTAATGGAACTTGTGCACGATCGGCGTGGTTCAAAAAGAACTCATATCTACTATCCGTGGTAGTCATTAGAGCCATACTCTCATCTTTAGATTCCTAAGGGAAACTGGATTCCAGACAGTGCTATAGGACAAATATAGAAAAATAAAAAGAGTACAAGATTCTCAAATATGATTCGAAAAGTAATTGTAATGCGAGGGTAACTCTTATAAGGGAACATACCCCATAAGGTCGCAGTGGAGTATAACATACCTCTTTCTTAAAATACCAAATAATAGTAGGTAAACCCTCTTAGTCTTAAACTCTTTAAAGCCCGTCGTCATTGGGAAGCTGTGATAATTCTCGAATGTCACACTCCAGTTCAGGGTTGCTTGCATTTGGTATATCTTTATGATTCAAAGTGGACGTCTGTGTAATCGGCATCAAATTACGGTACACAAAAATCCATTCATTTACTTTTATCCCAGAGTTTAATTGGTTTGAAACTGCACCCACTTCAGCTCTATAGTCCTATTTCAAATGCCGACACATAATTTTCATTTGAACCTCAATCTCCAGTGTCAAATGATTTATATTCCCTGTCGAATGGCTGTTTTCGCGTTACCCACTCTGGATTGGCTTTTACTTTTAATAAAAAGCTCCATCACGCTTAAATATAGATGTCATAAAAAAACATAAATAAAAGACAAACTATGACAACATCAAGCGATTCATTTGTTTTGCTTTGCGAGCAATTGGCACACCAGCACTCAGCAGCCACCAGCAGCGGACAGATCGTGCTCATATGACATGTCAATGCCGTCGCATACTCGTATGCCTGGCTATAAAGCATTGGACAACAGACCAGAAAAAAAAACCTAAAATAAATAGAATAAAATTTGTATCCAAGTGCAACAGCGAAAAAAAAGAAACAATGCTCACTTCATGTGAAATGCATACATACAAAGCTCAATACAATTTATCTATATATATTTTTAGCTTCAGGAATTCGGAAAAAGCAACGTAACCGCGCGCACTTGCACTCGTACGAGTGTGGCACACAAAGCGCGCTTTCAACTCGGCAGTTTCAAACAAATTGAACGACCTTAAGATACTGTCAGATACAAGACCACTAAAATACTGCTGCAAATTATGCTGCCGTGCTGTGCCGCACGTTATATCGATCGGGCGGACCACGAAAATACTTTTGAAAAAGTCAACGCGTGGTTTTAATTTTAGAATCTGACAACAAGAAAAAATTCGCGTAACGTGTGTGTGCCGCAATTCTATTAAAATACCGAGTTCCGAGATAGTAAAATTCAAAAAGAACGGAACCATTCCCACATACCTTTCAACCGCAATCATCGTCCATTGTGTGCGTATCTCTTTCATCTTTTTGTGACATGGCGTGTATCTATGATGCACGATTGCATAAATTGAAAGACACCGAAAGTTTTTCAATAGTTGCTCATCTTTTTTTTTCGCATCAAAGCTTTGCAGCGTTTTTATTTCGGTCATACCTCAGCGGTCTTTGACTCGTAAAATACAAGGGGAAACCTCAATACTCATCCGGACGTTTCAAATAATTTTGTTATTTTTATGCGGATTTAAAAAAAAGAAGACGAAAATATTTCAAAATTTATTTTCGACGCTTCCCCAGCTTTATTCAATTTTGATTCAACAAAAACGACAGCAAATTTCAGGCCATTTGTTGAATGGGTGTGTAAGCGATTTGACAAATTGCATCGCTTTGTATCCGCCGATTTGGGGAGGGAATCCATGCGAGTATCTCGACTCTCGAGTTGATTTTTGTCGATAAAGCCGCATCGTAGAAAAATTGCGGACCATATCAACGTTATTATTGTTGTTTTTGGTTGCAGGAGAGGTGGAGGTACATTTTATTGGCCTTCGCTGGGGAAAAGGCGGTCGCGGTGGTGATCGGGTGTGAGAATGTTTGCATGAATATTTTAGTCGCCCCGCAATTGACAACCGAATGACTTACAAATCGAAGTTGACGTTGCTCGATGTACTGCCACCGAATTGTAAGTGAAAGTTTTGGGTCATGAGTTGAGTATGTCAGAGCGGTGTGCACGGGAAGGAAGGGTGTCAGTTGTGATTCGCTTTGGCAATTTGTTTATTTTTGGCATTGAGTGATATTTGCATTATGTTGGTCATACGTTCAGATGTCATGAACTAAATATATACGATTCATGGAAAGGAAAACAGTAATTTTGATTTTTGAAGATTGTTTACTTTTCATGATAATTTGGATAAACGAGATTTCGCCATTTTTTAGGTCAAATTCGATTAACTTGCGCAAGATGTTAGATGGCAAGACGATTAAAAGATTATCTGGGCTTAAGCTGGCGTAAAATAAGCTGGCGTAAAATCGACTTAAGTTAAAGCAAAGCCAAACATTAAAAACTCTAGTTTGCTTTTTCTGTTGATTTTTATGGAGGGGAACTCGACAAATCAAGTCAAGAATTTTTTGTCTGAGAATCTACTAAGTTGACATTTCGACTTTGTGACATAAAAGTGACACTCCTGACCAATCTAGTTTTTATGTCCAAACCAATCTAGTTGACTCAAGACGACTAAACATTTGAATGTGTTCATTCAATTTCAATGGAATCGCAAGATTGCTTAAGCTAGATTAAGCTTATCTTTTATGCCACGTTTTTTCGCTTTAACCGCTGATTGTCTCGAATGCGTTTATGATGGGACTAGTGATTTTCTGTTTTCCATATTTACCCATTATATTTTTATAACTAACTTAATGCTTATTGGAAGAGGTTATGGTTCACCGTCGCAAATGTAAATAAGTAACGAAGTGAGTAGAGTGCTTGGAGTTATTCCCATCGGTTCAAAACCAGTGCTGCCACTCAGAAATTAGGTCTCGTAACAGAAAATTGGAAAGCCTATCAAAAGCACTTCAAATTGCTTCTTAAGAGCCGCTTTAAAAGGTTAGACCTAGACCTCGTTGAATTTATGCGTAGGTATATCTGACATGTGTTGTGGGAAAACAACTCTCGAAAACGAAACCGTTGAAACATTTTAAGTAAGGCGCGCATTGAAGTAGTAGGTATTGGAATGGTGCGTGATTGGTGAATATTTGGCGTGGCGACGGAATAGCAAACGAAGTGGTATGAATGTGATTTAATGCGCACTGAAGTGGCAAACAACGTATGGGGCCACCTATTTATCAGTTCTTAAAATATGTTCCTCAAAAGATGAAGATTCTCTTTTATTTGTACAACTTGTTAACATAATAGTAAAAAATCTAAAAAAGGAGTAGAAGAAAAAACATTATTGAGTTCATCCGCTCTCTGGCAGAAAAATAAAGCAATTCGAATTTCTAACCTTTATAAAAAGAATTTGAACTTGGACGACCGACAATTTAAACTTTATACTTGGTCGTCTCGCATGTCTTTAGTTTCCATGTACCTAAACAAAAATACGCAGTTGCAATGCCAAAATCCACGTCGTTACCAGCCTCTACAATATGATATGCCCCTACAAGCGATATACCTCTACATATCCACGGCGTCACTAGCCACTCGAAAACTTAACTTTAAGATTAAACAGACTGACATCACGCCACCTGTAAAATAACACGTCAACCCTACTTCGCTTTGATGTACGCGTCTTTATTTGTTTACATAGTATTTTTCGACTCCACCTGCCATTTGGTCACCACGCCACCGCCATGTGACTTGCTGGTTACTTTAGTGCGGGCGTTGCCTTAAATAGAATCAATCTCTATTATTAGCGAGTTGGAACTCACTAAACTAACAGAACTAATTGAACTAAATAGGAAGACATCTCAATCAATTTATAGATCAGCTTTATTTAAATGAATCCTGAATATTTCTGCCTTCACTTCATTATGATTAGACTTGACTGTTGACTGTCTTCTGTGCTGCGGGCAAGTTGGTAGGTACTAATCCTTTCCCCGTTTCTTTTATAATTTGTAGTCCATCTGCTACCGTTGTGAAAGATAGTCCCTCAGTTTCTTGTAAGGTTAGTTGTGATCCGAACATGTTCTAGATTTTAAAATTGTGGGCCATGACAATATTTCGGATCGACTATCATCTGTTTGCTTTATAGTCAAAAGCATATTCCACGAACATAACTTAACACACGATTCCTGGCAACTCCATTTTCCAGGAGTCGAATCGTTAATTTCTGTGTCGTATGTAAAATTGTCATGTTAAACGCATGTCTCCAACTAGAATTCCAAGACGAGCTATGGAATCCGTTAGGCAAGCGTCCTCTAGATAGACCAAGGATAAAATGCTTAGATCAAGTCCATAATTTCTCCTCTAATCGTATAGGGAATAGGGATTGCCCTTGATGATTTAAAGTCGATGGCGGAGAGCGATGGAACCTACACACCCGATCCACTTAATGGATAAGCGGCCCATAGAAAATGAATGAATGAAAATTGATTGATTTTAAAATTGACAAATGATCGTTCACGGAGAGGCGATTCGACTCCAGGGCCCAGATCACGTAAAATAAAAACGATCGAACGACGTCGTTTCGATACTAGCAGTTTCTGTCTATTGTCACAGACATAATAATAGACCGCCATTCCAGTCCGACTGGACCAAGCTTAAATATGCCAGTATCTATCTATAAAAAAGCATGTCAATCATGAGGTCTTCTAATCGTTTCCGTTGATTCTACATGCGATGAGGTGACAAACATAGATTTCCTATACACAACAAAGGCATGCATATTCAACTGGATAAATTGCAAAAGCGTGCTGCATCTTTCATTTGGTCATTAATCACAAAAAAATGAACAAATAGTTCTGCCCTTAACCGATATTTATGGATAATTTCTATTTTGACTCCCAAATGACTCATATCGACATCCCCCTTCGGTTTGTAATTCTAAACCATTATCTAAAAATACACATGTCTCGCCGAGCCGATTGTAATGTCACGACCCAAGCCAGCTGCAAAAAGCTCATATTATGATTCAACATAAACCATATACACACATACGATAATTACCATAAATAGCACATGTCTGGACTCTGGATCGTTAAACTTTGAAACAAAGCCAAACAAAAGAGACTCGAGCAAAATACAAAAATTTAAAATTTAAGCCATGATGCCATCAATGAGCCATCGTACTCGACATTACAAAATGTTTTCACATCTGTTATGGCATAGGCGCCATGCCGTCCCTTATCCATAATTCGAATCCATGAGAATGAGAAGCGCTGCTATATACGGTCTCGCACCGTTTGATGGATTCGTAGCAAAACGTAAACTCACTTATAAATTCCAAATACGTTGTGGCGACCAATAGCCGCACTAGTGTCACATTTCACTTAAAGGCTATACAAATAGCCATTACACTCGTACGCCATGGTATGTTATAGCTTCGACAGCAAACCGCCACCCCCTCTAAGTCTAATGATCCCTTAAATCAATCAGAATCGCTCTGTTCTGTATATTTATATGTATGGCGTCTAACCTAACCCAGTTTTGACGAACTTGTGTGAATATTTGACGTTAGATTCCGTGGAAACAACGCGAACAAGGTTTTAAATATTCTACAAGTGCATGTAGAGACGCTCTTTGGGATCACCTAACCCTAATCGAAAATTTGGCGCACGTACACGGGGTAATTGAATTATAATTAACTGCATATTAGTTGGGTAATGTGGTGCTGGCGTGTTAAAACTTTGTGCAACAACATCGACTGATAATCACTGCACAGAGATACACAGAGAACGACGGGGATGTGTATACCAGATAGGGATACATGCGAAGATACACTTTTAATCATATGGTGGTGGCATAGTTGCCCTGAATTAAGCTTAATTTGCATTTAACAGTGCACTGGATACAGTACTTAGTTACGACATCGACATCCATTAACTCTATCGACTCCCAATTGAGTTGTTGTCGGTGGAAAGTATCGCAACAAGAAGGCGAACTTATATCCCTATATCCGGTGGCAAAATCTAATTGTATAGTTTCAGGAAGTAATTTACCCCAAGTGTGCTAAGTAGTTTCCTCTGTATCAATCGATACTCCGTATATGGTAATAGATACAAAAGAAAAACTTATCAAACTGATTACCCGCCAAGAACCATGCTGTGGGTGTGACTAATTGAGTTGATCGCTGCTGGCAGATTTTTCCTTATTTCCCAGCGTAATCGATATACGAATGCTTGAGACTTGAGTTGTGTGTTTTAGATATGTTTATGAACATAATAATCCGATTAAATGCAAATAGAGCGTGAAATTGCCATTAAGACAAAAAGAGCAGGGCACAACCATAAACAAAATGAACTGCGCAGCAAATTGACATTTCTGATTGAAAGAGATACACTCAACTCGTATAGTGTATACGTACGTGATCGTGTTGACTTTTAAGGTGCGCTCTAAGTGTGTACTTAAGCTTATAACATGAGAACATACTGATAAAATGCTTCGGCCTTAAGTGTGGCGAATTCTTCGAACACAAAATGAGTGTAGGTACTGAGGGTATTTGCACTCTAATACCAATAAAAACTGTTAAACGTTTTAAAAGTTAAGAGGGGAAAAATTTAAGGAAAAAAATTATGAGAAGTTGTGTACAAATTACTCAACTGCTTCAAACCAATTATTTCTTGATCTACCTACTGAAGATTTTCGGTGAATGATCTGAAAATGAGATAAAAACTAAACAAAAAGGCAGTAGGAAACTATGTTTGATCTTGGAAAGAGTTTTTTTTAATGCGCCAAGAGATGTTTCCTTAAAAAAAGAAGTTTCTTACATTTAGAATTATTTTCTTACATTAAGAAATATTTTCTTAAATCAATCAGATTTTGTGCAAACATGTATTTGAAATAGATAGTAATAGCAATAGCCAAAATAAGTTAATTTCTGCTGCCGTCAAAAACTAATTGCTTAAATTAAGAAGATGATTCCATCTGGGTTACTCGTATCTTCATGCATCCATTGTATTTGTTTACTTATCGGACTCCTCAGACCCTGTAGCCTTGCGCCCTTTGTGATCAAAGGCACTTTGCTTTGTTTAGATATTCAATACTTAAAACAAATTTGTTTCAGGCATAATTTAAAAACCACATTCTTAAAATAATTCCGCAACAGTATTGAAACAAGTAGCTTAAGCTAAAAATAATCTCAAAGGTACATTTTTACTATTGTTGTTTAATAAGAATTTCCAACTCAATTTAAGGTGGCTTCTCGTTCATTCTCATTCCCGTCGTTTTCGAGCTTAATTTAAGTTAACAATGGTCCAAAACGTAGCATATGTATTCTTAAAAAAAAATTGTTTTTGGCTTATTTTAAGAACAACATTCTAAAAACCAACTCAACAGTATTGAAGACGATTTTTAAGCTTATTAAAAATGATATTTTTGTACTTGGGATAAGATTTTCCAAAATTTCCAGACTTTCGTCAACGAATAGGCTTGAAATATCACTGATATTATTGATTTTAGCTCGTGTTTTTTTGAGTGTACTCTGTCCTTCAAGCCATTTTTTTTTAAGATAGGACATCCGTATTGACATCTGCACTGCCTTCACATATCCGCCTCTGGCCAAGTGTATAAAACTATAAAGAAGTAACATGAAATCACATGGTAGTCACATAATAGTCACATGAAGAACAATGTGTGTTTGAAATACATAGTTTCAAGAGATTTACTCTTAAATTGCACATTGCGCGCCTTTGTTCTCCAACGTCACGCGACACCGTTTTAGTTTGTTCGCCGCTAAGTTGTTCTTCGCCATCTATACAGCTCATGACGGTGAATACTACGAGAATGATATGCGGCAATGATCGTAAAGTCGATGGAATGGTGGTCGGTGGTGCCGTGAAATAACGCCAAGTGAAATAAGGCCAACTTCTCAAAGTTGGCCTTATTACGTTTTTCAAAAGTGTAATAAAGCCAACTTTCAACAGTTGGCTTTATTTCACTTCGACAAAGTGCAATAACGCCAAGTTGGTGTTATTGCGCTTTCCAAATATGAATTTGGTTTAATTTCACTTTAGGTGAGTGAAATAAGGCCAACTGCGCGAATTTAAAGGTATTATTTTCTAAAATTCAAAAATGCTTTTAACATTCATATTAAAATTGAATCAGCACAAGTAATGTCAAACGATTTTTTTTTTTTTTTTGAATTTGAGAAAATAATAGTTTTAAATTCCTACACAACTTTTCATTGCATTCAAATTTATACAGTTGTTCTATTTCTGAAATGTACAAAAATTTATTATTTAAATTTTGGGAACCTTTTTTAATTTTTCTAATTCATTCAAGATGATGTATATAACCCAAGACATCACAAAGAAACCGTTGGCTTTCTTTTTTTTCCTAAAGCGTCTTCAATTAGCTTTAAATGCATTTCTTGGCTAGTTTTAAAGATCTGCAAGGCAAGCAGACTACAGTCAAAATCGGTTATAACGACCTTCAAGGGACTAGCGAATTTGGTCGTTATAAGCGATAGGTCGCTGTAACCGATATCAAGGTATACACATGTGAATTAATCTGTTTTCAAGTAGAGGTCCTTTTTTTCATAATTCTTATTTGTTCTTGACATACATACATGCGAGTATAACAGCTGCGTCGATTTTAGTCGTTGTAACCAATATTTTATTTCAAGAAAAGGAAAAAATCTGTCGTTGTAAGCGATGTCGTTGTAAACGATTTGTTATTCAATGGGATTATAATGGAGCTCAGTCAGGACCTAAAAATTTGGTCGTTATAACCGATTCGTCTTTATAACCGATGCATGTCGTTGTAAGCGATTTTGACTGTATTTTAAATGGTAGATCCTGGCACACTGCACAATAGGAGTGATCAACTTGGGCATGTAAATAAACCAAAGGCGCAGCCAGGAAATGATTGCGAAGGGGAGGATCAATTTTTAATGAACCTAAATGCGTAGCTAAAAAAATTTTTGAGCAAAGGAGGATCGATTTGGGGTGTGAAAATTAAAAATTCGCGCGAATTTTTAATTTTCACACCCCAAATCGATCCTCCTTTGCTCAAAAATTTTTTTGGCTTCGCCTTTAGATTTTTCTTACGCAAAAGTTTATCCCTCATATGGTGGTGTGTTCCAGGATTTGCCTTGCAGGAAAGCCACCGTAATAACGGTTTCTTTGTGATGCCTTGGGTGAAATGCATCATCTTGAATGAATTAGAAAAATGAAAAAGGGTCCCCAAAGTTTAAATATTCCCAATTCAGCAACAAAAATTAGCTTAATGTTTTCAATAGCTCATTTAGTTTTGTGTACATGACATTTCTCATAGAAATTCGCCCAAATTTTAATTTTTTAAAATAAAGTAAAAATTTAAATACCTAGCTTAGCTATCTAATTTTTAAATTTTAACTTCAGTTCATTAGAAAATTCGTGGCCGATTAGTATTAATTCAAACGGTATGTACAAGATTTTGTTATGGAAAAATAACATTTGCTCTTAGTGGGCTCTCACATTGAGGCAACAATCAATAAGCAACTGGCAATAGGAAACACGCAAAATTATCGCTCACAATTATTTTACTTTGAATTAAATTAGAGGTCTCACATCAATGCTACTAAATATCGTTCGAACGAAAAATGTTGCTGATTGCTTATTGGCAGTTGCTATAGCAACTATAGTTGCTTATTGCTTGTTGCCTCAATCTGAGAGCCGCCTTATATCTCAAAACAATTTGGCTTTATGTTACTTTGCGAAATGCTAGAATTTGGTCTTATACGTCACCGCACCCATTTATGCTACCAATAAAATTGGTGGACTTATGCTATGTCACTTAAAAAAAATATATTAAGGACTTATGTCCCGTGGAGTTATGTCCCTGCGCCGATGTTTCCTTCTTGTCAAGCTTTCACTTGCTAATCAAAGGACCTCAATTCTTACTTTAAAACTATTACCATGCCGATTTATAGAACGCTAAATTCTTCTGTGATCTTAGAAACAGGTTACTGTCTAGTACAAATTCAATAGTTTTGTTTGAAGTTGGTCTTATTGCGGTTTAGCAAAGTGAAATACGACCAACTTGGTCTTATTACTCAAATTTTGTTGGCGTTATTACACTTGGTCAAAGTGAAATAAGACCAACTGTTGAAAGTTGGCCTTATTACACTTTTGCATAGCGAAATAAGGCCAATTTCTAAAAGTTGGCCTTATTGCACTTGGCGTTATTTCATGGCACCGTGGTCGGTCTCGACTTGAAGTTCATTCGTTTTTCTCAGGATTTGTGTAAAAATTTAGTCTACGTCTACTATATTGACCTGCAAGGCCCGAAGTACACTGCTAGAGATTAGTGTCTTAGGGGATGGTTTGAAACGTTCAGAGAATGCATATCCCTCCAATATGCCACGAAAGTTCTTGAAAGATACATGATCGCCCTTTCTGTAGATGGGGCATACGGAACTGATCCATCTTTCTCCCACACATGCTTGGTTGCTAATTTGGTACATACGCTCTATCAAAATATTTCAAAAGCTCCGCTGGCAAGCCATAGAAGCTTACGGTATCGTTTTTCCAGAGGTTGTATACCAGCTAAGCCAACCTCTTCTATACTGGTTTCTTTCTCTATATTAAAAGAGTTAGGGCCTTATTGTGATTGTCGATCAGCGATCGTCACGACATTTATCGATTGCGTCGATTGATTTTAGCTTTTCGTACGCACAAAATTTTTTCACTTCCAAGAGAAAGCATCGACCAGACATTTGTAATCGACTACAAGCGACTGTCAAATCGACAAATATCAATCGCAATCGACAATCACAGTTGCCGATCGATCGACAGTTGTCGATCAACGATCATCTATCGACACTCACAATAGGGGCCTTAATGTTCTTGTCTTAAAGCCACCGGCCGGTTACATGGCTTTCTTTTAACACTCTTGATGTTGTTTCCACCGCGAGAATCTTCGATCTCCTTGAGCTGGTAGTGGTAGACTGTGTATGTGTAGGCCCTTGTCCTGGGTCGACCGCCTTACCTCGCTGACCTTGTTTTGCGCTGGGGCGTTTTTACGTGTGTAACTTCTGATGTCACACTTTTCCGGTATTCGCCTTTTTCTCTGGTAACCTAAGGTGGTTTCGGCTGCCTTTTTCTGATGCCGCGAAACTGGGACCGTGCTCAGAATCCCACCTACGAATTTATTCTTCTGCGATGCTCAAATCTTCTAATTATCAATGCAAGCTAGAGAGCACCGTCCTTCGGCGTCGTTCGTGTATAATTTGCAAGTTCTTCTTCATCTGAGCGCTATGCCACTTTTTACCATCTTAAGGGATTTAGACTTTTAGAGGTTGTTGTAAGAAATTCCGGAAAAAGTATCTATTAAGTGGTAAATTTCAAAATGTTGTTCAAAAAACATTCAATGTAGTTAGAAAAATGTCAATGACATTTATATGCTGAAATTAAGATGATGAAATTCAGATAAAATATTCAATTCGATTTTAAGCCCCGATGCATGGGCCTGTGCATTGTGTGACTGCCTTAAACTTCTAAGTTGTTCTAAGAAAATCGTACTTTGTGATATCTTTTGGCGATTGTATACGCTTTATTGGCATACTCCCAGCTATAAGTCGCCGTATATTAAATCTCATAAATCTTCTCATTTCGCATGCCAAATGTAGATGTATCTGAATTCTGAATGCTTCCAAATCCTACGTAACCATTTCTAACACACACTTAACACAATCATCAAATATTTATTCCCTTACACAAATGGATCCATAAAACAAGTGGTCAATGCCAACTTAAGGAAACGATAACAAACATTAAAACCACTCATACAATGGTTTTGGGTTGAACAAGTGTATCGCCAACTCCAACAAAGTCCCCACTCAAAAGTTTCCCTTTTGTTAGCAAAGCACATAAAACATGGTCCGCATACCAAACCCCCTCAGGACAACAAAATATTTTCACACGCTACAGCCATCTTAAAGTGTAGCTGAACTACAGCCCTCCACCACCACCACCACCACCACCACCCTCGCTTCGCCAACAACCAACAACGAACAACAAACAATACATCAGATAAGGAACTCTCGTAAAAGACGAACATATCGTAAAATTGCATTAGTGGCATAAAGTCGAAACGACTTACTTATACGCTCGTATTTAGGTACGCTGTACGCGCAGTCATACCAACACATCTCTCAGTGGGTCATGTCAGAGCTCATCTGGGTGCTCCTCGAGATCGAGACACCACCCCAACAACGTCATATACTCTGTCTCGTCCCGTTGAGTTTATTAACTTTATGACTTTCGAGGGGTAGATTTGAAGAATCCCTTTCGCACATGAGATATGGATTTTCTACAAGAGATACATTCGAAGATATACAAACACAACACATCCAATGGGGTGCAATGAACGCTGCCATGGTGCAAAGACCGAATCTATTTGAGGTGATTTATCGACTGGACACGCACCCAGAGAACATAAGGTACGTGTGCACAAAATGTTTACCCGTAGATACAGACGACTTCGCACTCGATGACCATAGCTGTGTACGAGCGAGTTATATGCTCCATACCTACGTGAGGCAGCTTTTACAAACGAACCGATTTCTTTTATTTATGTTTTTATGTGGTAAATTTATTTTTAATTTGTCGACGACATGGACGTCCCTTTTTTTGTCATTAAACCCTAAAATCGACCGACAGACAGGCCACCGAGAGTCGAGCTACTTCACTCCACCCCATCCCAGTGCGCCCATCTATTTATGTAAATTTTTATCCCAAGGATTGCGCGATGCTGCTGGGCTGCGCTGCTTGCTTCTGCGAGAGTATTTCTGTGTGCGGTTTCCTGTATTTTATTTTATTTTTATTTTTGCACGAAAAATACGATTTAATGTCTTGCTGCAATTAAAATATAAAATTGCTGGGGGATTTCGCGCGTCTATATGTATCTACGTGTACACATACACAACACCATCGAGTGAGGTTTTTAATCTTATTTCGTATGGCCGGAGCTTGCCTCGTTTTTATTGCCATTACAAGTGAAACTGAAACAAGTACTGAACGTGCGGTTGTCTGATGTGCGGTTGGTCATCATCGCCAAGGAATAATGGTCAATGGAAACAGGGTACATTTTTATGGGATACATTATGATTTTATTAACGCTGTTGTGTAATTACTGTAACTGTATCTGCGGGTTAAGTAACGTGACACGTTTGTTTGAGCTGCGGCTGGCCCAGCACAGCACACTTACACGTTGACAATGCGTGAATTTAATAAGAGCAAGCTTTTGGCGCAAATGTGGCCTACAATCTGAGTTAACCTCTTTTTGATATGGCAAATACGAAATGAGGTGAACTGCTGCTGTTGACCAACACCAGATTGCTGTACCAGGAACATGCAGCCCGAGGGCAACTTCTGAATGAATATGGGTGAATGTAAATTTTAAGCCGTGAAAGAGTAGTACTTTTGGTGTCATTAAGTCAACAGAAATAACCTCGCGGGATTTATAAAACAAAAACGTATTTTCACTGCGTGGTCCAGTTGCAATGGTATAAGTGTTTGTATATGGCACAGTCGTTGAAGCGATGTTAACTCGTGGTATTTGCTAAAGGGCATTTGACTTCGAAATACAATACATACTTACTTGCCCCAAAGGGATATGGTCAGATGAATGGTTAGAGGTAATAAGCGGGAATTACGACTTTGGAATTGACTGCTTATACGATTCTGAATGTACTTTTTAAGCACTCAGATACAACTACTGCCTATGGTCCATTATACCTACTACATACCAGAATGATGTCTGCCTTTAACTCTAGAGTTTCTTTTTTGGTCGAATAAAGATGAATAGAATGAAAAAAATCGCAGAATTTGCAGATTCTAGATTCGCTTACCCCGATCACGTCTGCGTCCGCGGTCCGCGAAGATACCAGACGGTTGTATGAGGGATAGAAAGATAGCTGCAGATTTCTTACAGACATCCGGTCATAAGTGTTAATCTGGATTCGGTGCAGTTGAGCCATCGACGGGTGTGTTCAATCGTCAATGGAACTTGTAACCACATATGTTGGCCGCAAGTTCAGCGTATATTCGGTTCCTCTGAAACCTCCTGTGAACCTTTGTCTGACAAGTTTGTCGGCGATTTTTCTCCCTTTTATTTGCCAGTGGAAAGCTGGAACCCAGACAAGTCTCAAACTATTAGGTCTCGCGACCAATTTTAGGGAGATTAAACACGTACTTCCAAGTGGCTAACCAGCGCCTTAGGTGCAACATGCCTTTCACATCCTTAGTGCTAGGCCACACATGCCTCGCCCCATGAAAGTTCGGTCGGGCGAGACAGGCATATTTTGAAGTTAGTTGAGAAAAGAAGAGTAGATTACACCGAAAATCCCTTCTCTTTTCTACTCACTTAAAATCGGCCTGTCTCGTTCGACACGACTTTCATTTGCAAAGGTATGTGTGGCCCAGTACTATATTTCATTTCATCCACTTCTTTTTCACAAAAGAGCACATGGTCATAAGGTTTGCATTTAGCTCTGCCGGAAAGACAGAAGCATGTCTTCCCAGCGAGAAATGAAGTCGGCTGTTTTCTGTTTCTATATGAAGACCCCTCATAGGACCCGTGATTAGATTCGAGCTGGTAAAACCGATAGCGCTTTACAATTTGGCAAAAAAGCAATACCTAACACATTTACGTTCAAGTCTATTCCACAAAACAACTGATGCATATAAGATTAGAGGTCTTATCATCGCCATATGAATCCAGAGGACCTTTTATGGTGGTAAAGTGCAAGTCTCCAAGAAAAAGGGGCACAGCTTCTCTACCATGGAAACACGGTTCGCTGGCAGCCTGGACGATCTATCTCTACAAGATTTTAGAAGATTCACCAGCCTCGATGTCGATGGCTTCTGGGTGAAAATTCCAAACTTGGAAACTCGTTTTCTATATGTACCTACATATTTCCAAAGTACTATACAACTTATTTAAAGGCAGAACTAACGCCTATAAGAAAAATTTAATGCAGTAAGCAGAGCATGCACTATTACAGGGGAAACAAAACGTCGCCTTGGGGATGGCCTGGTTAAGATTTCACCTATTATGACATATTTATCGGATTCATCCTCCACATGCAGTGCTAAGTTTTCGGGCAAAGTGAATAGACGTTTCAATAACATCCTGCCCTCTATCACAGCTGCGTATGCTTTTGAAAGTATAGCGTTGTCAAAATCGTTCAATATGTCGACGAAGATACTTCCAGTCGTACCAACCAGGCTTTGCCTATCTTTAAGGAAAGGAATCTTGCATCTCACAGAAAGTGGGGCTTAAAAAAATAATCAGGCGCACATACAGCTATACCAGCCCTTCCATTGCTTTTCAGCGGTACGAGTGATCCGCCGAAAGGCCATGCTACGCAATTGTTTCAAAGAAATAGCGATTTACAACCATTATTATTTGTTTGACCTACTATTACGCGCACGCTCATGTGCGAATCATAATTGTGACTTATAATAGTGTGCGTTACCATATACGAGTGTAGTTCTATCAGAAAATCTACTTTTTTGGATAAGTACATCCAGTTCCTATGAATTGGTACAAGGTCTTAAATATTGACAACCAGCAGATACTGGATTTGGCCACACGTTGGGCGCCAATTCATTGACCACTGAAACTTTAATTTGAAAAAATTGATTGCTTGAAATGGGTCATTTTTGTGAAGTTGTTGACTTCTAAAATACCAAAATTAAAGAATTTGTTAAGATCGACCTATGAAAGGGCTTCTGCAACATTTCAAAAAAGGTTTAATTTATATCATAGGTATACACTGATTTACTCAAGAAATATATACAACCTGCAAGACTGCAAAAACAGAAACGTATTTGTCAGACGAAGAGGAACACGATCACTAACAATAGATATGACACAACTACCCACTATAGTGTTAAATGCGCTCATTCGCCTTTATCTCCCTAAATAAATAAAGCAACTAAGACGCTTCCAAGTATCATAATAAAAAATAGCATCACATTCTGTGATGGACTCATCACATCTTTCTTCGAAACGCGTTACTAATAAAATGAAAAATCGCAAAATAATCATCCCGCTGGTATAGATAATTTTCTCCGCAATACCATCCATCATTTTGATCGTCTTGTAAACGATCATTTAAAACCGACCTTAAACCAGCCTCGCTTCCCCTCCCCCCGCCCCGGCCGTCCCGCTCTACCCACACGTCTACAGGCATTCCTCGAGAATGTGCAATCAAATTATGACTTAACGCCATTAAGAAACATAAACAAGAGCACATAGCGACTTGTCTTGTTATAGAGATAGAGCAGCGCACAACTAGCAAGAGCAACCCCATGAGCACACAAAGGCAAAAACGATTTACAAACGATCAATAAGAAAAATGTTTATCACTACATATCCAGGGGTCCACAGCCACACCCACCTATACAAGATGCAGACGACACGAGCATACTATTCGAGAGATGAGCATTTCATTTTCAAAACATTTTGTTTTCAGTTTTAGTTATTTTTTTGTATCTTGATTTTATTATAAACAAATGTTCCGAAAATAGCTCCGAAACATGTATATAGACACATGCTGGTTGTTGCTACTGCAGTGCGCCCATACAATGTAACCAGAGTATAATCAATTTAAGATTTTGTTATGGTTTTAATGAGCACTAAACACATTGACCTTTTGATAACATTTAGCCCTAGAAATATGTAAGTTGTTACTGATATTGGATTTAGATCGGATTTCAAAATGTCATTTCCACTTACCAATTTAATTGAATTTCGAAATTCAGCTGATAAATTCGTGTGGCAATTACGCGCTTCCGACTGTGAGTAATCCAATTAGAGGTGATCTCAGCGATCTGTCAGTGCCTCTTGGTCATCAGATATAGTAATTATTATCAATTTTAATTCTAAGGTCAGTTTGGTTAAATGGTATAATTTTTATATTGCGAAAAAGCACAGCCTATACGAGAAACGAGACGAGTTCAGCAAACGATTAAGAGCTGTGTTCATGAACTGGCGATTTATTTCATGAGAGGGTAATGAGAGAAGTGTTCTACTTGGCGTTGGCTTTTTTTTTTGTTGGTTGTTGTTCCTCTTCTTTGGAATTCATTTTTACCGCCAAGTTGCTTAAGAGATGAGGAGGAAAAAGTCGGTTTTCGCGTGGGTCTTGCGTCGTTAAATAACAAACAGAGATCTAGATTTTTAAATTGATGAACGTTTATATAAAAGAAAAACCACGGCACATCTTTGTTGCGCTCATTTTAAAAAGCAACGACCGATGGCTTATTTCCAAAATAAAAGCGCGATCGCTTTTTATGGTGGACTTGCGTATTTTTGTATTTCCAAAAACGATAGCTGTTTAGGTGACATATTATTTGCGAATCAAAAATTAACTTAATTCTTGTGACGAGAAGAAGCAGTTAAACTTTTGGAGAAATAAATGGCAAATTGGAAGTCAGAATGAAATAAAAACTGGAATTCACTGGAAATATCAGTTCGATTTTGAGAATATGCAAAATCGAAGACGGTCTACATAGAGGTATCCATTACAATACGATCCGCCGCACATATGGGAATAGATAACCCCCTAGTTGGGACTTATAGATAATCTATTCAAACGAAAATTTAATAAAAGCAACTCCTTAATAGTGGCTCCCGACGCACGTTCCGAGCTAGGGTGAAAAAAAATGACCAGACTGACAGATACAATTATTTTGATTTGAAATCAGTGACATGAATAAATTCCCTTTCAGTTAAAAGTTTGAAGTTTATGTAGCTTCAAAGGGAGGAAAATATTGAATTGAATTTGCTTAAGCCCACTATCATACTCGGGCTTAATTTTAGCGACCACACTTCTCTCCACAGCACAGATAAATGCTCGCTAAATTCATTGTACAGGATATAGATGGCCATGGGACACACACCCACCCACTTACATCGATTATCAAGTATTCCACGAAATAGTCAATTCAAAATTTGTTTTGTTTCGGAAAAGACAAAAAACGCCGATTTAATGCACCAAACAATTCTTTCGCGAGCTAAATCAGTGGAGACATTTTCTGGGCCGATTATAACAAAATTGTACGTAGTAAATACGTATAACACACAATATACAGTGAGCGTCAAAAGTGAGTAAACACTAATGAAGTTTTGATTTGACTTTGAAGCTAGCGTAACGGGTACAGTAGTTGGCACCCATAAGGAAATTTTGACTTTAAGCAAGCGTAGATTTGTTATTTTAAACGCGATTTTAAAATGTTATACATTTATATATTCCTTAAGGAATTCTCTTTTTACTAAAAATTAAAAATTTCGAGTTTAGTTGTTTCAAGTTGGAATTAAATGAATTATAAAAAATGTCTCTCAAAACCTACAGTAGTTGGCACCCCGGTACAGTAGTTGGTATCCTACGGAACTACAGTAGTTGGCACCCAAAAATTATGATAAAATAGTACCTACCGATTTATTGAAATGCATTTGACGCTCTTTTATTTGAAATTAATGAAACACAATATAAATCCATTTGTTTTAAATACAGAAAGAAAATAAATTAAAATTAATTTTATTTAAAAAATAACAAGAATGCGACGCTTTTATAGGTTTTTATTTAAAGAAGGAAGAAAGAAAGTATATAATTATAAATCCATTAATGTTAAATATAGAGAAAATAAGTAAATAAAATTAATTGTATTTCACAAATAAGTTATTATTTAAGGATGGATGTTCCCTATCATTTTGGTCTAGGAATTCTTTCACGACACTTAAAACATTTTCCTTTCCCTTTGGAAAACCTTTAAGTTGACAAATCTTTATCCACTCAACAATAGTTACCTCCTCCTCTTTCGTTAAAATTGGAGACGGGGCATGACCGGGTTTCTTAAATATGGTACCAAGGCGAAATTGAAGCGTTGACCTTGGTATATCGTAAATTTGCGAAGCTCTTTTCCTCGAAATCTGTCCGCCTTTTATTTCCGAAAGAGCAAGTTGAAACCGATTCTCATCATACGTAATTTTTTTCTTATTAGGCATTTTCAAAAATCTGAAACAAATAACGTTCGTATACTACAGTTGTTGGCACCATCAAAAGATATTGGCAGTGCCAACTACTGTAGTCTCATATGCGACAGTTATTGGCACCCCCTGCCAATAATTGAAACAATGGCTTTTTTTTTTTGATACAGTTATTGGCACCCCTCTTATTTAATACATTAGCAAATAATTTGAATATTTAAACTTAAATTAATAAAATTTAACATACCGCCAATTAATATAGCTAAAGTTTTTGTACTTATTTTAAGGATTTCAGAAAAAGTCTGTACTTACCAAATTGGAAGTCCTTATGAAAATTAACAATATTTCGCACTAAAACAAATTTCACTGACAGGTGTTTACACTTTGATTTATGTATATCGACTGAAAAGTGCCTTTAATATAAGAACTACTGGAAAATATTACAAATTTATTATATTATTGGAAAAAACAAAATCTTTATCGAAAAAAGTAACTGGAACAGAGCAAATCGCTATTGAACAGAGGGGTGCCAACTACTGTATCAAAAAAAAGGGGTGCCAACTACTGTACCCGTTACGCTATTTTTTTCCAAATTCCTATAAAGTATTTTATGTTGTCGAAATGAAATACGTTTTGTTTTTTGTTATTTTTACAGATTTCTGGTTTTAAAGAACTTTTTCAAGACCCTAAAGAAAACTGAAAAGAGCATTGGCGTTTACTCACTTTTGACGCTCACTGTACATACCTACCCGATTGACATTTAGTGTGTCCCGCATCTATATGAAACTAAGAATATAGCGTGCGGACCGCGAACAGGATACCTACTACTTTGCTAAACTGCCTCGCTAAATTTTATCTCTGTAGACATTTTTGTATGAGAGATAAAATTTAGCGCGAGCAGGATACTGGGCTTTAAACTAAAAAATTATCTAAATTTATACGATTTTAAATAAATAGACACCAAAGCGTTCATAAACAACAAGTAGGTAGTAGTAGATTTCTTAACAGCAATACCTAACCAGCATTTATCCGTGGCTTTGCACGCGTTATAGAACTATGTACATTGTGTGCTTTGCTACGATCTCGATAGAATGAAAAAAATGTTACCCATACATACTAAATCTAAAGCAAAATTTCCAAAATCGGGGAAACCGATTTATTTATTTCTTACTAGATGACCCGGTAAACTTCGTACCACCTAAAAGTGATTTGTTTTGTAACTATTTATAAACGATTTTAAACCCAATTAACTTTCCAACTCCAGTTCATTGAAATCGGCAATATTGGGCGCACTGTGTACTCTGTACAGTTTAAGTTTTGTTTGATAATTACATACATGAAACTAATTCACGCCCTTTTGTTCAATTTTGAGAAAATTTCACAGGAATCTTCCCCGGCCAATGCAATGAAAAGTTTAGCTCAATCGTTTCGGTGGTTTTCAAAATATACGATTTTTAATTTTTTTTGTATGGAAGGTGCCAGGCCTCTTTCTCTAATTTTAACCAAACAGTAAAACAGAAACACATTTGGGCCAATAACAAAGATTTTGTCAAAATTTGAGCTCAATCAGATCGGTTAGTTTCGAGATATAAGATTCTTAGTTTTTTTTTGTATGGAGGGTGCCACGGCCATTTGTCAAATTTTGACAGAAACTTCTCTGGGATAATAGAAAAGATGAGTATTCTGTGATATTTCTGTGCTATATGCTTTAAGTTATATATTGTTTTAGTAGTGTTTATTTATTTAGTTATTGTCTTAATTTATTTATTTATTTATTTATTTTTGTGCAATAAGACATTTTAAATGTAATTGTACCAATCTATCTTCAATAAACCGATGATGTTGGGAAATACCGACGAAACATAGGGTGAAAGAATGGAATAATTGTTTTAATATTCGCATTTAAAAATAAAGACCAATAAGCCTAAACTGATCACTACACAAGAAAAACGAACTTGGTCAACAGAAAAATTTCAAAAGATTTTCTCAAATTTTGAGCTTAATCGGACGGTTCCGTGATTTTCGAATTTTGCGATTATTGGTGGTGTATTATTCCCATACAAAATGGAAAATTAAATTTGTTCGACTTTTCATTTGAGGTTTTCCGAATTTTCTTTTTTTCTAAACCACCCCTGAACGTATTAGCCTGAGGAGAATTTTGAATAAAGATCTCGGATCATTCACTTACAAGTACAAGGTCCAATTGACTAAGCAATTGAAGCAAAATGACTACCCGTTTCGTTATCGCTTCTCTGTTTGGGCTTTAGACTTTTAGAGCTTTAAATTGACAACAATTTGCTAAATAAAAAACATCCTTCAGATACGGCGCATTTCCATCTCGGCCGCAATATTGCCATATTTTAGGCTTGGAAAATCCATTCGTAGTCATGGAGAAGTCAATGCACCCTGAACGTATGGGACTGTTAGATTCAATTTTCGCAGTGGAAGAAAGTGAAAAGCGCTACCCAGACTTGTCGGTTTGAGGATAACCAGAAATTGAGGATTTGGGCTTGGGCGAGCTATGGCTCCAGCAAGATCGGTGAGGTAACACAAGCTGCCTAACAAACGATTTATTGCCCACAAAGTTCAATAATTGTGTAAAAAAGTCAAGGACTTGTGATTTGAAGTCGTTGGACTTTTTTTGTGGTGGATCCCATTAATGATCGAAGCTAGAGTCAAGAACAACATTGGTGGAACTATTCGTGAAATAGGGGCCGAAACCATGGTAAATAAAAATGTTTTTGGCGGGATGGCCTACTCTAATCCAGGCATTTGAATGAAATAATAGGTGCAGGGAAATAAGTCCCCGGGAACTAAGTCCACTGAGGAAATTTGTTCCCATCTAGTGGAAAATACCCCTGCTTGGTTTTACTGTCAAATCTCCAGTATGTGCGATATTTTGTGTATTGAAAGGGAAATAAAACCACTCACAGTTTTCGGAATTTATTTCCCACCTTACATGGGAACTAAGTCCACTTCACGAAAGTGGTTTTATTTCCCACTATGTGGGAACTAGGTCCCTCAGTGGACCTAGTTCCCGGGGACTTATTTCCCTGTACCGAAATAATATTACATTGTTAAGAAGAAGGTTTATTCTCTTCAATAAGGCAACAATCTTTAAAACAATTTTGATCAGTGTTTTTTTTTATTGATCTTTTTAAAAAGAATCCAACAAATGGCGCACCCTATTCATAATGTAAATACGTCAAAAACATATATTTTTAAGCCTCATATTAAGTAGTTCCGTTTTTTGAGTTGCCTTTCACTTGAGCAATTTTTTTAACCAACGTTTTTTCTTACCTAAAAACTAAACTTTAAGACAAGTAAATGGGGTGATATTTCCCTTTAATTTCTACTGCTGTATACTGATGCCCAATTTAAGGAAGATATTCAGCAGTTGCAAATTATAACACTCTACCAATTTATTTGTTCTTTAACAAACAACAAAAGGTAAATAGATCCCCAAAAAGTATAGGGTAAAGCACCCTTTCAATTTAAACACATTTCGCACCTGTACCCAATTACCCAAAGCCCTTATTTCGCATGCCAGCTTATCCTCAATAAACAAAAAATTATCACATCTCAATGTAAAGCATTCGAAAAGATTAAAGCATTGTTCGCATCTGTAATCCTCGTCGAGTTGGCTCGGCCCCGGGTGCGGGTCATTTATCAAAAGACATAAATTATTTTCTTGTTACACCCAGTAACATTGTACATTAAATCAAACAGCTTGCCCACTGTGTATGTTCCTATCATGTGTGTACACCATCATAAATCGCGTATTTAATGGAACGAAGCATGTACAGTGTACACGTACACACACTTGCAATGCAAATGTGATTTTAAATCGCAAAAGGAGACAACAACAAAAAAAAATTCGTAATTATACAGTCCGCCATAGATATAAGTTGTAATTCCTAATTATTATAGGCAAACATGCATTCTATTAATGAACGTAATTAATACATATAATCTCAAGCAATTAATATGCGGGACGCATTGTAACTTTTCGTATAGTTGACCATTAGCTTAACAGTGGTGAGGAGAAGTAGTGGGACTCTAACAGAAAAGTGTCAGTGAATTTTTGATCAGCAATAAAAAAAAATGGGCAGAGTACGATGACTTACAGGCGGCGAAAAATAATAACGGAAAGAACAAAAGGTATAAGAAAAATGACTTAAAAATATTATAAAAAAAAAACAGGGCAACACTTGTCTAGTTTTAGCATCCGTGTAAAACTTGTCAAATTGTGCAGAATGATGATGGAGAACGCCCTACAGGTAGGAAACAATCTCACCGAGACATTTGATGTCAAAAAAAGATTTAGACAAGGAGATGCATTTTTTCACAAACCAGAGCCACAATTTTCCAAAATTCTGTAACACTACCTACTTGCATACACTGACGACATTGACATAATTGGCAGAACGCAGCGAGCTGTAACTGGTTCGTTTGCAAGGATTAGCACAAGAGCGACAAAATGGGTTTAGTGGTAAATTAGGGCAAAATAAAATAAACATGCTGTCAACAAGAAGGGACACACAACATCGACGAAACGGATAGAACGCCACGATAGGCAGCTACAATTTCGATCTGGTTAGGAACATTGTCTACCTCGGCTCCACTATAAACTCTGACAATTGCACCACAGCAGAAATCAAACGAAGAGTTAAACTTGCCAACTGCCGTTTCTTTGACCTAAGAAGGCACTGACTAGTAGGGCTTTGTCAAGAAACACTAAGGAGACTCTATATAAGACCCTCATCGGCCTCATCATCCTAGTCCTGCTCTATGGCGCAGCAGACAAGGGCGGATGAAAATCTACTTGGTCTTTTGGAACGCAAAAAATAGTTCAAGTGATTTTCGGTCCCAAACTATTTTCAAATTCCAAAAATTTATAAAAGGAATATATATTACTATGCTGCTACATTTTCATGAGGAATTTCAGTCACAGTGACTTCAAAACTGTAGTGCTGTTTCATTTTAACCTTCGAAAATAAATCAAATTTCGAATTATTCTTTGTAAAGTGGTTTGCAACTCTCTGTATCCCACCTCCCCCCAACCCCCACCAAAAAAAAATTTAGCTACTGGCTAGTTACCACTTTCTGTCCCTAACAAGTTTCCAGTATAAATTTTTTGGTTATTCTTTTGTAGTGAAGAATAAGTAAATAGAGGCCACATCATGTCCATTCTCCACATAAACCTAAAGGCAATAAACGTATATTTACCAAATTTCTAGGCTAAAACTGCCATAAATGTCAAGATAGAGTGTAATTTTTAGATTTGGGTGTTCAGCGCCATCTATCGGAAAACTTGAAAAATTTGCATAAGTTATCTAATGGATACACATATTGTAAATTTCAGCTAAATCGGCCGACTGGTTTTTGAAGTGTCGAAAGAAAGCGTCTGCAATGTTTTCTTTTGTGTGGGAAGTGCCACGCCCCTTTGTCTAATTTTCACAAAACTTCACAGGAACACCTTTGAGCCAATCACAAAGGTAATCTGAAAATTTGAACTCAATTGGATCGGTGGGTTTCGAGTTTTCCGAGGACAAACATATACGCACCCTGAATTAGTTTATACATTAGGCATATTTTTTTGGGAATCTATAGCTAGCTCACTTTTACTTTTACATGCAAAACTGGTATACTCACTTTTGGTTTTGTTATACTCACTTCCCAAAAAAATACGACTATTATAAGGACTATGGCTAAATTGAGTATAACTTTTGTGACTGTTCTACTCCCAAATTCTTGTATCACGTGAAAAAAAGAATACTTAAGGCGTAGGTACCTACAGTTTATGTTTTCCTAGTGTTGAATCTGGAACCTTTCATACTTAGTAGTCCTACAACCTAGAGCTGTGTCAATCGTGATTGATTCGTTCTTTTTGACCCGATCACAATAAAGTATTGGTGATTGCAATCACATAACCTCAAGTCAATCGTTCATGGAATCAATACTTTTGTTCTGACTGGTTCATTTATCTCGGTTAGCCAGTAAAGAAAGAACGAAACAACACAATCAATCGTTCACAGAGTCAATACTTTTGTTGCGCATCTGACTCGTTCATTTTTCTCGGTAGCGAGTAAAGAACGAACGACACAAGCTCCAAATCAATCATTCACAAAGTCAATACTTTTATTGCGCATCTGACTGGCTATTTCGGAGAGCAAAAAATAAATCGCTTGATTTGAAGATTTCTTGGACGTTTGTTAATCCACTGGCATCGTAGCCATCCTTTGATGGAATTTGTTACTTTATGTCTTGATAGAAAGAAGACGAATCATATTTTGGGATATATGCTATATTTATTTCGAAATGTCACCAGAAAGCCCTAAAATATTAAAAATTTGAGTGATTTTTTTTCGCTTGGAAAAATTAAGATTTTAGGGCTTTCTGGTGACATTTCGAAATAAATATAGCATATATCCCATAATATGGTTCGTCTTCTTTCTATCAAGACATAAAGAAAAAAAATCCATCAAAGGATGGCTACGATGTCAATGGATTAAAAAACGTCTAAGAAATCTTCAATTGAGGCGACTTTTTTTTGAAATGGAACAATCGTTTCATGTTTTTTTTTTATTGTCTCTGTCTTTAGATAAACATGTTTTGAAGCTTTCAAAAGTGATTCACTCTTACAATCTATCAGAATGTATCTGTCTCTACCGAAACGAAATTGAACGAATGATTGTATTGAAATTGAATGGAGCAATACAATACTCTCATTCTCATCTGTCATTGAATGATTGAATGATTGATTGAAATGACCGAATCATTTTTTCAACCAATACTTGAACGATTCGATCATTGAATTTGAACGATTGACACAGCTCTACCTCGGCTCCACTATTAACTCTGACAATTGCACCACAGCAGAAATCAAACGAAGAGTTAAACTTGCCAACTGCCGTTTCTTTGACCTAAGAAGGCACTGACTAGTAGGGCTTTGTCAAGAAACACTAAGGAGACTCTATATAAGACCCTCATCGGCCTCATCACCCCAGTCATGCTTTATGGCGCAGCAGACAAGGACGGATGAAAATCTACTTGGTGTTTTCGAACGCAAATAGTTCAAGTGATTTTCGATCCCAAACTATTTTCAAATTACAAAAATTTATACAGAAAAGGAATATATTACTATGCTGCTACATTTTCATGAGGAATTTCAGTCACAGTGACTTAAATATTGTAGTGCTGTTTCATTTTAACCTTCGAAAATAAATCAAATTTCGAATTATTCTTTGTAAAGTGGTTTGCAACTCTCTGTATCCCCCCACCAAAAAAATTTAGCTACTGGCTAGTTACCACTTTCTGTCCTTTACAAGTTTCCAGTATACATTTTTTGGTTATTCTTTTGTAGTGAAGAATAAGTAAATAGAGGCCACATCATGTCCATTCTCCACATAAACCTAAAGGCAATAAACGTATATTTACCAAATTTCTAGGCTAAAACTGCCATAAATGTCAAGATAGAGTGTAATTTTTAGATTTGGGTGTTCAGCGCCATCTATCGAAAAACTTGAAAATTTTTCATAAGATATCTAATAGATACACATATTGTAAGTTTCAGCTTAATCGGCCGACTGCTTTTTGAAGTGTCGAAAGAAAGCGTCTGCAATGTTTTCTTTTGTGTGGGAAGTGCCACGCCCCTTTGACTAATTTTCACAAAACTTCACAGGAACACCTTTGAGCCAATCACAATGGTAATCTGAAAATTTGAACTCAATTGGATCGGTGGGTTTCGAGTTTTCCGAGGACAAACATATACGCACCCTGAATTAGTTTATAAATTAGGCATATTTTTTTAGGAATCTATAGCTAGCTCACTTTTACTTTTACATGCAAAACTGGTATACTCACTTTTGGTTTTGTTATACTCACTTCCCAAAAAAAATACGCCTATTATAAGGACTATGGCTAAATTGAGTATAACTTTTGTGACTGTTCTACTCCCAAATTCTTGTATCACGTGAAAAAAAGAATACTTAAGGCGTAGGTACCTACAGTTTATGTTTTCCTAGTGTTGAATCTGGAACCTTTCATACTTAGTAGTCCTACAACCCTAACAACTACTAAGTCACTGAGCTCAGTGATGTCTTGTACATTCCCAGAACTTTTCAAATATCCAGTACCTACTCCGATTTGTCTGTTTCATAATTAAGTAGTAAAGGCACTTCCAAGTACATAATTTAATCTTTATTAACTAAAACTCAAATCGGCACAACATTTGACGCCCAAAGAAGTCACAATCACAAACTGCACACCCAAGCAGATGCATTTAATGACCATTTGGCACGTTTCTAGAGTCGAATTTAATGACATCACTGCACTGCAACTATCATTTTAATTATTTTCCACTCTACACCAATTTATTGTTATCTTTTGTAACAATTAATCTAGCCTGACGAAGCGACGCGACGTTGCATAAATGCAACATATGTGCCGCTGTCGCACTGCGTTGTCCCCCATTTCGGACAATGAAAGTGAAATGCAATTAATCGCAGCACAGACCACCCGATACACGCTTGCACCCATAGAAGCTAGCTGGGCTGGGAATACATTATGACAAATCGAAAGTGTAAACTAAGCCTTTTTGTAGTCACATCTATCCATAATGTAGCATGCGACGCGGTGTGTTATTCTTGGCCCCGTGAAAGTGATGATATCTGGGAAATTTAATGCCATGTTCTAGAATTACACGACGGTTACCCAGGTTGTTGGCTTGGCTGCTTTGCTGGTAACACATACACCACAACACAACGCACATTTTCGTTTTCTCTTTCCTTCCATTCAATGTGAGTATGTTGCACTCATTTTGTGTTTTTTTTTTTCGTTCTGTCGTTCAACACCGGCGAACTACCTGTTGTCAATCATCACCTGTCATGTCATTATACACATACCCGATTCCCATCGACATGTGCATAAGATATACAACTGTGTATATACTGACGTCAAAGAAGAACGCAAACGTAAACGTAATGCAACAGAATAGCAAATCAGTGCAGTGGACAATGCAAGTCATGCTATTAGCCCGGCTTAGCAGATTCAAGCAGCGCATTACCTCATTCATGGTTCGGACAGAACTCGTTATCCTTGCCCATAGGCCTGTCAAAAGTGCAAGAGTAGACGTTCCGTCTATAGCATCGGATCAGCGAGCAATTATTAAATACGACGGTGGCTATGACGACTGCGTCTCTGTCTTTCTTCGCAACTGTATATACATAGCCGTGTTGTCTGTCAGTTTGTGTTTGGTTTGGTTCATATTTATCGTTGATCCCTGTTTTTTTTTTTTTTGTTGCTTTTCTGAGTCATTTTTCGTTGGTATTTGTGCGTCTGGCATGAATGCTAATTATAAGTAATTTATTTATCGATTTTTAGTTCAATCGTTTTGTGTTGTTTGGCCCCGAGCCCCCCTGCGTCAATTGCAATAGAGCTGTGATTTGGTTGGCGTTGGACTTATAGGCGTTTGACTTTTTTCACTCGGACAGCAATCGCATCGTTGCGTTTGATGCCAATATGTACATATTCATACGCGTATTGGCTTTTAATAGATTTATCGAATACAGTGGCTGGTGGGAGTTATGGTGCAGTGGTAATTTGACAAATTTTAAAGGTGTTACACGGTGCTGTCAGTTTAACTTTTGAGTGGCAGTAAGCCTAATAGAAAATCTATCGGAAAGTGCATTTTGTTACGTTCGATTGTAAACGTCATTTTTTTTTAAAGTGTCATAAAGTGTCTTCATAGGAATAACTTTCAAAGCCTGCTGTCATTTTTGACAGTTATTTGAGAATTGTTTTCGTGCTGTTTAACCGGTTACGTAACACTCAAATTGATTCTCAAAATCGGTCTTTTTGTATCACACATAGCTTAAGCAGTTGCTCCGTTGTTTCTTCGGGCTAAGAAGGCATCTAAAACCTAAAGCCCTCTTTCATAGAATCAAAAAGAAATTATTCAAGACCTTAATGCACCTTGTTAAAGTGCGCTACCGTGGAATAAGGCCATATTCGAACACATGGCCCTATATCGCTTTGATAACATAAGGCCATTATAGCCTATATCTAGGGACCGAGCTGCCTGAAGAGGATTGTCGATTGAGGTAGTTGTCCACCCGGACTGTAACTGTAAGCATCATCTGAAAAGACTTTACTTTACCCTTTGTGGATTTCTTTCAATTCTAGCCGATTGTGTAATTTTCGTGGTCAAAAATAAATATGCGAAAAATTGGTTAAACCCTTCAATGCAATCTATTATCGGGTAGAAGACTGTTACACTCCAAACAAATGTGGCTCAAAAATAGTTCAGGAACAATCAATATTGCTGTGGCAGCGGATAGATTCGATAGATTTGAAACGCGAGCTGTATGCTTTATTCAACAACAATATGGAATAGGTACATAGTTTGACTACAGGACGCAGGTTCTGTAGGTACATAGACGATGCATGTGCAATAATTGCACACGTGTGGCTTGTAAATTCTACCTGCTACCTCAGACATTTTTATTTAATTTTGGTCTCTTACAAATTCGTCAAGAGCGATGATCTTTATTTCCGCGGTTATTTTGTTGGTCTAATTAGCAGAAGGCTTACGTTTGCGTCCTAGTTAAGGAGTCAAAAGTTATTCAGAGACTAGCTGCATCTCGCAAATGGTGCAGGGAAATAAGTCTACTAAGGACTCAGTTCCCACCTAGTGGGAAATAAAACCACTTTCGTGAAGTGGTCTTAGTTCCCATGTAAGGTGGGAAATAAATTTCGAAAACTCAGAGTGGTTTTATTTCCCTCGCAAAAACTCGAACTAGACGGCAGGTTTAACCCAGAGGATCAATGCACTACAGAAAGATCTCACCACAATTAGAAAAGTTGGAACCAAAACAAGTTAAAGTGCGCAACTGTAAGTAGGACTATAAAGGTTCGTTATTTCAGTGTTTGGTTCACCACTTGCCTAAGCAAGCTACTATAACAAATGGCTTGTAAATTAGGCGTGAATCTCTTTTCAGTCCATAGTTGGAAGAATATTACACAAACTGGCCCCTTATATTATTAAAGCGCGATACGCCTTTGGATTTATGTAAAAGATAGTAGGTACTAGAAGTGTAGCGTATCTTTATATTTTCGATATCATTATGGCTTTTCTTGGCAGCGATCATTCGGCGAGTCTTTTGGATAATTCTAGCACATGCAAGTTGCCCTCAATCTCGCCAATGATGTGAATAAAATATTCCTCAAGGTCGGCAATTGTTGCCAGTGATTTAAAGAAACCTTAAACGAAAAATCTAAGGATGTCAAATTGCGCGATTTTTAGGGCCAATTGATGACGGCTCTTCGTAAGATTACAAGCTTTAGAAACTTTACCTTAAATGGATGCAGTATTTCGCTGCGTAGCGCATCGCACAGTCCTCCCTGTTGAAACCATTAATGTCCCCAATCGGTTATCATGGATAACCCTTTACCACTTCCCATGGTCAATCTCTTCAGAGTTCTCGCGCATATACTACCGCAGCAACATTTTCAGTCGACCGCGAAATTTCGTTGAATCTCTGGAACTGTTCGGTCAGTCATTGAACCACAATTTGCCGAATGGTGAACTAGGAAGGATGCTTATTACGACCCTCATAGAACTAAAATTTCTATAAAAAATGTTTACGAGTTCGATGCGTTGTTGAATTATGCTTCGCTATCCATGGTAAAATGTGCAGCACAATGACAGAAAAATATTTTCAAATATGGCCGCAGTCGGCTGTCAAACCGTTTACGATTGTGCTCTATCTAAAACTCACTAGTAACAAAAATGACCTTAACTAAAACAATGTAAAAAAAACAATCTGTTTTCAACATCCCACATCCTACCCTCAATATCGCAACAGATATGTATATTAACCATATGTCTCAAATAAGCTATTATGGCTTCGATCTTCAACTCCGATTACATCAATACTGCTTTATTACTCCACCAACTGAACAAACTTATCTCAATATGCTCCCATAAAAGCTCGACGCAAAACCACTCAATCGTTTCGAAGTCATCCACTCCATAATTCCTCTTCTTCTTACAGCGCAAAGAGTCCTCCCACTGATGCCTATAATGAAACAAAATATAAAAATCAATTCCTTCTCATAAAATTCTGTTTTATGACTTCTCCCTACAGACATTTTGTCTGTCAAATTCTCCAGATCATAAAAGAACAAACTAAATTCAAATAAAAGTCACAAAAATATGTAGAAATCATTAAATTTTCCCGCCAAACTTTTCCAGCCATATCCATCACATTTCACCCCATTTCCTATGACATGACGTCTACGAGTATCTCTGTTTACTAATTTCAGTGGTCCACTCATCGGAAGAGCAATCATTGTTCATAATATTTCGACAAAAAAAAAAAAAATAATTCACCCAAACTAATAAAGTAATTTTTATAATCAAATCTGTCCCCTTCTTCCGTCATATGTTGAAAATTTCATCAGCTATTGAGTTTTATTTTTTATGGCGTTAAAAGACCACTAACTGTTTAACAGATGATGGGCCCTTGTATAACAAAAATTTACATAATTGATTTTACATAATTCAAAATGATGATGAAGTTTTTTTTATAAATAAATGTTGTCATGATCAACTGTTAACCACCACCCGCGCCTACTTAAAACATGTTCTTCACTCAATTTGTGGATATTTTCAATTTATGCGAACACGCATTAAATTTGAGGAAACAAAAAAAAAAGCATCAAATAGAAAAGACGCAACAAAATAAGTGGTCTTACTAGGAGGTTAGACAGAAAAAAAAATCCTGCGTGGGTGATGATTTTTTTTTTCTATCCAAACTAAATTTGTTGTTTGTCTTTTTTTTATTTATATTTTTTTTAACATTTTTCTATGCAAATTAAATTTTCCATGCAAATTGATTTTAATTAAATTCTTTTTGTCTCTTTTCAGGTAAATTTGTTACGCATTTTGGACACACGAAAACTGTCAAAAAATCGACAATTAGTTAATGCAGCGTGAGTTAAAAAAAAAGATAGATTTTTTTGCATCAGGAAATTCATTTTCCCATGATAATTACAAATACATTGTTTTTTTTTGCTGTTTTTTGTTCACTTCCTTTGAATGAAGCAACATCCGCAAAAAAAGGAGGAAATGCGTTGAGAACAGATATTGATATCGCCGGCTATTGGCCTTGGTGTAATTATACGAGGCTATCTCGAGCGGGGTATGTTGTGGGAATTTCTGTGCAAAATGTCAAAGCACTCTATAGCGTGTGAGAGTGTGTTGAGAAAAATCAATTAAAACATGTAGCTTACACCAGTGGATGGGGGGGGGGGGGGGGTCGTTGGTTGAAGTTTCTTTCACACTCTTGCTTTGAATTGGTTATGGGTATACAGAACGTTTTGACCGGTCCTTGCTTGGGGAATTTAACCTTTACATATTGTGTGGGAACTCTGTTGTAGGCAAGTGTAAATGGAAATCGAATGGCAGTGAATGGAGTGAGAAATTCTCTTGGTAATGGCAGACTAAAGGGCGACTGGCAAAGTAGTTGCGCAACCCAGATGCTGGTTCTGAACCGGCAAGTGGGGATTTGGAGGAGCACTCTTCTATTAAGTGACTCAAAAGCCATTACCTTATCGGAAGATGCTATAATTTTTGCAAATGGCGACAAATGTCAATTCTACTTTGACATTTGTGAAGTAAATAGATACAAAATACCGTAAGTTCTGGCAAGAGTATGATGGAAAATGCCATAAATGGGGGGCGAATGGTGATCAACTCTGGGGACGGCCACTTAGCCGATATCATTTTCTTGACTGAATGGACAAAAATTGAAGACATCAAATAAACATAAACCAAAGTTTTTCATAAAAAAAAAAAATTACACTCAAAGAACGTCGGGTGACAGCCGTGTAAAATTGGAGCTGATATGACAGAAACTGTCAACTAAATTGATTTAGCAACAACACATCATTGTCACAACTTTTCCCCAACATTGTCTTTAATAAATTCTTATGTTTTATTTGGAAGTCATGAGTTTGACCGGAAATTTTTAAATCTGTTTTACAAAAGACCAGAATCATAACATTTTTTAAGTAGACCGAAAATAAAAGCCCGGAAATCAACATTTTCATTGGCTTCGGATTAATTACAGGTTTTTTGACAAACAGGTCGTAGTCAGAGTTCAGGTGCTGGTGCTTTCATGCCATCAGGCCTCACTCCTCACTATTTTAATATGCGTCGGCTTTTCAAGTAGAAATCAATACTTGAAAATATCCCATTGTGGATATGCATTGTAAGAAACTGCTGCAGAGGGCAAAATATTGTGATGACTAAGACTCGCTATTAACCATGTACAATTCCTCTACGATAGTGCGAAATTTTAAGAACCCTATCGGCAGATTATGTTCGCAAAATCTTACCCCTGAGGTTACAGGTTATGATGATGATTTTATTCAAAAAGGCTCGTTGTCTCAGAATGTATTCAAGAACCAAAACGTTTCAATTCGCGCCGTTTTCAAAAACTTAAACACGGGAAAGCCGATGTCGGTCCATGATAAACGAGTTTGTTTTTGCCGAAATTTGGGGCATTGGCAACATATGATTTCAACAGGACAACGTTGCAGCGCTGGTCATATTGAAAGCGAAGTTTCCTTAAATTTCTTTGAATTACGTTAAATCTCTGGCCTCTGGCAAGAATTGAGGACAGATTTTAAGGACAACATTCTTCATATCATTTGCGAGATTGAGGCCAACTTATTATTGTTGGAGTCATCCCAAATGATATCTTGAATGACCACGTCATAAAAATCCTTGGAGGCTATTTGAACGCTATTATGTGGAAAACATGAGGTATCAATTGTTCTTCAACTTAAAATAAGCCTAAATAGCAGTCATCCGTGCCTTCGCTTCCAAAAAACTTTGCAAAACAACAGCCCGAAAAACATTCCAAGAATCTTGCCAAAAACCCCGAAAAACGTTCCACAAATTAGACCAAATTATAGCTCTGTATATCTGTAGTTGTTAAAGAAGCGCTATTAAATTGAAAAATTGAAAATTTGACAAAATCTGCTTTCTGATGTATAGTTAAGACAACTCCGTTGTACATATTGACCAAAGTTTGATGTTTTTCCGGGGACAATTTTGAGCACGACGAACTTACCTCATTCCTTCAGAAAAACACCATCACAGGTAATAGCAAGTGTGAATCGAGAACAAAAGCTAAAAATTCGTATGTATATGTGAATTATCAGACCTCATTGGATGTCGGTTTTTATCAGCTCGAGGACTATGCAACTGAGAGCCGTAAGACCGCAACAAAGTGGGCGATCAGTTGTCAATCTTTTAACAAAGTTGACTGAATTGACCAAGCGAATCATTGAGGGTGGTAGTGGTAGGTTTATACAATTGGGGTTAAAAAAAAAATAAATTGAAGGAGCAACAGGTCCGACAACTATTCGTTTATGTGAGTTTTATTTTTTAATTTTCGGGACGAATGAAAGGGACCTACAATTTAGGCCCAATCTAAACGACTGAATTAAGAAGACTTTCCATGCAATTTATACTCTCGGATGTTTGTTTAGACGTTCTCGAGATGTGGAACAGTGGAAAATAGTAGTCTAGCCACAGTCTAGCACACTAACCACTGAGCCACTGCGCCTACTAACCAATTGTGGTTAACTAGTGATAAAAACAGAGTTTATGTCTTAAACGCTCTCTGGGAATTCGGATTCCACAGGTTTGTCGTTTTCTCGGATGATGCAAATTCATTTGTTATGGAAAATAGTATATTTGCCATTATAGATTCTTTTTCATGCGCGCTCAAGGGTTACATAATGTGCTGTAGTAGGAATTTGCTGATGCCTCAGCGCCTAAACTTATTGACATTTTTTGTTCTGCTTTTTGCTTCTGCAATTTGTGTTTTTAGTTTTGGTAGTTTTTGACACAAGCTGGAACAAAATAGACGGCAGTTCAATGGGAATTTCGCCCCCAATAATGGTTCAATTGTATAAAAATCTTCTGACAATTGTTTTTCTCTTCCTGTAACTTTGCACTTCTCAAGCCACCTCAGCCTTTTGAAAACATTTTCAAACTCATTTGAATTTTCATCACCAGCTCGTTACAATTATTCTGTCAATTTTCTTGAACTTTCTTAAGAACGCCCCATCATTATGTCATTAGGCCGACTTGACCCCACGCCTATAGCCGCCAACTTAGTCCATATTCTGCTGCTCTCCTAAGGACTAAATTAAAACTTTTTAATTTACGTGATTGTGTCCCCCGAAATATGCGTCGTATTCCACTCTACCATTGTTCTGCGAGACTATTAAACACAAATTAACCAAAGCGCACAAACAACTCTTAATATCATCGAACTTTGTCTCACTTGTACATCATTAAATAGTTAAATGCGCACTAAACAATTAAAACCACATAAAATGTGTGTCGGATCCGATTCGAAAGATCAAACAGGCATAGCCTCGCCATAATGAAGGGGCGCGCAGAGCACGCTCCTCCTTGAGTGAGTTTATTTTGCTTTCATCATCGTTAAATTATTTAAGCTGCTGTGCATGTGATGATTATAAATCATCATCATCATCATCAGCACTCATTCAGTTATTTCTCCACAAATCAAATTCCTTTTTGGAAATTTAATTTCATCGCATCATCCATCAAAATCCCCATAACCATAACCATGCCCAAGCCGACCACCACCCGCCCCCTCTATATGCATACGCAATGAACTATGTGTACTCGCTGTTCGTTCGGTGTGTGTGCCCAACTCATTACGTTCAGCAGTTTGAAATGGCTTAATCCTCTCGACCTGTTGTGTTCGGATGATCCAATTAATTAATTTTCATCTCACATATACAGAACGAGTAGGTATGCCAAGTTCAAAGCTGAAAGTGAGGTCATGCAGCGACGACGTTTTCCAGCCAACCGTCATAATCTAGACAAACATCAGTTTATCTAATGATTAATAAGAAATACAAAGTATCCTCCCCCGGGAACTGGGCAATAATTGTCGCTCCCTTGGGTGTTTTAGCTTTACTAATTATTTTGCGATTCTTTGTGCGCATCTAAGCGCGTTTGTTGTTCTTTCAAAGGAAGTGATTGTTTAACTTTATTCCCTCTGCGAGATCAATTATTTTTTGTTTGTCTATATAGTGTTGCGCTCTACATCTGCGATAAATTAAAAAACTTTTAATGATTTCTATTTTTTAATGAAATAAATAGTTTTGCGGACTGTTGGGGGGAAATCCCTGAAAATACAAATTCGTAGAATTAATAAAAAAAAGAAAATGGATCCCTGCTCGTTAATTACTTGCAGTTGGTGGGCATGAACATTCAACAAATGGGCAAAAGATTGGCAAACTCTATTGATTGAAAGAAAGTGAGCCAGGTCGGATCGGAAATGACTGAATCGATTGTTTGCACAAAGGCGGTGACTCATTTATTGAATTGCTGAACAATTTAAGTAGAAATTTTAACTTTACCACAATAATTATAAAAAAAAACTCTCGGAATGGTTGTAAGAAGCTAAACCTACTGTTTTTTTGTTTTATTATTTGGTGGGTCAGTGTTTAGTTTGAGGGCTAGAGAGGACATTTTAGCCTTCAAAAGGTTATTCGAAAACACAAGCGTTCTCACTTTAGCATTTTACACTGCTTAATCTCACCGCAGAGTTGGTGATACCTAGGTGCTTAGTACCTACCAAGACTGGAAACCTTCGTCCTCTATGCAGTCGACGAGAGAGATCGCAATCTATCCTCACTACGGCACTTCCCGTTGTTCCAACTCACGAATTCCCTAGATGGAATCACTGGTCTACAGTTCCGATTGTGCCAAACTATTTGGTGTTAGAGCTGCTTGCTCATTTTCGTTGAAATCTTGGATCTCCACCAGTCCAGCATATTGGAAAATAGTTGGTCACTAATGAAACTTTAATGGTCCAACTGTTGTGCTTATTGGATATTGTCCTACCTGAAAGCAGACTGAGGCAAGAAATCTTGAGCTTTTAGCTCATATAATCGTGCCTCCATTAGAGGAAACGGACGACACGTTGCCAATTCTATCTGCCATGTTGTGGGAACGTGTGACAAACCTTCGTAAATAACCTGATTGACGTTTTATTAGTGCGATGATTTAAGGCAAAGAATTGCACCAAGAGTCAAAATCCATACTCACCACCTTTTCATGAACTTCAAGACTGAGTATCCCTGGAAAAGTCATTCGTCTGTTTAGAACGACAATGAAGAAAGTTCACTGCTGCATTAAAGTCGGTAACGACCTAATTGAGACCTTTTAGAAAAAAAAAAATCAAAACATTTGGACACAGCAACGCACTATCACGTGGTTTCGTTAACAACCAGACTTCAGAGAATTGTGAAAAACTGACAGGCCAACACTGAAGGTACGACCTTTCAAATGACCGCTCAATACTCGCATACGCCGATGATATTGGCATAGTTAGTATAATACAACAAGTTGTCAGTTTGTCACTGGTGGGTTTGTGGGACTTCTTTAGTAGACAAAACTGTTTATTCTGTCAGCCAAAAAAAAAAAAAAAATCATCCGACATAGACGAATCGGATATAAGTCTATCCCCTATGAGAAGGCAACTTTGCTGTTAGGCCTCCTCCCGAGTAATTATGTAGACTGTACAAAACCCTTATAATCCGAGTCTTGCTCTACGAACCTGAAGCACATAGACCGTTCCAAAAGCGTTTCAGGTTTTGAAGGAGACGCACTATACGAGCTTGTGCAGCGTCATCGACCAAAGAGTCATAAAGTAAATAAGTAATCGACCTTTTTTTCCACTGCGCCACCTATCGCGAACGTCTGACAAGCATCTGAAAGTATAGCTCTCCTGAGAAAGCTTCTCAATTAAGCCATTCGGACTCGCTATGATGGAATTGTCTCTTCCATTCGTCCCAAGAAAATAAACTCATAAACTCAAACAAATGGTTGTTGGAAACTGGGCCTAGGGTGGTCCTATACGGACCTGTTTCGCCAACTATTTATTTTTTTAAATAAACCGATATGGAGGGAAAGCAGTCTTCAGTAGGGGAAGACCTCATCAAAGATGTCGCATCTAAGTAGAAGAGAACCTCATCGGCAACGTTGAAGTGCGCATAACAAAGAGACAGTTTGCTAAACACCGAGCTAACTTGTAACGATTGACTTATTTCCACTCTTTCACTTTCACTTAGGAAATTATATACTGTTGCTAAATTTATTTAAGTTACTTTTTGTTTTGAGAGAAAAAATAAAATTATTTGTCATTAAGAAAACATTCTCGCAAAAGTTCATCGTTTTAAAAAAAAAAATAAAATAAATAAAAAAATATAACAATTAAAAGAAAGAACAACCATCATCCACGATTGAGCCTTAACTGTTGGCTTATATAATATCTATAGAAAGGTAAAGATTTTTTTTAACAATTTGGTTTGGTTTATTGTAATATTTTCTTTTATCTCATATAGTCATTATTTGACTCTTCGATTGTGAAGCATTAAAGGCCTTTGTTTTGTCTTATAAAGGCAAGACACAATTAGAGAGCTTTTAAGAAGTAAATTGGAGAAAAAGAACTGATCAAAACTGTCTGGGGATCAAAAATAAAACTGCAATAAAGAAAAGAAAAAAAAAAAAAAAAAAAAACAACGTAAAACAGTGCAAAATTCGAATTGCTGCAGAGCACAAACAAAATAATTACCCTAAATTTTAATAGTGTTAGAGTTTAAGTTTTTTTTATTATTATCGTTATTTTTATTTAAGTTTGTGTTGTTGTTCAGTTTAATTTTGTGTTGTGTACTTATTATTTAATTATTTTAATTCCTAACATACTTTTAAAACATCAAGATTTCGTGCGCACAGACATCAACAAAATTCAAGGTATATTTTTGATATATTTCTTTTTATTCCATAACACAAAATTTAAGTTAAACACCAACATTTTTAAAATTCTCAATTCTTAGTTTTAGTTTTTATTTTGTTTATTAAATCAATAATTATTTATTTTATTTGTTTAATGTTTAGAAATTAAGCCATGTTTATTTTTATAATTAAAATTTGAAATTTAAGTTTTTGACAAATGATGGCTTAATTTTTCTTTAACAACCCATACCCGCACGTTAAATTAGGGTAGATACTAAACAATCGGCCATAGTATTTACAAGGATGGGGTGGGTGGCCAAGGAGTCCTAACGCTGACATTTTGAGACTCCACATCCAGATAATTTCCCATCCGCCTGAGACCGGGATTTTATCTAAATTTTATTTTGAAATGATTTGTTCCGATTTATAAATTTGTACTGTGCTGTCGCCAGAACCAGCCCTTAGCCGGGTTTGCTTCACCTGCAAGAATTGCGACCCTTCTTTCAAAAGCACAGTTACAAACTGGGGAGGCTTGTTAGTTGAGATCCTTGTTGAGAAGAAGCTTGTTTTTTAAAACACTTGTATTTTTAAAATCAGGCAAAATTTTAATATTAATATACATAGGTATCTATATTTTTAATATAACCTCTAACACGACCTCGGCATCTCAGACTGTTTCAAATATTATTAGTTGGGCAATGAGAAATCCCTTATATGTGAAAATGTTCCCGAACACATCTGGGAATTATTTAAATAAAACAAAACTGAGACGCTTTTTTTAAAAAATGCCTTCATGCATATTGGAGGTCCGATTCTACTTAGCAAACACATTTTAATCGCTTCAGTAGTCACAAACCGGGAAGCGAATTGACATTTTTTCGATCGATATCTGTGTATAGAGGCCTCTAAAGCTCTAAAACTTGAACATGGTGCGAGTAAACTTGGTACGCGAACCATATTCGAGTTGATTTTCCATGTCTGCTGGCTTGTTCGAATGTCTACGGCCCGCTTAAGCGCAAATAAAATCTGAGACCACAATTACAGTCTAATTTGAAATACAACTAGACTGTTAAAATGTATGTAGATGTGAACGGCAATTGCTCAAAACTTCAGGGAGTCGATTTTTCTCACAAAGAGAACGGTTCATTGGCGCCACCCTGTACTTAACCTCGTGAGCAAGACCATACGCAAATCTACTCATAGCTATCGCAGTGACAATGATTGATGTCATAAGTATATCTATGACTATGACCCTTCCATTACTTAAAGTGGGCGTGTTCTCCCCATTATGAACACACCATTAAGCACCTGAAAACATCTATTACCAAAGCTTCGAAACGTCATTAGGCAGAATGCTAAATCATTTATAACTCGGTACGTTTCAAAAGAACTCAAACCGAAAAAACCCATGGTTAAACTAATCGCCCAGATTATTGTTTACAAACACACAAGTTATTAATAACATTTATTAATAGCCGCCTACCACTTGCCAATTTGGTTGAAATTGTTTACGAACTTGTTTGTGCCAAAAAGCGTTACCCACATTAGCTCGACTCCGTGATTTATTATTTCAATATCTTATCAAATTCGGTACAGGTATAAGTGCGGCCAGAATTCATTGGAAAGCTGATAAAGAAATTTGCCATTTCGTGTATGGAATGGTCTCAGTCGAAAACGGGTCTGGCCGTAAATAACAACACAGCACAGCACACTCGTTGTGGTTTTGGGGTAGCCAGCCACACGGTGTGTGCAAGCACTAATTTCGTGGTCATAACTTCTGCGTTAACACGTTCCCACTCTCGCATGTAAACTGCTGTGTGTGTGCAAGAGTTCAAAAAGGTTCATTACTTTAGGATACAGAGGAGAACAAAAAAAAAAGGGAGGCAGCCCAAAAAACACGACTACATGACACGTTACATCATTATAGAGCGCAGAACTGAAACGCCACACGAAACCGTGTGCAATTACGAGTACTACCAGCATTGCCGTGTCCACGGGTGCATTTGTATCTGAACTGCCACCGCAAAACAATAGAGGAGAACAAAAATGATTGTTAAATTAAACAGTTGATTATCAACGAGTGATAATGAATCCAATTCTGAATGCTTGTGCGAGTGTAACGATGCAATTAAGTCGGCAAAGTAGTCTGCATAACGTAATGAGGTAATTTATGTCCCGATGAAATGGCCATTGGGGGTATTTCCATTCCCGAAGTGGATGGCAGGGGGGTGGTTAAAGAATTGCTTTCAATTTGTCATGCAGCAGGACGGAGTGGGTGGAGGAATGGTAGCTGTTGTTGAAATGTTTCGAAATTTATGGAGAAGGTCCGTAATAAGTTATCCAATTCGTATAGTCCTTTGATGAAAGAAAGTTGAAGATGGTATCACATTTTGATGGTGTCTACTTGGAACTTGGGAAGTTTCAAGATAGAAAGGTGAAGGTGATATTTTATCATCAGTTTTAGAATACAGGCAAATTAATTTTTGTAATATGGCATAACAACCAAAAGAACGAACAAAAAATCTACAATTATTTTAATGACATCTATTGAAAACATAAAAGGATACCCTCTGAAGTGGAATTCGAGTAATAACCATATTTTTAGTCGAATTACTACATCCGTGAGCGAGCAAAACGCAAAACAAACCTAACCACTGCGAAAAACTTAAGACCTATTAATTTCACATCTTCCTTGTTGAAAATAAAAGATTTCGAAGATCCTAGAATGAACGTCTACTTTCGAAACAGACTTGACGACGCGACGATGTCATCTCCAGTTAGCGCAACGCACGCGTGCATAAAAGGAAAAAGGGTAGAAAGTACTACACGAAGTTAGGACACATTTGCTGCATTTTTAGACTTTTAAGGTGCATTCAAAACATGCGCTCGAACCAATGTGATTGTCAATCTTCTCAAAAAGATACATTTTAATGCAAAACTATGGGGTGACCGTGACAGTCATTTAAAGGTACGCCACAAGGAGTAGTCGTCTCTCCCTTGCCACGGGTTGTATAGCAATCAACGACATACTTCTGCAAGTGTTAAAAAAGAAGGGTTTAAAATAGTTGCCTATGCAGACGATGTAGTGCTGCTGTCAATAGAAAAATGCTTACCCATTCTAGGTTAATCTTAATAAAGCCGAGCTCGTGCTATTCACTAATAAAATAACTACTATCCCCTAATGATATCTGCACAGCACAGCAGAAGCCATAATAGGAAAACTAACTTCAAGCTTAATGTCAATGGAAGGGTTAAAAAGGCTACACTTGGTAATAGTAGGTGGGGTACCACAAGGCTGCCCCTAATCACCAATAATACTTACTTACGTATGTAAACCGCTGCCTTCCATACATTCATAAGATCCGATGGCCGCAAATTATCACAATTATTGAACCAAGAATTATGGCGCATAACGGGTCCAAAGTTTTTTAATATCGAAATTAGGCAACGAAAGTGGCGCTGGATTGGCCACACGTTGAGGAGACCAAACGACAACATCGCGAAGCAGTCCTTCGAATGGAATCCTCAAAGTACACGGCGAGTTGGTAGACCAAGAACTTGGAAATCAACAGTATTGGACGAAGCAGCAACGCAGTGTAAAACGTGGCCACAGTTGAGTCAACACACAGACAAGTCAAAGATTAGGAGGAGCAGGGGAGGGAGCGGGTACCTCCAATATATTTTCTGTGAACCTAAACTTAGACAGCTCAATCAGACTTCCTGACTATACAACAGTGTATTCCAGGCAGAGGTGCTTGTAATGACAAAGGCAGTTTGGTATCAATGATGGCAATATATACCTATATACATATATGACCATTTTTATTAATAGTTCGGCGGTCATTAAGGCAATTTTTGTTAGAGAAATCAAGTCCAAGACAGACCTACTCTGTTGCATTATTCCTTGCTCGATATAAATCTCTGCTGGGTTTGTGGTCACAAGGATATAACAGAGAATGAGTTAGCTAATGGAATTAGAAGAAAGTGGTTTACAATAGATCAAAATCAAGCAAATCAATGGATCAAGCCTCCACTCTCCAAACTTAGAGAATAAATCGAACTTAAGATCTTAATAACAGCCAACAATAGGTATGGAGATCGCCTACTACCAGTGATATATCAAGGAAGCTCTGTCTACGAGATGACAACTACAGAACTAAGAAAAGCCTAAAAATGATAGGAAATCGCTGTCAATTTTGGCCATAATCTCCTATGGAAACACATAATGAAATTTAAACTCAATGATGGCAACATACAGTGGTGGGAAACTAATTAGAAACAATTAATTTTTTCTGAGGATTTAATTACCGCTGGTTTATTTATCAGCAATTTCGATACGACCTTAGTAAACATAAATAATAGCGTAGATATTAATAGTAATAAAAATGGGAATCAAATAAAGAAGAAATAGAAACAAATTCAAAAAAAAAAAGAGCAGAAGGTATGTTTTTGTGTGGAATTATAATTAGAACCAAAAAATAATTTAAATTCAAAAATAAATATAAAAAATTATGTTTTTGATTCCAACTCTTAATAATTATAAAATTTGATTGTTATTTTGTGGGATATCCACTATTTGCAATGACAGCAGCACACCGGTTTGGTAAAATGGCTACCAACTTTTGACATCTCTTAACGGGGATATTTCTCCTAGCTTGTTCAATGTTTCTGAAGAATTCACTGGCATTTTTCGATGTTTTCGTTCCCAAACTTCTTTCCAGATCAGCCCACAAATTCTCAATTGGATTGAAGTCGGGACTTTGCGCGTGCCATCTCAAAACATCAATTTGTTCTTCCGGAAACCAATTCTTCACAAGCCGTGAAGTGAGTTTAGGATCATTGTGTTTTTGGAAAATTTAAGACACTGGCAAATGGTCAAAAGCATATGGCTCCATAACATTTGCTAGTATATCCTTATACACATGCTGGTCCATTCGTCTAGCAACACGCACAATAGGACCAACACCGCGCCAGGAAAAGGCTCCCCAAACCATCACATTTCCACCACCATGCTTGAACATTTTTATGGTGTACTTGGGGTTGAGTTGCTGATTTTTTGGCGCCTTACACATTTTTTTCTATTGGATCCAAACATATTAAATTTTGATTCATCGCTCCAAAGCACTTTTTTCAGAAAGAGAGGGGTTTAAGTGCATATTCCTTTGAAAATTCCAACCGACATTTTACATTTTGTTTTGAAACGTGTGGCTTTTTATGTGTGATGAACCCCCGCAGACCTGCCTCTAATTGTCGGTTCCTGACGGATTTGCATGTGATTTCCGGACTTAGTTGTCATTTGACAGAATTTCTTTACTGGTAAGAAAAGGAAGTGTCCTACTCAAACGGAAAATGAGTCTGTCTTCTTTAGCGGTTGTTTTTCTTCTGTTTTTTCTTTTGGGCTTTTATATACTACCTGTATCATTGAAAACTTTTATTGCGCCATAGACCATCTTTTTGGAGCACTCCAGGTCCTGGCGATGGAATCCATAAATCATCCTGCCGTACAATATTTTCGGATGATCAATTTTCTTAGTTCCGGTGTGCAGCTCTTGTTTTTTCCCATTTTACTAAACTAAATAATATTACTAAGACGTATTAACAGGAAAAATATGCAGAGTCATACTTTTACCGTAATAAAAACAAAGTATTCAAAATTTGTATGCGATGTTTCTAATTAAATTTCCACAGAATTTCTTATACCGATCTTAACACTTAGTAAACTTTGTCCACCAAATACTTCGCGAGAAATTTTAACGGATCTATTTAATGTACAAAAAATAAGCAAGGCTGCTGAAAAACAACGACACTTAACAAGTCCATATATATTGTTGAAACTTCTGTAAACAAAGACACAATGACAACTCCATGCCTATTTTTTCATTGTTTCTAATTAGGCTTCCACCACTGTATGTAGAGGATGTAACGACAAGGAGGATAGGTATACCTAGGTTAGGTACCAATGCCTCTGCCCAAGCCTATATAATTTGAGGAAAAGAATCTCGAAGATTATAGGTTGCTTTTTTGTTAGAGGCGTAGCCGCGTAGGTATAACTTTAAGACGAAATGAAACACTTACAAATTATGGTAATGACTATCGTACTGACTATATTAGAAAGATAATTTTATGTCATTACTGTCATTTAAGTGTGATTCCGGTCATATAGGCGCCCAAGTCTATACTTATGGCAAGATGAACACAAATCAGCTGTCACATGTCAAATCGCTAGAATTAAAAATAAATAAATAGTTCGAGCAACAAGTTAGGGTCCTATCGACAATATTCTCTAAACCATTGGTTTATGTAGGTACGTTCTATTTTTGTTTCGATTACTTATCTGAAACATTTACGCCGGTCACAAAAGTTCACAAAGCGTCCCAAACTGACCGTCATTTTCTTCATATACATAATTAGGGCTGTAGGTTTGAAAGTCTGACTCTAGAAAATATTGAAGTTGATGTGACGTCTGACTGTGACGGGCGTCTGACCAAGTACCAGACAAAGCGGAAAAAGAGATTTTCAAGCATCCTGCGCAAATACATTACTACTGAAAGGTGTCAGTGACGGTCCACTAAAAATTGAGCATGTTCATGTAAAACTCTTCTCAGTACCGTGCACCTAGTATGAGACTCATTCAACACCCTACTTGACTTCGTTGATCAACTTGTATGATTTTTGCAACAAAATATGTTCCTCCAATTGATCAACTGCGTTTGCTTAACCTGGTTGCGTAATTAGTTGATTACTGGACCAAGAATCGAACGTTAAGCAACGCAACGATCTTCATCGATTTCCAAACATCTTCAAGACGTTGATTAGTTGATTAGACAGAGTTGTGATCCTTAAACGCATTAGAATTGGATGCATCTTTCTGACGGGCGCCTTTGCTATCAAAAACTTGTAGCTGGTAGAAGTATATAGTAGCCGAGGGTTTCTCAAAATATAGCATGAGATGTAACATTATTCTGCACAGAGGAATATACCTACTTTCGAAGAAATCTAAATTTTGAGGTGGAGTACCACAAGGCTGCCCCTAATCGACTATATTGTTTTCATTGATGATTACTGGTGTTTTTCATGATGCTTTGTCGATATATCGTCCCCTTTCTGCGTTAAGCACGTATCTACAAAACATCTATTCTTCAGGAATAATTAAACGCATGTATCAGTAAAATCTTTCTATTATTTATAATTTGACAGTTTGACTAACCTGGAGGTCAATATGATGTCAGCCTGTCAAAAATTGACATGATTTTTGACATGAGTATTGTGTTCGATTAAGGGAAGCTGAATGAATGTTTTGTAGATACGTGCTTAACGCAGAAAGGGAACGATATCGAGGTGGTTAAAGCAAATCCAAGAACCGGACGAGCCCTTAAACAAACAACCATAGTCCAGGAAGTTATATAGAATTTCCTGATTAACAATATCTTCATTCCATCCTTCACAAAAATGCACGCAAACGAATGATTGCGAGAAGGCTAGAACTAGGATGCTATATGGTCCTGTTGGGCCAACTATTAATTTTCTATTTTATTTTTTAACTGCATCTCCAACAAATGACGATCCTTTATGTCGGAAACCATTCAAAGTCACAAAATGCTATTCATATCGATCCGAACACTAGTGATATATCGGAAACTGAACAATTGAAACTCATTTCCAAGGAGATTGGGCAAAAGCTCAGCATATGCCCCCAAAGACCCAAATCACAGGTATAAATGAAAGAGTGGTTAGTTGCATATCCAAAAATAAGGAACAAGCAGATCTCTTTGTTTCTTTGAAACATCAATCAAAACACTCGATTCCCAACACTGAGTTAGATCTCAAAAGACGATAGCTGCTCCCCCCCCGGCTAAGAAAGATGCGACATTCCAATACGATTACATCACACGTCTGACACAATATTTGACATACTTTGACTGTGCATATAGGCAAATATTATTCCGTCTAGACGGTTTCGCTTGCTCAATTTATTTTCTATGTCGTTCTATCTAGTAAATCTTCCGCTAGATGAGTTGGCTGTGCAAAGTTTGCCAAAAATGCGAATAGAAACGAGTACAATTCACGTGAGTGAGATGAGAAAGTGTTATAAATGCGAGTGGCTGCCGAGAACGCAGCTGGAACAGGAACCCAAAGCCAACAGCAGAAGTGTTCAGATGTCACATGTGTGTTTACAAAATGTTTGACAGATCTCCAAATGACATCGAAAACACATCGAATTCATTACACAACACAGTAATAAGTGCAACATCTGCCGGGTGTGTGTTTTTATTTTTGAATAAAAATAATTTACTAGTGCCTTGACACAAGCTAAAGCTGGCAGCAGCTCGCGAGCTCAACACACAAGTTAATTGCTTGTAATATTCACGTCGATCAAAATGTACATTGCCTCCGATGTGACGGCGGTGGCGGCGGATTCAACTTGGCCACGGTTCGCTTTGCTTCAGTTTAATCGCGTTGAACAGTGCACCAGACACCAGAGTCGGCCATCGGCTTCGGCACCATTACCGCCGCGACTCGGAATGGACGGCTGAGTTATGTCAACAATTTGATCTCCTTAAATGAATGGCATGGTGGTGTGTGCTGGTGGTGGTGCAAGCTAAAATAATTTCGCATTTCCTTTTTTCTTTGTTGAGAGATAAAGTATCTGCTGCTGCTCCATTCCATCCGCAGCTATATGCTATGGACTGGTCATGGTAAGGATGGGTATCTATGTTTGTTTCAGATGCATGGATGCTATTCGTCTCACTGAATGCGAGTTGGCTTACGATTACGTTTAAAACTACGAGTACAGCGCTCGGTCTCTATAAATAGGTGAACATGGGCATGTTGGAGATTATTGAAGACGATACGGTGTGGCAGTGTGATGATGGTGTTATGCTAAATGCTGCAGCTGATGACTTGTGATGGGCGGATTTGCAGTGCGCCAGAATTATTAAGGGGGTGAGACGACGACCGATGAGATGAGGCAAGAGAACGTGCAATGGATTAGGGTGATGATGAGCAGCATTATAATGATGATGTAAATGAAGAGGATTCTTATTTCATAGTTACGTCGATTTCCTCCGAATGATATTTGAGATGTGTATACAAGGAGATGATAGATGTTTTCACTGCTTTGTGTGGGTTGCAAGCAGGCATAGCTTTGCGATGAGATAATAGTGAGCGGTCTCTTAATTTTTATTTTTTTTAGATTTAAATAGCCAGCAAGCTGTTTAGCAATAGTCAGACTTAAGTGTCAGATAGCTGCGAGTTGAATAATGATGTAAGTGGCCAACTAAGAGCTGGTCGATTAGATTATTTTCAAGGGAATAGCTGTAGTTGCGAGTACGAGTATGTATGCTGTCGAAGGAGTTCAGGTGTAGAAATCAGGGGCCAACAGGATGCTCAAGAAGTGTTTATGACAGATTGACAGACAGACGAATATCAGCTTTTGACGAAATAATAAGTCGAATATATCCAGGCCTGTTGCTGAAACTGACAGTCGATTTACGGCTCTTGTTCCAGCGGACAGATCTAGCACATACTGAAGTTGGGTAAAGTCGACTTGAATTTGAATGTACATATATACGCTAAAGTTCTGATGTCAGACGGTACATCCATAAGACAGAGTAGAATATTTCTGTCTCGTATGTTGTGACTTTATTCCACTGCTCCATCTTTCGTAAATGTCTGACAAAGCATAACATCTGACTTTTAAATCGATATTTCCCTTCGCGCCATCTATGAGTGGGTTTGACATTTGTGTCAGACGTGTCGTCTGGGCTTTGGCCGCCATGTTAGGCATGTGTGCTTCACACTGAAAACTCTGTAAATTTCTTGCACTTCTTCTTTTTGCAGGGGAATCCAACATTTTACACAGTTTTACTGCGAAACTATAATTTCTTCTTTTTTTTTCTTCTTTTCAGGTGAGTTTCCTGTGACTAAACGAAAATCATGATGGAATAAGTATAAGGTGGTCTCGTCGGCTGCCGACTCGTTCGTTTTTTGGTCCCTTAACGCTTCGTTAACGTACACTTACTACGCTGAATAAAGAGAAAAACGTGTCGTTAAGGAACTACTTTTTGCCGACGAGACCACCTTATACTTATTCCATCATGACGAAAATGTAGTCCCAAATTACTATAGTGATTAACGTCAGCGATTCGATCCGGTAAGAGTTGATTATATTTATGCCCAAATTCCCAAATTGCGATTTTTAGTTAACGCTTTACCATTAATCAGTGCATTAATGTTGGTTAATGTAACGCTAAAGTTACCATCGCTAAACTAAAATGTCATCCCAAAATTTTAAATTTTTGTGGCGTCTACTCTAAAAATGCGTTTCGTTCCGATTAACTGTGAATCATCATAGCTCAAGACGAACCGATTGGTTCAAGACTGTCGTCGAAAGGATTTGTTTTTTGCCCATACGTTTAAGATTCATTTCCAGAGCTCCCTTAATTTGGGAGGTTTTGGTGAAACCTATCGTAGGTACTTGGTGTAACGCTGCGTTACTGTTTTGAAACAAATATGTACACAAAATTTGCACCAACCAGTTGCTTTACCTCTAGTAGATGATGATTAAATCGCTTATATAATACCAGTCAGAGAAATATCAGGCATGACATTTTTCCCATGAAATATTAAAACTCAATGTAACGCTGCGTTACGATTTTGAAATAAGATCTAATCAGTTGGTTTTTGTAGTCGATGATCAGGACATCACAAAAATGTTACACCTTGTACTTGTCCAACGCTATATTCAAACTCAGTGTAACGTTGTGTTACTGTTTTGAAATAAATAAACGAAGTAAGAACTAATCGGTTGCATTTTCTCTAATTAATGTTTGGAATAGATATTTGACATATAACTTTTTTAACATGAGATTTTCAAACTCAGTGTAACGCTGCGTTACCTATTTCAGTTAACTGCACGAAACAAGTAGTTGATTTAACTCTTGAAGAAGTCCATGATTAGAATGTTTATACAATTTCAACCACGAAAATGTAACACTTTCACCATCAAACACTGAAACTTCAGTGTAACGTTGTGTTACGAATACAAGAATTCATCCACCTAGTTTGTCATACTTGTGTTTTTTTGTTTTTTTAATTGAACGGAACAATCGTTAAATGACATCGGCGTATAGAAATCAAGCGAAGCATCACTCTTGACAATTGCTGTATCTTCGAGCTAAGAAAAGAAGGCATCTAAGAAGTAAAGCGCTCTCTCATAGAACCAAAGAAATATTGTACAAGACCTTAACCATCCCGGTCCTGCTGTATGGCGCAAAAGCATGTAAACCTCTTGGCACGCTTTGAGAAAGATTCTTTGAGTGATTTTCGGTCCAGTTTGTATCGACGGAGTGTGGAGGAGGGTACGAACTTTACGGGCTATATAGCGACGTTGACCTGTTCAACAATCTACCATACTGTGAGCGCCATCTAAAGTAAAGTATGGAACAATTTTAAAAGTGTCAAATACAAGTTTCTTTCTAAAAATGCAATAAAATGAACAAAATTAATTTTTTTCCATATATTATGGCTTTATTAGTCAGAGCAAACATTCCCATTAATTATGAAACACAACGTCGTTCAAGTGGCTGCCTCGGCTGGCTTCGCAGTAGCGCACTCTGTCACTCCAATTTTCCAAGACCTTGTTGATCGTTTCGAGCTGTAGTTCGCGGATTGCTTGGATGATATTGGTCTTAAGTGCTTGAATCGTTTTCGGATTGTTGGCATAACATCGGTCCTTCACGGTTCCCCACACAAAAAAGTCCAAAGGAAGCCGCAGCTTCGAGGCGGCCAATTGACATCGCCAAGACGGCTGATAATATGATTTGGGTATTTGCTGCGCTAAAGATCGATTGTGGCATGGGCTCTGTGGCATGGGGCGCCATTCTGTATGAACCAGAGGTCGTCCAAATCCATGTCTTCAATTTCAGTAAAAAAAAGTCGGTTAAAAGTCGGCTCTCCGTTGACCAAAACGTTGTTCCGAGCCCCAGATGCAGCAATTTTATTTGTGAACGTAGCCGCCGAGATGAAAATGCGCCTCGTCAGAAAAGATGATTTTTCGCCCAAAAGATAAGATTTTAATTGTTTTTTTGTATGGGCGGTGCCACGCCTCTTTGTCTAATTTTGATCAATATTCGCAGAAATACTCCGGGGCCAATACCTAAGATTATCTGTAAGATTGATTATCTCAATTGATTGATTATCTCAATCTTACAGATAATCTTAGGTATTGGCCCCGGAGTATTTCTGCGAATATTGATCAAAATTAGACAAAGAGGCGTGGCACCGCACATACAAAAAAACAATTAAAATCTTATCTTTTGGGCGAAAAATCATCTTTTCTGACGAGGCGCATTTTCATCTCGGCGGCTACGTTCACAAATAAAATTGCTTAATCGATTCGGTGGTTTTCGAGATATAAGATTTTGATTGTTTTTTTTGTATGGCCGGTGCCACGCCCCTTTGTCAATTTTTGAAAAATCTTCACAGAAATACTCCTGGGGGTATACCTAAGATTGTGTGTAAATTTGAACTCAATCTTTTCGGTGGCTTTCGAAATATAAGATTTTTTAATGATTTTGTTGTATGGGTGGTGCCACACCCCTTTTTCCAATTTTGACCAATCTTCACAGGAATACTCCTGGGCCAATACCTAAGGTTGTATGTAAATTTGAACTCATTCGATTTGGTGGTTTTCGAAATAAAAGATTTTGAATGCATTTTTTGTATGGGAGGTGCCACGCCCCTATAACTCATGAACCAATACACCTACAAAGACCGTTTATATTTACAAACCATGGTATTAACGTCACCTTTTATGGAAAATTTCCAGAATCAAAATCGGTTCACGCATTACAGACAAACACAATACAACTTATTTTTATATATATAGATTTGAGTGGTTGAGTGGTAATATTGGTATGTTCAGATATCTTCCAGTTTTCTTTTGGGAATGTGATCCCAAAGATAGAACTTATAAACTGGTATCATCATATTGCACAACTAAACCATTTTTGATTGATCTTTCAACTTCAACTGATTGAATCCGGTAACTGTGCCCATCTATTATATAGATCAGATGTGGAGTAAATTACTCTCGAGCGATTTCCCACGGCTATATCATAAATATATCAGAAATACTTTCACATTATAGTTCACACTACGTCTAGAAAGTAATTCTATCGTTCGACATCCGACATCTGTGCAATTTGCGGCAACCAAGCGAGAATTCTTTCTCTCCCAACAAAATTGCCCCGACTCATAAAAAAGCAATTTATCATTTTCTTTCTTCGGTTGCTCAGTATAGACACTCATTCATTACAACTTAATTACAACCGCATTCTTCGGCTCCACGCATTCATCGATTGCAATTGCAACCGAACCGAACTCGCCCGCCCATTAGCAGCTCAACTCTTTTTTAACTGTCTATATATCGCTCTCCTCCCAATTGCTGCAATCCATTCAGCGCGAACTAATTCAGATTAACGAATCAATTTAACATGTCTTCTAGTGGTAATAACAATTTGCCAACAATTCATTTGAGAGATACAAACACTCCCTCCCCCCACTTGGTCTTGTTCCCTCCGAGCGTGTTGTATACCCCTAATGTGTGTGTGTGTTTGGTATCACAATTTGGATTTATGGGTCTGATCCTAAAAAGAAATAGTAGACAAAACGGCCCAATTCTAAATTGCCATCGCGCACTATTCGAATGCAGAGTCGCAGCTTGAAGCTAGCTAACAAGGGTGCTTGCTCAGATAAATAGGAAAAGCCCACGCCATGCAATTACAGCGAAACCCACTATTGTGGCGGTTAATTTATTGTGGCATTGTTTTAATTTAACCCCAAAAAAACAATAACTCGAAGAAATACTTTTCCTAGATACTAATGTATCCATTGGATTGAATTGTTATTGATGGTAGCAATTACGCAGATTAAGTTTCATTTAAGCAAGGCGCACCAACCTATAGAGTTAAGTTCAGTGGGGTGGCGGCGGCGTCTCGCGTCTCGGGTCTTTTGGTCGTAAATTACGAGTATTTCCGCGTTTTTGGATACTGTCTGTTAGCACGGAAGGTGACGTTTTTTATTTTTATGTCATAATGATTGACCGCATCACAAACAAAAATTAACTGGCAGTTGAAATTTGTTTTTCTGTGAAAATTAAATTGCAAACCTGGATACAATTTTTTTTTCCATGTGTCGCGGAATGTTTAAGTGTTAAATTGGAAGAGAAACGCATGGCTTGCTTTCGTGGAATTCACAAATAAAATATTGTTGATTCATGGAAATGAATTAATTAGTTGTGTCCACTGTGCAATTTTTTTTTACTTATTTTTTGTCGCATAAAATTTATTATGTTGAGATTTATTTTATATTTTTTTTTGCTTTTTAAATTTATATTAACGCTTTAATGATGATGGTAGGAGTAACTGATTAATTTGCTGTCAAAATGTCCAACAGTGGATGGAAGACTGTGAACTGATATGTGTCAGGTGATTCTGGATGTGTAATTATCACACAGGAAAATGAAAATGGCGACGATATTGTATTTCCTGCTGCTGGAGTAATGGGTCTCTTGTTAAGCTTTAAATGCCTTTGTCTGATATTGTATAAAGCTTATGTTTGTTCTAGTATTACGTTAAAACTACTAGCCCAATCCGTATGAATTTTTCTGGAAAACATCAAAGAGCAGCGTAAATGAGATAGGATTCACAAAGACCCGGTAGGTGGCGCTGCAATTGGGTTATAGGACTCGCTGTGTTTCGATATTGGCAACCCAACGTTGGAGCAAGTCAGCTTCTGCGGTTCGCCTTGTATATTATAAAATTATTAGGATATTTTTCGAAAACTCCGTTTTTGTAATTCTAAAATAATTTATTAAATGTATTCTTTTAAGAAAAATGTTCTATCTACTGGTTAAAGCGACGCATGATTGAAAACCATCGCTTCTTGGACTAAATCAAGATTTTAAGGCGAAATATAACTTTTAAGGTCTTAGAGTAACATCATAGCTTGACTTGTAGCAACCTTAAGGCATCCATCAGCCAGTTTCACTGGGCTATATGTGGCTTTCCGATTTTTCAAATAACCAGGACCTGACGACATAATACCAGCCATAATTCAACAGTTTCTGGACATAATCCTATTTTGGATATTCTGAAAGGCTCCCCGCATCTATCGTGCATTTCAAAACGGTGTACCGATAATTGATGTACTTTTTATACCGAAGCTGGGTAAAAACTTGTACGTCGCCCCTACCTATAAGATTGACATCATTCCTGCTCAAAACTATATGGAAAGACTGATTGATTCCTACTTACATTCTATCATCAAAATACCACCAAATGCCAATCTATTACCTTCTCACGTAACACGTGTGGAACAAGTCAATTCACGAATTTACGAATTCGCCGCCTTGGTATATAATAAGACAGGGAGCCTAATATTGATCAAGATCGGATATCTCTAGTCTTAAAAAAATTCTTTAAAAGATGTTCCAAAGAATTTTCCAATCTATACGTCACTTTCGTACTCTATTACGCCAGCCAAGAATGTGATCCCCTTTCAGAGAGTTCATGTTCATAGCATCGAGAGCATCTATCGCCATTGACTTATTTAACTTGCGCTTCATGAAAAATCTTGGAACGTACCTCTAATCGCATCCCCTATCGAGACCTCAAATTTATTAACCTGATCTTCATTCTCCGACTCCTTTTAGGCGGCTCTCACACTGAGGCAACAAGCAATAAGCAACTAACAATTTTCAATAAGCAATACACAACTTCATATTAACCTATTCTCACATTGAAGCAACAGTATTGCCAGAAAATCCTAGCTATCTAGATATTTTTCCACTATTTCTACGCCCTTGATAATATACGACTACTTACGACGATACTACGACGCAATACTTATCCCTTCTAAACATGAGCTTAGTATCCCCTCAATCGCTATATTGCTTTAAAGTGAGACCTGGCTTAGGCTCTGTCGATGTCACATCTATTTACAATTCTATCTTCTTTAACACTAGCCCTCCTAATTAATGTTGTCCCCGTCTTTTTTATCTACCAATCCACCGTACCCCGTATGGGTCTAACGAACCAATCTCTCGTATGCTGTATAAGGTTAATTTAAACAGCAGTTTATGCAGCACACCCTCCCTTAAAATCGATCTCCTTCACCATTCTTAGCTTTAATTCGTATGGTTGTATAGATTTATATCTTAGACCTTCTGGGAATCCTATCAAAGATAGGTCTAAAGGTAGCAGTTTTGCGAAGGGGATGATGTAAAGAGCCTCAACCGCGATCAGTAGCCAGACAAACTTACAGACTCAAAAATACCCGAATCGATTGATTTCTTTATTGTATAAGGACTACTTGCCACTCGAATTAAAGTTAAAGAACGTTTTGATGCTTTCTCTAACAATTTTCCAGTCATTCTGTCAATGAGGAAGGAGCTAGTTTAAAATTAAAGACCATCCAAACTAGCCTAATGTCAACACTAACTGAGGAGGCTTAACACGAAATTAATATGATAATATTAAGCTGCCATTATAACAAAGACGTCGGCCTATAATACACACACCGTACACAAATTTGTTAAAGAAATTTGATCAGGTGTTTACAAAATTTAACGTTCTTGCAACTGAACCATGGTTAAGCCATTAGAGGCTATGAAGGTGGGTCTCGTTTCGGTAATGACAACCACTTATCTCAATTATCCGCAATCCTAAAAATCACATTTAGTGACAAACTTTTCATTTCATAAAAAGACTTCTGGCCTAAAGACACCGCCTTGAGGAACCCCATTGGTTCTATTTAACCACTCGTCCGTAAACAATCTTTCTTCCACATCACTTAATTTTCCCAATAACTTTCCTAATTTCTTAATGGGGTGCGGGCTCCTTAGGAAACTTTTCACTTTAAACTTATATTCATTTATATGTGAACAGTGTACATCGCACAAGAAAACCAATTACCCATACTACAAAGATATACCATATGCTTATATACGCCTTCAGTCATCCTTAGGATTAGATTGTTACTGCTGCTTGCTGATGCTCATTTGCTGTCATAAACAACTATGCAGATAATCACACATCAGTTTGAGTTGTTAATTAACTTGATCATGTTAAATTCCACACAAACATTTGCATTCCATTGCACACAGCACATATACTCGTACGTATATACAGGACGCACTCACCTATAAATTTCTGGTAAAGTATCTAATTCAACCATAAAACTTGTACATGTAGTCTGTAGTGTATCCTATTCCATTTCATCGTCTCGCACGATAATCTCAACTCATATTCTTCATCTCCGTCTCATCATCTTTATATCCTGTTCCCTCGTCAGCATAGTCATTACTATAAGGAGTTCGTGCAACTATGCGACCTTTTTGGCCAGACACAGAAAGTTGTCTTTTATTATTAGACACCTTTGCGTTTTGCCTTTTGCTTACAGAACTTTTTGTTCTCTTTTAAAGCAGAGTGCATTATGTCAATATGTATATGTGTTGTTGTGGATGATTGTTGACTTACAATGATAGCTAAACATAGAATGAGGAAGGATGTGTCATTTGTGCAGAATGCCATAGAGAATCGTGTTTGTTAAATTGATTCAAATTTAACTTTTTTTCAATGCGCGCGGAATGAGGAAAATTTCTAATGGACTATCGGTAACAGTTGGTGGAGATGAAATTAAGAAAAAGGATATACCTACTAGGAAATTGGGACTTGACGACCAGCACTAGAGAATATAGGCAGATGCTGGTTATAAATGTAACCTTCGATCTTTTCTAGTGGGTAACTATGCAAACCTGTTTGTTTTGTAAGTTTTTTTCTTTTATAAATTCAGGGTTATGAGATTTTTTCGCTTTATTCAAATTATTCTTTAGAGGCTTTTTCCACTGAGCCACCTCTCGCAAGTGTCTAACAAATAACAGGGAGTGGATTGTCCTGAGACAGTTTCTGCCCTCTACCGATAGATCGTCGTTGAACTTGAACTCAATATTTTTTGCGGGCAATTAAAAATCCATCTTGACATAATCTTGATTAAGCAATTTTGTGACTTAGACCTTTTAGAGCATCGAATGTACGAACCCTACGAAACTGGGTTGAAAGGAATTTGTAGGAATTTTCTGTGTTACCTCAAAGCGCGAAAACTACTGGACAGATTTCAATGAAACTTTTTTTTAAATGTTTACTAAGACTGTGAGATGGTTTTAGGATATGTCGTTCAAAGCCACGTCTTTTGAAACATTTCTATTCAAATCGAAAATGGCGTTTTCGAGATATGAACAGTTTTTTTTAAAGTTGTACTATTATTAGCGATTGGGGTGGAAATCGAAGGACACAGTAATTTTAGAGAAAGAACTGAGTTTGCCATCAAGTTAAGAATAAATATTATACCTTAAAAATGAGTTTTGTTGAAATCGTATACATATATACCTACCGTTTTCGAGAAAAAGCAAATTTTCAAAATACTATTATTGTACAATCGGAGCCCTTTCCGACTGTTCCTTAGGAAAATTTACTTGGCTGCTTCTCTGATATGCAGAACAAGTAGGAAAATTCCGTTGAATGAATTATATTAGCGAAGCGCGAGTTTAATTAGTAGCTAATTAGCGAGACGAATGAAAATGCTCAGCGAGACGACGAAAAGAAAAAGCTCTGTTCCGCTTGGAGGTTACAACGAGAATGATTTATTTTCTTGCAGCAGATTGTTTGTTACATTGGTTGAGTACAAAAGAATGATGTTTAGACCAAAAAAAATTACAAAAAAGATGGCCGACATTTATTTCTTAGCGCCAGATTTGAATTTTGAAATTGGTATAATTCATTAGTCGTTAATTCAAATTTTAAATACATGATAGGTAAAAATGAAAATTTTCAGATTATGTTATTTCAATTCAGATTATATATGTTATTTCAATTTACAATAAAAAAGGTGGGCGTGAGATGTGGATTTTTAATAAGTGCTCCAACAATTATTATTAGGTATGCAGTAATGTTAAACATGCCTACATTAACTCTTAGAATCGTTTTCGAAAAAATTCTAAATTGTTTAAAATTGTCTAAAATTTGTATATGGAAAGTACCGTTAATGTTAGGGCTAGCATTAAAACAAAAAATGCCTCCTAGCGGCCCACAAACTCTAAATACGAAGTTTAAAACAAATCCTTCCAAGCATTTAGGCTGCGGGCCTATGGGAAAATTAGTTATACATACCTACTGCCAATTTAGATGAATGGATGTTTTATGTTTTCTATTAAATTTGTCATTGAGAATTAAGTATCTAATTTAAAAAAAAGGAGCTTTCAATTTGCACATTTCGACGGGCGGCAAAGTATCCAAATCCATTTTCCTCAACGTACATCCATTTTAGGGACAATTTGATAAAATTTGTGGCATTTCATCTCGTCATGGAAAATTGAACATTTTACATCATTGCGTACATAAAAGAATCCTTGAAGCAGCTTATCCATACAACAATTTATATTCATCTGACCCAGAACATACCCCCCTCACAGACAATAAGATTGTGTAATAGTCCGTACACCGATAACAATAAAAGAAAGTATCTCAAACAAACAAAATAACGAAAACAACCAGCCCATCGATCCTATCTGTACGTGTAACTTCCGCGGCAAAATAAAAGCACATGTTCTGCCGAAACGAGCCAACATGGGTTGTAAATTTTCTTTATACTCATACACCTTATCTTCATGTTAAATTACACTCAAAATCGCTTACATCTTCAGGTATATTATGTGGTATGGGTATTGGGTATCCCTTTGCATCGGTGAAAAGCAAACAGGCCTGCTTCTGGATTGCTGCCACCACTTGAGAAAATAAAAACCCTATAGTCGTGCTATCAATATAGTAGGAACATACCAATTGTGTGTGTACTTACAGGCAGTACGAGTATCTGAGATAAACTGTTAATCTACTAAATAAACATTAATTAAACCGAGTACACCTAGGAATGCAATATATACACGCAGCCGATCATTCACCATATAGATAAACTGCTAGCAGCAACAGCAGCAGCTTTTCACCCAAACGGCTGGTTTATGACCATGTCGTAAATTTGTCCGATATTGAGACAGTTTTAAACAGCAGATACAAACGGAAATAATATTTATTCGAATCGTCTTTCAAGCAGTCCTCATTCAATTCCCTAGAAATGCAATCCCCCAAACACAGATAATTCGTATTCATTAGATTCGAAGTTGCCGATGGAAGTTTGTATTTTTCATTTCGGCTCTAGGTAAATATAAACAAAATTTGTGTACTACATACGAGTATATATACATTTTGAGCCGATATAGACAACAAGACTAATTCCTCTTCTTGTACATGCAGGTGTGTGGTTAAAATGGAGCCAAAAAACCATAGGTAGTCCGGAAGGGTTGTGCATAATGAAATATTCAAAAAGTAGCAACCGAGAGACTGCAGAGGAAATTGTGGGTCAACACCCCATGTTCCATGTCATGTATGCCGAAAGTGAAGTTATAATTAAAACGAAACGAGTGTCGTCCTCAGCAGGGAGGAGATTCTTTTGTTTAATTTTTTTACCAAAGCTTCTTTTTGCACTGATGTTAGCTGAGGTTGATAATTCGAGGAACCACTTGTGCTTAGTCACAGATATAAAGTGGGCAGGGGCTGTCTGTAGCTTGGTATAGTTTTCTATTCTCATATGTGACTTATACAAAGAGTTGTGGTAGTTTTAAAAGGGGGTGAAATAGCGTAGCAAAATGATTGGTAAAAAAAGTCAAAATTTCGTTTTTTATATGGTAACACTATTCGAGACTGGAATGTAAGGAAATCGCCGATTCGATAATGAAGTCTTATTTCAGAGTCACAAGTATCTATAATTAAAATGCCGCTAGGCACTGTTACAAGCGGTATATAGAGTAAATAAGGGATATATGAATTTGATAAAAATAGCTTAACATTTGCAGAGGCTGCAATGTAAGGAAATCGAGGACTAAACAATGATTTGAGGTCGCAAGTATATTTAATTGATATAATTCTTTTGTAGAAAATGACGTACAGTCGAACGGAATTTTAATCAAAAAAAAGCGAAGGTATACTCGTAGTCTAGTGATTTCTTAGTAGTAACACTACCAGAGGTTCCAATGTAAATAAATCTCTCCCTCAACGCTAGTCTTTTTAGTTCATATTTGCAAACATCTAAATTATCTAAACTGAAACTTTTGTTACAAGTGCTGTATAAAAAATATGAAAAATAAAAAGGAGAGGATGAAATCTGTCAATTTATTGGTAGTAACATCATCAGATGTTAAAGTGTAAGGGAATTTTTGAATCAACGACAATATATAGGTATATTTTTTGCTCAAAGTCGTTAGTAGTAGATATCTTTTAAAATTAAAGTATGTACAATATATTATAGTAAAATTATACAAAAAGGGCGAGGATATGAAACTATAATAAGATTTTTAACATTTTCAGAGGCTGCAATGTAAGAAAACCGTCGATTTGACCTACAAATGCTTAATATCATTGTAAATAGTCAATGCATATTTCAATTGAAAAACTACAAGCTTCATAAGACGACAATATTATAGGCAAATTAAACTCTAAATTGTGTTCCATAAACACAGATCTTTATAAAAGAAATATATGCGTATTTTCAGAAAAGGATTTTATTCCCTCTACCCAGTTTTCTTAAATTCCGTTCTATGTTTTAAAGCAAAAAGGGACTACAATTAAAGAAACGTAAACTACAAAACTTGTATAGGATGTTTCTAACGAAATTACTACAAAATTTGGCAATAAAAAGTCATTAAATATATTTTTTTCCTACCAACGAGCGAACGTGACACAGATGATGACATGAAATGTTTCTTATAGCATTTCCATGAATGGTATATCCTTTCTTTCGTGAGTGTGTGCTTGCTGCCCTAAAAGACGTGATTTCGAGGGAAATCTCCTAAAAGTTTCTATTTAAAGTCACCAGTAAGTGGTGGTCTATAATAAAACTTGACTCCATTTGCCATGTAGATATAGCTTCTAATGGATCGTCCTTTATTTCCCTTCCTTTTGCTGTGTGTATTCTCAAATAGGAGAAGTCCTTATTATTTTTTTTTTTTTTTTTGGAATTCGCTAAGAATTCTACAAGAAGTTTTGAAATTTCACACCGTTCACGTTCACAAAGTATACGCTCGTAAAAGGATACGCGCTACTATCTTCAAGTTTGATACATTTTATGTTAGACAGCGTGGTGGGTATACATAAGAGAAAAAAAAAGTGAAGGAGAACAACTACAGGGTTTGACAAGCGGTGAGTACGTGGAATTGTTTAATATTTTTATATGGTGCATATTGGAAAGAGTTTTGTTGACAGTCAAAATGTTGCGAAAAACAGTTTTTTTGTATCGTACATTTTTGTAAATTACACATTTAGTATAGACTATACAAATCATACTTTTAAGCCAAAAAAACGAAAAACATGATCGAATATGTTGAAGACCATTTTCTGTTATTTGTCGAAGTGCATTTGGCTTCGAGTTGTCACCGTGTCGCTATCGTCCCGATGCCCTCTATTTTATTCTATGTCCGAGTAGGTATTTACTGCAAGTTGCTCTAATTAGTGCTGCTAGATTGAGCACAGACAAATGTGTAATTTATACTTTGTTAAATGTGCGCTAGTAGTAAAAACGTGTGGATCGAAGAAATAGTGTGCGGAATGTTTCTCATTAATGTTATAGACAGAACTCCAAATAATGATTTGTTAGTTAAGAATATATACATTTCACTGTAGATGTCGCTAGTAGCTGCAGCTGCAGCATTAACGAAGAAACTTCTCTACCTGATTTTTTAAGAAATCAAAACAAACAACTGAGAGTGGTAGGTTAAGAAATACATATTGTTACCTGCCACTGCATAAACAAATGGGTTGTGGTCTCTGCTAAATGTGCGCTTGCAGTACAAAATGCGGATAATGGAAAAATAAATGTTTCGGAACGAAAATTTGCCGAATTAGCTCCAGAGATACGCACACTACTTCGAATTACAAAAAACTTCTTCCATTTCACTAAAGATGTCGTTGTTAGTCCCAGTTGTAAGGACGGACAGTTCGGAAACGAGTTGGAGGAAAAATCTTTGAAAAATCAACAAAAAAAACTCGAGTAATTCGTTTTTGCAACAGTAAGTAGGCGGAAAAAAATGCCTGCCTGAAACTGGGCACATGTTTAGTATGTGGTGATTGTCCCTGCTAAATGTGCGCTTTCACTAAAGGTGTGCGCTTTATAAAAACGTTATTGGTAGATTTAACACCAATCTTTCTGATAATCCTTTTAATTTGCTTAATTTAAAGCCATATGTTTCATAAATCAAAAGTTACTCAAAGGAACGTATTCCTCCATCAGGGTCAGAGTTGGCGAACTAATCAGTCCCTCGGCGATAATACATATAACCCTTCTAATTAAGACAGCAACTCACCCCCTTTCTGCCATTGTATCGTCTTAATGTCATTACATCTTCTAAGGGTATTTAGGCTCAACATAATCACATCTCCCATTAGTTTGATCGTTTGTAGTAAAATTAAACCATTCCACAGCCAATTTGTGTATACTTCGCCTATATCCCCATTGTGTCTAATCCCTTGCAGCACTATTTTGGCAAAACAACATCCATCATCTCATTCCGGGATTCTCTTGATTTCCTCTGTAGTTATACGACCACCAGATGCATAAAGCTTACACTCGTCGCGCCCACACTAATCGCCCTCGAAGAATTTTCTATGCCACATCGCTCATTGTATGTCCCGAAAACCCGTTCATTTGATGTAGGATAACGCCAGGAAACCATTGTCGGGAATTAATTAATTGAAACCATTAGCACGCCTTTGGACCAATGAAACCACTTAAAATTTCCATCAAAATCGCAACATTCTCTGATGTGCGCGATGCGATGGCTGGCGGTGATTATGATGACGAGTCCCAGCCCTCTTACTCCCACGTACATATTACGTGTATAGTGTGTATAGATGAAAACAGCACCTCACCCCGCATTTGGCACTCCCCACGCTAGTGACTAATTGCATCTTCCGGGTGCATGCTTCCTTTTCACCAATTATCATGGCAATAATCATCATTGTTCCACTTTCACGCCACTATACGCCATCCACCATAAAACCACACACACACACACACATTTGTTTTATTGTTTCATTAGTTCCACTTGCTGTGCGCGATGCCAAAGTGTGAAATGAGAAAATACGAAAAAGTTTTTGTTTCAAATTAAAAACAAAAAAAGAGAACAAACCCCAATCGTGGCAATTACTCAAAACCCCACTATGTTGTTGGTATCTATTGATTCCAGGCCATCGGTAATGCGGTTAAAATCCAATTCATCCACATAGATTGAGCACCCTTATCGCTAATCGCGCGGTATAATAGCCATAAAACCACTAACGGTTTAGTAAGGGCTTAGTATTGTAGTCGGTCGTTGCCAAAGCACGCGGGGGGGGGGGGGGGAGGGGCATGTGTGCCCTAATATTTAATAGACACTCGAGTTTAATGCGGGAATTTGCATATGTAAACGCAAACATTGATATACTTCGGGTGGAATAGGTTATGCGACCCCGAACTTATTGATCGATATGCGAGTCCCCCCTGATGTTATTTGTAGAACTGTAACTACTTGTCATGCACACGACACGATTGTATATGGGGGTAAGGAATGCAATGACGACAGACCTTGAATTTTTGTGCGCAGCTTGCAAATTTCCATTAAAAATTAATATCACATCTTGTGACGACTCTAGGGTATAGGCTCTAATCCAAGAATGGAAAATGAGGTTAAAGAACAATGTTTGTATGCATTTTTCGCCGATGTGGCTGAATTTTATCTCAGCGATCCTTGCTCTGTCCAAGGTTCAAGGTGTCCCTGTACATTTAATGACCCATCAATTAAAAAGGAATATATTATGAGCCATATAAGACTATATCCGTACTTCTTACATCGCGAAAACGTTTTTCTACAGCTTTTTCCATTATCCGCAGATTTTTTATTGCAAGCGCACATTTAGTGAAGACCACAACCCGTACTGTAGGCAAAACATAGGAAACCATATTAAACCTATCAGCCGTGATTGAAATATTTATTTCAACTCAAACCGATGATGTATAAACATCGAAGAAACATCGTCCCAATTAAGTGAATTTTAGAAAGTAATGTGCGCTAAAAAATATTAACTTCTGTGCAATCCCACACATTATCACACACGCCAGCAATTATTTTTCAAGTGCGCAATTCTAAGTAAATGTGACTGTGAGCACTTGAGCAGCTCTCAAAATATTGTAAACAAAATTTGTGCAAAGTTCTTAAGCACCTAAATGAGCTATCTTTTGTGTACACATGAGTGGGCTCTAGAAAAAGTTGCAAACCCATATATACAAAATCGAGAGTTCGTATAAAAAATAAATAAATAAGTGCACAGTAAACATAAACAAATAAATAGACTGCAAACCTTCATAATTGCCAGGAAAAGCAAACGTAGGTCGAAAGAGATTGCCGCCGCACAGCCTATTGTGAGAATATGTATCTTTGGTTATTGTTCATTCATTAATTAAAAACTGCATAGACCAACGAATTGACATATCAAAGACAAATTTGGTATAAAACATGACTCATTTTTACCTAAACAGATTCCGCTGCAATCGTTGTTAAATTTCTTACATTTTTCTTCAGAATTTTCTGTTTGGAAGTGCGCTGGTGACGGCATATTATGAGACAATATTGAACTGATCATGATTAATATAAACATTTTTAATCCCATCATGTTTTGACAAAAATTCGAAATCCATCTGTTGGAAGTTTAGAGTAGCTAAAAAAAAATATTACTTACCAACGATCAACTTTGGTCACTGCAATTGATTTCCTCATAGGCTGGTGTAGCAGTTTGTCATCGTTAAGCTGTCGTAAAAATATTGGACAAATATTTAAAAATATTATCCTTATCGTGAACAAATCTAAAGTAGTAGTAGTAGTCTCCAGAACGCCTGTTCAATGCACTCTGCATGTTAGTAGTGTCCCATTGAAACAGGTGGAGAAGTTCAAGTTTAAGTATCTCGGGGTCTTATTCACGAGTGATGGAAAGAGCAATGCTGAGTTTTCCTGTAGGATTGGTCAGGCTGGATCAATTTAGAGACAGCTTGGTCATTCATTGTTATTAGGAGGACTGAACTTGGTGTCAAAGATAAGCTGTCAGTCTTTAATTCGGTGTTTGTTCCAAATCTTACCTATGGTCATGAGGTTTGGGTAATGACCGAAAGAATAAGATCGCGAATACAAGCTACCGAAATTAGATCTACCGTGGTATTGCTTGTATGACCCGCGTAGAGATCGCATTAGAAATACCAGAATACGTGAGGAACTCAATGTCGAACAGCTACTTCTCCGGACGGAGCGGTCCATGCTTCCGTGGTTAGATAAAGTTAATAATCTCTCCTCTACCCATAAGGGGATTCCCCTTGATGATTTCGAGTCGATGGAGGAGAATCGAGAGCTATGGAAGGTCCACTTGAGCAACCTACACCCGCGACCCACTTAATCGACAAGCGGACCATTGAAAATGAATGAATGAATGAAGCCTTATCTTACTGGATCCGCATGCTGTGTGCTACCTACTAACTAAGCGACTTCCGTTCATAAGGTGCGTAAGCCATCAGCAGCTCAATTAACTTAACGATTTTGAAGAATGTACGACTTCCTGCTATGCGCACAGCATGGGTCAATCCGAATCCAATCGCACTTTAGTTCCGCACATTTCATTTGCTAACATTTTGCGTTTACAACACTTAACGCGCTACAAACAATCCGACCAATCGAAAGTCAAATCAAGGAAACAATGTCAACCACACGCACTTAAATAGAACATTTTACAGAGCGCACAGCCAATCCCTAAACCCATCGCACTCTCTTTCCGCACATGGGATTTGCTTTGCAAACATTTTACACAACTTAAAAGTCCTGAAAATATTTAATTTCAGTTTATGTTTGCTAAACACGATTCTAGCGGGTGAGTAATAGGACAGATGTACGCAAACCGAATTGAACTCGCTTTGTGTGCGATATAAATCAAACCAATTTAGTTCATGTGCGCATAGCTTTTTTGCACTAGTTTATGATGTGCGTATTGAAGCGTACATTTTAGTTGAATTAATTGGCGGGCATTAAAGAAGCTTGTAAGAGATTTTCGCAAATTCGAACTGAATAGAACGTTATTGAATAGCTGTCAATAAATTTCGTAGACAAATTGACAGTATTTCATAGTTCAGTTTGAATATATGTTTTTACACAAGTTTACGAGATGTAAAAACTAAGCACACTAGATATGTGTGCGTTACAGTACAAAACAGGCAAGTAAATGTGCGCATAGCTTTCTTTGTAGTTATTGTTGACTTTTGTACTAATGGAACTACTAAGCAACCATTTTAAAACATAGAAACGATTTTTGCACACTCAAACATGAAAATACGCAAAGTTCAGTGCAAAATTTGCAACTTTTCACATTTTCAGTTTTTAATTTATTTTTTTTTAGCATTTTTTTCTGTCAATATTGGCTAATATCTTCACACAATTTGACTCAGACTTTCAGAAATAGACACATTTCGTGTGTCCATTTTTGGATTAATTTTTAATGTGCGTAATATCGCGCACATTAGATAAGAATCTATTTCCACAAATTTACTCAATTTTTTTTTTCTTAATAAAAACTTTTCACCTCCACTGTCACTTTTTGTGAGGAGAAAAAAAATCACAAACAGAATTATATATTTCCCTTACGTGTCATCACTCCGACCGCACATGCTAATGAGATGCGTGTGACGAAATTGCCCAGTTCATCATCATAACCAACCATCAGCGCCGCAAGTCCTTACTTCAAGAGCAGCTATGTATCCACAGAAAGTTATTTATTCCCTTGTGTACACCAAGAGCCATTCAAGTTCTTGTCAAATAAATACCAGCAAGCGTTTTATCTGTGAGAAAGGAAAACAAAGTCTCACTAAGAAGATGCAATGTTAAATCGTGTATAGTATACATAGATACACCTCCCCGCCATCATTGCAAGTGAATTCCACTGTCTGTCATAAAATATGTTACCCCCCTTCTTTAATCAACTTCCGTAATCTCTAGCCCAGGTAATCCGCGGCTCTTTAAAAAAAAAACTCATCCCATTCCTGCCGCGGAACCTCCTTTATTTACGCATAACCTCCAAGAAAACGTGTAGTTAAATAAAATAGGTAGTCCTAGGCCCATGAAAACCCTGTAAAGTAAAGAGGAAAACCTTTCCCATCGAGTGAGTTGAGTATTATGTGTACCCAGTACCCACTCCCTGTGCGCTCAGTCAGTCGAATGCCTAGGCCTATAAAAATAAAAATACAATTTCCGGTAAGAGATCATAAAAATGAACAAGTCGACGATGACTCCGAAGAGGGTGGCGGCGCGGCGCGGCCAGGGTCGAAGAAGTACTCAAGGTAAAGGCAAGGAAAAACTTTGTATTACTCTTCCAAGCGCACGGACGAGGCTGAGAAACCAAAGAAACCGCGAGACCCGAACCCAATCTATATAATGAACCCAAGGAGTTGATTGTCCCATTCATGCCCAAGAACAATCCCAGTTATGCTCTACAAATAGTCGGAGCGTAGTGTGGTCTCCTATAAGCGACTGCCATGCCGTTGCTAATTCGCTTAAAGCCACGTTCTATTCCCAGGCAAGAGCGCAAGAAAAAAAAGGGTGTGCGCTTCTAATGATTTCTTTCAATGAGGCAGGCAAATTGCATTTGAAAATTATTTGGAACGCCCGGCCGCAACGACATGCCAGTAATTATATAATCATTATCGTGGATCTAATGAGAAATTGAATCAAATCGGGTGTTTCCTCTTTAAGCATTCAAAGTTGGTCTCTTCCCCTGAAATGAAAAGGAGAGGTCTCTGCGCACCTATTCTTATTGAATTGATTTTTATTTTGTTTTTCAGTGGTGTTTCCTTTTTTTACTGTTTGCAGAGGCGCAGTCATAAACGAACGAAGGAAAAAGTGATTTATGTCTTGCGAAGATGGAATAAATATTTCTGAGAGACTCTGACTATACGAGCAACGAGCACGAGCCTATAATGCCTAAAGTTACTCAATGAAACTTAAGAGATGTTGTTGTGATGTTCGTGTGATTTTATGGTTACGATGATCCGTGCGAGTGGGGACGAACCATCATATTTATGACTATCGTTAAATACCTTACACCCATCAGTGAGGGAAAGGACTCTCTCAAAGTCATCATAATCCATCATTATGTTGTAGTGGGCGTGGGTAGGGTTAAGGTCGATGTTTGGAGGCGATGTACTATAGTAACTTTTGAATTGCCAATGTGATAGGATCAGTTGGTGTGGTAGATAGCTGAACTTTGTCAATTTGAACGCGAGAAATTTGTCAAATTTCTATTGAAAATCTTGGACTTCTAAAAATTAGATAGGTGCCTCGTGATTCAAATGCCGTTCCTTAAGCAGTTATTTGAAGACAAAGATTACAAACCTTTTCCTGCTGAATCCTTGATATTTGGTAACAAGTTTGTTCTTAAAATAGATCCATTCTTTGATTGCGGCGTCCTTGGTAGCGATATTTCTGGTTTCATGTATACTCTGAATGCACCTTTTCTTCCAAGCGTCTTCAGCAAAAACGTTTTCCTCCACATTTGTATTATATACGCAGCAGAGTTCCTATGTCAGACGCTATTCCTGCAACATAAATCTTATCTACCTACTGTGTAGCACAGCAACAGCTTTTTGGACGATTTTGCGGAAAGTTCTTGGCTTTACGAGCTTACAAGATCCAGTTTATGCAACAATAGAAGCCGCCTGACCAGCGCAAAATTTTGTTCAGCTATGAGGCTGATTTTTGGTCGAACGTCAACGTCACGATCCATTGGAGCCATGGCGCAGTAGCGGAGTGGTTAGTGCGCTGGACTACTGTGCGAGGGATCCCAGGTTCGATCCCAGGAAAAACACAAATTACATCTTAAGGTTTTTTCTACTGCGCCACCTCTCGCGAACGTCTGACAAACATCCGAGAGTATGACTGTCCTGAAAAAACTTCTCAATTCAGCCGTTCGGACTCGGCATAAATTTGTAGGTCCCTTCCATTCGTTCCAAAAATAGAAACTCACACAAAACGAATGGTTGCGAGAAGCTAGGCCTTGGGTGTGTACCGCCTGTTGCGCCGCCTATTTATTATATTTTTTATTTTTTTTGTCTACGTCAGTTAATGTCGAGGAAATTCAGAAGCCTTTATTGAGACGCCGTTACATTCACTAAAAGTCCCTGTTTGGTGGACTTTATGGGTGAGTGGAATCATTGGTCCATTGGAGCCATGATAGCCGATATTTTCAATCCTCAGTTGTATAGCATTAATGTGAAAGAGCTTTGGTTACAACAAGACTCGGCCACAGTGCGCGATACCATCAATTTGGGTGATGGACCTGTGAACTGGACTCTGTGGGGCAAGTCTACGCCGACAACGCACAGACGTTAGACCACTGGCACTGGGAAGTCAACATTCTTTGTGTTATCTTTCGATGTACGGTCCCACAGACTGTTCTCCAACTCACTAAAATCCTTTACTAAACCTCTGCTGCAAATTAATACCAATTGATGGGATAACTTCTTCGAAAATTTCAGTATTTTTGGTCCTTCGAGCCGGATTTATCTATAATGGACTGGCCACCACAGTATACATCTACGTACAAGACACAATCACTGCTCAAACTGCAGAGCTTTTCAGGGTTGTTGCTTTAAAACAATAAGAATCGACTGGTCTGTAGAATGGACCGATATTCGATCCTGAGCGCTATAAAATTTGAATCCTTCTACAAAAACTATATACCTATTTCTCTTGTGGCATAAGAGTGACATGGTTGCTATTTTTTAGGGATGAAACCCGCTCGTTAAATATGGACAATCTCATAAAAAAGCTGCTGTACGTTACTATACAGATTGTTGCATCAGGGCCCATTAACAGCTGAATTTGAACGGCATTATTACTTAGGCCATTTTGTTAACTAAAATTCAAATTCCTGCTCATGAGAGGCTCCACTAGGAAAAGTTCGCTGACAAACGCTCCATCAATATCAATTTAGACTAGAAGATAATTTATAGTGTCCCAAAGTTGTCTTCTGAAAGAAGGGGATGACGGATCGTTTTACTTGGTCACTTTTAAAGAGAAAGGTGTTTAGATCTAGACTTCATAATAGATAACATATCTTTTAATTCTAAATAAATGTAAGGATGTGAAATATATAAGTCCAAAGTATGCCGCAATTCAAAGTCGTGACAGACAAATTAAGACCCCCACACAATCTGTCACGCCACAAAAAACATACATCACAACTTGTCCGCTGTTGCAACCTTGTGGTACCTACTCCACTTTGCACTTTGATTTCCCGCAAAAAAAAACCCACACACCTTCCAAACACTCAATTAAACCTTCCACAATGGCTCTGACTCCGCGGCGAACCACCATTTAAAACCATGTATCTTTACTTAGCGGCAATTTTAAAACGATCGTTAAACACTGTTGTCCTTCTACTTCATTATGGCACAAAATGAAGGCAAATGACAATAATGTCATACATCCAGCCAAGAAGATGGTATCACATGCCATACACAGGTATGTATGCTTATGCACCACCGACTGGGGAGGAACGCGCACGCCGCCGATCGCATGCGATCAGTCTGAAATCTGAATATTTTCCATAATAAAGTGATAGCTAAGCCTAAGGGGCTAGACTCTGCAAAATTATTGTAATAATCTGCAATTACGCTTGCTCAGCTCCACATTTAGCACCGATCGCCCACCAGACCGCCCATTTTTGTTTGCATTTTCCTCGTATACCTGATGCCGTCTACGAAAAAAAAGGCAAACGTCGCTTTCAACTTGTCGCAGAGTATTTATATGGCCAAAAGGTGTACACACGCCAGGCAGACTAAGGTTAAATCCAGTTTTTGGTGTAATATGCGTAGGGGGTTGGTGTCACACGACACCGTGGACAACATAGTCGCAATGTTGTAACGAGTGTGTTTTTTTTTTTAGCCTGAATTGAGTTATTTACTACAGTCTGCGCAGTCTAATTGTGTTAACGATGTGCGAGAATTTGGTAATAAAAGCCTATTAACCAGTTGGTTGTTGGGTATACCATTTATGGTGGCGTTTGCCAGCGACCCCCCATGGGAGCAGGTGGATACCGAAAATGGAAAACATGAGAACGAGCTGTCTTTCGCATGGTGCACCACCTAAATTGCAATTATTCCCATGGAAAGAGATGACAGGTACGCGATGTTTAGGCGTGGTTCGATAGGTCAGGCATTTGGTATATAGGTAGGTGCAGAGAGAGGAAGGTACCGTGTGCATGGTGGAGGGTCTTATAACTTTCTGACTGATGGATAGTAAGAAGAAGACTGGTTAATAAATAGTCATTGCATTTATCATAGGTGGAGATATGGAAGAAATAGCAGTATTTGGTCCTGTGGTGGTGCATAATTTGAAGGCACGTGAAATGCATTCTCACGGTGCCTATATGAATCTATTTAACCATTAGCGAATTAGGTGATGAATCCTTTAAAGGTTCAAATTAAAACCCAAAAAAAGGAAAGAAGTCTGTTTCGAAGATGGCTTATATCTGCGCGAACTCTGAAAATGTCAGATTCATCACCCTCTCCGGTCGCCGAAACGACAAAAAGATGCTCTCACAGAACGTCTTATTAGAAACAAAAATGTTCTGCAAATTGTTGTATATTTTTTTTTAAAAAAAGTGACACTTCGATTACCGCCGCCATGTCAGCGAAGGTGGTGATATGATAAAAACTACGAATTTATGTGTACCATGGCCAATAAAACTGAGTTCCAGCTTTGGATGCGAATTCTGTCTTCAACTTCGCTTTCAAGCCAGTCGTCAAAGCAATTCGTCGGTATTGCCATGCTTAAGTGCATTTCTTCATTTATATTTTATCGACTGTCAAACTCGTTGGCATCAGCTGCAATAACTGTATAGGTGATTGTATCAGAAGAAGATTGTATCACATCAGAGGCATGGGACTAACATTTTTTACACTTGTTTTCGAAATATACCAAATTTAAGTCGGAATTGATCAGTCGTTGTTTTGGGGGTTTTCCACAGACAAAACTAATCAACATCCGATTCTGATTGAACACTCATGCCTTTCAACGTCGGAGCCAGTAGGATAAGAGGATTGTGATTTTATCCGATTTACAGAATTTCTCTAAAGCAATGGTAACAATACACAACCTTTTGGTATACATCAACATATGAGAGGCGTTTTTCTGGGTAAGATGTTGCTGAAGCTGGCATTTGTCACTTTGCTATCGTGATTGTAGCTCATTCTCAGCTGCAAAACCACGCGCTTATGTGTGACAAGCATACATTTATTCAAAAGACTACAATTCGCAGTTCAAGTTCCTTCGATTGCTACGAATAAGTCCACTTTCGTTGCTTTTTTTCAAGCATCTTTGAAAGTGAAAGCCTGTTTGGAAGTAGCTCCTCCAAACTCTTTGAAACATGCACCGGATTTTAGTAAGGAGATGCGCTCTCAAGCGACTTCTCCAATATCGTACTGGAGCAAATAATGCGCAGGCCAGGTGTCAACACGGAAAGCACTATCTTCAACAGGTCCGTTCGGTCGTTCCCAGTGTGTCGTGAAAGAAGCGTTCACGGCAATTGAAGACCAGACGAAATCAGTTGGCCTTGAAGTAAATGAGGACAAGACTATAGTCTTGCACTTATAAGTGCATGCTATCAACAAACAAACAAACATCTGTCCACCGCTTAGAACAAAACGTCACTATTGATAGCAACAATTTCGAGGTAGTTAATGAGCGCACTTACTTCGGAGTAAACATGAACCCACGAATGACACCCTAGTTGAGATCCGGCGAAGAATTACCCTAGGAAACCGTTGCTATTTCGGTTTGGCAAAATAATTTGGTTCAAAACTCCTAACTCAAATGACGAAATGTGTGCTCTACAAAACACTTATCCTCCCAGTTCTGCTTTAGTGAGTGTTGGCCGATAAGCAGAAGGAAGAGCTGATACTGGGCCCCTTCGAAGAAAGCCGCTGAATTTCTAAAGTTTGAAGGTGCTAACATTTTCTTACTTACGATGACCCACGAATTTATAAGTGGTCTGGTCATACCTTAGCATTTTGAAATGTAGGCCTCACAATTTTACAACTCGTACTCGGGCGAAGTGGGGTAAAAGCCTAAAGCTATAGGCTTAGGCGCGCTCATGCAATTTTCTTTACATGACGAACCTTTAATGTGAAGCGCTGCTTGGTGTCAAGTGCGCTTGGTCAGCTTAAAAGTTGCATACTCTACCTACTTTTTTCGACTGATAAGTTGTGCGACAAAAATCGCTCTCACATTGGATACGAATTTGTGTCGTACATAAACCTTTGAATACTGGTCGTACGAATTGAGTGCGGTTTTGTAGATTGTATATTGGCGATTTCGGTTTTGAGTTTTTTTTTTATATGGATGTGGCGAAAAATGTATTCAAAAATGCAAAACTTCTCCGTGCTTATTTTTCACAGGAACACATACACAACTTTTCAACCCTACTGTAGTCTGTATAGTAATCGTCCCCCATACACATACCTATGCCCCCTTGAATTATTCAAACAAACTCACAACTCATTCTGTTTGCACACTTACTCCCCTTTTGTGTTACAAGTATCTATACTGACGTACATATTATATTCAAATTATAAATATTTAAATAGGAAACAAATAAATATAAACAAAAGTGATGTGATATTGTATGCGCCTGCCTGTCAAAACCATCACATTTGCGAGACACAGAGAGGATTTTTGTTTGCAGCATGCTGGCGGCTGAGTTGGTTCTGGTTGGTTACATGATCCACAATGAAATCGAAACAAAAGGATATAGAAATTGTACAAATACACACTCACACTATAGTAGACTACCGAGAATAATCACAAGAACGAATAAGAACCTTTATTCAGTGTTTTCCAAAGCCCATCCCCATCCGTTGGTCGTTTCTTTCACCGTTAATACAAAATGAGTATTAAATATTTAAAAAGCGTTTACAAGTTTACAACACCCGCCTGGCAGGAAGGGTGCACCAATTGACTAACAAAAACTGTCAGAATCTGCCTCCTCCTCCTCCTTCTCCTTCTCCTTCTCTGGTACTCTTCCTTTTACAGGAGTTTTGCTTTCATGCATAATCCAAACTGCAGTTAAAGTTTTTGTTCCAATTCTAGTGAGCTAAGGGTGTGGGGGTGGGCGCCACTTCTTAGTAGTGCTTAGTGCGCGACGTAAAAGCAAGTTCGTGCCGTTTTTCATGCGCTCGGCTCTTGTGGAGTTGTATAGTTACACATTGGGAAAAAAACCCAGCAGACTCCATGCCGCAGAGCAGCGCTCCGGTTCCACTTGTCAGCTCCGTGTTTTTCTATTCTAATTGAATTACTTTCCTAACCCCCACCCCATCAACCATCACTATGGGGCAACCTATTCTCTAGGTTTGTAGGCGCCTAACCTGCCTCTGTGTACATGCACCGAGGTCGGGAGGTTTTTGTTTCTTTTTTTTTCACTCGACTTTTTGCTCGTCCTTTAAAGGAGAACGAGTATGCTTGCTCTTTTATGTTCAATAAGGCTTCATAAATTTCGACTTTACATGTACGTAGGTTGCTCGTATTTGGGCCATGCCCTAAATGTTGACTATTCTCAGCGCCCACCTCCTTGGTGCTTCTCTGCCTTCTCACAAATGGCATATCTATTTGTTTGGGTTAATAATGTGAAACTTTTCAAATGAAACGAACAACAATCCGTGCACTGATGCTGAGAACTTTATTTGTGCGCTGTACACAGAAAGTGTTTTTTTTTTGTCGGCAAAGTGAGCGAGTTTTGAATTATTTTTGTATAGATTTTTTTCAAAAACCCCAAAAGAAGTGCAATTCAAAATAATTAAAATGTCGGCTTTTGCAGTTGCAATTGCAAATTGAGAAAATTGCACAACCCTGTGTATAGTTTTGACGGTTGTTGTGCATGCGGCATGCGGGAGAAATTGTTTCGAGGTAAAAGCACTCAAAGGTTGCGGTAACCATGGTTGCGTTTTCGTTTTATTTTATTTTTTTCTGCACTTTTGTTTTTGTTGTGCACCCTCAATTGGCAAACCACATCGTTAAATATGGTAAAAAAAAATGTTTGCAATGACTTTGACTAAAGTTGCTGTAGTAGTTGTTTTTTAAGGTATTGCTATGAGTTGGCCAGGAGGTTAGGTTAGGTGACTTTTATGTTGACAGTGCAAAGAGCTGGATTTAAATTTAGTTTAGTTACAGTTTTTAGGTCGCCATCGCCGCAGAGAAATTTGTTCCAAAGTTTGCTTCACTAATTAGGTTTTGCATGTCGATTTATCGTTTCAATAAGTTTGGTACTCGGTGAGTGGGTTTATTAGTTTGACAGTTTGAGTAGGTATCTTCTATCATGGATGAAAAGATAAAGGTTGTTCTCTCTGGTATAACAAAAAATGAAAGGTCAACACCAAACCAAATTTGCCAGAATGTCGAATGCACTTGTGACAATTCATCATTAGGTACCGCTTTTTTTCCACAAGATACAAATAATCCTTAGCCCCTATTTGTCTAGATAGTTGTCGCTTTCGTGGCGCTATAATGAAATATTGTATATTTCCTACTTACAGTTTGTTGGAGGATGTTTGACGTAGTAGGTGCAGCAAGGACTTTAGGCCTAGCAAACATCCATTCGTTTGTGGGAGATTTATGGGGTGCGATAATAGGTATACTTATTCCTATTTGGGCTCCCGGATATTACGCCAGATTTTTTTGTGGAAAAAATGACAGAAAATGTTTTTGTTTTCGAATTTGGAAAAAATATCAGAATTTTGTTTGTAAATTTGCCAGGAATTAGGAAATTATGTGGAAAAAGCACCAGAAAGTAAAATGGAAATTAAGCCGGAGACAAATTGACATAGAAAACTCGTGTTCTGGCCTAATTTCCAAACTAATTTTAGAAAAAAGGTCAGAAAATGTTATTTATTTAGAATTTATCGAAGTTCACACAAAACCTCGAACCCACTCCAAATCCTACAGTGACCCCAAGCAGGGGGGTTGCAAGGGGGCAGCATGTCCCCCGCATGCTGAAAAAAACAGAAATCTTTTTGGAAAAGAGACCTGAAATTTCGGAAAGATAACCAGAAAATTCTGGCTTTTCTTCCTCGGAAAAAGGCCAGACTTTTGTATAGAAAATTTTCTGGCGTTTTTTCCAAAAAAAAAAAAAAAAAAATTTGGCGTAATTTCCAGGAGCCTCCTATATTTGTTCATGGATGCTTGACGAGCTTGACTGTCGAAGCTGCGGTTATTTTCGTTTTGTTTCCTATTGTTTGACAAGTTTGAGGATCTTGGTGGCAATTGGTAAACGTATGCGGTATATTTGTGTTTGTTTGTGGATGTTTTAGAAACCCAAGTTTGAGGGCCTCGATGACAGTTGGTAGAAGTGCGGTATATTAACGTTTGTTGGCGGAACTTGACGGCAGTAGCTGGTGGAAGCTAGGCACCCCTTCTGTTTCGTAACGAATATTTGTCGTGCTTGCAGGGCATGACAATAGTTAGCGATTGCTGCAGTATTTTTGTGTTTGTTGGTGGATATGTATAGATGTTTGAGTTATACATATCTAAGTTTGGGAGAGTTGTAAGTACCTATGCACCGTGGTCAATATTCACTCAAAAATCAAGGCGTCTTGTTTTGTGTTACTTGTAGATAGGTTTTGCGACTATTTATGAATCTTCTTAGATCAGATAGAGTAGCCCTTATATGTTACAAGCTAAATGATAAACACGTACTTCGTATACTATATTACATTGACTGAGGCGTATTTCTTGGGTAAAGTCTTTTCTTGTGAAGGTCAGTTTACAGCAGTTCTTGTCACTTTTAATGTATCCGCCAAAAGAATTGTAGACAACACAAGGCTCCGTTGATTTAAATTCACTGTGAAGAATGGCGTTTTCTAGGTTGGATGAGGTCCACTGTTTTAACTGACATTTTAAGATTACAAATAAGTATCCTTCTTCTATTCGACGTCAGAATATAGTGATCGCCTGTAACTAGTTTGTTTACGATGCAAGATATGTATTTGTCCTTCTTGACATCTGTGACAAGTTTTCGAGAGTCATGGAGAGTCAGAATAAAAAAGCTCGTAGTCTCTACCTACTTACTTACTTAGATGGCGCTACAGAGTAGACCTGAGCTTGAAGCAACACGCCTCTCCAGTTTGTCCGATTTTTGGCTAACCGCCTCCAGTTGTGCACTCCAAATTGGTTGAGGTCTCGCTTTTTCTTGTGTGTGCCACCTAAGGCGAGGTCTTCCTCTACTACGTTGTCCCTCCAGGATGGAATTGAAGACTCTTCTAGCCAGAGCGTTGGTGTCCATTCGCTCTACATGACCTAACCTAGTCGACTGAAGCGTACTTTTCTGACCAGTTCTATATAGTTCACTGTTTAATCTCCTCTTCTGCGGCGTCTATTCCAGATCCCTGACCCTCGTAATTGAGTTCATAGGACTCAAATTTTTGTCTATATCTAAAAACTATTCCCCCCGCTCAAGTTCATATTTTCACTTCAGTTTCTCCTCATTGAAACTGCTCTTTTCGAAACCACTTTGAATAGCTGTAACCTCAGGACCGTCTATCTCCACCAGAACGAATTGTTCCCATCAATGCATAAACAAATCTCTTGAACACCCTTTTACTTACCTATACGTATCTGAACGAAATAGTATATAGCTTCCAAAAAAAAAAAAAACATCCTTCCTTCCCTAAAGGTATACACTACACATTCCTAACAACACTCCCGTTCATCTATCTTTATTTTTTAAATTAAATTGAATGAATAGTCTGCAGGCAAATTGAAATCCATTTGCAGATTCAATTTCTTTTCACTCCAATTCTCATGGTGGATGGCGTGGTGGTCCTCTTGCTAGACGTCATGACGCATAAATAAATTTTTCGTAGAATTTCCGTCAGACAACGAAAATGCAGAATAAAAAAAAAAACACAAAAAGTAAACCAAGAATGCAGTTATATGCATATGCGGATAACCTACCTATATAGCTGCTACTTGAGATCCGTGTAAGCATGCATTCATCCGTTCCTAACCAAATCAACGTCCGCCATTCTAAGTGCAAAAAAAAAACGAGAAGCAACAAAAACTCGGCTAAAAAAATAAGCGCACACACACAAAAATGCAAAACTTGAACGCACTGAACAAATATGCATCTTTCTAGCCCGAAACGTGTTCAATGATTTACCTTACCATGCAAAAGTCCCCAATGCAAAACAAAACGAAACTCTGAGCGTGCAACAGAGGGCCTCCAAGAAACAGAGGAAAGGCCGGCAAGGCAACACTTTACCTCTATAGAGCTGGGATTGGGACTGGGATACACACGTATATAGCTGGCAGCCTAAGCTTCTGCTGTTACTACCACAACATGCAATTACGTGTCCACTCCACTTGCTTCACTCGGCTGAGCTGTTGCTATACCGGAGCGAGGTGTACCCTCGCATACATAGGTGAACATGAAGATATTGCTGTTCCTGTTCGTCATGATGAGGACGATGATGATCGCATACCCTATTCCTGTAGTCATTCATCATTTCAGTTGCACACACATGAGAAGGTTCAACAGGGAATCTGTGTACAATGAACAAAAAAAAAATTACTGAAAACCGAGAAATTGAGAACTCCTCTGTGGGTCTAGGGTCTGGGGTCTGGAGGAGCGACCGACGACTAGCCGATGAAGATGGTTTCATTTTGGTGAAAGCGAACAATGGGATTCTAGGCACGTACCATGCATTGGGTATATGTGGAACTCATTTCGACTCCAATTCCAACACTCCACCGTGTGTAGATACGAGTACTCGTATATAGAGATACTTTTTTTCTGTTCGTTGTTTTCCTATGAACAGTGTATAGTTTGGGAAGGGGGTGGCGGCCGACCCACCACACACTGCTGCACACCAGGGTGATGATGCAAGTCTGTACAAAGAAAATTCTTCGACTGTTCCTTCGTCGTCGTCACTTTTTATCTGGAAAATTGATGAGCGAGTTGGATTTTTCTTTTTTTTTCATTTTTTCGAACCGTATATCCAGTTTGTGTATTTGATATACCTGTACGTTATTTTTTTTTACCCCTTCTTTGGGATTCAATTCATTACTGTCATCCGTGTGCAGACAGTCAGGGAGCTGAGCCACTTTGAATGAATCAAATTAATCCCCAAAAGAACCGAAATGTTGTTGACTTGCTTCCTTTTTTTTTATTTTTTGACCGGCAACTCTAAACCTCAGATTGTGGCTAATCGCAAGGGTTGATCTAATTCCTGATCAATGTGTGGCTTTCAAGTGGTTTAGACGGATGTAAAAGTTTGCCAGAAGTTGAAACGTATCGATATGTTTGATGGTTAGATGGGGTTGATGTGAAACTTTTTATTTTGCTGAAGAGTATAATTTTCTATTCGGAAACACACAACTTTGTTTTATAAGCGGATTTACTTTAGGAAGGATGCTGGTATCTGTCAGTATCTAGCAGTGCATGAAAATGGAGTAATTTGGTCTTGAATATCGAATGGAAAAGGATGGCTTGGTGGCTGGAAATAAACGTCGTATTAACTTACTGAAACCGGACGTAAAATTGGGAAGAGCCGATTGAGGCGAGATGTAAACTTTTGCCAGCAAAATGATGACCTTATTTCGGTGGTACTTCATAAATATCTTATTCAATTTGAAGCATCTCGTCGAACGGATTTCGATCGACTATGTATCGAGTGTCCGTTTCGCTCTGTGTATCCTAGTCGATAAATTGCGAATGGATTCTTTGTATAAACCTTTTCTTTTGAAACAAACTGGAAAGAACTGAGAATTTGTTAGCTTAAAAAAACAGAGTTTGTATCCGCGCCATATAAAGTACAGTGATGCCAACGGAAAAAAAAATAACAATGTGACAGCTGACAGTTCGGGGTTAGTAAAAATGGAGCGCTATGCGATATATTTCTAATTAAAAATCTGTAGGTATTTTCTATCAAAATTATACATATTTTGCGTGAATTATGGGACACCCTTTATAAAGTGAATCTTACAAAGAGTCTGCCTAGTTTCTCGTGAGAAAACTTTTGCCTTCGTCCGTAGAATTAGCAAAGGAAGGGGGGGAACCTAACCTAAGGTGGGGGAACCCTATAAAGAGTGTTTGTTTTTCTAATTGGCAACACTTTTTTCAGTGACAAGCAATTTGACAGCTGATTTGTGATTATTTAATTTGTCATTTTAACATTTGTAATTCCACGATGAGTAGGCTTACAATACATGGCCCCAGGTAAGACCCAGCCGCGGCTATAAGGCCGATATCATACTTAACGAAATAGTGACATTAAATTTGTTTTTAATAAAGACAATACCATTGTCAATCCATGATTTGTATGTGTTGTATTTAATTTTATAGCTCTGTTCTTCATCAGTGTTTCATCGGAGTAATTCAGCTTAAGCCAATGCGTAAATTTGTCCATATTTGACACTAGCTTAAGCCCACATAATCCTCATTGTCATTGCTGAAGTTTATTGCATAACCTAGATGCAAAAAGTTCTTTAAATAAATATTTTCTTTATATTTGCCCATTGTAAGGCCTTTTGTAAAGCCTCTGATATTGAGTGTCGAAAGAAATGGAAAATAAGTAATTATTGCATGGGAGCTGCCCAGCTTAAGTCAATATACAATTTCATAGGATTTTGAGTGTCATAGTCATAGAATTAGTGCCCATACATTTCAAAAGTACAAAAGGTCTTAAGTTGGACTATATTTTGACACTTCCATAAGCCCACATAATCCTCCTTGAGATCGTAGGGTTGATGTCATTGATTAGATGGACAAATAAGTCTAAAGTTTCATTAGAGCGCCGATATTGAGAGTTGTTAATTTAGCTTTTTGCTATTTTATTGGCTGTCAGACCAATTTTTGTCACAATAGCACGAAATGGGTCACATTATTAACGCTTTTAAAGTAGAACTTCAACTGACCTTCTGTACTTAAATCTGGTGTACTGGGCTTTGTGAGAGGTTGATATTGATAGTTTGGACTTGTACGCGTCCCCTAAAGCAAGGTATTCGTCTATAACGCCATCCGGTCTGAAATCGAAGACTTTTCGCGACGGAACACTTATGCCCGTTTATATTCTAGTTGTACATTGCCAAGTCATCTTCGATAATATATGAGCATCTTTTTCGATAAGGTGTATTTATCACGTTTAATCGACGGCTCCAAAGAACGTCAACTCTAACAGGACCGACAATCACTCAGATAATTTTTCGTTCAAAATAACCAAGTATATCTTCATCAACTAAAGTCCATGCTTCTGTGCCCTAAACAGGACTGAGATGTAAATGAGGGTCTTATATAGAAGCTCTCTAGTGTTTTTTGACAAGACCTTACTATTCAATTGTCAATCTGGTAGACGGCCTTCAGCCATATACTAGTAGACTTAAACTTAAATGATTTGTTTTTGTTTCTGAAATAAATCCATTATTAACTAACTAAAAAAAATAAAAACTATTCAATTGCCTCCTTAGGCGAAAGAACTAGTGATTGTCGCTGTCAGAGTTTATAGCGATGTCGGGTTTTACAAGTCCTTTACTACCTCGAAGTTATAGCTGTCTTTTGTGACTCTAAAAATTTGTGACGACTCTAAGTCGGCTCTCACATTGAGGCAACAAGCAATAAGCAACTAAGCAACTAGGAACTGCCAATAAGCAATACGCAACTTTATTTTAACCTATTCTCACATCGAAGCAACAGTATTGCCTGACATTTCTGGCTATTAGGGATATTTTCCCACAACTTATACGAATTTTGTATTGAAAACAGGATCTACCGACACATTTTCCAAAACTTTATAGAACGTAGTATGCGCAAATGTGTCAATAATCACAAATGTTGCTACTAGGAAGCAATATTATGTTGCTTTTCAACCGACTAAAATTGCGCGCATTTCGTTTTTGACAGCATTCACTTAGTTTTGCCCTCTTTCACAACAAAACCCATATTTGTCACTTGCGTTCCAATGTGTATCTGTAAACACAATACTGATCTAGCTGCATGAATTTTCCAGGTGTATATTGTTCCACATGTCCCATGAGACCGCCTTATTCTTGTTCCAACCAATGACATCTCAAAAAATGCACAATGAAATCGTTTCCAACTTTTATGGGGCTGCAAGTGGTCTACATTATGGAGTTTCACGGTGCCATGAAATAAAGTCTTATTCAAAAAGGTCCTATTGCACTTTTGAAATTGCAATAAACAACAAGTTTTGGACTTTATTCAATTTTTGGAACAGCAAAAATCGTTTTGGATTTTATTTCATTTTTGAAAGTGCAATAAAATCCAAAATTACGTTTTGGGCCTTTTTGCAGAAGACTTTATTTTATGGCACCGCGTTTCACATGACTTTGTTAGAATTTTAATTCACTTTGGTGTGTTGTCGGGAATGGCATAATAGCCGTTTTTTATTAACAGCTATGATCTATATAGATCATCGATTTACATGCACTTACAACAACAACATGTGATCCTGCTTTTCATCGAGATCACGAAATATGATCTGAAAATTAATTCAACTATTTCTCGTTTTTGTTTCGTGGCGTTGTTTATTTCATTCACTCAGTGTTGGTGTCCCTGTAAATTATAGCCACACAGTAATGTTGCCAGACCAAAATATGAAACACAATTAACAACACAAAAAATCAATTAGCATTTTTTCTAATTCGAATAAGTTACTATTCCTACTTTCGAGATGTTTTGTTTCGCTATATAGCACAGAAATATAAATGGAAATATTAGCAGTACAATACGGTTAATTATGATGCATATTTGAACATAACATTTGAACATAGTTTCCCCCAAAAAAATATTGAATGCTAAATGTATGCAGATTTGTATTCATATGGTAACACCCCGACACAACAAGCGAAATGTCAAACTCAAATATGGAGAAATCATCGCATTGTGACGTCACATTGTACCGTGTGGCTGCAAGATGGCTGGTGGAAATACGAAATTTGTCATAATTGGTATTGAATTTCATATGTGAAAAACAACTATTGCTACAACTCAATCAATGATCCAGTTTGTTTTATTTTCATGATCTGATCCGGATCAGATCACGCTGATAATAAAAAACGGCTAATAATGACAGAGATGTCATAACGTACGCATAGGTAAATCAATGCTTTCAATATTTGGTGCTGGATGACTTTTAGAAGTTGGATCTGTACTTGGCATTGGTTATAAAGAATACGATTTCCAAATATGTACATTACCTAAATGTATGGTCAGAGATTTTGAAACTTGAACAAATATATTTGTGGGATTTGTTAGGTAGCCGCTACTGTGGCTAAATCTCCAAAGTCGGCGAATTAAAAAGATACTCAAGCTGTACTAAAAATGAAGAGCTAAGCAGCATGAGCTTGATGAACGTTTTCCGAGAGCAGATGATGATAGCTCTCGCATACGAATCTACAAAAATTATTAACCTATATTGGAAACTTCGGCAAAAATCGAAATTACGTCTGAAATTTAATAGAAATCGACTGAAAATAAATAGAAATTATTAGAACATCAGATATTGGAAACGTCTGAAACAATTTTTAGAACGTCTGAAAAGAAATAGTATAATCGTCTGAAAAAGGTGTTCCTTCTACCAACAAGGAAAGAATAAATCTATAAAACAAAAAAAACATAGATGAATTTTGAGAATCGGCGTTGCGGTCTTTAATTCTTTAAAATAAATGTTTTCAGACCATTTTTATATTTTTCAGAGGATTACTATTTGTTTTCAGACGAAAATGTTTTAACCATTTAAATAAAAATTAACAAATAATTTGAATTTGAAGTTAGGAAGTGATGTTTTATTTAACAAAATCCTACATAATATTCCAACGAACTTCACCTTGTGTAGCCCAAATTACTAACAGAGTCATCCATTCTTAGCACCAAAAATATTCAATTTATGCGAAAGATATCACATCCCTGCTCAATTGATCACCTACCTATATAGTGTAGCATAAAGTACGTCTCGCGACATTATTTTTTCTGCAAATATTTCTATTCAAGTAGGCGATGAAATCAGAGCTCGTAAATCAGACCATCAAGCACTAAGTAAATGTCTGCATCAACAACCCGAAGGTGGTTCGAATATACTTTCCCTCTTTACGATGGAAAACATACATTTTTTTAACTATCTCGCAGATATATGTTTGTTATATCAAAATATTTCTCTAGATGTCAATCAAGAAATATTGTTTTTTTCTCTCTCTATTTTATTTAACCAAAAGTTAATGGTAAACATTTTATTTTATACACTTAGTTACAACGCGATCAACCTACTCACTTCCTTTCTACGAGACTTGGAGTTTGTTTTGAAAAAAAAAAAAAAATATCTTCAAGCTAATAACTCATGTGGCTCTGGTGTCACATGCAACCACGATCAGAATTCATTGATAAAAATTGTATAGAAGCCTTGGTGTTGCTGTCAGAGTGTCATGCGGTTGCGTTTTTAAAACAAATATACACCAACAACAATCAAACGATCAAGCCAATTATTGCGAAAATGTCATCGCCTTCCGAGTTAATGGATGCAGTGGTAATTACATACTTGAAGATCTGTACACGCACGCATGCGTGTAAGTAAGGCATGTCTATATGGAATAATTCGCGTGATGGGTTATGTTCGTTTGTACAGACATAAATGGCAGCATCATCAGTGAAAAGATAAATGTCAAGCGGTGCTGTTGAAATGGGCATCTTTTCAGTAATGGACAGATATGGTACAGACAATAATTGGTTTGATAGTTCTTACACCAAATAAGACTCGAAACAAACAAGTAGTTTGTTTGTAAATGGAGTTACAATCGAAAACCGCAAGCATAAACTTTTTTTTTCGACAGTTGGTACATTTTTTGTAGGTATCGCATTAGTTGATGACTTAAATCAATAATTCATATCGTGAGTCAGCGAAATGATGATGTTTGCGTAACACCTTCGGGCGTGGTGGTACAGTGATGTCGCATTGGACACGTGTAATGCTAATGATGTTATAGTTGCTTGGGAAAAAAAGATCTAATGTTTTAACATATATTACGCAATTTGTTTGGAATTAACTTTTATTTGTGACAAGTAAGTCATACTTAAATATGAACTGAACAGTTCCACAAGAAGTCATCAAAATACATTTATAGAAAAGCATTCGAATTTAACTTTTTAAATTTTTAACTGAAGAGACGTCGTTGGACAATTCTTTTTCCGCTATACACAAAAAGGAACAAAAATACAGCTCAGAACTGGTTGTTAAAAAGGTACACATTATTCTAGACATTAATCTTCTCGCCATCCCAATAGGTGGGGTTGGTTGACACGAAGCGCCATCTTGTTGCAATCACATCTCGTCACAGTCACCATATCATATTACTGACCGCCATTTGTCAGAAGTGTGAAAACGAAAATAAAATGTTCCTTACCAAATATTTGCACGATTAATGTACGCATCACTGACAGTCACCAATTCACCATTTCGACCTTACAAGCGTGAGTTCGAAACTTCGAAAACTCATCTTTTTCATGTAACATGTCGTCGCACTTTCAGATAACATTAAATAACAGTCACTCTACTTTCTTATAGCAATATTAAATATAAGTTTTAGTCACCTGTCAAATAATTGGTGACTCACAGTCGAAGTAGAACCAGAGCAGTCGTGAATCAGGTGTTAAAATATACATATGCGAGTTGGTGATCTTTAATTTGTATGGTTCAAAAGTTAGCATTTTTAACGAAAATCTGTTCTATTCGTGCCTTTATCCTCAATTTAGTGTACCATAAGGCGAATTCGTATGCCGCGCCATTTGTACCATACTTGAGTAACGCATCAATATCGAATTAAACTCTAATAGGAAGGAACGAGGCTACCAAGTCTACCCAATCCGCATAAGTGTTGGTTCGCGGGTTCTTAAATGGACCCTCCATAACTCTTGATTCTCCGCCATCGACTCTAAATCATCAAAGGCATTAAGGCAATCCCCATACGAGTAGAGGAGAGATTATGGACTTGATCTAACCATCTTATCCTGGGTCTGTCTAGAGGACGCCTGCCTGATTGTATGGATTCCATAGCACGTCTTAGGATCCTGGTTGGGGACAATAAGAGAAGGCTTTCAAAATTGTATGCTGCAAACTACTTTTTAAAATTAGTTTCCCAACTTTCAAATTTAATTTTTCCTTGCATGAGTTCTATTGCAGTGCGACAAAATATGCGTCTGTGGTGATTCGAGCTTATTGATTAACCAGTTCCCTTGCTACTGCCACTACTGCTGGTGTGGTCACTAAAATTCATGGTATTTTGTCAACTTCTAAGTGGAATTAACAGGTTGCTGCATATTTGATTGGTCAAGTACAATTGGTATAACAATCCGCGCAACTCGTTGCGCAACCTCTGCGAAAATGCAATAGATTTATTTGCCAAAACATTAAAATTGATCAATTTGGTGGAGCGCGTACGAGGTGGTTCAACAATTGAACAATTAAATGAGTTGATCAACTGGTTATACGGTGTACTATTTTTGAACAATTAAATGAGTTGATCAACAGGTTATAAGGTGTACGAGGCTATTTGTGAACAATTAAATGAGTTGATCAATAGGTTAAAAGGTGTATGAGGCTACAACAACATTTGGACAATTAAATGAGCTGATCAACAGGTTATACGATGTACGAAACTATTTTTGAACAATTAAATGAGTTGATCAACTGGTTATACGGTGTATGAGGCTATTAAACAATTGAACAATTAAATGAGTTGATAAACTATTAATACGTGTACATGTACAAGGCTATTTTTGAACAATTAAATGAGGTGATCAACAGATTATACGGTGTATGAGGCTATTCAACAATTGAATGAGTTGATCAACTAGAAGTACTGTTTATACGAGGCTATTCAACGCTGAAATGAGTTGAACAACTATATAGATATTGCGTGTATGAATTAATTAGTTGATCAACTATAAGTGTTGAATGAGTTGATCAACTACGAGTACCGTGTACGAGGCTATTCAACGATGAGATGCGTTGATCAATTATTTAAGGGGTGTGTAGCATGCATTAAAATATGCCACAACTGAATGAGTGTATAAACTATAGATTTAAGGGACTGAACACGAACTTGTTGAATTTTTGGTTAAATTACGTTGCTCAACGTGAGTAAAATAGGTTTGTGCATGAGGCTAAAAATACTTTGAACAGTTTTAAAACATTCCTTGTATCTACTGTATCCATTTTTGTCATCATGATGTCTACACACAATTTAACTTTTCCACCTGAATTATGGCTGTAATCTTGGTTATCGTTGCCTATCCAAAGTGATTTCATGGTGCATTGGCCCTCGTCACCTTGGAGCTTCGAATTTCAGAATTTTATTTGTAAATGCGACTCACATTACAACATTTCTTCTCGAGTGCCATCGGCTACTTTATACCAACCTGTGGTTGTCACTTTCAAAACCGTAATTTTTTTCTTTTTCTTTCTTCCATTATGATGACAAAATTCCATTATCACCTCGTGCACTGGTTTTCCTTCTTCGAATAGCCATCACAAGAAGCACTCGTAGAGTCAACTTTTGAAAAATGCCTACAGCCATGAAACCTCTATAAGAGCCTTTTACGAAACGCTTACAAGTTATCGCAAAAGATTCCACAAAATATACGCCTTTAGGGCGCAACCGAAATACGAAGGATATTTTCAAACCAAAGCGCCAATAGTGTGTTGGTGGTCGTAGCAAAGTGGTTCAAGGTTATTTTATTATGCTCCACCAACTTTCGAGTAACTTCTTAACTAGATCAACACAGAAAATGTCCTCGTCCTTTTATACCTCGGGGAGGAAATATTTTCCCGACATCGAGTGTATAGTAAAACTTTTGTCGAAAAAGAAACTTTATTCAAACTGTTGGCTATTCAAAGAAATCAAAGTGGATTTCCATTCGCCCTAAAAAAAGAACAAAAACGAATGACTCTATCAGGAGTTAAGTGGCCTCCCTCTCAACGTTGAGCTTACCTTTCTGCTGCACACTTAATTCCCGTCACTTAAGGCTTAAATATTTAATGCTTCAATTTTAACTAATTGTGTATAGAGTAAGGCCCCCAAAACAAAATGTGTTGCACTCTTGGAACTCAACAAGCTTGTCTATTTGCATATTTAAGTTGAGCCCGAGTCCTCCTCTCGGTTCGAGAGCCATGGAACCGAAAAATATCTCTTCAATTGAATTGAATTTCATTAAATCGCAATGAAGCCTGTTTTGGATGCACAACAACACTGTATACTGGTGCACCGCCTGGCTGCCCAGTCATCTGTCGGATAGTGTGTCAAGGTGTTTCTGGAGTACAATTCCCCCAGCTGTATACAGTATACACAGTGTGTCCTTGTCCTATGCAGCACCCCATTAACCCCATCATAAACATGTGAGTGAAAGACAGAGAGTGAGAGCCATTGAACGAACGTGACCACTGCCGTCAGTGTGAGGCTGAAGTACATATATTTATATGCATCATCAAGGCAAGGACTTGTTTCGGAAGACCGAAACCACACAAATCAAGCCAAAGACCGAAACAGATACACACAAGGATATGATGTTGATGCACATCCTTTCACAGGGAAATTTCCTTCCTTCCTTCTTATTTTATGAAATCTTCGACTTTTCGTATCCGGATTTGGATGATTCTCTCTATTCAGGGGGAAGGGTACTTTTTTCCATTCAAGGAATATCCTTGCTGCAGACGTTTTGCCGTCGATTCAATCGATGTTTGCATTTTTTTTTTTTCATGGATATGGGCATGCTGCATGCATAGCCGAACAAGGACGAGAAGAGTCGCTGCCAAGAGTTTTGAATGGAATTTTGGGATATTTTTCCACTACACGTATATATGAGGCGTTGCAGGGAACAGCATACTGGTATTATGATTTAAATTTGTTTGGCAATATTATTGCAATGAAAGGATAATACTACTGGATACAGCCAAAACTGTTGGAAAGATAGGATAAAAACCAAAAACCATTGTGCATTACATCGGGTATATTAATGCATCAACGCATTACTTGAAAAATAATTTGCTACGTCAGGTATTATTGTGCACGTTATTGAAGGAGTTTTCAATTCTTGATGAAAGAACTATAAGGATTCTTTCAACCAAATATTTAATATTGTTTGGAAAGTAGATCAGTGTACTATGTACATCAATTGCGTTTTTAAAGTCATCACAAAGTTTGAATTTAATTTTAATTTGAAATTTTAAGTTTTGTATCTGCCGCAAACGTATCTAACCTACTGAACGGATTTGAGGGCAGTTTTTTGCACACGATTCTGGAACGTTTCAAATGACAAGACTTGACATTATGATTAAAAATTTCACCGTCTCTTTCTTGAAAACGCTTCTTATGACAAGCCCGGTTTCGGACGGCAGTACGACTAAATCGTGGATTCCCCTAAGATCCTTCACCAGCCCAACTTGGTTGTAAGGTAACAGCGAGAACACTTTGTCTACTTTGAGAAAATGTCGAGCTGACAAATAATTATATGCCAAGACAACCAGAAAATAGCCTCTATTGGTCGTTGACATTTTGTAAAACGATGTCGGTCCGACATCATCGTACTTGAATCGCCCTTCTTTCGGGATGTCAGAAAGCAGCCTTTATATATAGTGTGAGCGTGCATTCTGACGTTGGCCCAACTACAAACGTAGTTTCAAGTGGTCAGAAGGCGGCCCTACGTCGAAGCGTGAACTATAGGCGGTTATGAACGGTCCAACGACAAGCGTGGTTTCGGATTATTAGACAGCGCGCTCTATGACTAAAATTCATCCATCTAAGCGTGGATTCGAGATGGTCCCGTCCGTCTTAACGTGGTTCCCTCAATGTGGCCCACAGACGAACATGGTTTCACTTCTAAGGGGACTGAACGTGGCCCAACGAAAAGCGTGGTTCCGTCCGAATGGCCCTTCGACTAAGCTTAGATTATTTATTTAGGATTCAGACCAATTGAATTTGCCAATGTGACTCTACAGAATGGAAAAAGAGGCTCCACGGGTTAACATTTTGCTGTCAAGATAGCGATTGACGTGAATCTCTTTTGTCTAGAAAAAGTTTATCTGATACGCTAGATTAATGCGCCTTCATTTGGTTAAAATATCCCCTAAACACCATTGGGCTACTGGTTATACTTACTGAAAAGTGAGTGTGAATTGTAAAACTAATGAAAAAATGTTTCGAAATTTGTTTCGAATATCAATATACTAAACGTCCTCACTGAGCGAGGGGTCTTAGTTGTAACCCCCTGGAAAATATAAAAATTAGACCTTAAAAAACATTCCACAGCGCCACCTATACCAACGTCTGGCAAACTTCAAAATATATAATTGAGAAAGCTTCTAAATGTAGCCGTTTAGATTCGGCATAAAAGTGTAGGTCCATTATATTCCGGTCAAAAATGGTCGTACGTCTACCTTGAAGGTCTTACCCGTATAATAATGCCCCATTGTTGTTTTCTAAAGAATATGTTTTGACCTCTGGCGAGTAGATATGGTACCAGAACTAATGCCTTCAAAATGGGTCGGGTGGTGCTTGTGTAATGGCGCGTTCTTGGCCCCTTCATCGGTTTCATTTTACTTTGCAGGTGCATTTGGGTGCACCTTTTTTGGGTTTTCGAGGCTGATATTGAGATCGGGTATCTGCTGAAGCTTGACTTGCACTAGGTATCTATGCTTGACTGGCTACCTTAGGGCGTTCTATTCTAATTCATCAACAAACTTTTTTAAGCGATTGTTTAGAAAGCTAACACTTATCTGCAAGCACTACGGAAAATATTGAGACATTATAGGTTCTCGTCTCCTACTTTATTACTTTATTTGAGCAAGGCGATGACAAAATCCGAGTTTCTGGTACCTACCCTAGTTTTTGAAGTGAAACTTCTTTAGCGAGATGTAAGTCAGAAAAAATGAAACGCAAATCAAAATGAAACGCAATTTGAAGTGAAACGCAATTCTAAGTGAAACATTAATTGTTGCTTCTAAACGCCTGCACAGATTTTGCTGAAATTTTGTGTGTGTTTGAATGGGTCCCTGGATAGTTTGGATTTGCAATTGGACCCGGTAGGTGACGCTGCAATCGAGTTACAGGAATTTTATATATTTCCTTCTAAACGCCTGGACCAATATTGCTGAAATTTTGTGTGTGTGTGTTTGAATGGGTCCCTGGATGGTTTAGTGTGGGTCAAAACAAAACAAGAAATATATGAGATTGGGGCGCGCTAGTGTACAAATAGAGGGGAGCAAAGAGTAAAGAGCAAAACGATGAAATCAAACGACGCTGCAATCTGTGTGCTACCCTTTCACTGCACGTATTTGATTTCTTCACTTTGGACCCGGTATAGGTGGCTACGATCGGCTTCCAGGGATTTTATATGTTTGCTCCTAAACGGCTGGATGAAATTTTGATAGCATTTTTTGTGTGTTTGAGTGGGTCCCTGAATGGTTTAGATTCATAATTTACCCGATCCAACAATTTTCAATAAAACTGCATAAAAACTCGTTCTTTAAAAAATGCGAGTATGCCCATAACGAGTACCAGCTTAACAACGCCATCTATTAGTGAAACCAGTCACAGTTCGTAATTTAAATATCATTTAAAAGCCGTAGGCATTTTACGAATTTGCTCTTATTTGACAACCACAAAGAGGCGAACATATTTTATTTGGGTATACAAAAAACTCCACAACTACATCAAATACTAGCACATTTGTGTTACATTGATGTATGTTCTGATCTGTACCTAATTTAAAAAATATTTCCTGCTATTATTTGTGATAATTCAATAGTCGACAGACAGTCCAATCGAATTTGCTGACCATTTGAACTCTCAAATTTGTATAGCCTCCTCCAACCAACAAAATTTGCATCTCATTTAATTTTACTATATACTTAATAATAATATTTTCTCTTTACAGGACCAATTTGCGGTGGTCATTGTTGTTCCAATGCAACTGAAAACGAATTGAAATTGAAATCAACAACCGATTTCGAGCGACTATTACATCATCATACCAAAAGTTTACGCGGCATTTTAGAGTCCACGTCCAGCTCATTTCGAAGTAAGTACCCAACATACACGAACTGCACTTAAATTAAGCCAAAAATATCCATTCCAATATTAATTCGGCAATAAATTTCAAAAATGATATTCATTAAAATTCCCCACCATCTCCGCACGTAGAGGCCAAAAACCACGTCTGCTCGTCCAACTAATATAAAAATAAAAAAAAAATATAAAAAAAAATAAATCGGCCTTTTCGCTTTACTACTATATACAAATGCATTTATTCCGTTTTGATATTTAAGCCTGAAAGCATTAATAAAATTTAGAATCAATTCCAATCGTCTGCAAAAAGATATCTACCTACTATGTGGAGCGAGCCGTATAAAACACATTTTAATCATCTCTCATCCAAAAAGGAGCACACACCCGGCACCGGCAACACCGCCACACTCCTCCCTCTGTCTAAATGTTACGCCAAAATATTTTGATTTATTTGACTGCATTTCAATATACGCACGCAGTACAGCACAAAAACAGATACAGAGATACAGATTGAGATTCGGTTTGGGAATCGGTCGTTGGTCACGTTTTTCCATTTCCCCCGCACCCCCTATCGGCGAGTGAGCATCAGTAGAGGGATATACCTAAACTCGCCTTTAGAAAATGGATTACGAGAGTGTCTATGGGTTTGTTGATGTTTTCATTCAGTGGCAGTGGCAGCCACAGCCACAGCAGTGCCTTCTTGGAATTTTGAAGAAGTCAGTCAGACCCACCCCCTTATAGTGTATTCCTAAGGCGGAGTACGATGCGATCGTGTTTTGTCGTTTAGTGGAGCTAACCGCTCTAGCACATATGTACATGATGTCACCTAAAAATTAATTGATATGCTGGACGGTGATTGAGAACACTCGAGCCTGTCACGGGGTTTGTCAATTGTCAATACATTTCGATGCACAATACTCGTCTCCACGTACTCCTCGTTAACTTGGGTGTGTTATACTGTTCGTAGATGAAATATGGTTCGTCGAACTGGATCTGAATGAGATATGATTGACGTTTTCCAATTGATTTGTATATAAGAGGATGCTTGTGCTTGGATGGCATTGCATCACTTTCTTTATTCTATGCAGTATTGACCTTAGCGCTTTGAGATATTCACTGCAAAGTCGAAGACACGGTGTCGATTTCGTGACTTACAAAATGGTTACCTAATCAGCGGATTAATTGGAAAGCTCGAGAATGTCACGAATTGAGGGTGGAATGGGCACGCACTTGATAGCGGTTGAGTCAGACTTCCAGTTTTTTGTAGTCTTTCAAGTCACTTTGAAGAAATGCAATTAATTAATATAGGCGTTCAATTCGACAGTTCACATAGAGTGGGTTTAATATTCGCTGCCGTAGTTGAGTATACAAGTTCACCAAGAGAATAAATCGTAATATGACACCCATTGTTCTTGAAATAAGCCGGAACAGTCTTAAAAGATGACATTGAAACACAAATGAGCTCGCCAAAATCTTGAGAAGATTTTTTTGTCTTGTTTTAAGAATTTTCAAGCTTAATTTAAGTTGACAATGGTCCAAAACATAGCCTTTGTATTCATAAAATAAGAACGAACATTCAATAATCCCGAAACAGGATTGAATTAAGATTTTTAAGCTTACTAAAAATCTAAAAAGAAAATTGTTTGGTCTTGAAAAAAACGAGCTCAAAATAAGATTTTTGTACTTGGAATAAGATTTTCCGAGATTACCATATTTTCGTCAACGAACAGGCTTGAAATGACACTGATATTCTTGATTTAAGATCGTTTTTTTCTGAGTGTTCAGCTTATAGGTGTTATACTGTGTTCCCTTCTGAACATATTTCCGGTATACTTTACAAAAAAAACTGGTTCAAAACTGTAAGTGAACTAATCGAACTATCGTTTAGTTCATTTAGTTCAATTGGGCAATCGCTTCTCGATGGCGCAATTACTAAAAAGAAGTTGTTGTCTACCCTTTCTGGAAAGGTTTGTGCGTAGTTTAGGAAAGCTACAGATTTTAAAGCTTCCTTTGTACCTGAACTAAATGAACTTCAACAAAAGCGCTGATTCCTTTAGTTTAAGGTTAATAGTTTACTTCCTTTCAAATCGCTTCTCGAGCGCGGTTTAAAAAAACAAGACAATTTTGTTCGACTACCTTATTTCGGAAGTTACTTTCCTTTAGTACTAAGAGGTTTAGTTCACTTAGTTCAGTAGTTCACTTCCTTTCAAATCGCTTTTCGAGTGCTCTTTAACAAATTTATTTGGCTGCATTATTGGGGGTTACTTTCTTGTTCCTTAGAAAGCCCTGCTTTCTTTGTTTAGTCGGTCTTTCAACTCTTATCATTTACGGCTCAAAGGCGGCTTAGAGCTGGTTTCATCCTTCCTTCATTTTCATGGTCGTTTCATTTTTCTTGTCATTCGCAAATCTTTATAATGATCAATGACTTTCCTGTCCCCATCTTTACTGGACATTGAAAACTCGTTAACAAGTCTACAAATTTACTGGCTTAACAACAAACTTATAATTTGAGGGCTAAATGCAGTCCGTACTGTCCATCCACCTCGAACAAAGAATAAAAAAATCTATGCCTTAGATTCAGGTGCTCTTGTTGTGGTAAACCAATGGAGACACCCTGTTAACTTTTGAATGTACCTAAGTATTAAGGCCATTGTCCAAATAAACCCGATAAAGTGATTTTAGGTAGATCAATCTCCGTTTTATGGAATGCCCACTTCTTATAAAGAATTCGCCTCTTGAAGAAAAGTTTGGATTTTTTCAAAACCTTAAAGGCAAAAGATTCAACTCAAGTCCATAAGTCTTAACCAAAACATACCTTGTCGTTTTGACTGTTGAAATGCATTTATAGGCCAGTCTTTTGTTTGCAAATCGTAGCGGTTGCTTTGTGGCCGAGTCGCTTTATGCGCGCAACAATTGTGAGACTTATTGCCATGAACGTAACGCTAGTTCATGGATGCAAGAGCTGCTCAGTTTGCAGGGCACCAAAAGAGGGCTCTAATCTCAACCGACCTTTTTGTTTTTGTCATGATATCTTCAGTGACATTTAGCTATAGCCTACTGTAGATTGTCTATTGATACGAAAGTGGTCACCTGAAGCGTATAAATTAGGTGGCACTACAGTCCTAGGTGGACCTGGACCCATAACACAAGTTTTGCAAGTGCATGTTGAATGTTTCTACGAGTGGTCCTAAGATTTGCATCGAACTTGTCACTCTGTATTAGAGGAATGTAAAACCCTTTTAGAAATTCACTTGTGTCGCACCCCTCCACGCTTTTCAAGAGTCGGCAAATCAAGGAAGCTACATTTATTAATTTGAGCACCTAAAAAAAAAATCGGCAAAAACGAGCAATTTTCAAAAATTAGCTCGGAACAAAATGTTAAGAAATAAGAAGTGAGTTTGGATTTTCATAAGGTATAGGTTTTTTTTAAATTTATCTTTATGTACCTTCTCCGAGTTTCGATTTTAAAAAAGACATCGGTGAACTAATTTGCCGACTGAACTCCTTAAAATTTAGCGAGTTTCAATTCTATTTAAAGAAGGTCAGTCGGCAACATTGAATTTGTCGAATGCAATCCTTAAAATTTTGCGAGTTTCGATTCGATTTTAAAAAAGACGGTCGGCATTTGCCGACTGAACACCTGGACCAAATTGGATACTTCCTTCTGCGGGTTTTTTCGTAATTGCTACGTGAAGGTTGGGAAAAAGTAAGAGTCGGACTATTCTCAACATGTGGCGATGTATGCGCACATTTCGATATCTCGAAGACCACCGACTGGATTGAGCTCAAATTTTCAGGCCCGGTATTGGCCCGGGATAGTTCCTGTGAAAATTGCCCAAAATTGGCCAAAGAGGCATGGCACCTCCCATACAAAAAACATCTTCAATGGGGTGAAACTCGACGACTTTATAACTCTATAAAGGCTGGGCCGATTTTCATGATTTCTATACAAGTTCCTAAAAGTCAGTGAAAGTCACCCCCAACAGCTCGAACCCTCGCTACGCCACTGGTGATGTGTCAAAATGCTTCAATTGTACAATAGGTACTTGCTATAGAACCCAGAAGTCCGAAATTATTCTTTTCACCCTTAGGATTAATTAAACCTGATGAAGAGCCAATGCAACGTTTGCTTCAGTTTCAGAAGCTAGAATTCGCGTACAAGAATTTTAAGCAGCTTGTAGGTGAAATCATCGTGTTCAAAAACAGCTTCTATGGGACATCAAAAGTAGGAAGCGCTACTTCCAACGCTCATCCATAATCACAAAAATTCAGGGATCGCCTATTGGTACCATCTGAAGAGAGTAAATGTCGCTGAAACTGATTACTGAGTGAAGTGTGGGCATCCAAAAAACCTTCAAAAATACGGGGCTCTACTTCTGACAATAGGATGACATAGCATTTGAAAGTCAGTGCTCTCCTTCTTGTTAAAAGTAAACAACGTTGAAAACAATTTACCGGGGGGCTTATTCCCAAATGCGCGGCGGATCGCTTTTCATGGCGGATTTGTATTTTTGTATTTCCAAAAGCGATAGCTGTATAGGTGACGGATTGCTGGCGGGAAAAAGCTGTCAAAGTGTTGGAAAAATACATGGAAAATTGCAACTCAGAATTGAAAAACTGGAAAGCACTGGAAATATCATTTTCGCCCTCGTTCGCATTTGAGAATAACCAAAAGCGAAGACGGTCGAAATGGAGGTATCACTTTCAATACGAACCGCCGCGCATTTGGGAATAACCCTCCGGGTAAGATGATCGCTTTTAAAAAAAAAAGTAAACTAAAGCCGCCCCGACTTGTGCTGGGCCCGGGTGATTAGCCTCCTGTTGTTTTTTTTTTTTTTTTTTTTGTTTCTTCTTCTTTTTTATACAAACTTCAGATGCTGGCAAATATAATTTTAAACATTCAAATGGTCCTGTATATCAAGGCTGACTTCGTTTATTTTCAAACAACAATTTACTCCCCGTCTCGAACCTACCTTTTCCCGAAACTCAGAATGGGTTGTGTCCAAAATCGCTCCCTTCGCTTCATAACAATATTGTCGACCATTTCACGCTTAACGACCCCATTTGTCTACGTTTATCACTCCTCGACGCAAACATACCGTGACTACTTCCCGATTCTTCCACAACTACAATCTCTTCGTCGTTTTGCATTACAATTCCGGACATAAACCACAAGAAATATGAATTACACCTGCCATAGCTCCCCGAAGTAAAACAAACAAAGCGTCCGTCGTCATCGTCGTCGCCATAAAGCAGAACTGTTTTGTCTCGAAGCTGTCTCTGGCTCACGCAGTAGCAACGCAGCAACAGCATAAAACATGAAACATAAACCACAAAACGAATAAACAATGAGCGGTTCCAAAGTGAAACACAGAAGTTCCAAGTATAAGCAATGGGAATAGGAACATTTTGTGGCGTACATTAGATTAGATACGCGTGGGCATGGGCATATTTGCGCGTCTTCTCATATATGCACACGTCAGGCGCGCATAACAATAACAAACAGAGCGTTCTGTCCAACAACAGCGCGAAAGGAAGCAAAACAATAGCAAGACTCAGCGAATCCAACGAACTTTCTGTGGCGCCACTATTTCTGTCATTTGATCTCTATGAGATAATTTCACATTCGGATCGGATTTGGAGTCGCATCGCAACCCATATAGCAGACAGCCATAGCCAGAAAGGGGTTTTCTTCTTCTTTTTTTCTGTTCACTTCACAGACACAAAGGATAGGAGAGGATGTGCTCCAAATACCTTTTCTCCTTCCTGCAGCTTCCGTGCGCGCACTGTAAGTGAATGTGCAATGAAACTTAATCCGTGTAAAGCTATTGCTGGAGCGGCACCGGATTACTGTAGTCGCTTGACACGATTTGTTGAAGATTAAAATCCAATCAGTCTTGATGGGGATAGTGTGGTCGGTGGTGGTTGTGGTGATACGAAACGGTGTGATGCACTAAATGGGAGTCTGTCTAGCAAATCGTTTGTTCAACATGCTCAGAGGTATGAGAATAGCTTCCCAAAACCACCAGCACCACCAGCACCGGTGGTATGCGGTAAAACTGGGAAAATTGATAATGATATGTCTGTGTCTCAATGGAGCGGATTAAGAGCTGCGACGGGTATATGGGCAACTGGCCCACAATGAGTGCGATTTAGAGTTTTACATCAATCTGTGACAGAGCGAATCTACTTTGAGATGAATGCAGTCACACTGACGTCCTGACATTGAAAGTTAAGGTAGAGTGTATAGATGTTGGAGATTGGATGAGCTATGCCAGCTATTTATCCTTGATTGCGGCAGTGTCTTTCAAATTAGTGGTGAGTTATTTCAGCGAACGTATTAAGGGCGAAAAGAGGCAGAGCTTCAATACCCGAGCTTGCATTCATGGTCATGGCATCCGCAGCCTACTGCCACTTAAAACCAAGTCGAAAGTATGCAAAATCATGGTATGCGGATGAGCAGCTTTGTTACGCACTGAAAACCGCACCAACTACGCATATGCGACTTAGAATATCTGCACACATACGATTTAAGTTAGGTTAGGTTAAATAGGGTTACGAGAGAGGTCTCATATGGCACTAGGCACCATCAGAGCCCATCGGGATCTGCAGGGAACTGCAGTAAACTATACAATTGAAAAATACCTAAACACTTGTCCTTGTAAAACGCCAAGAGGGTCAGACTGATAGACTCAGACTCTTTGCAGGTTCTGTAATGATCTTCAAGCCGAGGAAAATTTCCCTGGAAAAATCAGGCCTGACTATCGATTTAGAGCAGCCAAAAATTCTGATTGGAAGACGCTGCTTCTATAGATACTTTCAGATTTGGACTTACGGAATAGATTCCTGCTCCAATGCCTTCCGTTGTTTTTAAGCCGTCTGTATGGACAGCAATATCGCTTTGCTTAATTACTTTATCCCTTTGCCATTCATACCATTTCCGGATATGATACCGCGTCGCGTATACGGAGTGTCAAAATCGACCAAAGAGTGAATTTCATCAGTTTGGACTTGTAGGTACCCCGGGACCGGGAGTAGCTCCGCTAGTTTCGTACAATGTCCAAAATTACCCCATTTAGAGTAGCTTAAAGTTGTGATCCGTAGAGGCGTAGAGCACTGTTTCCCGTAAGTTGCTTAATATGCAAATCTAGCGGCGCGGTCACGGCGAGAGGTATAGGAATGTGTCCAGCGCTGCCGTAGGTATGCTGCGAAGGACACCTGTTATGGCTAAAGTGTGCATTTTCACATTGAACGTCATATCGCATGATTTATACGACTGTCATCGAGAAAGGACTCTCAACTCAACTCTTGACATGCTTTGAGAGAAAGATTCTTCGAGTGATTTTTGGTCCAGTTTGTATCGCCGGAGTGTGGAAGAGGAGATTCAACGACGAACTTTACGGGCTAAATGGCGACGTTGTCCTAGTCAAAAAGCTCAAACTGAGCGCCATCTAAAGTAAAGTAAGTAAGTAAGTAAGTATAAGTAATATTGCTTTAGTGAAAGAATTGAAAGTGGTATCTTGTAGTTCCTTGAGAAGAGAACAAATTCCGTTTGAGAGGACGCCAATCGGTCCCATTTGCCAAGGTTAGTAAGAGCGACTTCCATAATTTCACTCAACGTGTTTAAGAATTTTCCTTGAACTTTAATTAGTAATTAAAGTCATCATCCGAAGTGACATTAATGCCCATCGATTCTAGCCTTTTAAGGATAGGTATTAAATTAATAAATAGGACCCATAACAGAGGGCATAGCACTCTTACTTATGGAACTTTGTCCGGGAGAAGAATTGATTTGTCTAGTTATTAAAAGCTTCCTCTACTTGTCTTTGACCATTATATGGCCTTTGTTTCTTCGCTATGGGTATGAAAACCCACTATAACTTCTTTGTGGTTGACTTTTAACAATATTCCAGCCACTAGCCAACGATTGTCCTATATAACTAGGACGGAATATCTTTTGTAAACTCGAAGCCTCACTGTTTCTATTGCAGAGCTTCTTCCAAGATTGTCTTTTCGAGTGGCAAGTATGTATAAATAAATAAGAAAATGTAAAAAGTGGACAAACAATAAACAAAAGTCTTTAGGTATTCATTCACACTGCTACTGACGTATGGTCTATGGTCAGCCCTAACTCATGCAAAGTAAGCAGTTTCGTAACATTTCCTATGGGCTATAGTTTGTAGTTCGGGCAACGGCCATTTTCCTGACCGATTTGTCATTTTCCAAGCCATTTTATTGTATGTGTGTTCACACACAGGTAGGTAATTAAAAAAAAAAAAAAAAAACTCGAGAAATATAACATCTCTGGACTGACATAAATCATAATACCCATAGGGCCATAGCCAATACATATGGACGCCCATTTCGCAGTGTTACCAACAATTTCGAAAATGAGTCGATCGATTTTTTCGACTTTGAATACCAGGCAATAAAGAAACGAACTTTATAGCGGGCACCGTCTCTGGGTGGGCGCGATGAAATCAGTTAACGACTCTGGGAACAAAAGTCTATACGCATAAGAATAGATTTTGATTGCTGTTTTTGGATGCGAGTGTACCATGAGCAACATTTCAATAAAGACGTCCACAAAATTGGGATTTGGTCTCTTTGTTGCGGTCCATAGCACCGATGCGGTCATTCGCGATGATTCACGTAGTCACGGAGAGCATCTTTATTCATGAGAAAGGTCTAGAAATGCAGGTGCAACTGGCCATAATTTTTAAGAGCACTCTTCCCAACTGGTTTCTTGTTAATTCGAAAAGAAAGATATCACAATCGCCGATGGCGGACGGGGATATTAACCAAACAGATTATCTATAGTTAATCACATTCATTAGGACGGTCCATTTCAATTAATTGAAATTGTGGAAAATGTGAAATATGGTAATTATGGCTGAGATGAATGCGTGACGATAATTATAGGTACACACTGGCAGTGTTGATAAATTTAATTAATTCTCGTGATCCATGCGATAGGCAGCTGGAGAAGATGTCTCTCATTCGAATATTTTTGTTTTGTTTCTTCAAATCTATTTGTGACCAAGTCTATTAATATTTATATAATATGGTTTTGTGAGATTTTTATCTCGCGTTTCGATTGGAATGCATGACATTTGGCAAAATGTCAGGCTATTCCGTGCCCTTGGGCATAGACATCGTGAAGGGTAAAGCCTCGCCCGCATACGTGTTGTCATTCGACAGAGAATGGAGATGCAAATTTATTGATTGTGGTGGAATTCAATTTGAATACATAGTTAACATGGACAGCAGGCAATAATTCAATCTTTTGTGTCAGAGATTCTAGACAAAACTGTTGTATCCAATTTTCTGTCATCTAAACTAGACACTATAGAAGAAGCCTTCTCATCTGCAGCAATTTATGGGTGAGTGAACCTGAACAGTTCGTGGTTCCAGTCAGGCTGGAAGAGCTGCTTCGATATATTCGGATCCCAGGTCTATATAGATCACCAATTATACACCAGGGTATTGGAAAAGTGTTGGTGGGGGATGGTTAAAAAACTGGGAGTCAGTGGTCTAAGATGGCTAGGACATGTAGACCGGGTGGATGCGCCGGCCCATAGAGTCCTAGAGTTTAACTAAGAGGGACAATGCAAGAGAGGTATACCTCGCCTTAAGTGGAGCGCGCAAGTAGAAGGCGACTTGGAGTGCACAACTGGAGGCAGTAAGCTAAGGACCAGGCTAACTGGAGAGCCTTGTTAGTTGAGGCCTACGTATATAAGTTTCCGGCGAAAACTATTGTCACATTTCAACCACTGACAACCCATCCAGACACTTTCCTATAAAAATACGCCACGTCTGCGACCAAACTGAACAGCGGAATCAACTAACAAGCCTCTCCAGTTTGCCTGGTCCTTAACTAACTGCCTCCAGTTGCTTCAAATAAAAAGATCTTGTAATTTACCAAACAACTTACCTACAAACATGAAAGGGAAATATTCGAATCTCTTGGTAAAGAACAAAGTTCCTGAGGGCTGAATGAACAATTTGACAATTTGCTTAGAATTTTGGCCACTCTGAGCCAACGATATATCTACATGATATCCTATATGAAGGGCAAATGATGCATAAAACCCTCAACAATATTACACAGAACAGACCTACTGAAAGACCTCATTTTGCTGTGCAACTTCAGCTAATGTCAATGTATCGCCGTTAGGAACAGATTGCTTCAGCTCAGTCGTGGAATGATAAGAGCTTGCACTACATCTGCTACATTGTAAAAGAACGCAAAAGATCAGCCAGACTACAAATGTCATCGCGGTGATGCCCCAAATTCCCAAATCCCAAAACCCGAAGCTTTGGAAACGCTATCAAAGAAAAGACATTCCGTAGAACCATCCAACATAGACGACAGAGGTTAGTTATTAATGAATGCCAAAGGTCTCATCACATCTCATGGTTACAATGTGTGCAAAAAAAATCGCTGTCCATAGCGCCCTAAAAATCATTCTGAAAGTATCAGTCTCAAGTGCAGCTGTAGTAGAATATGGCGGACGCCATACCATGCTAAGTCCGCAACTATACGATGCAGTTCTATGGTATACTAAGAATTCCAACGCAGCTGTGCCGTCAAGAATATTGCAAAATTTCCATCAACTGTATAAGCGCAAAAGCCTTAATCACACGTGCTTCCATGAGAATGAATCAGTAAATCACTAACCATATTAACCCAAACCTAAAACAATTTCGTTCTCAATCTGTCCCGCTAAACCGCATTAAATAAAGCGAAAGCCCAATGGACCGCTGTATCGAATGACAGTACGGTCAGGCCTCCATTATCCCCATTGAATAATTTGAAAAGCCATATGTTTCCATTTTATGCGCCCACACCTGTCAAAAGTTGTTTCCTTATTCGCGACGTCGTTGGCTCTTTATTCAAAAGCAATTTTCCCAACAACGCCCCTATCACAACAAAAGAAGTGAAACTTTAAAATAAAAAAATGTACTCCCACCTGGGGAACATCACCTGCTGTTACACTTAATGTGCAAAAATATTCCCGTAGCACTAGAAAATTCCTAAAAAGTGAACGAGAAAAAAGAACACTACAAACTTCTCCAATTCACTCAATTGCCTCGGACTGATACCCACGACCCCCATCCGCCCACGAAACACAACTGTCAAAGTAATCACCTCCCAGCAGTTATGTCAACCAACTTTCCATATCACCTGCAACTACTTGATGGGGCTATGCATGCAGCATCCAATCGCAAAATTCAACCCCTAAAAAAAACCCGCATCTCAGGATAAATACAGCAGTCCGTAGCGCGTTATTGTTTTTCCTTCCGGTGGCGAACTCACACAGCGGGGGTGGCTGGGCTTGGGTCAACTTAACGAAGATTGCGCTTGCCTCTCTGTCTGTGCAAAAAAAAAATGGGGCCCGTCCGTCACCACCATTAGAAGAGGGGGAAGCCCGCGCGTATTCAAATTTAAAATTCAAATTCAAAACGAATCCAAGTTTCTTTGTTTCCTTTTCCCGTCCTGGCCTCTTCAACTTTTTATTTGTTTCCTCTACGTGGCACTTGTACTCGTATATATGGGGAGAACGAGAAACTTTTGCGAGTGCATAAATCCTTTTTTAATTTACTTTCAGTAGCAAAGAAAAGGTAAAAGATACACCCAAAGTCGAACATAACAGATAGATAGATATTTTATTTTTTTATAAAAACTCTCCTCCGCTGACTTCGTCGACAACGATGACAGTTTTTGTGATGGCATAAGACGTTTTGAGAAATCGAAAAGTGTCGGATTTTTGTTGAATACGTTTCCGGGCTTAAACGTGTAGACGTGTCTATGCACTGCACGGACGAATGGAGGAGAAGGAAGCGCATAACGAAAGACACCATTATTAGCATGGCAGGCTATTTGGCAAAACATCACGTCAGCTGGGTTTTTCTTTGTTTGTTCAATTGTTTTAAACTACGAACAGCGGAAGTGGATTAAGGGGTGTTCAACCCGTTATTTTGGGGGATAAACGACACGCCAGAGAGGGAGAGAACGACGCGACGGAGCCTACGATAATACAAGGGAGTTGAATAGAATTTGTAATCAGATTAGGTGATGGCAGATGCAAATATGCGCTTCCTTCTTGTGTCTGTTTTCGGTTGGGGGTTTTAGTGATGTATGGGAAGAAGGCCCATCGGACAGACGAAGTATGACGTGATGAGTGAGTGATTTATGTGCTCAACCTAGTTTGCATATAGCTTTGGTAACTTACGATATGGGTTACATGATGGAAGTTGAGGGTCTTCTGATGGATTGACAAAGGGAGTCAGTTGGTTTAAATGGGATCTTTAAGGAAGCCAAGAATTGAGTCGTTCGAAAAGAGAGTCCTACGTCAATTCTGTCATTTCGAAGTGACAGTGGTTAGTATTCAGACTGACGTTTTGCGGCACGTGCATCAATTTCAAATTGAAGTTGACCGGTCAAGGAGAAAGCTTAGTTGTGGAAAGTAAATTTATCTTGAAATTGAGTTGAGCAGTGCACACATGACTTACACAGTACGATAGCTTTTCAATAAGTGCAACGTGCAAGCTTTAGTACTGCAAAACATTATTCCTTATGGTTCAGTTTCGTAAAATTTTCCATAACTTGCGGTGACTTACAAAAGAGCAATCAAATTCGAACATTGTACGTTAAATCATTAAACGGGCAGATATTTTGATTTATTTTCGTTGACATGTACATTATTATGGGCAATTGGCAGCACTAAAGATTGCTTGACGTACAATCATTATGACTATTATAGTTCTGTCGTTCATCGCACCAATAGACAATATTAGCATTGCATGCTTAATCTAGCTTAAGCCAATTTGAGATTACATTTGAATTCATTGTGATTCATTTAAAACTTTTGGCAACGCGTATGTTTGCTTTCGTGGCAATTGCATATAATTCCAGTAGGACTGGAAACACTTAATGCAGAACCAAAATTCTGTTCCTCACTTCATCGGAATGTTTACAAAATCATACGACTCAAAAATTACCCACTTTTGAAAATCGTACGAACCTTCTTTCGACGTGACTATTATTAATCTGTCAAATTGAGTCAGGGAAACCGATTATATTACTAAATTTATTCTGGGAAAGAAAGCAGCTTTTCGGAATCCGCCTTGCTTAAGATCCCTGCAAGCTCTCGTCAGAATATAACCAATTTGTAGTGAGTTTCAGTGACATCAGTGATTTGATGACCAGAAAATGTATCTCAATTTAAGTAAACCGGAAATAAATCCATAATGTCTTCCCAAGCTGCATAATTTGTATACAGATGAAAGTAAAATTAGAGAGTTGAATAGTGGTACATACGAAGCACTTATCACATCCATGGCAACACAATAAGCTCTCAAAATAATTTGGAAGGAAAAAAAAATGCCAGCAAATGAATTAAAAGCGTTAGCTGTCGCTATGCTACCAAAAAAACGCTCCGTGTTCCCGGTTTGGTTTTTTTTAGCCATAAGGTCGTTTGACCATGACAACACTACCACACTCGATGGTATTTCTGTGTCATCCTCGTTTGTGCGGTCCATCTGCGAAACAATAAAAATGCATTAGTCGACCAGAAATCAGAAGGGCATACACACAGCGTTATAGCAATTCCGGCAAGCAACCGTCCGCAACACCACATCATCCGACCTCATGTCCATTTTAATTATTCAATTCTAAAAGCATGAAATTCGTTTCGAAATTTCACTGCCCACCCCATTCTTCCCTTTGGGCTCTAACTACCTCTCTGTCTATCTCTGTCTCTCGTTATTCAGCATCCCATCGTCGCGTCGGTCGGTCGTCTTTATTTTGTCATTTTTCCTCGGGACGCAGGACTAACACAACTAACGACCAACAACGAGAGCAGTAAGTGTTCCCTCATTGCCGCCCTTTTGCCGATATAACAAATAAGGCTACGACCGGAGGACCCGTATAGAGAAGATGGAATGCAAAAAGGAAATAAAATTCCCAACCCGCTCTGCATATGGTGGTGCAAGTCCATGGTGTGTACTATGTCTCCGCAAGGAAAGGCGGTTTTAATAAAAATGTACTCCACTCCCGTATGGAGGACGACAGGTACGTGTTCACAGTTCATGACAAAAAGGAGTAGCCTTATGCCTCCCCTCTGTACCTACATATACACAGTGCCAGTGCGAAGGGAATACGTGTTTTGGTACCGTTTGGGGAGAGTAAATCCTACGTCTTTAGATGGCGAAGAAAAAACAAATAAAAAAAATGCCAAAGAACCAGTATTTGTGCATTTTATTTGCGGCACCAGGATTAATATCTTCCTCCACAGTCTCCAGCTCCACATGGTATTATTCTTCTCTGTGTACTGGTACTCGTATATTGGATGCCTTTATTTCCATTTTATTTTCGCTCGGCTCTGACTTTTTTACGGCTCATCGCTGGAGCGTAACTACATATTCCCACGCTTAAACACCGCACACAGTCGTTCTGAACACAGCCCACTGGCTTTGTGTGTGCGCTTCTCTTGTTGGCCTTTTTTGCATTCCTTTAGCACCAGCCAGGAGGATGCCGGCCAACACACAAAACCAGAGATGAGCTCTGGGATGGACATAAAAAAGAAAGCAAAATCTTTCTCAATTTTGGTTTTTTTTTCTTTGCTTCAACACTCGTTCGTCGGAGGGGTAGCCCTCAGCTAAATGAATTGTAGGGCCGAAGGGAAGTTTTTTTTTCGATAAATTTTCAAACTGCAAAGTGAAGAGGTTTATTATGTGCTGCATATACTCGGGAAGCGTTCCTTTTCCTTGCGAGATTGGGCTTTATCTCCCAGACATGGGTATTAGGTGTTGGTAGAGTTTTATTTGGATTCAATTTGAAATAATGACTAAGGGAAGGTGGGATTTATGTGCCAAAATGTTGTCTGAGGGTGTCGGCGCGGCGCGGCGACGACATACCACAAGGGCTACATATCCTTGAGAAATGGTGATGATGAAGCTAATTCAAACAAGAGGAGAGACGATAAGCGTCTTTAGGGGATACAAACTGATTGATGTGGGTCGTGCTGTAGAATAATAAGGTTAAGAGTGGTTTATTAAAAATGTAAGTAGCTACTGCAAGGACTAATTGAAAGCTTTTGAGATATATAAATTTTTTTTGGAAATGGATAGTATCCTTTAAAAAAAATAATGTCCGTGATGCAATATAACTGAAAAAAAAAAAAAGATTCAAAAAGCTTTGCAACTTGAAAATCTTCTCCGTAAAGTTTCGCATCTCAAGATGTTGCAGTGCGGATACGAAATGCAAGGGATAAAACTGTTCAGAGGTACTTAAAGTTGTTGAGCCAAGAAAAGAGCAATGATACTTCATGGGAAGGTTTTCTTCTTCAAAAAGAAATGCATATTTCTTGTGGGATGACATGCAAAGAGGGACCTGGATATACCCCGAAGTTAGATGACATTATGTTGTGTAGGGGTTTTTTGTCGACTTTTTTTTTATTTTTTGTTTGTAGCTGACTTCTTAAAGGGTCACCAATGCTCGAGTGAAGCATCATTAAGAAAAAAATCTGGGAGATAGAGGTTTGTTTTAGGTGAACGATGTTCTATTTTTGGCTTGAAAGTATTTCACATATTTCTTGCATTAAGTTAAGTACGTTGTGGTAACTCAGTACCTACTTTTACTGATCCTTCCGATGGAGATTCAGAATGTAAAATTTGCATCACTGACTTCGTTACAGTTATTAGTTTCAATAATTTTGTATACGCAGATGGACTCCGAATAGTGGTAGCCGTACATCTTTGGTAAGCAATTCTTAAATTTCCAGGAGTCCATCTCTTTTCTTTCTTTTTTTTCTTTACTTTTTTTCTATTCAACCGAAGTCAGAATTTTCTATGTAGGTATTTTCTATCAAATTATTCGGTTTAGTGGATGATGTGTAACTCGGATGTTCTAATCTTCTCATTATGATCCATAGATGGCTTTTATTTGTAGCGCCATTTTTGCCAATGATTCGAAGTTTGTCAATCATTCGGAGCAATTGCTTAAATTAGCAGAACGATCCTTTCAATAAATTGAGGACGCGCCCTCATATGAAATTTCAAGGTATCTTAAACACGTTCATTTCATGAACACTATTATTGCGTTTTTGTGACCACTGTTAAACTTTCGAAGGATGCATTGTCACGATTGAGAGATTGGCTACCTCACCATCAGCAAAGCAAAGTAAAGTATAGTCTTCAGCAAGCTCATACTACTTGCTTTACTATATTTAATTTATGTCCGTATTATAAGACTCAATTTCGAAAGATGTGGTTCAGTGTCCACCTAACTTTTAGATTTTATTTCAAAATATTAAATATTATAAAACGCAATGTCCGTCTGTTCGTTTCTCCATAACTCGAGAACCATTCGTCCGATTTTCATGATTTTTTTTCTAATTTATAGATATGTGACCAATTTAGGCCGTAGGTGAGAATTGCTCAGGAGTCACGGGGAGTAAGGGGGGTCTCAAGAACCGTTAGCTGTATGAACTTGAAAGTTTGTAGGTACGTCAAGTCACAATTATTACATGCCTCATTCATTGTTTTTTAAAATTCTTCCAAAACTTTTCCAACTGACCGACATACATTTTAATTTTTTTATTGAAACGTTTTGTTTTTTTTACGAGCGATGCACCCCCGCATGCCTGCTTCTAATAGTCGGTTCCTGACGGTTCTGGATGTAATTTTCTGACTTAGTTGTCTTGATACATTTGACAGAATTTCTTTACTGGTAAGAAAAGAATCTGCCCTACTCAAACGGCAAATGAGTCTGTGTTCTTTAGCGGTTCTTTTTCTTGCCCTTTTTTTTCTTTTGGGGTTTTCTATCAGTATCATTGAAAACTTTTTTTGCGCCATAGACAATCTTTTTGGAGCACTGCAGTTCCTTGGCGATGGACTCCATAGATGCACCTGCCGCACAATATTTTCGTATGGTAAATTTTCTTAGTTCCACAAAATTTCTTATATCAAAATGTCGGGGCACAAACCAAACCATGTACAACCAGTTTATACCACATTATCAGAAATCCGCGCATACCTATGTACAGGCGAGATACTCTAAAAAGATATATTTTACTTTATTTGTGCATTAATGTATACTTTGCTTTGCTGAGATAGATGTTCAATAAAATAAACCTAATATAAGTTCCCATACATTTCGATCTCAACAAGCTGTCAAATTTTACTACAAAAACAAGGAAACATGCGAATGTCGTTATCAGATACCCATACCATAGAAAGTTTTACAAAATTGCCTTATGGACGCCTATTTCTATAAACTTCTTCTTCCGGAGGTATCTATTCGGCACAGTGCTTGCAAAACTGCTTAAATCAAATACAAAAGTGTATACAAAAAGCTGTTCCCACACCTTAAAAACTAATAAAAATAGATGTAGGATATTTCCTTTGTCCATCTTAATGTATTCAATAGTCTTTTTCTTTATGGTCCAACTTTTGCCCCAGAACACCTTGCACATCTAAAAAGAAACATCTTCTCACGAATTCGTTCATTAACAAGTGTATATTAAAAATAAAAAAAAAACAGGCTACACTTTATAGCCATCGTAGATTCTCAATCAACACGGGTCTATTCACAGCTGCACCACAATCGCAACTTTAGCCGAGCAAACTTGCTTTCTATAAATACTTTACCACTTTTATTGCAAACAAGTGGACGAGGTATCATCTTCGCGCACTGTCCTCCCATAACCGTATTTATTAACGTCAAATTAAATAAAACCTCAAGACCAGCAAAAATATCAAAAAAAAAAAACCGCCGCACACTCTCTTCCGCTGGCTTGTACTCAATAAAATACAAACAGCTTTAAAAACTGGTTGCCCTGGTCCAATGTCCAGTCCAGTCCAGCCAGCCAGAAGCAGATTTGAATTTTATTCCCACCACACAAGGACAACATAAACGTTTTGTCTTCAATCAACAAAAGCTCAGCAATTTTTTCTCAATTTTGATTACTTTCAAACAAAACACCCAATTTTAATGTGTGTTTCATGCAATACAGATGTTTTGTGTTCTTTTTTTAAGTTTATCGCCCAAAACAAACAAACAAAACACGCCAACCCATGTGATCGTCAATGCCACAGCATGACTCATCATCAACCAAGCGGAGTCCATTCAGGCTTAACGAAAACCCATAAATATCGATCGAAACAAATTAAATACTTAAGCTCCTACAAAATGATTATCATTTTGAAAATAAACCCGAGAACCCGCCACCGATCAACTTTTGGGCGATTTGATCTTCATCTCGCATCTCACATCTCACATCTCGCAACTCGCAGCTCGAATCTCGATCGATGCGCAAGATGAAAAGATTTGAAAGATGATGAGCATAGTGCCCGATGATTGAGTAATCAATGCAAATGAAGAGAGTGTGCATGTTCGACTCAATGAAAATAAATTAAAAAAAAAAAAAAAGTATCTTCTGGGATGGGAAAAAATAAACCACAGATGGGTTATTGTGCAGATACTTGGCCGGCTTTTTTGTTCTTTATTTTCTTTTTGATCTGATGCATCTGTGGCTGATTGCAGAATCTCGATCGCAGATGCACACTACATCAGCAGATAAGTTGTATTTTTTTTTTTTGTATCTAAATTAAGAAAATTTACGTAGCTTGTGGATGAACTTACATTTAAAAATGTTGTTTTGCTGCAGTTTTATTTATTTGTCGAGAAGTTTTTGTCTGACGCGACAAGGCAGCTGGCTTTCTTTCGGTGCAATTAGCTATCCAAAACGTGTAGCTACATAATTGGAAAACAAATTCCTAATTATCGGAATGGTCCGTTGTATGTCATTTTGACTTATCTATCGCTTTGACAGCGCTTTTTAAGTGTTGACTGGAATAGATACTTGCTGGGCGACCGACGTCGTTAAGTTAGATATCGCAAATTCTCTTACTGACATCTGAAGATGAATAGTCTGGCGGTTAATAATAATAAATTAAGATGTTGACTTGAGAATTATAATAAAAAGATCACCCCTTTGGATGGAATTTCCGCAGTCTCTTTCCTTCTTCTGGTTTTTGTTATGGAGAAGTTTTGGCTTAAAGTCTTACGGTGTCAACTTTTCGAACTCCGGTAAGAAGTACCTACATATATGTATGTAACTTCAAAAATCACGATCGGATGAATGTAGAAGGAACAAAAAAACAGAGAGACATTGCATATAATACAGTAGGTATTATGGACTATGCTTGCCAATTTTTATAATTGTTCAAGAAATAGCCTCATTTATCCCTCTCGACACACCTTATTTAAATAATCACCAAATTAAAATACATTTTTGTGAAAAGATTCATCCCTGTGCTCAGTTGTTTCACACCAAAAATTCAAATTCAACCGCTATGAACACGGCGTAAAATTGTCTCTCCTCATAGGGAATAGTTGTGGAGTTCCGCGGATCTTGCTTGCTTTCTTCCGCCAATTCCTACGATCACCAAACTCCTTGAAAAAACTTGTTTCAATACTGAAAATCCCAAGCGAAAATGTTTCATGCGAAATGGGTGACGTTGCGTCAAATGCAGATGTAAGAATCGCCTGTGATTCGCGGAAGAATAAAGCAGCGAACTTTCAGAACTTCTGGTGGACACGATAACCACTCCGTGTTCTTCCAAATTTATTTATTTAATTACTAAATATAATCAATTACTTATCACTAAATCTCTCAAATGGTCTTCAAGATTTTATTTCAGATTTTGGATTCATTTTTCAAGCATTTCCACAGTTTTTTCGCTTGTCAAATATAAAGCCAGTTGATTCCAATCCAAGATTATTATAGCTTTTACACTTATCGTAATTTTTTTTTTTTTTGGTGTTGCAAGAAGACGTAGATGACAGGTCAAGAAAAAATCTAGGCTCGAAAAGCTTATACGACTTAGACGATTTTATACTAAAGGTTGTTTAGAGATTTGTTTTTCGAATTGACAACAATTTTTGCAGCGACAGTCGATTTGACAGCTGATTTGTATTCAGTTTTGTCATTTCACTCTGAATAAATTTACTTTTGGCATGCCAAAAATTAGACTTCCAGGTTGCCATTTATTCGACTAAGTCGCGTCTCCTATATGCCCAATATCATATTTAACACGTAATAGCATACAATTAATTTATTGTTAGTAGCCCGAAAGTTAGCATCATGGGTGTACCGTGTACCCCAAGGTCCAGTACTTAGTCCAATTTTATTTCTCACTAGCTGTACCCGCCCGGCTTTGCCCGTGTACAGAAATTGTATTGCTTATAGTTCTTAGATAATAATGTTCTTGCGTAAAATGCGAAAAATGAGAAAAATCGATTTTCTGGAATTCTCTCTTTTGAAACACAGCAATACGAACAAAACAAAAAAAGAATCATGAAAATCGGCTCAGCAGTTATCGAGTTATAACGTCATCGAGTTTCACAACATAGAAGATGTTTTTTGTATGGGCGGTGCCACGCCCCTTTGTCCAATTTTTACCAATCTTCATAGCAACACTCCTGGGCCAATACCTAAGTTTGTCTGTAAGTTTCAACTCAATCGATTCGGCTGTTTTCGAGATATAAGATTTTTAATGTTTTTTTTTTGTATGGGCGGTGACACGCCCCTTTGTCCAATTTTGACCAATCATCACAGCAATACTCCTGGGCCAATACCTAAAATTGTCTGTAAATTTAAACTCAATCGATTCGGCGGTTTTCGAGATATACGATTTTGAATGTTTTTTTGTATGGGAGGTGCCCCGCCCCTTTGTCCAGTTAACAACTTTCATATTTTTTCACATTTTAAACCTTCTCTGGACTTCCACAAATAATTGAAGACCAAAATTAGCCAAATTGGTCCAGCCTTTCTCGAGTTTTAGCGAGACTAACGAACAGCAATTCATTTTTAAAGGCTTTTACTTAACTTCGTGAAAAATTTGTTGTGTCAAAATCTTGCAAGCCAAATTTCAACCACTTTCTCTAAACTTAGAACTTTGAAATTTTCCATGCTGCTTGGGTTGTGAAGACAATGCAATATTTAGAAAGAATTTTTGGATTTTGATTTCTCCTGCCCCTTTAAGGGAGGCTTTTTCATAACACATGATCCATTAGCCGTATTAACTTGAAACTTTATATGTCAATAGATAAGTCAAAACTATTATATTCCTAATTAATACTTTGTACCGATTCGTCCTATAAGGTTAGAAAAAAGGGGCTGCAAACTTTTCTATTTCGACTTAACTCAACTCAACTTGCCATTATACTCATAAATCTATATAGGTCAACTCAAAAAATCCTTTTAATTGTTAGGCAATACTTCACCGAGTATTTTAAGCTAACATTCATCTTTCTAGTCCATCCAGAGGGCAAGATATAATGAGTTGAAAATAGATCTTATTCGGCCAAAAGTCAAAAAAATTGCTATCTCGATCGCAGTTGTGCTTAGAAAGGGTAGTTTTAATTTGCGTTCTAAAAATAGAATTGTCATACGGCGGGCATTCAGAATGTATGCTCATATGTGTGGCGTAATTGAATTTGATGTAGGGAGGATAGATGTTTTTTGTATGGGAGGCATCACCCCCGTTTGTCCAATTTTGGCGTGGCGATATCGATAATGGATGTAATGTATTGGATATATACTAATGTGTACCCTCTGCATCGCCCTTCCTCTCCTTGAACATGCTACTTGTTTGTAATGCTGTATTTCCTTTCCTTTGTTTCCCTCTTCCTATGGAATCCGAACAACTAACTACCCCGCCCAACCCTACACACCATACAACCATATCGAATGATATTCTGATGTGAAACCTGTTTTGTATTATACGTATCTTCTCTAATGAAGATTATTAATATACCTACCCCATGCCATACTGATATACGATCATAATTATACATACCTACACATACAACTGACCACTGCGAAAACAAATCAACCTATGCTAATGTTGTTTTGTTTGTCCTGTCGCATCGCACGATCGTAAAAGTACAAGCATCCATAATATTGTATTGTATAATTTTCACTTCAAAAAATACATACGTCAGATCAGAATGAAATTCCTTTCCTACTACCCTCCCTCTCCATGATCTTGCCACTTGTTTATATGTATATTGCAAAACAACTACCTACCCCAACCCAACCCTACACTGTTACCATACCACACATATATCGAATGAAATTCTGAAATGAAACCTGTTTTGTATTACACGTCTCTTGTGTTATGAAGATTATTAATATACCCCATGCCATACTGCAGCACGCACGACGCATGACGCACCCCATCCCCATCCTGCATGCATCGGACATGCGATCATAATATACCTACATACCTACACTATATATACAACTGACTATAGCACTCCCTGCGAAAACAAATCAACCCTTTTCGAATGTGTATTTTTTTGTTTGACGATCGCAAAAGTATAAACATCCATTTGTAGCAAGGTGTATGTGTATGTATTTGTATAACTTTTCACTTCAGAAAATACATTTTGCCTAAAAACTGTTCCTAAGGACGTGGCTATAAACGACATAGCCTATAGCTGTCTTACAGTCTTAAGGAACATTTAAAAAAAGTTTCATCAAAATCTGTCCAGTAGTTTTTGAGTTTTTAGCTGACAAAGAAAAGTCCTACAGTTTTATTATATGTATGTATAGATATGCAGCTATGGAAAGTGTATAGGTAGGTACGCGTAGTAAAACGATGAAACCATACCTGTCGCGAATTTTCATTTATATGGAATACATACCTACCTATTATGTCCATTGTCCATTCACTTAGGACTTTGAAATTTTAAATGCTGGTTCAGTTGTGATGACAATACAATTAAATGTTAGTAAAAAAAGCTTGTGTAAGTAGGTAGATATAAAACTCCACTAAAAAACAAAAAATAAAATAATAATAGTTTAAAAAACTAACGAAACGCTTTTATAAGTATACTGCACTAAAAAGCAAAATAATAAAAATATATCAATCATTTTTTAAGGTTTATCCTGGATGGGGCTTAGTGTAAGCCATGTTTGTAGTTATGTATTGTATTATTTGAGTGGAAACTACACAAACATGGCTTACACTAAGCCCCATCCAGGATAAACCTTAAAAAATGATTGATATATTTTTATTATTTTGCTTTTTAGTGCAGTATACTTATAAAAGCGTTTCGTTAGTTTTTTAAACTATTATTTTATATATATAGAAAAAGAAAATGGTTTTCAAACCCGAAAGACAAGGGCATTTGTGTTCACTTACACGTATGAAGCTCAATCGAATGTGCGGATGTTTATCTATTAAAGATAAATACGCAGCTCGAGCGAAACTAAATTTTAGCTGCTCTCCAATTTTTTCTTCAAACATTAGCTTAATCCCTAGCTAAATTTCGACGTGTACTTCCTTCAAAAATTCATCGACGCGAAAAAGTGTTATATTTTCGTTGAGCTTTCTTTATTTCCATGTCCGCTATTATTTAGTCTCAAATGTTTCACATTCAAAGGATTCCTCATCGAGGTATTCATTGAATAAATGCATCCATTTACGTTTCCGCAACACAAAACGGAAAAATACCAACAGATCTGTCAAAATTTAGGTTGAGAAAATATGACCACCCCTATCGTGGAATCCGCCGGGGGGAATTATTCACGGAAAAAAACATTTTGGTATCGTCGAATCCGCAAAGTGAACAGTTCCCCGTGTGGGTAATGTGAATGAGTTTCACTGTATCGTTGAAAACGTTCAAATCGAATTTTTCCTGAACAAAATGACATTTCTTACCCGCAACAAAATCATTGCGGATTTCATAGGTTTTCTTACTTGCTGCAGATCGTGAGGATTTTTTTAAAGAAAATGTACATGTAAAAAAGCTGCGTTATTAAGCCGAACATTTGTAATAAATCTGTGCAACATTGAACTTTATTAAAACAAAAAAAAAACATTCTAAAAACACATTTCATCCGGTAGCTCCATGAAATCATTCACTGCTCCTCTTAACCTGTCTTAACCTTAACCTTCTCTGAGAACACCGCTCATTTCGTTCTTCTTCTTATGCTTCCAAAAATGGAGCTATCGTATCAATTATTATATCAAACACTTTATTTTTTATTAAAATCACTTTTAAAACACACTTTTTATATGCCTCCGGTGAATGCAGCTACACAGATTTGTGTTAACAAATGAAAGACAGCCGTTTGACAGTGAAACTACCTTTCCCAAAAACGTGTCGATAAGGAAACGTTTCCGGCGGATTCCACGATAGCAGTAGAAAGTGAAAGGGAATCGAATAGGTGAAGTGAAACTCAATTCCGAAGGATTCCACGATAGAGGTGGACAATTCAAATGTTGCAAATTGTGTTAACTTGTGTCACTTGGCTTTAAAATGTTAACTGTTGATAAATTCAAATACGCCGGATTTACTATTGGCAAAAACTTAAATTAGTCCAAACAGATATCAAATTTGAACCAATATCTACTCTCAAGTTCTCAACCCCTCGGTGTTTCCAGAACCTTCACAATTATTGGTCTCTAAATTTGTTGACAACGGTTTATGATGGTATTTTCCAATCAAGATTGCAATATTGACTGTTTTGGGGTTGTACATACCTGACAAAACTGCAGGAGCTTATAATAGGTAATTTAAAAATCTGCGATTAGGAAAGTCTATATTAGAATGATAGGTACAACTACATATTTTCAATTTTTAATTTTTACAGGATTATATTTTCAGAGTCCAATTTCTAATATTGGTATAGTCTTTGTTTCAATTTAATGTAATATTCCTGCTTTCCATACTATGTACTAGATATAGATACTTCTACTCAATCGTTTCATGTAAACTTTTTAATTTCCTTATTTTGTCTACAGTAGTCAAATAACTTAACAAAAGTTTTCGAATAACTTTTGCTTGTACAAACACACAATTTTTTCCTTAGCAACAAATAGCTACCTAATATTCGCTTAGTTCCTCATAATGAGGACCTCCTATAATGTATTTCTTCAACCTTACTTAGCAACAATTTAACCACTCTGTCATCATGACATTAAATTTTTGTTATTTCTTAACTGTAAACAAAATGGTACCATTTGGTGTCATGTGCGACAGTGAATACAACCAAAGACTAAAAGGTTTTCCAAAAAGCACTTATGGTTAATTGGTAATAACTTGCATTAAATTATCAGCGTATAATGAAGTAATAAACATAATTGAATATGAGTTGCTTTAATATGTCTGTGTTTTTTTGTTTTTATTTTGTCGCCATTTAAAGTATTTTGTACCACTGACTGTGAAAAATGTTTAATTGACATTCCATTCCAATCAATTCTGTCAAAGCTATAGCCATCATGAGCTATAATGGCCGAAAGTCGAAACATTTTCATCTGTCAAAAATGATTTACCTCTTTCTGTCTTTTGACTTAACGCCGAAAATCTTTGAAAACTTAGTTCGAAAAAAATTTCACATTATGAGGGCTATTCGTATTCCTCTATTCGAACGAGCTAGTATGGATCTTTCTAAAATCGTATAATCCGTTTTCGACTGTTTGAAAATCGGTCGCCTCGTTACAGATCTTTTCTAACTAATGTCAGTAATGACACATGCCTTAGCAATTCGCTCCTTATTTATGTCAATGATTTCCTAATTTGAAAGGCCTTCACTACATTCGTTTAAATTTATGTTTGGTTTTTGCAATCATTTATTTCACAGCTGACTTTGACAAATAAAACTGCAGTCGATAAATAAATCGATACGGCAGTTGCTGGGTCTATGTATTTGGAGCTCGTTTCATTTGAATAGTGTCATGGGAAATTCACCTCGTGGGAAGTCGGGAAACAAATAGTTCTGCGGTGTAATTTCGCTCAAGCACTCTGTTTATTATTTATAGTACCTAGATTTCTGGGCGCAGTGGCTCAGTGGTTAGTCTGCTGGGCTACTGTGCGAGGGGGTCTAAGGTTCGATCCGAGATTATAAATGTCATGGAAAGATTCTCAATTCAGTCATTCCGACTCGTCATAAAATTGTAGGTCGCTTCCATTTGGCCTAAAAATAAAAACTCACACAAACGAATGGTTGTGAGAAGCTAGGCCTAGGGTGTGTCTACATATCCACGCCTGTTGCACCAACTATTTATTTATTTCACCTAGATTTTTGATGTCAAACGCACTAGCCACTACACCACTTCGACGGTCGCCTTGGCTGCGTCTTAATTGATCGATAACTGCCTACTACATTTATATCCAAAGTAGGTATGGCCAAAGTAGGCAAATTAGGGACTGTCTGGTTATTATCAACTATTGACTGTGTCCATGGTGTAGTAGGTAGAGCGTTTGTTTGTAACCCGCTTGATGTAGGTTCAAACGACCACGTAGATTGTTACCATAGAAAGGGCCTGAATGTTCCAGCTTTATGCGAAGCCTTTTTTTTTTTTGGTAAACGAAGAGAAAAAGAGCTTATGTTCGAGTCATATACAAACACACCAGTCGCTACACCACTCCAATTATCTTCGATGGCGAGAAGTGTTTAGGGAATTCCCTAATTAAATTGACTTCTCTAATGAAAAGACGCTGACTAATTAAAATGCACAAGCATCCTACAGCGCAAAATAAAAGTTTGTGACAAGAATCTCCAGTCGACCACAAATGGATCCCAAATCCACAGGTGGTAAACGTGTGCGACTACCGAAGAAATGTGTCTATCCCAAAAAAGGCGTCCCAATAAATATACGTCGAGTTAAAACGCAGAGATGCTGACCTTCGCATGACCATTTAGTGGGCTAATTTACGTGCTAATTCTGTTATTTCTGAGCAGTTCTTTTTTGTTCATATAAGAACTACCGCAAATCGCCCCGAGAAGGTGTCAAGTTGTTGCCTTAAGTCAAATCGCACAGCTGGAGACGTTGGGGTTCATTGTTTTGACATTAAATTTGCATATTAATGGCGATCGTTTGGCTAGATCACCTGTTACAACAAATCGTTTGTTTTTGGTTTATAATCTCCGAACCGTTTCTCGGGGCAAAAAAAAAACCAAAAACATTTATAGGTCAACGTTAGGCAATGGCATTTGTGCCGCGACACTTTAGAAACCTATTCTGTTGGTAGACAGATGACGAATGATGACCAATTAATGGTGTGTAACTTTACCTCAAGGGCTTCATACCTTTATACGCATACACATATGTTATGTACGTCCACCTTAATATCATATTCCCAGACAGAAATAAACTCTTGTGGTGTTTTTAACAAAAAAAAACAATTTAGCGTAGGATTCACTGAATGTACAAGTCTCAGCCCATAAGCCTTGGTATGGCGTCTAATTGAATATTTATCTGGAGGCGCACAGTCATATCAAAAGTGCGTGTGTATGGCCTGTCTAGGTTTACCTTCTTCATCTCGAAGATAAAATCTATGAGACGATCTGTTACATTGCCGTCATGTAACACGAGGCAAATAATTGGAGAAATCGAATGCGAATGTGGGCGAAGACAAAAAAGAAAAAGAAACAACTCAAAACCAAAGATTATGAGGAGGATGATGAACGACACGAACTCCATCTTACATTCAAGGACATCAAGGCAAAAGAACGCCAATAGTCACCCACCAAACAGTTGCCAAGAGAGAGCATTGAGGTTAAGAGAATCGCTTTTCTTTTCTCCCATATTTTTGAGGGATGGAAAAAAGAAAAAAAAATGTTTTAATGACGAAAATTTGCAATTAAAAGAGTTTTGTTCTCTCGTTGTACCTACTCACAAATCTGAAGACTATGGCGTTAATCCTTATAATGAATTCATTTCTTCTCATGGACTTGTAAATTTGTCAACGTTGTGTGGGTGTTATAAATGGTACTTTAATAATTTGGATTCATTTTGAACGCAACTTCGGATTGATTGTTTAGTTTCATTGATCGTTGTTTCATTGGACAAAATCGACAGACAAATGGCTTTCGGTTAATATTTCCAAAGAATAACATCTCCTGACACGCTCCTCGAAAAAACTCTATAAATTCTGCCAACGACATCAAATCAGAAATTAAGCCAAGTGCTATATTGCCAATTGCTATTGCTGTTTCTTTTTGTCTAAGGAGGCAATTGTTTTTGTTTACATGGGCCTTGGATTCGGTCAGCTTTAAGTCTAAAACCGCCCTCAATTGCCGTTTATCTCTTCAACGAGATGGCGGAACAATTCAAAATTCACCTTATATGGATGCCGGCCCAAGCGCTCCAACAATCTTGTAACACTAAAAAGATTCAATATAAGCACACTAGTAGGTGTCATCACGGGACACTGCATTATTGGGAGACATGCTCTCAGGCTGGGTCTACGTTCCAACGACTGTAGAAGTTGCATGGACGAGGAGGAGGAAGAGACTATTCTTCACCTCCTATGCACGTGCCCAACCCTCTCAGCTAGTAGAAAACTATATCTCGGAGAATACTTTTTCGACTATCTCGGCGAACTCGCTAATGCAAGCATGAGTTGCCTCCAACGCTTCATTCTCAGCTCCTACTGGTTCAACGGGTAATTGTGAGATCATTAGATCCTGTGGTATCACAATGGGCCTCCTCTGGCCTAAGTGGGGCTGCTCTTGTTGCGGCCTGTCACCTTAACCTAAACTTTTGTTTACACGAAAGTTTTGTGTTTTTTACGTTTTTTTTTTTTCATGTAACTTCGAAAACGAAAGGAATTTTCAACTCCAAATACGAAATATATTTTCTTTCCATGTGAAAGCTTCTCGAACTGTCAAAATAACCCTAAAAGTGTGCAATTTCAAATACACTGCTTCTTAAACGTTTGCGAAGAGCAATACAAAAAACGAAAGGAGTTTACATAAAGCAAACTTTCGCTCTCGCATAATTTCTTTCGTTTTTTGAATTCTACCCCGGTGGTGGGATTATGTAAAAAACGAAACGAAAAACGCTTTTATTGTTTATTTCTTTTGACAAATTAATTGTTAGAAATAGCGGCAAATGAGCTTAAACTGTTAAAATAATCAAAGAAAATGAAAAACGACAATGAATAAGCTGTGGTTGATTTCCTTTCGCATGGAACGAAAATGTCATTCGTTTTTAGAGTTACATGAAGCAAAATAAACGAAAACGTAAACGAAATGGCTTTCGATTTTTTGCAAACGAAAACTCCTTTCGTTTTTGTAGTTACATGAAGCAAACCGTTTGTGCAAAGGAAAACGATTGAACGTTTTCATCTTAAAGAATCCCACCCTAGTCTTCTTTTTCTTTCATATCCCCTTTAACATAGTTTTTATTTGAATTCACAGGGAGGTTGAACTCGGAACTTTTCCCTCAATACTCGAACAGTCCAACCACTGAGATACTGCGAATTCCTTAACTGACCTTACGAAAAACGCGCGTAAACACGATAAATTGAAGCGACCCCGATAAATGTCACAAATCAAAAAATAATTGTATTGACTCAATATTGAACAAAAAAAAAAAAGGAACTGATTTCGCAACATTTTTAGACGTACTACACCTCTAATCGTCGTCGCCTTAATAAAAAAGACTCCAATTAGCTCACTTAAGAGTTTCTGGTTCAACTCAGTCCGTTGACAACTAACCCCTGTTACCTCAACCGTATTCCAGTCTTATCTGAGACAGTAGTGCCTCTCGGCAAACTCAAGACCTGTTTCAACCTCCAGAAGGTGGTACGGCGGCGGCATAACGCGTCGCTTAATCTTTCAATTAGCAAATGTTTCACACACAAATTTGAGTTCGTAAACAAATGTTTTTTTGCGCACTTAACAACGCCTCGCGAAAATTAATTTTCTCACTGACGACGACGGTGTTGCTGTTGTTGTTGTTGTTGTTGTTGGTGAACACAGCTTTGTCAACGTTAATTAAGGCATTTTTTTCCTGGTGCACCTACATATCATGTACATGCCACTTTATTTTCGATAAAACTATGTAAAGGAACTATAGAGCCTGGATGCCAACTGGTTTTATCTGCAACCCCAGCCAGACCAGAGCGCATATGCAAAGCTTGCAAAATTGGTATATGTGCTTTGCTTATGTGTCCCGCAGTCTAGCCTATAATGGCCAACAGCGCACAACCGATGAAGTATCATTTTATTTCGAATCGAACAACGACTGATTATACCAGAACCAGACCAGCTCCATATGCGGGATATCTTGGGGAGATCTCAATTTGAATATTACTTAGTCACACGCTTCATTAAATTTGATTGGTGATGGTGATGCTGACTAGTTGGCTTGGCTCTATGACTATGATTGCGGTATGGAAGATTTAAATCAACTTGTGTAAAATACGGTCCGAAATGGTCCAAAATAGGCCGTAAAAATTGGGCAGTAAATTTACGCATAATTGACTTTTGGCCATCTCCTACTGAGCTCGTAGACTGTGTGCTGTTCATATAGTCAGTGATAAATACCTCTACGCATGGTGGTCGTAAAAGTGTGCCTGTAAAGGCCAAGTCTCATTTGGTTTTATGTCTGCTCTTGGGATTGAAATACGCAGTATATCGTGCATATTTGTGGGCTAATTTGGCATTTTTTGTTGTTGTTGTTACTGTCTCTTGTTTATCCACAACATTAATCTATTTCCTGTTTGTTTTCTTACAGATCACGTGCTGGAACTGACGGAACAATCTGAGAACAAGACATTAAATGTCTTTTCACAGGTGTACCGAAGAATGCTGCCGCTATCGAGGCAACTCATCCACCAACTGTATTCGCAAATTACGAGGTGAGCTATTATAGATGTTTTATGGGGTTTACAATGCTTATTGCTTATAGGTGGTATGTTTGAAGTAAGATTAGAGCGAATGATAGCCGAGTGATGAGTGTATTTGTATTGAGAATATTTATAACTAGCTGTGTGCACCCGGCTTTCCCCGTGCCCAGGAATTTCATTGCTGAAATATTATCTTTCCTATCAGGACAATACAATTTCAAATTTTACAACTTTAGTTCCAATTAGTGTCGCAGTGTTTTTTCTTTTGTATTGGATGTGCCATGCCCCTTTGTTAAATTTTGACCAATCTTCACAGGAAAACTCCAAAACTTAAGATTGTCTAAAAATTTGTACTCAATCGGTTCAGTGGTTTTCGAGATATACGATTTTTAATGTTTTTTTTTTTTTCTTATTTTGGGAGGGTAATTTCCCCACAACCGAACGGTTCTTAATTGGTATATCTACCACGACCAATTAAACCGAGATTGTTTCTAAAATACTGTATGCTTCAGAAGAAGACAAAGAAGTTGATTTTATTAGTGCCCTTCGGTTTTGTATATCATAGATCTATGGATTCCGCTTTATTGGGACACCGGTTAATAGGGAGAGTCGCTTAATTTGGACTAAACCATCTTGCCCGATGTGTCGGGAATCCACTCTGGTGTACATCATATTCAGAGGAGTGTCAATTGTCATACAGGGTTCACTTCAGACATCCAGTTTTTGGGCTCATTGTTGCCAAGTGAGGGGTTCCTCAAGGACGATAAAAATATCTTCAAGTCAATATCAACCCCTGCCTTTTATTGCAAAACGACCTAAGCTCGTTCTATACACTCTTGGCGTAACACAAACTTTTTAGGGCTCAATGTCAGTAAATGTCAAGGAATAATGACAGTTCTCTCGATATGGTTTCATCAGAATAACACCTCCATTTCCACTTTGATCACATTATAAGCAGTGTCAATCGTTACTTATAGACCAAGAGCCCGAATAAAAAATTATGCATATTCAACGCTGTCATACGCTTCGGCTGCCACGATTTGCTGCCAGACTGTTATTTTCGATATACTCTACTCAGGCTACGCAGTAATGCATTCGGGCTCTTAGACTATAAGTCTCTTAACGTCGGTCGTCTTTGTAAGACCTACCCCCAGTTTCACGAAAGTTTAAACTAAAGTTCAACTGAACCTGAACGTGAGTTTAAATTTTAAGTTCAACTCGTCCGGTTTCACAATATAATCTAAACTTCAGTTCAATTGAACTCAGTTCCTTGTCTTTTTTTTTTTTCAAAGAATACCTACGCAAAACAACGTCAAATGTTTGTGTTTTTGACAATCGGCTGATCTGAGGAACGGCAGAATACTGTAGTTTAACTTAAACTATAGAATAAACTCTGTTCAAGGTTTAAACGAAATTCTGAAACAGAATTAATTGTTGAACTAAAGTTTAAACGAAAAGTGTAGTTTAAACTCCCACTGTGAAACTGGGGACTACTCACTTTATTGAAATAGAAGCCCTGCAGCCAAGGTTAATACGTTTCGTCCTTCACGCTCTACCATGGACTGATAAATTTTATCTGCTTCCTACGAAGACCACTATATGCAACCCCGGTAAGCTTAGATCCGCACACCTCTTTCGCATCTTCACCTATCTAACTATTACCAAATCACTAGAATGCTACATTTCGCCAACAACCTTGAAGAACACCTTCACCTCCTCTTGTCCTCTTCCTATCATTACATAGTTTTAAATTAAGTTTATTCTTAAGATTGTTTAAATATAAATATTTTTTTTTTTGTGTTAAGCTAAAAAAAAGTCTGAAAAATTCCAGCCTTCTAAAACTGTCATCTTTCATTGCAAATAGGTGTATTAAAGGTGTAGCCTGCTCGCAGCGTCAAAAGTGATAATGTCTGACTCTATAGTCAGAATCAATATTTGTTATCTCTCATCTCGGCCATCTGCGTCTCCTTAAAAAAAAAAAACAATTTCACATATACCTAAAGCGAACAAATTTATATTGCTAACAATAATTTAAAAATTGAATTTAAAATCGAATTTTCTCTTCTCTCCCACAGGCATTTGAACTCCAGCACCGCCGAGGTCAGTACACTGGAAACAGCGGTGCATACGTTTTTCGTCGATCTCTTCCCAGTGGCCTACCACCAGGCGGTTCATTTGAATAAGAACAATTATGGTGACCTCCATGAGGACTATGTTTCATGTTTGAAACATACCTTTGATGATTTGCAACCATTTGGCAAGATCCCCAAGGAGTTGAGCAAAAATCTCCTGCAAAGTGTTACCACAGCGACGGTGTTTATAAATGCCCTCGAGCAGAGCGCTGCCGTTCTGTCCAGCACCGATGAACTAGACTCAATGTACCTGACACAAACGTGCCAGAAGCAGTTGCTGAAGATGAGCTATTGTCCCAGTTGCATTGGCCTGCAAAAGAAGCAGGTTAAGTCATGCTATAGCTATTGTTTCAACGTAATGAGGTGGGCAATGCTCTTTTCACAGTTCACTGAATTTTGGCCTCTAATTGGAATTTTTTTTGTTTATTCTCGACTTTTTTTAGAGGATGTTTGACACAGTATGTGGGTGTATTGGATAGTCCTTGGTCAAATGTCGCCGAGGCAATTGAGAATTTGGTCACCACATACATTCAGGCAGACAGTGGCATCGTGAATACAATCAAAATGCTGGACTCGAAGCTGTCGGAGACAATTATGTTGGCCATGGAGAATGGCCCAGAACTGGAGAGAAAGGTGAGTGACCCGACCCCACCCAGTGGCTGGGGGTTTAAATTGATTAGAATGAGGAAACCTATTGGGGAAATGAAAATAGAAAGTAAGGAATTGCGTTATTAACATTCAGATTGATAGTACCTACGCTTGGATGGTTGTAAGTTCAATTAATTGGATTATCGGAGCGTCGTTGTCTTCCAGGAAGTGTTTGTATGTGGTGTCGAATGCTATCGAACTGATTAAAGAAATCCAATTAAACGGGAAAGTGTATCTGCAGTGCGGAGTTGGCCAGTCGGGTGATTAATTGTGAGCAGGGAATGAAGAAAGATTTGCTTAGTAGAGTGGAATCGGCTTAGATGGGGCTTCCTTTGGTGTGATTCGTGGAATAGAATTGTAGTGATTGCCGGGGAGACTTCGATTGTTTGTTCTAAACTTGTTGAACAGGTTTTTTTATTGTCCTACTGACCTAATCCTACGTAGGTATTACTAGTGTGTTATAGATACACCAAGATAGTTGAGATTCCTTTTCACTTGTTAAGGGCTCCTCCCACTACAGTTTTATACCTTATTCCCCGGTTTTGATTCGAAGACTTAAATAAGGTCAGATTTTGCCACCAGATTACAATGGAAAAGAGTATTTCATGAACCTCTTGTAGGTTATCCTTAAAATATTCATCCAGTGAGCAGAAAATATATAAAAAAAACAAACGTTCCACTTCCAAAAACTCGTCGTGAATGAGCATGGATTGAACGTTTGTTATCCTTGTGAGTTGCAATATCCACGTTCCGACCGCTTGATGACCGACAATACGTCAAATTGATGATAAACCTTAAGTCAAGAGATTTGTGCGTCCAATATTTTGCTCCTTGCGAGTAACTCCTAACCATTACTACTAGATGCCAATTTTTTGACATAAATAGAAAGTTGACATTGCCCGCGTTCCATTAACCCGCTAGATGACTAGCGGCATGCCAAACTCCATACCTACAAAAAAAAACTGACATTCCACAATATGTGCTAGAGTTCTAGCGCAAATGCTTAAATGTCAGTTTTTTTTTATATGGAGTTTGGCATACCGCTAGTCATCTAGCGGTCAGTGGAACGCGGGCATTATTAAAATTGATTTCAAATAAAACAGATAACATCGATGGGCATTATATGACAAGCTTGACAAATCACTACTTTGGCGAAAAGTGCGAAAAGTGCTTGATCACTTTAAATGGAAACACGAACGTCAGTCCAGAGAAATCCTCGGAGTAGAAAAGTGTCTTTGCCTTAACCTTTCTTAAGTCATCACTTCCATCTTAATCTTATAGAATACGTTAAAAAAAACACAACATCCTATCGTACCTTAACAAAACCCAGTCCAAAATCCCACGTGACGCATTAAAACACACAAGATCCGATATAACTGCTCTACACGCACTTACGGCTGATATCCACTCAAAAAAAAAAAGCACTCGACATCAGCTCGTTGTCGTCATATTCCCATAACAAACTTCCAGCACAATTATTCGGAAAAAATAAACTTTTAATTATGTGAAACAATCCACGGCGCACTACACAAATTCGTCCTAGTTTCCCTTCTTTAGAGAGCACTACTGAACGTCATAGTCATTCATTCAGGACACACACAAACCACTCGCAATCTGTTGTACACAAGGCCAGATTAAATGAGCAGAAAAAAAAACACCTATACCAACACACTATACAGTGTTTCCGCAAGCACAATTATTAATAAACAAAGAATTTAATTATCCAGGGATGTGTTACACATTCTCGCTTTAAAGAATTGAATGGGTGCAGGCAGAGCAGGACCTCTAGGATAGCGAACGTCAGTCCTCATCCCCAACCATCCCAGCAGCCGCATCATAATGAGTTAACCTTATTTCGATGACAAAAACCTAGCCTGTGTACACGCATTTGTCCCCGACCCAACAGGGACTCCACACTCCACCTAAAACGGAATGCATTCCATCCAAACGCGAAAAGGAGTAGTAGGTATATCACTTGAGCACTGTGAGGTCGCTGCCAGTACTGGTGTTTTTTTCTGAATTCATTGTGCGGTTCCGCATGCATTACCCTTGCCCGTGGTATGCAGCCCTACAAAAAAAAATTCCACCTCACCTGATGCAGGGCGGGGTGTCCGGCGGGGCGCTCGCTGTAACATTCTGCATGGTATTGTAGCAAACTTGTCCTGTAGCTGTAGGTGCAGAAGGAATGATACTTAGTATTCGGTGTAGTGCACTGCGATCATAATTGTAATGCATGTAAACTAATTAGGAATTCCTCCGTTGGTACTGTAATTTAAGTACTTTTGTGGAATTTTAAATGCAACCTACGGGACTGTCTCGGGTTTATTATTTCAGTCTAAATTGGTTGTGATTTGCGCTGCGCTATGAGTGTTTGCACCTCGGCACAAAGGAGACGATGTTTAAGCCTTTTGTGTGTAGATAATGTAGTAGCAGATAATGAGAGTGGCAGCGGTCCGAGGAAGGGGGGTGACAACTTTTTGTGGCACGTATATAGTTGTGAACTTAAAACTAGATACCGTCATAAAATGAAGGAGCATTCAACTTTGGCGGATAGGTTGGTTGGAAGAGTTGTATTTAGAACCGTGGTAAGTGGTAATATTATTACATTGCACATATGTCTTAGGGCAAGTGCACACCAAAGTGATCGAGCACTGATCTGGCAAGCTTGTGGCACAGAGGGCCACTGAAGTTATCTGTTATTTATAAAAGGTAAAAGTAACAAAACTACGAGTACTTTGTAAACGTTTAAACAATTCATTTTGAAGGTTGGTTTAATGTTTGTTTAAACGTACCCCCACTGAAGTATACTGAAAGTGGCAGCAACCAGCCCACCCGCTGCCTTGTTGCCCATAAATTTTCCTTTGTTCGCACATTTCTAATTCGACTCATTATCTTACCAATTCATCATTATCTAATTTTGAATGCACCGCAGCCGTAAAAATCAGTTTTATAAATACTCAAATACTTGAATTTATTTCTAAATGTACACAAGACAAATACGGCCTTCAGAATGATCAGCTTCAACTTCTTTTTTTTTATGGCGCAACAGTCCGAGCGAACCTAAGACTCAAGCAACATGCTTCTATTTCCATCCACCTCGATCATCGCTAACTGCCCCCAGTTGCGCATGTTGTTTGAGGTCCCCTACAAGCGGCCTCTATACGGTACCTCTGAAGCAGAGTTCAAAATTCTCCTGGGCAAACCATTTGGCCATAAGCAATTTATATGTCCCTGCTATTTTCGACAATTTTAAACTGGATCTATATGTCTCTATACAGTTCTTTATTATAATTTCTTCTCCTGAATCCTGCGATAAGAACTGGACCAAAGATCACACGGAGAACTTTTCACTCGAAGTATATTTTCATCCGCTCTTGACACAGTTCACGCTTCTGCGCGGGAATGATAAGGTTCTTCTACATTCTGCTTAGTCTGCTTAGTTGCTCTTGAGATTGAGACAGCTTTGCAACCCAATTGCCTTCTGAACAGAAATCGCGTTTGGCAAAAATTATTCTTCACTTGACCTCACCGCTTTTGTCATAGCAAGAGTTCAACGCAAAGCCTAGGTAGACAATGTCTTTCACTACAGAACTGTCCAGTCCATTGTTAAGATATGTCTAATATTCACAAAGGCACCACTGACAGCTCGTCAGGTTTTTCGGATTATATCAATGTCCTCGGATAATGCGAGTAATTCCACAGACTTTTGAAAGATTGTACCTTGATTTGTGTGTTTGAAGTATGATCTTAAAGAAGACATCACCTTATCTAAGACCCTTTCCGACACCTAACGGTTCGGTAATGTTCTTACCTAGCTTCATGGTATTGTTAAGTCTTTTCCTAGATCTATGAAACTTTGGTCAGTGGTGGGATTTTCCGTCCCAAAACCGCACTCATAAGGACCTATCAGGTTGTTGATCATCGGCTTTAGGTACTCACAGGCTATTGCTATTTTTAACCCTCAACTTAAATAAATTCTGTAGGTTACAATAAATGGAGTATACAAATGATTATCAGTATCATGATCATACCTCAACACAGACATTTTGAGAACCAGAGTTTAATCAAAGACTGAAACCTATTCTTACATAAATGGTAATAAGTGGATTTTCTGAGAATTTTAAATGCCAGATGTTTTTCTTATTAGTACAGCGCAGGATTAGGATTAGGACTGCTTTACTAGTTAGTGAGTAGTTTCTAACTCTGGTTTTTATATACACAATGACCTTGAGCTTGAGATTTGTCAGACGTGTAATTAAGTAATAGATTTACAACGAATATTTTTTAACACGAAAATGCTTCTGTAGTTTAGCTAGTTTTTTTTTGCGGTCAATTAGACATTGGATCGTGTCTGAGCTAAATTGGCAAAAACCTCTGCTATTCTGTATTCTTTAAACTTCAAATTGTTGGATGTGATATTTTCGAGTGATATTTTATCTAAAATCTACCGCACAGATCCAATAGGACATAAATTACAATCTAATCATATTTTTATAGATGTCCACCGTTAAATCGCTTCTGTCAGCGGGGTGCTGGCTATAAAAGTTCAAATTTCACAACACACTGTATGTCAAACACCTTCTGCGTGGGTGACATTTTTAATAAATTAAATTTAATGTCACTTTAACGACTTATAATATTAATAAACGTAATATCGCGTAATCTATGTTAATAACCGGAAAATTTTATAATCCCAACTGTCAATAATAAAAACCTCCATAAACTTCTAAACGAATTCCCATTTTGATGCTATTAAAGCCGCGACCAGAACATGTTCAACGCAAGCAACAAGTGAAGCGGCAACTCACCCAAAAGGAAACCCATAAAAAAGCCAAAGCATCCAACTACCAAATGACCGTAAATTTAAATCTTCTTTGGATTCAGATACACAGATGCCTTGTGCGCCTCTTCATCGCCATCAAGTTGCATTTATCCAGTCTAAAGAGCTGATCACTTGCAAAAAGGAGCCAACTTCAAGTGTACATGTGTGCGACACAGGGCGGCCTATCTTCTGTCATGCATCATTGAAGTCTTCGTCGTCGTCTTCGTTGTCGTTGTCGGCTTTAATTAAACGAAACAAGAAGTGCCCCCTCGCAAGGGAGTGAGGTTATAGACATTGGGAGAACGTAAATTCCCGTCTTAAGTTGAAGATTTTGTCGAGAGAATAAAATAAAAATAAAAAGCCAAAACGAAACTCCGGAAGAGGATCTCTTTGGGTGTCGGTTCGGTCGTCGATCGGGCCCACCATTTTACACATTGCACCTCATCTTGCACTAAGTGCAAATGCAAACTATTTATTCTGCAATCTATGTGTAGGTAGGAATGTGCCTGATATCAAATATCAAGGTGTTCGGAGATAGTTTTTCGCCGTCTAAGTGCGGCTATCCGTTGCTCACACTGCATTCCGCGCGGCTATTTGCGTTACATTATAAATGAGAAAAGTGCGCACCCGCCCGCCCGAGGTGCATATAAATTCAAATTTTTTAAGTGATGCTGCATCCGGAGATACATTTTAAAACTATTTTCATTGCCGAGATCTTTGACAGTGATTACGGTCGGGGGCTAACCTTGAATTTACGCTATATTGAGAAGACACATGTTACCCTGTCGCGTTACATCGCATCGTTGCCGTTGTGATGATGAAAATTCAGGTAATGATTGAAGTCAATCAGTGTGCTGGCTGGCGACTAACTATGTGTACACGGGCGCATTTTTCCTAATTGCAATGGAGCTTACAATTGAGTTAAATTGCCGCGAAACAGTGAGGCATATATGGGTACCTACTGCCTATATCGTTAGTCGGTGAAAAGGTCAAATTAATTCGCGCAGCCATTGGAGTAGACACTTTTGGTGATTGCTCTCAATAAAGAATGCAAATGCTGGAGCTTTTGACATGTCTATTGTGTGCTCACTGCTCACAGTTGCTCAAGTGTGCATCAAATGATAGAATGAATCAAGGTTCTGCTGGAAGCAATTTGTGTAAATTGAGACGTCTTAAACAGCTGATGGTTGTGATTTGTTAAGAAATGCTGTTGATTGATGTTCCTGTATGTTTCCCGGATTGAAGTGCTGATGGGTGTTGATTTTGTAACATTTTGTCGCTATATGAATGCGTGATTTGAGACTAACTCGTCTTTTGATAGGGTGGTCGATGCTAATAACCCCAGCATCCGGGGATGGTGAATAATAAACCACTTCATGTTATCTATATATGAATAAACTAAATAGACCGGAAGAGTTAACTATATATGAGCGGTTATCTATTCAAGGAAAGCCCTTGAGAGTTCTCTATGATCATGAAGGATCAACAAAAGGTAAGGAGATAGATTCTGAAAATGTAGGTATGTTCGATAACCACAAACGAAATTGGAGTTATCTATAAAAAAAAATAAGAACTACTTTATCATACTGACCTGAGAAAATTGTAATGTTATTCAGACTTAATTTGTGGAATGTCAAGCTTATCCGTGTATATCGAACCACAGTAATCCAGATTTGCTTACACTTTTTTCTATACAAAAATACTGTAAGAAGCCTTCTGGAAACCTTACATATAACACAATTAAATCTTTCAAATTTGTTTCTTACTTGTGCTTTTTTTAAAAGTCTAGCATTGGCACAGCAGCTTTGAACAGACGTTTTAGGTTCAATGCAGATGTCAATGTTCAAACGAGTGGTTCTTAAATGTGTGCTTTTTGCTTGTTAAGATTGATATTGCTGCAGCTGTGGTAATCAGTAATTAATGCATAAACATTCGAATACATGGCCTCTGTTGTGGTTTTCGATTATCAGTCGAATACATACAGTGACGGCAAAAACATTCCGGATTTTTTCTATAATATTTTCCTTATATTAGGTGTATTGTAAAGGTATTATATTTTAAAGGTAACTCTAAAGGTTTCTAATGGAATTCTTCAAATTATTAATTGTATTAAGTTGAAGGATTTCTCCTTGATGTTAAGAAAAATATTACATATATCAAGAAAAATCCGGAATGTTTTTGCCGTCACTGTAGTTCTTAATTGTGCCGATTGTGATTATTGGTTTGCATAGCTAAACCGACGAAATGACAGAAACGTCAACACAATTACTTTTTTTTTCTATATCCACACATTGTTTTCTAAATACCTTTCACCATTATACTTACGTACTCCTAAGTGGCGCTACAGTCTGGGCCTCAAGTCAACGCCTCTCTATACTTACCTCGGTCTTTGGTCAACTGCCTTCAGTTACGCACTAAGCTAAGGCTAGATCTTCTTTTACTGTCGCTGTGGGTTGTAGTCGAAGACTTTCCGGGCCGTTGCGCTGGTGTCCATTCGCTCTACATATATCTTAGCCATCTTAGACGACTGATACGCAATTTTTTGACTAGGTGGATGTTGCTGTACAGTTCGTATAGTTCGACGTTGGATCTCCTCCTCCAAAGACCCTCAACGCATGAGAGAGCGAACATTTTAAAAAATCACTTTCTCTCTCAATAAAATTATTTTGAGGTGACGTTCTAACCGCGTTAGATGATGTCATAAGAGATCGGTTTGCACTCATCGAATATTTTGATACCTTTGTACGAATTTTGTTAAAATGTCTGTACAATATTTAGTCAAACTGATTAAAAGCAGCAAGTTTTCAGTAAAAAATCGTTAAAGATACTTTATTGACGACTGGCGGGGTGAAGGCTGAAAAGAAAAGTCTGGGACTGTGACATATATACAAATATACATATTTGTAATCAGAAGAATTATTCTGATTTTTTTATGTATCAGTATCACTCATGTGGTTATTGGGTTATTGCCCCTATTATGTAAGACAACTCAACTTAGTTGAGTTGAGTTGTCTTAAATTCAACTCAACTTTCACACAACCCAAACTAACTAGCAACTTATAGACAACCACTACCATCTTTGTTGTGTTTTGACAGACAACTTTTCTATCAAGGTTGTGTATTAAAATACGGACAATACCAAATTTTGAATTAAATAAAACCAAGAGACAACTCAACTCAACTCAACTGTACTTACACAATAGGGGCATATACCTCTGACATCAAAAGTTGATTTTTCGCCCACTGGCAAAGGAAAAGCTGAAAGTAAAACTTCTGCGACCTAAAGCTAGTACATATTAGACGATATGTTTGATACATTTATACCAAATGTGTTACGATTTGCAAATGAAATTAGAATATTTTTTGCATAGTAAGCATAAATATATAATGATAAGTCTACCTAAAATGTGGTCGGACACATATTTTCGGCAATGTAAGGTCTGTCCGACCTCTGAATTAGTAAAGACGAGGTTATTACCTTTCATTTAAGATCAAATTTATCTTGGCACGCGATGAGGTAGGTAAACACAAAAAGCACGATTTTTAATGTGGTCGGACAAGGGTTTCCGGCAAATTTTTTTTTGGCCGAACAACTGTTTTCGAAATTACTTATCAAGCCCTTTCTAGTGAAATAATATTTATTCGAGCACCTTATGGTATAACAAAACACAAAAAAATGTACCGGAAGTGGCCATTTTTGGAGTAACCCGGCAAGAAAAACTTTGTCCGACCAACGGTTTTGTCTATTGATTTAAGTCAAAATTTTTGAGGAACCCGATGAGGTAGGTAATCGTACGGTCGCCTTCCCTACTAATTGCACAAAATATTTTTTTGCAGAATTAATCCACAAACGGGATGTTTTGTTATTGAACTGAGCAACTGACATCGTCCGGCTTTCTAAGGTGTCCAGTCCACCAATGAATGTGCTTTATTTCAATTCATTTAACGACCATGACAGTTTCTCTCATTCTCTCAATAATTCCATCAATAAATGTGCCTTATTTTAATAAGTGAAAACTGTCAACGGATGACGTAGTTTTTCCTCAAACAGTTCCGGACTCCGACTCCGAGTAGCCTAACTTCAAATAAAAGGCAACTAGTTTTAAGCGATACGGCTAAAGTTCCATTGACAGTTTAATCGATTATCTGTCACTTTTGTGGTTTTTTTAAAGATTGAATAGACAAAATAAACAATAACTGCAGAATTAAGGTATTGTGTTGGAGGAGAGCTATTTGGAACTATTATAGAGCACTAATTCGGCCTCAGATATCAGATTCCTTTAAGTTTTAAGAGTTGAACTCTGTCTGACAGTTAATTCTCCGTAGTTCTCGTTGCGAAGACATTTTATTGTTCTCCCATCTCAGAAAGTGAACCTGCACTTCCGATTGGCCGTCAATTATCCAATCGACTATAGGTACCATTTGTAGAAGTTAGTTAGCTAGTAAACGTTAGATAGCATTCAAACATCTTATTAAAGTGGCAGCTCTTAGTTACTTTTATGCAGCTTTATTAGTACCTACAGGAAACGGTTTTCTACTTATGCATCATTTATAGTTCCAACCTGCAGATACCGAATCCTCCAGCAAATACACATTCAACTTCATCACTACAGAAATCCCCATTCGAATAGCACATCTTGCAAGTAATTGAAGACCATTAGCAGCCATATTTGCACCATCAATAACAATTATCACCATTAAAGTGTTTGCCTTTAAAACTGTCTGGTTCGTGTAGAAATTCCCTCAAGTCAATAACCCTTTGATATACGTGTTGTCTGTTATCTCAAATAGGTTACACAACTACCTCTCTGTCATCATTAACATCCGAATGCGGTTCTGCAGATGCAAGTAAACACTCGACAGCCAACTCTCAGTCGAGGAAAATGCAGAAAACATTTTATCTCAAGTTCATGATCAGTATACTCAACTCACCTTGGGTGTGGGTGCCATCTTCTCGACTGTGGAGTATTACCTAACTCAACGGAACAGTCAACTCGTGCACTTTTTATGAATGAAACTTCAAAGATAAGTTCTCTGAGTGAAAACCATCAATGAGGCAAATGAAAAGTTAATTTCCTTCTATTTCCCTTTTCTCAACTTGTTGTCATACTGTCATCCGGTATCTTTCACAATATGGCTCTGACAATGCGCATAGAGATGTCATTTATTTGTATCTATCGAAATGGGTTTCAGCAAATATATATATATAAATTTTTTTTTAATTGACTTTTGTTTAATTTTCCACTTTTTTTTTTTTTTTTTTGTTGTCTATATTTTAGGTCAAGAAGACATGCGGCACTCCGAAACTCTTGCCCACCAAAGAGGAACCACTGGCTGATATTCGTACCGGGCAACAGGGCAGCATTAAATGGGCCACACCACCCGATGCGGAACTTTTAAATTTCCTGTCCACCATTGAGAAGTCAAAGGAGTTCTACTCGAGAATAGTCAATAAGTGAGTATTGTCGGAGGCTATTTGTGCGTTCATGCGCTTTTTCAGTATTTATCGGGTAAATATTTCCTATCGACCAACACTACGAGCAATGGTCGAACGATGACTACGGAGTAGAACAGAACGTTGAGGAGGACTTCTTTGTTGGTACAGCACTGGCAGCATTCACAGCATGGCTGAAATTAATAAAACAAAAGTGAGCAGGGTGTCTTTGATGATGATGATGATGAAGCAGTGTCCTACATCCGTTCGAAAGGGTAATAAGGGCTCGTGGCAGTAGAATATCCAACTTCGGAGTCCTTTCCAAATTGAAGTGATGCCTTCCAATTGCAATTTCGATTCGAAAATTAAATTTAAATTCATAATTTTGTGCGAGCAAAAAAGGAGAAACTGATCGAAAGAGAGTACACCGCATACTAATAAATTCAATGGAAGACATTTTTTTTTATTTTTCGAATTGAATGCGAGTCTATACCGAAAACTAACTAGTACCTACTCGGTATAATATGGTCCTTCATGAGGCTGCATTTATCGTAAACATAGGTCCACTGTGGGAGCTAAAGCTGCGAGATATCCTAGAAATATGTACCTATAGGAAAACCAAAATGCTTAGCACTTTTCTGTATATTTTTATAGATGGTTCTCTTGAGGTTTGATTAAGTCCACTTTGCCGACGACGTTAACTATTTCAAACGAAACGACGTCAACAATCGTCAGCGATTCTCTGATGATCTCCCTAGCGAACGAAATGGTGAATGATAAAAATTAAATAAAGACAAAATACCTCCTCAGCTGTCAGAATATGTTAGCTATTGGACACTTTTCTTTGTAGTTGTTCCATTCCAACACTATAGGTTTGTTTTATTGAATGTATTTTTCAAGAAAGCAAAGTGAAGTGTAAGCAAGTGCGACCGACTGGTTCACTGTCTTTTAGCAATGATTGATAGTTAAATGCGGCACTGAACTCTCTAGGGCTATAGTTCAATGGAGTTCCAGTGCTTTCCTAAAACGCTAGTTTTCTGTGTGACAGATGGCTTTAGTTTTGGCAGCGTGAATTCAAACAAACTAATACTATTAAATGGAAGCCCATATGGAAATCAAATCATGTTCACCGCCTTTTGTTCTCCGTTCATTGAGGTTGTAAATTAACGGTCTTCTGACATCATTGTCGTATCGGCAGCAAATTTATTCGCCGTTTATTAATTTGCATTAAAATAATTTTCTGATGCCACTATCCAGACAGGACGTAGGCGTCAACTTGATCTCAACTCCCCAGGCCAATCTTAAACTAGATGGCATATTAAAACGCTTTCTAAACTATGGTCATCTCATCTGCATAGTTTGTCCATTTTTTCACATCCAATACCCATCCGCACATGTCAATCCCCCGAAGTTTATGTATAGTCAACTTTTAAAAAATCAACACCCAACTGCCGTCATAAACTTCATAAAAGTCTTGCTAAATCTTTTTCGTTTAAGAAAAAATCCATTAATGCAAATGGAAGCGCCGCACCCTACTTTAATCTTCGGTCACCTTATATCGGTTTAAGTCACAGAAAGAAATGACAAACTCCTATACTAAGTGAATTCTATGCAAATTTTGTTAACACACTCATAAACATAGTTTTTAATGGTTTTATCTTATTGATTTGACATCTCCTTTGTAATTCCAGTGTCTGCGAGGATGAAGACGTTCAACGAAACGATCGCCACTGTTGGACCGGTGATCGCATCGGTGATTATAATCAAGTAGCAATGACCAGCGGCTTGGATGCACAAAAATATAATCCAGAAGTGCCACTTGTCCAGCATTCGTTTGCCCAGTCGACTAAACTGAATGAATTGGTTGATAAATTAATTAAAATTCGCTCATCAATTGGTAGTGCTGTAAGTATTGAGTTGCCTTCGACGGGGTTGCTTGTTCTTCTGCCGTCTCTTCTTGTGTTCAATTGGACAAGGCATTTATTGGATTTCTTATTTGTATTCCTAGATTCCTTCAACTACACGCTCATACTCAGATATTCAAAGTGATATGGCAAGACATGACGAAGAGGGTTCTGGTCGATTGCCCGACGATAATGACGATGAAGAGGACAGTTTGCATGGATCAGGCGATGGATCTGGCGATGGTAAGTTCTAGGAAATAATAAAAAAAAATTAACTGAATTTGATTTTCATTAATTGATTGATTGACGTGTGTTTTGACTCATGAGTGCAATCCATGATCAAGTAGTGGTCAGTTTGTTGCGGAGAATTATTGACGATGATGGAACTGGTATTGGTATAATTCTTGTTATCAAAGGCAGCTGCTACTGGTTGAGTTCTGAATCATTTCCATCTGTAGATTTTTACATAAGGAATGATGGAAAAATAAAAGAAATTCTATATTCTTGTCTGAGCGATTTGCTTGATACCCTACTCAAATTGCTACTCTGTATTTGAAGCGGGCATCGCTTTTGTCCACCTATACGGCTTAATAGCTTTATCACACAAAAACGTGGTCGTGTGAATCAAAGATTTATCGAGGAGGTTGTCTATAGAAAAATTGTTCAAACTCCGTTCCCGTACATAAAGGCCGAGAAGAAAAAAAAAACAAACATATTCCCCCTACAAATTTTAGCCCAAGAAATCTGTTTCGGTTAGATGGTTTTATAACTGACAGTTGGCTGTCAAATCTTTTGAGTTTTAATTTTTTTATTTCGACTAATGATTTCATTTTATTTATGTTTTGTGTTCATTTTGCAATAAAGGAACAGAATTGCTATTTTAATTTCTGCAAAAGAGGCAAACTTTGTAAATCTTCCACGGACAGACTAATTCTGATCATTTTCGGTCCACGTACTTTTTCATTCTGGTTGGCTGTCTAACTTTTTGGATCAAAAAAGCGATCATAAATTTGTGAGTAATAGGCCAGGCCAGATTATTGGTGGTCTATTTTAACCATAAGCTCATTAGCTATGTACAACAAATAAACCTTTACGACCAGATTCTATAAGAACGTTGAACCTTGGACGGCATCTTAAATTTAAAAGGGAGAATTTGTTTTTGTTAAATAACTCGTCTATATTCACTTTCGACAGAAAGTTTGTTGTTTTGGGCAGGCTGTATTGCCCAAAAACAACCAAATCGCCCAAAATTTAAAGGAATAAAGTGTCGCAAAGCCCAAATAGAATGACATATCGCCCAAATTAACGCATACACCCCAAATCTGACAGTAAAGCAGCATACCCCCCGCCCCCCCCCATACGTATTTTGTTTGTTTGTTTGTTTTTGGGCGTTAGTAAAAATAATGCCATTACGCCCAAAATCAATGTCACATCACCCAAATTTACGTAAATTTGGGCGTTACGGTTTTGGGCGATAAGACCTAACGCCGTTTTTGCAACACAGCAACTCTCCTTTAATATAATTACCGAACAAACTTTAGGGCAACAACAGAATGGTTCGTCATAGTTTTGTCAACATTAAATACTACCTATTCGCAAACCATTGATTCTATGTCCGGAAGAACGCCTACGTGAAAGTATCCAATGCGCTCCTGCCACTTTTTGGATGTATTACATTTTGACAACACGACGGATTACATTCTGGAATCAGATTTTTTTTGTTTTTTGATATATCGCCTTTTTGTAGATATTTAATAAATTCTCTGATATCTTTGAAGTCAAAAGAGGAATCACTCGTTACTCGTTAATTTGCCAATTTTTCCTTTTTCTGTCATTTTGGATGACAGCGTGTAATAGACTTCATGCATAGATTTATATTATTTGCGTTCAATTCAAAACCTAGTAGGTATCTAACATTTATAAGTTTTTCAAATATAAGGGCACATAATATAATGGACTGCTAATAGCTAATGAAATGCCAGTTCCATACAAATTTTGCCCAGAAAATGACGTTAGCGCTCGCGGTTCCAAGCGAAAAATTAGTGAAACAAAAAAACAACCATCTTGGATTTCTCCATAGAATGGCAGAGGGCGTGAGTGAATTTGCCAAGTAAAACAGTTGAGATTCAAATTGTTGCGTTATTGTTTACAATAGATGGCATTTCAAAAAAGTGAATGTTTCCAATTTATTCCGCTCTGAACCACGAGAGCTAGCGCTAATGTTGGAACCAATGCGAAGTTGTATACTAACAGTCCATACAATAGTATGTTAATGGGGGCCATAATGACCTACATAAATCTACCCTTTACGGAAAGAATTATGAACTTCACAAAATATCTTGTGAAATGTTAACGTTGTCTGAATGCGTCGTTGATGTGATTAGCGATTGAATTCTATTCTTTTTTTGAATTGCATAAATATTGTCTAGCAGTTATTCAGTGTCAAGTGATGATGCTTTCATTTTGTAGAAAATATACCTCTCTTCGCTAAAAGCAAAACACGTAATACCTAAACTACACATTCGACTTTATATTTATTATTGTTTAGTTTTTTCATTTAATATACATATAATATCATTCAAACTTATATATTTAATTTTTAAAATACCTTAACTTCTTCCATTTTAGGTGCCGGACCTTTATCACCGCCTGAAGATCCAGTCAGTCCACGTAGCGACGATGTTAATGAAACAAAATCAGCGTCTTCAAAACTTAGAATAGAAAATCTTCCAATTCTCCTAGTCCTATTAATATTCGCAGCCAGTCGAGGTTTCTCTTGGCGCTGAGAATTCAAATAGTCGACTGTAGTAGGTATATCCCTCTTTTCCAAAAAAAAAATATATAATAATTATAAACAATACAAAATGAAACTAAGCAAATAAAAAAATTTGTTGAAACAAATTTACAATAAGAAAAGAAAATAACAAAAAAAAAAAAGGAAAAATAACGCGCATAGTGCATCTGGTATATCAATAGTCTTAGGATATTTCATCTGTAGTACCGCTAAAAATGAAATAAAAATTGCAATAGAAACACCGATACTAACTAACTAAACATCGTATTCAAACAAAAAGTATTTATCTGAACTCGGTTGTCTTATTTTCTTTTTAAATATTTTTTTTTTTTTGTTTGTTTTTAACTTTAATGTAATCATCATCCCCATACCGACAAAGTATAACAAATACACTGCTTAATGTGCCATAAACTAAAATAAAAACAAAAAAAAACTAAGAAAAAAAAATAATAACAAAATCATACATATTTACAATAAGTATTTCCAAAAATAAGATAAACAAAACTCCAAGAATCCATTTTATTTTTGGAATAATTGTGCTCCGAAAATTTTATTTGCTCAAAATACAATAAACATACAAACAAAACTACAAATTGCAATGTTTAGGTACAGTAAAACAAAAGAAATTCACAAAATGTATCTAGTATTTAGGCAGGCGAATAAAACGAATAAATTCGATTTTTCGTTTAAATATTATATATTATTAGGTAGCAACAAATAAAAATGTTCCAAATCCAAACAAAAAAATAAAAAATACGAAACACAGACCTTATGATATACCTTTGTTCAATTTTGTGGTCCTCTAATCCAAAGTGTAGGCATTCGAAATTGTTTCGGTTACTTTTTTCATTATGAGGAACATGCACTAAAACCCTTTAAAAAAAACAGCAATGATTAGAATAATGTAAAAAAACATAAAAACAAATAAAAAATGAATAAATGTGTAATAAATTAAAAACAAAATATAAGAAAATTATAAGATTACGTAATATTGAATGTGGTCGTTTGAAAAGTACTATATAACCCTAAGTTAGATACTACTTTACTACATAGGCTATATAAATATTGTATAACATTTACGCGTAACTGAAGAATTACTATTATATTTATTAACATGTTAATTTAAACAAAAACAAACGAATTGGCGAACGAAAATGCTAGATTTTGTATACCCGCACAATGTGACGAGAATATATTTTTGTTTGAAAAGATAGACAGGAGATACAGAATTGTTTAAATTGCATTATTTGCATAAGAAATCGTATAATATTGACAGTAGAAAAGGATAAAATTATTATTGACGGCCTTTCTTACTAATTCTGCAAGAAAACTAGTGGGCCACAGCGTTGACATAATCAACTATGTATGAAAACTAACAGTTTCGATTTTGTAGTCGTAATATCGAAACACAATACATAATGATAATGTAATAGTGGCAATAGTAACGACTGTCACTGAAGTACGAGCTGTCAAAATGTTGTAGGTACTTGCCAAATATTGCAACTGTAAATTAATTGAAAATATTGTAACTTGTTCACAAATAATGTACATGAATTGAATTTTTGGAAACATATCCCGAAAAACTAATGAAGCGACTACCGAACTGATGAAATGTAGATTTTTCGCTTTTTGTTAATTAATAAGTTGCTTGGAATAATGTTACAATATTTCTTTGTAAAATAAATTGACCAACTTTGCTACTAATACGTACTCCCGTATTGTACCTACAACATAAGTATTTCAATTTAGTGTCTGTTGCAAACACTTGTTGCATTCTGTTACGGACCTATAGTATTTAAATGTTGACAGTGTCACTTACCACGTTCTTTTCGTTTCTTGGCAGTAAATCCATCTGCATTTTTAAAATGTGTAGGTAGGTACAATTAAATCTCCTTTTGTGCAGTTGTTCCAGTCCTTAGGTTTTGGTTACTAACCGAGTCAGAAACACAATAAGGCAAGTTTGCTTCGGATGGCAAAACAAAAATTGCACTCTTCGAGTGATTAGTACATTATTATCAACTGGGCATATTGTGACGGAGATAACAAAAGGTTTCCAAATCAGATTTAATTTTTGTTGAAATTTGAAAAATCAAAGCGTTGCCAAATTGTAGACTCTCTACATGCTACATGCAGAATGAGACCCACTTCCCTGCCACCCAAGGCTCTGATTCAATCCGATTAAACGGAAGTTGCTCCTTTTGAGCCTTTACTTTGAAAATTATTTTGGACGCCAGCTAAAAAAATCAATTTCCTTGTGATTATAAAAAAAAACAATGAGTTTCCATTCGGCGTGGTCTAAATAAGAAAATGAGAATTTTGTCATATAGAACTTGAATCGATCAACTTAGCTATGTGAATCGAATTTATGGCACGTTAATTATATTGATTCTTCCATCTGTCCCAAGACTGTGTGCACCATGCCTTTGGTTTCTTCCCAGCGGCATAACAAGTCCTAGACTATTCCGCAAATGAGCGTAAATAGCTCCTCTTATCGGACGCCCACCAACGAAGGCGGTCTGAGAGGCATTTCGAGAAGTTTTATTTTCAGTGGATTATCACCATAACTTCCGCATTCGATCGAATTTAAATTTACTGAAATTCTATCTTCATTTACTGTCAACCTGGCGGCGAATGGCGTTGTGGCAGAATTTAATTTCGATTTGCATGTAAAATCTACTTAATTCCATTGACGTGTCTTGGCTTCTCCAAGTGTGTTTTCTAGTGATTCTACAAAATCAAATTCACTCCTTTTTTATCTACTTGTCACTTTAAAATGTAAAATTTTCGAACTCGAATAACTTCCGTCACAATTCGAATGTCGCCAAATCGAATTGTTTCTTAAAATCAGTTATTTTTTTCTTTCTATTTAAGAATAAATCAACAACTATTTTCATATTTTCGAAAATCTAGTCAAAATTATTATCTACACAACGCAATATGAAAAAAAAGCAACAAAATTACCATCAAGTTCTTACTTCAAATAGAATTTATTTTTCTATCATTCATTTTATGTTTGTGTATATTTTAAATTGTTTTAAAATAAAAAAAAGTAGATATTCAATCTAATAAAAATTCGATTTCGAACATTATCTGTCACAATTTTGTACACCAAACATTATTCAAAATCGAATTTTTCATTAGATTCTAAACGAATAAAAATGCAATGCGACATTGAGTTTGATTTAGGAGTATTCCTACATTTAGTTTTGGAACAAATATTTGATAAGCAAAAATATGTATCGTATATAAAGAAAAAAAATGTACCACTAATTTTTGAATGAAACAAAGTTTTATTTAAAAATAAAGCACTGACTTATGAAATTCGTAATCAATAAAAATTCTCCTAAAATCAAGGCGAAAACGCATTCCTTCTAAAGAAAAGAAAACAAGTTTTGCAATAACCATTTGCTTTAAAATTGAAAAGTTTTTTCTTTAAATAGATAGAATTAAATAAAATTGAAAAACAGCAATTTTTTGTTTAACAAAAAAAAAACAGAACGAAAACTCTCCTTTTTGTCTATAAATATATTTATATAAAAAAAAAATATTTAAAATAGCACAAATAAATGTTAGTTATCCAATTAAAAATAAATAAAATATTATATATAAATGACTTCCCATTTGAATACCTATGATGAATATATTTCCGTTGTAAATAGTATCTAATACGAAAATTGCTAAAAAAGAAACTAATTTACAAATATATGAATGAAAAATCGCACAGATTTACTTTGTAGTGTCTACTATAAACAAAATTCGATATACGATATAATTTTCATATTTTTTTTTTCATTAATATTTTTTAGCCTTTGAATGAGTGTATGAGTCCAATATTCGAAGTCTTATGTAAAAAAATAAAAAGCGTATATGAAAACAAAAAAATTAATATGTTTAGTGAAATAAAACTGTGTTTTAGTTTTAATTATTGAAACAAAATATATAATATATATATTAAAATTAAAGCAAAATATGGATGAGGATATATATGAGGAAATATGTGTAATTATTATTCTAAGTAAGACACTAAGTTAGAAGTAATAACAATACAAAAATAAAAAATAAAAAAAATAAGCAAAAAAAAGTAAAAATAAACCACGAGCATAAAGCGATAAAGCATAATTATTATACAGCAAGGAAAACAATACAATACTAATTTATTTAAAGTTTACTTTTAACAAAAAGTGAGAAAACAAAACGAGACATAATAAAATCAGTTTCGTTTATTTCTACAGTTGAGAGAAAGCAACAAAAGAAAAACTTATTCATGTATAAACTGAATAAATATGAATTTAATTTAATTTGTATTACTACTAAAATAAACTTTCTAAATAAATATTATTTTGTTTAAGTCTTTATTTTCTATTGAAATGTATGTAACGAAATTTGTTATAATTAAATTATTATGATTATTATAATTAACACATGAAGTTTACTGTCTACTCGCTTTTTTTATATTATTTTTCAAAATTTATGCTATGTATAAAAAAAAGGAAGAAATAAAAGTTTGTTAATAAAATTATGTTTGGTATGTTTTTAGTGGTAGGTACCTCTAGTCAGGTAGATACAATGCACACAAAAAATGTGGCTGTTATGGATGTCACAAACTACCCATAATTATAGTTTGTTTATGGTAAGTAAGCCTCATTTAAGATCGCACCCGAAACGAATAGCTGCCCTCGTAATCAATTTAGGATGTGGGCTTATATCGCTGTGTGAGACGGAAATGGTAGAGCGTCAAGAGAAGTACCCCAATTTTCTGTTAAAGTGTATAAACTATAGGCGAGATCTTAGATTGGCTTTATATGTAATGCTCTTTCTTGGCGGTAGCTTTATCGAACTCAGTCCATGAAAATATAGCGAAAGCATTCGAAGGCTGACTTTACGACAACGGCTATCCTGGTGAAGAAGTTTAAAATACAGCTGAGATGACTCGGGCTTGTGGAGCGTATGGACAACAGCGTAATAGTCCGAACAATGTGAACAGCGAAGTAAAAAAAAACTTGATACCTATTTATAGTCAATTAGATGTAGCTAGCAGGGATCAAGCTGGCCGAAAAGGCTTGTTGACTGTACCTACTATACGGCCCACTGCGAGTGCCATCTTAACCCGCCAATGGTGACGCAAATTTGACTTTGATCAATGGTGACGCCGGTCTCACAAGATTTTTCGAAACGTGTTACTAATAGTTCATGTTTTTTTTTTATTTATGCTCTTTGACAATAAAACAAAGATATTTAATCAATTTAAGCTCTTTTATTTCAATATTACAATTCAAAAAACATTTTTAATTAGAGCATTAAAAAATAACAATGTTTTTTTTTTAATACATTTTTTAAAATTAAGAAAACAATAAAAAATCACATATTCATAAAGGAAAATAACGTTTTTTAGTCTTTCGACATATGCAACTTTTACAAAATGAACAAAATACACAATAGAACAATAAAAAAAATAATCAAGGTAAAATAATACGAATAATAAAAAATTATTTTACTTATATAAACGGTGACGCACGGTCTCACGCACCGGGTTAGTAAAAAAAAATACACAACGTGTGCTCACTACGCAGTTTCGACGTCAACTGATGGTGGGGGACGTGCAATACGGCAGCTACTCGAAATTGCAACAAAAAACAATGACGGAGAATAAAGTTATTCGCATTTTTTTAACACACCCGGTCTCACAGACGTCATTGGCGGGTTAATGTCGATTTCCATTGGGGGAAAAAAAGCACTTTTTTTAAGATTCAGAGCAGTTTTTCTTCTCTAGAAATCAGCTGTCTGTCAAAATCATTTTCCATTGGGCAAAAAAAAGCACTTTTTTAAAGATTCAGATCACTTTTGCGAGTCTCGATTCGAGGGAGAGATTCGCACATACTTTCACCAATACCAAAACAAGTGACATTTGTCCAACTTTGAGTTTAGTTATTGTTAGGGGAGACTGGGGCACATTTGAACGTGTGGTACATTTGAACCTACAAATTTTATAGTGAGCTTTTCTTTTTGTGTAAAATATATCTTTTTAAGGCACAACTTCATTTGAAAACGTATAAAGTTACGGTTTTTGACAAATTAATATGAAAAATATAAATATTTGCGCACATTTTTATGTCGCTTGACTTATTGGGGCAGGTTTGAACAAAACAGTCGGGACACATTTGAACAAGGGGTCTCTAAGTAGCATTGAACTAAAAGCTAAGCTACCACCATCAATTAACGCTCCGGGAACATCGAGGACAGCTGCTGCGGTGATAATTCTTGTCTTAATTTTTTCAAAATTTCTGTTCTGTTAATAAAATACCTAACTCATTTTTGTTTTTTTTTTTAAGTTTCTTCAGTCATTTGTAAACTATTTCAGTAATTTCAAAATTTCAGTTTGCTTTTGCTAAGTCGTTTTTGTTTTCTTTATTAAAATAATAAACTTAATTTATTTTATTAAAAAAATACAAACCTTGTAGTAACTTATTAGCTTCTAAAAGCAATTACAAATACTGTCGTTCAAAAGTGTCACAGCCTAGTTCAAAACTGCCCACATGGGGGATACCTTTGAACAGAAGGACCTACTTCGTTTTTAAATAAAAATAAATTATACGCCTTTACTAAATTTACGTAGTTATTTATCCAAACAAAGTTTATTTGCATTTCTTAAAGTGAGAATACTTTGCAGTCTAATAATTTAAACAAATAGGATTTTATGAGACCTCAAAGTAAAAAGTGGTCAAATGTGCCCTAGTCTCTCCTACCTATTGTGGAATAAATTTGAAAATTTAAAATGGATATTAATGGGACGTCGTAGAAAATGCCAATGGGGTTGTTTTCATGGGGAAGGACGAAGTTCTAATTCAAAACAAAACAAGTAAGTAGTTATTGTACAAGTACAAGTAAAAAACTAACAAATAACAATTCAATTTTATAAACACAAATTGGAATCTAAAAACAGCTGACTGTAAAATCACACACCAACACAAATGCAAAAAAATGAATCTCGTTTCATGTTCCATTGGGCAGGAAAAATCTGAGATCTGAGAGCAAAACGGTAAAAGCCCAATGGAAATCGACATCAGACAAACGAATTTGCGAGAAATATTTTCAGTTGCGACTTTGGACCAGTGATGGGAAATGAACTTTTCAGATTGTACTTTTCACAAGTTGAAATTGTAACTTTTAGGACTGAAGTGTAACTTCATCGTTTTGGAAATTGGGTAATTTTACCTATACCTTCACGGTCACCTGTTTTCTTGGCGATGAAAGATCTAAAGTTAGACTGATCTTCAAGAGTTTTTTAATGTTCGTTTTTACGGCGGTTTTATGAAAAAATTTTGAAAATTGATTATTGATTGATTATTGATTATTTCAGTAGATTTTACCTCTTTGATTGCTGAAAAAAATTGAGTTTTTACAAATGCTCCACAACTTTTTTTACGCTACCAAATCTACTTCTTAATCTATACAAAAAAGTACACTAGGAATAGTTTCTCACAACCTTTCGTTTTGTTTGGATTAGCATTTTATGATGAGTCCGAATTAAGACGCTTTCTCAGGACAATTATTCTCTCTGAATCTATGGAACTCCAACAACGAAGGTCTTACTCTATTACCTACTTCAAACATAATACAATCGAACAGGTCAATTCGAAAACAAAATGTCAACACTGCCATTCTCGAGTAAAAGCAGAAAGTAGGTCTGCTTGGGCGATGCGTTGAGCCCACAAGAGCCCACAGCAAATTTTGGGTGCGGGATCGGGATATAACCGAAAAAAAGTAGATGAGTTGAAGAATGGGGTAAGGCTGATGCTATAACCAAAGTCTTGCAGCTGATGGTCGTGGCTTTAGTGAGTAATACTATTTTGAAAACCTATATTTTTCTAAAACTGAGAAAATTGATATAACCAGTACCAGTCTATGTTAGCTTTATTGTAAACAGCATTATTATTTCATCGCAAATATGTAGGTCCAAGACGTTTTAAGCGCGGCAAGACTTGTGCCAGACTGCTTCAAAATGCTATAAAATCGTTTTTTTTTTTTTTTGGAATATTTGACATAACCAAATAATATAATATAATAATATTTGCTTTAAAAGATATAAAATCCATCCCTGATAAGGTCCAAGACCTTTTCAAAGCGGCCAGCGCCGTAACAGACGAATTCGAAATTCTGTAAAATTGTTTTTGAACTAAAAGTAATGTATACACGAAATACTGGTCATACTCCCTGATCACTAATATGTGGGTCCAAGACCATATGAAGCGGCTTTCGCCCTGCAAGATCTTTTTAAAATTAAAAAAATAAGTTTTCAAAATAATTGGACAAAATAAAATGAATAAAATAAAACTATCTCTGGGATCACCAATATAGAAATAATTGTAGAATAGAATTTCAAGCTCGAATGCATTTTATATTCTCTAGTGTGGGTATGTTATGGAATTATTGTATCTTTTAAAGAAGGATTGTAACTGCGTATCTTTTGAAGCAAAAATATGTTTTGTTAATTGTATCTTTTTCGAGTGAATTGTAACTGTGTAACTTTATTTTCTGATTGTATCCAAAAGATACAATTATATCCACTTTTCCATCCCTGCTTTGGACATCATCAGACAAAGTTATCAATTCCTTTATTGATCGTGTTGCTTTAGACCAGGGCTGGGCAAACGGTCGATCGCGATCGATCGGTCGACCGCCATCCCATTTCTAGGAGACCGCGCAAGAGTTTCAATTAAATATTTTTAAATAAAATAAAAGCGAATTTTTTTCTCCTTCATTCATTTTTATATAAACCAATTCTTTCTTCAACATTAATTTTTTTTCTTGTAGAATTTCTATTTCTTATACTTGTTATACTTGTTTTGTGAGGTGACAAATTAAATTTCTTGCGCACATTGTTGCTTGCGGTTGTTGACATTTTCGCCGCTGTCACTCTGATTTTTAAAGACTACTACTAGCTATTTCACAATGTCAAAAATTGTGTAAATTTTTGGTATACTGTTAATCAATATGATGTCAGATTTTGAACCACAACTTTAAGGTAGAATCTGACAAGATTGACAAAATTTTTTACGTGTTTAATAGTACCTAGTCTAACAGGAAAAGAAGAATTAATCACCCCTATTGTCGTCGTCGTTTACGACTCTAAAAAAAAGCGACACGACTGTTTGGTATTGGCGACTGAAAATAAACGACATTTATCGCGGCGACGATCGACAAATGGCGTCTGAAATGTCAAAAAATGTGGATTGTATTTTTCGACGACGATCGTCGGTATTTCTGACGACGTTTGTCGTGGAAATGATACATTTCTGTCGTCGACAATTTTGCGGACGACTGTGTGATAATGTGTTAAAAAAAAGTATGTGTACTTAATTTTTAGTTAACAAAAAGACAATTATAGTTATTTTGCAGAATGGAGATAACAAATAAAAGGAATTTTCTACATTTAGTAAGCGAAATGCAGGAAAATATTCCTTTGGCAAAATCATTCACGAAGGCCTAACAAAAGTGAGGTTAATCGGCAATGGGACGACATAGCCTTATTTCTGAATTGTCTTGGACCACCTTCGACTTCGATAGTCTTCTAAAATACATTTGAAATCTGAAAATAATTGTTATTAACACAATGTATGCAATTTAAATTATTTCTACCACCCACTTATGGATTGGTTTTGGTTCGAATTTCATTCCATAACTGTTGCTGCCATATAATTTATAAAGAACTTCGGTGTTGGATGCACCCACGAAAAAGAACGCAACCATTAATGCATTTTGTTGGTCAACGGAGGCGTAGCGAGACACATTTCTTTTAGTTCTTAATTTTAATTTGCTTATTGTCTTTTCTTCAAGATTAATAAAGATAAACTTAAAAGAGGTCTCTATTTTAATTCCGTCTCCAACATTTCTAAAAGAAATTGTGCACAAAAACACAAGAAAAGGAAACATGGTTCCTCGCACCCCAAGAAAACGTGGTGATTGTATGGATTGTGAGGAAGAAAACTCTATAGATGACATGGTCCAATGCGATGGTTGCAAGAAATGGTGTCATTTCCAATGTGCTGGTGTGGATTCGTCGGTAGCTGAGAAAAATTGGCAGTGCAAGCATTGCACACAGTCGAAAGCAGTTACAGGAGACGTGTTTGATGCTGAGCCTAATTTGGTTAAAGCTAGCATTAGAACATCACAAAACACTGACATGCATTCGATGGCCAGACCTCTGCAGGACCTGTTGGCATCAGGTGAAAATTTACTTTCCTACATGGAGCTGCGTGACATTGTGCCAATCAGTGGTGATCGAGTGCCCACACGGCCACCTTCGTCTCTTTCGTCGGCTTCGAGCGCAAAATCTAGAGTTCAGTTGGAGTTGCAGCGTCTTGAGGAGCAACATAATATAGAGGAGCGTCATGCAAAGGAAAGGGAAGAAAGGGAACGGGCTTATGTGCAGAAGAAGTACGAGCTGTTGAGCATGGAAGATCCCGAAGATGAACTACAAAATCTAACTAAGAAAGCGGTAAGTGAATCTCATATTCCTATTGTTAAATCACAAACAAATGTTAAACGATGCTGCGCATCTGCTACGAACATACCAAAAGAGTCATATTTCACGCTAACTCCAGAGCAGTTATCATCGAGGCAGGTGTTGTCGAAGGAGTTACCAATATTTACTGGGAGACCAGAGGAATGGCCGATATTCTTAAGCTGCTATGAGAATAGTACCAGGCTATGTGGATTCTCCGACTCCGAAAATCTTTCAAGGTTGCAACGTGCATTGAGAGGAGATGCGCTTGCAGCTGTCAGCAGTCGTCTTTTGATTCCTTCATTGGTTCCTGAAGTTATTTCTTCGCTTCGAATGTTGTTTGGTCGCCCAGCAATTATAGTAAAATCGCTCATCGATAAAATCAAAACTGAGCCCCCACCAAGGGCTGATAAATTGGATTCATTGATAAGCTACGCATTGTCAGTACGAAGTCTACAGGCGACAATGGAAGCTGCGAGGTTGACAAATCATCTCAATAATCCAATTCTTCTTCAGGAGTTAGTCGATAGGCTTCCAGCGTCTTTGAGGTTAAATTGGGCAATGGAAGCAATGAAACTCGGGGGCGACGAACGAAATTTAACAGAATTCAGCGATTGGTTGTATGGGGTAGCAGAGGCGGCAAGCACTGTAACTACAATTAAGCTGGATACAAAGGTAGACAGAAGGCACGCCAACGTCCATGATGATGTTAGCATTCCAATGCAGATGGAAGTAACTTCGAGAGCAGCGGGAGCTTGTTACTGCTGTCAGCAAGATCATAAGCTAGTTGAGTGTAGTGAATTTAGAGATTTGCAACTCAAAAGGAAATGGGAGTTGGTGAAGCACTTTTCGATCTGCGAGTGTTGCTTGAAGCATCCTAAGCGATTTAGGTGCAGAGACGTAAATGAATGTGGCATCAATGGTTGTACAGCAACACATCATCAACTTCTTCACAATTCCGAGAGAGCGAACGAAAATTGTAACGCGCATCAAAGTGCACAAGAAGAAAATGTCCTTTTTAGGATAGTTCCAGTAATTCTACATGGAAAGGAGAGATCCGTAGAGACATTTGCGTTTCTCGACAGTGGATCTTCACTAACATTGATGGACGACGAAATTGCTGATTTGCTGGATCTGGAGGGAACAGTTAAACCTCTCTGCTTGAAATGGACAGCACAGACAGAGCGTTTGGAAGGGAATTCTAGAACTGTTGCAGTACAGATATCAGCGAGAAGTAATGTTGGTGAACAGTTCTGGTTGAACGATGTTAGAACGGTTGACAATCTTGCTCTCCCGAGTCAATCATTTCAGGCTATGGAAGCCCAACGGAAATATCAGCATCTGAAGGGTTTGCCTCTACCATCTTATAGGAATGCATGTTGCAGAATTCTAATCGGATTGAATAATGAGAAGGTTACATTAGCACTGAAGGTCCGAGAAGGGAGGTTGGACGAGCCGGTGGCTATCAAAACCAGATTGGGATGGTTGGTGAGCGGTGGTGGTTCGAAACCAAAACAGACTGGAATCTTTCACACTTATGAGGCTTGTGATTGTGATCATGATCATGCCCTTCAAGAAATGTTTCATAAGTACATTGCTCTTGAAGATCCAGTTATTGGAAACCTGCGTATGGAATCCATTGAAGAAAAAAGGGCTTGTGAAATTTTAGAACTGACAACCAAAAGATGTGCAACTGGATTTGAAAGTGGGCTCTTGTGGCGTTTCGACGATACAGTAATGCCGGATAGCTACCAAATGGCACTAAAACGCTTACAATGTCTGGAAAGAAAAATGCAACTAGATCCAACGCTATTCAGGGACGTCAGCCAGCAGATGCTGAATTTGATTTCCAAGGGATACGCTAGAAAGTTAAGTTCATGCGAGCTATTGGAGCAGCATCGTCGAATATGGTATTTGCCGACATTTGTGGTCAAGAATGCTAACAAACCGGGGAAGGTTCGGTTGGTTTGGGACGCGGCTGCGACAGTAAATGGTGTTTCTTTGAATACACTTCTGTTGAAAGGGCCTGATCAGTTGATTGCGTTGCCCGATGTCCTATTCGCTTTCAGATCTAGACGTATAGCTGTTTGTGGTGACATCAGTGAAATGTTTCACCAAATACGTGTTAGGCAAGAGGACAAACATGCACAGAGATTTCTATGGCGGAATGGTGATTGCAGTCGGCAGCCGGATGTATATGTGATGGAGGTTTTGACATTTGGTGCATCGTGTTCGCCTAGCATAGCCCAATATGTTAAAAACATCAATGCAAGGGATTTCAAACAGCAGTTTCCTCGAGCAGCAGAAGCCATTATGAACAGTCATTACGTGGACGATTTTTTGGATAGCGTTGACGAAGTTGATGAGGCTATTCAACTGGCAAGGGACGTAAAAATGATTCATTGGCGCGGTGGGTTTTATATAAGGAATTGGCTATCAAATTCGGCTGATGTTCTTAAAGCATTAGAAGAACCGACCACGATGGAGAACCAGTTGGTTGTTGGAGCAGATGAGTCGGTTTTATCGGCAAAGGTGCTAGGGCTATGGTGGAGACCAGGGACAGATATGTTCACATTCACGTTTCGTTTTACGAAAGCTCATGAGGATATTTTAATGGGATCACGAATTCCTACAAAACGTGAGTTACTACGCATACTTATGTCTATATTTGATCCTCTAGGCTTTCTAACTTGTTATTTGACGTACCTTAAAGTTATTTTGAAAGAGGTATGGATGTCGAAGACTGACTGGGATGAGTCCATTTCAAATGAATTGCAAAATAAGTGGGAACGCTGGAGGAAACTTTTGCCGATGGTGGAATGCGTTCAGATTCCGAGATGCTATTCTATAATGACAGCTAAAGAGGAAGTTTCAGTGCAACTGCATGTTTTTACGGATGCGAGCGAGCATGCTATGGCGGCAGTGGCATATCTCCGGATTAGTGACGGTATATCGACGCATTGTTCCATCGTTGCAGCAAAAAGCAAAGTTGCTCCTCAAAAACCTTTGTCGATCCCAAGAATGGAGCTACAAGCGGCCTTGGTCGGTGCTAGATTGGCGAACAAGATACTCAAAGGCCATAAATTAAAAATTCAGAGGGTGGTTTTCTGGTGTGATTCGAAACCAGTACTATCGTGGCTTCGAGGTGATCCACATAAATATAAACAATTTGTTATGTTTAGAGTGGCAGAAATTACGGATATCACGGACATACAAAACTGGAGATGGGTACCAACAAAGCAAAATGTGGCCGATGACGCGACTAAGTGGGCTAAAACACCAAGCTTTGACAAGAACGATCGATGGTTTATCGGACCATTATTCCTGTACGAATCAGAGGAGGACTGGCCCTTGGAAACAAAAGAAGCTATTGTTGAACACCTAGAAGAATTCAGGCCCAAGTTCCTTTTAGTACACTCTGAAATAGTCGATGAGGTATTGATTAATGTGGATCGGTTTTCATCATTCCAAAGATTACAAAGATCACTAGCTTGGGTGCTTCGATTTGTTGATAATGTCAATAAACGTCGAAAGGGATACGAGAGGACAGTAGGCACACTAACCTCAGATGAGCTAAGACGCAGTCAAGTGCAGCTGATTCGCATAGCTCAGAGGGAAATATTTGGTGACGAGGTAGCAATGATAAGCAACGGTGGATTTGTACCTAAGTCCAGTAAATTGTATAAGTGTTCACCCTACCTAGATGAGGACGAAGTTCTGCGACTAAAAGGTCGGATCGACGGAGCATGGTGCGTTTCGGAATTTACCAAAAGACCAGTAATCTTACCCAGGGATCATCGTATCACCATTTTAATTGTGGAGTACTATCATCGCCGTTTTCACCACCGCTGTCAAGAGACTGTGGTCAACGAGGTTCGGCAGAAGTTTTGGGTACCTAGACTAAGGACTCTTTTAAAATCCATCCGTCGAAAATGCCAAACGTGCCGAATCACTCAAGCAGTCCCTACATTCCCCGAAATGGCTCCTTTACCAGAAGCAAGATTGTCAGCGTTTGTTAGACCTTTTACATATACAGGGGTTGATTACTTTGGACCGATGCTTGTCACTTCTGGGAGAAAAGTCGAGAAAAGGTGGGGAGTATTATTCACGTGCCTAACCATTAGGGTAGTCCATATAGAGGTGGCACATAGTCTTTCCACAGATTCATGCATTATGTGCGTGCGAAATTTTATAGCTAGACGAGGCGTTCCTAGGGAGATATACTCAGACAACGGGACAAACTTGAAAGGAGCAGAGAAGGAGTTGCGGGAAGCTTTTCAAAGTATCGACAATGATGTAATTAAGAATAAGTTTACTAGTGATGAGACAAAATGGTTCTTTAATCCACCAGGTGCGCCACATATGGGAGGGTGCTGGGAGCGATTAATTGGCTCGGTAAAGAATGTTCTCAAGGAAGTAGTTAGGAATCAGAGACTACAGGATGAATCACTAAGATCTATGCTTATAGAGGTCGAAGCAATAGTTAATGCGCGTCCTTTGACATACGTGTCCTTGGATTCAGATGATGCTGAAGCCTAACACCAAATCATTTTTTGCTGGGATGTTCGAATGGCAGTAAACCAATTGGATGCTTTGATGATAAGGACTTATTGCTACGCAAAAGCTGGAGAATCAGTCAACAGATGAGTAACATGTTTTGGAAGCGCTGGATACGTGAGTATCTACCAATGCTAACACGTAGAACGAAATGGTTTCGGCGATCTAAGAACGTTGAGGAAGGTGACGTTGTTATCATCGTTGATGAAACTCTACCAAAAGGGTCTTGGCCGAAAGGTATAGTAGTCAGCACAGTCAAATCGAGCGACGGACAAGTGAGGCGAGCTACGGTAAGGACGGTAACAGGCGTTTACAATCGACCGGTAGTAAAGCTGGCTATATTAGATGTCAGCAAACCAATGGAAGGTGACACGTCAGTTCAAGCAGTCGCATCACCGGGGGGGAGAAATGTTGCTGCCATATAATTTATAAAGAACTTCGGTGTTGGATGCACCCACGAAAAAGAACGCAACCATTAATGAATTTTGTTGGTCAACGGAGGCGTAGCGAGACACATTTCTTTTAGTTCTTAATTTTAATTTGCTTATTGTCTTTTCTTCAAGATTAATAAAGATAAACTTAAAAGAGGTCTCTATTTTAATTCCGTCTCCAACAATAACTTTACCAGCACTTTTTTCTGGTTTTCTTCTTCGTCACTGCTTTCAAAAAACATGTCACACTATTCATTTTTGATTTGTTTTATTAAATAATTAACCAAGTCACAAACAAAAGACCAGACCAAATATAAATTCGTCGACTGTTATGTCAAATCCAATGCGTCATAGTTTGTGGAATGTATGTGGGATGTGAGAGTTCAGAGAGTCGAGTCGTTTCAGTTACGCAATACCAAATTCCAAACGACTCGACACGACAAACGTCGCCAGTCGTTTGCGACAGACGACGACAATAGGGGTGATTGAGATTTACCTATACCTACCTATAAAAGCGAAATCAAGAGGTGAAGACATTATGCTGCTTTTCAAAAATACATCATAATATCACAATAGATTGTGAATGATGGACAGAAATAATGAGCTCGTAGAATTAGGTATGAAAAAGGATGATGATTTCGAAGGTTTCTATCTTATCACCGGTAAATTTAATTTAATTTTAACTTAAACTTAATTTTAGCCTTGAGAGCCTTGAACTTGAAGCACGCCTTTCCTGACATGTTATTGCTTTGCTGACTTTTCCTTTGCGGTTTTTTCCATAGTTCTCAGGGTCCTTAATGAAGCTGTTAACAACAGTGGCGCCTCTTCCAATCTTGCTGGCTTTGAAACGGATGGATTGTCCTTGATCCTGGTAATCTCGAATTTGGCCAATTTCCTCCTTGGTTAATGTCTTTCCTTTACCCATAGTTGTTGATTGTATGAAGTTATTACTTAAACTAAGCTCCCTAATACTCAAAGTATCCTTTTATTTGATTTAAAACATGGTAACAGGTAGATTAAGCCACTGCTCGTAATCAAGTGACACAAAATTAACAGGTAAATTTTATGACCTTTTTGGGAAAAGCGTTATAAAAGTTGCATTTATCAACTTAATCCCATTTTTTTTTTCTATAATATAAACATAATTATATCCTTCATTCCTTGTGCATTTGGGTTTTCCTAGATCAGCGAAGGGTTTGAAATATATTGTTACATTCGGCTGGGATTCGAAAAGATAAAACACTATTCTGTTTACCAAACTTAAATAAATCACTTTTTATTACAAGACAATTCACTTAAAATCAACTTTTCCGCTTATTTCAATCTTTTCCACTTATTACAATCTTTTCCACTTATTTTAAATCACTACCGATACTATTCTAACTTTGCTTTACACGGTTTAAAAATAAACTGTCTTCTCGTCGGATTTCGCAACCCTTTTTATACTCCCCACTAAAGCTTCTCAAATATTCTATACTCCAACCGGAACAATCGAGAATGTACTAGTTTCGTTTTAGACCATTCACCATTCGTTGAGTTTCGACTATTCGAAGTTCCGTTGAATAAGTTCGTCTACTTTCCATTAGATGGCGTTGTGGTCAATAAGTAGTACTTTTCAATCCACACTACAATATCCCCCTCTTAAACTTGTTCGTCCCGAACAAATGCGTCAACATTTTCCCCAATGTAACGATGAAGACGATCCACATGGACAACTTTGAGTTTGCCTCTTCCTCGTTGGATTCGATAGACCACGTCGTTGATTCGTTTGACTACTCTATAGGGCCCCTCCCAATCTTGTTGCAACTTAGGCGACATACCTTTTCTTCTATGGGGATTGTACAGCCATACCAGATCTCCTTCCTCGAATCCTGTAGTTGTTGCTTTGGCATCGTACCTCGTCTTCATGCGGTCGCTGGCTATCTTGATCTTATCCCTAGTTTTTCGATGCACGTCCCTGATGGTTTCTCTGAGGTCCGCAACATAATCGTCCTCATCCTTGGGTTCCTCAGTGGGAGATCCGAACATCAACTCACTAGGTAGCCGGACTGTTCGTCCAAACAGGATTTCAGATGGTGTATGCCCCGTAGTATTATGCACAGCATTGCGATAGGCTAGTAGAAACATTGGGATCTGTTTATCCCAATCCCTCTGGTCGTCGCATACAACCTTAGATAGGTGTTCATTCAAGGTTCTGTTGAAGCGCTCTACCATCCCATCTGATTGCGGATGGAGCGGCGTTGTTCTCGTCTTTTTAATCCCGAGTAACTGGCATACTCCTTGAAAAATCTTGGACTCGAAGTTTCGGCCTTGGTCCGAGTGCAATTCCAATGGTACACCAAATCTGCTCACCCAGTTGAAAACAATCTGCTCTATAACGGTTTTAGCTTCTTGGTTAGGGATGGCAAATGCTTCTGGCCACTTACTGAAGTAGTCCATAACCACGAGGATGTAACGATTTCCATTAATCGTTTCAGGAAACGGTCCGGCAATATCAACTGCAATTCTTTCGAAAGGGGCTCCAGCATTGTATTGGTGCATTTTGCCTTGAGTTTTCACTCTCGGGCCTTTGCTGGCCGCACAGGTTACGCACTTTCTGCACCAGTTTTCTACATCATCCCTTGAGTGGACCCAGTAAAAGCGCTCTCGCACCTTTTCGAGCGTCTTATTTATTCCCAAGTGGCCCCCAGATACTCCATCATGCAGTTCCTTTAGTACTTCATTTACTTTCGACCTGGGAACAATAAGCTGCATCACGAACGACTTCCCATCCGAGCTTTCCCATCTTCTCCTCAAAATGCCGTCCTGCACATGAAGGGAGTCCCATTGCGCCCAGTATGCCTTCAGCTCGGGGCTCCGATTAGATATCTCCTGCCAGTCTGGCTTTCCCTCATGCTCCTTCCAGGCGAGAATCGGCTCGATATCCGGATCTTCCCTTTGAGCCTCCCGGATCTCTCTCGCAGTCCAGCCACCAATGGGCTCAGCTCTCAGCCTCTGCACGGAAACGGCATCTTTTTCCTCCTGACGCACGCAATGTTTGCAATCGGCTTTGCAAGGCCGGCGGGAGAGAGCATCTGCATTAGAGTGAAGAGTTCCCTTTCGATGCTGTATCTCGTAGTCATACATCTGCAGCCGTTCGATCCACCTCGCGACTTGTCCCTCAGGGTTCTTAAACTGCAGCAGCCACTTTAAAGATGCATGATCGGTGCGAAGAATAAATTTGCTCCCATAAAGGTACTTGTGGAAGTGTTTTGTCGCCAGGACTAAAGCGAGAAGTTCCCGCCGGGTTACACAGTAGTTCCTTTCTGGCTTGGAGAGAACTTTGCTGAAATAAGAAACTACTTTCTCTTGGCCATCATGCACTTGCGAAAGGACGGCTCCAACTCCCACATTACTAGCGTCTGCATCCACAATAAATGTTTTTCCAGGAGTAGGGTATGCTAGTATGGGGGCGTCACACAGTTGCTGCTTTAGTTTTTCGAAGCTCTTTTCGCACTCACCTGACCATTTGAATTGTTTTCCTTTTTCTGTCAGTTGATGCAAGCTCTTGGCAATCCCGGCAAAGTCCTTCACAAAGCGTCTGTAGTAGGTCGCAAGTCCCAGGAAGCTCCTAAGTTGATGTTTGTCTTTGGGAACCGGCCAGTTTTTCACAGCATCGACTTTCTCTGGATCAGTCCTGACTCCTTCGGAAGAGATAATGTGTCCGAGATACTTCACTTCTGGTCTAAAAAGAGCACACTTTTTCGGGTTCAGCTTCAATTGCGCGCTTCGAAGTCTCTGGAACACTTCCTTCAAGTTGTCTCGATGTTCGTCAAACGTTTTTCCTACCACGATGACGTCGTCCAGGTACACCAAACAGGTTTTCCACGTTAGTCCCAGCAAAACACGCTCCATTAGCCGTTCAAAGGTGGCTGGAGCATTGCACAGTCCAAATGGCATTACTGTGAATTGCCAGAGCCCGTTTCCTGCTGTAAAAGCTGTTTTCTCGCGGTCTTCGGGATGGATCTGCACTTGCCAGTAGCCACTCTTCAAATCGATGGTGGAAAACCATTTGGCGCCGGATAGTGTATCCAGGGTATCGTCAATCCTTGGCAGAGGGTAGCTATCCTTTTTGGTGACGTTGTTCAGCTGACGATAGTCCACGCAGAATCTCGTGCTGCCGTCTTTCTTCTTGACCAGTACAACCGGTGACGCCCATGGACTTTTCGAACTTTCAATCAGCCCTTCCTTTTCCATCGTCGACACCATTTCTGCAACCTCCGTCTGCTTAGCCAATGGTAGTCGTCTGGGAGGCTGACGAATAGGTCTTGCGTCTCCTGTGTCGATTCGGTGTTGTACGAGATGTGTCCGACCATACTCGCCGCTCTTCGAAGCAAATATATCAGCGAACTCGTTGATTAGTTCCCCCGCCATTTCTTGCTGCTCCTGATTCAACTCACACTGTCCAAATATACTCCTTTTTATCTCTGCCATTTCCGTGGATGTAAGAGGTTTGGTAGGACCCTCATTGGATAATTTTGTGACCGCAGTAATTGGTACGCACTTACCGACCACTTCCCCTTGCTTTAGTTTCAGGCTGCTATGTTCGACATTTAGGACTCGTACGGGAACCATGTTGTTTTTAGGTTCTACAAGCATCTTTCCAACGACGTAGTTTTGATAATGATTTTCTGGATCTGGCTCAACTAGGTAGAATCGGTGGCTCCCAGGATCACCTTCCAGCCTTGTCCAAATAAGTGTTTCTGAAGAAGGTGGTAATATCTCGTCTTCACTCATGACTGTCCTTAGAGCTGTGACATGCTCGTCCCCGTAGATCATGGGAATTTCGACATTCCTGTACTTTAGTACTTGCAAGCCGATGTCCAGTACTACATCGTGCGCCTTCATAAAGTCGATTCCGATGATGCATTCGTCACATATATCGGCCACTAGGAAGGTATGGGAGAAGACTAATCCCGCAAGATTTATTGTTAGCAGTACTTCTCCATACACTTTTGCTGTTGCTCCAGTTGCTGTTTTTAGACAGTAGCTGCTGGTGTTGTGCAGCCATGATTGGCGAACGATGTCCCTCCTTATAATGGAAGCGGTGGCACCGGTGTCGATGGTGGCCACATACATTTTCTGGCCGATATGGGCTTCCACTGTCAAACTCTTGTTACCTCGTTTGGTTTGGGAAACTTGAATTGTGGTCCTGGGGGCGTCGATTCCAGAATCCAACTTCTGCCCCGTGAAGTTGGTTCTTACACGTTTCCCGACTGATAATTTTGAGAAGAGTCATCCGCTGGACGCTCAGATGCCCTTTCATTTCGATTCCTAGCGCTGCAGTGCGGACAACTAGTGTGTCTGGGTGGAGCTCTGCACTGTCGCTGTAGATGTCCAATTTTGTTGCAGTTCCAGCAGCGGATCGGTCCCCTGCGAGCGCTGTTTTCTTCTACGACGTTTGCCCTTTGGCACGAGCATTCGACGGTTGTTATCTCTCTCACGCGGTGAAACCCTTGTGATGCTTGGTCAGCAGCTTTCATTGTCAGGGCAAATGCCAGTGCCTCAGGAAGGGTTTTCTTTCCAGCCATTCGTACAGCCATTTGCAGTTGTCGGTCCTCTATGGCTTGGGTAAACGCCTCTACAGCCATTTCGTTGATGACATCCTCGCCGGCGTTGGGATACGACAAATGCGCCAGCCGTTCGATATCCGCTTGCAACTGCTGGAGCGTTTCTCCCCGCTTCTGGATTCTACTGCGCAGTTGCACCCTGTATACTTGCTGCATGTGGTCATCACCAAAGCGCATTTCGATAGCCTTCACCAATGCGTCGTAGTTGCGTTGCTTTTCTTCAGAAATAGTTTGAAGCAACTCTGCAGCTGTGCCTCGTAGTGCTAGCGTTAGTGCGATGGACTTTTCCTCGTCGTCCCAGCTGTTGGTCATTGCAGCTGCTTCGAACTGCCGCTTATAAATTGGCCATGATGTTTGACCATCGAAAACAGGCGGTTGCATCTCCTTCCTTCTAGGGCAATCAGCAGAATATTCTCGGGCTTTCTGTTTCTTTACTTTATCCAGTTCCCTAGCCAAGTTCTCGAAGTTTGTCTCATGCTCTCTTGCTTGTTCTTGTAATTTTTGATTGATTTCGACAAATTGTGTCTCATGCTGGTTTAATTTGTTATCAATCGCGTCGAATTTTACTTCTAGCACGTTCTTAAATTCTTCCACGGAATCTTTTTGTGCAGCGACAATAGAATTCTTCTGTTCTTCTAGAGAATTCTTTTGTTCTTCTAGAGAATTCTTTTGTTCAGCGAACTTAGATTCGATAGAATTCTTCTGTTCTTCTAGAGAATTCTTTTGTTCAGCGAACTTAGATTCGATAGAATTCTTCTGTTCTTCTAGAGAATTCTTCTGTTCTTCTAGAGAATTCTTATGTTCATCTAGAGAATTCTTCTGTTCTTCGAGCTTGGCAAGAATTAATGCCATCATAGCGGCCATGTCAACGTCTGTACTTACTTGTTCTTCTTTTTCATCTGCTACTTCGAATAGCATGGATTTAGGATCTCCTCCCTCACTTTCGACAGCTTCCTGCAGACGAAGTATGAGGTCACTTTTTCCCCCAGCTGTGGAGAGATTCCGTTTTTCCAACTCAGTTTTCAACTGAGGTATGCTGAGTTGTAGTAATGCCAACGTACGAACCATTTTTACTAATTCACTATTTTTTTTCTTTTTCACTTTTTTTTTTTCCTTCTTTTTCTATTTTCTTAATCTTTACTACACTTTGTAAGAATTCAAATTCACTTCACTTTATTTATTTTCTTTTAATTCACAATTTAGTTCACTGTTTTTCTTTTCACAACACTTCGCACAGAATAAGTAGTACTTTTCAATCCACACTACAATATCCCACTTCTGACACCAATGTTACATTCGGCTGGGATTCGAAAAGATAAAACACTATTCTGTTTACCAAACTTAAATAAATCACTTTTTATTACAAGACAATTCACTTAAAATCAACTTTTCCGCTTATTTCAATCTTTTCCACTTATTACAATCTTTTCCACTTATTTTAAATCACTACCGATACTATTCTAACTTTGCTTTACACGGTTTAAAAATAAACTGTCTTCTCGTCGGATTTCGCAACCCTTTTTATACTCCCCACTAAAGCTTCTCAAATATTCTATACTCCAACCGGAACAATCGAGAATGTACTAGTTTCGTTTTAGACCATTCACCATTCGTTGAGTTTCGACTATTCGAAGTTCCGTTGAATAAGTTCGTCTACTTTCCATTAGATGGCGTTGTGGTCAATAAGTAGTACTTTTCAATCCACACTACAATATCATAAAATTTAAAAAAAAAACTGCCTGCTCGTAATCAAGTGACACGGAGTGTAGTTCAGATTCCGAGGTATGCTTCTGGAAGTTTATGAGCGAAGAAGAGTATGCGAACTTAAAAAAAAAAGCTTTTCATTTAACGACATTCCTCTGTTCAACCTATTTATGAGAATGAGGATCACCGTTTTCAAAAATGAGCTATAAAAACAAAACATATCTGAAGAGAACTTGGATGCCTGTTTGAGATTTACAAACTTAGAAGACGATTGGCAGTGTCATGCTTCAACTTCTAAGAACTGCTAAATTTCTTAAATTTTTAGTGTACCTACAGCAGTAATGGAATACATATTTTTTTTATATTTTGTTAAGTAAATTGTTTCTCTTTGTTAATTTTTTGAATTCTGAAAAATAAAAATACCAAAGCCAATTTTATTTCTATAACAAAAAAAAATAAAAAAAAAAAAGAATTTTAATAAAGCATTGTGACCAATATTGCCAAGTGGACCGCGAAGTTTTTTAAAAGGCAAAAGTAGTCCGTCACCTGAAAAAGTTTGCCCAACCATGTTTAGACTATTCTTGATGTCGATCAGAGTATCGAAATTTTGCTTCATTTCAGCTGGTAAATCAAATTTCGTTATGTCGAAAGAAATGAAGGTGGCAAAAGAAGCAGTGAGGTGATTTTCCAACTGGATAGGATCAATGCGTTTGCTATATTAAATGAATTACTAGTGAACCCTGTGATAAATTCATCTTCTGTGAGATTACTTTCGTCATTGCGACGCCAACTAAATTTAATTTAGTTACCGAAATGCAAGGTCAAAATTCATAAAATGCTATTTTAATAATTAACTTCAATGGCGATGTTGCCAAAAATGTTGCTTGGATAAAAATCGAAATTAAGTAAAGATCATCTAAACATTGTTTCAGACAAATATGGACATTTTACCGGATTACTAAATAAAATTTAACAACTTATTAAAATACGCAGTTCATTTGTAGTTGAATTTATAATAAACAAACATTTCTTGCGCTTTTTGGAAACAAATAAATAATTTATGGCTACAAACAGTCGGAGTAGTACTGTTCACACATCTCAAGTGCTGAACTCACCAATTATTCAAATAAAAGAACTGGCAGCACTGTCCCACTGTTGTTGTCAAATGTGCTTGTTTTGGCGGGTAAATCAAAAGCAGATGAGAGTTGTTTCGGAATTTTATGTCCGCGAGTCGCATTTTAAAACCAAACATTCAAAAAAATAGATCTTACCGCTCGCAAATATTATCTATATACTCCCTTTTTAATTGTTGTTAACTAATTAGATTTGTTTAAAATATGGCTCGTCGCGATTACGCTCAAGATATAGGTAGATTATAGAAACACCGCCAAGCATTTCTACTCTAATGTGCGTTTTCCCACAGAATCCATCAAAACATTCCTAGGAGAATTTTGCACAACTGACGATGATGGCAAAAAGCATTTTATTTACGCAAATCAGTTGGTGAAAATAGCCCATAGGGAGCAAGTAAGTCCAATGAATCAATTTTAAGTGGAAGCAATAACAACATGCTCGCTGTTTAGGTCCTTATAACGATTGATTTGGATCATCTGCAAGAGTTCAACGAAAGCTTGGCTGAGGCTGTGGTGGGTAACAGCAGACGCTATGCCAACATGTTCTCGGATGTTATTATGGAGATCCTTCCTAACTACAAAGAGAGGGAAGTTCATGCTAAGGATGCCTTGGATGTGTACATTGAACATCGTTTATTGATGGAGTCGCGCACAAGGAACCAAATGGAGATGCGGGACGAAAGGAATCGCTTCCCCAGTGAGTTGATGAAGAGATTGTAAGTTCTATAGAAAACTCGCGCCAGTTCGTTGGATAATTAAAACTTTTTTGTTTTTAACAGTGAAGTGGCTTTTAAGCCTGCATCGACTGAGAAGACTTACTCTATTCGCGAAATCAAAGCAGAGCACATTGGCAAACTCGTAACTGTGCGTGGCATCGTAACTCGTTGCACAGAAGTGAAACCAATGATGGTCGTGGCCACATACACGTGCGATCGTTGTGGATCTGAGACTTATCAGCCTGTGAATTCGCTTTCGTTCATGCCTGTGCAGGATTGCCCCTCAGATGATTGTCGTGTGAACAAGGCTGGCGGTCGTCTGTACCTGCAGACACGTGGCTCCAAGTTTGTCAAATTTCAGGAGCTTAAGATCCAAGAGCACAGTGACCAGGTGCCAGTAGGACATATTCCGCGTACTTTGACAGTCATGTGTCGCGGCGATGTAACCAGACAGGCGCAACCAGGCGATCACGTCTGTATTTCTGGCATTTTCTTGCCGCTGATGCGCTCTGGCTTTAGACAGTTGGTTTCTGGACTTTTATCCGAGACATTCCTCGATGCCTATGTAAGTAGATGATGAGCGATACTCTTATCCATGGACTTATCTCATCCCATTCCAGCGCATTATATGCATCAATAAAAACACTGAGATTTCTGAAAAGGATTCCGAGCTCTCACCCGAAGAATTAAATGAGCTAGCTCAGGACGACTTTTATGAGCGCTTAGCAAGTAGTTTGGCCCCCGAAATTTACGGCCACTTGGACGTTAAGAAAGCTCTATTGTTGCTCCTCGTTGGTGGCGTTGACAAACGACCCGATGGCATGAAGATTCGTGGCAACATCAACATCTGCCTGATGGGAGATCCCGGTGTGGCCAAATCTCAACTGTTGGGCTACATTAGCCGCTTGGCTATTCGCAGTCAATACACAACTGGTCGTGGTTCGTCCGGTGTTGGTCTGACCGCCGCTGTTATGAAGGATCCCCTCACAGGGGAGATGACACTTGAAGGTGGCGCCTTAGTCTTGGCCGATCATGGTGTCTGCTGCATTGATGAGTTCGACAAAATGGCAGACAACGATCGTACAGCCATCCATGAGGTCATGGAACAACAAACCATTTCCATTGCCAAGGCTGGCATTATGACTACCCTCAATGCCAGGGTATCCATCCTCGCTGCTGCCAATCCTGCATTTGGCCGCTACAATCCACGTCGTACTGTCGAGCAAAACATTCAGCTGCCAGCAGCACTTTTGTCTCGTTTCGACTTGCTGTGGCTGATTCAAGATAAACCCGATCGTGAAAACGATCTCCGTTTGGCCAAGCACATCACCTACGTTCATAGTCACGGCAGTCAGCCGCCAACTAAAGTCAAGTCGCTGGACATGAACCTCATGCGGCGATACATCAACTTGTGCAAGCGGATGAATCCAACAATACCCGATGAGTTAACCGAGTACATTGTCGGCGCTTATGTTGAGCTGCGTCGTGAAGCAAGAAATCGCAAAGATATGACTTTCACATCGGCCAGGAACTTGCTGGGTATCCTGCGTTTGTCCACCGCCTTGGCTCGTCTGCGTCTTTCCGAAACTGTGGAGAAGGATGATGTTGCCGAAGCTCTGCGTTTACTTGAAATGTCGAAGGACTCGCTGAACCAAATCCATGAACATCAAAAGGGACAGTAAGTTAAAAAGACTTATAATCCAAAAAATTATCATCTAACTACTTTCTTTTTAGCGTTCCAAACACTTCGGATAAGATCTTCGCTCTGGTCCGTGAGCTGGCCGGATCGAGTAAAACTGTGCGGATCTCTGACGTTATGGACCGTTGTACTACCAAGGGATTCAAGCCAGATCAAGTGGACAAATGTATTGAGGACTACGAGGAACTAAACGTCTGGCAGGTGAACATGAGCCGAACCAAGCTGACTTTTATGTAGGATTTGGACGACAATCCTCATGTGCTTATGTTTTCCGTTTAATTTCTTTTTTACAATTAAGTTTGCATTAATTCTGAACGTTCTGTTTAATAAATAAAAGTTTGTAGTACAAAATGATTGACTTTCTCATTTATTACTTGCGGAGGATGCAGATACGAGTATGGACACCACCTGGGGCCCTACTTTCTATTTCGTTCCGAAAGTCAATCCTATTTGATATTGCTTTTCGTTAAATATCTCTCAACTCAACCTAACCTAGTCCAAAAGCAATCTCTTGTAGAACATAAATTGTTACGTATAGCAGTTTCTAAATGGAAAAAGAATGATGAAGGAACACATCAATCTCTAGGTATGTACAGTAAGCGTCAAAAGTGAGTAAACACCGATGCTTCTTTGAGTTTTCTTTAGGTTTTGGAAACAGGTCTAAAAAACCAACAATCTGTAAAAAGTTTGATTACAAAATAACAAAATTTAAACATATTTAATGTCGACATCAAAAAATACTTTACAAATATTTAAACAGAATTGTATCCAAACTCCAAAGACAAATGAAATCTGCATTGGTGTTCACTCACTTTTGACACTCACTGTATATCTGCACACACAGGCCACATCGCAACTTTGTTCCTCCCTCGATCGTTCCACACGAACACAAAACAACACCACAAATACCGCACTAAGCACTGTGTTTTTTTTACCTATATGTACTGGTTTGGGCTTGAAAGAATTGTACTAAATTTACAAGCCAAAAGCAGATGTAGACCTACAAAAGTCTGTTCATTTTCTCCAACATGTCAATGACACGGTCATGCAGCTATGGCATGTTGGTCCATCCCGAACTGCGAATCTATAGATAAAAAGAAGGAGAAGACTGTGATGACTACCCCCTGGCCTATAAATAAATTATTATTTGACTGCTCTTACTTTAGTCCTAAAATATTAAAAAAATAGGCCTTGACTTTTGCTGTCAAGTAAAAAAAAACAATCAAACGTAAACAAGAAAAAATAAACTAAAAACAAGAAAAAAACAGAAAAAAACCAAAAAACAAGAAAAAAACCATAAAAAATCAAGAAAAACAAACAAAGAGAACAAACCATGGCAAACAAATCAAAAAAATCAAACAAGAAACAAGAAAAAAAAAGCTACAGGAAACAAAGAAAAATGATGACGAACGCAATTATTAGAGAAACGACTGCAGCGACTGATGCATTGGTAAGTAATTCAAATCTACATTCAAATACTATTTTTATAGTAGATAGATGTATACCAACCAAAATAATGAATTTTAGGTGACCAAATTAATGAATTTGGTCAACATATTTTTTATTATTTGGTATGGCTACCAATTGGTCGAAGCGTTCCATAACGACCGCTTCGAAGACCATGCACATTATACCAATGTTCACTACTGCCTAAATTATATAGTTTCAACTTGGGCAGTAGGGACTATTGGTGAGCATAGACCTTTCAAAAATATTAACTATCTCTTTAAACTAATATTTTTCAGGTACTACTGTGGGCAATGCGATTGCCGCACATTTCTTGCCAGAGCCGGGTATAGGTACCACAATGTGTGTTGCCGTATTTGCCGGTCTTGCTGGTACCTATTTTGGTAGCCAATTCCAAAATGAATGGCAAAAAGATATTGAAGCATTCGGTAGAAGATGCTCATATACCTAAGGTTTTTATTGCATTAATAATTATTGTTAATATTGTTTTTGTTTTTAATGCGTTATTTTTTTTGCATTAATAATTATTGTTAATATTGTTTTTGTTTTTAATACGTTATGAATTTTCTGTTTCTCACTTTTTTTTGTCTCTCTCTTTTTCATAAAATTAAAATCACAAACAAACTTTTTATGATAGTAGGTAGTAGTAGTAGATAGAAGTTAGTTAGTTAGATAGTCTGTCCGTCCGTCTGTCCGTCTGTCCGTCTGTCCGTCTGTCCGTCCGTCTGTCCGTCCGTCTGCCCGTCTAACTACCAACCCATGCGTTGACAGATTTTTTCACATCCACAGCGCCACCCTGAGCTGAGGACGTTCCTGAACCGGCGAAAGGACTCGCTGAACCAAATCCATGAACATCAAAAGGGACAGTAAGTTAAAAAGACTTATAATCCAAAAAATTATCATCTAACTACTTTCTTTTTAGCGTTTCAAACACTTCGGATCTCTGACGTTATGGACCGTTGTACTACCAAGGGATTCAAGCCAGATCAAGTGGACAAATGTATTGAGGACTACGAGGAACTAAACGTCTGGCAGGTGAACATGAGCCGAACCAAGCTGACTTTTATGTAGGATTTGGACGACAATCCTCATGTGCTTATGTTTTCCGTTTAATTTCTTTTTTACAATTAAGTTTGCCGTAATTCTGAACGTTCTATTTAATAAAGAAAAGTTTGTAGTACAAAATGATTGACTTTCTCATTTATTACTTGCGGAGGATGCAGATACGAGTATGGACACCACCTGGGGCCCTACTCTCTATTTCGTTCCGAAAGTCAATCCTATTTGATATTGCTTTTCGTTAAATATCTCTCAACTCAACCTAACCTAGTCCAAAAGCAATCTCTTGTAGAACATAAATTGTTACGTATAGCAGTTTCTAAATGGAAAAAGAATGATGAAGGAACACATCAATCTCTAGGTATGTACAGTAAGCGTCAAAAGTGAGTAAACACCGATGCTTCTTTGAGTTTTCTTTAGGTTTTGGAAACAGGTCTAAAAAACCAACAATCTGTAAAAAGTATGATTACAAAATAACAAAATTTAAACATATTTAATGTCGACATCAAAAAATACTTTACAAATATTTAAACAGAATTGTATCCAAACTCCAAAGACAAATGAAATCTGCATTGGTGTTCACTCACTTTTGACACTCACTGTATATCTGCACACACAGGCCACATCGCAACTTTGTTCCTCCCTCGATCGTTCCACACGAACACAAAACAACACCACAAATACCGCACTAAGCACTGTGTTTTTTTTACCTATATGTACTGGTTTGGGCTTGAAAGAATTGTACTAAATTTACAAGCCAAAAGCAGATGTAGACCTACAAAAGTCTGTTCATTTTCTCCAACATGTCAATGACACGGTCATGCAGCTATGGCATGTTGGTCCATCCCGAACTGCGAATCTATAGATAAAAAGAAGGAGAAGACTGTGATGACTACCCCCTGGCCTATAAATAAATTATTATTTGACTGCTCTTACTTTAGTCCTAAAATATTAAAAAAATAGGCCTTGACTTTTGCTGTCAAGTAAAAAAAAACAATCAAACGTAAACAAGAAAAAATAAACTAAAAACAAGAAAAAAACAGAAAAAAACCAAAAAACAAGAAAAAAACCATAAAAAATCAAGAAAAACAAACAAAGAGAACAAACCATGGCAAACAAATCAAAAAAATCAAACAAGAAACAAGAAAAAAAAAGCTACAGGAAACAAAGAAAAATGATGACGAACGCAATTATTAGAGAAACGACTGCAGCGACTGATGCATTGGTAAGTAATTCAAATCTACATTCAAATACTATTTTTATAGTAGATAGATGTATACCAACCAAAATAATGAATTTTAGGTGACCAAATTAATGAATTTGGTCAACATATTTTTTATTATTTGGTATGGCTACCAATTGGTCGAAGCGTTCCATAACGACCGCTTCGAAGACCATGCACATTATACCAATGTTCACTACTGCCTAAATTATATAGTTTCAACTTGGGCAGTAGGGACTATTGGTGAGCATAGACCTTTCAAAAATATTAACTATCTCTTTAAACTAATATTTTTCAGGTACTACTGTGGGCAATGCGATTGCCGCACATTTCTTTCCAGAGCCGGGTATAGGTACCACAATGTGTGTTGCCGTATTTGCCGGTCTTGCTGGTACCTATTTTGGTAGCCAATTCCAAAATGAATGGCAAAAAGATATTGAAGCATTCGGTAGAAGATGCTCATATACCTAAGGTTTTTATTGCATTAATAATTATTGTTAATATTGTTTTTGTTTTTAATGCGTTATTTTTTTTGCATTAATAATTATTGTTAATATTGTTTTTGTTTTTAATACGTTATGAATTTTCTGTTTCTCACTTTTTTTTGTCTCTCTCTTTTTCATAAAATTAAAATTACAAACAAACTTTTTATGATAGTAGGTAGTAGTAGTAGATAGAAGTTAGTTAGTTAGATAGTCTGTCCGTCCGTCTGTCCGTCTGTCCGTCTGTCCGTCCGTCTGCCCGTCTAACTACCAACCCATGCATTGACAGATTTTTTCACATCCACAGCGCCACCCTGAGCTGAGGACGTTCCTGAACCGGCGAAAGGACTCGCTGAACCAAATCCATGAACATCAGAAGGGACAGTAAGTTAAAAAGACTTATAATCCAAAAAATTATCATCTAACTACTTTCTTTTTAGCGTTTCAAACACTTCGGATAAGATCTTCGCTCTGGTCCGTGAGCTGGCCGGATCGAGTAAAACTGTGCGGATCTCTGACGTTATGGACCGTTGTACTACCAAGGGATTCAAGCCAGATCAAGTGGACAAATGTATTGAGGACTACGAGGAACTAAACGTCTGGCAGGTGAACATGAGCCGAACCAAGCTGACTTTTATGTAGGATTTGGACGACAATCCTCATGTGCTTATGTTTTCCGTTTAATTTCTTTTTTACAATTAAGTTTGCATTAATTCTGAACGTTCTGTTTAATAAATAAAAGTTTGTAGTACAAAATGATTGACTTTCTCATTTATTACTTGCGGAGGATGCAGATACGAGTATGGACACCACCTGGGGCCCTACTTTCTATTTCGTTCCGAAAGTCAATCCTATTTGATATTCACCCCTATCGTGGAATCCGTCGGAATTGAGTTTCACTTCACCTATTCGATTCCCTTTCACTTTCTACTGCTATCGTGGAATCCGCCGGAAACGTTTCCTTATCGACACGTTTTTGGGAAAGGTAGTTTCACTGTCAAACGGCTGTCTTTCATTTGTTAACACAAATCTGTGTAGCTGCATTCACCGGAGGCATATAAAAAGTGTGTGTTTAAAAGTGATTTCAATAAAAAATAAAGTGTTTGATATAATAATTGATACGATAGCTCCATTTTTGGAAGCATAAGAGGAAGAACGAAGTCAGCGGTGTTCTCAGAGAAGAGTACGAGACAGGTTAAGAGGAGCAGTGGATGATTTCATGGAGCTACCGGATGAAATGTGTTTTTAGAATGTTTTTTTTTTGTTTTAATAAAGTTCAATATTGAACAGATTTATTACAAATGTTCGTCTTAATAACGCAGCTTTTTTACATGTACATTTTCTTAAAAAAAAAATCCTCACGATCTGCAGCAAGTAAGGAAACCTATGAAATCCGCAATGATTTTGTTGCGGGTAAGAAATGTCATTTTGTTCGGGAAAAATTCGATTTGAACGTTTTCAACGATACAGTGAAACTCATTCACATTACCCACACGGTGAACTGTTCACTTTGCGGATTCGACGATACCAAAATGTTTTTTTCCGTGAATAATTCCCCCCGGCGGATTCCACGATAGGGGTGATTGCTTTTCGTTAAATATCTCTCAACTCAACCTAACCTAGTCCAAAAGCAATCTCTTGTAGAACATAAATTGTTACGTATAGCAGTTTCTAAATGGAAAAAGAATGATGAAGGAACACATCAATCTCTAGGTATGTACAGTAAGCGTCAAAAGTGAGTAAACACCGATGCTTCTTTGAGTTTTCTTTAGGTTTTGGAAACAGGTCTAAAAAACCAACAATCTGTAAAAAGTTTGATTACAAAATAACAAAATTTAAACATATTTAATGTCGACATCAAAAAATACTTTACAAATATTTAAACAGAATTGTATCCAAACTCCAAAGACAAATGAAATCTGCATTGGTGTTCACTCACTTTTGACACTCACTGTATATCTGCACACACAGGCCACATCGCAACTTTGTTCCTCCCTCGATCGTTCCACACGAACACAAAACAACACCACAAATACCGCACTAAGCACTGTGTTTTTTTTACCTATATGTACTGGTTTGGGCTTGAAAGAATTGTACTAAATTTACAAGCCAAAAGCAGATGTAGACCTACAAAAGTCTGTTCATTTTCTCCAACATGTCAATGACACGGTCATGCAGCTATGGCATGTTGGTCCATCCCGAACTGCGAATCTATAGATAAAAAGAAGGAGAAGACTGTGATGACTACCCCCTGGCCTATAAATAAATTATTATTTGACTGCTCTTACTTTAGTCCTAAAATATTAAAAAAATAGGCCTTGACTTTTGCTGTCAAGTAAAAAAAAACAATCAAACGTAAACAAGAAAAAATAAACTAAAAACAAGAAAAAAACAGAAAAAAACCAAAAAACAAGAAAAAAACCATAAAAAATCAAGAAAAACAAACAAAGAGAACAAACCATGGCAAACAAATCAAAAAAATCAAACAAGAAACAAGAAAAAAAAAGCTACAGGAAACAAAGAAAAATGATGACGAACGCAATTATTAGAGAAACGACTGCAGCGACTGATGCATTGGTAAGTAATTCAAATCTACATTCAAATACTATTTTTATAGTAGATAGATGTATACCAACCAAAATAATGAATTTTAGGTGACCAAATTAATGAATTTGGTCAACATATTTTTTATTATTTGGTATGGCTACCAATTGGTCGAAGCATTCCATAACGACCGCTTCGAAGACCATGCACATTATACCAATGTTCACTACTGCCTAAATTATATAGTTTCAACTTGGGCAGTAGGGACTATTGGTGAGCATAGACCTTTCAAAAATATTAACTATCTCTTTAAACTAATATTTTTCAGGTACTACTGTGGGCAATGCGATTGCCGCACATTTCTTGCCAGAGCCGGGTATAGGTACCACAATGTGTGTTGCCGTATTTGCCGGTCTTGCTGGTACCTATTTTGGTAGCCAATTCCAAAATGAATGGCAAAAAGATATTGAAGCATTCGGTAGAAGATGCTCATATACCTAAGGTTTTTATTGCATTAATAATTATTGTTAATATTGTTTTTGTTTTTAATGCGTTATTTTTTTTGCATTAATAATTATTGTTAATATTGTTTTTGTTTTTAATACGTTATGAATTTTCTGTTTCTCACTTTTTTTTGTCTCTCTCTTTTTCATAAAATTAAAATCACAAACAAACTTTTTATGATAGTAGGTAGTAGTAGTAGATAGAAGTTAGTTAGTTAGATAGTCTGTCCGTCCGTCTGTCCGTCTGTCCGTCTGTCCGTCTGTCCGTCCGTCTGTCCGTCCGTCTGCCCGTCTAACTACCAACCCATGCGTTGACAGATTTTTTCACATCCACAGCGCCACCCTGAGCTGAGGACGTTCCTGAACCGGCGAAAGGACTCGCTGAACCAAATCCATGAACATCAAAAGGGACAGTAAGTTAAAAAGACTTATAATCCAAAAAATTATCATCTAACTACTTTCTTTTTAGCGTTTCAAACACTTCGGATCTCTGACGTTATGGACCGTTGTACTACCAAGGGATTCAAGCCAGATCAAGTGGACAAATGTATTGAGGACTACGAGGAACTAAACGTCTGGCAGGTGAACATGAGCCGAACCAAGCTGACTTTTATGTAGGATTTGGACGACAATCCTCATGTGCTTATGTTTTCCGTTTAATTTCTTTTTTACAATTAAGTTTGCCGTAATTCTGAACGTTCTATTTAATAAAGAAAAGTTTGTAGTACAAAATGATTGACTTTCTCATTTATTACTTGCGGAGGATGCAGATACGAGTATGGACACCACCTGGGGCCCTACTCTCTATTTCGTTCCGAAAGTCAATCCTATTTGATATTGCTTTTCGTTAAATATCTCTCAACTCAACCTAACCTAGTCCAAAAGCAATCTCTTGTAGAACATAAATTGTTACGTATAGCAGTTTCTAAATGGAAAAAGAATGATGAAGGAACACATCAATCTCTAGGTATGTACAGTAAGCGTCAAAAGTGAGTAAACACCGATGCTTCTTTGAGTTTTCTTTAGGTTTTGGAAACAGGTCTAAAAAACCAACAATCTGTAAAAAGTTTGATTACAAAATAACAAAATTTAAACATATTTAATGTCGACATCAAAAAATACTTTACAAATATTTAAACAGAATTGTATCCAAACTCCAAAGACAAATGAAATCTGCATTGGTGTTCACTCACTTTTGACACTCACTGTATATCTGCACACACAGGCCACATCGCAACTTTGTTCCTCCCTCGATCGTTCCACACGAACACAAAACAACACCACAAATACCGCACTAAGCACTGTGTTTTTTTTACCTATATGTACTGGTTTGGGCTTGAAAGAATTGTACTAAATTTACAAGCCAAAAGCAGATGTAGACCTACAAAAGTCTGTTCATTTTCTCCAACATGTCAATGACACGGTCATGCAGCTATGGCATGTTGGTCCATCCCGAACTGCGAATCTATAGATAAAAAGAAGGAGAAGACTGTGATGACTACCCCCTGGCCTATAAATAAATTATTATTTGACTGCTCTTACTTTAGTCCTAAAATATTAAAAAAATAGGCCTTGACTTTTGCTGTCAAGTAAAAAAAAACAATCAAACGTAAACAAGAAAAAATAAACTAAAAACAAGAAAAAAACAGAAAAACAAGAAAAAAACCATAAAAAATCAAGAAAAACAAACAAAGAGAACAAACCATGGCAAACAAATCAAAAAAATCAAACAAGAAACAAGAAAAAAAAAGCTACAGGAAACAAAGAAAAATGATGACGAACGCAATTATTAGAGAAACGACTGCAGCGACTGATGCATTGGTAAGTAATTCAAATCTACATTCAAATACTATTTTTATAGTAGATAGATGTATACCAACCAAAATAATGAATTTTAGGTGACCAAATTAATGAATTTGGTCAACATATTTTTTATTATTTGGTATGGCTACCAATTGGTCGAAGCATTCCATAACGACCGCTTCGAAGACCATGCACATTATACCAATGTTCACTACTGCCTAAATTATATAGTTTCAACTTGGGCAGTAGGGACTATTGGTGAGCATAGACCTTTCAAAAATATTAACTATCTCTTTAAACTAATATTTTTCAGGTACTACTGTGGGCAATGCGATTGCCGCACATTTCTTGCCAGAGCCGGGTATAGGTACCACAATGTGTGTTGCCGTATTTGCCGGTCTTGCTGGTACCTATTTTGGTAGCCAATTCCAAAATGAATGGCAAAAAGATATTGAAGCATTCGGTAGAAGATGCTCATATACCTAAGGTTTTTATTGCATTAATAATTATTGTTAATATTGTTTTTGTTTTTAATGCGTTATTTTTTTTGCATTAATAATTATTGTTAATATTGTTTTTGTTTTTAATACGTTATGAATTTTCTGTTTCTCACTTTTTTTTGTCTCTCTCTTTTTCATAAAATTAAAATCACAAACAAACTTTTTATGATAGTAGGTAGTAGTAGTAGATAGAAGTTAGTTAGTTAGATAGTCTGTCCGTCCGTCTGTCCGTCTGTCCGTCTGTCCGTCTGTCCGTCCGTCTGTCCGTCCGTCTGCCCGTCTAACTACCAACCCATGCGTTGACAGATTTTTTCACATCCACAGCGCCACCCTGAGCTGAGGACGTTCCTGAACCGGCGAAAGGACTCGCTGAACCAAATCCATGAACATCAAAAGGGACAGTAAGTTAAAAAGACTTATAATCCAAAAAATTATCATCTAACTACTTTCTTTTTAGCGTTTCAAACACTTCGGATCTCTGACGTTATGGACCGTTGTACTACCAAGGGATTCAAGCCAGATCAAGTGGACAAATGTATTGAGGACTACGAGGAACTAAACGTCTGGCAGGTGAACATGAGCCGAACCAAGCTGACTTTTATGTAGGATTTGGACGACAATCCTCATGTGCTTATGTTTTCCGTTTAATTTCTTTTTTACAATTAAGTTTGCCGTAATTCTGAACGTTCTATTTAATAAAGAAAAGTTTGTAGTACAAAATGATTGACTTTCTCATTTATTACTTGCGGAGGATGCAGATACGAGTATGGACACCACCTGGGGCCCTACTCTCTATTTCGTTCCGAAAGTCAATCCTATTTGATATTGCTTTTCGTTAAATATCTCTCAACTCAACCTAACCTAGTCCAAAAGCAATCTCTTGTAGAACATAAATTGTTACGTATAGCAGTTTCTAAATGGAAAAAGAATGATGAAGGAACACATCAATCTCTAGGTATGTACAGTAAGCGTCAAAAGTGAGTAAACACCGATGCTTCTTTGAGTTTTCTTTAGGTTTTGGAAACAGGTCTAAAAAACCAACAATCTGTAAAAAGTTTGATTACAAAATAACAAAATTTAAACATATTTAATGTCGACATCAAAAAATACTTTACAAATATTTAAACAGAATTGTATCCAAACTCCAAAGACAAATGAAATCTGCATTGGTGTTCACTCACTTTTGACACTCACTGTATATCTGCACACACAGGCCACATCGCAACTTTGTTCCTCCCTCGATCGTTCCACACGAACACAAAACAACACCACAAATACCGCACTAAGCACTGTGTTTTTTTTACCTATATGTACTGGTTTGGGCTTGAAAGAATTGTACTAAATTTACAAGCCAAAAGCAGATGTAGACCTACAAAAGTCTGTTCATTTTCTCCAACATGTCAATGACACGGTCATGCAGCTATGGCATGTTGGTCCATCCCGAACTGCGAATCTATAGATAAAAAGAAGGAGAAGACTGTGATGACTACCCCCTGGCCTATAAATAAATTATTATTTGACTGCTCTTACTTTAGTCCTAAAATATTAAAAAAATAGGCCTTGACTTTTGCTGTCAAGTAAAAAAAAACAATCAAACGTAAACAAGAAAAAATAAACTAAAAACAAGAAAAAAACAGAAAAAAACCAAAAAACAAGAAAAAAACCATAAAAAATCAAGAAAAACAAACAAAGAGAACAAACCATGGCAAACAAATCAAAAAAATCAAACAAGAAACAAGAAAAAAAAAGCTACAGGAAACAAAGAAAAATGATGACGAACGCAATTATTAGAGAAACGACTGCAGCGACTGATGCATTGGTAAGTAATTCAAATCTACATTCAAATACTATTTTTATAGTAGATAGATGTATACCAACCAAAATAATGAATTTTAGGTGACCAAATTAATGAATTTGGTCAACATATTTTTTATTATTTGGTATGGCTACCAATTGGTCGAAGCGTTCCATAACGACCGCTTCGAAGACCATGCACATTATACCAATGTTCACTACTGCCTAAATTATATAGTTTCAACTTGGGCAGTAGGGACTATTGGTGAGCATAGACCTTTCAAAAATATTAACTATCTCTTTAAACTAATATTTTTCAGGTACTACTGTGGGCAATGCGATTGCCGCACATTTCTTTCCAGAGCCGGGTATAGGTACCACAATGTGTGTTGCCGTATTTGCCGGTCTTGCTGGTACCTATTTTGGTAGCCAATTCCAAAATGAATGGCAAAAAGATATTGAAGCATTCGGTAGAAGATGCTCATATACCTAAGGTTTTTATTGCATTAATAATTATTGTTAATATTGTTTTTGTTTTTAATGCGTTATTTTTTTTGCATTAATAATTATTGTTAATATTGTTTTTGTTTTTAATACGTTATGAATTTTCTGTTTCTCACTTTTTTTTGTCTCTCTCTTTTTCATAAAATGAAAATTACAAACAAACTTTTTATGATAGTAGGTAGTAGTAGTAGATAGAAGTTAGTTAGTTAGATAGTCTGTCCGTCCGTCCGTCCGTCTGTCCGTCCGTCTGCCCGTCTAACTACCAACCCATGCATTGACAGATTTTTTCACATCCACAGCGCCACCCTGAGCTGAGGACGTTCCTGAACCGGCGAAAGGACTCGCTGAACCAAATCCATGAACATCAGAAGGGACAGTAAGTTAAAAAGACTTATAATCCAAAAAATTATCATCTAACTACTTTCTTTTTAGCGTTTCAAACACTTCGGATAAGATCTTCGCTCTGGTCCGTGAGCTGGCCGGATCGAGTAAAACTGTGCGGATCTCTGACGTTATGGACCGTTGTACTACCAAGGGATTCAAGCCAGATCAAGTGGACAAATGTATTGAGGACTACGAGGAACTAAACGTCTGGCAGGTGAACATGAGCCGAACCAAGCTGACTTTTATGTAGGATTTGGACGACAATCCTCATGTGCTTATGTTTTCCGTTTAATTTCTTTTTTACAATTAAGTTTGCATTAATTCTGAACGTTCTGTTTAATAAATAAAAGTTTGTAGTACAAAATGATTGACTTTCTCATTTATTACTTGCGGAGGATGCAGATACGAGTATGGACACCACCTGGGGCCCTACTTTCTATTTCGTTCCGAAAGTCAATCCTATTTGATATTCACCCCTATCGTGGAATCCGTCGGAATTGAGTTTCACTTCACCTATTCGATTCCCTTTCACTTTCTACTGCTTTCTACGCCGGAAACGTTTCCTTATCGACACGTTTTTGGGAAAGGTAGTTTCACTGTCAAACGGCTGTCTTTCATTTGTTAACACAAATCTGTGTAGCTGCATTCACCGGAGGCATATAAAAAGTGTGTGTTTAAAAGTGATTTCAATAAAAAATAAAGTGTTTGATATAATAATTGATACGATAGCTCCATTTTTGGAAGCATAAGAGGAAGAACGAAGTCAGCGGTGTTCTCAGAGAAGAGTACGAGACAGGTTAAGAGGAGCAGTGGATGATTTCATGGAGCTACCGGATGAAATGTGTTTTTAGAATGTTTTTTTTTTTGTTTTAATAAAGTTCAATATTGAACAGATTTATTACAAATGTTCGTCTTAATAACGCAGCTTTTTTACATGTACATTTTCTTAAAAAAAAAATCCTCACGATCTGCAGCAAGTAAGGAAACCTATGAAATCCGCAATGATTTTGTTGCGGGTAAGAAATGTCATTTTGTTCGGGAAAAATTCGATTTGAACGTTTTCAACGATACAGTGAAACTCATTCACATTACCCACACGCGGTGAACTGTTCACTTTGCGGATTCGACGATACCAAAATGTTTTTTTCCGTGAATAATTCCCCCCGGCGGATTCCACGATAGGGGTGATTGCTTTTCGTTAAATATCTCTCAACTCAACCTAACCTAGTCCAAAAGCAATCTCTTGTAGAACATAAATTGTTACGTATAGCAGTTTCTAAATGGAAAAAGAATGATGAAGGAACACATCAATCTCTAGGTATGTACAGTAAGCGTCAAAAGTGAGTAAACACCGATGCTTCTTTGAGTTTTCTTTAGGTTTTGGAAACAGGTCTAAAAAACCAACAATCTGTAAAAAGTTTGATTACAAAATAACAAAATTTAAACATATTTAATGTCGACATCAAAAAATACTTTACAAATATTTAAACAGAATTGTATCCAAACTCCAAAGACAAATGAAATCTGCATTGGTGTTCACTCACTTTTGACACTCACTGTATATCTGCACACACAGGCCACATCGCAACTTTGTTCCTCCCTCGATCGTTCCACACGAACACAAAACAACACCACAAATACCGCACTAAGCACTGTGTTTTTTTTACCTATATGTACTGGTTTGGGCTTGAAAGAATTGTACTAAATTTACAAGCCAAAAGCAGATGTAGACCTACAAAAGTCTGTTCATTTTCTCCAACATGTCAATGACACGGTCATGCAGCTATGGCATGTTGGTCCATCCCGAACTGCGAATCTATAGATAAAAAGAAGGAGAAGACTGTGATGACTACCCCCTGGCCTATAAATAAATTATTATTTGACTGCTCTTACTTTAGTCCTAAAATATTAAAAAAATAGGCCTTGACTTTTGCTGTCAAGTAAAAAAAAACAATCAAACGTAAACAAGAAAAAATAAACTAAAAACAAGAAAAAAACAGAAAAACAAGAAAAAAACCATAAAAAATCAAGAAAAACAAACAAAGAGAACAAACCATGGCAAACAAATCAAAAAAATCAAACAAGAAACAAGAAAAAAAAAGCTACAGGAAACAAAGAAAAATGATGACGAACGCAATTATTAGAGAAACGACTGCAGCGACTGATGCATTGGTAAGTAATTCAAATCTACATTCAAATACTATTTTTATAGTAGATAGATGTATACCAACCAAAATAATGAATTTTAGGTGACCAAATTAATGAATTTGGTCAACATATTTTTTATTATTTGGTATGGCTACCAATTGGTCGAAGCATTCCATAACGACCGCTTCGAAGACCATGCACATTATACCAATGTTCACTACTGCCTAAATTATATAGTTTCAACTTGGGCAGTAGGGACTATTGGTGAGCATAGACCTTTCAAAAATATTAACTATCTCTTTAAACTAATATTTTTCAGGTACTACTGTGGGCAATGCGATTGCCGCACATTTCTTGCCAGAGCCGGGTATAGGTACCACAATGTGTGTTGCCGTATTTGCCGGTCTTGCTGGTACCTATTTTGGTAGCCAATTCCAAAATGAATGGCAAAAAGATATTGAAGCATTCGGTAGAAGATGCTCATATACCTAAGGTTTTTATTGCATTAATAATTATTGTTAATATTGTTTTTGTTTTTAATGCGTTATTTTTTTTGCATTAATAATTATTGTTAATATTGTTTTTGTTTTTAATACGTTATGAATTTTCTGTTTCTCACTTTTTTTTGTCTCTCTCTTTTTCATAAAATTAAAATCACAAACAAACTTTTTATGATAGTAGGTAGTAGTAGTAGATAGAAGTTAGTTAGTTAGATAGTCTGTCCGTCCGTCTGTCCGTCTGTCCGTCTGTCCGTCTGTCCGTCCGTCTGTCCGTCCGTCTGCCCGTCTAACTACCAACCCATGCGTTGACAGATTTTTTCACATCCACAGCGCCACCCTGAGCTGAGGACGTTCCTGAACCGGCGAAAGGACTCGCTGAACCAAATCCATGAACATCAAAAGGGACAGTAAGTTAAAAAGACTTATAATCCAAAAAATTATCATCTAACTACTTTCTTTTTAGCGTTTCAAACACTTCGGATCTCTGACGTTATGGACCGTTGTACTACCAAGGGATTCAAGCCAGATCAAGTGGACAAATGTATTGAGGACTACGAGGAACTAAACGTCTGGCAGGTGAACATGAGCCGAACCAAGCTGACTTTTATGTAGGATTTGGACGACAATCCTCATGTGCTTATGTTTTCCGTTTAATTTCTTTTTTACAATTAAGTTTGCCGTAATTCTGAACGTTCTATTTAATAAAGAAAAGTTTGTAGTACAAAATGATTGACTTTCTCATTTATTACTTGCGGAGGATGCAGATACGAGTATGGACACCACCTGGGGCCCTACTCTCTATTTCGTTCCGAAAGTCAATCCTATTTGATATTGCTTTTCGTTAAATATCTCTCAACTCAACCTAACCTAGTCCAAAAGCAATCTCTTGTAGAACATAAATTGTTACGTATAGCAGTTTCTAAATGGAAAAAGAATGATGAAGGAACACATCAATCTCTAGGTATGTACAGTAAGCGTCAAAAGTGAGTAAACACCGATGCTTCTTTGAGTTTTCTTTAGGTTTTGGAAACAGGTCTAAAAAACCAACAATCTGTAAAAAGTTTGATTACAAAATAACAAAATTTAAACATATTTAATGTCGACATCAAAAAATACTTTACAAATATTTAAACAGAATTGTATCCAAACTCCAAAGACAAATGAAATCTGCATTGGTGTTCACTCACTTTTGACACTCACTGTATATCTGCACACACAGGCCACATCGCAACTTTGTTCCTCCCTCGATCGTTCCACACGAACACAAAACAACACCACAAATACCGCACTAAGCACTGTGTTTTTTTTACCTATATGTACTGGTTTGGGCTTGAAAGAATTGTACTAAATTTACAAGCCAAAAGCAGATGTAGACCTACAAAAGTCTGTTCATTTTCTCCAACATGTCAATGACACGGTCATGCAGCTATGGCATGTTGGTCCATCCCGAACTGCGAATCTATAGATAAAAAGAAGGAGAAGACTGTGATGACTACCCCCTGGCCTATAAATAAATTATTATTTGACTGCTCTTACTTTAGTCCTAAAATATTAAAAAAATAGGCCTTGACTTTTGCTGTCAAGTAAAAAAAAACAATCAAACGTAAACAAGAAAAAATAAACTAAAAACAAGAAAAAAACAGAAAAAAACCAAAAAACAAGAAAAAAACCATAAAAAATCAAGAAAAACAAACAAAGAGAACAAACCATGGCAAACAAATCAAAAAAATCAAACAAGAAACAAGAAAAAAAAAGCTACAGGAAACAAAGAAAAATGATGACGAACGCAATTATTAGAGAAACGACTGCAGCGACTGATGCATTGGTAAGTAATTCAAATCTACATTCAAATACTATTTTTATAGTAGATAGATGTATACCAACCAAAATAATGAATTTTAGGTGACCAAATTAATGAATTTGGTCAACATATTTTTTATTATTTGGTATGGCTACCAATTGGTCGAAGCGTTCCATAACGACCGCTTCGAAGACCATGCACATTATACCAATGTTCACTACTGCCTAAATTATATAGTTTCAACTTGGGCAGTAGGGACTATTGGTGAGCATAGACCTTTCAAAAATATTAACTATCTCTTTAAACTAATATTTTTCAGGTACTACTGTGGGCAATGCGATTGCCGCACATTTCTTTCCAGAGCCGGGTATAGGTACCACAATGTGTGTTGCCGTATTTGCCGGTCTTGCTGGTACCTATTTTGGTAGCCAATTCCAAAATGAATGGCAAAAAGATATTGAAGCATTCGGTAGAAGATGCTCATATACCTAAGGTTTTTATTGCATTAATAATTATTGTTAATATTGTTTTTGTTTTTAATGCGTTATTTTTTTTGCATTAATAATTATTGTTAATATTGTTTTTGTTTTTAATACGTTATGAATTTTCTGTTTCTCACTTTTTTTTGTCTCTCTCTTTTTCATAAAATGAAAATTACAAACAAACTTTTTATGATAGTAGGTAGTAGTAGTAGATAGAAGTTAGTTAGTTAGATAGTCTGTCCGTCCGTCCGTCCGTCTGTCCGTCTGTCCGTCTGTCCGTCCGTCTGCCCGTCTAACTACCAACCCATGCATTGACAGATTTTTTCACATCCACAGCGCCACCCTGAGCTGAGGACGTTCCTGAACCGGCGAAAGGACTCGCTGAACCAAATCCATGAACATCAGAAGGGACAGTAAGTTAAAAAGACTTATAATCCAAAAAATTATCATCTAACTACTTTCTTTTTAGCGTTTCAAACACTTCGGATAAGATCTTCGCTCTGGTCCGTGAGCTGGCCGGATCGAGTAAAACTGTGCGGATCTCTGACGTTATGGACCGTTGTACTACCAAGGGATTCAAGCCAGATCAAGTGGACAAATGTATTGAGGACTACGAGGAACTAAACGTCTGGCAGGTGAACATGAGCCGAACCAAGCTGACTTTTATGTAGGATTTGGACGACAATCCTCATGTGCTTATGTTTTCCGTTTAATTTCTTTTTTACAATTAAGTTTGCATTAATTCTGAACGTTCTGTTTAATAAATAAAAGTTTGTAGTACAAAATGATTGACTTTCTCATTTATTACTTGCGGAGGATGCAGATACGAGTATGGACACCACCTGGGGCCCTACTTTCTATTTCGTTCCGAAAGTCAATCCTATTTGATATTGCTTTTCGTTAAATATCTCTCAACTCAACCTAACCTAGTCCAAAAGCAATCTCTTGTAGAACATAAATTGTTACGTATAGCAGTTTCTAAATGGAAAAAGAATGATGAAGGAACACATCAATCTCTAGGTATGTACAGTAAGCGTCAAAAGTGAGTAAACACCGATGCTTCTTTGAGTTTTCTTTAGGTTTTGGAAACAGGTCTAAAAAACCAACAATCTGTAAAAAGTTTGATTACAAAATAACAAAATTTAAACATATTTAATGTCGACATCAAAAAATACTTTACAAATATTTAAACAGAATTGTATCCAAACTCCAAAGACAAATGAAATCTGCATTGGTGTTCACTCACTTTTGACACTCACTGTATATCTGCACACACAGGCCACATCGCAACTTTGTTCCTCCCTCGATCGTTCCACACGAACACAAAACAACACCACAAATACCGCACTAAGCACTGTGTTTTTTTTACCTATATGTACTGGTTTGGGCTTGAAAGAATTGTACTAAATTTACAAGCCAAAAGCAGATGTAGACCTACAAAAGTCTGTTCATTTTCTCCAACATGTCAATGACACGGTCATGCAGCTATGGCATGTTGGTCCATCCCGAACTGCGAATCTATAGATAAAAAGAAGGAGAAGACTGTGATGACTACCCCCTGGCCTATAAATAAATTATTATTTGACTGCTCTTACTTTAGTCCTAAAATATTAAAAAAATAGGCCTTGACTTTTGCTGTCAAGTAAAAAAAAACAATCAAACGTAAACAAGAAAAAATAAACTAAAAACAAGAAAAAAACAGAAAAAAACCAAAAAACAAGAAAAAAACCATAAAAAATCAAGAAAAACAAACAAAGAGAACAAACCATGGCAAACAAATCAAAAAAATCAAACAAGAAACAAGAAAAAAAAAGCTACAGGAAACAAAGAAAAATGATGACGAACGCAATTATTAGAGAAACGACTGCAGCGACTGATGCATTGGTAAGTAATTCAAATCTACATTCAAATACTATTTTTATAGTAGATAGATGTATACCAACCAAAATAATGAATTTTAGATGACCAAATTAATGAATTTGGTCAACATATTTTTTATTATTTGGTATGGCTACCAATTGGTCGAAGCATTCCATAACGACCGCTTCGAAGACCATGCACATTATACCAATGTTCACTACTGCCTAAATTATATAGTTTCAACTTGGGCAGTAGGGACTATTGGTGAGCATAGACCTTTCAAAAATATTAACTATCTCTTTAAACTAATATTTTTCAGGTACTACTGTGGGCAATGCGATTGCCGCACATTTCTTTCCAGAGCCGGGTATAGGTACCACAATGTGTGTTGCCGTATTTGCCGGTCTTGCTGGTACCTATTTTGGTAGCCAATTCCAAAATGAATGGCAAAAAGATATTGAAGCATTCGGTAGAAGATGCTCATATACCTAAGGTTTTTATTGCATTAATAATTATTGTTAATATTGTTTTTGTTTTTAATGCGTTATTTTTTTTGCATTAATAATTATTGTTAATATTGTTTTTGTTTTTAATACGTTATGAATTTTCTGTTTCTCACTTTTTTTTGTCTCTCTCTTTTTCATAAAATTAAAATCACAAACAAACTTTTTATGATAGTAGGTAGTAGTAGTAGATAGAAGTTAGTTAGTTAGATAGTCTGTCCGTCCGTCTGTCCGTCTGTCCGTCTGTCCGTCCGTCTGTCCGTCCGTCTGCCCGTCTAACTACCAACCCATGCGTTGACAGATTTTTTCACATCCACAGCGCCACCCTGAGCTGAGGACGTTCCTGAACCGGCGAAAGGACTCGCTGAACCAAATCCATGAACATCAAAAGGGACAGTAAGTTAAAAAGACTTATAATCCAAAAAATTATCATCTAACTACTTTCTTTTTAGCGTTTCAAACACTTCGGATCTCTGACGTTATGGACCGTTGTACTACCAAGGGATTCAAGCCAGATCAAGTGGACAAATGTATTGAGGACTACGAGGAACTAAACGTCTGGCAGGTGAACATGAGCCGAACCAAGCTGACTTTTATGTAGGATTTGGACGACAATCCTCATGTGCTTATGTTTTCCGTTTAATTTCTTTTTTACAATTAAGTTTGCCGTAATTCTGAACGTTCTATTTAATAAAGAAAAGTTTGTAGTACAAAATGATTGACTTTCTCATTTATTACTTGCGGAGGATGCAGATACGAGTATGGACACCACCTGGGGCCCTACTCTCTATTTCGTTCCGAAAGTCAATCCTATTTGATATTGCTTTTCGTTAAATATCTCTCAACTCAACCTAACCTAGTCCAAAAGCAATCTCTTGTAGAACATAAATTGTTACGTATAGCAGTTTCTAAATGGAAAAAGAATGATGAAGGAACACATCAATCTCTAGGTATGTACAGTAAGCGTCAAAAGTGAGTAAACACCGATGCTTCTTTGAGTTTTCTTTAGGTTTTGGAAACAGGTCTAAAAAACCAACAATCTGTAAAAAGTTTGATTACAAAATAACAAAATTTAAACATATTTAATGTCGACATCAAAAAATACTTTACAAATATTTAAACAGAATTGTATCCAAACTCCAAAGACAAATGAAATCTGCATTGGTGTTCACTCACTTTTGACACTCACTGTATATCTGCACACACAGGCCACATCGCAACTTTGTTCCTCCCTCGATCGTTCCACACGAACACAAAACAACACCACAAATACCGCACTAAGCACTGTTTTTTTTACCTATATGAACTGGTTTGGGCTTGAAAGAATTGTACTAAATTTACAAGCCAAAAGCAGATGTAGACCTACAAAAGTCTGTTCATTTTCTCCAACATGTCAATGACACGGTCATGCAGCTATGGCATGTTGGTCCATCCCGAACTGCGAATCTATAGATAAAAAGAAGGAGAAGACTGTGATGACTACCCCCTGGCCTATAAATAAATTATTATTTGACTGCTCTTACTTTAGTCCTAAAATATTAAAAAAATAGGCCTTGACTTTTGCTGTCAAGTAAAAAAAAACAATCAAACGTAAACAAGAAAAAATAAACTAAAAACAAGAAAAAAACAGAAAAACAAGAAAAAAACAGAAAAACAAGAAAAAAACCATAAAAAATCAAGAAAAACAAACAAAGAGAACAAACCATGGCAAACAAATCAAAAAAATCAAACAAGAAACAAGAAAAAAAAAGCTACAGGAAACAAAGAAAAATGATGACGAACGCAATTATTAGAGAAACGACTGCAGCGACTGATGCATTGGTAAGTAATTCAAATCTACATTCAAATACTATTTTTATAGTAGATAGATGTATACCAACCAAAATAATGAATTTTAGGTGACCAAATTAATGAATTTGGTCAACATATTTTTTATTATTTGGTATGGCTACCAATTGGTCGAAGCATTCCATAACGACCGCTTCGAAGACCATGCACATTATACCAATGTTCACTACTGCCTAAATTATATAGTTTCAACTTGGGCAGTAGGGACTATTGGTGAGCATAGACCTTTCAAAAATATTAACTATCTCTTTAAACTAATATTTTTCAGGTACTACTGTGGGCAATGCGATTGCCGCACATTTCTTTCCAGAGCCGGGTATAGGTACCACAATGTGTGTTGCCGTATTTGCCGGTCTTGCTGGTACCTATTTTGGTAGCCAATTCCAAAATGAATGGCAAAAAGATATTGAAGCATTCGGTAGAAGATGCTCATATACCTAAGGTTTTTATTGCATTAATAATTATTGTTAATATTGTTTTTGTTTTTAATGCGTTATTTTTTTTGCATTAATAATTATTGTTAATATTGTTTTTGTTTTTAATACGTTATGAATTTTCTGTTTCTCACTTTTTTTTGTCTCTCTCTTTTTCATAAAATGAAAATTACAAACAAACTTTTTATGATAGTAGGTAGTAGTAGTAGATAGAAGTTAGTTAGTTAGATAGTCTGTCCGTCCGTCCGTCCGTCTGTCCGTCTGTCCGTCCGTCTGCCCGTCTAACTACCAACCCATGCATTGACAGATTTTTTCACATCCACAGCGCCACCCTGAGCTGAGGACGTTCCTGAACCGGCGAAAGGACTCGCTGAACCAAATCCATGAACATCAGAAGGGACAGTAAGTTAAAAAGACTTATAATCCAAAAAATTATCATCTAACTACTTTCTTTTTAGCGTTTCAAACACTTCGGATAAGATCTTCGCTCTGGTCCGTGAGCTGGCCGGATCGAGTAAAACTGTGCGGATCTCTGACGTTATGGACCGTTGTACTACCAAGGGATTCAAGCCAGATCAAGTGGACAAATGTATTGAGGACTACGAGGAACTAAACGTCTGGCAGGTGAACATGAGCCGAACCAAGCTGACTTTTATGTAGGATTTGGACGACAATCCTCATGTGCTTATGTTTTCCGTTTAATTTCTTTTTTACAATTAAGTTTGCATTAATTCTGAACGTTCTGTTTAATAAATAAAAGTTTGTAGTACAAAATGATTGACTTTCTCATTTATTACTTGCGGAGGATGCAGATACGAGTATGGACACCACCTGGGGCCCTACTTTCTATTTCGTTCCGAAAGTCAATCCTATTTGATATTGCTTTTCGTTAAATATCTCTCAACTCAACCTAACCTAGTCCAAAAGCAATCTCTTGTAGAACATAAATTGTTACGTATAGCAGTTTCTAAATGGAAAAAGAATGATGAAGGAACACATCAATCTCTAGGTATGTACAGTAAGCGTCAAAAGTGAGTAAACACCGATGCTTCTTTGAGTTTTCTTTAGGTTTTGGAAACAGGTCTAAAAAACCAACAATCTGTAAAAAGTTTGATTACAAAATAACAAAATTTAAACATATTTAATGTCGACATCAAAAAATACTTTACAAATATTTAAACAGAATTGTATCCAAACTCCAAAGACAAATGAAATCTGCATTGGTGTTCACTCACTTTTGACACTCACTGTATATCTGCACACACAGGCCACATCGCAACTTTGTTCCTCCCTCGATCGTTCCACACGAACACAAAACAACACCACAAATACCGCACTAAGCACTGTGTTTTTTTTACCTATATGTACTGGTTTGGGCTTGAAAGAATTGTACTAAATTTACAAGCCAAAAGCAGATGTAGACCTACAAAAGTCTGTTCATTTTCTCCAACATGTCAATGACACGGTCATGCAGCTATGGCATGTTGGTCCATCCCGAACTGCGAATCTATAGATAAAAAGAAGGAGAAGACTGTGATGACTACCCCCTGGCCTATAAATAAATTATTATTTGACTGCTCTTACTTTAGTCCTAAAATATTAAAAAAATAGGCCTTGACTTTTGCTGTCAAGTAAAAAAAAACAATCAAACGTAAACAAGAAAAAATAAACTAAAAACAAGAAAAAAACAGAAAAACAAGAAAAAAACCATAAAAAATCAAGAAAAACAAACAAAGAGAACAAACCATGGCAAACAAATCAAAAAAATCAAACAAGAAACAAGAAAAAAAAAGCTACAGGAAACAAAGAAAAATGATGACGAACGCAATTACCTATTAGAGAAACGACTGCAGCGACTGATGCATTGGTAAGTAATTCAAATCTACATTCAAATACTATTTTTATAGTAGATAGATGTATACCAACCAAAATAATGAATTTTAGATGACCAAATTAATGAATTTGGTCAACATATTTTTTATTATTTGGTATGGCTACCAATTGGTCGAAGCATTCCATAACGACCGCTTCGAAGACCATGCACATTATACCAATGTTCACTACTGCCTAAATTATATAGTTTCAACTTGGGCAGTAGGGACTATTGGTGAGCATAGACCTTTCAAAAATATTAACTATCTCTTTAAACTAATATTTTTCAGGTACTACTGTGGGCAATGCGATTGCCGCACATTTCTTTCCAGAGCCGGGTATAGGTACCACAATGTGTGTTGCCGTATTTGCCGGTCTTGCTGGTACCTATTTTGGTAGCCAATTCCAAAATGAATGGCAAAAAGATATTGAAGCATTCGGTAGAAGATGCTCATATACCTAAGGTTTTTATTGCATTAATAATTATTGTTAATATTGTTTTTGTTTTTAATGCGTTATTTTTTTTGCATTAATAATTATTGTTAATATTGTTTTTGTTTTTAATACGTTATGAATTTTCTGTTTCTCACTTTTTTTTGTCTCTCTCTTTTTCATAAAATTAAAATCACAAACAAACTTTTTATGATAGTAGGTAGTAGTAGTAGATAGAAGTTAGTTAGTTAGATAGTCTGTCCGTCCGTCTGTCCGTCTGTCCGTCTGTCCGTCCGTCTGTCCGTCCGTCTGCCCGTCTAACTACCAACCCATGCGTTGACAGATTTTTTCACATCCACAGCGCCACCCTGAGCTGAGGACGTTCCTGAACCGGCGAAAGGACTCGCTGAACCAAATCCATGAACATCAAAAGGGACAGTAAGTTAAAAAGACTTATAATCCAAAAAATTATCATCTAACTACTTTCTTTTTAGCGTTTCAAACACTTCGGATCTCTGACGTTATGGACCGTTGTACTACCAAGGGATTCAAGCCAGATCAAGTGGACAAATGTATTGAGGACTACGAGGAACTAAACGTCTGGCAGGTGAACATGAGCCGAACCAAGCTGACTTTTATGTAGGATTTGGACGACAATCCTCATGTGCTTATGTTTTCCGTTTAATTTCTTTTTTACAATTAAGTTTGCCGTAATTCTGAACGTTCTATTTAATAAAGAAAAGTTTGTAGTACAAAATGATTGACTTTCTCATTTATTACTTGCGGAGGATGCAGATACGAGTATGGACACCACCTGGGGCCCTACTCTATATTTCGTTCCGAAAGTCAATCCTATTTGATATTGCTTTTCGTTAAATATCTCTCAACTCAACCTAACCTAGTCCAAAAGCAATCTCTTGTAGAACATAAATTGTTACGTATAGCAGTTTCTAAATGGAAAAAGAATGATGAAGGAACACATCAATCTCTAGGTATGTACAGTAAGCGTCAAAAGTGAGTAAACACCGATGCTTCTTTGAGTTTTCTTTAGGTTTTGGAAACAGGTCTAAAAAACCAACAATCTGTAAAAAGTTTGATTACAAAATAACAAAATTTAAACATATTTAATGTCGACATCAAAAAATACTTTACAAATATTTAAACAGAATTGTATCCAAACTCCAAAGACAAATGAAATCTGCATTGGTGTTCACTCACTTTTGACACTCACTGTATATCTGCACACACAGGCCACATCGCAACTTTGTTCCTCCCTCGATCGTTCCACACGAACACAAAACAACACCACAAATACCGCACTAAGCACTGTGTTTTTTTTACCTATATGTACTGGTTTGGGCTTGAAAGAATTGTACTAAATTTACAAGCCAAAAGCAGATGTAGACCTACAAAAGTCTGTTCATTTTCTCCAACATGTCAATGACACGGTCATGCAGCTATGGCATGTTGGTCCATCCCGAACTGCGAATCTATAGATAAAAAGAAGGAGAAGACTGTGATGACTACCCCCTGGCCTATAAATAAATTATTATTTGACTGCTCTTACTTTAGTCCTAAAATATTAAAAAAATAGGCCTTGACTTTTGCTGTCAAGTAAAAAAAAACAATCAAACGTAAACAAGAAAAAATAAACTAAAAACAAGAAAAAAACAGAAAAACAAGAAAAAAACAGAAAAACAAGAAAAAAACCATAAAAAATCAAGAAAAACAAACAAAGAGAACAAACCATGGCAAACAAATCAAAAAAATCAAACAAGAAACAAGAAAAAAAAAGCTACAGGAAACAAAGAAAAATGATGACGAACGCAATTATTAGAGAAACGACTGCAGCGACTGATGCATTGGTAAGTAATTCAAATCTACATTCAAATACTATTTTTATAGTAGATAGATGTATACCAACCAAAATAATGAATTTTAGGTGACCAAATTAATGAATTTGGTCAACATATTTTTTATTATTTGGTATGGCTACCAATTGGTCGAAGCATTCCATAACGACCGCTTCGAAGACCATGCACATTATACCAATGTTCACTACTGCCTAAATTATATAGTTTCAACTTGGGCAGTAGGGACTATTGGTGAGCATAGACCTTTCAAAAATATTAACTATCTCTTTAAACTAATATTTTTCAGGTACTACTGTGGGCAATGCGATTGCCGCACATTTCTTGCCAGAGCCGGGTATAGGTACCACAATGTGTGTTGCCGTATTTGCCGGTCTTGCTGGTACCTATTTTGGTAGCCAATTCCAAAATGAATGGCAAAAAGATATTGAAGCATTCGGTAGAAGATGCTCATATACCTAAGGTTTTTATTGCATTAATAATTATTGTTAATATTGTTTTTGTTTTTAATGCGTTATTTTTTTTGCATTAATAATTATTGTTAATATTGTTTTTGTTTTTAATACGTTATGAATTTTCTGTTTCTCACTTTTTTTTTGTCTCTCTCTTTTTCATAAAATTAAAATCACAAACAAACTTTTTATGATAGTAGGTAGTAGTAGTAGATAGAAGTTAGTTAGTTAGATAGTCTGTCCGTCCGTCTGTCCGTCTGTCCGTCTGTCCGTCCGTCTGTCCGTCCGTCTGCCCGTCTAACTACCAACCCATGCGTTGACAGATTTTTTCACATCCACAGCGCCACCCTGAGCTGAGGACGTTCCTGAACCGGCGAAAGGACTCGCTGAACCAAATCCATGAACATCAAAAGGGACAGTAAGTTAAAAAGACTTATAATCCAAAAAATTATCATCTAACTACTTTCTTTTTAGCGTTTCAAACACTTCGGATAAGATCTTCGCTCTGGTCCGTGAGCTGGCCGGATCGAGTAAAACTGTGCGGATCTCTGACGTTATGGACCGTTGTACTACCAAGGGATTCAAGCCAGATCAAGTGGACAAATGTATTGAGGACTACGAGGAACTAAACGTCTGGCAGGTGAACATGAGCCGAACCAAGCTGACTTTTATGTAGGATTTGGACGACAATCCTCATGTGCTTATGTTTTCCGTTTAATTTCTTTTTTACAATTAAGTTTGCATTAATTCTGAACGTTCTGTTTAATAAATAAAAGTTTGTAGTACAAAATGATTGACTTTCTCATTTATTACTTGCGGAGGATGCAGATACGAGTATGGACACCACCTGGGGCCCTACTTTCTATTTCGTTCCGAAAGTCAATCCTATTTGATATTGCTTTTCGTTAAATATCTCTCAACTCAACCTAACCTAGTCCAAAAGCAATCTCTTGTAGAACATAAATTGTTACGTATAGCAGTTTCTAAATGGAAAAAGAATGATGAAGGAACACATCAATCTCTAGGTATGTACAGTAAGCGTCAAAAGTGAGTAAACACCGATGCTTCTTTGAGTTTTCTTTAGGTTTTGGAAACAGGTCTAAAAAACCAACAATCTGTAAAAAGTTTGATTACAAAATAACAAAATTTAAACATATTTAATGTCGACATCAAAAAATACTTTACAAATATTTAAACAGAATTGTATCCAAACTCCAAAGACAAATGAAATCTGCATTGGTGTTCACTCACTTTTGACACTCACTGTATATCTGCACACACAGGCCACATCGCAACTTTGTTCCTCCCTCGATCGTTCCACACGAACACAAAACAACACCACAAATACCGCACTAAGCACTGTGTTTTTTTTACCTATATGTACTGGTTTGGGCTTGAAAGAATTGTACTAAATTTACAAGCCAAAAGCAGATGTAGACCTACAAAAGTCTGTTCATTTTCTCCAACATGTCAATGACACGGTCATGCAGCTATGGCATGTTGGTCCATCCCGAACTGCGAATCTATAGATAAAAAGAAGGAGAAGACTGTGATGACTACCCCCTGGCCTATAAATAAATTATTATTTGACTGCTCTTACTTTAGTCCTAAAATATTAAAAAAATAGGCCTTGACTTTTGCTGTCAAGTAAAAAAAAACAATCAAACGTAAACAAGAAAAAATAAACTAAAAACAAGAAAAAAACAGAAAAAAACCAAAAAACAAGAAAAAAACCATAAAAAATCAAGAAAAACAAACAAAGAGAACAAACCATGGCAAAGACCCCTTTTACACGCAGAATTTTTTCACTCATGACTCTTCTTAATTCTCTTTTGGGCACTTATGGTGCATTTATACGTTCAGTGTTTTCACTTTAGTGCCTTGATTGTCAAATTGTCTTTGTTTCCTTTTTTTCTCATTCGTCGCTCGCGGTGGTAGCTGCATTTTCGAAGCGCAGACCGCATACAGTTCGAAAATAGAGCAAATGCAGACGTCTATCGCGACTGAGTACGCTTTGAGAATAAAGCAACGCTGAAAATAACGAAAGAGAGCGAAAGAGAATACAAGAATCGGATGGGAATTCGCGGCCCATCAGTGTTCGGCTATCCCCTGCACTTTTCATCCCCTTTACCTACACATTCTCGACACTAAAGTGAAAAAACTCTGCGTGTAAAAGGGGTCAAACAAATCAAAAAAATCAAACAAGAAACAAGAAAAAAAAAGCTACAGGAAACAAAGAAAAATGATGACGAACGCAATTATTAGAGAAACGACTGCAGCGACTGATGCATTGGTAAGTAATTCAAATCTACATTCAAATACTATTTTTATAGTAGATAGATGTATACCAACCAAAATAATGAATTTTAGGTGACCAAATTAATGAATTTGGTCAACATATTTTTTATTATTTGGTATGGCTACCAATTGGTCGAAGCGTTCCATAACGACCGCTTCGAAGACCATGCACATTATACCAATGTTCACTACTGCCTAAATTATATAGTTTCAACTTGGGCAGTAGGGACTATTGGTGAGCATAGACCTTTCAAAAATATTAACTATCTCTTTAAACTAATATTTTTCAGGTACTACTGTGGGCAATGCGATTGCCGCACATTTCTTTCCAGAGCCGGGTATAGGTACCACAATGTGTGTTGCCGTATTTGCCGGTCTTGCTGGTACCTATTTTGGTAGCCAATTCCAAAATGAATGGCAAAAAGATATTGAAGCATTCGGTAGAAGATGCTCATATACCTAAGGTTTTTATTGCATTAATAATTATTGTTAATATTGTTTTTGTTTTTAATGCGTTATTTTTTTTGCATTAATAATTATTGTTAATATTGTTTTTGTTTTTAATACGTTATGAATTTTCTGTTTCTCACTTTTTTTTTGTCTCTCTCTTTTTCATAAAATTAAAATCACAAACAAACTTTTTATGATAGTAGGTAGTAGTAGTAGATAGAAGTTAGTTAGTTAGATAGTCTGTCCGTCCGTCCGTCCGTCTGTCCGTCTGTCCGTCTGTCCGTCCGTCTGCCCGTCTAACTACCAACCCATGCATTGACAGATTTTTTCACATCCACAGCGCCACCCTGAGCTGAGGACGTTCCTGAACCGGCGAAAGGACTCGCTGAACCAAATCCATGAACATCAGAAGGGACAGTAAGTTAAAAAGACTTATAATCCAAAAAATTATCATCTAACTACTTTCTTTTTAGCGTTTCAAACACTTCGGATAAGATCTTCGCTCTGGTCCGTGAGCTGGCCGGATCGAGTAAAACTGTGCGGATCTCTGACGTTATGGACCGTTGTACTACCAAGGGATTCAAGCCAGATCAAGTGGACAAATGTATTGAGGACTACGAGGAACTAAACGTCTGGCAGGTGAACATGAGCCGAACCAAGCTGACTTTTATGTAGGATTTGGGCGACAATCCTCGGGGAATTTTAGGAACGAAATACAGAATATACGCATATCGTCTTCTGCAAGGTGGAAGTGTAAGTCATATGAGGAATAGCAATTTTCGGCTCAACTAAAAAACGTTTTGGAAAAAGGCGGGCTGCGATGAGAATGAATTGCTGAGATAAGATATCAATCAACTAGCGTTGTTTGCGTTGTGACAGAAAGTTAGGAATAGGAAACATGTTCAATTTCCCGAATTTTGTCCATTAATCCACGAAGGCAAGCAATTATGATGATTCTACGTTCTAAACTACTTCCACTAAATGTCATGTGTAATATAAATATTTGGGTAACTTATATCAGCGTGGGCGCAGTAGCGCAGTGGTTAGTGTGCTCGACTACTGTGCGAGGGATCCCAGGTTCGATCCCCGGAAAAACACAAATTACATCTTAAGGTTTTTTTCTACTGCGCCACCTCTCGCGAACGTCTGACAAACATCCGAGAGTATGACTGTCCTGAAAAAGCTTCTCAATTAAGCCGTTCGGACTCGGCAGAAAATTGTAGGTCCCTTCCATTCGTTCCAAAAATAGAAACTCACACAAAACGAATGGTTGCGAGAAGCTTGGCCTTGGGTGTCTACCGCCTGTTGCGCCGCCTATTTATTTATTTTATATCAGCGGGGATCATGTGTCGTCCTAGAAATCCAACAATGTATCTTTCTATTACCTAAAAAACAAATGACAAAAAAAACGTTAAACCTTGTTAATTACGACCAAATTAGTTACTAAATATATTTTTCATAAAAATACATAATTCATAAATCGTGTACATAGACATTTATACATTTACAAAAAGAAAATTAAGACCGGGCGGGTTCGTCTGTATATTTTTTTAATGTTTGCTTCTATATGCGCCAGCACATAGAGGCTAATGCTGCCCCTGTTTACAACAACAACAACCTGAAAATCTACATCACATTACAAGCAACACATCGAGATCGAACTAGATCATCTGGTAGTCTGCATTATTGTAGAGCTGCCTCCTGTTTCTGATTTTGTTTTCGTTTCGCTACTAAATATTTACAGTGCGTGTGTTACAGCTTGTTCATCAATTCACTGTGAGCACCTCTCAAAATAGAACTCAATTTGTTTTCAAAATAACAAAGGAATAATAGTTTTTACTCTGTCGTAGTCGTAGTATATGCGGATTGTGGATGGTGACTGGTGAGAGTGAGTTTTTGTATTAAGTGCTGTGTGTATGTTTTTCTTCCATCATTATTCGCATCAATTCGCTTTTGTAAGTCATCTATGGCTGCAGATGCTAGTCAAGCTGCAGCATTTTGAATTCCATTCCCCTGTTTTCTGTTCTCTTGTATGCTGGCTTTGTCTTCTCTTACAGTAATCATGGATATTATAGTAAAATTTATCGATAGCAATGTTTTGTAATGAATACTGCCTAACCTTCAGAATTTAGTAGAAAAACAATAGCCGCTCCTGTGCCGATGCGGACAGCAGCCGCCAGGTGCGTTTGATACTGATGTACTGGACGAGTGCACGCACACAGATCAGAAATCCGAATGCCATAATCAGCCACCAGAGCCACGAGTTCTCGTGTGAGGCGAGATCTGTTGAGTGCTTGACAATGAGCGTCCATTTGGCAAGCGACAAGCCAAAGCCCGATAGGGCTCCGTACCGGGCAGCAATTGTGTGACAAAAGCACGTCAGCATCAAGAATCCAATCCAATTGAAGAGGAATGCTACCATGAAAGCCGCTACAAAGATTATGTCTGTGCCCAGCAAACTGTGATCGCTGGTTAGATTCTCAGCATCGGATGTGTCGATTGCTATGAATGTAAGTGCTGGCTGAGTGCCTGTGCTGGTTGTTCGTGTTTGGGTGAGAGGATGATGTGGTGGTGGAGGTGGTGGCGGCGGCATCAATGAGGGTGGAAGTTCGCCATTCATCGATTTCTCCATTTCAACTTCTTCGTATGTGGGGAGTTTACTGTGGGGAATCTCATGCAGATCTGAACTTGAGAGCTCGTACGGTGGCGGCGCACTGAAATCGGCTTTGGGGGGCGGTAATTCGTCCATCGGCGGTTGTCGATTGGCCATCGTGATGATATGTAGCTGATGGATCGTGATTTACTCTAAAATAATAGAAAATACAACAAGAGTAAGTGGTCAGCTTATCATATTTAAGTGGTGAATTTATATAAACGCTCACTTTAGTTTCTGGGTCAACCACTCGGTACTAAATGAAACTTTTGTGATATCCCAAAGTAAATGTACTTCCGTTGCTCTTATCGATAAGTAGAGAAGATAAGGCGAATGGAAATGTGTGACACCAATCGTCAAAAGCTCTGATATGGATGCGATTAGATATGGATAGTAAAAAAAAGATCAACATAGCACACACGAGTAGAGGCGCAAATATTTTGCTGTGGGGTTTATTGCACGCTAATCAGAGTCATGGCTATATGATTGTAAAGGCTGTCATTTAATGAGCTCATTGAATGTTTAAAGGAAACGCCTATTTGGAGAATACAATGGAATTACTTCTGTAATGCAAAGTAACCTGTAAGGCCGGATAAAAAGAGTTAGCTATGGTCTACAGCGGTGAATGCGTCTTTCGTCGCACGACTATTTAGTAAAGCTCACAGCTTTCAAGGAGAACGAGTGCACTTAAGCGTGAGTGCTATTTCATATTGAGAGTTGAAAGTTCTACTAAACTGAAAAGTTATATGCAGGACTGCAGGCTATCCCAATAATTGGATACCGATTAGTCTAGTAGCAATGCATATATGTGTAGTGGATATCTTGCGTTTCGATTGCACTGAACGCAGTCTCTCCGAGCACTTCCTAGAATTAAAAAAACTGAACGCTCCCTTTCAAAACAAGCTTACTGGTGCTGACCTTTCAGTTCTCCCTTTTAAACCCAACAATAGTTCAAAATCAAGATTTTCTTCGGATCCATTTTTCTTGCTCTCCGCCGCTAATGGTACCTCAATTCCTACATTTGGTTCGAAACTACTTAACGTTAATATTGGTCTTAGACGGAATCTCATTCATTCTTTCATTCAAGCTTCGGTTAATCGACCCATTTTGGGAGCCGATTTTTTATCCAAGTTTGGACTGTTAATTGACATGAAAAATAAAAGAATAATAGATCCGTTAACAAAACTACACGCCAACGCTTCGACCATTCGGACAAATGATCCAACACCGATCCAATTTCAGATCAACAACGAATATAATGAGATTTTAAAGAAATTTCCCACTCTCACACGAGAACCAAATTACTTCGCTCCTATAAAACACCCAATAGTTCACCATATAGTGACCAAAGGTCCTCTTCCAGTTTCTCGACCTAGGCGGCTAGACGCTACGCGACATAAAGCAGCCCGAACCGAATTCGAGCACATGAATCAGCTTGGCATCTGTCAGCCATCAGCTTCTCATACCTGCTCACCATTACACATGGTCAAAAAGAAAAACAATCAGGACTGGAGACCTTGCGGTGACTATCGTAGGCTGAACGCCGCCACCGTTCCCGATCGTCACCCAATACGACATATTCACGATTTTTCTATGAACATAGAAGGTTGCACAGTATTTTCCAAGCTTGACATTGTCAGAGCGTACCATCTCATCCCCGTCGCTCCAGAAGACGTTCATAAGACTGCCTTGACCACACCTTTCGGATTATTTGAATGGCTGCGGATGCCCTTTGGTCTCCGCAACGCTGCTCAAACATTCCAACGATTCATAAACACTGTCTGTTTCAATTTAGATTTCGTCTACGCATACATCGACGACTTATTGGTTGCCAGCAAAAGTGTAAAAGAGCATAAAGAGCACTTGGAAACACTCTTTGAAAGACTCGAACAGTACGGGGTGAACATTAACCTCTCCAAATGCACTTTCGGTGTTCCGAGCTTAGACTTTTTGAGTCATACCATCAGTGCGGATGGCATTGCTCCTTCAAAAGATCGAGTCGAAGCAATTCGTAATTTCCCAACTCCAAGCTCAGTCAAACAAACACAAAGATTTATTGGTATGATAAATTACTATCACAGGTTTCTTCCAAATCTCGCACAAATACTGGCTCCACTTCATGAACATTTGTCCGCCTTTACTAAGACCAAAAATACGAAAGATAAATTTACCTGGCCCGACCACCTGACCGAAGCTTTTGAAAATGCCAAAACAGCCTTGTCGCAGGTAACGCTCTTAGCGCACCCCAAATCCAGCGGAGATTTTAGCATCGCCACTGACGCTTCACACACGGCGGTGGGAGCTGTGCTGCAACAGAAGAGTACGCATGCTTGGCAACCATTGGCATTTTTCTCAAAAAAGCTATCAAAGGCTGAAACTAAATATTCAGCTTTCGACCGCGAGCTTTTAGCTATATATTTAGCAATCAAGCACTTTAGATATTTCGTAGAAGGTAGAGATATAGCAATTTTAACCGACCACAAACCACTCACTTATGCACTCACCACAAAAACAGAACGAAGTCCGCGACAAGCGCGCCATTTAGACTTCATTTCACAATTTACTACTAATATCCAACACATCAAAGGCAAGGATAACGTAGTTGCCGATGCACTCTCACGCATCGGAGAAAACGAAGTAACGAGTTCAGAGGTCGATGAGGTCAGCAAAATAGATCTTCAAACAATAGGCAAACAACAGGCGACTGACAGCGAATTAAGAAACTTATTAAAAGCGAGTAGTAGTGAACAATCTACTAAATATCGCTTAAAGGAGTTTGCGTTTCCCAATTTAAAAGTCTACTGTGAAACGTCCACACGTAAAAATAGACCATATATCCCGCAACCGCTTCGCAAAAACATTTTCCACATCCTACACGGACTTTCTCATCCAAGCATTCGCGCAACTCGCAAGCTTATAGCTGATCGCTATTTCTGGCCAAGTATGAACAAAGACGTTAACCATTGGACTAGAACATGTATCTCATGCCAAAGATCCAAAGTAGGCCGACACACAAAGTCACCTCAAGGTAAATTCGAAGTGCCATCCGGACGTTTCGACCACATACACCTCGACTTAGTTGGTCCACTACCTCCATCAGACGGATTCTCATACATTTTGACAGCGATAGATAGGTTTACTCGTTGGCCAGAAGCTTATATGTTGAAAGACATCACCGCGAGATCAGTGGCAAAAGTTTTTGTTCAACATTTCATTTCTCGGTTTGGTATTCCTCTGAGAATCACAACTGACCAAGGCAGCCAGTTCGAATCAAAGCTTTTCAGTGAACTCTCCAACTTGCTTGGAGTGCATAAGATTCATACAACGCCTTACCACCCACAAGCCAATGGCATGGTTGAGCGATTCCACCGCCAACTAAAAGGTTCCTTAAAGGCTCGATGTAACACCACCAATTGGAGTTCGGAACTCCCTATCATACTTCTAGGCATTCGATGTGCAATAAAAGAGGATTTAAAATGCTCCGCGGCAGAAATGGTTTATGGCCAAAATCTAAGACTTCCTGGAGAAGTCTTCGTCAGCGACACAACTCAAAGCGTTTCAACAGAAACACTCATCGAAAAACTACGAAGTGTCATGAGAAATCTTATTCCAAAAGACACACGAGAAAGAAACTCTGATATATTCGTACCCAAACACTTAGACGACTGTGAACATGTTTTTCTCCGAATTGACAAAATAAAGCCAGGTCTAACTCCGCCTTATGAAGGTCCATATAAGGTCATACGTCGTATGAGAAAATATTTCACCATCGAAATAAAAAATAAGCCTGTATCAGTTTCGATCGACAGGCTTAAACCTGCGCACAGTATCTTGTGTTCCAGCGAAAAAGCCAAAAACATAATTTAACAAGTTCAACGGGGGGACTCGATTGGGAGAGGGTGATGTAGTGGATATCTTGCGTTTCGATTGCACTGAACGCAGTCTCTCCGAGCACTTCCTAGAATTAAAAAAACTGAACGCTCCCTTTCAAAACGCGCCCTAAAGTCAATGCAGTTCAGTGTGCCCAACAAGAAAACCGAGTTGACGTGCCGGCAGTAAAAAAAAAGAATTCATTCTATCGTGGCGAGCTAACGTGTTGTGTGCTGGGGTGCGAGCATCCTCCCAACCTAAAAATTATTTGTGAAATTTTAATTTAACTTAGTTTTAATAAAGTTTAATAAAAATTAAAAAGTTGGTCATATTTTTTTGGGATAACCAAGCAGAACACTGCAGGTTATATATGTACTAAGACGTATAGACGTTATGATTTCTAGACTAGATTACCTGTTTTCGGAATATAAAACTACTACTCCCAATCCGCATAAATTCTACATTGACTACTCTTGTATGGTAGATTAATAGGACAGGAACGGGAAGAGAATACTGTCGAAACGAACTAGAAATACTCACAGATGGGTCGAAGGCAAGTGATGGATGTAGTAGCTGAAATCTTTTGTTATCTTGGTTCCATTCTCCTGAAATCTGTCTTTTAAAATCTCAAAATGGTTTTTCAAGCAGCCACTGAACTGCTGATCTTTATCAAAATTATACGTCCGTTATCTACAACGCCAGTCATAAAAGCTCTCGAATAAAATACTGATAAGACCTCAACGAGATATTAAATAAGTGCAATCGCACTCTGGATTATTAGCCATAGACATATATGTAGTTGCTTGCTGAGTAGATAAACAAGATAGAGTATTCAAGGAAGAGGAGCTCTCAACTGTGGAAACGACGCAAAATATCACAGGAGCTACAGACTAACGAAAGATGGTCTAATCGTGATAGTTGAAAGCAGAAATGACCATGGCTAATTAGGCTTGAGGCAAAGAGAATGTTAATTGCCAGTATTGCACATATTGGCCTTCCTGTCTGGGGCACTAACACACGACTGTGTACTTGGAAGATTGCAGTGAGACTGGGAATATGCGCGCAATTATTTTTAGTCCCAGTTAAAAAATAAACTCTCGTTCCTCGATGAACACGTAGATATTTTCGACACGGATATTGGTAACATACCGAGTTTGCTCCTAAATCTGGTGTTCTCGATTGCGATGGGAAAACTGTTCAAAAGTCAGTAGCGCAACAGTCGAGTGAGTGATCAAGTGCCTTCTCATGTTGAACGCCGGGCAACTAAATGTATAAACCTCTATGCATTCAGATTGAAACAAAACGGCTTTTGGCTATGAATCTGTTGAAAATCTCACAGCTTGCGGGAAAAAAAAGAGAGGAAGAGGTGAAGAAAACCGAGAGAACGACAATAAACAAAAACACCTCGTAGCAACAACAACGCACAGAGGTTGGTCTTCTCCTCCGTTCTAATCACCAGTTGGCGGGCTTGTATTCGTCGCTCAATTAGCGCAAGTGGTAGTCTCTTGGTCAATCGAGGTGCAAGTTCATTTTCTGACAGGGGAAAACAGAAATGTCTTCCCAAGTGGATATATACGGAGAATTAACTGTCAGAATTCAAAACTATTCAAACAATCACTTAAAGGAGTCTGATGATGAATTAGTGGTGTAGTTCGAAATAGCTATCATTCCTACCTAAGTGAAGTGACTGTGTAAGTGACTAAGTAATTCTCTCAAAACAATAATTCAGTGGCTATTATATGCAGGCTAAGATTGTATTCTAAAACATGAGGGCCTTTTTCGACTCATGGAGTGAAGGACACATCATAAAGCCAGGGGCCAGATTATGTAAGACGAAAACGATCGAACGCTATCGTTTCGACAATAGCAGTCGCTGTCTACTGCCACAGATATGATAGAGACAGGTTTAGTGAAAACGAAAGCGGTCTTCGTTTCGTTTTTTACAGAATCCCACCCCAGATTCCTTTAACTTGAATTGGCGACCGCATGACAAACTCTCACGGCGATTGAAGTACAGAAAAACAGTTTAATCTTGAACGAGGAGACTAAATGGAGGTGGGTTTCAATTCTAATCAAATTGATGGTTTATCGACCAGTCGATGTTATAGAACATGCGTCCAAGCATTATCTCAACCGAATGCGAAACCAACAAATTTGTAGTCAGCCAAAGGTAAAGAATTGCAATTAGCTTCAACCGCAAGTTTAAAATTCCGTTCCAACATTGAATTTGTGGTGTTATATATGTGCAGCCTTTGGAAATGTGTCACTCACGAGAAAGCTGCAAACGTTTGTTATCTGACGCTTACCCATAGGTCTACGAGTATATTTACCAGAGAACGGGGCAGGAATTGAACCAAGAAATACAGGAAAAGAAAAGTTAAGCCAGTATTAGACGATATGCTGAATCAGCATACGTATGCTGAAAATTGTGTTCCAATCACAACATATCGTGCATACTTGATGACAAAAAATTTTTGTTTACACGATATGTTGTGATTGGAACACAATTTTCAGCATACGTATGCTGATTCAACATATCGTCTAATACTGGCTTTAGATAGACATAATATATTCGACCCTGTCGGGAATGATATTTCCCCCGAAATGTCAAGGAATGACAAGGGAAACATTTCTATCTGAATTTATTAACGATACCCCTGAATATGAACGAGTTGCAACGTTCCAACCCACTATGACATGACGCATAGGAATGATATCTAATATTTAAGCCAATTTGAAATTCGCCAACGAGAAAGTGAAACATATTGTCGACACCTAGGTATATTCGATATCAATCAACTAATAGGGAATGTGTGTAGCTGTGTGGAAGCAACGAAATGATCGTTCATTTTAGTTTGACCTTCGTAATTGTTTACTTTTCACTAGATTTCAGCAGTTTTAAGTGGACAATAATTAAGTGACTTTCAGAGTGATGTGTAATGTTATGTAGAAAAATCTAGCGTGTTACGACAATGACAGAGTTTCGGCACGCTGTACATTTATTTAGTTGGTATCCAAGTTCAATCTATACCCAAAATCCGAGCCTATCGACAACCGACAACTAAAATGCAATTAACTCGACGAGAGTTAAGCAAATTGCCGCACACTATACCTATACGTGTTTGATAATTGCACGATCTTTATATGCATAAGGTAAACTGCTGCTGCTACTAGTAGTTAGCCACGTAGGTCGTCTTGTAAACAATAGAAAACAATACATACACCATACATTCCCCGATCGTAAAAAACAATGCAGCTGATGAAAATTGTGGAAAATGCACGGACTATGAATAACTCGATGTGCGCACAAGTACGTACACTGCAAAGTTAACTTAATTTGTATTTGGATATAGAAAGTCCCGAGGAGTTGTTAGTTAATTTAACCCACGCCCTTCCTCCCACATTAGGGCTAGACGTGTCGCCGACTAGCCGACGACGATGTCATATAAATGTTGAAATATGCCCCGTCTGATGGCAAACGACTTTGAAGCGAACTTGCTTTTTGTTTGCTTAATTTGTACACACAAGTAAAACAAGCAACGTAGGCTCATCTGCATCGCAGTTGTTTATGGTTTGGTTTGGTTTGCATTTGCTCCATCTCCATGTGACTGTTTTATGAGTCGCCAACTAAAACCAATTAATACGAGCAATTGGAGCAGAAACAATGAATATGAGTAACGCAAAGATAAATGCATTTCACCATCACCATTGGATGAATTTTGCTGGTTTGTCGTCATTCTTAAGAAAATGAGAGCCGATAGTTGACTTTTGGTATGGCTCTGGGTGTCTCTGTTGCAGAAAAAAAAAGTTAACAACTTCGTCTCCGTCGTAGTTACTGCAAAACACGTTTCTTCATGCTTCATCCGACTGACGTCAGATGCGTACACACATAAGGCTCAGAGTCTATAAAGGCTTCCATCAATGGCTTTTATCACCGCGCGATTAAGTTTCCTTAATTAGCGGCAGCAGGTGCAAATAAGCAAGCAGTGTTGCTGTCGACAGGGTAAATAATAATATTTTCGCTAGAAACACAAAATTATTATTTCTCTATCCATGCTATCACTGCCTTATCAGGTAAAGAATATAGGTACAGTGAAAAACAAATCAATTTAGGTAGGTAACCTTCGATGAATTTATCTAATTATGGAGAAATACACATTTTGTGAAATGTTTTTTTTTCTATTTTCATGGTCAAAACACGTCTGCTGAAAGTACTGAAAATATATTGGAGAAGGGAGTAATGTAGCGCACCTTTTTGTAAGCCTTTCACTGATGTAACTGGTTCTCCTTGGAACTCCAACTAGGAATCGTTAATGATTTATGCACTGGGATAAATAACAATACCGATTTAAAATGTTTTGTTTGGATTCACCGAAAACTAGCTAATTTTGTGAACAAAATGTTTCCTACTTCGTCACCGTTTATATTTTTCTTTCACTTCGTCTTTTGCTGAGACGATTATTTTTTCTTTCCTCTTGTGGGGTCGCTCAGATTCAGTCTGTTTTTTGTGGCAATCGATATATGAACACAAACACACACACAAGCCACAAAACACAATTGAATACAACTACGTTTTGTTTTTTTTTTTTCTCTTGTGTTTTATGTTTTGGTTCTATTAAATGTCATTGTAGTCTCACTAGTCGCTACAGTGGGAAATTTGGCGCTGCTTAAGAAATAGAGAAATAGAGTGAACGTATTCAGGTGTATTTTATACAATAAATTAATTGATTCTTCTAGGATGGAATCCTGCAGCTAGTAGGTACGATATGATATAAAAACTACTGAGTGGTTGGCGGTGGGTTGGCGCTTGAAAGTCTGACAATGACATCAACCGATAGTATAGGAATATCCAATAAAATAATTCATAGTGCATCCTCGCTATACCTACGTGAGTGGCCGAGAAGCTCCTCACGAAAGACTTGAAACTTCATGCTTACAAAGTTCAATTGACTCAAGAACTGAACTGAAGACTACTGATACTGAGACTGACCATGCATCGCGAAGAAAGTTCGTTGAATGGATTTTGGAACAACTGAATATTTTTCGAACAATATCATCTTCAGTGATGAAGATGATGATGAAGCTCATTTTCATCTTGATGTCTTCGTTAATCGTCAAAATTGTCGCATTTGGGGTTCACAAAACCCACGAGTAATTATTGTTGAGAAATACATGCATCCACAACGCGTGACTGTTTGGTGCGGATTTTGGGCTGGAGGCATTATCGGACCATTCTTCGAAAATGCGGCTGGTCAGGCAGTAACAATTAATCGTGATATAACCCAGTTTTTAGGGTCTAAATTGCAAGATATGGATGTGATCAACATGTGGTTTCAACAAGCCGGTGCCACATGCCATACAGCCAGAGAAACAATTCAATTACTGCATGAGTCATTTCCTAATCGTATAATCGGCCGTTTTTGCGATCAGAATTGGCCATCTGCATACAGGGGGCTTATTCCCAAATGCGCGGCGTATCGCTTTTCATGGCGGATTGGTATTTTTGTATTTCCAACAGCGATTCGATCCATTCGTCACAAGAATTTAGTTTATTTTTTATCCACAATAAATCCGCCAGCAATCCGTCACCTAAATAGCTATTGCTTTTGAATGGATCGAATCGCTTTTTGGAAATGCAAAACTACCAATCAGCCATGAAAAGCGATCCGCCGCGCATTTGGGAATAAGCCACCAGACCTTGTGATTTAACGCCATTGGACTTTTTTTAAGTCAAAGGTCTATGAATACGAACAAGCCCACGACCACCAACGTCGTGAAAGAGGAAATTGGGAGGTATATTAATGAAATTCAGCCACATTTATGCCAGCAAAGCCGTGGCGGCCATTTTTATCCGATGTGCTATTCCATGCATAACCAAAATCTGTATAATCTATGAATCAATAAAAAATTTAAGCTTCCTAATTAAAAACTGTATTTTCTATCAAAATTACAAAATTGTATTTTGAATTATGGGACACCCTTTAGTAGGATGTAGCCGGATATGATGTCGATCGGTATACTTGAGTTCGCTTTCAGGCGAAATCACTTTCGTTGTTTGATTATGTACCCACCAACCTTTTAAATTAACAGACAAAAAATTAATTCAGACATAAAATACCTATAATAGTACATACGAAATCTACACGAATTCAATTCCGGCCGGAATGTTAAGAAGTGATAAACAAATAGCTTTAGCCATTCCAATTACTCTATACAGAAGATGGAACTAGAAGCTACACAGTTCTCATTATCTGGTGTAATATAGGCTAAGAAAATCTAAAAACGAACTGAGGTTAGGTTGCAATTATCCGCCGAGACATTCAGAATAATTCATTTAGAGCATATTAGGTCCTTTGTCCCTACAAGCAGAGTTGGTTGTGTGCTTTTTTTGGTATCATTTTGAGTTTTGGGGGAATCGTTTTTTAGACGTCCCTCGGAAAAATTGGGTCCTCAATCTACAATCTTAAGAACTGCAGGAACAAAATCCATATTGCGTGCAAGAGTTGACATGTTGCAAAATTGGAGTTAAGTCGCATATAATGTTTAAGTGTCCGTTGACATTTTCCTTGAGTACATCCCACCATCAAAAGATAGAACTACAAACTTTTCCAACTACAACCACTGTCTCAGGAAAATCAAAAACACTTGCCATTTAAAAAAGTATTTTTTTCATTTTTATTTATTGCGCACTAATACTTGTCTTATCCAAATAAAAGTACACACATTTAGCGGGAATAAATCTACTTAGCATCCTTCTTGGTGTCAACCTTACCACCACGTATTCTACCGGTACGACGGGCAGCAATAAGACCAACCTTACGACCAGCAGATGTTCCTCGCTTAACGGTGGAAGCCTTACCAATATGTTGATGGTTACCACCTCCGTGGGGATGTTCAACGGGATTCATGGCAACACCACGAACCTTAGGCCAGCTGTTCCTCTTCACCTTGTACTTGTGGTAGGCGCGACCAGCCTTCAAGATAGGCTTGTCAATACGACCGCCACCGGCAACAATACCAACCATAGCACGGTTAGCTGATGGGACAACTTTCTTGGCGCCGGATGGCAGCTTGACACGAGTCTTCTTTGTGTCTGGGTTGTGGGCAATGACTGTGGCATAGTTGCCAGAGGTACGAGCCAAACGGCCACGATCACCAGTCTTCTCTTCCAAGTTGCAGATGATGGTACCTTCAGGCATCTGCGACAATGGCATCACATTGCCAATTTGGAGATTGGCTTTGCGTCCGCAATACACGAACTGACCGGTATGCATACCCTCGGGTGCGATGAACATCTCCTTACGGATCTTGTAGCGGTAGGGGTCACGGAAGTGAACGACTGACAATGGAGCGCCACGACCAGGATCGTGGATGATTTCCTATAAGAAACATACAGATTAGTTGTGAATTCCAATTGCACTTGCTAAAAGAGAACTCACTTTGACTACACCCCTGATGTAGCCATGACGTTCGGCGAAATCTAGCGGCCTGAGCTTGGCGGCTCCCTTACGCCTCTTGACATGGGCCTTGAAAACGGACCCAGCTCCCTTACGTTGTGCACGAATAACACGACCCATTTTTGGCTTAAAAGATCTGCTCAAAGGAATAGAACACAAAACTGAATTAGTTGTCACTCGCAAACACTGTGTATGGTTAGAATTCACTGAACAAAAATAATAATGTTAGTTTTCATGGGGAAATTAGCGAATAATTCAAAAAATATTTATTCCCATCACTAAATAGATTCATTGGCATAGTAAATTTAATTATTTTATGTTTCGATGGTTTGAATTATTGAATATTTTTTGAGATTATTTTTGCAATACAACACGTACCGAAAGCCTTCTGAAAAAGAAAAGAAAGAGAAAAAGGAAAAACAAGAAAATAGGCAAAATGTCAGATTTTAACAAGAAAGCCAACATTGACATAAGAAATTTGTGCGCATGGTTCGTCAACAGGTATGTTTTATTTCCGATTGAGGAACATGCTTTCAAGAATTTTTTTTGTAAAACAAAAATGATGAGCTTAGTTTTTTCGAAATATATGCAAGGAATTATTTAAACGATACGACCCAAAAAAAAAACAACAGCTGTCGTTTAACATAAATAAGAGTATGTAAGAGTAGAATATGTGACAGTTTGAGATTTTTATAGAAGATTTCGGAAACTCTATTCGTTCAGTACATACATACTGTGCCAATCGAATTAGCGTGAAAAGTGAAATTTATGCCCAAAACACACGTGCAGAATTCACTGTGCAGCAAGATTAGAATACATAATGTTCTTATGTAGCGATACATAACGTAAATTATGCACCCACCGCAGTACTGCAACATGTCTCTATTTCTAAATCCACTGCATAGAAAACGCAGCGAATTAAATAAAATAGACTTGGCAGCATCGAATTTTTAAATTCTGCTACTGATGCATACGAGGAAAAGAGAGAACGGAATTATTTGTCGTCTGTGTTTCACTCTCGTATTTTTCCCCGCATTGACAGCAACCGATGCAAATTGATTTCTGCACATCTGTTTCATCAGCTTGCAGTGAAGCATTCAGAATTTCTGCACATGTGTTTTGAGTATTAAAGACTTTGTTTAAAGGCACCAAGTGACAAAGAACAGAAACTGAAACATAACAGAAACCTTTTTCATTCTGTAGTAAATTCTGGTTCTGTTTACGTTGCTCAGCTACACAAAACTGAAACAGATCCAGAAAATCATGGCTGCCGTCCATTCAATGCAAATAAAAAAATTGAAAATCTGTTCTTTGTCACTTGGTGCCTTAACGATCTTTAATCTGCTTTATGTCAGCTTTTACCGAAATTAATGAATATATGCAACAGGCTTTATTTTCTCCAATTGGTATTATCGATTACAACTAGTATTTGTCTAACAAAGGAGAATCATCTGTATATGAGAAGACAACAACAACTAACAAAATGGTTGCCTTTTCAGTTGTGTGTAAGTAGGTATAATAGAAAAAAATTGAGTTGTGAGGGAGGTGTCCTGAAAGTCAAAATCAGACTGTATTGCATTTGTTGAATCAAAAAGATCGCCCTTTTTAATGAAAAATGGACAAACAAATTTTAGTTAAGGAATTAGAATATTAAAAATGGATAAAAGAATATACTTTTCATTCTTATTTTTAATTGGAAATAGTTTGCTTCGTCCAATTTGAATTTCATAAATAATAACTTAACAAAATTGACGCTGATTTCAACTTTAAATATACGCCTTAAGGATGGCAATATATTTTCGAAAGTCAACTGAAAGGATTTGTCTTGTATAATACGAACATTTTTTTTGGTTGTCTCAAAGTTGAGTTGTCATGAAGACAAAACAACGAAATTGAGTTGTTATCCATAATAGGCGCATTAAGTTAGCGTTGACGCTGACGGATAGATTTTGAGAGATTTCATTTCAGATTATTATCTGACAATAACAAATTTCGGTACAGGCGCGATGTTCACTATGACCACTACCAGTATGTTTTGCTAACGATTAGAGAGCGATATTCGTTCACGGATGCGCGGTAAGGTAGATATCACAGAAAATTAACCGAAAATGCACTTTCAGAAATAATTCTCGTTCTTTCACGCACAATTTTGTTAAGAGTGTGAGGACGTAAAAAACGGTAATTTATTATACAAATTGTTTATAATACTCAATTTCTTTATTCCTTTAACTACCAAATTGTATTTCATTGTCCTACCCATGATCGTGTGTCCTGCACTTTACCAACCTTTTGTTAATATCTTTAATAAAATAGGCAAACCATTTTTGGTTTACTATTTCCGGAAGCCATTTTAATTTATAGGAGAACAAAAGCATTGTAATATGAAGTTGTTATTTTTTATTCCTCCTGCAGTAACTATAAATTGCTTGAAAATTCTAAGCAACTGATTACACTTGACAGCTATCTGACATCTTTTGTTTGTATATTTTGTTATCGCGTAGTATTATATGTTTTGAACTGAGTCATTTCCTTTGTTAAGTAAACAACTTCAGTAAATTTAATTAAACAAACATCAAAATGTCTGCCGATCAAGAATGGGAGGAATATAAAGTAAATTGCTGAATATGAAGAAAATATAAGAAATACACATTTATTTGCAGACCAAATTCAACAAGTCCTACAAGAATCAAGATGAGGAACAGTGGCGTCGCAAGTGTTTCTTCGAAAATAAGGCGAGAGTCGAAGCGCACAACAAGCGCTTTGCCGCGAAGGAGGTAACATACTCGATGGAAGTTAACGCCTTTTCCGATATCAGTCGAAAAGAGCATGATATGCTTTCCGGAAGTTGTATGAAAAAATGAAATATAAGTTATATGAAAAAATGAAATATTACTTTGCGAATCTCTTTGACTAAAAAAAAAAACACATATTTTTCCATAGAGTTTAAGTTGTGATCTTGTTTTATGTAATAAACTTCTGTTTTTTATCAAACTGGTCTTAGGATATCATTTTTCTACATAAGGACCTGCTGATATTTTTTGAAGTGGCAAATGCAAATATTAAGATTAGAACCGAAATGGCGAAATGAGCTGTTTTGAGATTGACTGGGGCTGAATAGTAAGTTGATAATTCATATCTTCTCCAACATTCACTTCTAAGTTCACTGTAGGTGTAGGTATGAATTTGTTCTTTGATATGCGTGTGTGATGACATCTACCTGTAACCACATGTAACCTCTTCACTTATGTTCACACACCTTTACAACACTACTGTCATTACACCCTTCCACTGACATCTGCCATCACACATATTTATCTATCCACCACTGACAGCCACCACATCCTTCTGGTATCTAATGTACAATTAATCTATCTTGTGCTCAATAAAGTATATCTATAAATAAAGTGTGTTAAATTCTATTTAATAAATTACATTTTATGCCAATCATAAGATTACATATAAATTACATCTTATGCAATCATAAGATTACAGTGTTTTTTTGAAAATCTTTCAGATTATAAACAACCAGACGCACAAAATAATGAATCATTGATAATTCGAATTGTTAATCTAGATCTTAAGGAATACTAATTTAATATAAAATTTTTGGGTTTGTGTTTAAATTGTATTTACTCAGTTTGACTTCATAACCAATTCTTCCTCAGATATTTCTATTTGTTGAATAAAAAAAAACGCCCTTTTTAATGAAAAATGGACAAAAAAAGTAAGTTAAGGAATTAGAGAATTAAAAATGGATAGTAGAATGTGTGTTTTTAAAGTTTAAGTCGGCTCTCACATTGAGGCAACAATCAATAAGCAACTGGCAATAGGAAATCCGCAATTTATCGCTCACAGTTATTTTACTTTGAATTGAACTAGAGGTTTCACATCATAGGTTGAATAGGTAAAAAAAATTGCGTATTGCTTATTGACAGTTGCTAGTTGCTTAGTTGCTTATTGCTTGTTGCCTCAATCTGAGAGCCGCCTTAGTCTCCAAACCAGCACAATTTGATCGGCTGATTGGAATTCTATATTAACAACCCAAACTGGTCAGGGGTAAATGCAGTTTGGTTTTTCAAAATAAATATTGATGAGGAATGGCAAAATATAGCATTGGAGCTCAATAGCATCGGGCTTTCTTTCTGCTAAATTGCTAAAAAATAAAGAACAGTGGCAAGCTTAACGCGCAAATAATCCTTTATTTTGCCAAAACATAGACGGATGTGTTTACGTACTAAACCTAGAATAATTCAATATATTGTAACCTGAAACCGAATACAATAAATAAATCACAGCAGTGCAGTTTTGCTTTGTATTCTTATTTTGTATTTGGAAGTTCCAATAAATTGAAATGATCGCAAATACGTTTTTTTATTCGTAAAAGATTGACTAAACTGTCATTATTCTCCTCTCCAAACTACAAAAAAAATCAACACTACTTTTCATTGTTATCTATTTTTAATTTGGAAATAGTTTACTTCGTCCAATTTGAATTTCATAAATAATAACTTCACAAAATTGACGTGTAACAGCTGATTTTAACTTTAAATATGCGCCTAAAAGATGGCAATATATTTTCGAAAGTCAACTGAAAGGAGTTGTCTTGTATAATACGAAAAAATTGTTTGGTTATCTCAAAGTTGAGTTGTCATGAAGACAAAGCAACGAAATTGAGTTGTTATCCGTAATAGGCGCATTAATTTAGCATTGACACTGACGGATAGATTTTGAGAGATTTCATTTATATATTATATAATTGACAATAACAAATTTCGGTACAGGTACGGTATGAACACTATCAGTATGTGAGGAGTGAGGACGTAAAAACGGCTGTCTTTCGAATATACTTTATTATACAAATTGTTTATAAATATTCAATTTCTAACTGCCAAATTGTATTTTATTGTCATGTCCTGCACTTCATTTATTACCAACCTTTCGTTAATATGTTTAATAAAATAGGCAAACCATTTTTGGTTTACTAATTCCGGAAGCCATTTTAAATTATAGGAAAGCAAAAGCATTGTATGAAGTTGTTTGGTTTTCTTTATTCCTCCTGCTACATACCTGTACACGTCTGCAGTTATTGCAGTACCTATAAACTGCTTGAAAATTCTAAGCAACTGATTACACTTGACAGCTATCTGACACCTTTTGTTTATATATTTTGTTATCGCGTAGTTCTATATGTTTTGAACTGAGTCATTTTCTTTGTTAATTTTAATTACTAATTCTTAGAACTAGTTACTCTAAATCAGAAGCACAGACACCAGACACATTGTGACCATTCGCTCCGAATAGCTGTGTCACTGTAACAATAAATAAAGTAAATAATTTCAGTAACTTTAATTAAACAAAAATCGAAATGTCTGCCGATCAAGAATGGGAGGAATACAAAGTAAATTGCTGAATAGTACTTTCACTTTCTGAAAATATAAGAAACAAAAATTTATTTGCAGACCAAATTCAACAAGTCATACAAGGATGACCAGGAGGAACAGTTGCGTCGCAAGTTATTCTTCGAATCTAAGGAAAAGGTCGATACGCACAATAAGCGCTTTGCAGCGAAGGAGGTAACATACTCGATGGCAGTTAACGCCTTTTCGGATAACACCCCAGAGGAGCATGCTATGCGTTCCGGAAGGGGTGGTAAACAATGAAGAATAAGTGCATTTACTTTGCGAATCTCTCTACAAACAAAAAAACATATTTTTCCATAGAGTTTAAGTTGTGATTTTGTATAAATGTATTCTTGTTTTATGTAATAAACTTCTGTTTTTTGACAAACTGGTCTTTTAAAGTACATAATATGTGTGTAATCTTGGATATCATTTTTCTACATAAAGGATCTGCTGATATTTTTTTGAAGTGGCCAAATTCTTTAAATTTTAGAAATGACTCATTGGGTAGTATGCAAAAAGATAAGCACGATCTCAAAGTCAATTGTGCAAACCGGAACTCGGACTCAGTTTCAAATGCAAAAAAAAAAATAGATCTTTCTCAGCAGGTTTAGCTCAATGGATTAGAGATCGATCTCAAAGCTCTCTGTCGTATTTAAGTACAATTTTTTTTAATCAGGGTAAATAAAAGAAGTGAGTATGTCTTCTGTGGATGTGTAATGGGAGCATGATTTTGAACAGTATAAATTGAGTTACTTTAATAAATTTGTGGTTATTCATTCATTCATTTTTCATTTATTTTCATTCGTCGTCACCCCTTTTTATTTTACACCTTTTCCACTAAAATTACGAAAATCTTCACTAACTCCTTCTGACTCCTTCTAGTTATATATATTTGATTTGTAACAAAATTTAGCCAAAATTTGGTCATTTTGTCTGTTTTATATGAACTGAGTAAGAGAAATACCATGCTTAACTATTTGTGATATCGAACTCATGCAATCAATCGTTTTGTTATCTTTTTGCATATCAAAACGAGCTCCGTCTCACATCGTGCTTTCAATTTAAGATCGATCTCAGCACTTTGAGATCGAGCTTACAACATGATGGTCGGTGTATTGTTTTTTGCATACCATGCTTAGAAAGATCTCAGAAAAGTGAGTAAACAGCTTGAACTCATCTTTTTGCATACAACCCATTGGGTGGTATGCAAAATGCTTTCGCTCAGACTCAAGTCTCACTTTTCATAGCTTTAGCTCGGGTTCGTAATTCGTATGCAAAAAGAAAATGAGACAGATCTCAGAGAGTGAGCATTTGCTAAACGAATGAGACATTATATTATAACATGGCAGTGTCTCACAACAACGAGGTAAAGCTCAAAAAAGACAAGACTAGAAATTTGTTGTCTCATTAGGTCAAATGGCTGCATATTTGAACGTTATCGATGCCACTGCACAAAATCGGGACGCTAAAAGTCTTGAATTAAATAACAGACCACTATTTCCCAAACAGAGAGGAATTCTGTAGAGAGAAAATAAGTGATCAAGTAGGATGATGGTTTCTTGGTAGCGGGTGTTATTCTGCATTCTATAGTTTTGTATGTACTATTACCAAAATGCTGTAAATCTTTTAAAAAATGCTGCATGATTAGAATTCTGTTTTTTTTTATTCTGGAATGTAAACTTCTGTATTAATTGAAACTTCTGTAATTAGGAAAGTATAAAACAGTTTCCAAAAATAGTGATTTTTATATGTTAACTGAATAAGAAATAGCAGAAATATAATTCCCTTGATTTGTTTGTTTCTGGTGAATGTTTTTCGCTTCTTTCCTAATTTTTCCCATTTCGAACCCTTTCCACTCGTGTTTTCGAAGCTCTTTCTTTCCTTAAATGATCCATCAATTTTATTATAATTTAATTACATAATAGACCGGCATTGCTTCAACCTACCAATATTTTCCAACGACGATGCCAGGCTTCCTTGGGAATACCTCCGTTATTTTATGCGAATTATCGTACACCGACCAAAATTGGAGCGAATATTTTAGCAGCGTTTTCTGACCATGAATATATTTTCAAACCTAGTTCCAATTTGTTTGAATTTATTCATTCTGTAAAATAGAGTAACGGTAAGAATCAGAAGCTTTTTTTCTCAGTCTCAGAATTTTTTATTTATTTCACAAAATTTGTAAATGATGAGCGGTAGGCAGAATGTAAAGCGAAAAAGTATAAAGAAAATAAGACAAAAAAAAAAAAAAAGTGTACTAGGGCGTATACGTACTATTTACATAGGAAGGAAAAAAGTTATTCAAATGAAAATAAAATGGTAGATGGGCGGATGCAGGCGATTCTTCAGTGGGTGAGACGAGAAACACTCTAATCATGCGATAGAAACGTGATCTAGCAAAAAGTCTGTAAGATGTTCTTTGAGTGTAAATATTTCATTTTAGAACTTTGTAAAAATTGAAACTTGGAATATGTTCGAACATTCGAAAACTGTATAAGCCTCCTGCAACATCTCTGCACTTATCTGCAGTTATTGCAGTTGAAACTGTAGCCAAATTTGAGATGCTTGACAGACGCACTTGACAATACACTTGACAACATTGACCTTAAATAGAAATGATTCATTTATTTATTTTTCCGATTCATCTCAAAGTAACCAGAAATCAAAATCATTGACTATATAGCAGAAACATAGCACCATTGCGGCGTCCATAGTATATAACTAATACCTAAAGCTGCATTGCATTCTTAAAAGCATCTTCAAAATGACATCGAATCAAGACTGGGAAGACTACAAAGTAAATTTGTTCACCATTATCACTTTCTTAAAGTAGGTACTTTACTTTCCTTGCAGGCCAAATTCAATAAGAGGTACAAGGACGACCAGGAAGAACAGATGCGTCGTGAGTTGTACTTTAAAGCTAAGCAGAGAGTTGATGAACACAATAAGCTTTATGAGGCTAAAGAGGTTCCATACAGGTGGGATGTTAGCATATATTCAGATTACACCCAAGAAGAATTCTCTAAGGATGATGGGAATGGTAGGTGATATTGTATTTATCTCTGTGATCTCACATCTCACACTGGCTGAAATAATGTCATACTAAAAAAAGATATGTATTTAAGTCTGTTTTCTTAAATAATATATTTTGATCTATTTTCTACTTATTATAGTATGCAAGGGATTCAAAGGGCGACTACACAGGGATGAAAATGAGCCTGAGCTACCAGATATATACTAAATTGTTGCAATATATGAACGCATATTGGAATAGGGAAAGCATGAAAAAATAATTGTTTTTTATTTATTAAAACATTCTAATCTTTTTGGAATATTTCTAAATTCAACACAACGTGATTAAGCAGTGAAATTAGAAAATTTGTAGAAACAAAAAATCTATTTAATCAATTGGGCTATTATGTGTATTTTATTTATCCGTGTATTGTATTTATCCTTGTCCTAATCGTTGCATTAAAACTTCTACGAGCTAAAGCGAAAGTAGTTTTACTTAAATTAATTGTCTGGATAACAAGGAAATATGATGCGTTGTTTCAGAAACAACTTGTTTAGTCCTGTATCTCTAAATAGCTATAATTTCTACCAAAGTTACTGACTCTTTAATAAAAACTAGAGAAAGTGCTGAAAAGATTTTTGTTGAGGACTTCTTCATCTACATGTAAATTGAATCCATTGAATATAGGAACCAAAGAGTCATTCACTTCAGAGCTCTAATTTCGGTGAAATAGAACTAAAAGTACGAAATTTGATTAAACTTTTAAATCCGTTTCCTAACAAATATTCACCTTGGTCAGGCAATATTCACCAAATTACATCAGTGACCAGACAGCAATAACATAATCGAAATAATGCTCAGTATCCAATACTCAAAAAAAAAGTTGAATGAAGTAGGTAAAGTCAAAATAAAAAATGATTTTATGCACCACTTCATAAAGAAGTCAGTTATTTGTATCTTTATTTAATAGAACAGAACTAGGTAGGTAGTTGAATTGATTTATACAATGTTTTAAAAGCATTCTTTTAAATAGTACCGCAAATTCTGCTGCAACATCTCTGTGCAGTTATTGCAGTCTCAATTGCATACGAATTCGAAGCACTTGACATTTACTATTGATTGCACTTGACAACATTGACCTTGTATAATAGAAATGATTCATTATTTATTTTCCTAATTCATACAAGATTAAAAGCTATAAAGAAACAAAACATCATTCTAAAAGCCGTATTAATACCTGACACCAGTTAGTTATCTTCAGCCAAACTCTAATAAAATACACTTGAAAATGACTTCAGATCAAGACTGGGAGGATTATAAAGTATGTAAATCATTCAACATTGTTACTTTTATTAAATTAAATTCATAAACTAATCGTACCTTGCAGGTTAAATTCAATAAGAGCTACTCAAGCGACGAAGAGGAACAGATGCGTCATAAATTATACTCCAAAGTTAAAAAGGAGATCGATGAGCACAACAAACGCTATGAGGCTAAAGAGGTAACATACTCGATGGATGTTAACAAATACTCTGATTATACCCAAAAGGAGCTGTCTAAGGTCGACTGGAATGGTAGGTAGCATCTACACAGACATACTGATAATTCTTATTTTCTCTCAACCTAATTTTGAACAATAACAATGTTACTATTGTTTAAAATTAAATTTAGTCAGTTTGATTTTCTAAAAAAAAAGATAGATTCTTCTTAGTAATTTTTAAGCAAAGACATTATAAGTCATGATTTTTTCATAATCCATATTAATCTATCTATTATAGTATGCAAGGGATTCAAAGGAAGACTACACAGGGATAGGGATGAGCCTGAGCTTCCTGATATATTCTAAATTTATTATATTCACGCGAGGATATAAATGCTACTAAATTGCTACAATGGATGAGTGCATATTTGAATAGAGAAAGCATGGAAAAATTGGCTTGCTAGTTTTTATTAGACCATCTTAAGCTTCCTGGGACATTTCTAAATTACTTTCAAAGTCTGGTATTTGTAAGTTTAATAGTTATTCTCCGTGCATAGGAACAAGGCACGTCGAAAGCACAATGTAACGTTATTAATAAATTGTTATGAAATAAAAATAAAAAAATCAAGTTAATCAATTGTGTAATATTTTATTATAATAATTTTATTTTATCACCTAAAATAAAAGTAGTTTTACGTATGTGGTTTTCCACTGGGCACATCCCGATTTTTATTCAGGGGCCAAATTACCACATCCGTGGTCGGGTAATAAGATGGCTTTCTGTTAATGCCTCAAAGTGTGTTGTAGTTTGTAACAATGAGTGAGTGAATATTTTACACGCATCGAAATTCATACGGTGCTATTTTATATGGTTATGAAAAAAGTCGAATAGGGTTTATTTGATGATAACGCTGTGTTAGAAGAAAGTCTGTAAAAAATATTGAAAAGAAACCAAAAGATGGCGCACCCTATACTTTAAGTTCTCGTTACTATCCACAAACATCGTCGAACGAATCTTAAGGTCTCTTAAATCAATGCAAGAACACAGCTTCTTATTTAGTTCTAATTTACAAGGCTTTCAGTCGTCCTTCGATAGAGTACAAAGCTCATATATCTGCTCAGGTGCATCAAACACCAGATTAAACCAACTGCATGTAAAAAACGTGAATAAATTGTAGAAAATAGAAATACAGCGGAGTCAATTGACTCCCTCGAATACAGAAATGTTTCCCGCCCTCTCTATTTTTCACAGCTATTTTCATGTTAACACTGCCCCTCATCGAATGCGCATCAGTCTAGCATTAAGTATACCACCAGGTGTACTGCAAAATATAGAATCTTTATTGTGGAATGTATTGTTCCAGGACTCCAGGCTATAGTAATGAACCCATATTTGTTTGAAATCAACTCTATCCTTCTTATCAATTCTTCCACTCGTTCTGTTTTTTACGGTACAAAAAGTGTACATGTAAACAAAAGTTACAATTTAAAAATGAAATTAATTGGATTGCGTAAAATTGCACCTCATGGGACATATCTGCACATAACTGCAGTTATTGCAGTTAAAATTGTAAACAATTTCGAGACGTTTGGCAATTACACTTGGCAATAATTGCACTTGACACCAATGACCTTTTAAATAGAAATGATTCATTTATCATTTATTTTTCAATTGAAATCTGCCACACACGGCATCATTCGCAGTAACAAATACCGAACGCCAAGCTTTATGCATTCGCGAAACTCTTAAAAAACATTTTTAAAATGACATCGGATAAAGGCTGGCAAAAATACAAAGTTAATTATTTACCAATTTTACTTTTTTCGACCACATAAATAAATTGCAAAACAATTGCTTTCCTTGCACAGGCCAAATTCAATAAGAGCTACAAGGACGAAAAAGAGGAACAGATGCGTTATGAGTTGTACTCCAAAGCTAAGCAGAGGGTTACTGAACACAATCAGCTTTATGGGGATAAAGAAGGGTGGAGGTATCTTTGCAAATATTCAGATTACACCCCAGAAGAGTTCTCAAAGGTTCGATATAAACGGAATGAGAATGGTACGTGAATACCTATAGATGTACCAAAAAGTTGGTCTTGATTCCTCTATTATACAAAAATTTGACTTACATCTTTCAGGCTGTCCTGGATACTACAGTACTAGGGTATATAGGGATCCTGAGCTACCTGATTTATACTAAATTTATTAAATTCAAGTGAGAATATGAATGCTAAATGTCTGCAATGGATGAGGGTATAAAGAAAGCATGGAACAACTGTTTTTTAACGTTCTAAGCTTTTTTGGGTGCATATGTACAAAACACATACCCATGCATGTATAACGTAACATGTGAAGTAAAATTAAAATAAAAAAAAAAAAAAAAAACAAGTTAATTAATAATTATAATAATATATAATATTTATATATATAAACTGTATTACATTATATTAATAAAACTTTTATGAACTTAAACGAAATTTGTTTTACTTAAATTATTTGTCTAAATAACAAGCAGATGGTCGTTTTGAACGCAAATTTCTTAGAGTGATTTTAGATCTCGTTTGCGTTGACGGGCTTTGGAGGAGGAGATTTAACAGCGAACTCTGCGAGCTGTACAGCGACATCGACTTGGTCAGAAAAATACGTATCACTTCGAATCCACACCCGAGGGACGGCGCAGTATAGGAAGAAGTGGAAGGGAACCTTAATTAACTTAGCGTGCGAAACTGGAGTCAACTTGCGAACGATCGTGCTGGCTGGGAACACTTGTTGGTTGAGGCGCAGGTCCAGCTCGGACTTTAGCACCACCTTAAGTAAGTAAGTTATTAAATAGATACGAAAGGGCTGAATACGACAAATAATACCCATTGACATTATGAGCATGTCCGGATTTCAGATAATACGAATGCAATACGAAATGCATTCCAAAATGTAATCCAATTCGGAAAAAGGGGCAAATGCTGTCAGACTTAGTAAACTATAAGTCCGAGGGTTCAGAATGAATCCCCTAGGATCGAAACATTTTTCCCCTAAGGTTTTATATATACACAAATTATTATTTATTATTATTATTTTTTTTTAACAATGTATATAAAAAATGCACTGCTAAAAACTTAAATTTAACGAGCGCTAGCTGCAGAGGCTTTCGGCTCAATATTAAGAAAGAATAAAAGTTATATACATGGATTACAAAGTGATATTGTACATTGTTGACTATATTCAGATTTTACAATAGATGGGTTGCTTAGTGTGTTGACGATGTTAGTTTTTAGATGGCGTTTTGCTTGATCTGATGATAGGTAACATTCTCCTTTAGACGGTTGCTACATTTGCCGCAGATTGGTGGTGGTTCTTTTTTTAGTAGATATTGGTGAGTAATAGCGCCGTGTCCCATACGTAATCGGACAAAGTTTTTGATCAATACTTTAATGGCGGAATACACAAATTATTTTCTTCCGTGCATTGTGCATACTATTGCTCTCAAACTTGAATTCGATCCTCTTAATTGATTATTTGTTGGAGTATATTGAGTTTTTTTTATAGATATATCTTGTGCTGTGCAGTACAAATAAATCCTGATACAAAAATCCTTTGTAGGTTGCTTTTAGTGCAAATATCCATGTGTTAAAAAATAATCAGCTAGGTTCCAGAAATCGAGTGAAATCGAAATTGCAAATCGAGTGAATTCGTTTTCAGTGTTCTGCATTTCGAGCGATTCGGAAACTCCGACATTTTTTCGAAATCATAATTTAACTTTGTCTCAAAATTTTCAGAATTAAGACAATTCCGAATTCACTCGATTTGGAATTTCGATTTCACTCGATTTCTGGAACCTAGCTGTATATTGTTTAATCTCTGTATATATAAAACAAAGTGGAAAAAACTGTATGTTTCCCTCTGTAGCCCGTAAATTTCAACTAATTTAGTTGAATTTTTTTTATAATGTCGGTAATTACGGTGGTCGGGCAATAGGCTAAACAAATTCAAAATCGGACAAAGGGACGTGGCACCGCCCATACAAAAAAAACATTCAAAATCATATATCTCGAAAACCACCAAATGGATTGAGCTCAAACTTACAGGCAATCTTAGGTATTGGCAGTTAAGTGCTCCTGTGAAGATTGGTCAAAATTGGACAAAGAGGCGTGGCATCTCCCATACAAAAAAAAAAAACATTCAAAATCGTATATCTCGAAAACCACCGAATCGATTGAGCTCAAACTTACAGATAATCTTAGGTATTGGCCATGAAGTGCTCCTGTGAAGATTGGTCAAAATTGGACAAAGGGGCGTGGCACCTAAAAAAGGGGCGTGGCACATCCCATACAAAAAAACATTCAAAATCGTATACCTCCTTTTTTATATTTTTATATTTTTTTTTAAATGTCGGTAATTACGGTGATCAAGCGGTAGGCCAAAAAAATTAAAAAATAAAAATTGTAAAAGGCAATAAAAGGCCTGGCGAAGCCGGCGGGGGTTCAGCTAGTATATATATATATTATATTAGGTATTTGTTTTATGTATATTATCAAATTTTCAGGCGTGTAGCCAGCTAATAAAAGAAAGTTGCGAAAGATACGTGTAACTAGACGCGTTTAAACACTTCGTCAGTTTTTTAAAGACCCCTCTTATAGCAAGATGGGTTAATTTTTGTTATGTTTTCAATCAGCTAGGTAAGCTTCTATTCTTTCTATTTATTAGTAATTTATAGTATTTAAAACTTGTTCAAACTGACTCAGAGAAAATTGCAATCGAAAACTGCACCTATTCATGTAACATATCTGCTTATTATTGCAGTCTGAAATATTGCCGAACTAGATAGAAACAGTTGAAAATTACTATTGGCACTATTGTAAATGACAACATTGAATGAGTCATTTATTTTTCTATTCCCCTAATCCCCAATATAGATAGCAACGCAGATACGAAGCAATGAGATGAGCATCATTCGCTTCTAATAGCCAAAGGTACCAATATCTCGCTTTAGATAATAAAACTCAACAAATCCAAAATGATTTCGGATCAAGACTGGGAAGATTTCAAAGTAAATTACTTAACATTGGAACTTTGTAAAGGTAAACTAAAAAAACTATACTTTTCCTGCAGGCCAAATTCAATAAAAGATACACGGATGACAGCGAGGAACAGATGCGTCGTGAACTGTACTCCAAAGCTAAGCAGAGAATTGATGAACACAATAAGCTTTATGAGGCTAAAGAGATTACATACAGGACGGAGGTTTGTAAATATTCCGATTACACCCCAGAAGAGCTCTCCAAGGTTGATGGAAATGGTAATTAATACTTTTACATTAAAAATCTTTGCATGAAATCCATACATATGTTTTTTTTTAATTCATATCAAGTACATATGAGTGTTTTACTGAAAAATTTATCATCCATGGGTAGGTGTAGGTATAAATAACACAGATACATTAGACCTACTTGATTTCGCTTTCCGTGCGGATCACGTGTCATTTTCCAAATTTTACAGCCCTAAAGGTTTCGCAATAATATCAGTACCTTTTGATCTTTTTCTAATTTGAATTTAATTCAATTGGCATTTTTATTTCTTAGTGATATCGTCAGTGCATAAGGTATTAGACAGAGAATTCCTTGTATACCTACATTAATTTTGATGTTCTCTATTTTATCTGCTTACAGTTTGCAGCGCATTTAAAAGAACACGAAATGATAGGATGCCTGAGTTACCTCAATTTGAATATTAATATGGTACCTACTAAGTAATTATAATTAACCAAATATGTAAATGCTGTCACATTTCGTCATAATAAATGCATATATATACAATACACAGCTTCCTTGATGTTCTTATTTATTGGCAATTTGACTATTTAACTACTTGTATCTATAGAAATTGTTATGTATATGAAGTTTCTATTTACCTACCATTGTTTCTACATTAAATTTATTGTAAGCATAAGTGAGTATTTTATTATTATTATTATTATTACAAGTTTATTGGTATGTAAATAAATTACATATTAATAATAAAAGGAGATAAGCACTAGCTACCAGGGCCTTCGGCTAAGTGAGTATTTTATTTTAATAAGCTGCTTGAAAATAACCAAGGGCCACGATTAAGATGAAAAAAATGTCAATTGTCTGAAATAATATTTTGAGCTAGGAAAATCCAAATGCACTGTTTATTGCGGTTCATGCGCTGGCGGCACCATCGTGCTGTATACTTTTATAATAATGACGAAAATCAATCAAAATATTAAGGGTATTCACTTACTTACTTACTTAAGGTTGCGCTACAGTCCGGGGTGGACCTGGGCCTCAACCAATAAGCGTCTCCAGCCAGCACGATCTTTGGCCAGCTGTCTCCAGTTTCGCACGCTAAGTTGGTTGAGGTCCCCTTCCACTTGCGTGCGCCACCTGAGTCGCGGTCTTCCTCTACTGCCCCGTCCCTCGGGTGTGGATTCGAAGATCTTCCGGGCCGGAGCATTCACGTCCATTCGCTCTACATGACCCAGCCACCGCAGTCGTTGGACCTTCACTCTTCTGGCTAGGTCGATGTCGCTGAACAGCCCGTACAGTTCGTCGTTGTATCTCCTCCTCCATTCACCGTCTATGCAGACGGGACCGAAAATTACTCGAAGAACTTTCCTCTCAAAGCAACCAAGAGTAAGCTCATCCGCTTTTGATAGAGTCCATGCCTCTGCACCATAAAGTAGGACTGGGATGATTAAGGTCTTATAAAGGGTCACTTTAGTTGTTCGAGAGAGGGCTATTCACTTAATGTGATAAATTTATGCAGCTCGTAAATGCATAAATTTCTGCGGTGCTTTAAGTAAACACCCCTCGGAAATGTCACCGCGTAAATCGACTGTAAAATCTGGAATCAAACAAATAATTCATACGACTGTCTGTCAAAGTTTGACATTTGTGATTTGCGTAACTTTTCTAAATCGTTGCGGAAAATTATTAGGTCTTCGTTAACTATTCTTCATACAAAATCTGACAGTTTATTTACAAGGTGGTTATTTTCTGCATTTTACGCCGTTTATGAGGCTTTTACGCGTTTAAGTGAATACCCTTATTAACGATCAAATGCGTAAACATGGTCTGCAAGATTGGGCAACAACAACATCCCTCCGTTTGATGTATAGAAATATAATAGTATATCTGTCTAGATACTACTTGAGATACAGCCGACAGTGAGATACTCATTGCTTTCTTTGTAATCTACGAGTATGTCAGAATAGCAATATTTATCCAAGGTAGATAGTAGTACATAAATGTAAAGAGGGGTTTAGCCAAGAAGCAATGAGAGGCTTATTTTCTGTAACCCGCTTATTTTTGAGTTTTTATAAACAACTTATTTCCAATAAGTCGCTTACAAAATAAATGAAACTGATCTTAAGCTCCTTATTTTTGGGATTAGAGCTTATTTTGCGTCATTCGCTATTTGTTTTCATAATTTTTTGTGGAATTTGTCAGTTATGTTTTTGTTTTGATTCATTTTTCGATAGAGTCAATAATAATGAAGTGTTGGGCTTAAAACATACACAAGCGCATCGTTATGATTTGAAAATTAGAGGCATTAATGCTAAACAATTATTTTCGCTTTATTAAAGCATTTTTAAGCAAATATTAATTTTTATTCAAAATAACTGGTGGATAAATAAAGGAAACCGTTTACTTTACTTACACCATCACTCAGTAGTGTTGACTGAACTACCACCTACTACTTACTTATTGGAGTCTTAACAAAGTTTGTTACTTTGTTGATTTTTTCACCGACAAATAGCTGACATGTGTCGATGAGTACCTAACCTACTCAATATTCATATAGATTCGGGACAACTCCGAACCATTATAATCTATATCTATACATATAATAAAACTGTAGGCATTTTCTTTGTCAGCTAAAAATTCGAAAACTACTGGAAAGATTTCGATGAAACTTTTTTAAAATGTTCCTTAAGACTGTGAGACTGCTATAGGCTGTGTCGTTTATAGCCATGTCCTCAGGAACAGTTTTTAGCCAAAATGTATTTTCTGAAGTGAAAATATATACATACCTACACATATACCTTGCTACAAATGGATGTTTATACTTTTGCGATCGTGCGACACGGCAAACAAAAACAAAACCACACTAGCATACGTATTCCTCGCATTCGAAAAGGCTTGATTTGTTTTCTTAGTGAGTGCTATGGTCAGTTGTATAAGTCTATGTATGTTATGATCGTATGCCCTGCCTGATGCCGGATGGGGATGGGGTGCGTGCTGCAGTATGGGATTGGGTATATTAATAATCTTCATAAGAGAAGAGACGTATAATACAAAACAGGTTTCATTTCATAATTTCATTCTCATAAGTGGTATGGTAACAGTGTGGGGTTGGGGTAGGAAGTTGTTTGGATTCCATAGGAAGAGGTAAACAATGGAAATAAAATGCAGTATTATAAACCAGAGTAGCAAGATCATGGAGAGGGAGGGCGATGCAGAGGGTGCACATTAAATCGATATCTATATCTATATCTATGTCTCCTAAAAGCGCGAAACATACTAGACAGATATCAATGAAACAGTCAAAGTGTAATCTTAAATGGACCAAATATAAGTTTGTTTGTTTGCTAAAGGCGAACGGCGCAAGGCGAGCACGGGTCAGCTAGTTATATATAAGTATGGAACGCATTTCGAACGACATCGTTTAAACCTCAATGTCATAGGTAGTCGATAGCGATTATCGTCTTTATGGTTTATTATTATATTTTGGTCTTATCCCATGAATTACAAAATCGAACTAGCCGAAATCACCGAGCAAAGTTTCTCTCTCATAAGCACTAGCATCGCTGAATGTTTTTTTTTAACAGCCTTTTTTAAGTGTATCTATGTATCTGAATCCGAAAATGCATGCTAGATATACCTCCGGTAACATCTCTGCACAAAACTGCAGTTATTGCAGTTAAAATTGAAACTTGGCAATTACTATTAGTGCATTTGACAATTTGTTTCCTTTATATACCAGAAATGAATCATTTATCTCCCTTAAGTAGGAAGACGATACAAGAAAATTGAAACATTCGCTGTTCATAGCTGTAGCAATAACAAATCAATTTAATTCATTATAATCTTGACAAAAAAAACAAATTTAAAATGACTGACGATCAAGGGTGGGAAGAGTACAAGGTATGTTATTTATCATTCTCAATTTATGGGAGTAAAAAAAACAGTTCACTGCAGGCAAAATTCAAAAAAATCTATAAGGACCCCGAAGAGGATGAAATGCGTCGCAATTTATACTTAAAACGTAAAAGGAGCATTGATAAGGAAAATAAGAATTATATGGCTCAAAACGATTGCACCAGGGTAAGGTTAAACGAATATGCTGACTACACGCCAAAAGAACTCTCTAAGGTTAATATTGTTAGTGGTAAGTAATGCCAATTTTTAAATCCATAAGTGAAGAAACTATTGTTATCAAATTTATTATTGGGATTTAATTTGTGTTTTTTTTTTTATTAACGCAAACATTATTTAATATTTGTTTTCAACTGCCGACCTTTAAATTTATTTTATAAATAACTAGTGTACCTACTCAATGTCGTATTCCTCTCTAACTTATGTAGGGTGAAAGAGAGACGCACTGAACGACCACAGCACAGATCCCATTTAGTCTAGTTTAAAAAGCCGTTTATATTTTGTGATCAGAGAAGTCCCTGTAGAGTGAATGAGCTTAGAATAACAGGCAACACTTCCGGAGCGCCTGAAATGTTTTATTTCAATAGATGCAAGATTTTTCTGACACGTGGACTTTCTTCTTTAACAAAAAAAAAAAAAAAATCAAAATAAAGAAGAACTCATGTGACATTTTTCAGCACTGCAAGAAAAGTTGACGATCATATAGATGGAGATTTGTTGTGCGATGAAATTTCTGCAACATTATCTCGAAGACAATCAGGCAAAACCTATCGAAACATTAAATTTTATCAAAAAGCACAATCTCAACACCTAGATGTGGATATCGCTCCGTATTCTATTAACAGTACCAGTGACCGTTGCAAGTGCGAACGCAGTTTTTCTAAACTAAAAGTTGTGGGAAGCTAGGCCCTGTTGAACCAACTTACTTAGGCCGTGTGCCATTTGGGCTAAATAATTGTCCTCGGATAATTTTCTGACGACGATAGTCGCGGTGGAAAACGAATTTTCAGCTGTCAAAAAATTATCGTGCTCCGGGAGCATAAATTATCCTACAGGGTAATTTTTTGACGTTTTTTTTTGCTTGAGTTTTCCTGGATTGTTAAAGAGGAAATAAAACACTGAATTTCAATTGATTAAAAGCGTAAAATTCGATATACATATATGTATATCTGTGTTTTAAGATTGGAGTTTGGTGAACTTCTCTTTCAACACTTTCATAAGTGTCAGTTTGTTGGCTTGTATACTCACCGCACATGGTATGGCTATGGGTAATTGAGGATCCTTCAGATCTAATACCCTTACACCCCATCGTGCCGCAGCTCTCTCATCAGAGCGTTTGAGGCTTTTCTCTCTCTTGCCCCTTTTTAACCCAGCTTAACCAAATCCGTTACTGTGGCATGTAGCTATTGCCCTTTTTACATCTTCTATTAACAACCGTTTGCACCTTCCAATTGCGCGCCCGTAAAAAATGGCTTATGGTCAAGCATTACATTATCATCCAACTCATTGGACTGTATGACAGTCAAGTGCTGTTACGATGCGTTGCAATCTCTAACAATCCATAATAATATATTATACTAGCTTTTGCCCGCGGCTTTGATCGCGTAGCCCTCAGGATTTGGTACACAGAGATTCCTTAGGAGTTGTATTGATTAAATAAGTTTTAACTCCAATTAGCCATTGTGGAAGTCGAGTTAGAGCTGTGTAATTAACTTAAAATGAGGAAACAGGTGCAGTAAGACGCATTTTGGGGACTTCCTTTTGCAATATTTAGTGACGATATATATATCGACATAGATAGCAGTTACAATTTAATTTAGAAAATGGATATTTGGTCGTGGGTTATGTCTTTAACTGATGGACGCAATCTACAAAACGAAATGGTATTTTTGCTTGCAGGTTACCAGGAATTTAATTTTTATTTTTTGAGAAATAGGTCGGGCCGCGGGCAAAGCGTGACACCCACACACCAACTTGTCGTACATAATTTTGACATTTTTTTGTTATTTTCAACGATCGGCAAAAAAAAAAAATGTGGTTTCTTGTTTTCGATTATACATTTGATTTATATCTTTCAGGTTGTGCTGGATACTTTAGTCCTAGGCTACGCGATGGAAGAGAGAGCCCTGAGCTACCGGATATATACTAAATTTGTTATGTAAACATACATTTATTATATGCTACTAAATTGCTACAATGGATGAACGCATGTCGGAATAGAGCAAAAATGGAATAATAATAATAGTTTTGTTTTTTATTAGACACTCCTAAGCTTTTTTGTACATTTCAAAAATCCTTTTAAATCTGGTATTTATCAATATCAACAGTTACTATTCGAGCATATGCACAAAACACAATGCCAAGCGCGTTTAACGTTACGTAGTGAGTAAAATAAAAAAAAATATGTATGTATATAAAAAAAAAACAATTATTGTTTAAAGGTATTATTAAATATTGTACTTTTATTGATGCATTAAAACTTTTATGAGCTAAAACAAAGGTAATTTTATTTAAATTAGTTTTATGAATAGCAAGGAAGTCTGATGTTTTATTTGAGATATCAACAGCATGTCTGCAAACACTTCGGTTGGAATTACAATTTACAACCATATTATTTACCTAAGTGAATGTGTGAAGAGTTGAATTTGAATTCTGATGGTCAATTATGCTCCCCTTGGGAAGACATTAAGTATTGTTTTTTTCTTCGATTCGTAGTCCATTTCTTAATTTTCAAATAAGAAAAATATTTATCTATGTATATTAACCGCCGACACAATTTCTCGTGGTACATATTAAACCTACAATGTAAACGAATTTTAGTTTTCTTTCACCAAATTGAAGCTTACCACTCATAGATGTGTCGAAAAGAATGATAACTTCAAAAAAAAAATTTTTAAATTACCATTGTTATAACAACAACTTTCTGCGCATACAAAGAAAAATTATATTTCGCCTACGCTGATTCGAAGTTCTGTGGCTGTGTGAATCAGAAATTAAACAAGTAAAAGTCGGCTTGACCGATGCCACTGCACAGCATACAAGTCATACAAAATGTTTGCCATGCGAGGTAGTATGTACTGCACCCGCATGGGTCTAATATTGGTTTTGAATAGGAGGTACCAGAACTACTTGACCAACATAGCCTATTTTCAATACCAACTTGACGACAGTAGAAATAAATCCTCTCACAAAATTTAATTTGCCTACGTCGATTCGTTTGGACGCTATCGTCTTTTCAACAGACAGACAGACAGACCACGGCTAAATCGATTCAGAATTTGATTACTTCTTGGCGTTACAAACGCAATGGCAAAGTGAATATACCTTCTTGTGGAGGTTGAAATGGGCAAGTTATTTAAGAAAAACAAACTTCCCCCTTTCAAACGCTCCGGCAAAATGTGGGCCAAAATCTGGGGTTAAACAATCAATCACCCACAAATAAAAAAAAGTTTAAAGGTATGAGGAAAATTTTCATTGATTTCGGTGCTACAACCTCAAACTATGCATCAAATTTCGAGACCATAGACATACTGTCGAGACATACACCTACTTGTTTAGGTGGCGCTACAGTCCGGGATGGATCTGGGCCTCAACCAACACGCCTCTCCAGTTAGCACGATCTTTAGCTAACCGCCTCCATTTGCGCACTCCAAGTTGGTTGAGGTCCCCTTCCAGTTGTGCGCGCCACCTAAGGCTAGGTCTTCCTCTACTGCGTTTTCCCTATACGGGTTGGAATCGAATACTCTTCGGGCCGGAGCGTTGGTGTTCATTCGCTCTACATGTCCTAGCCATCTTGGTCGATTGATACGTTTTTTCTGTCAAGGTCGATGTCGCTATACAGCTCGTAGAGTTCGCTGTTAAATCTCCACCTCCAAAGCCCGTCAAGGCAAACGGGACTGAAAATCACTGGAAGAATTTTGCGTTCGAAGAGACATACTCCTAATGTAACAAATTATACCACTTGGTGTGTGAAAAAAATATGAAGCCGATTTGAAATTTGAATGACTCTATTGATATTTAGGAAATCCATACCATTATTTATGATTGCAGAGTAGAGAATAATGTCCTTAGAGATGATAGCCGGCAGGCCTTTACGATTTTCACGGCTACGATTTCACTCAATTTTATAAAATAAAGTTATGGGCCTGTTTTATTGCCCATCTATCTCAGTGAAGTAAAGTAAAGTAGAATTTTTACACGCAGTTACAACGACTGCTGCTTGACACTTTCGCGACTCTATATAGATGTTTTAATTGTGTGTTGAAGATTCTACTTTACTTTACTTCACTGAGATAGATGTGCAATAAAACTGGCCTTACATCAAGCAATCATTTTAGTTCAAAAATAAAACTCAATTTACTGCGAAAAAAATCCATTCGAAAACTGCATGCTTACTCCTCGTACGACATCTCTGCACTTAACTGTAATTATTGCAGTTGAAACTGTTGCCAAATTCGAGACAATCTTGACAATTGCACTTGACAATACCTACACTTGACAACATTGACCTTAAATAGAAATGATTCATTTGTTTGTTTATTTTTTCCCATTCATCTTAAAGAAACCAGAAATTAGCATCGTTGGTTCTATAGTACCTAATACCTAAAGCTAGGCAGATTGTATTATTAAAAGCATCTTCAAAATGACGTCAGATAAAGACTGGGAAGAATACAAAGTAAATTTATTTACCACTTTCACTTTACATAGCAACAGAATATTACTTTCCCTGCAGGCCAAATTCAATAAGAGCTACAAGGACGACGAAGAGGAAGAGATGCGTCGTGCGTTGTATTCCAAAGTTAAGCAAAGGGTTGATGAACACAATAAGCTTTATGAGGCTAAAGAGTTTACGTACTCGAAGGATGTTAGCAAATATTCAGATTATACCCCAGAAGAGCTTTCAAAGGTTGACTGGAATGGTGAGTGATTATAATATAATGCATTTATTTTGGTGCGTATGATAACAGATATTTTTGAATATAAATATATGTACATTATATCTATCTACATATACATATTATATACCCATATATGTATATAATATTCGGTGGCTGTGTTAGCCCATATACCGTTAATCCGTTCGTATGGGACAAGTTCAAGGCACACCAAAGTCCAAATTGGAGATAGGCCCCTGTATAATCATTTTTTTGTAGATCTTCTTAGATTTGACATTAAACTTGGAAGCACCCTGTATATAAGAGACTTGTAAATTAATTTTGATTTATCTCTTTTCAGTTTGCAAAGCATTCAAAAGAACACGAATTGATAGGATGCCTGAGTTACCGCAATTTCAATATCCATATGGTACTAAATATTAATATTCAACCGAAGATGTAAATGCTGTCGAATTATTTTATTTAATACCTCTGCGATTACCAGCTTCCTTCCAATGTTTTTATTTCTTGGCAAATCATATAATTAACTACGCGTGTCTATTAAAAACTTTTCCATGAAATGTCTGTAGGTATGTGTTACTATTGTCGGTACATTAAAATATGAGTAAGAATGAATGTTTTCTTTTAATACTGTAAGCTGCTTAATATTATAATTAAAGCCACAATAAAAATGAAAAAAAAAAACTTTTCGTGTGAAAAAAGATTTTGAGTTAGAAAAAACTAAGTGATCCATTAGCTACCGATGCACTTCAAGTATGACGAACAAATTGGCGCCCTGTATAGAGCCATCATACGTGAACGCGGTCGCTGGATAATTTTTGATGTCGCTGGATAATTTTTGTTTACTAAGATTCGTGATATACGCAAACTTAAACGCAAAGACATAATTATGTACATAATTCTCCATATTGACATGTACAAAAGGTGGAGTACCGCTAGGTAGTGTTTTCGGACCTGTGTTGTTTCTTTCTGTTGGAACTGCAACGGAAAATTAATCAGCCAACTAATCTCTATCTCTAAATTTTGGGTTTGATTTATTATTCGCCTCGGTGAGTAACATTACTCGAAGAATATCTCTGACATCTGACTTCCCATAAGAAGTTGCGCTGTTTGGTTGAACCCATATGAAGTGTGTGCTGGACTACTGTGCGAAGGGGGATCATGACGTTAACTAGAACGACTAAAATCTAGAATGGTCAAAATCTCGAAAATGAATTTGATAAATCTCGAATGGGCCAAAATCTAGAAAGTACAAAAATTTCGAAAGACCCTATTTCGAAAAAAATTTCGGAAATAAAAAGTAAATTCGAGATTTTTTTTTTGCATCCACCCCCCAACAGTAAACCGTATCGAGATTTTTTTTTTTTAGATTTTTGTTATTCGAGATTTTTTTTTTCGAGATATTGGGGTAGACCCGTGCGAAGGGTCCCACGTTCGATCCCCTGAAAAACACAAATAACATTTTATGGTTGTTTCCACTGCGCCACCTTTCGCGAACGTCTGACAAACATCCGAGAGTATAACTGTCCTGAAAAAGCTTCTCAATTCAGCCGTTCGGACTCGGGGTAAAATTATAGGTCCCATCCATTCGTCCCAAAAATACTCAAATGAATGGTTGTGAGAAGCTAGGCCTAGGGTGCCTACACGCCTGTTGCGCCAACTTTTTATTTATTTAGTCAACAATTTGACACGAAGTATCGCCGGAAATCAACGGTTATACGAATTGTATATTTTTTTAGTTACAATCAATCTAATTTCGAAAAAATTGCACATCTCTGCATAACTGCAGAGTTATTGCACTTGAAAGTGTAGCCAAATTCCAGTCGTTTGACAATAACACTTGACAACATTGACCTTTTAAATAGAAATGAATGATTTATTGTACTTATTTCTCCTCCAATTCATCCCACATCATAGAAAACATTCTCAAAATGATTTCGGATCAAGAGTGGGAAGAATTCAAAGTACCTAAATTAATAAATAATTTTACTTTGTAGAATAAATTAAAAAAAATCCCCTTGCAGGCCAAATTCTATAAGAGCTACAAGGACGACAAAGAGGAACAGATGCGTCGTGAGATATACTCCGAATGTAAGAAGAAGATTGATGAACACAATAAGCGTTATGCAGCTAATGAGGAACCATACATGTTGGATATTAGGGAACATTCTGATTATACCCCAGAGGAGCTGTCAAAGATTGACTGGCATGGTAAGTGATATGAGTGGTATTTTTTTTAGCAAATCTATAGTTTTTTTAGTTTTTTTTTATCAGATCAGATAGTTAGTAGAATAAATCATTCATTATATTGGTTTTGTTCACCTTCCGAGGGGACACAGTGTATTTCTTTGTAAAATGTAAATTGACGACCAACATATTTCCCAATAATGTTTATTTAGCAGATGTGTGTTCATCTAATTTTCTTTAAATTCAGTTTATTTGTGTTTCAAAAGTAAAAAAAATTGTCACACATTTTCATTCAAATTATTCTTTAATAAAAGACGCCTATATCCTTACTATATAATGGAATTACTTATCTTATATTTTTATCTACCTCTTACAGTGTGCAAAGCATATATGAGAACACGAAATAGAGGGGAGATGTCTGTATCTGATGATTTCCTTTATAATCTATCCAAAAAATAATATAAAGAGCAAAATGTACCTATTTAATTGAGACTTACCGAAATAAAATAAGGATAAATATTGTTGTTCTGTTTTATATTTATGTACGTTTTTTGCAAGCTTAGAAGGTGCCAAAGTACTTTAATTTTTGAAATTTCTTGACAGATCTGCTATTTCCCTGGGGCTAGGTTTCACAAAACACAGAAAACAGCATCACAAAACTTGAAAGTAGATCGCAAAACAAAATAATGAATAAGAAAAAGCCAGAAATCAACATTTTCATTAAACCCTACCTATATACTACCAATTTAAAAATAAGACCTATCGTTTACATTCACCCTTATTCCGGGTGGCGTTTACGACGATTTATGAAACGCTAATTTGAATTTGGAATTACGAGTGGCGTTTTTGAGTCGTTGAACGCCATTTGTCACTGAACGGCATGTGGAACCTATTGGCGTACGACGAACGTCATGTGAGAAACTTCACTGCCATTCTGTAAGGCGTTGAATGCCACAAAACGACAAGAAAAACGACGATTTCTGTCGTTAACAAATTAGTGAACGCCAAGTAATGAAAATCGACTGAAAATTTAACTTCTTGAATTGTTATTTTATTCAATTTAATTAGATTCTTTTCAAGGGTTATAAGTACCAAACCAGAAACAATTTAATGGAATTTAATTAATTGGCAAAGGGATTTTAAAAGGAGTCTTAAATGATGACCCAGCCTAGACCACCATCAAGAAATGGAAAAGATTGGCAGAAAGTTTTTGTGAGCATCACTTTAAAACATTTTTTATAAATGTAGGCTGTGATCGTCTCGTCCTTAATTAAAATGTTTTCCTACACCATTCTGGTAGCTACCCTCAGTCAAGAATCTCGCAGTCGCAGCAAATTATATCGCCTGCACAGACGGCGACCATGTAGGTACTTTCCACGAGCTTACCTTTTATTTCGTCCAATGAAGATTTCCTTACATTCTAAAAAACATTATGGAATCCGAAAATAATTAAACTGAGAATTTCTTTCGACACAACAAAACACTGATACAACCAACAACAATTTATCTGTCAGCACTGATTAGCTCGTTTGGATCGTATGTGGAATGTGAACTACTTACCGACGACGTCGTACCCTGTCGTGGAAGTTAGGGAATAAGTCTTCCAAAATGAAACGCCTCCAATAACGACAAACGTCGTGAAAGTAAAACGCCACTCGGAATAAGGGTGATTATCAGAAATGACTGAACTACAACTTGCTATTATAATTATTGAAGTCTTGCCAACTTTGTTTTATTGGCTGCTAAAATGTTTAACTGACAAATTGCTGACAGTCGACGTGTACCTAACCTCCTAATTCACCTATTTTCATATAGCTTTGGGCTAACACCGACCGTTTATGAAAACAACGAACATTCGTTGACATTAATTTCACTTGGCGATGATGCATTTGGGATGGTTTGAGAACTTTAAAATTCGAAGTACTAACAGTCATTTTTAGCAAAATTTTCCATATAAAATTATCTATAGAGAATTAGGCCTAATGATTGTATTAAATATTATAAAAAATCGAATTTCAGTTAGTCTTACAGATTTTTTTGAATGAAAATGTTGAGTTTTCTATTGATTGCAAGATCTAACGCGACGTCTATTAGCTATAAATCAATATTGTAGAATTTAAAGTTTTTAAGTTTTATTTCTATATAAGAAACCTCAATACAATTTTTAGACTTTACTGCATTCAGAGGTCGAAGGTCGGAGCTGACCTCTAGGTTAAAGCCATCTTTATGAGTAAAGGTGGTAGTATACACGGCATGTAGAAAGCCACATACGTATGTAGCACTGACGTCATTTTTACGTCAGCATTGGCCCCAATGGCTACATGCCGTTTACTAGCACTCTTTGTGACACTCAAATATGGTACACATACGTATGTGTACGATACGTGACACTCTCTGTTAATGTCAGAGCAACATACGTATGTGGCTTTCTACACAAAAGTCGGGAGGAATTCAAAAGAGAGAAAAAAATGCGCGCAGCACGCAGCCGTTAAATATCAACGTATCTTATTTTGCTAATGTTAAGAAAAATAAAAGTTTTGCCAACTTGTACCCCAAAAGTTCCCCATACTTTTTGTTTAATTTCTATTGCGGTGAATGAATATCTACTCTCAACTCAACCTAAGAGAATAATATGGCACCTAGAAAGTATTAACGCACAAATAATAAAATTAATAAATTACCATTCTTATCAAACTTAGAAGGCTCCTTCAGGGTGTTATCTGAAACCTTCGCAAACCTTCTTCTTGTATGTTACCTTATTTGGCACATATCGCTTGTTGTGGCGATGGGTCCCCGTGTTAGCTTTGCAGTCTAATTCGCGACGCATATCTTCCTCTTGGTCGTTCTTGTTGCTTTTCTTGGTCCATTATTCAGTTTTGTCTGCAGAGGGCCCTCATCATGTGCCGATCATCGTCAAAACAATAAACCTCCTAAAATCATTAGGGCTAAAGTTAAGAGTTCCAGAGCGGGATCTAGTTCAGTTTCTACAATTAATATTTATTTAGCCAATGGCCGAAAAGAACTCACTCAAAGGAGAGCTTATTATGTTTCCCGCCGCAGTCTTCTATCGAAAATAATATTTACATTAATTTGGAAACCAATTTTTTTTTTTTTTTTTTTTGTATGATTCACCCCTATCGTGGAATCCGCCGGGGGGAATTATTCACGGAAAAGAATATTTTGGTATCGTCAAAATCGCAAAGTGAACAGTTTCCCGTGTGGGTAATGTGAATGAGTTTCAATGTATCGTTAAAAACGTTCAAATTGAATTTTTCCCGAATGGGGAACTGTTCACTTTGCGATTTTGACGATACCAAAATATTCTTTTCCGTGAATAATTCCCCCCGGCGGATTCCACGATAGGGGTGAATATTAATTATAATAAAACTTAGTTGTGACAAGACAAGAATACAAAAGATAAATAATAAAATTTACCTATCTGACTAGGAAAATAGTGCAATAGAAAACATACAATACCTCCTTTTACATCTCTGCTCATAACTGCAGTTATTGCAGCCCAAATTGCAGTCAAATCGAACGAATAGACAATTACTATTGCATATTTGACAACATTGACCTTTTTATATAGAAATAATGATAATGCGTCATTTATTTTATTTATTCTATTTAGTAAAATGCCGAATAAGGAAAAGCTACAGCATCATTCGCTGCTAATAGCCGTACCAAATAGGTGTATTACGCTACGCTGGATAAATTTAATACGGTAAAACGTATAACATTGGAAAAAACAAAACAACATCAAAATGACTACTGATCAAGAGTGGGAACAGTTCAAAGTAATTTCTTTATCATTTTCATTATTCCTGGAAGTAAATTAAACAAAAAATAAAAATGCTTTTATTATAGGCCAAATACCAAAAAAGCTACAAGGACGCCAAAGAGGAAAAGATGCGTCGCAAATTGTACCTTGAATCTAAGAAGAGGGTCGATGCTCACAATAAGCGCTATGAGGCTCAAAAGGAAGAATTTAGGAGTAATGTTTCCTACTATTCTGACTTTACAGCAAAGGAATTCGCTGAGGCGGGCGTAGGTAATGGTAAGTACCTAATTTTTGTTTTCCAAATTATGGAGATTTTAATATCTGCAAATGCAAAAACAATCAATCATTGTTCGTTTTTAATTGTTGGGCGAATTATGTATTCGGCCCTAGCGAGGTATCCGTCGAAACGGAGAATTCTCTGCAACGCATATTCCGTCGGAGACTCAAATTACATTCGAGGTATCCGACTTCGGAAAGAATAATTGAAATGCGACAACGCATTGATTTGACATGATGTTGTTTCGGGGTTTTCCTATTAAGTGCTTGTTTTTTCGTTTGTTTTTGCACTGGAAACACAAATTTAAGCAACAAATACAACCAATTACTTTGCTAAAATGTTTTTTTCTTTATTGTTTTCATTTATCAACACTTCACTGCAAATCGTAAACCAATTCCGCAACCAATTCCTGTCGGAGCATATCGGAAGAAAATTCGTATGAAACTGTCAAAAATATGAGTACAAACGCACTTCATCGCACTGAAACACAAAACGCCAGTGTGCGTTGCATATTTGTCGGAACAAAGTTCCGAAAAGCTGTTCCGACGTATACCTCGAAGCAAAAATCCTCCGATTCGTATAAAATCGGAGAAATTTCCATTCCGACGGATACCTCGCTATGGCCGATTATTTCACCTGCCGATTTATAGATTTGTCAACAAAATTCTTTCGCTAATAGTTATTTAATTTATTGTAATTAGAGTTTTGTTTTGGATTTAAATTCAATATAGTATGCAGTATTTTCTTGATTTTTATATTCTACATAACGCATTCTGATTTATATCTTTCAGGGTGTATTGGATACTTCAGTTATTCTAGCCATATGCTACATGATTTAGATCGAGTGAAGTTACCCTTTGTTGCTAACTTTTAATTACTCGAGAATATAAATGCATATTGGAAAGGAGCAAGCATGGAGCAATCGCAAGCTTGTGTGGATATAAATACTTAGATTTTTGCTTTGTATGCATTACAGTCCGTTAATTTAATCATGAGTTACCTCTCACAAAAGCTTCTACAATAAAACTTGCATTTGCAAAAACGAACGTAGTTTTATTTATATATGTATTTAGCTGAATTAGTTAGAAATCGTTTACATCAGATACTGCGATAACAAATTGACCCCACATATCAATGGGCAATTTACAAGCATCTTTGAAGCTGAAATATGATGTATACTGTTACTGTTATTTAGCAGTGATGTCGGATAGTCAAGTAAGCAGCCAAGGAACAACTGTGTAAAACAGGGGCAGAATCGTCCCTTCCGACGATTCTCACGGATGCGAAAATTCAACCACAGATATCGAACGAAGGTCTCGGTAGATTCTGCGATGAGGGCGCAGAAACTTAAGACCACCTTTTGGAATCCTGTGAGACACTGACCTATGCTACTCATATACCTGCTGCTCATTCTCAGATTCATAAAAGAAACTGTGCTGGATGCAGTGCTCTAAAGTGAAAATGCTTGCCAAGCCTAAGACAGAGCAACGACCTCAAGCACGATATCTCAAGGGGAATCACAATGCGACGGGGCTCTGAAAGGAAGAATAAACCTCTCGAAGGTAAAAGCAGTCACAATTATGTCAATTACCTACATCACGAGAGACACATTTACAAGCGTTAAAATGAGATCAGACATTTTTAACAAATCTAAAAACCTGGCATAAATCTGGCTGTTTTTTGTTTACATACTTACATGACAAAAGAAGGAGGAATCCATTCTATTGTACTATCAATCAGAAACCTCATTTTTGTGGTGTAGTAATAGAGAAACTATGATGTAATTACTTTCTATTTAAGAATGCATTCATTCTCTGTCTGCGGTACTACAGTGTGACCAATCGTCATGGAATACAAGTCAAATAAGCCCTTAAAGTATAAATGTACGGCACACATCGAACCTGGAGAACTGAAATTTTATTGTCTATTCCTGGACATAATTTGGCCTTTTGAAATTTACCTACGCACTGAACCGAATATTCGACGAAACATTTTTCGTTCTGTCTTAGCACTGTTGCGAGTCGGGGTCAAGCACCACCAAGAGGTGCAGAAAAAGAGCTTGAGGCATGTTGCATGCAGCACGCTTTTTTATCTATTCATTAGTAGTTTCGGCATTGGGCGCGTGGACGGTTGCAAGTCGATATTCTTACCGCAAAATGTTGTTCATTGATAGCCTCAACACTTGCGTCGCAATGATTTTGTTAATAAGAAAAATTGTCATAGCGAGGAAAATACAAAGGCAGTTACATATATCCATCAGCTACCGATGTACTCACCCCTATTCCCGTTGGCTTTTGTCGTAAGCGACTAATATTTCATTTCGTTTTTAAGCCGGTGTATGGAACCTTTTTGAGTCGAACGATTTGAAATAACAGTGAACCCATAGAAAAATAAATAAAATCGTTAACAAAAGTTCGAAAAAAATAGGAATACCATTTATACAACGACACGACATATGAGTCGTATACGACAAACGCCAACGGGAATGAGGGTGAGTGTTTGATGAGATTTATGGTCTGGCAGCATCAGTAAGCCATACTTCTTTAGCAATAAAAAAAAACTAATTGTCATCATAAATGGCGCCCGGTACAGAGCCATGATCAACGTTCATGCGAGTGAACATTGTTGCCGTTGGTTTTGTCAGGATGGTGCCATAGGCCATACTCCACTGGAGAAAGGAAGTACTCGATGACAACATTATTAGAAATGGACTGGCCTCCAAAATAGTTTGATTTGAATTTAATGCCGCTGTACCAGCTTCTGGGCTTATTTGAAGTCGTTGTTCTATACGGACACGCCATATTGCAGAGTTCCAAAATGGATGCTGTGCTTTCTGTAATAAATACTTCCACCACTATTAACTAACAAAATAAATAAACACTGTTTATTGACTTTGTATTAATTTGTATTCTATTTATTTCAAACATTTGGGTGCTTATTTGGAGATTAATATGATTGCATATATGACATTGCCCCAGACAGGACATTACTACAACACTCGTTACTGCTTTGTGAACTGATGCCCGTTTTCCCAAAAAGTATCCTCCCACATATCTTTTTTCTTCAGAAACCTAAAACGGCAACACATTACAAACAGAATAAACAAAAATAAAACAGAAGAAAATAAATAATAAAAAAAAAACAAATCATCGAAAATCGAAAACAACTTTTACACATAAAGAATATTGTATATATATATTTTTGTAATTAACTAAATTCAATTATAAAATCCAAGAAAATATACACAACAAAATAAAATGTTTACACATAAAAAAAAATACTCGAAAATAAAACTAAAAACATTTCCAAAAACAAATAAGAACAATTTAGGTACTTTTAAGTTTTTCTATTACATAATTATGTAAAGAACATCAAATTAGGACTTTTCAAAACACATACAACAAAGAATGAACAAAATGAAAAACTCTAATATTTAATACTTTTAAAAATTTCATCTAAACCAAAACCAGTTTTACATGATATAAATTAAAATAAAATACAAAAAAGAAAAAAACGAAACTAGCCAATTATTCTCTTTGAGATTTTCTACAAACATTTTTGTTTCCCCTTTTTATAGGAAGTTTATTTTGTTTAGATACAAAGTAGGAGGACAAGTGAAAAGAAAAGATTCATCTTAAAAATTGTATTATCTCCTTTATTCAATCATATTTCCCGTTTGTATTGTTTATTTTTTTTTTTGTTTTTATCATTTTTCATGTATATTTTTATCACTTATGTTTTTACAATGGCGTTTCAAATATATAAAAAAGCAAAATAACCATATATGAGAAAATACATTAAAAAAACAATTAAAAGAAATATATTTTGTTTTGTTTTAAGTTTCTATTATGTTCTTTGTTTATATATAGATGTATTTTGTTTTTATATTTATATCTACCCCTAATATGCACGTGTGTTTACTAAGATGATTCTTTTTTGTTTACTCTCAAATTGTCATAATTTTTTATTGATTATATTCCCTTTTCGCACGTCGTATATTGTGTAGAATTAAATTATATTTAATTTTTTTTTTTTGTTTTTGTTTTAGATTGCCTTACACACTAGAGCGATAATTACATTCTCGTTTATACTTGCAGAGAATACAATTTCCGTATTGTTAAGGGATCATAATTGTTATTTGTTTAACTTTGTTTTTCTTTTGCTGATAAAGGTGTGTGTGTGTATATATATATGTATTAAGTTATCATCGTGATTTTTGTTTGATTTTGGAGGAAAGCAATTAAAATAAAATAAATGTTTACAAACGAGGCTGAGATTGTAGCGGTAGGCTGGTGAATTGGAAGTTTTACACTTTCTTCTAGGTGAGTAGAGACAAATTTAAATGAGTTTTGAGAACCGGAGCAAACTAAAACTGCAAAGAGTGCAGAGCGTATTTGTCAAGTTTTGTTCAAAGACAAGTATTGTGTGAGATTCATCTCCAGAGCAGGTCATTCACGACCACTGAAGATTGCTATTCTCCTAGTGAGTGTATGCACATTATGTCGGTAGATTTTGAAGCGAAGCTTTATATATTTAGGGCGCTACTCGCAGTTTTGTCAGTAAAAAAAGCGTTATTATCTGGAAGCATATGAATGGTAAAACAAAGTGGACTGTGGTTTGGATACATATTGCCGACTTGAAACATACAACAAAAATATAGTTCTATGTATGTAGTTAGACATGGGAACAATGAAGACATGAAAACAAGGAGGGATTCAAAGCTGTGCTAACGACACATACGTCTGTCTCAAAGATCATCTGATGAGAACACTTTAAACCTGCAGATAAAAGACTAAGACGTTGTCTTATCCGATATGCTTTACATGGCCTTAAGAAGTATGCATTCAGCAAGGTAATTTTTACACTATACTATCTTCCTCCAATTTCGCAAGGTGAGAGTGAATTTTTTGTACAGATGCTGTGTACGCAATTGAATAAATTTATTTACTTTATATCCGATCGATAGAAGGTAATAAACAATAAAAGAGCAAAAGAGTTCGGTCATTTGCAATATGAAAGGAAAAGCAATGTAAAGCTTTAGTTCACAAAATTCTACTCATTCATTCAGCACATAAAAACTAACGTCTTACGGAATCACGCGAGTTGCGAAAAGTATACACAGGTCGTAAGAGTATAGTGGATTTCTACAAACCGAGAGTGAGAAAAATTAATTATATGGTTACATCCTCATTGTCGTGGGCATGGCAGTTTTGGATGATACGCAATGACAATTAGGTGTTCAGATATGTGATGGGAAAACATGAGTCGAAATGACACCGTAAAGGGACTATATAGGCCTGTAACATAATATGTCAAGTGAATTTCTAGAGGCAGCTTGATAGAAAAGGGACGAAGCACAACAAAGGTAATATATTCTGCATTTGCCCCGACACATATTGTGATCAATCTCATAATTGGATAGGACTAGTAACTGAACGAACGACTGAGTGAGGATGCAGCTGGCATGAAATAAATACATTTCTAGCATTTACCCAACTATTCAACTACACAAGAAGCACAAGACAAAACGCTTGGCACGTTGCAGAAACCTGCTTTTTTGTTTGTCGAAGAAATTATAAAATGTATTTCAGAGACAAGCAACCCATGAAATCAGCATTCACTACATCATTAGTACCGTGCGGAAATCATTACAGAAACTATGTTCCGCTGTTCCGGCAGACTTTTCAGATTCTAGTTCTGAATGTACATTGTACATAGCACATTTTTGTAGAAAAAAAAAAATGGCAGATGAGGACTGCGGTCTGTAAATTGCACTGAGAAGGTAAGACGAGAATTTCTGCGCTATAAAAATGGACCAATACATGACAAAGTGAACAGGTCAAACCCAAAACAACCGACATTTTTGGTCATTAAAACCGCCAAGATATGACCAAGTAGTTGAACATTTTTCTTACAAATTTAAGTACTAGCATCTGTATATTACAATAACGATCGAAATACGCGATTAGTTTCATTGTGCTGAATGAAAGAGTTTTGTTGATGAGTTAAGTTTAACATGGGTTGTCTTTTGCAATCGATCGATCTTTTGCTTTCTGTTGTACCAAGCATGATACCACATTAGGCACTGAATGAAGTATGAAGTCCTTCATTCGAACACAAAAACGGTCGCAAATGCGTCAGGAAATAAGCGAATCGCGTGCAAGAGTACAGTGATCTCTCATTCTGATGACTAATCTAAGAAAATATTCTGCTTTTCTGCATATTTTACTTCGTTTACTACTGAATCTCTTTTGACGCTGTCGTATTTGAAATGTTTTCAGACTGAAAAAATACATCCAAACGACTGACTGCCTCCTGATCGGAAAGCTCTCGTAAATCACCCAAAAAGCGGAAATACTTTAAGCGCTATACGTTGAGGTTTTTATTCGTCGATGTTGATTATGTACCGTGAGTAAGAAGCCACCGAATTCTAGTGTTGATATTGACTTAGTTTGCAAAGAGAATCTCGGTACAACAATAGGTACCTACAGATGTCACAACATTCTACGTCTATTTATCGCTTCAGCTATTTCTAAACAATAATTGTGTAGAATAATTGTTGGGGCAGAGATTTGTCTATATTCCTATAATTGTGTAGAATAATTTTTGGGGCAGAGATTTGCCTATATTCCCCTGATAAAGGTTAGTTTAATTTTTTTCATAAAACAATACTAAATTTATAGGATATACTTGAATAATTATAACGTATATTTTTTCATTCCAATCATGCGGCTATATAAAATAACTAGGCCACTAACTAAAATATAAACATGTCCTAAGATGCTACTTATTTCAAAAGTCACCACTAATGTGTGGCCGACTATGTTTCCAATAATAGTTTCCTTTCTTCATTAACTTGCAAAAGACTTTTTGATAAACTATGACCAGCCATTCGGTAGCATTTTTAGGAAATTCATTCAGATACTGTGGCGTATACTTGTCATTCTACAACAAAATCATAATTATTAAGAGTTCACATTTCGTTTTACACACATTTCCTATTCAAAATGCAAAGGGGTCGCTCGCCTCCTCGTAAAGGAGCTATTAATCCCCAACTGCCGGCCAATACCTTTCCCCCCAACAAATACAACATACATTATATAAAAATGTGTGTTTTCACTTATTTCATACATTTATTATTTTAATTATTCAAATAGATAAAGAGAACAAACAAAAACAGAAAACAAAAAAAAAAAAAAATAAAAAATAAACCCTTGATTAGAAAAAAGAGGCAAACAAACTGTATTAAATTGATATAAAAAAAATGTGGATTTCCTTATACTTTTCTGTTAATACTAAAAAAAGCGTTCATGTTTAATTTGTGTTTTATACACACGACACGATGATAAAAATTGTGGTTCTCCTCTGTTTTATTCTCTTGCACTCTCACTTTTAATATATATATTTGTTTTTATATTTAATAATAATAATTAGTAATCATAATTATATAAGAATATTTTTTTTTGTTTTTTTAATAAAAAATGCGTTTAAATATAAATTAGTTTTATAACTTTGTTGTTGTTGCTTTTGTTTTTGTGTTTGTTTTGCTTTTCTTTTGTAGTTTAACTGAATATGTTTGTTTGTTTTGTTTTTTTCGATTTTCTTTAGATTTAGCTTATCTACCAGTTAGCCATACCAGGCTTATTGAGTGTCATGAAGTATATTTGACACGACGAAGCACCTTTGGCACTGCTGAAGAACACCTTGTCATTCCTTTCGCATAGGAATTTCAATCGTTGAGCTTTTTTGTGCATAAATACACCGTCCAAGTGACCGGTTTCAACGGAACGAATCTGAAAAGTGATTGTTTTATGTATTTTTATTTTTCAAAATGAGAAAATTAACTATAGACTTACTTCGATTGCTTTATTGCCCCAGCCCATGATTTGGCCTGTACCAATATAGGCGACTGATGTTGGCATCTCACCCCACTGGAAAATTATAAATTAAACATGTGAATTAGATTGATTTTGTTTTTATTTATAGATAAGTATTTTGTAATTTTGATTAATTAAACAACTGTAATAACTGGCGTGGTAGTTTTTCATTTCCCAAAGAAATGATTGCGGTTGCCCAAACAGACACACTATATTAACACTACAACAGATATTGGAGAAAACCGAAAAAGTCCAGATCAATATTCACCATGTGCTTATCGAGTTTAAGGCCGCCTACGATAGCCCTTATATAGACGAGCTATATACTATTTTTTAGTCTTGGCAGCACCGACAGACTCATCCGGTTCTGCGGTTCGGAAACAGTCTCAGCGAGACTTTTAATGTCAAAAGGAAAAGTTGTCTTAACAAGATGACTTAGACACACTGTCATGTGTTTCCCTGAACATCATACTTGAGAAAATTGTGCGAAACTCATAAGCCAACAAGTCAATACAATTAGTTGCATACGCGGATTGGCATTGACATCATTGGCAAAATACAACCATATGTCACTTGTGCGTTTCTTACTTACTTACTTACTTAAGGTGGCGCTACAGTCCGGGGTGGACCTGGGCCTCAACCAACAAGCGTCTCCAGCCAGCACGATCTTTGGCCAGCTGCCTCCAGTTTCGCACGCTAAGTTGGTTGAGGTCCCCTTCCACTTGCGTGCGCCACCTGAGTCGCGGTCTTCCTCTACTGCGCCGTCCCTCGGGTGTGGATTCGAAGATCTTCCGGGCCGGAGCATTCACGTCCATTCGCTCTACATGACCCAGCCACCGCAGTCGTTGGACCTTCACTCTTCTGGCTAGGTCGATGTCGCTGTACAGCCCGTACAGTTCGTCGTTGTATCTCCTCCTCCATTCACCGTCTATGCAGACGGGACCGAAAATTACTCGAAGAATTTTCCTCTCGAAGCAGCCAAGAGTAGCCTCATCCACTTTTGATAGAGTCCATGCCTCTGCACCATAAAGTAGGACAGGGATGATTAGGGTCTTATAAAGGGTCACTTTAGTTGTTCGAGAGAGGGCTTTGCTACTCAATTGCTTTCTTAGCCCAAAGAAACAGCGATTGGCAAGAGTTATTCTTCGTTTAATCTCAGCGCTGGTGTCATTGTCTGAGTTTATAGCGGAGCCTAGGTAGACAAAGTCCTTTACCACTTCAAAGTTATATCTGTCTATAGTGACGTTCTGTCCAAGACGTCGGTGTTGGGTGTCCTTTCTTGATGACAGCATATACTTTGTCTTGCCCTCATTGACCGCCAAACCCATTTTCGCCGCTTCCGTCTCAATGCCCACGAACGCGCCAGTGACATCACGCTGCGTTCTGCCGATTATGTCGATGTCGTCGGCGTAGGCGAGTAGGTGGACGGACTTTTGAAAGATAGTGCCTCTGGTGTTAGCGTTTGAGTTTTGCACTATTCTTTCAAGAACGATGTTGAAGAAGTCACATGACAGCGCATCGCCTTGTCTAAATCCTTTTTTGACATCGAAGGTCTCGGTGAGTTCTTTACCGACCTTGATGGAGCAGCGTGCATTCTCCATTGTCATCCTGCCCAGACGGACGAGTTTGGCAGGGATGCCAAAACTAGACATTGCTCTGTATAGCTCGTCTCTATAAATGCTGTCATAGGCGGCTTTAAAATCGATGAAAAGATGGTGGGTATCGATTTGGACTTCCTGGGTTTTTTCTAAGATCTGCCGCAGTGTGAATATTTGGTCGATGGTAGACTTTCCTGGCCTGAAGCCACACTGATAGGGACCAATCAGGTTGTTGACGAAAGGCTTCAGGCGTTCACACAACACGGCAGATAGGATCTTGTAGGCGATGTTAAGAAGACTAATCCCTCTGTAGTTGGCGCAGTTCAGAGGGTCTCCTTTCTTGAGGATCGGGCAAACAATGCTGAGGTTCCATTCATCGGGCATACTTTCCTCCGACCATATTTTACAGATGAGTTGGTGCATGCTCCTAACCAAGTCATCGCCTGCCGCTTTGAATAGTTCGGCGGTTAGGCCATCTGCTCCAGCGGCTTTGTTGGACTTAAGCTTAGATATAGCTATCTTGACTTCGTCCAGGTCGGGTGGGCGGAATTGTTGGTCTTTATCGTCCAGGTTGAATGGTTCATTCTGCCTGACAGCGGGATTTAGTTCGTCATCGCCGTTAAACAGTCTGCAGAAGTAATTCTTCCATATCCTCAGCATCGACTGCGATTCTACTATGATGTTCCCTTGTTCGTCCTTGCAGGCTTCGGTTCGGGCTCTGTAGCCTTGGCAGGTTCTTTTTACCCTTTGGTAAAACTTCCGAACCTCATTCCTGCTGTAGCATCTCTCTATTTCCTCGATCGCGCGCTTCTCGTGCTCTTTCTTTTTTCTCCTGAGAAGCCGGTGTTCATCTCTTCTTTTCTGCGCGTAGAGCTCACGAGCAGCTCTGGTCCTTCTTTGCAGCGCCGCTCTGTATGCCTCTTGTTTCGCTGCATGTGCTTGCCGGCACTCGTCGTCGAACCAGGGGTTTCGTTGTGGTGGTCGTGTGAAACCAAGCACATCAGAGGCGGCGTCTCTGATGGCTTTTTGGCAATGTTGCCACTGGTCTTCGATGCTTGATGCTGGCTGCATAGAACCTCTTGAGAGATTGAGAGAGACTCGATCGGAGAAGGATCTGGTGACCTCTTGCGATTTTAGCCGTCCGACGTCAAACTTCCTCACAGTATTTACTTGTATTGGCGGTGTTCGGGATATCCGAAGGCGTACCTTGGCTACAACAAGGTAGTGGTCCGAGTCAATGTTGGCCCCTCGGAACGTTCGGACATCCATAATACTGGAGGAGTGCCTTGCGTCGATCGCAATGTGGTCAATCTGGTTGACGGTTGATTGATCGGGAGATCTCCATGTGCCTTTATGAATATCGAGATGCGGGAACCGCGTACTTGCTATGACACCATTTCGCCCCGCCGCGAAGTCGATCAGCCTAAATCCGTTATCGGAGGTGGTGTCGTGTAGGCTGTACCTTCCGACAGTACTACCAAAGATGCACTCTCTTCCTATCTTTGCATTATAATCACCTGGGACAATTTTAATGTCATAGTTAGGGCACTGCTCGTATGTCTTGTCCAAGAGCTCGTAGAACCTCTCTTTGGTGTCGTCGTCTTTCTCTTCCGTGGGGGCATGGGCGCATATTAGGCTAATGTTGGCGAATTTAGCCTTGATGCGGATTGTCGCGAGGCGCTCGTTCACACAGCTGAAACTTAAGACTTCTTGCCTAAGTCTGCCTCCAACGACGAAACCACATTTTTCGTCTGTTTTTGCTGCCGATAGCAGTCGCCATAATAGATGTCGCAGTTTTTCATCCTCTTCTTGCCCGGTCCATCCCATCGCACTTCTTGGATGGCGGTTAGGTCTGCTTTATAGCAGTTCAGGGCCTCCGCTAGTTGTTCGGCTGCACGTGGTCTGTTAAGGGACCTAACATTCCAAGTGCAGATCCGAAATTCGTTGTCCTTTATTCGTTTGCCAGGTTCGTCAACAGTAAAATCATCCGTATCCGAGGCTTGTTGTTGTTTCGGAACTATTGTTGTTTTCCGCAGTCGGGCAGTTACCCCGGCGTACAACCCCCAACCTGGAGGGCCAGGCCCTTTGTTGGACCCCTTGGACGAAAGGGGCCGGATTCCTCCGGTGTCAGTAACCCACTTCGGGGATGTGAGAGCTGCCGTTGGCCCATAAAGGGTTCATCCGCCACCATCTCTGTTTCAGGACCCTGACTAGTCCTGAAAAATCCTCACTGACCTCAGCTCCAAATATGTCGAAGTAGCTCAGGTAAGGTATCTGCCAAATTGACTGTTGCCGTCACCGTTGATTCAGTCTAGTGAATTCATCCGCCGTACGTCCTCTTTCTGAGGGGCTCATGTAAGACTTCTGAGACTCGTTCAGTCAGTCATTCCACTTGTGCGTTTGCAATTATTTATTCAAACAGAAGCGCAAAAAATGGGTTTAATCGTGAATGAGACAAAAACTAAATATTCAGCCCTGAACGGAATTTTTTCCGCTACGCATACTCCGTCAGAGACTGAAATTACATTCGATATATCAATACTTCACTGCAAATCGTAGTAAACAAATTCCGCAACCAATTCCTGTCGGACCATATCGGAAGAAAATTCGTACGAAGCTGTCAAAAATATCGGTAAAAACGCACTTGATCGCACTGAAATGCCAGTGTGCCTTGCATATTTGTCGAAAAGAAGTTCCGAAAAGCTGTTCGGAAGAATACCTCGAAACAAAAATCCTCCGATTCGTATTCGTATGAAATCGGAGAATTTTCCGTTCCGACGGATACCTCGATAGGGCAGATTATGTATGCTGTTAATTAAAAAGTATACACAACTTCTACGAATCGTACAGAACATCACGCATTATAGACGGGAACAAATTTGTAGTTAGGCACTTTATCTATCTCGGCTCCTGCATGTTAACTAGACATTGGCGGTAGTATGTATTGGAAGGAAGTATTTGGACGAGGACTGGACTCACATATTGAGCCAGACCGTGCTTCTATAAGCGGCTGTGTTTTTAAAACTTCGACTACGTAGGGCATCATTTTTTGAATGGATATTCGACTGCGTAATTAAAGAAATCTCTGCAAAATGTTATTTAAACTGTTTAGAAATGAGGGCTGAATGCATGAACGATTGGCGCTCCACATTGCCAGTGCCAATGTTCAGTGCCAGAGAAGGCCAACAACTTTTAGCCTTTTGCATTATTAATAGGTATCTACGAACTTAACCTCCATCGATATAATTTTATGTTAGCAAAGTATGGATGCACACAACTCACCTGCAAAACAATGTTCTTCGATACTCGACCAACTGTATTCACATAAACACCTTCGTTATCATAGCATAGAAGTAGTTGCATTCCATTTGAGTTTGGAAGCGCTACAATACAATGTGGTATAATTGCACCCTGAGTCTGTAAAACGATAAACAAAATGAGTAACTCTCCAAGCAAATCCAAATTGATCCCAACTTACATGTTTAGGAAGATAGATATCATAAACTTCAGCAGAGTCCAGATCGACAGCATGGAAACCTTCGGCTGAGCCGTAAATAACTTTCAATCTAGATTGATCTTCTATTGTGAGATCCACTAGTAGAGGACGATGTTCTAGTTCACCAAAATTCTACACAAATGATCAAAGATAAATGTAAAGTGTCATACATAACCGAACGATGAAACTCACTTTAAATGCCATGAATTTATGATAGGGTTTTGGCGCCCACGCATAGATTTCAATCGAGTCTTTTAATGCAATCACTAGGAACTTAATCCTTTCATATTTAACTATTTTGAAATGTACAGCACCTTGTAGATCTCCGACATTAATCCAACCGTTGCGTCGCTCCACCTGCTGCAAAAAATTATTCTCAAGTAAGTTACTCAAATTTGGTTGGGCTGCTCTCCTGCACTTACATCTGAAAGACCATCGGTCCGAAGGATCTTTGACTTCAACCATGATAAATAGTACACGCGTACACGATTCTTCTTTCCAGATATTGTAACCAAGATGTTCTGACCTTCGAGAACCTCCATCTGTTGGAATCGACGGCGAGAAATCAACTGATAGACCTGCACAAAACAAAATCAATGTTAGATAGTATGACAAAGGATACATTTTTCGTTTCATACTTTTCCTTGTCCCGAACGATCGAGCAACATTAAACCATTCTCGGTACCTATTAGCAGATTGACACCCCATAATGCCGCACACAGAATTTCCGAGTTGAAACGTTTCTTGTATTTGCGAATCTCGGGAGTGTCACTAGAAGCGTCGTGCGACGTTGGTGTCACATTTACGTTCACGTGACTCTCGCGACGGGACGGTCCTGAACCGCCGGCTCCAAATCCGAAAGTGAGGAAGCTCCTTTGTTTCTGTTGGAGAGCATAGGCATGGGGCGGAAGTGAAGGTGGTGTTATTGATTTATTATTGTTAATACTACTACTCGATCTAGTTTTGGTGATCGAATGATTTGGACTATTTTGTCGTGACGACGACGAAATAGTCGATTGCGGCGAACTATTCGACGCCGCGATAAACGACTTGGAAGGTGTGGAATGGACTGATGAACTAACGGCCGCTCGATACTAGAAAAATGTGTAAAAATGGGGGAAAAACAATTATTAAAACAAAAAATTAATTCCGAGTCATTCATGTCAATAGTGCATTTAGATATTTATATTTAATTAAATTGGCATTGGATTATGCGTTTTGTTTAATGCAAAATGCTAGGAGAGTAATTGTTTTATATTTTTTGTCATGCATGTAGGAATGTAGGTAGTATTTTTTTTTTTTTATTTTTACGTCAAGACAACGAAACTTTTCAAGTAGAAACAAATTAAACCCTTTAAAAACTGAAGATAGTTTTACATAAAAACCAAAGGCTAACCAAAAGCAAATACATCAGATAATGTTAAACATAAAAAAATCAATTATTGTTAGTAAGTATTAAATATAAAAAAGTACCAATGATGTAATAAAACTAAAACTAATTAAGAAACAAATAAATTATTTATAATAAAAAAAACAGAGAATGTGTGATTAGTCTTTCCCAGACGCCATGTTGTTAAAAATAAACAAAATCAACTAAATATAAAATTTGCATAAGAATAGTATTTTTTTTTTTGTTGTTCGTGTAATTTTTACTAAATGGAACGTGGAAGATGTTTTATATTCATATGAAAAAAAATAAGTTTCATGGGTAATATGTTTAGCGATGAATTGGAGTTTACACAAGATGATAATGCACGCAAAATTCAGAGAGATTTAAAAGTAACAACAAATTGAATGTATCGAGTACTTTTGAGTACCTACATCGCAACAAAATGATATAAGGCAGTGTGGCATGAGTTGCAAAGAAGCTTTCATATTGAACAAGATCAGTTTAAGGTCGCCAAAAGCAAACGCAATCGACAGAAACGACGATACCATATTGACTGGAATTATGAAAGTTTTATCACCTCGTTGCTCCACAAGTATACGAGATCATGTACGACATTGTCTATTGCTTTGAGCATTGAGATTTATTGGTCGTTTTTATTAAATGCGAATAAACACTAGATATTCCATTTTTTCACCCTAACGTTTCGTTGGGGTTTTTCCAACTTCCTCAGGGGCAGTCTTTCTTAGAAATATTCCTTTTTTTGTTAATAATTTCATTGGAAATTGACTTATTCTTTGTTCAGCTGATATCGTAAATCGTGCGGTGACCTGTAAAATAGTCTACTAAGTTTTTTTTTACAAATTGACTACCTAGGGCTGAATCGTTGTTTTGGCCTGTCGTAGATCTGGGATGTTCTCCCAATAAGAGATACATTTTGTGTGTTCCCAGATTTAAAGCCGAATTTAGAGCCGAATAATTCCAATCCTGTGAAAGGGGATTCTGAACTTCTTCTGGGTAGTGTATCAGCTTTTCCTTTCCTGAAATTCCTTCATTACCGGGAAGGTAAGCCATCAAAATTTTGTTTTATTCCCAGTACCGAGTGTTTGGAGGGTGTTTACGGAGTGTTAAAGACTGTTTTGGAGTCAATAATGGGTGAAATAAGACTGTTTATAGTGCAACCTCTTTGCAACGACATGGTTGATTTAGACCTGTCAGAGCACCTTTGGTTTTTGATAGGCCTATTGGCAGGGGTGGAGAGGTGTTAAGGGACGGTAAGATTTAAATACAGTGTACTCTCTCCTTACGGACACCTCTTATAACCGGACAGATTTCAAAGAACGGAAATAAATACATAATTTTTCATATTAATAATTCTCTCATAAGCGGACTCTCTTATAACCGGACGCGGACACCCAATTTCAGAACCGCAAAGGGTTTAGCTCTCTCTTAAACGGACAAACAAAACACAACTCGAGTACTTTTTTAAGTTTCTTACTCTGTTCTGCTGTTTGTTTTGTTTTTTTTTTTCCTCTTTTGTGGCTTGTGCCACTGTGCCTGTCTGTTCGGGGTATGTTAAAGTACTACGCCACACTTGCCTTCTCATGAAAGTCTCTTCGGGGGAGACAGGGAATTCGGTGTATTCTACCCTTCTTTTCTCAACTAACCTAAAAATCTACCTGTCTCGCCCGACACGACTTTCATGGGGAGGCATGTGTGGTCCAGCACAAAGTCATGAAGAGAGTAGGCTGTGGAAACCGTCGACTATCCGTCTATGTTTGGAATACTAAAGTACAAAGTACAAGCCCCTATTCTGGGTCATTTATTTCCCGCTCATGAAAAAAACATAAATGATACAGCTGTTTGAAATATTTAAAACTGGTCAAACTATTTGCCCGCTTAATGGGTAAAAAATGTGCATAATTATATGCATACATACCTACTTTTAAATAATGTAAAAATACATTTACAAGCCTTTGTTTTTGTTTGTGTATATTTTTATTCGTAAATAATTTGTATCATTCAAATTTAGATAAAATTCCATTTCACCCTTATTTTACATATAAGGATTTAATAGGCTTGTATGTTGTGTTTATTTTCTAGAGTTTGTCAATTAAGGTTTTTTTCCTCACAAGCGGACAAATTTGTTGGTACCGTCGGTGTCCGCTTATGAGAGAGTTCACTGTAGTTCGCTGGTTTTTTTTTTGTTTGCCTGTTTTGGGGATAAATACCACGTTTACCTTTCTCCAAGTTCGTGGTATGTAACCACACCTGAAACTAAACCTAAATAAGGCAATCATGAATGACATCCACTGTATATAATAGAAATTCTAATTTTTGTCATTGTTTAAATTAGGGTGTTTTTTTAAGTTCCTGGCACTCGTGTTTTTTTAGTACTTCGATTTTTAACCAGAACACCTCCTAAGCTGTGGAATACAAATGCATTAGACTTTGTTATTGTTTTTGAAGTCATCATTCAATACTTTTTCTTGTCCACTTCGCAATTGCCAAGTGTTTTAAACACCGAAAACCCGACGCATTTATCAACTGCTGCAGAAAAACTATGTAAAGCGGTCCATACACATACTACCAAGTTTGCAACCGGTGCTACAACCAAAATTTCAGTTCGGTATTATGTATTTATGTCATCCAAGCTGGCTTGAAGCTATTTTCGTCTATCAGAAAATGTAGGTATGCCAAACGCGAAACATTTTGCAACCGTAGGCCAATTTAATATTTAAAACAATCAACTGCAGCAATATTTTTTTTTAAATAAATCTGCTTACGGAATCAATTAATTGTTAGTCACACTTGTGTTAGCTAATATAAACTTATAAAAATATGAAATGAATAGAGAAATCTGCGAGTGTCATGATATGGTGTGCGATTAACACTATATGAACAGTTGTCATAGCAAATGCGAGCATTATCAACTAACATAGTGCATTATTCGTTGCATCCTATAATATATGAATTTCCAATAAGATACATTTATAATACAAAAAAAAACGTTCTTCATGCTAAACATATTCCTCTCGTTTCAAATTTGTTTGTTCCAAAATACACTCATCAAAAAACAAACTGGTGACAATCATCCGATTGGATTTAGATTGGAAAAGTCGTCCATTAACTTTCTTTGAAGAGTATAGGTATAAACAAATAGAAAAATGTAAATAAAACAAAAATTGTTTCCAACGATACAGAGAAATATATGTACATATTTCTCGTCTACTTCACATATATAAATATATACATATACTGCGGCTCCATTCATTAAAATTAACAACAAATAAATAAGAAATTATATGTATATATGTATTAAGAAAAAAAAAACAAGAAAATTAATGTAGCAAATATAATATAAAAAAAAATAATACGACAGGAAACTGTTTTCTATACATCCGTTAAACGGAAGTAGGTAATTAACAACAAATGTTTGAAATCGAACAAAAAAGTTTATTCTCGTATTCAATTTTTTGTTTAATAAAAAAAAATATTGTTTTAGTGAGAGATATTTTAAATTAACGATTCTATACAAAAGAAAGAGAAACAAACAAAAATATTACAAACAATCTATATGAGAAGTTGTTGTTTCTTTTTTTGTTGATGTTTGTTTTGAATTTATTTTATTTTTTTTTTTTTTGGGAGAAATACTTACTATTTTTTGAAATATTTTCATTTATTGAGAATTTTTTAGTAGTATCGATGATGTGGCCATCAGCTCAAACGTCGCGGAAAGACAAAACACAATGAAGAATAAAATTCGTTATAAAAATATTTTTTTTTGTTTTGTTTTTTTTTTTAAAAAAGATTTTTTTCAACATTCATTTAGTATGTTTTTTTTTTGGGTCTACAATCGTCTACTTATTCAAGTTTGCTTTCCAAGTACATTTACGTCGGAAAAAAAATATTAAAAAAAAATAATAATAAAATATATACCTACTCACAAAATGCTAAACTCTATAATACTATTCATTTGCTACTTAAAAAAAAAACTATAATTTCTGTCTTCTCCTAATTATCTCAATTAAATGATTAAAAATGCTCTACAAATAATAAAAAAAATATATATATTCCAAGCCAAATGATTAGTCACACAACACTTGTCATTTGTTTTGTTTCAAAAAAAATAATAAAATTAAGTATGTATTAAGCTCTTTTCTTATAATTTTAAAGTTAAACAATCAACTCAATGAATCCTTTTTAAATTAAGCTAAGTTTTTCAGTTTTTTGTGTTTGTTTTTTTTTTTTAAATATAAATTTGTACTATGGTAAAGCTCACAAAATTAAAGTCACAATATTAAGTTATAGAAAAAAAATCGCTCTTTGTTATGACCAGATACGTAAGAAAAAAACTTCATAGTTCAAAAGGAACGAACGACTTACCTCTTCACTGGAGGATTTATCATGGCGTGGTGGAGTTGCTGGCGATGCTTGACTAAGTAGGTCTGGCAAAACGCTACTCGTTCGAGTTCCAGGAGTACCCAAACCACTACTCTCTCCGCTTCGATTCTGTTTTAGCGAAACAAATGGGAAAAAATTAATAAATAAAAAATGTGTTACAATTCTTTCAAGTTTGCTAAGGACAACCAAGGTGATGTGGACTAAAAATGATTTTTCTTTAAAAGACTTGATTTTTGAAGTCATTTCGAATGCCAATAAGGAAATTTATTTTGTTTTATAGTGATGCGATTATATTTTAAAATTATGACATATTTCCATTTTTTTATTTAACTTAAGTGACGAACACATGTTTTTTTTAAGTATAGTTGTTATGTTAAGCCATAAACCCATGTAAGCTGGTAATTTGAAAGACATATTCACAAAACTGGCGGTCACTGAAATTTGATTATTTGAGTTTGTAAAATTTAATTTGTTTATGTATATAACCTGGGGCCTGTACCACGAAACAACAAGTATTGTGGAATGGGAGCATTTTAACATATTGCTCCGATAAATTGCTACTGTTTAACAATACTTGTTGTTTCGTGGTACTGGCTCCTGATCTTCTCTTTGGTTTGGAATAAAACTGAAATTGAAATTTATTTTCACATTTTAACAAGAAATCAATTTTATATTAAATGACAATTTACAATTTATTTTAGAAAAGGTCATATCATTATTGAGTCGAGAAGTTGCGATGTGCAAATATGATGTTACCTAACATTATCTGCGATACCAGAACTTGCAACTAGGCATATTGATAACTTATTACAAATCAACCTTAAACTAGATTGGGTCAAAAAGGCTATAGGGCTATGATTTGAAATCGAATCATAATTTAACCACCTGACAGCAGAAACGTTTCCAGTTGCAGTACCCAAAATTGAAGCTACTGCCATCGGTATGGTAAAAAAAATATTCGTTCTTTATTTTCCATTAAAAAAAAAAAAAAAAAAAAACAAACAGATAACACAAGTTGACTATAGTTAGCTAAAAAAGTTCCGAGATAAAGTTAGTGCCGAGTTACCAACGAATTTGACCTATATTTCAGGAATTCTATCCAGCGTTTATTTCGATTTTGTCACAGTTTCAACCGCTAACTAATTCTTCTTCTTATTATGTGGACTTAAGCTGGGTTAAATATAGAGAAACGCTTGAAACGGGCCACTATTTCCAAACTATTACCTTACGTAAACAAAATAAGTTTCGGAGTGAAATGAATATTTTTAAATGTATAAAAGAGTAAGCGCAAATTGCCTACCCTTATAGTGGTTAAGGATAGTTAAAGATAATTTCTAAAAGCTAAATAAAAGAGATTGAAACCCCAAAAACATCCTTTTCGTGAAGTTTTTTTTTTTCATATTTTTAATAACAATTAGCGATTTCGCACTAGCACGATTTGAACAAAATTAGTCAAGTTCTAATTTAGGTATCTGATCCTATTTATAAGATAAACGTACATTTGCATAAGCTGGATTACTTTTATGCAATACTCTGACAACCGTTTTAGATGAAGTTGAGTCTTCTCTCTAATGACATTTTTTGTTACAACACCAGCCAGACTACATCAAATTTTACACAGTTAAACAACCGTTTAGCCAGAAATGAGCTTCATGGCTGAACAAAATTTTGCAAGATTTGCTTTAAGCAGCGACAAATTTATCGGTGGGTACATTTCGTATTGATGCGGTAGGTTATATTAGCTGTCAACTTTTTGACTTTACAAAATGTATTATTGAACACATTAAGAAGTAAAGTCGTCTTAACATGAACAGATTTGCTTAACTTGATTGTCTAACTCTAGATTGTGCCACCTCTGGCGAATGCCTGACAAACATACGAGAGTTCAGCCGTACGGACTCGGTATAAAATTGTAGGTCCTTTCCATTTGCCACAAAACAACAAAATAGAGGCCCATACAAGCGAATGTTTTGACAAGCTAGTCCTACGGTGTCTATACGGACCTCTTTATTTATTTAAGGACTATTCATACATGAGAGCAAACGAACAAATAGATGAAATGCCAACAAACCACTTTTGATGCATTTAGTAGCAATAGTACCACAAACTATCCAATAAGCAATTCGTTCGAATTTAACCTAAAATTAGAAATTGCTGGTAGAAACTGATGGCTGAAATTCGCGAGCTGCCCCGACCAAGAAAAATGTTCATGTGAACAGCCTGCCAAAACTTTCGAATATTCGTTCGTTTGTAGTTAGTTGGTCGCTCTCATGTGAATAGTCCTTTATTCATGTGCACTGAAAAAACTGATATGTAAGTGCGTTACAGAGAATTTTCGTGAACCAGTACTAGCGCCCCTAATAATTTGGCCTACGTAATTAGATAAATATGTAATTTATTAATTCTGACAGCTGGCTGACGTCGTGCGTCTGAGTTTTTATTGGCCTAGAGGCTTAACTGACAATTATAGTCCGGAATATGAACTGACTACTAACTAACTATTGCCTATAAAAACAAGAATAACGAGTGTCCGTAGGAAATATTTGTTTTGTGTATCTGTATGACAAAACCAGGGTTCCATTGACCGCTAGGTTAGAGCGACACGTCAAGCCCTCTTTTAAAAAACCAATGATTTGTGTTGTATGGTAATTTGATTATAATAGTTCATTGAGGCATATAGCAGTCAATGAAACACGGGCAAATTGATCATTACCACCCGAACCAAGTTTTGTAAGGTGTTTCGTGGCAAGAGGGGGAATTACTCATTACTCGTTATTTTTCAATATCTCTCTTATGAAATGTAGAGATTGCGATCGATTTATATCGATTACGTTCACTTTAAAACGGATACGCAAATGGACCTGAGATTATAGAGATATATTTGTCACAGCAAAGGGCTAATTCAATTTACCAATAAGGATTTGGCTAACTAAACTCCTTGTCGTCAATTTCCTATAATGCTGATAATAGCAAACCAACGAAACATTGGAGTTGCTAATAAAAATCATTATTTCTTAGCTACAAAAATAAAAAAAAAACATACAAAATTCAAAGTGAATCCGATCAACATTTAGGATATGGTCAGAAGTATATTGTTAGACATACTACCATTTTTTTAATTTCCTGTTTAAGAAACTAATAATATCGGGTTCCAAATTTGTACAAATACTACAATACAATCATCAATTTGACCTACAAGGAGATTTAGTTTTTTTTTCAGAAAAAATATACCAATAATATAATATTATACATTATAATTCTATACATAATATTGTAAGCAAATTGAATAACCTATAAGACAACCGATATATAAAATTCAATTAAGTCGTATTACTATAAATCTTGTAAAACATGATTGCGATAAAGTTCTCAATAATAGAAAAACCTAAAACAAAAAAAAAAAAAAAACAATTAAATAAAAAAAATGATTGACTCCAACAACAACGTTCAGTAGTTTTTCACTTATATCTGAAATTTTAGTAAATTTTGAATTCCAAACCAAATTCTTCAAAAAAACCTTGGATTTTTTTTTTTCAAATAATATTTCCCTTCTTACCACCAGTTTTGTAAATAAACTAAAACAAAAGTATAGATTTAAGCATTATTTAAAAAAAAAATAGCCATACTAATACAGACTCTAATGATTCATGATTATGTGTACCAAGTTATGAGAGTTTTTTCTCTAAATAATTATTATTCCTAATCGTACTGTTATTAGGAAAATATATTTAGGAGCTATTTGACGTTTAATTAACGGCCAACATTCTGTGGTAACAAACATAGCCGAAACCCTATAGAACATTTTAATATACAAAGATCGGGAACATCCTTAAAGCGGTACCTAATTTTATCTGTTCCTCTCCAATGTAACTGCATTATCGAAGACTTAAGGATTACCAGATTATTTGGGCTTAAATTTAAGTCAAATATGCGCGAATATCCATTCAAGTTATTTCAAAACGCTTCCAATTTACCATTAATCATATTATGGTTACGACATACAATTCTCATGTAATCGCACATGGACTTAAGCTGGATTAGTCCCATGTAATCTCCCTTAGGAAAACTTGTTAACTCTATGAAGGGGTCTGTTCTTTCTTTGCCTGTCCGTATATTTTTGTATGGGAACGTAGTTTGATAAAATTGCTGAGCTTTTTGTTAAATTTTACGAACGGGAATAGAGCTTATATAAGAATGTACTACCCAACATTTATATGATGCCTTAAAAGTCAAACATTAATGTGGGCTTAAGCTTGTGTCAAATTATGATCGAGTATCCATTTCAGTTTAGTCAAACGTTTTAGAAATGTCATTAAAATTATGATGGTTACCACATGCAATTCCAATAAAATCCCACATTGGCTGGATTAATCCCAAGCAAAAAAATTCCCTCGGACTAGTAAAGGATGAAAAACCCGCGACCACATAACGTTCATGCTATGAGCCAATTCAAGACAAGCTGTTCTCAATCGTTGTTCTAATGGAGCACTATTTCAGCTACAGATTTCATGTGCCATTAGATTAATTCTGACGCAGAGAAAATAATAATAGAACCCAAAGATATTGACAGTCTGTAGTTATTTTGTCTTTTAACATTAATATTTTATAATAGACACTTACAAAGACGTTCACATAACCAGGTACACATAAAAACAATTGTTTTTAAATGATTAGACGAACAAATGACTGATATAATGACTCGTAAAATATAGGTATGTATAAACAAACTAAATAATTATGTTCATTCTAACATTCTAAGCATATATCATTATTTGCAAATATAACAGCCATCAGCTTTTATTTTATTTTTATTGCCCCATTTCCTCAATAGAAACTAAAAAAAAGTATTTCCTCATTAGCATTCCGTTTCCAAGAAAAAGCATCGTTTTAATAAATATTTTTTTTTTGCTTTATCGTTAATTATTATTATTTAATTAAAGGTTAATAACGAAAAATAAGAAATTGTTAGCTTTTAGGAATTTTCGAATCTTATTGTTACTATTTTTAATACATAGTTACCCAAGCATACATTTTTAAGAGTTTTTATTAGCTTTACTAAATATTATTTAAAAAAAATGTAAATTATTTAACGATAAATGTAAACAATTTAAACGTGGATTATACAAAGAAAAGTGAACATGTTAAGTCAAATTATCACATATGTAAATTAACACAAAACATAGAAAAATGTATAAATAATTATTTATTTTTTAAATTTAATACACTTGCTGTCATGTATAAGAATGCATAGGAATGAAAAAAAAAAAAAACAAATTTTTATCTAACTTACAAAATATTTATTCTATATCTAATCAACTTACTGAGTAGAGAATAAAAAACTAAAATATTTATTGCATAATCTATTTAATTCAATAAAAATTAAAATGTTTACATTTATTCGCTAAATAAGTTGAAGGAAATACGGTTTTTGTTAAAAAAAATTATTATTTTTTTGTTTATTCATTTATTTTTATTTTTTACAAATGGTAGAGGCTCTTTAGAAATTACTAGAAGTTTGGAATCGATTTCGCTGTTACGTGTTTTAAGAGAAATTGGAAGTTTTAAGGGTGGTGGAATCATTGCTTATATTTTCAACCACAGGTAGAAATTGAGGTGCGGGAAAGCCAAACTATTTGCAAAAATTACATGCGTTATTCACAGTTAAAAAAAAAATTGGTATTATAAATTTACACATGCTAGGGAATATGATTTTATATTTAATTGATTCAAGTTTATGATGTAACAAAAAAAAATGGGAATATTTTTTCAATTGTTTTTATTATTGTTGTTATTGACGTGGTTTTCTTTTTTTTTATATAAAAGTTGTCACTGTTTTGTGTTTTTTTTATGTCATAAACAGCTTGTGTACGTGCTCTTATGTTGGATAAATTTATGTTATAAAATATATTATGTAATTAAAAACAAAACATAAACGTGCTTTTTTGCTGTAACGGAAATAAATAATTGGTGATTTTTTATGAAGCAAAATGTTAAACAAATATTTTATTATACCCAAAATAAACGTTATAAACACGCTGATGGTTAGAAACAAATTTCTACGGTAATACGAGTACATATAAATGATGATATGAATTGTGGGTTAGTAAATGAATGATGTTAACATCTCAAATATGAGAGAAAGAAGAAGGCAACTCAGCGTCACGTGGAAAAATGTAACAACAATATTGATGTAAAAGTGTAATCGGGGAAAATTTAAAGTGTACCTACTCGGCGTTTGGTGTATGGCGTTTTCGATTTCCGGAAATAATTGGTCTTTCTACCAAAAGAACAGATCAAGAAGTGCTCTTTCTAAGTTATCTATGATTCATTGAATACAAAAGTGCAATTCTAGGTCAATTCTTACTTAACACGAAGGAAGTGTCTGAGATATTTTTAAAAGAATTGTCCTAAACTCTCCAATATGCTTCCCAAATATCGGTTTTTTTAGAAACAAAACTTGTGTCATGTGGTCCATAAAAAGCATCATTTTTAATGTTGAAACCAAATAAAATGTAAGTAGCCGGAAAAACAAATTAAAGAAAACTTGCATATAATATTTACGGTTTCTAGCACAATATTGCAAAAGTGCTCAAACGAATTTCATATTGGGTACAATTCTGCGATGTTCAATAAAAACGAAATTAGTAAACTTTAAATCCGAACCGCCCTTGTTATTCACAAGTTGTGAAAGCTGTTAGAACAAAAAATCAACGCTTCGTATTGCATGGGAAAGCCAACAGATTTCGAAACTTTTTACAAGCCTGCTAGACGTCGGAAGTAGGTCCAGAAAGTCTTGTAGACTAGAACTAGACAATCTATACCAGTTTCAGATAGCATTTCGAAAAATGGATTACAAAAGACTGTAATTTTCTTTACTGGGACAACATTTTGAAATATTACAAACACTGCGAATTTTGAAAACAAAATTCAATCAACGCAAGTTTGTGAAATAAATTCGCGTTTTTGAGCTATTCGTGAAATGAATCTGCAAACCATCGAAAATGTACTGCGAAATTGGGTTAACAACCCTGGGCGCTTGTTCCCAAAAGCGCGGCGGATCGCTTTTCATGTATTTTTGTATTTCCAAACACGATTTGCTCCATTCAAAACCCATTTAGGTGAGGAATTGTTTGCGGATAAAAATAAACTAAATTCCTGTGACGGGAAAAGCTGTCAAACTTTTGGAAAATTGGAAGTCAGAATGGGAAACAAACAAAAATGGGAAATATAATTTTCGCCCTCGTTTGCATTTAAGAATAACCAAAAGCAAAGATTGTGGAAATTGAGGTATCGATTTCAGTACCATTTGGGCATTTGGGAATAATAACCTCCCTGGACTACTACTGTCAACTCAGCCGAGAAAGTCATTTGAATGAAATTATGTTCCATAACTAAGCGGAAGGTTTACTCGTTTCAATACATCAACAAACTTTATTGAATACACAAATTAATATGAAGATGCAGACCTATTGCAATACTCGAGTTATGTTAATATATAGTTCAGTATTGAAGCTCATAAATTCGAACATAGCTTCGAAAACAGTTTGCCACTGATATTCGCCGAATGGATTCGAATTCGTGCGGAATGCGATGAATTTCGGTGAACTCAATTTCAGTTGAATTCACTTTCGTTTTTTCATAAATACGAAATCGAAATCGAAAGTTGAAATTCGAACTCACATATTTAATCGCTTGAAGCGCATCTTCTTTCTTTCTTTTGATTGATAACTACGATCAAATGGTATGAATAGCTACAGTAATTTTTGTTATTTTACATTTCAGCCAAATACATAGAGATACTGCTACTAATTTTGATTTGGTTAAAAAGCATGTTTTTTTTTTTTTTTTTTTTGTTGTTTAAAATAATTCAAAATTGTTTACATGAAATGAATGTTATTATGTAGCAATCTTTTAGCGAATACAATATGAGTAATGCAATTAGAATAAACAAATTAATTAAAAAATTAAATTAAAAAAATAGTTAAAAAAATAATAAAAAAAAATAATAACAAATCATAAATTTATAGAAGAGAAGAAAATGGTTTGGTATTATTTTGATCGCCGAAATGTGTTTTTTTATGCTTTACCTGCTGCTGTTGTTGCTGCTGAGCCATTATCAATTGTTGCCTAGCCGCATAGTTTTGTAAAAATATAACCGATTCAGTCTTTTCACGACGTGGCCTTAAAAAGTCTAGGTTTCTTCCTGTTAGACTACTGCTCCAACTCGATTTGGTTGGTTCAGGTTTCTGGCTCTGTTGCGATAATGGTGGCGACGAAACGTTTATCTGTTTCTGACTGTCAGATTTACTAAGAACTTTGAGTTCGGCGGCTGCCTTTGCCTTGGCGTCGTCACTTTTAAACATATTTGTACTGCGTTGGAATAACGCACTGGCACGTTGTTGCAATGGTGTATTGCTGTTGTTGTTGTTGTTTGTGACCATTAGGCCACTACCGTTATTTGCCATTCGTTCACCGAGAACAGCAGAATGTCGCTTTGTCAGCGGGAAGAAATCGGAATTCTCTCGTCGAAAACCTCGTACGAAATTCATTGGCAACTTGGAATCAGACTCTTGTCTTTTATGATTTTTACTGTTTAAATTGTTACTGTTACTTATTGCGCTAGTTTTTGGTGTGTTTGTGATTAAGGCACTGTTAGTTGATCTATTTGGTATGGGTTGCGGCTGTTGTGATAGCTTTCTTTGAGCAGGCGAGGCGGCGGCGGCGGCGGAGATTGCTGATGTTGAGATACTGTTTAGCGGAGCTGAGGTGGCGGCGGCTTTTCTGGCTGCTGCAGCATTACTAGGCACTTCCGAGATGCTACTACGATGCATCATCATCTTTTGATCCGATTTAAGTGTACTCGTATTGGATCGATTCAAACTCGATCCACGATTCGGGAAGAATTTCTCAATATCCCAGTCACGTAGGAGGACTGATTCTTCGGCCTCATTGCCACCATGAGCGGATGCGTGTTTTTGCTTTTGATTTTCTAATTTCTGTACAGAATTTTTGATGTTGTAGTTTGAAATTTTGTTCATTTTATACAGAGAGGATAATTGTTTTTTTTTTTTTTTTTATTATGAGTTATGAATTTGAATTCAAGAGACGGGTGTGAACCATTCGAAGTTATGTTTATTCAAAAGGAGGAATATGGTGGAATAATAGGAAAAAACACAATATCGGCGCCCAGATAATCAATCACAGTATGAAACAAACAGCTTCTTGAGACTTATTAAAGACAGGGTTGTAGATAAAGCCAATGCAACTTATAGGGTCTGCGGAGAAGTAAATGCAAGAGAGAAAAGTTAAACAGACTTGCAAGAAAAGTGGCAGACCGTCCACCGTCTTAAGGTGGTTTCCTCATGTCGATTGATTGGCAAAGTTTGGCAGGTCTCGTTTATGTCATTGAACGACACTACCGTCAGTTCATTTCCACTTATGTCAATTATTGGAAAAAATCGTTTGTCAGTTCATTGACAATGAAATTTTGACAAGTATGTTTGTCAATTCGCTGAAAGTTATTTCCATTTGCTCTGCCAATTTGGAATTGTCATCTCTTTGTCAATTGTGAATTGCGGCGTTGTGTGAGCAAATACATCTAGAGGTACATAATGTACATAAAACAAATAACATTTTCTTTTTTAAAATATAAAATCAAATGAACAATTTTGAAAATGAATTGCTCTCGCTTTTTGTGTCCAATATGAGTTGAAGCTGTAGGCAAAAGATGAATAAAGCCGAAAATTTGCAAAATACGCTAAATGAGTATGAAATGAATAGAACTGACTTCGAATTTATTTTGCAAAGGGTTAAACTATCATTCATAAAAAAAAGAAACATTCATGCGAAAAGGGGTGGGCCCTGTAAAAAGATTGGCCTTCCTTATATATCAAAATGTGTCTTTTGATTGACAAACTTATGAACTTGATGCCAATTAATTTTCACTGTCAATTATAGACAAAGTGACATTTTGTTTGTCAATTCAGCTATTTCCACTTGTCATTCAAATTCGTTGTCAGTTATTGGCAAACGCTGTTTGTGAATTCATTTACAAGCATTTTTTTCGCTATTTCCACTTGCTAATATTCTAATTGGCATAAAACTACGTCAATTGTCAATTTCATATCGACAAGTGGAAACCCAGCATTAGAGGAAGAAAGTGGAATATCTTTAAAAGAGTCAAGTCCGGTGGTCCGCCGGAAGCGGATGGAATAAGAACTCCTTTGAGTTACTCAATTCCGCACAGAGTCTTAAGTATGTATGATCGATCCATCGCTTTGAGTAGTTCGGTTTTCGTCTGCGTATATAAGCACAGCCGACAAGTTATTTATTCTCAGAATGAGATTTGATAAAGCTTTCGAGTGCACCTACTCGTACACATATTTTGTAGACTTTGAGAACGCAACCAACCGAGTTTCTCGAGGAAAGCTCCGGAATGTAATGGAAGAGTATGGAATTGACGAACTGCTCAAGCTGTGTTCGCATGAACGGCCTCTCATTTTCATCACTTATAAAGGGTGATTTTTTCGCTGTTTGGTTTTCAGCCTGATTTTGTTCACAGTTCAAGCGTGATTCGTGATTTTGTGGAGATATGTGAAGCCTCTCGTCTATACGGATAAGCCAGCAACTATTGTAGCCCTGGGAGACAACATAACTCGTGTTATTGGTGAGATACCAGTCGATATGTTAGAAAAAGTATGCCAAAATTGGACATTCCGGATGGACCACTTGCAGCATGGTCGCGGTCAACATTTACACGAAATAATACTCAAAAGTCATGAAGGTAAACGTGAAGGGATAGACATCTCCAGAAGGCCTGTTCAATGCACTTTGCGTGTTAGTGGAGTCCCATTGAAACAGTTTATGTACCACTAGGGTTAGGGTAAAAGCAGAAGAAGCGCAACATCTTTAGGCGTAGGCATGTGGCATTGCGGAAATATATCGTGCATGCCAGTGCCAGCATAGTACGGAATACTATAGTATAGTACGAATCCGTGCCATCAGACAGGCGTTAAGAGTATAGTACCCTTACAAACCGACACTAAACGATCTGCTGGCTAGAAGTCACACTCATAAATAGAACCATCAAAATATGTATCTACAAAGAACAATCACACCAACCCCCATTAATGTTTTTGTTTTTATAATTTGAAACTTAACAAATGGTTCACATTGTTACCCGCGCCTCTAGAACTTCCGATGATGTTTTCATATTTGTTTGTTAACATTGATCACACTTCTTTTTTATTTTTTGTGTAAATATTGTTCGTTTGTGTGTGTTTGTTTGTATTAATTTGTTGCACATTGATATTATATATACAACATGTGTTTTGGATGTGTATGTATGATATAAAGTGCATTCATTCAGTTTCTATAATGAATTTCATTCACTTTATGTTTTTGTTTTGTTTGTTTTTACACGAAAGAAACAGAAAGATTAATGTAAATATTAAAAATAAAATAAATGTTTTTTTTTTTTTGTAGATATACAAATTAAACAAATAGAAGTAATGATATCGAAATTTGTGAAAGGATACATTTTATTATAAGTAAACAATACGAAACAACTAAAATTTGCATTAGTCTCTTTTCACAACTAAACTAAAAAAAAATAATAATAATAATAAAAATTACTCTTGTTCGCTTTTATCGATATTATTGTCATGATTATTGTCCTTCTTGCTATATATTTTATAATTTCTAAAAGAACCACAACCACTTGTAAATTTATATATTTATATATATGCAAATATTTATACTATATGCACTTTCGAATTAAACTAAATACACTTGTCCAGTGCAGAAAATCCAACTTTGGATCTGCTCCAGCCAGACGACACACACAACAGTTCACTTTGCATTATTTTCTTTACACAAATTGTACAGAGTTAATATTAATAATGCTGTTTTGTTCTTTTATTTATTGCTTGTACAAATAGCTGAGATTAATTAAAAACAAAATGTAAATCCTTATCCCTCTTTTTAATTGCGCAAAATTATATGCTTTCTAAAACTAAAAATCAATCACAAGATTTTCAGTGTAAAAAAAATACTATATATAGTGTGAAAGAATAAAAAATAAAAAAAAAAAAATCACCAATTTTTCGTTTTCGAGTTATTGTCTTTTTTTTTTGTTTCCTTTTTTTCGGTGTAAATCACAACAAATCAAATGTGTAGTAGAACTGAAAATGAAACGATTGGATATCGATTCAAGATACTTACCCTCTTCATGATTAGAGTTCGATCGCCAGCCTGATCGTCGTCATCGGGTGTTGGCGGCAGCGGACGATTGGGTGGTCCACCGGTACCATGGGAAGTTGGGGGACTGGTGGTGGTATCCTCTGAGACTGGTCCAAGGCCGGGCCTATATGAAAATTCAGGACTAACAGAATCGAAAGAACACAAAAGAACGGAGGAAAAATCCCCAACCAAAAAACACAGAGAAAAAACAAACGAGCCAAAAGCAAATGATAACGTGGTGAGTGTGGAATGGAATGAGCGAGTATTATGAAATCGAAAGTTGGAACGATGGATGGTGGTGGGATTTTTTTTTCACAAAAGATGTAAAATTTAAAAAGAATGGAAATTAGGAGAAAGAAATAAATGGAAATGAAATATTTGTGTTAGATTTACGAGACATGAGTTAGTATGGATAAAAATGATTTTAATTGCTTTTGCTTGCTACATGACGGAAGAATGTGTTATTGTTCACTATTTGGAGATCTATTGAAATTGGGACGCATATTTGTCAAAAGAATTATAGACTCAGGTGGTTATGAGGGTCTATAAATCAAATGTTGTTTTTATGATCTTATAAAGCGGAATTCAACGGTGATTGTATGAAAAATACAACAGATACGTCATTAGCCATTGCTACTATTATAACTGCGTGATTAATTAAAAACGTTGTAGGAACCACGACAGACTAAGACCCCAACTATGAGGTAGCAGTTATTTAGCCTAAGAGCTATACAAACCATGTAACTTTTCAGAAGATTGAATAGTTTCGGATTCGCTTATCGTTGTCGCATTTGCAAGACAGCTCTTGCAAGCCATCGTGAAACTTCCTAGGGAATGCGCCGGCATTATATATCACCAAACGGATTAGTATCAAAAAGGCGGCATAAGAATAATAATGGCTTCCTGTCATAAACAGCGAGCTTATCAGTGTCGCGTTTCTAGCATAACATTGGATCAGAAGCGCCAAAAATTTGTTCATTTATGAATGAGTACAAAATCAAGTATGTATATGTTGCCAACAAGAAGCGCTATATAAAATTGACGAATCAGACAAAACGTCCTCATAATAGACGTCTATATCTTCAAAGTACATTCTTCGGAACTTCGGGGCGCAGTGGCTGAGTGATTATTGTGCTGGACTACTGTGGGAGGGGTCCCAGGTTCGATCTCCTTTAAAACAAAAATGACATCTTATGGTTTTTTCCACTGCGCCACTTCTCGCGAACGTCTGACAAACATCCGAGTGGATAACTGTCCTGAAAAAGCATGAAATTGTAGGTCCCGAATTGTTGTGAGAAGCTAGACCGAGGGTATATTGTTGCGCCATCTATTTAGTTATATGTTTCTATTTTAGTTCGGAACTTCGTCTACTTCGGCTCTTGTACGAATTCTGAAAATGACATCTCATCAGAAATCAAGCGAAGAATTACACTCGCCAATCGCGGTTGTTTTAGCGGGCTTTAGAGCAGCATATTTAACAGTTTTATAAGCCGCGTGTAATAATAATAATGTCTAATAATTTACTTTTTTGGTTGCCTATAACACGTGTTTGCTGAATAATTCAGAGCAACAACTTTCTCTCAATAGATCTCCAAAACAAAACAAAAAATCAAACTCTAGACAGCTAAATTTGTACAAATGAACAAAATATACAAATGATTGCTAAAGTGAACGAACGCACATAGAGAGTTAAAAAAAAATACAACAAATATGTAAATTATAAATTTAACTTACAGCGGTTTTGGTGGATCACTTGCCAGCAATGTACCATCGTTACGTCCACGTTCGTTCGGTTCCTCGGGCTCACTATCTGAATCGCTACTATCGATCGGATCCAGTGGATTCACGGGCTGTACATGATGATTATTGACAATTGGTGGAGCCGGTGCTGGTTTCAATTGTGACGATGAAGATGACGATGATGTCACGGAAGCCGAAGATTGACGATTATTTCTTGGCGGTGCTTCGGGCTGGGCTTGTTGACCGCCGACCATTTGTTGTGACTGTTGAGAGACGCCCAATTCATTTAATTGTGCAGCTAACATGTCCAAATCCTAGATGGTGATTGGTTTTTTTTTTTTTTTTTTTTGGGATCGTTTTGCGAGATTGTGGTAGGTTTTTGGTGGTGGTTGTGATATGGTTGTTTGGTGTGGTGTGGTTTGGTGGAAGAGAGCAGTACAGTGTGAATGTGACAAAAATCACATGAAACATAATTTCTTGATCAATTTCGTTTTTTCTTTCAAAATGTTTGATTTTTTTTAATTTAAATATAATTATAGTTTTCTTTATTATTAAAATACATCCACACACAAAAGCTTTTGTTTTTTTTTTTTTTTTTCTTGGAATTACGTAAGTTCGGATTTGCTTAGAAGCGTGCTTGCGGATTGTTTTTGTTTATGATTTTTAAATATATAAAAGCATTGATATAAAACAATAAATACTCGTATTTGTTTCATGCAATAAAGGTTAATATGCGGGAGATATGGGTTTTAGTTTGATGTGGGTCGACTTATGGTATAATGATGGATACATTTATAGAAATGTAATTGCAAGCGAAAACCAGTATGCATGCTATTTGAGAGTAGGTAATCATCATCAATGCGTTGAATCGAATAGAGCCCGTGTGACCTGTATTTAAATCACCACCAGGCTTCAGCACTATTCCAATATGAACTATCACGAGCAATGACCGAAAGGTTAGGTATGTCAGGAACTCAAATACAATCACTAAATTAAGCAACGTTAAGATGAAACAATTCGTAGGCCTGAAGACCAACAGCCAACTGTAATAGGATTATGTGAGCTTTAGTTAGCTGTAACAAATTAACGAAATTCCACTTAAGTTCAGGCAAACAGCTGAAATGGCCCACTAGTCATATTATGGTAACGACATTCGATTTCAATGGACTACTGTCTATGAATTATAGTTTTTTGTGGATTACTTCCGTGCAATCCAAATTTTTAGTCTTCATTTAAGCTCTTAAAACACCTTAACCCCAAAGTTTTAAATACGGACAGACAAAAAGAGCACATTTTGCAACTGACAAACTAAGAGAAGACAAGGAACGAAATTTCGTAAAGATTTTGACATTGGTAATAAGTTCTCGAAAAAACCCGTTTAATACATAGCAAAGTCCTGTATTGTTGGGTTTTCAGACTGCTTGTCCAAATATATGAAAGTAACAGGGAAAAATAACCAGGTAGATAAAAAGTAAAATAACCCACTTCAGCTTAATAGGTATAATGTGGTTGCCTGTTAGACCGACCAGGATCCGAATTGCCGCATCCATAAACGAGCTCTACGTTACGAAATTAAGTTGATTTTACCCATGAAACAAAAACAACTACCGCCACGTATTGGTCATTGACACAATTGACACTTATGCAATGTTTGAAATTGAATACAACTTGTGTGACCTAGGCTGGTTTTTTTTAAATACTTTTCTCGAGAAAGGCGAATCTATGTACACCGTATGTAACCGAAGTGGTAGTCCTTTGGAATATGTCCACATGTGCGTGTCTCAAATCCGAGTTGAGAAAAACGAACATGTTGCTGAATTTCTTGCTACGTAACTGATATGTGTGTGGAGCTACCCGCTCTACTACTATTTTTAAAATTGGTACTTATGCAAAATCGGTACCAGCCGACCAATCGATCACAAGACCATTTATGTGTTCATATTACATATCTGGTTTTGTTATCTGACGACGGAAATCACCGCAAAATGCTGATCAGCAGGCTACTACTGAGCGAATAGCACTTGACTCTGCAGATGCTAGGACACACTTGTTATAAGAAAGTAATAAACAGCTGCCAAAGCTGTTCGTAGGTAGGTTTCTAGGGTGTACACTGGACACCTATAATTGGTATATAAATATGAATCATGAATGATCATGATTCCTTTTTTTTGGTCTAAAACCCATTCTCTTTCGTTTTTAAAACCAGCTATGCCTTCTTAGACAACAATGCATTGATGATGCTATACAGAGAATGCATTTACTTGGGTGAAGCACTCAATGCGTGCGCAAAAAAAAAGGTGCGCTTGAGTTCAAAAATCATTCAAAGCGATTAACAAAAAAAAAAACACAAAAAGCACGCAAAAAACAAAGATTCTCAATAACAACATACCTCAGGTCTCCTCGGTGGAAGCTGGATTTGTGTATTTTTTGTTTGTTTTCAAAATTCATTCAAATTTTCATTTCGATTTGGTGTTGGTTTTCCATTTTAATTATATTTTTTTTGTTCGTTCAATGTGTGTGTTGTAGTGGTATGTAGTTATTATTATTTTTTTTTTTAATTTCAAACAAAATTAAGAAAATCAACGTGACAGAAAAAATTTTGTTTCATTCGCCACCGCACGTATACACAACAACAGATCAAATATACAAAAATAGCGTATAACAGTTGGACAGTTAGGTAGAGAATATAGAAGAGTAGAAGTAGAATTTTGATTTACGTGTTTGTAAAACAGCAACAAACAAGTTTTTAACATGAAAATAAAAAGAGAAAAACAAATTAAAATCAAAGAAAAAAACCAAACGATAAAATATAGATGGGAATTTTGAATATATAGATAAAGCGGGGGAATTTTATATATAAGTATGTAACATCAAATCGAGACAACAAGCAGACAGTGTGAGTCATCATCGGCTTACGTACCATTGGCTTGAAGATATTCTGCGAGTTGCGTTGCTGTTGTTGCGGTGTCTGTTGCTGTGATTGCGGCGATGAGCCAGATCCTTTCGGAGTTGGCGGCAGGGGACGATTGGCATGCTGTGGGGGATCTGGAACAACTATCAGCCGCTGTGGCAATGCCGGTCGTGACGGTGGTCCCGGCTCTTCGATCTGTTGTCGTTGATCGCGCTGGAAAGAGTGAATATCATCGAGAATCGACAGAATTGCATCTGACTGGCTTACAGATTGTGGTTTCTGATTTCGGTTAGCCTGTGGCTGTGGTTGCGGCTCATTCGCGCCCACTCGTCCCTCTTGGATTTGTTGGAAGTTACGACGCAACGTATCGCCACCTGGCGCCTGGATAATGGAACTTGGCTCACCGGCAATCTGTGGTTCTTCCTCATCGTTATCCGAGCCAGAGTATCGATAGTCCTCGCGTTCCTTCTCTTGCTTTCGTTTCTTACAGCGATCAATGTGATCCTTTAGTTGTATTCGAACCTGTCGATCAGTTGGCTGATCTTTTATGAATGCATGCTTTAAGAGCTGATCTGTGTAAGGCCTCTGATGATAGTCTTTCACTGAAAGCCAAAAAATAACAGACATGAGATTGGGAAGCTAGTAATAAATCGCATGCAACTCACCAAGAACCGTGTCAATAAATCCGTGAAATTTCTTTGCCCATTTCTTCGATTTGAGTCGCGGCGGTGAGTTACGTGGAATCAAGAACAATGCTCTCATTGGATGCAAGTCACATAGTGGTGGTTGTGATTCGGCCATTTCCAATGCTGTGATACCTAACGACCAGAGATCTGATCGATTGTCATATGTCGCTTCTGGATTCTCATCGCATGCAATGACCTCCGGTGCCATCCAATAGGGTGTGCCTAAAATAGAAACATAATTTACCTTACCATTCGCAAATCGGTGTGTTATAGCAGTTTTTTCTTACCAATGAACGTGTTTCGTCGGCCTATCGTTCGATCCAGCTGTGCTGATACACCGAAATCGACCAGTTTCACCTCGGCATTGTCTGTTAGTAGTACATTTTGTCCCTTGATATCACGATGGATAACCTTATTCGAATGCAAGTAGCTGAGACCACGCAAAATCTCGCGGCAGATGTATGCAATCCATTCCTCCTTGAGACTCTGTCCTTTTGTCGATTTAACCAAATCGGTTACAGAGCCAGCACCACAGTACTCCATCACCAGCCAGAGCTGGTCATCCTTGCCGGGTGGGGATTTCTTTATGAACGCTCCATAGTATGTGGCGATGTTGCGATGATTTGAGTATTTTTTTAATACATTGATTTCCAATTTGATTTCCTCCTCCTCGTCTTCGGTAACGTCCATCACCTTAATGGCAGCCAATTGTCCAGTCTTTGTGTGTCGTCCCTTAAAAAGGAGAAAAACAATATTTTTTGTAAATGGAGCGCACTTTTGAACAAATTATTATTATAATGATTGCGTCTGTCGTGTCGCATGGTGAGAGATAATCTAATATAGCCCTGAACTTAGTTACTTGTTATAATAAAGAAGATGTAAGGATCTTTACAAACGCCATTGTTCTTAAGCTGGCAGCAGATAGAAAGAGTGAACAGATTAAACGGCCACACAATTCCAACCAATTAAATTGGAGTCCTCCACTCATAACGAAAAAGAGGTCTTAAAAAGTACATAATTCCAAATAAGAAGACAAACATCAGGTTCACTTTTCGATGGAGCAAAGCCAGAAGCACAATATATATTTTGTAACCAGTGACAATAATAACAAATCTCTGCCAAAATATATTGCCAGAAAAACGACATGGAGTGGATATTTAAATTCCAACCAATGTCAAGATGGAAACAATTTCATGTTGGTTTTCACTGAATTACGACAGTGGAATCTGTTAGAAACATAGTGCAACCAAAAGCCGCGAACTCTATGTAAAGAATTCTTGGAATGGACAACAACATTGTGAACTATTCGATTCAAGGATGACAATTGAAATGGGTACAACAAAATCGATTCATTTCTTACTGTGTGCAAGTGGGGCGCCATACAGGTGTGCCACCCAGTGGTTTTTGATACTCAACATAGTCATGGTGGTAAATTGAATAACCAGTCAACGTGGATCTACTGACACAATCTTACTTGTCTGAGACTAAGATCACTAAAGTAGTAGAGAAGTGATTTACTTATTACGCCAGAACTCCATTCAACAAAAGTACCTTCGAGGTTCTGTCTGATTATCTCTGGTTGTCAAAAAGCAATGGATACCATCGGCATCGTGAACATTTAATATTCACCCTGCAGTAACTTATAATTTGTCGGTACTGGCCGATCCTAATCAGCAGTTTAACAATGAAAATGTTTCTGCTCGGAAAATTGCCTTAATTGACGTTTTTAATCAATTTTGCTGTAGATAATTTTACTGAATAATGAAGGACTGAGCCTTCACTTTCAGCGATTAGTCTAGATAAATAGATGACTCTCCATTGTTAGCCAATCAATTTTCATGGACAGTCTCTCTTGTTTACCAATGGTTGTGTCAGTCTTATATCTATTTGCAATGCGAGCAATAATGAAAGCAACAGAAAATGTGACTATAAAGAAAGACGAGCTCTTGTAAACAAAATGAGGGCTGCAAACATCAATGCAATTTCTGGGCAGCTGTCACTATGTTTTGCAACCCGCATAGTTATATTTTTTTGTACTTGTTCGTTCCCTAATCCACGACGGAACGGTGACCCCTGCACGCGTACAACAAATATGCAACCATGCTCAAACTGAGGATTAGTAAGATAGAAAATTTGTAAAGAAAACCAGACTACTTGTTATCAAATACCTATTAGAACCCAATTCAATTAGCACCATTCCAAAGGCACTCCACCGACATCATAAAAATGTTTAACGTCTTGTTGGCGGATCCATAATCTCATTAATCGATTTCGATGTTTTACACTAATGTTGTGGCACATTGCCACCACTGGCCGAGGCGAAAACTTCCGCTTCTTTCCGATTAAGAAACTCAAAAGTTGCTCATTTAATCTAATGGGATACAATTTCGCATTTATGCAGCTTTTTTTTATGAGTGCAATCGCATTTTTGTTCGTTTCTTCTTAAATGCAAAGCAAATAACTTTGGACTGCGGAATGATGCAAGGGTAAGTATAGTTAGTTTGTATTCTGTAACGCGCTTAGATGTGGGCCATAAACAAAACCCGTACAATTTATGCTGTGCACTTGTGCTGTATAGTAACATAATAATGTGTGATTTCCTTTTTGCAGTTCAGAGTTGGTATGCGCACTCATGTACATTTAAATTTTATGGAACTGCGATTCTTAAGCTCACATCTTGCAAATAGCGTGGGAAGTTGTAAATTGTACTGCATTGTGATTGTGGTTAGTAGATATGGATTTTTTTATTTTAAGTTAATACATAATTCTATTCAATTTTGGCAGTACACAAGTATAAGTCATTCTTACCTGTTGACTAAGCTCAAATCAGCAATGCTTACAAGTGACAACGAAGGTGTTAATGAATTAGAATGCACTAAGGCACCAAACAAACCGACTTTACGAGCTCTATATGGCGATGACCGGATTGCGGCAAAAAAATGCGCTTTCATGTGGCTTCTTTAATATCGTTCTGAAGCAGATATAGGTTCGCAGGGCAGGGCAAATCTATTGAAGAATGGGCCGTAATAGAACGATTGAATAACAGGTAAAATTGGTTGCTCTTGAAACTAAATGCATGCTCTCAACAAACATCTGTACAGACACCGTCTAGCACTAAATGTCACGATTGATAGCAGCAACTTCAAGGCAAATAAGAAGTTCATCTAACTTAGAATAAACCTACGCATTTGCCCTACAGTTTCCTGGAATGTCTCTATTCCCCGACACCCAGCAGAGGTGAATATTGAACTACTACGCCATTTCCCTGAGAGACGTTCGAGAGTCTAGGGCTGTAGTAGATTTAGTAGAGACTGATTCCAGGCACTTAATTGCAGCTTGGCTATCCAAGAAGATACTGGTACCTTTAGCGGATATCACGCTTTCTTATAGCCAATATAAGACTTCCTTTATTGCCATTATTCCCGCCTGAAATACCTAAACCTAAAGTCTCCACGAATGAGACTCTTAGTGGAGATCCATCGAAGGATATCCCAAGAAAATCGGTGCTATTTCGGTTTGGGAAAACAAATAGGTTCAAAATTGTTGACCTAAGGGACGAAATATGCTCAATGGTGCTGAAGTTGCTGACGGTGCTGACGGCTCATTAACAATGAGCAAGAAGCAACAGCTGAAACTGTGTTCCTTTGACAGGAAAAAATATGTTGATTCGACAGATTTTAGTTCTTTGCGTGTGGGAACAGTATGTTACTTCAAAACTGTGTTGCTGATTTTTGAAGGGCTTCATAATCGCCTAAAAATAAGATACTGTTATTTGCCTTCGAAAATTATTCAAAAAAATGATGGTATTACATATTTTCCTTGTTACAAGGTTCTCTTTCAACTGTTCTAAATGCTCCAATTACCCACCCATGTATATGTATAGGTACTTAAAAAGCTCATGGAAAACTGAAAAATTCAAATATCTTCCAAAAATAAATTATTTACCCTTCAAATGTTCACAGAGAAAAATAAATAAACACCTCTGTATGCATGTATGCAATAGCTTCTGCTTACATTAATTCACTACTGGTTGTTGCACATGTGAGAAGAAAAAAAATCACTTTACACAAACGGGGCGGTCCAAAAAGTAAACAACTTGAAAGGCACATTTTGCTGCCGCTGCTGATACTGCTGCGCTACTGCTTTCGTTACAAAATTAATTCACCTCGGAGTCGTTGTCGTTGTAGTCTCTGCCTCCTTTGCCTCGCACTCACTTTGGCAACAAGTTCGACACCATTTTCGTCATTTCATTGTTTATAAAGGAATTTTCATCAAGAGAGTGAGAAAATTCCATTTCTGTCGTAGATATGTTAATTAACGCCTTACCCGGTCCACCCCACACCGTAAGCGTATAATCACGTTGAGTGATGCAGCGCCGCTATATGTACCCTCAAACTATACACTACTGTGAAATAAGTACTTTTTGCTTAAAGTAAACTAGGCACGACGACGACTACAGGTACTATATGTTGAAATTGCCATTTATGTAACTTAAATTGGGAGACTGATGTGATGACGACGAGCATGACGTTGTGTAGCGACAAGGCTCCACATCTACACAGCACAGAATCTCTTACTAAATTACATAGAATACTATAGTATACAACTGCAACGGTTTTAATTAATTGACTCAAATTAAAGTGAGAAATTGAGAATTTTAGCCTTGAGGTGAACAAATTTGCCGACAATCGTCATGTTGTGCGCACCCGAGCTACATACAGCAACAATGTGTATCACAGTTTGACATTGTGCACAAGGAAAGTTCGCGCAATTACAAATTCAGAAACAATACAGAAAAAAAACGACCTGAATGAAGTTTTAACTCAGCAGTAGCATGCAACACATTTAGAATTATTATTTGAACTCACACAATAGGTGGAATCTCCCCAGCAGCGGTCGTTATAGGCCATAATAATAAGGAGAAATTGGTTTTTGAAACAAACTAGCAATAGGCATGCACATTGCACATCTTGTTAAATTTTATTTTACAATGCCAACCGATCTCCCGCCCTTCCCAAACAGCAGCGTTGGAATTTGAACTGAGATCGAGATTAGACGGGGCGGGTGTACCGTGAGGGACATAAGGATATTAGCAACACTTTGGCGCTATTGTAGGTAGTTTTAAAATCAATAAAAGCAAATCTGGTTTCCGTTTGGAATTATGTTGAAGTGACCCACATTAACACCCTTGACACGGTCAGGGTATAGAAACGGGACACGAAGAGTCTTATATAGACTGTGATTGGTTAGGTTTCGATAAAATATAATTATAGTGCGTGGCTTCATGCAATTTGGAAAGTTAAACTTCGGATGTAGTTAACCGTAGCGTTTTTGACATATCTCTTGCTTTCGAAAATTGTAATAGATGAATTCAGTGTCAATACTTTAAATAGGAGAACACACTTGATGAAAGGATACATTATGTGTAGAATTATTTTCTATCAAAACGGGGACTGGGCATGCGGTTTTATGTTTAAGCCCAGTTTGTTGGTCTAACTTGAATTAAGAAACGCCAAATATCTATATAGGGTCTTTCATTAAGGGCCAGTTTCAAAGGTTCCGGATAGTTATCTGACACATAACTCTATCCAATAGATAAAAGTTGCTGATACTTTTTTTCTGTTTCCTCGTTAAAGTCTCTAACTAACCGAATTTAGTTTACCCGAAGGGCAATGCTGTTTTTTTACCATTCACGATACACATGTCATTTGTTTTGTGTCAAATTCTAAAAATTCAAAGCACAAGCGTGAAAGAAGAATTTATTTCACTGAAGAAGTAACGAACCTTTTAGCAAAATAATCTGTTTCTACAAGACCGTGAATTATGTTCCTAATTCTCATCAAATTCGTCTTCTAAAAATTCAAATAAACCCATAATATGACACTTGTGACTGCAAACCAACCAAAAAAATTCTCTGAAACTATATATTTTCCAGCCACTTCAAATAAATAAAGGGTCCGCCAAATAACTTTTGTTTTTTGAAAATGCTGTAAAAAAAACTACTGAATATTTTCTCAAATTTATTTTTTTATTTGAAAGTACAATTAACGGGAAGGTTAATAATGGAAAATAATTTCATTCAAATGGCTGCCTCGGCTGGCCATGCAGTAGCCTACACGATCGGTCCAATTTTTAAGCACATTATCGATTGTGTGCAGCTGTATTTCACCAATGGCTTCACGAATATTGTCCTTTAAAGCGTCAATTGTCTCTGGCATGTCGGCGTAACACTTATCTTTTACGGCACCCCACAAATAATAGTCCAACGGTGTCAAATCGCAGCTCCGCGGTGGCCAAACGACATCAGCTCTGCGGCTGATAATGCGATCTTCAAAAACAGGGCGCAAAACATCGAGTGTAGCTTCGGCTGTGTGCAACGTAGCGCCGTTCTGTTGAAACCAAATGTTGCCAATATCCTCCTCTTCAATTTTTGTGAACAAAAATTCGTTCAACATGGCCCGATAACCATCGCCATTGACTGTAACGGCCACTCCCTGCTCATTTTCGAAGAAAAATGGGCCAATTATGCCACTGGACCAAAATCCGCAACAAACAGTGACTCGTTTTGGGTATACGCACTGTTTTTGGCTTTTCACGCTTTGCTTTATCGATGAGGATGCCAGTTTCTTTCACTTTTTTCACAAGATAACGAACATACGGAGCTGACGGTGCTTCTCTTCTTCCAAAATCCGTACGCAATTTTCGCACACATTCTGCAACATTACCATGATTTTCAAAGTAATGTCGCAATATTTCCCAGTGTTGTTCAAGCGTATGGTTGTGTATATTCGTTCAGCGGAAGGATAAAACTAATTATCTGTCAAATCAGACATGAGCTAAGTGTTACCATTCGCGAAATAAGCACTAGTTGTAAAAAAAAATACGTTAGATGGCGGACCCTGTATATTGCTTTTCTTACAGATAACGGTTTTAACAGCCACTTGAACCGTTATCGGAGACTATCTGTCAGATATCACTATTCAAGACTTTTCCAATCAAAATTTTAAGTTTATCTAGCAGATAATTTCCTGAAAGGCTATCAGAGAATTTCATCAGCTAGTCTCGAAAATGGTCCCGCGACCCACTTAATGGATAAGCAAGCGGGCCATTGGAAATGAATGAAAGAAAGAGTTAAACAACAACGTTATGATATCAATCAAGTATTGCTTTATTTTGAAAATGGCAATGCAGTTTTGTTTGGAAGAAGTTATATTTTAAATCCAGCGTGGTTTAGACCCACCCGAACGCTGCATTTTCTGATCGTCCAATTCTCCGGTGAACACACTTTATGGGCACCAACAACTGAGTTCGAGCTTTGGTAATATGTACACATTTTGTTTAAAAATGTAGGTACGATGTTATTTCTTCAAGTGTGCTGCATTGACCACGGTTTTGACGTGTTTCAGCTGCCCAAGACTTTTATGGAAGTGCTACCTTCAAAATGGACGAAAAGTCTTGAGAGCAAAGCTTTCTATTTGAAAAACCTTATGAATACTGTTTAGGTACTTATCTTCGTCGCTCTCATGTAATGTTTTTTTTTTTCAATATGAAGTAAAAAACGGTATGTGAATAATAAGAGACAGAAAACGCTATGATCTGTCAGTTGATTTAATAAATCATGTTTACGTCAAAAGTCATAATGGCATCTATATAAACGTGGCCTGTAATTTTTTGAATAAATTCCAATAGCAAACACAATTCACACTAAAAAGCACCATTTGACACTTGCACGCGTTTATAATGTACGCGTTCAATAAATTGAACACTGGGTCAATATTTCAATATTTCAAACTATATTTATTTTTGGTAGAGATTCAACGAATTTGAATAAAAAAGAATCCTCAATCTAGCAGGGATTTGCCTGATGGATAAAATGCTGTCAAATTTATCAGAAGTAAACAAATTTGGATGAGCAAAGACAACTAGGCGTGGACTTTATCGAATGGCAATGTAAAAAGAAAACGCAAACAAAAATATCATGTATAATTTATTTCCGCTGGCGCTACAATTTCAGGCAACTATCCCTAAATCTAGCGCATTATTTCCAATTCAGCAGTCAATTAAAATCAATCAAAACAAAATGCTCGAGCCATTTAAAACACCAATATTACAACGACTAAATGAATAGTTCAAAAATGAAATGTGGCCCTCGCCTATTCCAGATCCGTCACCAAACACCAGTCGCCATTTGCAAAAGTTAATGGTAGTTCACACGGGCGAATTTATTGCACCCAGTGCATATTTGCTTTCCACGATTTATTGCCTGATACCAATCTACTCGCAACCGACAAACAAAATCAGATAAGACTTGCATAGTCTCATTAAGTCGGTCACTTGATAAATACGACGTGTGACAAATTATTTAATCGCCCATATCGTTCAAATTTGAGTGTGACCCCTTATTATCTGGATTACATGCCACTCAAGCCAATCACATTAAATGCATCATTATCCAAACAACAACGAAATATACATAAATAATAATGTTTCCCCACAAAAATCGTTTACAAAACTATTAATGCCATTTCGAACGTCATCGTAAAATTTGGTAAAATAAAATTCTCCATCTCCATCTCTATATTGCACGCGTTCATTTAACAAATTACACGGCAATTTAGGGAAATCGGAAAAAAACAAATTCATTTCAATTTGTAGCGGAAACGAGTTTGTTTTCTTTCCCTCGAAATGAAAAATACACAAAAAATGTATTCTAATCCCGAGCACCCTATAGTTTTTCCCCCCGAAATTATCGAAAACAAATGGCAACCAGACACAGTCAGAGAGGGCGCTGTCGTTACAAAAAAATAACAAGAGGGGAGACTTTAAACGGCGTCGTCGTCGTTGTTGTTAAATACTTGTACGTCGTCGGTCGTCGGGAAAATGGTAATGAAAATTCACTTGTAGAATAGCAATTGATGTTTGACGGCGGCGGCGGTGGCGGCATCTGTCTGTGGTGATGGTGACCTGCCTCAATTACCCCAGAAGCGCCACACGATCGGCAAGCGGTGGCGGACAGATTGTCATTACATCCAAAGCATATAGTAGAAAATATCACACGGAAAGCGTCGCTCGAATAGGCAGTGGCACTGGCAACAACTGGCACGACAACGTATTGCAATGATCTGTTGTACATGTCCCGTCTCTAGAGGTGCTTTGATTCGTTTTGTCCAATTGTGTCATTGAAGCATCACATTACCGCAAACAGTGACTCAACTTGGAATGTGTTTTCTATGTAGGTGCATTTCAACTTTTACTCGCTATTCTTTTGTTTCGAACATTTTTGTTGTACAGCATGTCTAATTGTATGGGCGCCATGATGATGGCAAGATAACTGTTTGGATGACGTTTAATGGGTTCTCATGGCCAAAAAATATATTACATATATTAAAAAAAAAAAAAAATAACGACTTTCCTTCTTCCATTACTTTGATCACTTCCTAGAACGTTTTTATGTTTAGTTGATGTCTTCCGCTTTTGATTGATATACACAAAACACACAAACTCCATAGCAATGCGTGCGGTTGGTGGAAGTGTTTGTTAAAAAATCAAGTGACAGCTGATGGCATGTTTGCATTTTAATCATTGAATTTCCAAGTGTTGCTTGAAGCTTTTTCGGCTTTTTTTATTAACAAAAATTTTGTATTCAAGGGTGCAGCTCGGTTTATTGGTTTTGGGGATTGTAGGAATGTTTGCGCGGTTAATATCTTTTACAAGATGGCTATTTATTTACAAATCGGATAACATAATGGCAAAGCGTTACCGCGGAATTGTTTGGATATGTGTATTTATTTTATGGATTTGTCTTTGCTGATCAACTTTGACGGCTCTATTTAATGCTTTCTGTATTTATTTTTATAAAGGGCTTTACTTGAAAATGTTTGATAACACGGGTGGCGCTGATTACATACAGCTTCAACGTGTTTTATAGCGATTACTTCACCAAATAGACAGTATGTTGTCTATTCCCTTTGTTACATTTTTGTCCAAGGGTAAACTACTTTCAGCTTCGATTAAGAGTTTTTTTTTTCTAGAAGTTGGTAAAAGTTAAGCGCAATTTTCTTTACGATTGGTGTCATTAATATATATGGCGGTTGTATAAGTTAGGTGTACCCATTTAACTTAACTTAGACTTAACTTCACGAAAAATTGTGAGCTAGAGAGCAGCGCAGTTAAGCACAATTTTTATCTACTTATATGAACTTAAAAGAGTTAAGACTACAAGTGAACTACGTCGTCCATACAGTTCATTTAGTTCATTGAATTTTGCGGTTCAATTTGCTTTGATGGGTTATGAAATAATTTAACTATATTATACGAATTGATAACGGATCACAAACAAATTGGTACGGCAAACGAATTGACAAGAAATTACAAAGGATTGTCAATATGACGTTATATTTTTTACAACTTAATATCCTTTATTCCATTGCTCTCAAATATAATTTTGATCTTTTTGTTATCTATTCATCTACTGTGCTATTTTCGATAATCATATCTTTTATAAATAGACCTCCATTAAAAATTGACACATAACTACTACACATACCACAATAGTTGGGGAAAAGGGCTGACAATGATAAATTTATTATTTGTATTTAGACCGTGTGTCAAGTCAATTGCGCTAAGCAATTATTCTCGGATAATTTTCTGACACTATCGTGGTGAAAAACGAATTTTCAGCTGTCAAAAAATAATCCTGCTCCGGGAGCAAGATAATAAATTGTTATCGTATGGGCTAATTTTTTGACGTATTTTTTGCTTGGGTTTTGCTAAAATGTTCAAGAGGATATAAAAGAACTGAATTTCAATTGATTTAAAGCGTAAAAATAGAAAAATCTCTGTTATAAGTTTGGAGTTTGGTGAACTGTTCTTTTCAACACTCACTATGTGTCGGAAAATTATCCGAGGCTAATTGTTTAGCGCCCTTGACATACGGATATTTAACTGACAATAAAATGTGTCACCTATTAATACTTTATGAATTGAAAATACTTCAGATAAGTGCAACAATTGTCAATTTTTATCAAATAGGTCTCTAATCCATTCCAAAATAATAATTATAATCAATTTGCTCTTTAATAGTTCTATAATTTTTCTCTGTTCGTAGCTTAGGGCACTGAGCACGCATTTTTAAGGTCCAAGTAAAAATAGCCACGTACAGAGGGCGCCAAAAGTCTCTTCGTTTTATTTTGCACAAAACATTGTGGAATTCATCTTGATCTCGAGTCGAATGCCATTTTCCTTCAGAAGATGTCATATAACAACTTATGTTTATTCACGTTTTCCCTCAGCGAAATGAATAGCACAACAAATTTGAACAAGCCTTCGAAAAATTTCACATTGCCAAAATGTCACTAAACTGAGTAGAACAAGCTCAAAATAAATTGTCCTTCTTCGAAATAATGTCACGAAATCATAGGAATATGTTTCCAACATGTTTTGCTTGACACTTGACACTTCTAACATGTTTTTCTTACTGAAAATGTCATAAAATCAAACAAATTGAAAACGAAACTGAGTAAAATAGTCTAGCAGCAAGTTTTTCCTCATTAAAATTACCAAAAGTCGAGTGGAACACACTTTCAAAATTTGTTTTATTTTACTTAAACACAAAGAAACATGTGGTAAACAGTTTAAAACGTTTTTATTCTCAAAAGGTTGTTTTTAACCACCAATTTTCTTGTCAAAATACCAGGGAAGAAAATGGAATGCATTTTTTAAAATGAGCATTCCCATCGTCACATACAAGGGTTCATATTATAAAAAGGGTATACAGAGACCGCTTCAGTTGCAATTTACTCAAAAAGATACATATGTACGTATAGACCAAATGGGTATAAACAACAATAGTAAGCAGTAATTTTTCTATCAGTTAATGGCTTCCTCTGTCTATATTTGTTTCCATTTCAATATAATTCTGATAAGCAACTAGTGACTCACATTCTTTAAAAAGACTTCATAACATTAAAAAAACCACAAAGGCATTTCCCAGAAATTGATATTAAATTTTAGTTTTAGGATATGACAAATAAGCATTTCTTCGACAATTGGATTAACATAAAGTGCGATAAGAATAATTAAAAAAAAAAAAAAAAGACTAACCACAAAACAAGTATATCCACACCGTCTAGATATGGAATCTGTTTATACGTACCAAGTGTGTCGACCAAAACCCTCCACATTTACAGTCACCACCGCGCGCCGAGCACAATGATTCATCTCGTCAAGTGGTCATTGAACGCGGAGGTGTGATCTAAAACTTATATAAGAAGCCAGCCAGCCAGAAAGTACCAGTGGATTGGTTTTGATTCCTTAAAGCCCACTTGACCTGATTTGTCAAATGTACGCATACACATGTTGCTCCTCAACAAGTGAAAAGTGATTCACTTGTTGTTTAAGGGAAAATCGTATGCTAAACACTTGTTCCAAATTAAAAAAAAGACTATCATTCCCACAAACAAAGAAAACCCACAAAACAACAGATGGTTACAAGTATCTGAAGCGATTAGGTTCAATGTCTGTCTTAAAATTTACATTGCCACCGGCGCGCGGCTAACCGTTGGTTGGTTGCTGCCGTTCGTCGTCGACAACAACTTTTGGCCGACAGCATTTGTTCAACAAGCGTCAGGTATGTGTGTACCCCAGCGTACGTGTGATGAATTTCTAACGAGGATTAGATTTGATTTTTTTTTTTTAACCATTTCAAGGTGATTGGCAATGATTTGTGTACGGCGGGCTGCAATATGAACAAAAATCCGAACATAAATTAAAATAAAAAAAAAAAAAAAAATAGGTTTTCCTCTTCGTCGTTGCCGTTGAATTCAAAACGAGTTTACTCATGCCTTAATGCTAAATAAAAAAATAATTTATGAATAAGTGCATAAAAATTCCCTGATAAGACCCAGGCAAACCGGTTAAAGTTTGCGCAAAACAACGCGGCAGCGATGGCGACAATTCGCGACGCTGGCTGTTGCGCTCAACTCGTTAAGCGAAGCGAGCTCTATAAAAGAGAATTTTTATTACTCACAGGGTGAGTGGGTATTCTGCACACAGGTAGCTACTGCGATGACGATGGCAACGAACGGTCTTAGCGGATTCGATCACATCATTATTGGGATCTTAAGCTCGACATGAAGCTGAAAACCAGAGGATTAACAGTCATAGGTGGGATTTTGAGACGTTCTTTTTTTTTGTGTGTGTCCGTTGTTGTTTTACTTTTGGTTTTTCGTCGTTTCTGGGACAAATCACTTCCCGGAATGGTGGTGAAAGTACAAACGATGAAGCTCCATCGTTAAATCTGTTGCTAATGATGAACGGTGTCAAAGTGGCAACGATGACGCACGTGCAGTTTATTTATTGTGCTGCATTTGAATCTGTATCTTAAAATTTATTTTGTTTACTTGGAATGTGTGGCTTTGTAACCTGAACTTCGAGCGAAGAATGTTTGCTTACTCATTTTAGTTTAGAGTGTATTTTAAGATACATCACCGGGAATTTTATGAATAAATATTATTATTTGAGGACTTATGTGACTATTTAGCGATACTGTTTATGTTAGAAGCTGCTGGCCAGTCCCTTTAGTATACTGAGGATAGTCATGAAATTGGACGAATTAGAGAAGAGCCAAGTTGGCAGAACAGTGCAAAGTTCGAACTGCTGGTGAACAATCAATATGTAACCGTTATAAAATTAAAGATTCAAGAAGAGTGCATTTTTATCAAATATCTGTACGAAGCTACTGAAAAGGTAATTTAGTTAGACATGTTTATTTATGTTTAGAAACTTAACCGAAAATGTGTAACATCGTCACATCGGTTCGCAACGCCTCGGCTTCAAGAGTATTTCGCCAACACAATGGAAATCAGATCCACGACAATTGGGTTACATAATAACATCGTCAAAGGTCCAGCGTTACATTGATAAGATCCCTCAGGAGAAAGTTCCAAAACTCAGTTCAAACGGTAATATGTAAGAACCTTGAATATTTACGTCTCTGTAATTATTCAATCAGCTTATTTACGGGTTTAGTTTGTCCATTTGTATTGGCGCTATTCTACGATACCCGGAGGCTCAGAGCTTAGCTTCAATGAGGGCCGAGGCCTGTGCTAATGTCTCTAATACATACATACATACATACTGTTTATGTTAGAAGCTGCTAATAAACTTAATGGGTTCAATTTTTAAGAAGAAGCTCATGTTTTTATATCTATCTGCTGAGCAATTTCCATAACAGCACTGAAGTTAAATAATGTTTTGTATAGTGAATTTCTAAACGACATTATTAAAGTTTTATAGTCGCATTGAGACCCAAGTTGCAGTTTTCAGAACTGCTTTCTGAAGTTCCAAGTTCAGAACTGTTTTCAGAACTGCAACAATTTTGCCGGTGGTAAAATAGTATTGACCACAAACAGTAATAAGGAATCATATTCACTTCACGCAAAATAGGAAAATTGCTCACTCCCGCGGCGAAAAGTGTTCCTTAAACCGGCTTTTCAAAGAACAGTCATTGCCTTTCCTAAACTACATGGCAACTGTTGAAACCCAGTCTGTTTTGCTTTTTATCGTCTTTTTAGGTGTAAAGCAGTTTTGTCCTGTCGAAAAACTGACACTTGCCCAAACTTTCGCTCTGATATTCGATGCTGAAAATTCGAAGCTACTCTTCCGTTTGTGGGTTTTGTGTAGGTCTTTGAACGCCTTTTCATATGAGCCACAGAATATGACTGAGTCCGCAAAAAGGAATTCTTTGCCATTCATTCAGGAATATCGATGCGAAAACAAGTTGGTAGCTGAGAACATACTCAAGCGACGTCATTTTCTAAGTCTTTCCTCTATAAGTATCCAAGACAAGACTTGGAACGTTCACTTTTCTGACCCTTTTAACTAAACGGTCCTCATAGTTGAAAACTGATCACGATTATAGTTCACGATAGCACGATAGATATAGGCGATTGTTTACTCAGAAAGTGTGTCGCACTTATACATGAACTTCAAAACTAAAGGAATGTACTGATGAAGTACTGGGGCCGCTGGAATTTGTTTTGTAGGTACATAATCTCAGTATAATTCCGTAAAGGTATAGCCCTGGTCATTACGGAGTATTTATGAAAAAGAAGCAACGCACTAAGATGCATGATCTAAAAGAACTTTTAAAATACATTGTGGTGCTAGAAGTATGAAGCCCAAAACAAAAGCCTCTGCTTGTTTTGGACAAGCTTAAGCTCAATAGATGGAAAGAGTATTTTGCTGGGTTTTTTAATGTGTAATGTAACCACATGAGACTAATGTAATAGATGCCCGAATACATATTGGAACGGCCAGTAAATATGGGCTTACTACCGCAATCAAAGCACTAAATAAGAACAATAAGGCAATAGGAATAGGACTTGGTGACCTTGGTGGATTTCTCGCATCCAGAACCCAGAAGAGCTTACTAGTGAACTATACGTACCTCTACCTATATGTGAACTAGTTAAGAAGATTACTCAATAGTTCAGTAAGCTCACTAGTTCATTTCGTTTTTCAAAACAACACATCGAACTAGATACCTGTGTCTATATAAATGAAAGAGTTTGCAGGATAATAGCTGTAGGTATATTTTTTTGAGTGCATAGGAGATGTTTACATTGATATAAATTTCGTCGAATTTTAGGGTGACTTATAGTTGCACAGAAAATATGTTAAATAATGAAACCATGAAGAACTCGAAAAAGTATGACATTAAAAAAGCGTGAATAATACACATATTTAAAAAATTTTGGAACGTGAGTTGTTTCTCTTGTTCGATGATATATGATATGATATTCACAAACACCTAAACCACCACCATGCATACCTACAGCTCATGGAGGCTAAATGAATTAGTTCAGTAAAGAGATATGAACTGATTTTAGCGCTCTTTTATATGAACTGCGGAATTCACAATTCCACTAGCCAAATTCAATTGTAAAGTACGCTTGTCGAGTAGATATTGTCCTGAGGTATGGAAAAAATGGTCTTAAATAGGACTCTCTAAAAATGATGTCTTATGCATCTCGAAAACTGGAGTTCTTCGTTTGTCTCATCTTCAAAGCTTCAAAGATATAGCAGAGTACATACTGTCAGAACTAATAAAAACAAAATGCGGAATAATTAAATATTTGCTCAAGATTCTCCTATGTGGACCACATCATCACTTTTTGCATCATCAGTGCATAGAAATAGAAACCAGATTATATATTAAAATAGAGCCTCCTACTATCTAAAATATCCTGTTAAATTGGGTTGACATTTTAACAGGGTCGGGTAAGTAGTGCCAAGCCAGCTGCGGCATCCATTTAATTAAATTATTTATCACAAATATTCGGGAACTGTCATCTTTTACATACAAATTTTAAAAAAGAAATGCTATCAAAAAAATCCAAATTCCAAAGAGATATTCGAAAACATTCTTTAGCAATACTGTTTTCGACGCGAAATAAGTTCTTTTTGTGAGAAGCCATTTAAATTTGAATTATTTTTCGTTTCAACAGTCAAAATTTGGTAACTTTGTTCTAGTCTTACTTTAGTTTAAGGTAATTTTACACAATAATCGATCATATGACTTCCAATACGAATTTGTATATACGATTTATCAAATCAATTGACAGATCAAAGCATTTTCTGTGTTTGCATTTCACAAGGCAATGACTTTCAGCTTCGAGGTGCATATTTGATAGAAAATATAACGTTACCGTGATATCGATGGAGATTGGTACCTATACATAAATTCCAAATCTCAATCAATTCTACTGCTAGGTTCCACATTTCACTTTCATTCGAAATGAAATCGGAAATGAATTTTTGTGTTCTACATTCGATTTCGATTATAAAATTTTCGGAATTGAGACAAAGTGAAATTGTGATTTGGAAAAAATTTCGGAGTTTCCGAATCGCTCGAAATGCAGAACACTGAAAACGAATTCGCTCGATTTGCAATTTCGATTTCACTCGATTTCTGGAACCTAGCTGCTAATGTCATAATGCGTTCAATGAGTGCGTTCAGACCAATGCAATTTGTAATTTTTGTTTGAATGGTGCCAAGAAATAAAGTCTTAATAAAATTGCACTTTCAAAAGTGAAATAATGTGCAAAATTACATTTTGGGCATAAGACTTTATTTCATGGCACCGTTTGAAGGATCATAAAAGAAGTCATATGCCATAGTGTAAAGTGGGCTTTGTATGTTTGTAGGCAATTCATGTAGCTCAGTGTGTTTTGGACTATTGATTGGTTTATGGTTCAACAACCCACAGAAAAACGCATTGATTTTTTTTTTCTGAGCGAGAATATCTGTTAAATGTCCGCGAGGACCTGCCGTGTTCAATACATACATTATTTCAATTTGTTTGTTTATAATAAACTTCAGATTATCAACGAAAAGATTGCATCTAAGCTGTTTGATTATAAAATTCGACAGTTTCATTCATATAGCTTCCTAAAAACCACACCACACTAAACAAAAAATGAGCGTAAGACAAAATCCATTTTCAATTGATATTTGTCACTTTAATTATTTCCTTAAAATTTCGCTCAGTCTTTAAATTAAACCAGTTCATATCAATAAATCGCCAGTCAACTTTTTTCTTCCTAAATGTGCGCGCATGCATGCAATAAGTTAAATGAGTTAGTTGCATCAATCAAAAAAAAAATAATCAACATGTTCCGGTTTTATTTTGTCAGCCATTGACGGTTCTACATATGGTTTAATCGACCAGACTATATTTGGGCATAATTTCTTAGATTATATGCAGCCATATGCATATAAATACCATTTTGACTATGTCGCTTATGCCTAATGTATTCCCATACTTAAATTATAACGAATGACATTTAGCTGAATAATTTAGATGACATTGTGTTTGGCATTTTGGATAATATTAAAGCAAATATATTCACTGCGGATGGCAATGGGATCGTCTCTTGAGACGCCAACACGGGTACAAATCGAATCTAAGATTTTTGCATACATTATGTCAAGTAAATTAAATTGTCAAGCGACATAAATTATTATTATTATTATTATTATCCTCCAGAGTTTTAGAATTAAAATTGTTTTGGTGCCACAATCCATCAATAACTTATGGGCAACCAATCTGTAACTGCCAAATAGTCAACGACTATACTGAATTTTAATATTTGTAGTACAGTCTCTTTGATTATTGCGACAGAGGATATTGACGCATCCATAATTTCTGACAAAGTTTATTTTGCCAATCAAAACGAATAAACTTCCGGATTTAGTTACAAACTGTAAATGCTTGATCCGCACAAGACGTAAGTGATCGCAAACAATTTTTAGAACCGCTGTCCTCTCAGAACCGAATTTGTTTCCACTGTATACTTTTCAGAGGAGAAAGAGAGATAAGATAAGCAACGCGATCACAACAAACAGTAGGAAATCAAAATAAACAAAACTTGGACGCAGAACTTGCACAACCGAAAAAAGAACAACAGTGAAGGGATAAGTCAAACAAATGACTTATCAATAGATAATTGTAAACGATGACAGTTCGGTAGATTACGATACAAATTAGGTTCCACGTTAAAAATAATCATGAACAAAGGAATCGATTTGCACAACCGTTTACTTTGTCTGGGGTCTATATAGCAATTATCCCTTTGGATGATTTGTGCAATCGGATAACAGTTGCGGAAGTTTTACGTTGCGTTTTATCTCATTTAATCGAACGCAGGTACAGGAGAAAAGAGTAGAAGGCGACACGTGTGAAAAAAAGATGACAACCGACGTCAGCCAATTTTTGAGTGCAAAATTGGATCAATTAACTTAAGTCGGTATAATAGGCATTCTCTGAACGAAAAAAGAAACACAAATACTGCACACTGATGTGTCTGAGCTAAAACGATACACGAACTTTTTTTGACAGTTCATGCACTGCTCTGCACTAAAAAAAAAAACGCCTAATGTAGACTTGTGAGTTTTAGTTCATTGCGAAGAGTGCTCAATTAAGTTCTGTAGTTCAACGTAATTCATTTTCCAGTGAACCAAAGAGTGGGCGCAGTAGCGCAGTGGTTAGTGTGCTGGACTACTGTGCGAGGGATCCCAGGTTCGATCCCCGGAATAACACAAATTACAGCTTAAGGTTTTTTCTACTGTGCCACCTCTCGCGAACGTCTGACAAACATCTGAGAGTATGACTGTCCTGAAAAAGCTTCTCAATTCAGCCGTTCGGTGTCGGCATAAAATTGTAGGTCCCTTCCATTCGTCCCAAAAATAGAAACTCACACAAAACGAATGGTTGCGAGAAGCTAGGCCTTGGGTGTCTACTGTCTACCGCCTGTCGCGACGCCTATTTATTTATTTTTTATTTTTTTTTTTTTAAGAGCGAAAGAGCACTCAAATACTTGTACTTCATAATCTTGTTATCATCACACAAGTCCTACCGTCTACCTGACTAAGGCGATGATATTTAACAATTGAAAAACGCAAAATGAATCTTACTTAACTAATCGCGAAATTTCGTTCAGTAGTTCAGCAATTTAGATAACCCGTTTATCGTTCATTTAGTTGATGAATTAATGGATGAAAATAATTGAATTTGCAAACAAGAGCACTCCTAAAACTGTTTAAAAGTTAAAACTATTTCAACCACTGAACTAGAAGAACTAAGACCAGCTAGACCTTTTCAAACTAGATCGTTTAGTCCACTTGGCAGAGAGCACATTTCTAAACTAGTTATAGGGAACTCCACAAGTCTATTGTGTTGTGGGTGCAGCACTTTGTTTTATAAACATAAAGTAATTCGACAGGCCTAGGATGAAAATTTGGAACGTCCGAAACCTCTCCTCTAACCTGATGATTTAGAGTTTGTTGCGGAGGATCAAGATCATGGACCAACACCGGATTCCAAATCTGTAACAAAATAAATTACCCCTGGCGTTGGACTTCGCCAGGGGTGCGTCTTGTTTCCTCTCCTTTTCATTACTTATATGGACTGGATGTTACAGCGCAGTCTTGACGAAGAATGTTTTGAATTGAGAGATCTGAGGATAAGTCATTTGCTCTTCGCTGACGACTTGGTCATCCTTGGGTCCTCTCAGACTGAACTTCAGCGCGCACTCGATCGGTTTGTAGCCGTTTGTGTTGAAGCTGAGATGAAGGTTAACGTGAACAAATCTGAAGTGATGGTCGTCTCCAGAACGCCTCTTCAATGCACTCTGCATGTTAGTGGAGTACCATTGAAACAGGTGGAGAAGTTTAAGTATCTCGGGGTCTTATTCACGAGTGATGGAAGGAGCAATGCTGAGTTTTCCTGTAGGATTGGTCAGGCTGGGTCAATTTTGAGACAGCTTGGTCATTCTGTTATTAGGAGGACTGAACTTGGTGTCAAAGCTAAGTTGTCAGTCTTTAATTCGGTGTTTGTTCTAACTCTACCTATGGTCATGAGGTTTGGGTAATGACCGAAAGAATAAGATCGCGAATACAAGCTGCCGAAATGAGATTTCTCCGTTGTGTAGCTGGTGTGACTCGTAGAGATCGCATTAGAAAAACCAGAATACGTGAGGAACTCAATGTCGAGCAGCTACTTCTCCGGACGAAGCGGTCCATGCTTCGGTGGTTTGGTCATGTTAAACCCATGTCCCCGACCAGGATTCCACGACGTGCTATGGAATCCGTACCATCAGGCAGGCGTCCTCTAGGTAGACCTAGGATGAGATGGTTAGATCAAGTCCATAATCTCCCCTCTACCCGTATGGGGATTGCCCTTGATGATTTGGAGTCGATGGCGGAGAATCAAGAGCTATGGAGGGTCCACTTGAGCAACCTACACCCGCGACCCAATTAATGGACAAGCGGACCATTTGAAAATGATGATGATGAATAAATTACAACAAAAGAATTGCCCACAAGTAGGTACTAACAGAAATAAAAATGGACTAAGCCCCAAGTTTCAAGAATTTTACACCAACGAACTCTGCAACTGGTGAACATCTAAAACTTAGGCCCTGTGCTTATTATGCTGAAATGTGAGATTACGTCTGTCAGATGGATAATTTCTGGCGCTTTCTTGGTGAATAAGTGAAACAAAATATGCAACAAACATTCTCGAGATCCCGCATTAATCGTGTCTCTGGCTAATTTCTGACAATTCACTTATCATTGTGGTATTTTAGGTGCGTGTTTTAAAGCCGAATTACTTCAATAATAATGCTGCTAGTTTTCCAACACAATCGTGGTGAGTAAACTGTCAACAAATTCGCAGGCCGTGGAGCCGGATAACAAAATATCCGTCTATAAATATCAAAAAAATATTTTTAAATATTATCATTTAAGTCAAAGTCAATGTTATTGTGTCCTTCTGTATTCTTTTAATCAAACGTCAAACGATTCGTTTTCAAAACAACTTTCTTTCAGCGCTCTCCCACTGAACTCATGTAATAATCGACTTTGTCTATGTAACTTATCAAAGACCTTGAAGTAAGACTTTAACACGAGTTTATTTTAGCCGTGACACTTACAATCTCTATGTTGACTTTGTCAAAAGCAAATTGCATCATCATTCATCATTCACTCACATTCCATTGCGCACATTATGTTATCGCCATTTATGGGTAAATTATCTACACAAGTATTTGGAATGCAATATCAAACCCAAACCCAAACACTGACTCGTCTTATGAAATGTGGTATAGGTACGGTTCGCGAGCGCATTACCTTCATAAATAAACACATACAAAAAAAAATTCATATTACAAAAAACAGAGACAAATATTTAATTAACGGGAAATGATTCAACATCCGATAAGAATGACGAAATTATCCACTTAATTGTCCTCCTTCGGAGAGCCAAACGTTGTCGTCTCTGCTGCCTCTGTCCTGCTGAAAGATATTCGATATTCGATTTGTTTGCGCGCACTTGATAAACAAGTTCGTGAGCAATCGATATAATTCATAAGACAACTTTCGAAATCCATCGGCGGCGGTACTGTGAGCGCGCGCAAGCGCGATAACAGCTAAATTTCAATTCGTAATTTATTCCAGATAAAAACTGTGTGTTTACCGCTCTTACTCATGCAGAGACGTTCAATTACCGGCCCGGAATATACCTAAAGATCATCAAACCAAAACACTTCATCGCGCAATCAGCTCTATTATCTTTACAAAAAAAAAAAAAAGTATATTGCCTGCTTTAACTGTGAAAAGAAAAAAAAATATATTCAAGTTTGCAACTATACTTAAACTGAATCAGATATCGAGGGAGAGTCACCCCATTTTTGTGTTGCCTGATACTGAGCTATATTTAGGATAATTAATTTAGTAATTAATTATAATGCAATCTTTCGTAATTTGCCTGGGAACGGTTGACATTTTAGCGGAAAGGAGTGAGCGCACAGTTCCTGAAAGTTTGTCGCTCGGTGGAGATGACTAATTTATTTTTAATTAGTCTTGCGAATGATTCGGCTTGTTCTTGTAGCTCCTTTTTTGTTCAAATTTGATAAAGAAATCGTTTGCCTAATGGACTAAGAACACATTCAGTAGAATAAGAGGTTATATTCCGAGAATTTTGTTTTTCTCCGACGAAGCTAAAAACTTTAGTTTTATTGTAAGACTTTGGCAGTCATTTGGTTTTAACAACAAAGTTCAGAGGCCCGGCCGTTGGCAAAGATTAGATTTTATGTATTCAAGGATACCTATACCGTACATATGTATGCATATAATGTACTTATATGTGAAAAGTTTGCAGACAGTTCAGACAGTCTCAAAGTTTAATGTGCAATTTTGTGAATTTAGAGCTGGAAACTTTATTTCACTTTCTTGTGATTTTGAATTCGAAGTTTTTGCTCAGAAATGTCAAGCGCTTGTTGAGAGGTTGAGCATCGAAATTCGATAATAGATGACAGGATTTATTATTTAGTTTGGTTACTGAATTGTCATGCATTACCCCGCGGACGGATTTTGACGTTTACAAGATGGTGGTATAGAATTTTTTGGCTTTTCCCTGAGCGAATTGGATTAAATTCTGACAAACAATAAAAAAAAAGAGGGCTTGTTCAATGTGTTTTTATAATAGACGGGAGTGTAGCTCAAATCAAACAGCTGTCATTTTGAAACACCAAATGCAATTGATAGATTGAAAGCTGTACAGAGATTAAGTCAAAGAAATTTTCACCAGGGTCCAAGTTCCAAGTTGTTTAATGTTACCGGAAATAACTTTGGGAACTTGGGGCACGATTTTATTACTAATGCCACTACGTATACGAATTTCTCTACGCTTTTGCACTGTGGCGTCCATATATTAGGGCAGTAATGGGTACAGCTGTATGTGTTAGCATAAAAAGTAAACACGTCTCACAAGCGGTGCTACTTTCTGAAATGTTTCCCTTTTCATCTATCAAACAATTTTTGTTAATTTAATTAACAACGATGATAACTTGGAACTCTCTTCAAAAAAGTTTGACAACAAATAATTCATTCATCTTCATTTTCAATGGTCCGCATGTCCATCGACTCTATATCATCAAGGGCAATCCCCATACGGGTAGAGGGGAGATTATGGACTTGATCTAACCATCTCATCCTAGGTCTACCTAGAGGACGCCTGCCTGATGGTACGGATTCCATAGCACGTCGTGAAATCCTGGTCGGGGACATGCGTTTAACATGACTAAACCACCGAAGCATGGACCGCTTCGTCCGGAGAAGTAGCTGCTCGACATTGAGTTCCTCACGTATTCTGGTTTTTCTAATGCGATCTCTACGGGTCACACCAGGCAATACAACGGAGGAATCTCATTTCGGCAGCTTATATTCTTATTTTGTACCCAAACCTCATGACCATAGGTAAGAGTTGGAACAAACACCTAATTAAAGGCTGTCAACTTAGCTTTGTCACCTAGTTCTGTCTTCCTAATAACAGAATGACCAAGCTGTCTCAAAATTGATCCAGCCTGACCAATCCTACAGGAAAACTCAGCATTGCTCCTTCCATCACTCGTGAACAAGACCCCGAGATTCTTAAACTTCTCCACGGTCCACCTGTTTCAATGGGACTCCACTAACATGCAGAGTGCATTGAAGAGGCGTTCTGGAGAACAAAACGATATAAATGTCAAATGCCGCTCTTTTCTTTTACATTTTTGACATTTCGAGCTCTGGAGAGTGTGTTCACAAGTTGGGCTCTTTTTCGGGATTCATTTTTAATCTCATATGAAATTAATTTTTGTATGATATTTATAAAAAAAAAGAGAAGAAAAAACATACGATGAGTTTTTCGTGGAACTTTGGAAAGGGGTTATTTTTGTTGTTAAAAGTTACAAAATCATAACCCACATGACTTTCAAAACAAATCAAAGAAGTGTTTAACTAACTGTCATTGTTCTGAAATGTCATTCTTTGGGTCGATGAAAACATTAACGGATTAACATTTTTTTAATGGATAGAAAAGAAAACAATTTAAAATAGATATTTCAATGCAACGACTGTGTTCCATTTTGTTAAATTGACAATTAGTTATTCAGAAAAATAAATTTATACTCTCACATAAGGTAATTATAGTATATTTCTACGAAAGACTACATCACATACTCGGTTATCTACTAATAAATATTATATTGCCAGTTAAGAGGAACTTCTGAGGACTTCTGGTGGCAATCGCTATTTGTTTTTATTCCAATTCAAAGAAGTGATTAACTTGTACTAGGATTTTTCATTTGAAATGTCAAATAAATAGATAATGGTGGTAAAAAATACATAGTTACTGCAAAAGGTATAATAAGTATTTAAGAATTAATTATATTAGGTAATGTGTTATATGTATATGTATAAGCGGCTGTCATGTATGAACGAAAACCTTCATATGATCTGTCAAACGCTTAAAATTTACTATATGTATGTATCAACTTTACTCTACTCTAATTGCACATTGGCTAAATTACTCTGACGCAGTGGGTCAATGCAATTTATATGCAAACGGCCGTAAGGCGGTTGACAAGACGACATTTATGAATAGAGCTAGCTATGAATGTGCATTTATGAACTACTACATACTATCTATCCTACTATCGACCCAATCATTCTTGCTATCGACCAAACTTCTGAAAATGGAGATTTGTATTAAATTTAAACATTGTTTGACAAATTCTTGAAAATGTTTGCAACGATTAAGACGCCAAACTTATCTAGGTCCCTGTGGTCCTCGTCGCTCTTTTTTTTATTAAACTATCTCTTTTACCCTCCGGCTACATTTTAATATTATTGTGTTAAATAAATTAGGATTGCAACTGCATTTGAAACATGTTTGCAAATTGAATGCTTTGCCTTTTAGAGATTTCTAGCATTTCAAAAATGTACATTTCCCAAAATAAAAATTTCTCCATTGTTATGAAATGCATTGCTGACTTCCCCTTAGGTCGAATTAAAAAAAAAAATCAACTGTCAAAGCAAATCTTTTTGAAGAGTAAACAAATGTGCAAAAACAAACAGAAGTAAACGTAGATTTTATATAACATTTTCACATGGTGTAATTATGTAGTATATTAAGTAAAACCAAATTTATTTCCACTGGCGCTAAAGCTCTAAGAGGAGCGTTCCAAATCAAACAGAAATCATGTGTTCGCTGTCTAGCGGTCAATGGAACGATGCCAATTATTGTGCAATAAGAACATTTTCACAGAAGTGTTGTCATATTATTAAAAAAGTGTGTCATTAAAACACATGTGTTTAAGTTACGAATTTTATCCGCGGATTTATAGAATTCCACGCGACTATATGTATTTTTGTTTTTAGAGTGGCAGGTATTTATTTAAGGAAATTCAAATTAATTCGTCACTTATAAGGAGGTTAGAAAAACATTGTGCTATGATTAATAGGAAGTGTCTTAGCCTACGAAGAAACCATACTATGAATTTAAATCTCAAGGATGATATAATAATAGAGGCTGCGGAGACATAGAGACCAACGACCACACACTTCCTTCCTCGAACTGTTTGTTTGAAAATTTTTACTGAATTTTGGAATTTTATACATAATTATGACAAAACTTAGAATAGAAGCAGTTGGTAACAACTCTTTAACACTACATTCTATGCCATTTTTCATATGTTCATATTTATTGACGAAAAACTTGTCATTAAAAAGGAAAGAAATAAATCTTGTCGGAGGCAATGTTATAGTACGTTTACACCGCACCTAAATTCATCATTTCGACTAAATGCAGCATTTCAGGCCAAATGTTCAGCATTTCGCCATACATTTTCCAGCATTTCGAAATGTTGAATTTCAGCGAAATGTTGAATTTCATCGCTGCATTTGCAAGTATGTCAAATCGAACAAACCTCATTTTGATGACTTTTGGGCTCACTGACAAAAAAAAAACCGCTGTAAAAAAATCCGAGGAGGAATTTTTTGTTGTATTTAATATTATTTATTTAATATTGTATTTAATATGTCTGAATTATCACTTATATTCATGTTTAGATTAATATAATTATAAAATTAATTCTTTAGGTACAAACTAGAGCTCTTGATACCCGCATACCCGGGTTCTACCCAGGTACCCGGGTACCCGAGATTTGCGGGTACTTCCCGGGTACCAAAATTTCGGGTACCCGATTATTCCGGGTACCCGCTCCTTTTCGGGTACCCGCATAGTTTTTTTTTTATCTCCAAGCACGTTTACAAATAACATTTTCGTACGTATTTTTAGCATTTTCGTATACCGCTGTCGGAAGTCTAAAAAAGTGTGTCCCGCAATTGTGTATGTAGGTTCAAATTTGCGTGCATATGTACTTAAATTTAAAACAAATATGCATTGCATAGCTACTTATATAAAAATGTTATGTTGGTTTGTGTATGCTTCAAAAACTCGAAAAGTTTTGCACCGATTTAGCTCAAATTTTCAGAGAATCTTTGATATTGGCTCGAGATGGTTGTAATGATGGTTTGATCTAAATTGGACAAAGGGGCCGGGCGTGTCCCATAGGCCTACAGAATAAATGCATGATCGGATTTGTTTCAAACTTCGTATTTAGAGTTGTTGGGCTCTCCGCTATGAGGTCTTTCTTTTTTTCCTAAAGCATCTTCAATTAGCTTTAAATGCACTTCTTGTCCAGTTTAAAATATATGCAAGGCAAGCAGACTATTGTAGTATCCCCATCATATGAGGGATAAACTTTTGCGTGGGAAGAATCTAAGGGCGTAGCCGAAAAAAATTTTGAGCAAGGGAGGATCGATCCCATTTAGGTTCATTGAAAATCGATCATCCCCTTCGCATCGTTTCTTGGCTACGCCTTTGGTTTATTTACATGTCCAACTAGATCGCTCACTTGTGCAGTGTGCCAGGACCTAGGTACCATGTGAAATAGTCTGCTTGCTTTACAGATATTTAAAACTGAGCAAGAAGTGCATTTAAAGGATGAAAGGAAACCGACCGTAATAACGGTTTATTAGCGATGTCTTGGGTGATATGCATCATCTTGAATGAATTAGAAAAATGAAAGAGGGTTTTCAAAATGTATAATGTATATATTCCCAATTCAGCAAAAAACAAATAATACATTTTTGTTTAAACTTCATAAAATGCTAACTCCGATATGCAGTGCGGAAAGTGACAAAGCCGAATTTCCTTGTTCTCATATTCGAAAAGAAACAAAGTTAAATAAGATTTTTCTTCTGAGAATTCAAGAAAATAAAAGTGGAAGTTCTTGTGAACATGTTAGATGAGACATAATTCCATACACCTTTTCTATGGACTTATATCCCACTTCGGTGGGACATAAGTCCATTATCAAAATTTGGAATTATGTCCCACCGAAGTGGGACATAAGGTCATTATGGACTTATGTCTCGTGGACTTATGTCCCTGCGCCAAAACCATATACATATACAAATTTTACGAAACAAATTAATTTTAGAATTTAGATTTTTTGGAAAATGGTTTTAACGATTTGAACGAAAATTGATAGTTGAGTTAATGTAAGCATGCTCAAAATGACTGCATGCTATGTTTCTCGCTAAAATGTCCAACAACGGTACTTTTGAAAATTGGCTCTTTCTCGAAAACAGTAGTAGATACCCACATATACTTATGTATACGATTTTAACAAAACTCATTTTTGACCATTTGTGTCTGACAAAATATGGTTTTTTTCTATAACTTCTGTTGATCGTACGTAAAAAAGTTGCCATAATTTTTAGGAAATTTCTCAAGGATAAAAATTGCATAAAAAAATAAAAATTTATAAAGTCAAAATTAGTATTCTTATTAGATAGTATTCTTGTCTATCAGGACAATGCATATCAATGTTACAAATTTTAAAAACTTTGGCTCCCATGGCCATGACTGTCGAAGAAAAGTGAACACTCCCAGGCCAAAACCTAAGATTGTCCAAAAATTGCAACTCAATCGATTAGGTGGTGGTCGAACTAATGGATATTTAATGTTTTTGTTGTATTGGCGGTGCCGAGCCCTTTTGTCCAATTTTGACCAATCTTCACAGCAATACTCCTGGGCCAATACCTAAGATTGTCTGTAAGTTTCAACACAATGCGGTTTTCGAGATATAAGATTTTGAATGTTTTTTTTTTGTATGGGCGGTGCCACGCACCTTTGTCCAATTTTAACCAAATAAACCCTATATGGTGCCCATTGATAAGGCCTACCTTTTCCAAAAAGATCCATACCAATCGGGTTAGTAGTTCTTACGTGATAGTGGAACAAACAAAAAATCTACAATTTTATTATGTATACATAGATGTAGCTCGAAAAACATTCATAACACCTCGATATTCAATTCCAGGTACTTCTGAATTTAGGATATCCATTACCCGGAATTACCGGGTACCCATTACCCGAAACTACCGGGTACCCGCGAACTTGGGTAATACCCGCATTTACCAGGTACCCGGATACCCGGGTAGTTGTTCAGATGGGTATTACCCGGGTAAAATCAAGAGCACTAGTACAAACCACTTCTGATTTCGAAGCATAAAAAACATCAGTGAGAATCAATTCTGGTACTAGCTGTCATTTGAAATGTTGAAGTTTCAATGGGAACGCAAAATTGGATTTCGAAATGTTGTCTGCTGAAATATTGAATTTAGGTGCGGTGTAAATGTACTATAATAGTACAATTTTATAATTATATTAATCTAAACATGAATATAAGTGATAATTCAGACATATTAAATACAATACAAGATTTTGCCGAATAGGCCTGAATGTTAAATACAACAAAAAATTCATCATCGGATTTTTTTACAGCGGTTTTTTTTTTCAGTGAGCCCAAAAGTCATCAAAATGAGGTTTGTTTGATTTGACATACTTGCAAATGCAGCGATGAAATTCAATATTTCGCTGAAATTCAACATTTCGAAATGCTGGAATATATATGCCGAAATGCTGAACATTTGGCCTGAAATGCTGCATTTAGTCGAAATGATGAATTTAGGTGCGGTGTAAACGTACTACTAGTTGTTAATAAGTATGTAGGGTAGGTATTGACATTCCCAATCGAATAGGTACCTACAAAATACAATCCTCTGATGACAGAAGAGGAAACCATTTTGTTGCTTAAGATTATAACAAAGTAGGAAAACGCAATTAATTTCTTTTTTTGTAAAACTCGAGTGGAAGAGATTCATTAAAAGTTTTAACCCAAATCAACTGTCATCCAGCAATAAAAAAATAAACACATTTTGTTTTTTATGATGTTGTTTCTCCTCTTTTTCTTCTTTTCTCTAATTACATATGAGGAGAAAACCTACAAAAAATAATACCTACCTACCCACATTATATCCTCGAATTTAATATGAAAATTGCTTTGGAACCGTGGTGTGTCAAAACCAAAAAAAAAAAAACCTTTTTGGCACACTTGCCAACTAAATAAAACTGTTTTCAAGGCTGGGCGTCTCGTTGCTTTTGTTTGGCCAACAACACCGACCCTATACCTCTACCCCTTCTCTGCTGACAATGAAGATATGTATATCGATTCGGTCGTTGCTTTTTTGTTGTCTCTCGAACAGGACATTATAAGCTGGCGCACATCACCACAATCACGAACTCTCACAAGGAAACAAAGGACACTTTGTCGCTGTCAGTGCGGGTAGTACGTACATATTTCTCACACGAGGACAACTGACAACAACACCAAGCCATAATCAATACATTTATATACCACTCACCTTGTAGACTTGCCCATAAGTTCCATTGCCAACGACTTCAATTAGCTCAAATATTCCGGCCGGATCCTGAAAATATAAAAGAAACCAAGATTTGAATGCATGTACGATTAACAAGTTCAAGTGTACTTAAGGAAACAGAACTAAAGAACCATTTTGATGTGGGTTAACGTAAAATTACAAAAGACAGAAAGAGAGAGAGAGAGATAGATTCACTGCAGTAGAAAAACAATAACAAAAATCTTATCAGACTTGTTCTATTGAATAATTAATTTCATTATTGCCACTTCAAAGGGTCAATGGCCGAGGGCAATGAAGAAGAAAAGGAGGCAGTCAGCCAGTGCATGCAATACACCAACAACACACCGCGAACGCAGAAGAGATTCATGCAACATACATACATGTATACAACATACGATGACGATGACGACAGAACCAACCGATTACGATTTACACACAGAGGCGCACAACGGCACAACAGCACAGACACTCTTTTTTTTGTTTTAAATCATAGTTCTATGATCCACCTTCTCGCTCTTCCTTCCTAGTTTTTTTTATCATCATTTTCGTCGGTGTGGAACATATTTTCCTTCTTCAGGTCATAAGCATGTGAAAATGTTTTCCCCCCCACAGCTAAGTAGAAGCACACATATTTTTGGAGGTGAATACATACCAACGGTAAATCACCTACAAAAAATCCACCTTTTTTATTTTTTATCAATGAAAATGAACCTGTGAACGACGAAGAAAATAAAAGAACGAGGATGAAGGAAATGAAGACGACGACGATAAACAGTCATCAACATCATAATCGTCATCATTATGATGATTGTCCGCCGTTTGTTGTGTCAAATGGCAGATTTCTGTGGAAATGCAATAAACTAAACAGAAAGAGGGGAATTTCAACGAACAAGGGATGAAGAAGAAAAAAAAATAAATGCTCTTCATTTTCGCTTATTTGTTATTTCTCTTGGTTTGTCTGAAAATGAAAAACTGTAAACTGCTGCTGCTGCTGGTTGAGTGAGTAAAATGTCATTTCTCGCGACGACTGCATGTTGCCAAATTTCCTAAGCAAAAGTCTACCGTTGACGTTGTTCACTTTGGACAAAATCGCCATTTTTATTTTATCATTTCCTTGTCCACTTTGCGTTTCATCTTTTATGTTCTCGCACAGAACAGACCACTTTGTCTCCTTCAGTTCAGTTCATCCTCCTCCTAGGCGGGAGTGGTGATGGTGAAAAATGCACAATTGATGTCGTTGGGTTGGGGGTGGGATCGGGAATCTGGGATGTGTGGATGAGGTAAAGATGACAGACATGATGTTTCCATGTTATCATTCGAAATCTGTTTTAGATAGGTAGGTATAGGTACTCTTCCTACATAAAATATGTATTGTTTCGTTGAATGAAAATATATTGGCACTTCCTTTATTACGTGGGTCAGTTCGACAAGTAGAAATAGTTGAAACTTTGACATATTGATAGAATGATAGTGCAACGTGATGTCAAAAGGAGGGAGACACTTCATAAAGGTGTCTAAATAAATTCTATAAAAGTTGAAGGGCCACTGATTTTGTATGTTCATATGAGGCTACTATGTATACACAAAAATCGAGTAAATTTTTGACATGTTGACGTCAGATTTTGTCCGAAAATGTTGTGTACGTAAAATCTTAAATAGTTTTGAATTCACAGTCAATTCTCCGTAATAATCCACTTTGGGAAGACATTTCAGCTTTTCTCCATCGATTTGACAACAGCATGTCAAAAATTTACACGATTTTATAGCAGCTTAAAATCAATTGACAAATGACGTTTTCTGTGTTCGTTGTCCATACCGAAATGACTTTTTTTTAGATAACATTTAATAGAGAATTTCTAACTGACTTTTCGAATGAATAGCTGCAGTTTTAATGTAAAATAAAGCTTTATCTTTTTCATAATAGATATCATGTGAGTTCAATGAGTGCGTTTGGCTTTGGACTATCAGATTACTGATATTTGACGAATCATTTTAGGAATTAACAATTAGGTATATAGACATAATGTTCATTTTTTACTTCGTATCAGTTCTATTATGTAAGTATGTCAAATGCGTTAACAAATTATTTTTGGTCTATTTTGTGACACTAGCATGGTTAGTAAGCTGTCATAAAATTACCACTGGCATTTTGATTGTGCTTGTCATTTACTGGAGCGTTAGAAGGAAATAAAACAAAACCAAGATTGGTGAACTTATCTTCTTACAGAGATGTCAGAGGAAAAATCTTCAATGCAATTTTTAAAACATTTTACAGAATTTGACCGAGTTTTTATTCGTGAATACAGAGAGAACTGAACAAAATGTGCCCTAAATAGAAAAATCTTACGAATCAAGTACATAATATACTAGAAACTAGACTACATAACATATGAAATAACATAATACATTTCTTTTGATAAATTTTCTTAATCTGTCCAAAGTTCCCGTTGCAACAACGTTTTTTTTACTTTTAGCAAACCAAACTACAGAATATCGGACTGCCTTAATGCAGTGCAAATAAATTGGTATGTATAGAATGACACATAAAGAATGACATTAGTTATAAAAAAGTGTTTTAAGTTCTAAAAGTTTATAAATAAACAATTACATATTGAGCTTGATAATAGCTCATTATTCGTTCAGTTAAATACTCACTACAGCTGCCAAAATATAGCAAATCTTCGAATTTCAAGTAGCATTTGGGTAAACTTATCCAAAGACCGATTTATAATTAATGCCTTGAACAGCTGTGTGACAGTACTCCCATAGATTCGTCGGTTGCCCACCCACTGCAAAACTGCTCACGTGGTGACTGGTGAGTGGTGACTCCTGTCCAATAAAAACGACAATTGTCATCAGTCAGCTGTCAGACTTTTAAAGGAATGACTGAGCAAGTATTTGACATGTAAAATTTGTTTGGTTGTCATTAAAGTTTAGCAAATAATTTGTAACATGTTAAAAATAATGTGTAAGCCCGCTTTTCGTTTTTCTATACTGAAAATATGCAAAAAGACCTAATATTATGTACATTGAACATATACTTATTACTTTTCGTTACATGAAGTCAATTACAATTCAGTGACGCTCGCTCCCAATATTGCGGTTAGTAATAGTGCTTTCTCAAATTTTTAGACGGGAATACCTATCGATTTCAGTAAACTAACCAATTCATTATACTTCGAGGAAATACAATCACAAAACTAACAAGTTATCTGTTAATCGTAAAACGGACGAGGAAACAGTTTTAGTTCACAACTATGTAACGTTAAGTCAAAACGATTGGCTGAGTATTGTATGCAATCAATTCCCTTATGTCAAACGCTCAACCGACTGGACTCAGTATTGCAATGCCGGTAACAATTATCATATCACAGAAATCGACTGTCAAGTGTCAAAAATAGAATATTTTAAGCTACATGTGTGACTAAAATAAAAGTTGCCATTAAATAAATCGCACTTTCTCAACCAACTCTGCAATTGCGCGTGTTTGCGCCTAAATGTATCATTGCACGCATTTGTCCCTATGATTTATGCATCTTTGTCCCGCACAACTTGGAAAAGTTAAAGTGCATTGACTTTGTTCCATTCAATTAATTTATCAAATTACACACAAAGAATAGAGTACACAATGAAATTGATAAAGAACCAGATACAAAGGCACCACACAAGACAAGAATATGTACAATTTTACTGACTGCCTCTTGGCAGTAACAGCACCAATTGATTGCATGATGAGACATGTTCTCCCATGATCGATTGCGTCATCGTAAATTGCTTCCAAACATGTAATTCATGGTCATAGAGCAGCACAGAACTCTGTAGAAATGGATATTGCCCCATGCCCATATCGCTGACTGATCAGTAACCGTCATAAGAATTACCCTCCCGACAACAGTGGGTTGAGAAATCTCATGTATAGGATTAAGTGGTTATGGACCAAAGGTCAAGAAATTCCATTCTGCATAACATATTGTTCAATTAAAGGAAACTTAGCTCTATAACGGATGTCACCCCCCATCGGGATCAGAAAAATTTAGAGACAACTTTTTCGAAACCCACAGTTTTACACCCCGAAATGTGTGGGTTGCTGTGGTGAACGTCAAATTAAGCCGAATTTGAAGACTTTATTGCTTTACAGAAATAATTGTAGCTTTTATTTGAATAATTTTAATGTCAACATTTTCGAAATTATATATCGAAAAGTGGAAGGGAATTTGGCAAGAACTTGGGTTTATAAGAAGAAGAACTGTATCATCTTGGGTCAAGATCTTACAGCCTTTTCGAATTGTAAGTCACAAGATCTCTTGTAATCAATGCAGGTCTACTGTTAAAGATTGGATTATTTATAGAAGAATTATTTGTTTTTATTGTGCAATTGCATTAAAAAATGTTTTAGTACTTTTGTAAAAAAATCTATTGTATAACAGAATTAAATTCATAGACTAAAACCCAAACCGATTTTTAAAACGAACAGCATTTCCTTGAATAATTGTTAAGAACCATTCACATGGAAGCGAGTGAACGAATTGATGAAATGCGAATAAACAACTTTTTATACATTTATAAACAGAAAATTGCACATTTTATTATTCCAAGAAGAGCATGAAAATGTAGGTATTAAGAAAACAAGTTTATAAAAAGTTTGAATAACGAAATTTCGAATTCCAAACTTTTTGCCGCGAACGAAAACACCCTTGGCGCGAATTGTCAACGTTTATTCGAAATCCACAATCCACATCATTTAATTCGCGTTCCACAAACTAGTGAATAAAACATTCGTTCAAACTTAACCTCAAACTAGACATTGCGGGTAGAAACTGATGGCTGAAATTAGCGAACTGCCGCGACCTAACCTAGAAAAGTGTTCATGTGAACGGACTGTCAAAACTTGTGAATCGTTCATAGGTAGCTGGTCGCTCTCATGTGAATGGTCCTGTACTCCCTATATTGTGACGTATCTGCGCAAATTTTAATTAAAAGCAATGCATTTGTTGCAGAATTGTCAACGTTTGCTCTTTCGATCTTATATTAGGTTTATGTCGAATTCATGAATTTGGCTAAATTCTGTCAGGCCAAATGTTTAGCATTTCGTTATAAATATTTCCCTATATTTCGATATGTTGGATTTCAGCAGAATGTTGAATTTCATCGCTGTATTTGTAAGTTTGTCACATCGAATAAGCCTCTTTGTAAACTGTTGGCAACGCTAAGCAAATCTAGTACGGGTAGGTACCTTCCAAAGTACTAGAGCGGCATCAAAGGCCGCCATATTCCTTTATTCGCGTCCGGCATTTTCGATTGCGCAAAAACCAAAAGGAACTCGCACTCACAGCACTAAAACTTACTTTACGAGCCAATCTGCCACGGGATTTGTATATACATATTTGTAAAATTAAGAAGAAACAATTGTAAGTAAATTATATTTAAAATATTTAATGAATTATAAATTGGATTATCACTTGTTAATAAAGGTTGTAACTTGGCCACGAGGTCTTGGCGTTTTATTCGTGGAAGTTCACGACAAGTTTCTTGTGTTGGGACCAATACGTACCAACATAAACTAAAAAAGTCATGTAACAGCCCACTGACAAATAAAAACAGCTGTCAATTTTCAAGTTATTAAAACTAGAAATATGGAGCTTTGAGTGGACAGAAGATTCATCAGAAACTGTATAAATTAATTGAGTCAGTCATATATTTAATATGTCTGAATTAGCACTTAAATTAATTTTTAGATTAAACTAAAAATAAATTCTTTAGGTACCTATAACACCTTCTGATTTCGAAACAAAAGATCAGTAATCACTTTTGACACTACCTGTCGTTTGATAATGTTGAATTCAGGTGCGATGTAAAATGTACTATTAGTTTATTACCTTCACTCATGCATTCGATTGGCTTTCTATCTATTGACGTATAGATTATTGTATTCCTCGGGTTCTCTCTCTCTTCCATTGAGAATGTAATTTTTGAATAATTAAAATGAAACGACAATTTCGTTTTTTTATACACAGGTACTATATCGAATTAAGTATAACTATTATAGTACCTTTTACATCTGCATTTCGACATACATACTTGCGTTGGACATCTACTATTCGTCTACTTTATTATAAATTTTGTTCGCATTTGAATTCGTGCAGATAACAAATTTTCGGTGTGTTCTGAATTAGCACTTAAATTAATTTTTAGATTAAACTAAAAATAAATTCTTTAGGTACCTATAACACCTTCTGATTTCGAAACAAAAGATCAGTAATCACTTTTGACACTACCTGTCGTTTGATAATGTTGAATTCAGGTGCGATGTAAAATGTACTATTAGTTTATTACCTTCACTCATGCATTCGATTGGCTTTCTATCTATTGACGTATAGATTATTGTATTCCTCGGGTTCTCTCTCTCTTCCATTGAGAATGTAATTTTTGAATAATTAAAATGAAACGACAATTTCGTTTTTTTATACACAGGTACTATATCGAATTAAGTATAACTATTATAGTACCTTTTACATCTGCATTTCGACATACATACTTGCGTTGGACATCTACTATTCGTCTACTTTATTATAAATTTTGTTCGCATTTGAATTCGTGCAGATAACAAATTTTCGGTGTGTTCAATTCGCACATACCTAGTCTGTAGATGGCTTTATGTGAAATAATACACAATCACGAAACTGAAATTGAATTCCAACTGATAGTACAAAATCTGAACGAAATTCTCAACAGTGACATGAGACTGTATGTCGACATTTTTATTGTTATTCGCGGAATTTCATTCCGATTTAATCAAAGGATCCATATCGGCAATAGGTCTGTTTTGAATCGAAACAATTTCTACAGATTCATTTCCGGCGTTTTAATGTTAGCTTCTTAGAATCGCATTAAATTCAAATTAACCCTTCTGACAAACGCATTTATGAACGCGCGCCGTCAGCGTCACTCCTTATCGGCATCTGTATGAGATAGAGAATTTCCAGCAAATTGCTGATAAGAAAATTGCAACCGCAAGTAAATATATTGTGGAAGGTCTTTGTTATGTCCCATAAGAGACTGTTCAATGACCGCTGCCCTGGGAATCAATGGGAAATTAATGGATTTGTGAATACGTACTACATACTTGGAAAAGTTTTTGATAATTCGCACATAATGGCGTTTTTTTTATATGCGTAGGTATGTTGCTTTTTGATGGAACTTGCGTTGAATCGCTGTCTTTAGACTAGTATAGAAAAAGATTGCATATCTTCAAAGTCATCAAATGTTTGCAGGGACTAAAGCTACTACACATGTCAAAAACCGTGTACATTTTTGACATGCTGACGTCAGATTTGGCCCTAAAGTGTGTAGACAAAATCCGATGTCAACCTGTCAAAAATTGAAACGATTTTTGCCATGTGTAATAGTAGCTTAAGTTCTAGCCACAGGGTTCTCAAATCGCGTCTTCACAGTTCATATAAATGAAATGTCAAAATTTACGAATTTCCGTTCTATTAGTTTCTTTTTGAATTAGGTATAAGCTACTTCCAAAGTGAATGCTGTGTTGGCGAAACTGTATGAGCCATTTTGGTCGAAATAATGCATCAACTGCAGCTGGTGTACTCAAGTTTGTGAAGATAGTTCCTGAGACAAGAACAGTATTGATCAAGCTTTCATGAAATTGGGACCGCAACCATTGAAAATGTACTAAAATTGGGTTGGTCTATTGCCAAGCCAGCCGAGTCAGTCATTTGAAGGAAATAATACAAAAAAACTGCAATTCTGGGTGGCAAGCTTGCAAGTTCTTAAAATTTTGTTAGTTGCATTTCGCGTCCCATGTAAATGCTGCTTAAGGGAAAGTCTTTACAGCTCTAATGGTTAGATGTCAAGTTCTTGAATGTAAAGTTTGTTGTGCAAGTAGAATGTAGATATGTATTCATAACTTCTGGAATTAGGACAAATCTCAAGACATTGTTGATGTAGGGTAAGTACTTCAAATCGCTCGACGAGGTGACGAGTCACCTAAATGTGGTTAGATAAACAACAATCACAAAAGTTAATCACACTAAAGATAGGCATCAACAATTTTTCTACAAAATCAACAAATTTTTGGAAAGTACCCAGGTAAGGCCCCTATCTACAATGTACATTGTATACCTTTCTTCTTTATCTTTTTGTGAATTTGTTCTTTGCTCCCAGACTCTATTCACCATAGCTAACTAGAATCTCCAATGACTGACAGATAAGAGAACTTTGTTACCATACCGACCGATAGTAAAGAGATTCAGGTGTGGGAAGGAAAATGCAAACACACATCTCTCTCATTTCACTCCTTCATTCCCTTTTTTGGTTCAATTTGCCGATTCTACAGAATTTTGCTACAATACTTTTTTTAATTATATTTTCTTCAAACAAAAAGAAAACATACTGACCACACCTTTATTCAAAAAAACATCAAACTAGAAAGACTTAATAAGAGTTCCTCTGTTTTCAGTAAGAAAGAACGATGAACGACCCTACCCCAAAGAGAGGACAAACATACAAGTAAAAAAAACACAAGATATTCCCCTCAAATCCGGTATCCAACAAAAAATTACCTTTAAAGCATTCAAATCGATATCGTCTAACGAGCAATTCACCGATGGGGCCAGTTGGTGCGCCATTTTGATTTATTATTTTTGCTTTTGCTTCTTGTTTGTTCTTCCCAGCTTCAGCGGCTGCGACGGCGATCTCCTCTATTTTTGCCCTTTTTCATTCACTTCTACTCCTTTTCTTCAGCACACTCTGCGTGTATATGTATAAAATTCCTCTTTAAATTCTTATTCTATATTTTCTTCGCTTTTCCAACTTGTATTCTTTTACAAAAAAAAGAACGATTCGTAAAAAATTCGAAAAATATATTCTATTCTAATTCACTAAAATTTCCACCACAAAAGAACACAAAAAAGTTTTCTCCAACTTTTCTTTCACATTTTCCACAGCAGCATTGCAGGAGTGGTAAATTTTTTGCACTTCATTTTCTCCCTCGGCGAGAATTGGATTTTTTTTTCTTGTCGATTTGTCGGCCCGATTTTATTGAGATTTCTATTTCCGCGGACGGATAGACAAATTATGAAAAGAAATGAATAAACGAGTTCGAGTTCCGGTTGGAGGTAGAAAATAAAATAATTTATTTGCAGTTCGCCGAGAAGAAATGAAATTTTCTTCTTTTTTCCACGCCCGACTTTTTTCCTTTCACACCACGACACAACTCACAGAATACACCATGGAGCGATTTTGCTTCACTTTGGTTTTTTTTTCACTTGCCTATTCTCTGATTCTACTTTGGAGAGATTTTTTTTTTAATCGTTGGTTTTCCTTTCTGATTCTGTTCTACGGTGTTGGGAATTTGATGTTTTTATTTTTTGAGAAAATTCCCGACTTTGGATGGATTTTCAAATGGAAATTTGTTGAAATCGCAGTAGTTTTTTTATTGAAATATGTGTTTACACGATGGAGAGTTAACAGAGATTGGTATTTACGGCGACAACGGCGAAAAGTTTAGCGACAGCAACGACGGCAGTTCACGACACATTTCAAAAGGCTGACGCACCCTACTGCGAATGAGTTTTGTGAACAAAGTGAATTTAATTTTGCTGTATTTTTTATTGGAGAAGGCGATTGGAGAAACAAGGGAAATAGCTCTTAAATTAGGGAGCTATTCTCTTGAAAATCGGTAGAAAAGTGTGGTGGAAAAATATAGAGGTTTTGATTTTGACAGTTGGATGGTGAATTGTCTGTGGTGGGGAGATTATTGTTGAAATTGGTGGTAATCACGGAGTGACACACAGATGGCGCGAAGAAAAATGTAAGTGGAAACTTAAGGTGATGTGACATTAAGCCGTATTTCAAATGCGGTAAATATTCGGTTTATATTCTGATAAACGTATTTATGTGGGTGTTGAAAAGAGAAGTTTACCAATTTACATAATTGCACGCTTTTTCTCAATTAATTAAAATTTATTTTTTTATTTTCTTCTGAGTAATCTAACAAATCACATTCATTTAAAGAAACTATAATAATTTGAAAATATAGCCATTTGACCCACGGTTTCCTCGGTGTTCAGTTTTTGATTGTAAAATCATAAGCCTGCGTAAACATCGAGTAACACTAGATCAGATGTGATGGTTGTCTTCTGATGCCCAAGAAAATATTTCCAAAATCATAGAAATTGTTTTTATTTTTTGTATAACAAACCGAGTTAGAACTCCCTTTTAGGTCCTTTTAGCCATTAAAAAAACACCCTTCTTAGTGGATGTTTACACAGCTAGCGGAATGCAGCCTATAAGTGGCATTATTCTACGATTATCGTTTTGGCCTGTGCATTGATCCTAACAGTTGTTGCGGAACTATTTTATATTTAGAGATTATAGGTGCATCGTATATAAAATATAAGGGCACATACATAACTACAACTTGAAAGCTATAAATGGAACCGGGGGTCGATCTAATAAATAACAAACATGAAATGATAATCTGTAGAAGGCATTATTGCTGACTAGATGATTTTGCACAGGAAAAAAAATCTAATAAAGAAATATTAAATGTTAACACCACAAACCAGTAAGAATAGACCGTCGACTCCTCCTACATAACGGACTTTGCCTACAAGCTGCCGGCGGGCCCAGGATTTTTCATGTATTGGTGCTGTACAAAATTAAAGGAGCGCCATTAACGCACGCATACTTGAAAAATCCTAGGCCCATGGTATAGCATGGAAAATCATTGCCGCCATTAATTTTGACATTTACACGTATTCACAGACAGGGTAATTTCCTCCGGGGGGAATCGGGTAGGTGCACGGGAAGTCGGCGGTCTATTCTTACTGGTTTGTGGTTAACACTTTTGAAACAATACTTTTTGTACCAGTGCTACCAAATCAAAGTTACTTAAAATACACACGCGCTAGGAGGAAGCAGCAAGAAAAAGGAACGTGAGGGAGCTGTTCAAAGTCTTTAAGGACATTATACGTCAGAAAAGTAACACCAACCCCTGCAACTTTTTAGTGTCACTAGAAGACCAACTGCGAATGTGGAAGGAAGATTTTTGTGCACTGCTCAATGATGACCAGAGTACCTACAAATGCAAAACATCATCAACTGCTGGGCTGCACATACGTAGGTCTTTCACGGGAATCGACATCAACCACCACTATTTTTCTAAGAAATAACAATGTAGCTGGACTGGATGGCATACCTACCTATCGAGTTCTTGAAAGCGGATCCAGACGCTGTCGCCTGTGTTTAGTTTCCACTTGTTCAGGCTGTTTGGGAGAATGAAACCTTTCCCAGCGAATGGAAAGACGGAGTTATACACCCTTATTCTACGTGTCGTTTATATTAAACGACAGCTGGCGTTTTTTGAGTCGAGTCGCTTTAGTGTCGTTTTAGTATCGGTATTCTATTCCTTGAACGCCCCCACTCTCATTTACTTTACATTCCACATGAGTTCCACACCAACCGCTGAGTGATAATTGACAGGTAGGTAGCAAGAATGGATAGGTAGGTATTTATGTTTTGTGTTTTAAATTTGAAATGGACATGCAAAAGTCAAAAGTATTTCGAATCGTGGTAATATATAATATTATATACTAAAAAAACATGAATATGCGTCAAAGAAGATGAGTCTGCAAAAAGAGAGCTGAGTCGAAGAATCAGGTCAAAATACGATCATTTGGATTTACCAGATTCAAAGTAAGTAGATACATAATTATAAATACAAAATAGTTTGAGGTAGAAAATAATGCCAATAATAATTACGCGCACAATGGATAAACATGCATTACCTACACGGAAGAAGAAGGGAATTGTGCAAAAATTATGTTTTACCAAAAGGCTGGAATTTCATTTGATTAGGGTTGTTATTTTCACCCTTAATCATAAGAGAATTATAAAATCACTGCATAAATATAAACAATTACCAAAACTCACATGACAAACATGTTTTTTCTTAAATTTGCCTCCTAGTCGTTTAAGAATTTGTAATCGACAATAATCGGCGTTTTAGGAGTCGGTTTGTGCAACTAAAACGACTGTCAGAATGCGAAAAACTGTGTTGACGTTTGTAGAACTTGTGTTCCACACTACTTAAACGCCATATGTCGTTAAATGACATAAAACGCCTAGAAACACGCCACATGTAATACCGATTTCAAAAAACGCCATTTGTCGTTTAATATAAACGACACGTAGAATAAGGGTGATTGTCAAGATACCGAAGAAAGGCGATTTTAAACTGCAATAACTGGCGTGGTGATTTTGTCCGTATTTCCAAAGCTAATGGCAACTATGATTCTCGAGAGGATAAGGTCCAGGATTGAATCGACACTCAAGACGCACCAAGCGGGATTTCGCAGTGGTCGAAGGCGTGTAAGGCGAGTTTATAGGCCAAGATCAACGTGGATGTCAACTGTTTTGACGGAAGCGCAGTCCCAAAATTAGCAATCGTGGAAACAGCTGAGGTATCGAGCTGCAGACAGAGAGAGATGGAAGGGCCTGGTTGTCGCCCTATGATCCATGAGGAGTTAAAGTGTTGCTGTCTACAGCAGCTTCCGGAAGAAGAGAGAGAGAAACGGAAAATTGACCTATTTTTTTTAAGTACTTTGTGTCGGAAAAGTTGGGAAAAACTATGTTTGCACAGGAATAGGTTGTGTTTTGTATACAAAAAGTAAGTAGGTACTATTAATTTACCAATTTTTTTAATTCACCTACAAGAGTCACAGTCAATTCAGGAATCACATGGCAGGACCACATATCCTATATCGCAAGATCGGCGTCCGCTAAGTTGAGCTACCTATTTAGAGCAAAGAGGTACTTTAGCCCCAAGCAACTTCTCCTTCTCTAAAAAGCACAGGTTAGGCCAGGCCTGGAATATTGTTCCCATATATGGAGCTCGGCCCCAAAACATTCACTTAACCTACTTGACGAGCAGTTCGACTTATTGCAGACCCTTCACTCACATCGAATCTACAACCGTTCTTGCACAGAAGACAAGTCGCTGATCTATGCTTGTTCTATAGGTTTCCATGGTAGATGTTCCGAGGAACTGAAAGACATTATCCCTCGAAATGCAACTTTTGGGCGCCCCACAAAACATGGCCATACAGTACACTTGACAACCGCGAGGATATCAACTTTCCAAAACTCCTTCTGTTACAGGACAAGCAAACTTTGGAACTCGCTTCCTGGGGATATATTTCCAGAAGTATACAATGCAATTTAAGGGCAGAACTATCATACATCTGCAAGCATCTCGGGGCGCTGTTGAAGCGTTATAGGTTCGCCTTTCCCGGGAGAAGTATTTAAAAAAAAAAATTACTTGCTAAAATAGCCTTGAAAACAAAAATCCCTTTATTCCTAAATATTTTCGAAACGTGCCTTCTGAATTTCATGTATCTACCTTTTTCTAAAAAGTTAAAGAAAAAGTGTTCATTTCTGCGAAATTAAAAACGCCATAAGTAGATTAATTTTTAAATCATTGACCACTGTGAAAGGTGACTCCTTCTGCCCTAAGGCCCACATACCATTGATAGATTTTCCGAGGTAAAGTCAAGGCCCCAGAGTGATCTTTTACAAATACAGGCCTGAAACGACTTTCAGAGGAACGCCTGTGTATCCATGCACTTTGTTTACTGTATAATATACAGTCTAAGTAGTCGAGAATAACTCTATTATGCGAGCTGTAAGGATTTCAATTGTCTCGGTGAAAATTTAATTTTTCAACATCACTTACTACTTACTTGATACTTTATTAAAATCTGCAAAAACTAAAAAACTTGCCACATTTTTCGTTGAAATATCTTTGTTCATATTTATTCTTTTTACCAGTATAGGGTTTCGCCATGATATAACAATTTTTTTTTTGTTTTGTTCCTTGTTAAAATATAAATAAACAAATTCAATCGCCGTAACTATAAGCATATAATAAAATCGTCGTATTATAATTTAAATATTTTCTATAAAAACAAATTGTAATTTAGATACTAAGTCTAAAAAGTTTTAACAAACAAAACCATTATAGGAGTTGGTAAAGCACTTATACAAGTATAAATATATAAATAGATAAATTTAATTTAGTATGTATGTATATATATATATATTTTTTAATTTATTCTAGAAATTTTAAATGCATAGAAATAAATTGTTAATTCGCCTGCATCAACAAGATTAGGTTAGCAAAGGAAATATGTATCAACAATAGGTGTTTGCTGTTGTAAGGTAATTTTTTCTATGTTAGTATAGAGATAATCGTTTTTGTTTAAATATATAAATATGTATTCATGTATAAAAAAAAAGACTATGATAACTTTTCTTCCTTAAAAATTCTATAGTCTTTGGCCATTAGATTACGAATATAATTTATTCATAATTGCATAAGAGAAAACTAAAAAGAATTTGAGTTTAAAAACAAATGCAAGATTGGAGTTTCTGGTCTAGGAAGTTATTTTAATTTGTTGTTAAATATTTTCGCTACTAGATCGAGCATAGATTGGGGTTATGTTAAGAATGTGTCGTGTGTTATAGTTAAACTATCACCAATTGGAAAAGGATTACTTCTAGGTATAGATTAAAGTTAAATTTGTTTGTTAATTATAATTAAATCACAATAGGTTTATAATATATATATATATATTTTATTTAAAAGTTTTAAGTTTAATTAAGTTTGTTTTGTTTAAATTGTTGCTAGTAATTTGATTTAGTTGTTAGTTTTTAAATTGTTTATGTTTAGTATTTTTTCTTTTTGTTTAAGTAAAAGAGTTAAACATTAAATATGATGATTTTTCGATTTTACTTTTGGTGCAATAAAGAAAATTTGAAAGCTTTTTATTTTTTTTTTTTTGGTGAGAGGTTTTTTTTAGCGAGATAGTAAGATTGAGTACTAAAAATTCAATTCTGTTTTTTTTTTTTTTACATAACTATAGTATAATATAGAAAGTTTGTTCCGTGTTCATTTGTTTGTAACATATTTTCTTTTTATTATAACTTACACAACCAACTGTTTAATGTTAATTGTTCTGTACAATGTTATTTTCTAAATTTATGTTAACTAACAACTTACCTACATCGTATTCAATATTTTGTTTGTTATAATTTTTTACACAACAATTATTAGTTTTCTATTTTTGTTTTTGAAGTACATAGTTAATATTAATAACTGAAAGACAGACGGCTATACGTTTTAAAGGTACATTTTATACAAAATTCATACCACAAATTTATTTCACTTGTTCGTTGCTGATTGTCAACATAAAAATTTTATTGGCAAAATGTAAATGTTTTGTATACATAAATTAATTATTGTTTGTGCATTATAATAATTGTTAATTATAGTTGCAAACAAATAAAACTTTGAACGCGTAAAATTGTCTTACAAGCTCTGGATCACAATAAAAATAAGTTATAGTTATATTCTATGGGGACGAATTAGTTATGAATAGTACGTGTTTATAGCAGTTGTCCTTAAGGAGTTTGTGGCGTTACATTATTAATAGCATACCATACACTTGGTACGACTATGATTATAGGGCAAGAAGCTGGGGAAGGAACGGTATTGACCATCAAGCTTCGATTACACTTCAATGAGAATAGCTATCAGATTGACATGTTACGAGAGTGTGAGTTAAAAGGAATTTATTTTAGCTGATACAAAGGGATAATAATAATAATAATAATTGCATGAGAGTAGTCCAGCTTAAGATGATTGCTGGAGAGCATACAACAGTTCGTTTTTGTTTAACCGGAGGAAGGATCTAGGCATACTATCTATTAAATCGATCACAATATTATTCAAAGGTCTTCTCTCTTTATAGAGCTATGTTTAGTTTTGGCGACCCTGACAAACTCGCCAGGTTGTGCAGAAGACGACGGAGAACACTCGTTCGAAAACAATCTCACTGTGAGTTCCAACTGCGGTACAGCTCTGTAAATGGGCTACTTTCTTCATTTCAAAGAATAGATAGACTTGCTAAGTACGCAATGCGATTAAGCCATCTAAAACAAAAATAATTGTACAGGGTGGTTTTTCCAGGCGTTAGAAAAATGAATTCATAGACAAATAAGTTTAGTTATAGTGGTTTTTCCAGGCGCATTTGGTCCCGTTAACCTGAGAAGAGAAGAATAAATCGTATATGGAAAATTTAGCGTATGAAGGCTATTGAATAAGGAACTTTGTAATGATCATAATGACAGACGAATGGTTAAGCATTCCGTGGTCCCAGTAACTCTTAGAGGGTTCAGCAAAAATATCCACATTCAATATTTAATGCTCTAAATGATTCCATGAATTCTAGAACGTTTAGCTGATTCTGAAACTTTAACCAGTCCAGGGATAGCAAAACAATCGTATTAAAACATACCTGCTACCGGAAACTGCCTATATTAAGTTGTTTCTGCAGGCTACAAAATCGCAAATTGATTGAAAAAACAAACTTTTATAAGCGACATACGACACAAAAAATATGTACTTGTACAATACCCTGCAAGAAGTGAGATGCAATGATTTACAAAGACGAGAAAAACATCAATCATTTAGTAATAGAAATGTGGAGATCACTACTGCTAAGCTAGAACAGTAAAAGGATAATTTACCTTTGGAAGATACTAAGATAATTCAGGGGCATTTCCGCAGAAACTGAAAAAATACAGAACTCAAAGTGTATTCAATATCCTCAAAAATTAAGCTATATAGCTTGTAGACTGCTTTAGTTATTACTACCTTGCCCATATCCGCACATGCCCCTCGTGTGCACAACAGGAAAATCGACATCTTTCACTGATGATATCAAGACTCTACCCATCATCCACGATGTATGTCGCAGATTTCGAGAAGGCATGACAAGGCAGACTGTAATATTATTATTTATTCATCTATGTAAATATTGACCAAATTAAGTTTAACTGATGGGCGAATAAAGTACTCAAGGTACCCAGCACTCAATTCAAATACGAGTTACATAGGATGCAGACATTAAACTTGCAAATAAGATAAGATGAACTAGGTGAGGACTCCGAATCACATCCGACTCATGGTCATGGTCATTAACACTTCAAAGCATATAGTTCTACAACTATGCACTCTAGCAGCTTCAAACGAGCTGTAAAAGACTGACCAGTATTGGCGAAATGGGAACATGAAGTTTCTTACAAATCCATCAGGTTATCCTTATAGACTTCCGTAGACCTGAGTGTTGCAAAATTCAACAAAATTCAAGCGATACTACGACACAAAACTAACCAACAAAAAAATGCATGCTGCCTTAAAGTAGAACAAAATAATACAAAAAATATATTTAACACTCATATCCAATTTATTTAGCTATACAAACGATAAAGATGCACAAAAGTATAATGTTTGTCAACAGAAAATAAGAAACAAAATAACTCTTCACAATATAAATGCCAAAACATAATAATATAATTACAATTCAATATAAATATCACACAAATCCGATTTTAGCATAGAGAACCATGTTGTGTGCGTTTGTGTTCAGAAAAATGATACAAAATGTGAACCCAACACAATTCAAACAAAATGCACAATAAAGTCTGATATGAGTTTTTTTTCGATCAAAACTAAACAATTCTCTTAACCGTATACAAAGAAATATAAAATCAGAACCAAACAAAAAGAAACACTCACACATTTGAATAAATATAAAGTCAAGCTGGTGGTTTAGTTGATAAATAAATAACAATCATCTATAAAAGAAAAACAATTAACCTAATAGTGTTACAATTTGTTGTTATTTCGTTTCATTTTTTTTTTTAGTTTGTTTGTTGTTGTGTATGTTGTTCTTGTAACCGAAAAAAGGGCACTTAAAATGAATTTCTCTCGTTTGTTTTTGTTTAAATACAAAAAACCTAAGTAATTGGTCTATTGATCGGTCTTTTTCCTACTGGTTAACGATAGGAGCTCCTTAAATGTACTTGTTACCGTGCGCGTTGTTTTTGGTGTATAAATTAAATTACTAGCTGTGGGCGGCAAGCTTGTGCCGGCATCGCTGGACGAGCCGTGCTCTTTCGATGGAAACGACGGCGTTTTGCGATTCGGTCCCTTTTCCAAATGTGGTGCCAGCTGTAGATTGAGCGGATCACGTAGGCGTCTTAAATCGTATTCAACATCGGAGATTTGTCGCCTCAGCGAGTTGTACGCATCGATGTCGAAGCTCTTCTTTTTGGCACGTTTGTGTATTGTGAGGAGGTAGTGGCGGTCTTTTACATCTGGGTAATTATATTCCTGAAAGACGACATAAAATTAGTGTATATTTTGTGAACAAATAGGATATGCTTACCGTTTTGGTTGTACAGTAGTATGCGTAGCCAGCCATCGCTGTGCCGTATGTAACAAAATATGTGACAGGTTCCATAATATCCCAAGAGTACTCCCACCAAGTGAGACGAGCTAGAATCCCAAATTGTACTGACATAAAGCCGAGGCCGGCCCAGGTCAGTAAATTGGATCTACGTGTCGCCTCTGCGCTCAGTTCTGTTTTTTGCTGCAAACGAAAATGCAAACCACAAAAAGAGTTATTGAGATTTAATTAAATATTTTAGTGAGCATAGGATAACTAGTTTTCTTTTTGAAATATTAATCAATTCCAATTAAAGCAAACCAACTGGTATGCAGTGGTGATGGTGGTGGCAGCCAAAATTGATTGATGCTAATTAGTGGCGCTAAATAAATATATACATAATTGATATTGGTCAGAGTAGAGTGAAATAGTTTATTAGTTGTGATTAAAAATGATTTATTGAGGTTGATACTGCGGCAGGATGGTTGATTGAGAGCTTATGTTTTCATGGTAACGGACATGGAGTATTATATTGGCGTACAACTGAGAAGGACTATCACAGGAGAGTCAGAATGCGATGAAAAATGCACAAGTTGAGTACGGAACGGTCTTGTAGGATAGTCAAGGCTTCCCAGACTCAAAACAAAAGACTCATAATAGAGTTCTTTTGTGAATCAAACTTTAGATTTAACTGTTCAACTCTAAAGTCTGTTTAAAGCACTGACCGTTTGACATTACATAAAGAAAAAATAAACTCTTTGTCAAACAGTTTAGAATCAAACGATTTGTACTGTGTGCCAGTTCTACTCAAACAACAATTTGACATTATCTATGAAAGTTGCATTAGAAATACGAATAAGTTAAGCTGTTCTAGATTTCAACATCAATGCACTAGACTACACTGATTTGGTGATTCAATGGAATTTGGAAAGTTGGGCATATTTACTCAACCAATCTGTATAACCAGTTAAACTTGGATCCTATATCATGGGTCAGTTGGAAGTATGCACCCAAATGTAAAAAATCCATGCAAGGATCTTCAATATTTAATTTTACGGAAATAATCTTCAGAAAATCCAAATCCAGAAAATCCAAAAGTGTAATAGAGGAGAGTGTCGATTGAATTCGTATAACGCCCGATTCCGAAAAATGTCCACATTTTGTCAAACAGTATTCACATAGCTTAAGCAAAAGCACCACACCCGAAGTTAATAAAGAGAGCCTATAGCTGTGAGTAAATTAATAGTTTTCTATATATATTCAAGAAGAAGACGCAATACATAAAACGCAGGAAATGGAATCAGTAATAATCGAATTGCCTGGCAGATGATGAAGAACTTCGACAACGACATAACGAACTATTTATGTTATGCTAAAGTACATATGCCTATAATTCGTGCATAACCTTCGCCACAAGATTAGTCTTTAAGGATACCAAATAACTGTAGCATTTTCCAGGCATAATTTATGGCCAATCGTAAAACCTAAAATCTGATGGAGGTGTGGTTGGTTGGTTGGTATGAAATAAGAAGCACTCAGACCAGAAAAGGCCCATTGCGAAGGACGGGTGGGTCACACTATTCGCCACTGGAAGGAATTGTTTTTCTTTAATAAAATCGTTAAAATCGTTGAGATTGTGGAAAAGCTAATGCCCTAGTGCAGTCTTCCGGATATAGGCGAGTGCAGAGCAAGTAAGTATATTAAGTCCACAACCAACCTGGAACCCAGCAAAGGATGACGTTAAGATGTTTGGAAATGCGTATTTGCGGCAGTCTTTCAATGCCTTGCATTTGATTGATTGATTGCAGGAGGTGTGATCACTATCGAAATTAGAAATGTAGGTATCGACCCGCATTTAGGCAACCATCGAATCCTTGTCCGACGTTTCAATAAATCATATTTCTCAAATGTTATAAAACAATCTCAAACTTTCATCAGAACAAAACATTAGTCCACTAATTTAAGACAAATTGTAGGAAATTTAATTGGACTTACCTCTTCCAGAGGACTTAGCTGATATCTAAGTTGTTCTAATTTACCTACGAGTTCTTCTTCTTTGTGCAAATGATATTCTCCTACATGTAGTGCTTCGTATAACTATAAAAAAAGAAAATGTTGGTAAATAAGGTACATAAAAGCAATAAAAAAAAGTTCATACCTGTCCGACTAATGCTTTTACATCTCCTAATTTTGATAAATCTTGTCCAGAGATTCGTTCTCTTTCGGGAGGAACTACTTTATATTTCTTATCATTAATGTGTAACCTGTAAATAAAAGAAATTGTTTAAAGGCAACCAAGAAGATAATATCAAATTTTAACTAACAAAAAATTGGATCAAATGACACTATGGCAGTTAAATGTGTATAAACAATTCGATTGTATTTTTCTACAGCAGATGAAATGAGCTGGTTTATGGTGTTCCGTAAACTGCACCTGATTTTTTAATTTGCGATTTTAGGCAACTTTTGTGTAGGATGGACAATAACTCAATTTTTTTTAAATATATCGAAATCTGAAGACTACAGAGCCAAAACCCCGCATTGAAGTTCCTTTGTGATAGGTTAGATTAGTGGGCTGGCGAGGAGAAGTACTCTGTGTACTGTGTCACATGGAGTAGCCAAGGATTAAGATAAGTGCAGTTTATGTCAAATATATTTCCTTTGCAGAACATTCTTGTTAAAGGTTCATGCTGGCCATAGTCAGTACGGTGGTGGCGGAATAAGGGTACTGATCTTAAATGATGAGGTTTAGTATTCAAGGAGATCTTATGAAGTAGATGAGGGCAATCTATCTTTCCAGGTAATAGCTACTGAACAAAAACTATATCAGCAATATCCCGACGAATCCTATGAGCTTGTACATAAACAGCTTTAAGCAATTCTCGTAGGGAGGTAGATTGTATGGGTCATCCCAGCCGATCACACGTAAGGCAAACCGGATGAACCTACACTCGACAGGGAATCGATCCCATAATACGGACTTGATGGTAAGGTGACCCGACTTAGCTATCATTTTAGAGAAGTGGTCTTACAAACGTCATAGCAAAGAGATTTGGTGAAGTAGGGTGGCGAGTTAGCTCTGCTTATAGTTTTCCATGTGGAGGCGGAGGTTAAGTTGGGCGTCGCAGATAATGCCTAGATCGCGAATTGAGGAAACAGGGAAGACAAGCTCGTTGTTAAAGTAATAAAATCTTTGAGGTAGGCGATGACTGAGTGGGGATGCGAGGAGTAACAACGATTCTCGCTTGTTGGGATTGACGCTGACAATTTCTGTTGGGAAATTTCGTCGAATTATTGTTTGAGAATTGTTGGTAGGTGATGACGTTGACGTCTGCGAGAGGAGGTAGTATAGCTTGACATTTTTTAGATGTAAAGCTCCACCAAGTGTAGAGGTGGTTCTTGTTGTGCGAGAGAGTCAGCAGTACAAGATATTTGCTGAGAAAATATCATGTTATCTGCGTAAATCTCTAGGTTAGGTTAGAGTGTAAACTGACACATACTACTCGTTTATAGTCAAGTTAAAGATCAGAAGGTCCTAGATGGCTTCCCTGTGGTACACCAGAGAATGCTATGACTGGGTTAGAGATCGAAAATCTAAAAATGACACTATACATCCGATCTTCTAAATAGGACTTAAACAAAAAAAAAAAACTTCGGCGGAAAACTGGTTGCTTTTAATTTGAGGAGTATGACTTTGTGCGACATTTTGTCAAACGCTTTGTAGTCACGACATCCACTTCCTTACCATTTTCCAAGGCACACAAAGTGTTAGATACAAATTCTGGTTGATGTTTGTGGTTATGTAAATCTATCTTTCAAAAACCCATGTTGTTTGTAGAGTTCTTTCTCTGGATTTTCCTCAAAGCTTACGGGAACCCTAAAGGGTGGTAGTAATTCGTGTATCGTTTATTTGCATACAAAAATCTTACTTATGTCGATAGACCTTGTTCTGGCTAATTCTAAGCCTAAGGATATCACAATTAGCCAGGCTGCTGTCAAATTTCTGTATTGTCAAATATCGCGCCTTACTGGCTATCAGCAAATAAAACCGCAAATTTCACATAAGGTTTTGCTTTCAGTCCATTTTTGGTGTCACAGCTGAATACTTATAAGCCAACTTGTCAGGACTGTTAAAATTCTTTCCAACCACTTCTGAAGGCGGTGCAGGAATGAAGATACGAATAAGAACTTTCTCCACTATCTTTGTAACTTTATCAACAGTAAGTGGATATAAGTATTGTATAAGTAGTGATCCCTGCGACCAATTTAAAGTCTACTCGAATAGAGGTAGAATCAGAATCCGATTCATAGTTTTCATATTGTAAAAATATTTAAATTTCAAATGCTCTCTTACTCCCATTCAAATGATACAAGGACTCTTAAAAATTATTTTCTGCTTCTAAGGAAATCCAATTCAACCATAGATTCTTTTCAAAAGCAACTACATCCTTACTGTAGATACGCTCTGATATTTTGAAACAAACACTTTTCGAGTGCTTACTCCATTTCAGTCGAGATCGAGACGACAGGATGTTATAGAAAACAAAGTTTTCCAATAGGAAAACCTCTTTAGTTTCAAATTCAAAAGAAGACATTTCAATGTTGCTACGGTCGAATTAAATTCAATTCTCCTTGGAGGATTGCAACGAGCTATACAAGTCGTTTTCGAATTCCTCTCGAAATACACATAAATATTCTCCGGGCATAAATTCCAAATGCCAGAATTCCCTTTGAATTTAAATCACAATGTAGCGTATCGGTCCCTGTTTGAATATTCATAAATTAAAGTTGACTGAAAGACCCTTTTCCGCCCAAATAAAATATCCCTCATGCCCACGAACACGCTCATTTCAATGCTCGTGTATAGGAAATTGATTTCGCAATGAGAAATAACGCACATTCCCTGGAGAAATGATGCGTAGGCAGGCATCATATATGTATATACATATCCTTATACATTATAAGAAAATCGCTGACACTCCATCACCTTATAGGAGTTAGAATCGTTTTTATCTGATTCGAAACCGTCAAGATAAATGTCTTATTTAGTTTATTGTCGTTATGTCGGATGAAGCCATCAACACCAACAGAAAAGAAAAATAATACAAAATTCTTACCAAAAAGGTTCATCCATTAGGCTTTCTATGCTACAAGTCGATGCTATCCGCACTCCTTCATCGTTAAGTATTATCGCTCTATCAACTCCACGGTCTTCTAATTTAAGCATTTCAATGAGATTAAAGACTTTATGTGAGACAGGCTTCAGGGCGAAACGACATTTTTCGTTTCGACTTGGCAGCGGAACGGTTATGTGTGGCAGGCCTTGGATATATTTTACTGTAACTACATCTGAAAGAAAACAGAAAACAATTTCTATTAGTATCCTTGATTTTAAATTTGAAAATTAATTAAAATGAGTATAGCTAAGAAGATAAATGTATAGTAGAATTTTAAAAGAAAGCTGGATGAGTCCTCGTTCCAGAACAACACACGTCCTTGAAAACTAAATAAAAAAGCTGAAAAACCATAAATTGCTCAAATTTATCTACCAAAATTAGCTTTAAAGTCCAAATGACCGATATATTGAAATACAAATCGACGGCTAAAGTGATATTCGATTTGACTAATCCCTGGAATTGCAAAGTAATCCCATTTAATATCAACTACAGCAACAACTAACCGAAAATATATATTTAATTCACAACCAGTATTGGTCAGCCATATTTCCAGCAAAGCACTTTTAATCTAATTCATTTGGATTCATTAGGAAAAGTTTAAATATTCATTACCTACCTTTAGTATGCATGTATGCACCTGTACCTATGTATACATCAAAATGTGCAGAGTAAGCGCAAAAACATTCAATCTCCTTCAAAATGCTTTTATATGCTCCGCTACTAGGTATGTACATATGTGGTAGATAGCTAAGCCACACTCCTTGTGCCTTTTCTGTGTTAAACTTGCACTGTACGACGTAGGTACCTGCATTCATGTCAATTTAAGGATAAGCACACATCATGTTTAGCACAGTATTCAGTATACGCTCAAAGGCATTTGGGTACACATATGCAAATATAAATGGACCGATAGAACTCGAATTAACTTAACCATTAGGACACTAACCTTTAACAAGGTTCTCGAAGCCAATTCGAGAAAATTTGTGTGTTTTCAAAAGCCTTTTCAAAAAGAAACAAACAAACAATAGGCCTGCTTTTAGTAAAATGCATAATATACAAATTTGGAACAAGAAGAAAAATATTCTCTGTAAGGTTGACGAGATCGCATTACCATATCGAAGTCCTTTTTGACATTAAATAATCAAGCGGATTATTTTTTTGCACTTTGCAAAACTAGTGGTTTCTTTTTAAATCATAGGTTATTTTGACACTGGACAGCTCGAAATCTTGACAGAAAGTCAGTACCATACCTCCGCGGGAAATATTGAAAACTTATTTACAAAGTGAGTGCAGTGGGTTTTTTGAAAATAAGTTTTGGCCGAAATGAAGCACCCACCGCGCCTGCTGTACGCAAATTTGTGCAAAAAGTTCGTGAGTTTGCTAGTGGACAACACTCATGGTCCCCGTCGTCGTACTGTGCGCACAGACGAGTATGTGGCTGCTGTAGCCGAGAGTGTGGAGTGGTGGCATTATTGGACCATTTTTCTTCGAAAATGAGGCTGGGAACAACATTTCGGTCAACGGTGGGCGTTACAGAGCCATGTTAACCGACTTTTTTTTTACTGAAATTGAAGACATGGATTTGTACGACCTCTGGTTCATGCATGATCGCGCGTCATGCCACACAGCCGATGCCACAATCGATCTTTTGCGCACCAAATTCCCAAATCGTGTTATCAGCCGTCTTGGCGATGTCAATTGGACGTCTCCGAGCTGCGATTTGAACCCTTTGGCCTTTTTTTTGTGGAGAACCGTGAAGGACCGATGTTATGCCAATGATTCAAGCACTTAAGGCCAATATCATCCAAGCAATCCGTGAACTATAGCTCGAAACCATCAACAAGGTCTTGGAAAATTGGAGTGACAAAATGCGCTACTGGCGAAGACAGCCGAGGCAGCCGAGGCAGCCACTTGAACGACGCGACGTTTGTATTCCATAATTAATGGGAATATTTGCTTTTACTGATTAAGCCATGATACATGGCAAAAATGTAATTTTGTTCATTTTATTGCATTTTTAAAAGAAACTTGTATTTGTCCCATCCTACATCGAATGAGCCAATAAGGCATCAGTGAGATTCTCCATTGTAATTCTGAACAAATTGGCAAGTTTCCCAGGGATGCCAAAACTAGGCATGGCTTATATCCAGTCTCTATGAAGGCAGTCATGTACGCACATGACTGCCTTAAAATCCTTAAAATCGATACAAATATGGTGAGTCCATTTATAGATCTCGAATTCTTGGGTTTTCTTTAGGATTTGTCGAAGTCGCAATATTTTATCGCAGAACGAAACGTTTGACCGTAAAACTTTAGCCCGTATTCACCGAAGCCTGTAATACAGAAGCCCGTAAATGAGCATTTTCAGAAAGCCCGTATTTTTTGTTTTACGGGCATTTGATTTACGGGCTTTTGTAATACGGGCTTTTGGATTGGACGTACCAGTTCTAAAACCGCACTGATAGGGGACAGAATTTCGTACGAAATATTAAGGAGACTTTATATATGTAGTTATCGCAGTTAAGAGGACTGCTAGTTTTTCTTATGAATCGAGCACCCCATTCTATGGTTTCACTCATTGCGCATAAATTCCTCTGAAAAATCATGGAAATGCTCTCCACAAAGTCGTCGCCCGCTTTCTTAAGCTACTATAAGACTTGTGAAAAATCATGTCAAGTAGCTTTAAAAAAGCCGGTTATTAAGTCCAAGATCTTATTGCTGTCCTGAACTTTGGATAAGGGGTACAATAATATTTATTCAATAAACCATTTTATAGCTAAGACTTAAGACTGCCCTCACAATTGCTAGATCGCTATAAATTATGCTAGGTTTGCAGACAGTGACTTTAGGATAAGCGTGGAGAGACCCTACGAAGAATCTTTGCCGCCAAGACTGCATTTCAAAAAGCAACCCAATAACAAGCTTGGTTCCAGAAGACAACACTACGACGCGTGGTTTCTTGATCGGGATTACTGAAAGCGGTTCAACGACGAGCGTGGTTTTGAGAGGGCCTACCGATATACCGTGGTTGCTATACGGGGTTGAGTTGGGGTAGGCAAATTTGGCGGAACAGTGGGGAAAAAAGGCCAACGAAACGAATAGCCCGATATTTCACGATGAGCAGTACGGGAAGGAGAGCACAACGTGCAAAATTAATGATAATTTCCAACAGGAAATTTAGTCCCCAAAAATATTCGAAGAATTGTCCCCGCAGTCTATTTCTGTACGAGAAGTCTTATCGAGTACCTATTTGCTGCACATTCCGCGGTATTAATAATCATTTTTAGTGTTCAGGTTAACTTTTACGAACTCACAGTGGCGAACATTTCCATTTTCAATTTGATATGGAGATTGAGGCCATTTAGAGTAACGAAGGGGACGCAACACCGACAGTGATTCCTGCAATGGCTTCCCTGTTTATCTCTAGAGGTTTCTGATAGAATCTTGTTCTTACGTTCTTTTACCTAAAACTTGCAAACTAGAACCTGTCTTATTTTTCGATCGCGAGCTTCATTCTCCTCCGGAGAATCCGATTGTCTTTCTTCCTTCTTTGCAGCACCGCTTTGTAGGCTTCTTGTTTCCCTGAATGTTCTTGTTGCCGGCACTCATCTAAAACTTAGCACATCAGTTACTGCCTTTTTGATGGCATTTTAAAAATATCCATGCCACTGATCCTGGGCACTTCCATTAGATTTATCGATATGTTGACGACAAAGGTTCTGGTGGTCTGTTGCAATTACGGACATCTACTAACTTGGAAAGTTCAGACTTCTAGAATACTGAGGATGAGGAGTGTCTTACGTTAATCCAAGGCCTTCTGCCAGAAATGGACAATAAGCGAACTAAAGAAATTCTAAAACTAAGCAGGACAAACCTGAGAATAGCATTTGTCTGGCCACTGTCTTTTTAGGAATCATGGCAAAAGACTAGGACTTTCAGACACGGATCTGTGTAGATTCTAGCAGACATCAAACATATACTCGCGAGTGGTATCGCATAGCACGCAAGCGAGAGAAATTTCTGGGAAACTACTTCTTTACAGCGATGCTTCTGAAAAATTTTCTGGAGTAGAATTGCCTAAAAAAGTGGAGTAGATAGGAAAAAACGGGAGTAGATTTTCAAAAAGCATTAATGTACATATGTACCTACCTTTTTCAAGGTAGAACGCCGAAATGTTTGCATTTTGAGAATATAATGATAGGGCATGATGGCTCGTGACTAAGTCCCCAAACTATTCTATCCTATAACTAAAACCAATATTTCATACATGCTTAGGTTAGGTTGAAATGGCTGCCGACAAAAGGCAGATACATTTAGACCATAAGGTCCCGTTTTTGGATACCACATGAATTTAGAAGAAGTTTCGTCCTACTCGTTGAACCAGTTTGAGCTTCGAAAGAAGCAAAGGAAATTACGAATATCTAGGCTTCTTAGATCGTTAAGATCGTTGTAATAGAAAGCTCCCAAATGGAGCTTCCATCCTCCTCCTCCTTTTCGTCCAAACAACTTCTACAAAAATCGTTTGAGAATGTTGTATGTTTGCCCATAAGACAGTGTCCCGTAATCACACCAATTGTGGCGCTGATATACCTTCTGTCAAGATCGATCAGTATTTCTTTAGCAGTCGTAGCTAGGAAATTTATTGTAGGGTGAAAACTGCAAGTCCTCGTAAGGTACGCTTTGTTTAAAATTAAGAGCCTAAAAGATATACAATCTATTTTATATTGGATCTACCAATGTTTCGAATTTTGTCTAAGCTCCGAGTTATTTTTTATCTGATCAAATTCACCATACATAGTTTTACCTGGGGCTACCAGTTTTCCAAGTAAATTCTAATAAATTAATCCGTAAAGTGGCTATAGGTATACTACTTACTTACTTGTCATTAATGGCATAAAAAACATTTTAGAAAATTGTAAAATATTTTTTATTAAACAAAATAAAGAAATGGATTCCAAATTTGAAATTGGAGTAGAAAATGGGAAATTAGAAATAAATGAAGTAGGGAGTAGATTTCTGAAATTTGTGAAAAAGTGAAGTAGATCTACTCCAATTGGAGTAAAGTGTCATCGCTGCTTCTTTAATAGCATAGAAGAGAAAGGACTTATCGGAAAAGCTAAAATATTTCAATTACATAGGGAAATAAAATGATTTTTTTTATAAAACTTCTAACTCGCCATAGCGATGTATAAAGAGCACGTGTCGACATGTAAGATCTTTTGTGCTTGAACGTCAGAATTTAGTTTAGGTGAGTAGCGTCTCTACAATCCTAATGTAGCTGATGATGCATTCAGCAGCGGTTGTCTCTAATACTTCGTACTTATTGTTTCCCTGAAAAATAACTTCTTTATGATAGCACAGAGGGCCGGGCATTCACCCATGATAAGGTCGGTTGTTTCGTCTTCCTACAAGACATAGTCGGCACTCCCGTGAGTCGACTAATTGCATTAGGGAAAGTGCGTATAAGTGTTTTCATCTATTAAATGATGGCCCAGGGATCGCGATGGGCCCACTAAGGTACATATAGTGTATTGTAATGGTTCTCCTCACAACCCTGCGTCAAACTTAACCTAACCTGCATGGATCGTAAAATGACCAATTTGACTGACGGTTTAATAATCTCTAATGTTACGTCCCCCAACGAAGTCAATTAGCCTAAGCCCGTTTCCAAATATGGGGTCTTGTCCGATTTGTACTAACAAAGATGACATCCTTTCTCATAAAGGTACTTCTTTATGCCTGCTACCACATCCTTCGTTTGGTTCTACAATGTCTGGAAGTTGAAAGATCATTACTTCATTGACAAGTTAGTGTCATTCTCATCAAATTCGTTTTTAGGAAGATGTGCATACTAATAATCGCATAAGAGAATATATTATCAACATTTTCCCACTTACTAGCTTTTCCAGTAACATCGTTTACGAAACACATTAAATAAACTATTGAGATGGGAACTCAAGTGCCAAGACCCACAAGAATACCTCGACGAAGCTCCCCTTTTCCCTCTGTCGATAAAACCATTGCCTTCCATCCTTTCTCCTTGTTAACATGATAATTCGGCAAATAATATCTAATCCCCCCATGATTGGGGGAACAGATAAAAAATGCACTCAACAAAATTGTTATTTTCCTTGAACAGAGTTGAACTGTATTTTTGTGTTATCGATCATTTAATGTTCATCCTTAAATAGCAGGAAATCCATTCGCTGGAATCATTTCATTCATCCAATTGGAATCTTCAAATAATTGAGATTGACTACGACTATATCGAGTTGCTTCAATAAGCTTTCTAAATTCCCAACAACGCAACGGGGAGAATCATGAACTCAAGGAAATGACGACGAGGACAACGACAACGACGAAGAAGACGAAGAGCATCATAAAACAAAGAGTTATACGAGTTCACTTCTGACTTCTGAGTAATTCGGGATATACCAATTATGTAGCAACGAATGGAAGTGGATTACTGAGGATTATGCGAATAGTTTTGAATTTACATTCATTCAGAGGTTAAGTCCTTTTTTTCTTTGCATAAGAAAAGACGGATTTCACAGTTGTTATTTCGTTCTTTATCATAATTTGAATTGCCCATAAGTATAAGTGTAACGTTACATACCAACACTTTACTCATATTTAGAAAAACAAGTGGGGTGACGTTTGTGAGTTAGAATTGCCAATAAAACAAAATTTGCTCAAGTATATTGTTGAAGGAATTTACAAAATCTAATCTAATCCTTTCCTTTTTCCTTAAATGGGTTGTTCATTTGTCAAGTGTGCTCAGATTAGTAGAAGGGGTAACTTGTAAAACAGTCATTTCTATTCCTAAAAGGCCACTTGGAAAATATGTGTAAGAGCTCGTTGATAGGCTCTTGGTAAATGTGTGTCAAACAAGCCAAAAGCCGCTTGTACATTGTCAAGGGTTTCTGTCAAGTATCAACTTATGTTTGTGTGTTTTTTTTAAGGACATTTTAAATTTTTCAGCAGTTTGCGCAATGAAGAGCTTTTAAGGGATCCTCGTGATGTTATAGTTGTGTACACGCGTTAATGACGAATTTAAAATTTAAACAATTTTTTGAGAAGCGCCTTGTATTTATTTCAGTACTGTATTATGGGGAACTGTGACACATAAAGGTATAGTAGAGAAGATTGCAATGAGTCTTCCTTTTTCTACTGTGTTGTCCATCTGGGTGGCAGTCGAAGACTTTTTGAGCCGGAGAGCTAGTGTCCATTTGCTATACATGTCTAAATTATCTTAGACGACTGATTTGCACTTTTTTTTGACTAGGTTATGACGCTGCGTAGTGCACAGCTCGTGGAGTTTGCTCTATCACTCTAAGAATTTTGCGTTCCAAACGAGTAAGGATATCTTCATTCCCTTTCGTCGTGTGGCAGCCGTGCCTCTGCGGCATATGGCATATAGCTAGACAAGACCTGTTTACTTAATTACTATTTTAGGTCAAAGAAACAGCGACTGGCAAGTGTAATTCTTCGCTTGATTTTTGATGTGATGTCATTTTAAGAGTAGACAAAGGCCCTTACTTCTTCAGAGTTGTATAGCTGTCTATTAAGACGATCCATGCCCCTCTTGTTGACGGAATATGTACCTGGTTTTGTCCTCATTCACTATTTAACCCATTATTCGGGGCTTCTCTCTCAATATTTGCAAACGCGCAAGGGAGCCGTGAGTTCTGCCAATGTCATCCACGTATACAAGGAATTAGACAGACTTCTGAAAAATGGTGGCCCAATTTTGGAAATCCGAACAATTTTCTCAAGTATTATGTTCAAGAAGTCACCTCACAGCTATCGCCTTGGCTATTTTTTTTTACGTCGAAGGTCTATGTGAGATTGTTTCGGACTTTAACATAGCAGCGAGTGTCGTCTATCGTAATTCTGCACAACCTGACGAACTTGGCACGTATGCCAAAACGAGATATGACTCTAAATAGCTCGTCTCTAAAAATTATGTCATATGGTAGGCATGACTTCTGGGGTTTTTTGCAGAATCTGCCAGCTGGTGTATCGTCTCCCGCAGCCTTAAAGAGTTTAGCTGGCAGGCCGTCTGATCCAGCAACCTTGTTGGACTTGACTCTATATATAGCTATACTCACTTAATTTTGGTCGGATGGGTTGAAATCTTGGCTATCGTCGTCCAGATTGAGTAGTTCGTCTTGCCTGACGGCAGAATTTCGCTCCTATTCGCCATTTAACAGTCGGCAGACTCTAGTACAAGGTTTCATTGCTCATCTCTATAGGTCTCTGTCTTGTTGCCTTCACTCGTTCTTTTTGCTTACTTAGGTGGCACACTTGCTAACATTGCAACTGCAACTTTCCTATTTCCTCGAGAAGCTGATGTTCTTGCCTCCTCTTTTGTTCGTAGGGCTGCGTGTCCCACTCGTTGCCACCCATCGAACTTCATCGATATTTTTTGGTAGCAGTCGATTGTCTTACCTAATTGTTCGGTTACACGCTCAGGGTGGTCCGCTTGTAACTAGAATTTAGTTAGTGGTTATGTAGCCAATCCCCCAGTCCCCAACGGGATGTGAGAGCTTCAACCAACCATTTTAGCGAGGACGGATGGGCAAGACCAGTAAACAGTGGCTACCATGAGAAGTTAAAATAAGCACAATTGATAACTAAAGGGTGTTCCATAATTTACGCAAACTATTATTTTGATAGAATATACAGAAAAATGGCCGCCAAGGCTTTGCTGGCAAGTACGTACTCTTTTATTGAAATTTTCCATGTCCGTTTCGCATAAATGTGGCTGAATTTCTCGTATAGCGCTCCATTATTACTAACCCCGAACTGTCAGCTGTCACACTGTTATCTTTTTTCCCGTTGGCATCACTGTACTATAAAATGGCGCAAAATTCAAAATTTTGCGTGAATTATGGGATACCCTTTATAAGGCAGTTCTAGCGACTGGGCACTGTCAAGTTGATGCCAATTAGTGCTAAGCTAAGCATATAACACCCAAACACACCCAATAGCACCTTCGAGTAGTTTATACATTTTTTTTTGTAATAAACATTTCCTTCCACATGTATTTTTAACTTAAAAAGTTTATGTTAATTTTGTAAATTAGATAAATGAGAGCCAAGTTGGCAGAACAGTGAAAAGTTCGAACTGTTGGTGAACGATCAAGATGTAACCATTATAAAATTACAGATTCAAGAAGAGTGGATTTTTATGAAATATCTGTACGAAGCTACTGAAAAGGTAATTTAGTTAGACATGTTTATTTTAAGTTTAGAAACGTAACCGAAAATGTGTAACATCGTCACATCGGTTCGCGAACGCCTCGGCTTCAAGAGTATTTCGCCAACACAATGGGAATCAGATCGACGACAATTGGGTTACACCTGGGTGCCACCACGTAATAACATCGTCAAAGGTCCAGCGTTACTTTGATAAGATCCCTCAGGAGAAAGTTCCAAAACTCAGTTCAAACGGTAATATGTAAGAACCTTGAATATTTACGTCTGTCTGTAATTATTCAATCAGCTTATTTACGGGTTTAGTTTGTCCATTTGTATTGGCGCTATTCTACGATACCCGGAGGCCCAGAGCTTAGCTTCAATGAGGGCCGAGGCCTGTGCTAATGTCTCTAATACATACATACATACATACATTTTGTAAATTAGATAAATGCGCCTTGTTGCACACACCCTCAATAAAATGCTTATTGTTTACAATAAAGCTTCGTACTAGCTAAATTTTAGCTCCCGTACAAAATTCTCTCCAAAATTTAGCTTAGTTTCAGACTGTACTGCATGTATCTGTCAATTTTTAGCGCGCCCATTAATGGTTTGACACATTTTCTCAATCTAAATTTTGACAGATCGTGAAAGTAAATAAGGATGAGTTTTTTCATTGAATACCTCGATGAGGAATCCCATGAAAGTAAACATTTTTAGATCAAAGAATAGCAGACAAGGAAAAAAGAAAGCGCAACGAAAATAAAAAAAAAAAATAAATAGGTGGCGCAACAGGCAGGTAGACACCCTAGGCCTAGCTTCTCGCAACCATTCGTTTTGTGTGAGTTTCTTATTTTTGGGACGAATGGAAGGGACCTACAATTTTATGCCGAGTCCGAACGGCTGAATTGAGAAGCTTTTTCATGACAGTCATACTCTCGGATGTTTGTCAGACGTTCGCGAGAGGTGGCACAGTAGAAAAAACCTTAAGATGTAATTTGTGTTTTTTCGGGGATCGAACCTGGGATCCCTCGCACAGTAGTCCAGCACACTAACCACTGCGCTACTGCGCCCACGCAACGAAAATACAACATTTTTTCCCTTCGATGAATTTTTGAAGGAAGTAATTTATAATTTTCAACGAATAGCTCTTTTTTTGTGACACTTATATCCACAACGCATCCCATGTCAAAATTTAGCCAGGATTTGAGCTATAATGTTTAGAGAAAAAAATTGGAGAGCAACTGAAATTTAGTTTTGACAGAAGAACTAATATCATCTATACACAAACCGAACATAAGTATAGATTACATTTTATTGAGTTCATTCTCGCCAAGATCTAGTAACATTGTAAGCCAACTTTTTGTACTGCCAACATATAGTCCAGAACTAAATACCTTTATTAAAAATAATCCCATATACTCGTAGTATCCATTGATTCAACATCTAGACCTTTTATACAAAAGCAAACAATAAGTTCCACAGAATAGGCATCTTTCATCTTTATCCCACTGAATTATGCATGCTCCAAGTTGTCTGTATGTATATCGCATATTAAAATGCCCACACGGTAAATTGAATAAAACTTACACCAGTAACGTACAGATACAAAAATAAACTGCATTCTCGTTTCATATCACCAAATATCACACTGTACATTGTTCCAGAAACGCTCCAGAGCATGAAGCTGGTTCGAATAAAAAATAAAAACACAAAACACAGATTTTTCTCGCCTCCTAATCAGGCACAGACGATACTTAGTTGGTGCCGCCACCGCAGACTAATACCAACCACCATCATAATAAATCTGCAAAATTTATTTATTAAGTGAACAAGGTAGGGTCTTTGAGTATCTATATATGGCTAACACATTTTAGCCACGATTTTTGTGCAGTTTTACTGTAGCTTTGATGTGTATTCGGATCTCGGATGGTTTTCGATTATAATTGCAAGTGGCAAGTAGAAGTTGGGGTATTATTTTAGCGCGCGCTCGCTGTAGTGAGTATTTGGATCTTTCGTGACAGCATTATAGAGAACGCATAAATCGGTCATAAAGCACATAACAACTCTCGACTGGCTGCAATTTTGAGTACGTAAGCATTCAAGCAAAAGTGCATTTTTTATATTGTTTAGTAAAAAAAAATAGACAGAAAAAGAAAATATTGATGGATTTTAGCAGAGCACCTCAATTAATTATGTGTTACTAAACAGTGGGATCGGTAAGGGGTTGGTGACTAATGTTTGCATTGTGTAATAGGGAAATATTTCCTCAGGATATGTTGATGGAAGTTATTACGAGTGATAAGTACTATCACTACACGTGGAAAGGATACAATCCGCTTCTGCGAACTTTTTTATACCCTATTCATATTCCTATACAGTGGGCCTAAAATTAACCATATGCCTTTGTCCTTAGCCCCTTTGCAACAACAATTTTAGTTTTCTAATAAAATTAGCAACATTTTAAAATTGACGCCAAAAATATCCTCAAAAAGTGGGGGGAAGTACCTAAAGCTTTAACGGCATTGCCGACATTATTTTGTTGACTTTTTTTCGTTTTCTTTCGGAGCAAAAACAACATTTTGAAAAACTTCTCCAAAAAGTAGGCGTGGCGAAAAGAAATGTAAAGGACACAACACTTTGCTGATAGATAATTTTGGAAAAAGTGGGCGGATTTCAAAAAACAGTCCTGAGATACCATTTGATAAGGGGGTTTTTTTTTTTTTTGTAGAGTTATAAAAATTCAATATGAAATTAAACACTTGAAGCTAATGTTAATGTCTATGATATTAGCTTTATTTAATACATCATTTTATGCCATTACTGTTTAAAAATGGTTTCGGGCATATCCGCGCCATCTCGAATGAAGCGCAATCGTGAAGTTCAATTTTCGACAACTTTATCCAGCAACTGGGACCGTATATCAGCCATAACACGACGAATGTTGACTTTAAAATCGTCCAACATCTCTGGTTTTATCGGCATAGTCTAGTGACTTCACATACCCCCAAAGAAATGAATCTAAAGGTGTGAGATCACAGGATCGTGGAGGCTAGTTTACAGGTCCATTGCGCAAAATTATGTGCTCAGCAAATGTTTCCCACCCTGTGGCATGTTGCGCCATCTTGTTGAAGCCAAAGCTCTGTCCCGTCTATGGCATTCAACTGAGGAACTAAGAAGTCAGAAATCATGTTTCTACAGCCTCTCCATTGAGGGTAACATTCTGGCCTGCGGCGTCGTCATTAAAGAAATATGGGCCGATGATTCCACTAGCCCATAGATCACACCAAACAGTGAGTTTTAATGGATGTAAAATTGTAAAGGCGTCTCGACCAAACCTTCTGGGTTTTATCCACTCCAAATTTGACAATTTTGTTTGTTTAGCCAAAAATGGACCGATTATGTCGTCAAGAACTAATTGACGTAGGCTGAAAATTGCACACAACATCAGGTATAACCTCTAGTGAGTCAAACGACAAAGTGAGAATACAAGCCTAACATTTGAATTTAGTTTGCCATAACATTTTATGAAAATTTGTGGTCTCACTCTTACACATCATTAGCATTGACTGTGGAAAACGGATCTTTCTATCTGAAGTCATGTAAAATTGCGTGACTATATGTCACGATATAGAGTTTTGAAAAACTTTGTTGTAAGAGAGGTGCCACTCCTCGTTTTCCAATCTCGTCTAGCCCACATTTTACGGAGGCTTTGTTCAAACAATGCACATCAATGCTCCCCAAGCAGTGATGCCAATTCGAAAATGTGATTTAGAGCTAAAAACTTTTTTTCAGGGCTAGATTAGGGCTAGATTAAATTCCAAATTAAAAAAATAATAAAATGTATTGGTTAGGTGTTTTTATATGGATTATAGTAGGTATGGATTAGTAATTAATTATTATTAGTAATAAAATTGCACATGATGTCTTGTATCACACTATATTTAATCTAAATATAAAATATTTGAGCAACGCTCATTGTCATCACCATCATTGGCTTCACTGCTATAAGATTTTATTTTAGACCAAGCCAAATATATTTTTTTTTGTATTTAAAGCAGCTTGAAGTTTGTTTTGCTTGAGAACGAGATACGATTATAAGAACAAAATTGTATGGCGGGCCAACGGTAACGGTACTGTAGTTAAAAAATGAAAATGCGCAAAAGCACAGTAGTACAGCACAACCACCACAAGCTGTGAGCCCATGTCGATGACGCTTCTACTTTCGACAATACAAATTCAAAATGGCGTGCCTTACGGCTAGTAGCTAATACAAATGAATGCGTTCGGATTCAAAGATTTATAAAAACTAGTCATTAAGGGATGTTCACATTTGCGATAGAAAAAAAATATTTTTAAAAGAAAATGTATTTAAAAAAAAAAATACACAGGGCCAGACACCAAATTTTCAGGGCTAGATCGAATCAGAAAGTGCTAGAATTTCACAATTGGGCTAGGTTTGGCATCGCTGTCCCCAAGAATTCAACATTTTTAATTTTCTTTTTGTATGGCAGGTTGCTTGCTATTACGTTCAACAGATGGCGCTGTTGTCAAAATAGCATGCGGTATATAAAAATACGCCCGTATTCGAATGCAACGTTGTGTGAAAATTTTAAAGCAATAGGAACAGACTCCATTCTCACGCCTTCACATTTAAATACACCAACACTGGGAAGTTTCGCCATCAGTAAACACTGTCCTGTCGACCTGTCGTATACGTCCAAGTTCACTAACTTTTAAATCTTGACGTAGGTCATGTTGGAAAGAGAATGGTTTTCTAAGTATACATTAAAAAATAAAACCCCAAAGAAAAATGTCCAATTACGTTAAATAGCAAGATCTGAATGGCCAATTCTGATCGCAAAAAAGGCCCATTACACGATTAGGAAATGACTCATGCAGTAGTTGAATTGTTTCTCTGGCTGTATGGCATGTGGCGAGGGACAATTTTGACGATTAACGATTAAATTGAAGCCCATTTTCATCTTGATGGCTTCTCAAAATGAAAATGGGCTTGAACACTGAAGATGATTTTGTTCGAACAAACCTCCATTTCTTTTAAATATTGCTCGCATAGCGCTCCATTTTTACTAACACCAAACTGTCAGCTGTCACATTGTTTTCTTTTCTTCCGTTGGCATCACTGTACTATAAATTGGCGCAAAATTCGAATTTTGCGTGAATTATGCGACACCCTCTATATGTTAAACAGATGTTAATCTGCGCGAGATTAAATAGAGCTCAAGCATGATCCCACGACTCACTTGACTCACAATCAAAAAATGGGCCCCACAGCTATACCCGTCAAACTATGCTAAATAGAAGCAATCTACGAACCGTTTTCGTCTAATGTTTATTCGTTTAGCTCTGATTTTTTTCATCTTCTCTTCTCTGCCGCATTCTTCTGCGCTCTGGGTTTAGGCTTTCATTCGATTAATTATACACGCAACGATATTCAACATCCAATTGCAACCTCCAACAGCAACAACAACAACAACACTTAGTAGCCATCAGCCAACAGCCAAAAGCATTTAATTAAGATTCTTGAGCAGAAAGAAAAGTTTATTTTAATTTCTTTGCACGGCGCGCGGCGCGTTCCAGAAGGAGCGCGCTGGTGGTGGTGTACTGATCGTGCATAGTGTGAGTTTGGCACTAACGATCGCATGGTAGTTTCTTCGATGCTTTACCCAATTGAATATCAGTTAACTTTTTGAATTTAATGATTCCGGTTGGCTTCTTGGACTGCGCAAACGACGACGACGACGGCGAAGAAGAAGCCACTTAACAATTTCGAGAGCGTTTCCAAAAAAAAGAAAAGAAAAAAATTTAATTCCGGTTGCGGTCCCCGAAATTGGCACGAAAACAGAACCAAAGTGGAAACTCGTGATAACAAGGTCAAAACCAAATTATGTAGTAGCCTGCGGGCACAAGCAATCGTGGAAAATTGGAAAAACGGACGGCAAACGGACCCCAAACTTGTCGGTTGGTTATCGTATCTCGGATGTGGTGCGGATGCGACGACGGCATACCCTCGTACATGTGATTAATTTGCTTCTTCTGTATGTTTGTTCGGCAGCGAGTCCCAATCGTTTCGTGTTAAATTGAACACATAATCCTTTCGGACGAGTGAACGGGTACATTTTCCACCATTGCACTTTGCATCCCTTCCGGCAAGGACACTGCATATGGTGGGCGTGTGTGTGGGTTCTCGGTGTGTTTGCCTTTGACAGGGCTGTGCGGTTTTGTTTAACAACTATACTACTCTGGGTGGTTGTTGTATGTGTCGCAGGAAGGATATTAATATATCCTCCTCACGTAGAGTGTGTTACAAGTTTTTGTGCAAAATTCGCTGCTAATTGAAAGTATAGTCCTTGGTGATAGAGAAAGTTCGGTGACACTATATCGCGTACAACGATAATACAGCATCTGTGGGAGGTTTACAGCCATATTGATCTGAAAACAAGGATATCTCACATACCAGCAGGTACTTCAAAATAAATTTTGTTTTGTGTTGAATAGCTTTTCAAAAAAATAACCAACTACCACCAGAGAAAATTAATTAACGAAAGTGGAAGAAAGAAGGAGATTTGCCGCACTTTTGACGAGTGTGCAATGAAAAAACGGATTAAGGATGAAAAATCCATTTAATTTTAAGAGTGCTTTGGACGCATGTGTTGTCGTATATTGATTCTTAGTTATTGGATCCATCTGCAATTCATTGCAAGTGGCTATGGTCAATGGTCAGTCTGTCGGAGATGTGCAGCTTTTGAAATGGATGGTTAAATTGCTTTTAATTCTGCTTTTAGATTGGAGCAATTGAAAACGGGGAGACAGTTGATCCCAGTTGATGGAACTTATATGGGATGAAAACGGAAGGATGTAGTTTGTAAAATTTGTTACTTGTAAAATGGTAGGAGTTTCTTTCACACAAGTCTGTATGATGATCACCTCCATAATTCAAAAAGTAACACTGGCCATCTGTCCGTCATAATTCGAAGCACTTTCATTTTTCTGACCTATAGGAACTGTAAAATGTTTTATGCGATACGACCTTGAGCCATGAAATGGACACCCATCGACTAAATTTAATTTTTTGCACGAGATTAGCCCCTATGATTCCCCCATAAAGTTGCATTATTGCAGTTTGGCCAAGGAGTGGTTTAAGCACAAGCTAAGAAAATAAAGGAAAAATAGAATAAAGGTTGGTGTCTTCGGTATTTTGTAACGACAATCGTTTACAATTTCTAGAATTTTTCAACGTTACGTATTTTACGTTTACGCTTTCGCGGAAATGTTTATTTTATTCATATAAATCGTATTGATATATTAGCTCAGATCTGAACACCAAAAACCCTGCATTCACCAAGCGAATAATTCCTAAGAAGGTCTGGGAGTATGCAACACCCGTCTACATGTGTCTCCTAGACTTGGGGAAGGTAGATTCCCTCCAGGTAAACTCTGAAGGAAATTGGAACTGACGCTTCTTTCCTGAGAGCCATTTAATCTCTTTACACAAAAGGTCCAAAGACATGTTTGTGAAAACGGCGCGCTTAAAATAAATACCTTACAACGTGATCGTTGGACTTCGTCAGGGGTGCGTATTGCCTCTTCTTCTTTTCGTATAATATAAAATGCAATGTTTGTACCGATTTTTATGAATGTTATGGACTCCGAATCACCCAATCGATTGAACAGAAACTTTCAGGAATCTTCCGGACTTCGTGTGAGATTTGGTCAAAATCAGAAAAAGAGGCGTGGCACCTTTTATATATAAAATTCAAAACCTTATATTTCGAAAACCTAACGAATCGATTAAGCTGAAATTGTCAGTCTATCTTAGGTATTGGCACGGGAGTGTTACTGTGAAGATTGGTGAAAATTGTCTAAAGGGGCGTGGTATTTTCCATAAAAAAAAAACATTGCACGTGCAAAACCGGGCGAGTAGAGCTATATTTACTGATGTGGACTGAATGATATGTACAACGCAGCCCTGACGAAGAACTTTGAAATAGGTGGAGAAGTTAAGTAGATATATCGGTCGGGTTCTTATTCACGAACCATGAAAAGAGCAATGTTGAGCTGTCCTTTAGAATTGGTCCGTCTGGACCGGTCTTTAATTTAATGGTCTTGAGATTTAGATGGACAGAAAGAATAAAATCGCCAAAGCCTCAGTTATAGCTATCGGTAAAATGCATCTCCAAAAACGCGAAACAGAATAAAACCGAAACATTTAACCCAAGGATTTCATAGGAATTCAGTGGAACATTTTGTGGAATTGACGGAGAAGTTGAACAGAAAAAGGAAAATATAATCATTTCTTTTTCTAAACAATTTATAAATTGCTTCTTTTTTTTTAAGAACTAACTTTATAATTTAAAGGCAACACTTTAAGACCAAGATTGAGTTCGACGATTAAGTTTAAGTGCTTCCATAAAGCAAAACCATTTTTTTTCGGTTGTATTTTACTGATAGCTATAACCGACGCCTAACTGGAGTCTAATTCAAGTTGGCGATTTGAGATTGCTTCGGTCTATTATTATTGACAGATATCTATCCTTATCGAAATGGGTATTGATGACTTAGAGTTGGTGGCGAAAGATCATTAGTTATGAAGGGTCTATATTTGTGCATTCTACCTACACCCACTTGGTAATAGAGGGCGTTCTTTTGTAGGATTTGCTTTATAAATTGGCAACACATTTTCCCCCAGCGACAATAAATTGATCAATGGTAAATTAGATTTTCAGTTGCTCCTAATAGAACGCAAAATTGTTCGATTTCCTGAAAATAATAATCCACTTGATCCCCATTTTTATCACAAAATCTTGTTCAGCAATGAGGTGCACTTTTGGCTTAATGGCTACGTCAAAGTCGAAAAATTGCCGCAATATGTGGAATGAAGAAAATGGAAAAAGTCTATAAAAATAACTCGTTACAAAAAGACAATGTCTGTGCTTTGTGGGCAGTGGAATCATTGGTCCATAATTCTTGAAAAATTCTGTTAAAGTCAAGGAAATGCACCGTGCCTTAGCTTCGTGATGGAATACTGACTTTTTCGTTCACAAATTAAATGACATTTAGTTGAAGTTCAAAATTTCGCACAATGGACTTGCGAACCTCAAAATCGTGTGATTTAACATAACGCCTTGCACACATCTTTTGCTGCATAAAATGCACTTTACTGCCAACGACTTAAATTCATTATACATACTATGTTGTACTGTTTAAAGTGACATCTTTCTACATGGGGCAAGCTAAAGTGTATGACATCAGCCTAATGGTCCTCTTTAAGTACGCCATGATGGCGGCTATTGTTGAGTGTATTCAAGTTAATTTGTATGTGTTTCCTCCGACCATCCATGTAAGTCCGAGTACTGCCTCAGGCAGTGTCAAATACCTCCCCTTTGTGTAAATGACAGCAGTTGAAATTTATTTGCCCTTTTAACCGCCAATATCTGACAACGCACCTGACAGCTAAATAGCCAAAGTGTTTTTTTAATTAAGAGAACATCAAAGGCCAGACAAGACAATTACGAATGTATTTTTTTTTTGTATCTTCACTAACCATTTTCAGCATATCGTTGTCCTTAATCATCTCTTTTATATACAGGAAGGCGGCATTATATCAAAAACTGCCTCGTTACACACCACCATCCAAAGCGGGCCACCACCCGTATGGTAACCTCCTGAAAGCAAAAGCAAAGGATAATCGGAAAATGCATAGCTTAGCCTCACAGCCTAAAGAGCAGAATGTTCAAACATTATCTTGGCAATATTCGTAGGTTTGGCACTCATCCAAAATATTTAATATCGTTTCGGTAAGGAAAAACGTGGAAACCTGAAGCCCATGCGGCTTCTCTCATTTCGGATGTACCGACCGTCGTATCTATAAACACTGCTAAATGTGTCTGAAAATAATCCCACAGTACATGGAAGGACATGAAGGCGCCTTCATTGGGGAATACATATATAAATTTACGATACGATACGTTCAGGTTGAGTAGACAGAAGAATTTTTTCTGTCGGGTAAATTGCAGCTACAAATAAAGATGCCGCGCCATCATTGGCATTGAAATACGTATACCTATAGATGGTACTTGTTGGAAATTGATTCCCATCGGGATGGTGCAGTTCCTAAATACGATCTCATTTGCACAAGGCTTGACAATGGGAGACGTCGAGTAGAATTGCATTAACGAATTGACTTTAATTAGTCGGGTTCATAGGATATTTATAGCCCATGAGGCTTATTTGTTTTCGTATATTAATGGATTTTAGGACGACCTTTAATGGAGTATGAAGAACTGCCAAAATAATGGTGGGAAATTTAAAGAGGACCATCTTTAATATCCTGTCCCCGTACAATTCCAATTTATGTTACTTAGAGGAAACTTTTCTGGTTTCACTGGTGGTGACTATCATAATGTTTTCGTAACGCAGACTAGTTTGGAAAATAAATTCAAAACTCTTGATACCAAATAAACTATTTATTTGCGAAATGTCAACAGGAAAACTTTCAAAGTTTGGATAGCACACACATCCACAGAAATTACATTAGTCAAACTGTATATGTTTGGGTGATGGTCGTCATTACAAAGTAAGCAAAACATTTATATACGGGACAGTAATTTGAAACCACATTTCTAAGTCAAAGTGTTGTGTTTACATTTCAAAAATACTCAAGGCATTATATCCGATCCTTCAGCTCAGTTTGACGTTTATTTAGAACTGATTTCAATTTCCATAGAAATCGACAAGTGGGTATTTGAAAAATTAAAAACCCATTTAGGATATAATTCCTTTACACACGCCATTACTCTAACAAGGTAATAATGATAGTACATCCATCTTGGTATCACCAATGGCTTGAGATATAAATTCAAAGCACTTGATACGAAAAATAACTTTTCGAAACAATGTCAATACGAAAACTTTCAATGTTATTAGCAGGAGACATCTGCCGGATATCCTGTAGGTTAGGGAAACTTTGTCGACAAGCGGTGTTATAAAATAAACAAACGCTAATTCAAGGATACACTTTATTTTGTTTTTATTGGGTACTGTGGGGTGTTTGTTTTTGTTTACTGATAATATGTAGTCATATGCTTGAAAATAGTTTGCGAACAATCTATGAAGCTGAATGGTGATATTAAGTTAATAAAATAGCCACTGCATCAACAGATACACTATCTCCCTTCTTGTAGTTTGTTTCTAAACTAAACCAATCATGGTGTGTAGGTAGCCCCTCACGATGACGGTATTCAAGAGACTCACTTATGACAGCAAAAGGTATGCGTTGAGTGGCTATCTAAATCAAGCTTAAATGTAGGTTCACATTACAGCGACCAACTATCTATGAACGAACGAATATTCGCGAGTTTTGAGAGCCCGTTCACATGAAGATTTTTGTTGGTCGTGGTAGTTCGGGAATTTCAACCATCAGTTTCTACCAGCAATTTCTAATTTGAGGTTAAGATCGAAACAAATTTTTTATTCGCTACTTTGTGGTTGGTACTCGTTTTAATGTTGTGGATTGTGAATAAACTTTGACAATTCGCAGCGAGGGTGTTTGCGTTCGAGGCAAAAAGTTTGGAATTCGTTCGTTCGCTCTCATGTGATTGGTCCTTAATGGGGTTTAAAGGAAACTGCTGACTTATTGCGAATGATCTTACTATTGGGCTACGAAATTGCATTAAAATTGTGGGAGTCGTTTTCGAGATATGTACCTATATTTTTCAAAAACGGATTTAGAAATGTTGCGATAGATATTCAATTCTATTTTGACAAATTGATTTCTGACAATTTTTTAAAAGAACCCAGTTGTTTCCCACAACACATTTTTGGCGTTTTTGAAGAAATTTTTTTTTGCAATAAATTTCTTAAAAAAAAAAAAAAACAAAAACGTCTTAGCAAAATACGTAGATATTGTCCGTCCTAAGAATTTACGTTACGCATATAAAGATTTTTATCACGCCCACTCTTTGGGGGCGTTTTTTTTTAACCAAGTGTCTATTAAAACTTTAATAATGTTATAAGAAACTCAAAACCAATGTTTTTCTCATGGCCTTAGAGTATTTTTAAGGCTTATTCCATAATAAATACAAATACATAGAATAAAAATGTAAGTTGGTCATATCTTTTATACCTATAAAAATGAATCCCTGTTTCGTTTGGTCACGCTATAACTCGAGAACGGATCGTTCGATTTTCACGATTTTGGGCTTGATGGATTTGTATTGACCGAAGGAAGGACATAGGCATAACAAAAATTGGACAAAGGGGCGTGGTACCTCGAAAATCATATATCTCGAAAACCACTTGAAAAAATATTTTTTATTAGTACCAAGGCTTTTCTGTGAAGTTTGGACAACATTGGACAAAAGTGGCGTGACCATACAACTACCATACAAAAAACCACATTCAAAATCGTGTATCTCGAAAACCACCGAACCGCAAAAGCTTTGCTGGGGCTATAAAAAATCGCTCCGCTACATATGGCTCACATTATAGGTATGCTGTCATTTTTTCACAGCGATGAAATGCTCCGCAAATTGAGATTAAATTTACAGAGAATCTTAGGTAATGGTCCGGGAACGTTCCCGTAAAGATTGGTCAAAATTAGACATAGGGGAATGACGCCTGCCATACAAGATAAAAAAAAATGCAAACGCTATTCTGGCAAACGCGTTGTCCTGATAGACACGAGCAGAGCCGGTCGGGTACAGTTATCATTATATACTCGTACGTATATAATTCTTCTGTACGTGTTTGTAACCGAACTCCTCCTAAACGGCTGGAAGTTTGGACAACATTGGACAAAAGGGGCGTGACCATACAACTACCATACAAAAAACCACAAATGAAATTTTGTGTGTGTGTTTGAATCTAAGGATTGTTTGTATTCACAATTGGACCCGGTAGGAGGTCCAATGAAATGAACCATTATTGCACAAAATTGCAGTGTTTTAATTTGGCTTACTTTAGTAGTTATAGTTAAGTCTTTCACTACATTCGGCAAAAAGTGAAAGAGTGCAAGCTCACACACAAAGGTAGTTGCCACTTGAAAGTTAGAGGTATAGCTAACTTTCAAGTAACACACTTTGTGAAAAGTTGAGAGAAAAATACAGATTTGAAATGGTGTGGAAAGGGTAAAAACATTTTCGCGCAAGTACTTTACTTTGTGTTGAATGTAGTTTAGCCTTAAGCCTTTATTTAGCAAGTTCCATCTGTCTGCAATTATGAACCTTTATAAGTTATAAAAGAAGTCGTGAATGGAAATAAAAAATCCCATGAATTAAATGAAAAGCAAAAGAGAATCTCCTATACCCTCCTAAAAAAAGCTATACCTACCTAATTAAGTTAATTATGACCACAAAAATGAAAAGGAACCCAACGGTCAATGCAAATTCATGATAAACAAAAAAATTTAGGCAAAATTCACATCCACACCGACCTTTTGGCGCGTCCTTGACGGTCAGAACTCAATATTCACGTGACAAAGACTACTTTTAAACATCTCCCTGCGGAATGTCTACAACAATATTCATAATAAAGCCACTCCCCAGTGTCCTGGAACAATTTTCTGCTAAACAACCGCATTGTGCTACTCCAATCAGCCTCTAACAACATACGCACAGTCCGCTCAATTTGTAATAATTACACACGTTTGCTAAAGGTTATTAGTCCCATGGGTAGGGATGACTTCAGCGCAAATTGGCAATTCTGTTCTGGAACACATGCTTTCCGTTGCGACAGCTCTTTCCATGACCAAAAGGAAATCGTTTTCCAGTTTTGAGAATAAATATGGTTCGTCTATACGTTTTTGACTGAAAATGCAAATGAAGATTATGTCAACTCGGCAGGACATTGGGGCACTTGAATACTATAGTTTATGTTTTTTTTATGTAACGACCGAAAATATAAACTTTCTGTGTTTTTGTCAAGTTGCACCATTTAATAATATTATTTTATATACTTCTTTAACCCCTCAGGTATTGTACATACATAAAAAGAAGTGAATTACAAAATAGTTCTCCAAAATGTTTAAGGGGTACAAATCTGTCAAACTTAAAGGTTAAATCGTCCAAATTGTAAGTTCATGCAACCTACGACAGGACCCATGCCTTTTAACAATCATACATATAATTTAAAATAAATAAAAATTTGTAATAAAATTGCATATTTTTCAATGCCACTTTTTTGTAATCACAATAAGGACCTATTAAATTTATGATTACTCAAGCATGACATTATTAAGAGAATATTAAAAAAAATTAATCATCTCCTGGGGGGTAGAGATAATTTATAAATTGGATTCAATAAAAATTGGCAGCAACATTCTTTCATCATTAATGCAATAAATTTTCTCAACCCATAAAAATAATTAATTTATTTCGAAAATAATTATCGTTTCAGATTTTTTGTTTTTCTTTTTTAAACGAATATTCTCATCGATTCGAGATTCAAAATAGGCTCCGGGCAAAGTCACAGTCTCTGCTATGGCGGCACAATGGTTAATGGATATTCTCGTTCGTCTCATACGCGAAAGGATAAACGGTAAGTTGGTCAAAAGTAAGAAAATAAAAATATGGCAAAAGAGAAAATTGATTTTTCCTCTTTGCCAAATTGAAAAAGTTGAGGGAAATTCACCTTAAAATATTTTCAGACTTTGTTCTTGAAGTTTATAGCTATATTCTACGATATGTCGTTTGTATATCAAGACAAACATAAAATTCATGTATTCACTTTTGTTTTGTTTTGTAGAAATGTTTGTGTATTGTGTGGGATGTAGAATGTAATGCACGATTTTGCACATAATTCTCCAGAAGAATTTAATGGTTTCACTTGAATTTATTTCATGAATAATTTTATAATATGTTAAATATGTATATTCAAAAAACCGCAACGAGCAGCATGTCTTAGCTTCACGGGGGTACTGAATATGAATGATATAAATGAATGTATGTAGGAAACAAATTAAATTCAATTAAGTTCTGTCTTTGTTTCTGATAAACACTATTAAACTAGATTAATGATGCTGGGCGTTTAAATCCTCCATAAAAACATCGCACATAATCTTGTTTTTCTTCAACTGTAAAATAAAATGTTGCTACTTTGAGTTCTTTTACGATTTTGTCAGGAATGGCAAAACTGTCACAACGCACTTCTGACAAATTATCTCTGATAAGAAGAATACTGTTAAGCACGTTTATTTCTCTTTTGATATGTCACTGAATTCATGAAGCTTAAAACTCTTTCAACAGCAGCATTAGATATTAGATGATTGCAATTGCAAGCTTGCTGACTTCGTTAAATGGAGGAGTTCACTGTTGTCAAATTAAAATTATAATGACTTGTCCACACTAAGGTTCATCTGCTTTGATTGTATTTTATTCCACACTTGGCTAAACCAAAATCCTGCTAAATTTTTCTTCTATAACATTTAAATATGTTAAAAAAAAATGCTGGCATGGTTTGAAGAAAAAGTGTGCTAAAGGTGCACCCATCACTGATGAGTCAAAAACACAAGATGAAGTCGGTGGTGCGGATGTCGGAAGACCAGGGGCCAAATCTGTAATTATTGCCACAGATATGAGACAACTTTTCTGAAAACGAAATTTTTCGATCGTTTCCATTTTAAGTGATACATAGATATCAACCCCTCCAATTTTTGCTGTATCTTTCAGGCCCAAGTCACCGTCATTCGACAGCTGTAATTCTTTATAAAAATCAAATGGCAGCAGTCAAAACCCTTCATATCTAGTATATCTCATAATAAGAACGCTTTGGCAGGTTCCAGGCTTCCATACTTTACCATCAAAAGGGAAGATGCACGCGCCAATAATCTGGCAATTCCATCAATTCCGCGTAAAAAAAATTGGAATGAAAAATTACACCTTCTCTTTTGTTAGTAGGTATTTTTAGGACTTTTAAACCAAAAAGGGTAAAATTTGATGTATTAACGCCTTCCACTTTCCTAGCCACTCGAGATAAAGAAATATAAATTAAATTTACAGAATAATGAACACGATGCTTTTACTCATATTTATTGAAGTTTTTCTTATATTCGTAAAATAAATTATTACTAATCTAATTTTGCTTGCCTTTCATTATTTTTTGCCTAAAAAAAATATTTTACACCTGGATTTTATTTTTCCTTCTGACCGCAGACCAAACACTTCAAAGTATATTTTTCCATTTCGTGTTTCAGTTTATATTATTCGAAAAGCACTTGAACTTTAACTTTTGAACAACACTTGCACTCTAATTTGTTCGCACCGAGAACAGTCATGCGGTAGTCTGCATAGTGTTTACTTCAATTTCACTACACCTTTCAAAATACATTATGAAAAAAACGTAAAATACCTCCCATCCCCATTGCAAAACCAGTGTGACCAGTTTTCATAAAAAACCAGCAATTAAGGAGTCAAACCCAATAGCGGATTGCATTATTTTTAGCTGAGTAGCAAAGAAGAATTATTTATTGAAATAAAGTGCACTACTGAGTCGCACGAAACTTTCTCTTTTCTCGCTGAAAGTCAGAGACATTTAAATTTGTTTGTGGTTGCTATTAGATTTGTATTGCCACTGAAGTTTTGGGCTTTACAAAAATATATCGTGTATGAATACAGATCGGGATTTGGATAGTAATTTTTGATAAATATTAAAAAAACGGCTTTATTTGTTTAGAATACTTATGTTGTTTTAAATATAGATTTCGATGAAAATCGTTAGAGCGGTTTTTTTTATAAAATTATGCAAACAAATATTACAATTTTGGGTTCGAAAACTGTTTAGCTGAAAACTGAGTACGACGTATTCTTCAGGATATAAACATTACCTATCAGTTACATTTTTATCCAAATCGAAAATGGCGTTTTCGAGATATGAGTTTTTAAAGTACCACTTTTAGCGATTGGGGTGGAAATCGAAGGACGCATTCATGGTTCAAAAAACAGTGTTTTGCAACTGTTTAGCTCAAAACAGAGCAAAAGGTATTAGTATGCATTTAAGCATTACCTGCCCGTTACATTCTATCATAATCGAAAATGGCGTTTTTGAGATATGAACAGTTTTTTAAAAGTACTATTATTAGCGATTTGGGTGGATATCAAAGGTCATTTGAGAGAAAAACTGACTTTGCTATCAAGTTAAGAATTACGATAGTGCCTACCTTAAAAATAAATTTATGTTAAAATTGTTTTTACCGTTTTCGAGAAAAAAACAATTTTCAAAAATACCGTTCTTGGTATTTTTACATCACACACAGTGACGTTAGTCTACCTACATTAACTCAACTATTAATTTTGAGTCAAATCGTTAGAGCCGTTTTCTAAAAAAATTTAAATTATTTCATAAATGTTCATAAATGTTAAAATGTTGGGAAGTACCGTTAATATTAGAGCTAGCATTAAAAAAAAACGCCTCCTAGCGGTAAGCCACAAACTCTAAATACGAAGTTTGAAACAAATCCGTCCAAGGGGTTCGTTTACAGGCCCATGGGACAGACAGACATACAGACGGACAGAATTGGGAGACACACTTTTTTGAGTAATATCAGAATTGATTATACTAGATTTTTTTTAATTTTTTGACCTGCTTCCACTTATTGTACGATTGTGTCTTAATTTTTAGTATCAGGATTTTACATAGAAGCGTTGTCTTCCTTAAATTGGGTGACAGTCTGATTCCTCATCATCGTGTATACAATTTGTTGTAATCGCTGGCTGTTGCTGTATTAGGTTTTTAATATTCCTAAAAGTGAAAGTGCATGAATCTTAGAAATTTTAGTTCCTCACTAATTTTGTCAGAAAATAACAAAAATTTGTCTTATAAGTTGTAGGAAAACCTCTGCTCTACAACTCGTTAGAGCCGTTTGAAGATTTGTGCTTCATTTTAAAAAATTAAGTAGAACTCAAATTAGCATTCAGCTCAGATTGAAGATGATTCTTTTTATACTTTTGGTAGATTGAATCCCAACAGCAATAAATAGAGGCAGTCGCTTCAATGCTTGTTTGATATTTAATGGCTTCCATATATTCATTTGTAATATTAGAAATTTTCTCCCCTTTTCCAAATATCTATCTTATTTGCAGTCAAATTCACGCCTCAAAGTTTATTCTGCATGAGTGCATTCCTGTAAGACTCCCTCAAGACATGTACTGTACATTGTACACAAGGTGAAATGAAATATGCGCTCTATCGAGTCGGAATCCTTGCGAACATATTCATCGTGCTTGTGCCATATTATGTCACCTTGTAAAATACCGTCAAATGCCTATTAATGCACAATATGTTCACAGAACACCACCCTAATGTTCCGCCTGGGGGTTTATTGATTCTTCACTATGTTCATATTACATATAACCAACCTAACAACTTCCTTGTATCGTACCCCACCGCAAGGATTCCTCAAACTTTTTTGCACACGCATTTCTAGCATACCCGGACAAATGTATTGCCATTAATGGGTGATGTTGTTCTAATTATTTATGCTTTTACATTGTTTGAACGGAACCGTTTCAGTTGCCAGACAAACCGACCATGTTTTCTGTTCCGTGTTCTGCATTCCGAAAGATAGTCTCCTTACAAACGTAGCGTCAATTGACCAAGTTAAGTACACACAACACTCAGAGGGACGACGTTAATGGTGAGGCGACCTGAAAGGACCATAACAGAGTTAGACAAATCTGCCTCAATATGCTGAGATAGAAAGAAAAACACATCAAACTGAGACTGACCTGGTCCTTGTCTGATGGATATTTGATTATCTCCGCAGTGGGAAGGATACGAATACGATTTCTTGTTTGCCTTCGTACGATGTGTGCGGGCGTTTTATTTTTACATTTGCACCCTGAGAATGAGAGAACGTGAGATGAATGCAAACAAATTCGTTGAAAGAAAAATACAGTTTTGCCAGTTCATTGGGGCTTTTGGGGGAAAAACTAGGATTAAAGAGAAAAATGCACAATCAGGAGATTTTTCGATAATGCGTTCAATTAACGGGGAAGCTGTCTTTTATCTGCTCGCTTATCGATCGATGGTATAATCTCGCATTACATTTGAGAATCTTTCAACGAATATTCTTTTTTTTTTCTTGGATATTTGGACATGTGAAGGACACACGTTGACTTAGAAAAATCGTTAAAAGGACAGAGCGAAGGAAGTGTATTTACTTTTAAAGAGTTCATCAGGATACCATTTAAATTCAACCATCTCTTGTAACGGATTCATCGGGAAAAGGATTGCCCGTGAGAGGATTTTTATTTCGCGATCGTGATATGGGTCAGAAATTATCATCTTCGAATGATTGTTGGAGGCTGAAGAAGAAGACTAATGATCTCAATCTCAATTAGATCATCTCTATGACAGAAGCATAGTCATTGTGGTCCTGAGAAAAGACGAAAATCCACAGAGTGCGAACCCATTTCATGCGTTTGGAGAAAAAACTCGTGGTTCTCAAAATACAGGACTTCAAAATCGCAAAAACCGTAGCTGACTAACTCACTCACTCACTTAGATGATCATCAAAATTATGAAGCACTTCCGGCCATCCTAGAATCGTGAAATTTGGCAGAATGCTACATCCTGTGGCGCATACACTGGGAAAAGTTCAAAACTTGAGATTTTCCATTCAGGGGGCGTGGTATACGTCCACTTTTGAAAATTGGTTATTATTTATTTGGACCACTTCTCACTGCCGTAGGATTATGAAATTTGGTAGAACTTGCAGTGTACAGAAAAACAAAAATCGAATATTGTATATTCTTCCTTCAGAAGGCGTGGTATCCGCCCACTTTTGAAAATCGGATATTATTTATTTGGGCCACTTCCAGTTGCCGTAGAATGTTGAAAGAAAAAAAGATTAAATGTTAATAAAAAATTGGTAGGTTTAGGTACTTGGCAAGTTTATCGTTTATAACTTCATTATACAATTATACAATATATTAGAATTTGAAAACTCGCGAAGTAAACCTAACAATTTTTTTTAACATTTAACTTTCTTAAACTAAGAACTTGGCGTACATTTAGATCTTATTACTTTTAGTGGCTGACTAGTTACGCACCTAATTTTTGTTGTTCTATATAAGAGAACTTGGCTCTTTTTTTTACATTTATGTTTCTGGTGTGAGTGTGATTATTATTACACTTAGTCCCCTCGAAGTAGAATTCATTCATTCATTCATTTTCGGTGGCCCGGTTATCCATTAAGTGGGTCGCGGGTGTAGGTTACTCAAGTGGACCCTCCATAGTCCATAGTTCCCGATTCTCCTTCATCGACTCTAAATCATCAAGGGCAGTCCTCATACGGGTAGAGGAGAGATTATGAACTTGATCTTGTCGCAGTGAAATTCACCATAAAATGTACCATCAAATCAGCCTGAAGATGAAGACTACAAATTCTCACAAATTTATTTTGTAGGTGGATGAAGATGAATAAAATAACACTTCTACGTTAGGTTAGTCCGACAGTCGAGAAATCTATGAAAAACCTACGGAGGTATTTACAAATTTTAGTAGGTAATTTATGGAGCTGTCAGAAATTTCTTCTTACTTACTTAGGTGGCGCTAAAGTCCGTGGTGGACCTGGGTCTCAACCAACACGCCTCTCCAGTTAGCACGATCTTTAGCTAATCGCCTTCCATTGCGCACTCCAAGTTGGTTGAGGTCTCCTTCCACTTGTTCGCGCCACCTAAGACGAGGTCTTCCTCTACTTCGTTGTCCCTCAGGGTTGGTGTCCAGTGTCCATTCGATCTACATGTCCTAGCCATCTTAGGCGACTGGTACTTTTCTGACCAGATCGATGTCACTGTACAGTGTACAGCTCGTAGATTTCGTTGTTAAATCTCCTCATTTTGCGTTCGAAGCGACCAAGGAGATCTTCATCCGCCTTTGATAACGACCATGATTCTGCGCCATAAAGCAGGATTGGGATGATGAGGGTCTTATTAGTCTCCTTGGTATTTCTGGGGTGTCCTCATGCACCTCCTCATCACCGCATCCTCTGCACAGGTCATCTGTACTGATTCCCATTTTCTTAGTATGATATTTCAGCATATTGTGTCCACTGATATTACCCACAATCGAGAACAATGATTTCTTATTCAATTGTTAGATTTTCTCAGTTTTCTGTTATAGATTGGCTACATTTTTGAGCTTGCTCAATCTTTCATTTGTCGCCATTAGTATTTTGCTCCCAATCGTCTGTCAGAGATTACAGGGGGGTGTCATTACCGTGGTGTCGGTACTGTAATGTACATAGAATAATGTTGATTGCCAATGAGATAATTCTCGTGCTTTTGTACATCTTTCTGTAGATCTAAAGTAAGCACACTAAAACTACATAGAGTCTATAGTTCGAAATTAAACAAAGCTACCCTCCAGGGATACTTTCTCAGCGTTGCGATTAAATAATCAGTAAATCCAAAAGTCATTCAAAAACACAAAGTAGCTCCTTTAACATCAATTATTGTTCAACACACAAACAGGTAAAACTTCTATCCTTGAGGTTCAAAGCACACATTGGATTCTGATTAAAGGAAGGTTATGACTGTACACGTTGTGCACTTCATTATAAATGCATACACAGCTGGTGTACTTTTCCTTCATTCAAAAAGTGCACAAACCGAGTTATTCTAACAGGTGCCCCTAAAGCTACACTTCAGCTGCTGAAATAATACAAAAAAGGTATCCAAAAAAAGAGAAACCTTTATGATATCTACCAAACGCTGTACAAACTACTCGTTCGCTTTTCCCTTTCAAGATTTATAACATTTTTCGGACGCACACATATAAATTCACATGTGACCCGAATAAACAACAATTTTAGTTCGCACATTTCCGTTCTTTCGCTCTGACCCATCACCTACACAAATAGGGTTTAAAGTGTTATAGCCCTCCGGACCAAGAAAGCTATCTGCACAGAAACCATTTATCTTCAGCGTTGACACTGAATTTCAATTTCTCGTACTCCATACTGCATGAGCAGAAAGTTCAAACACCTAGTAAATATTTGTTTGTTTTGTTGTTGAAACAATTGCTGATTACACTATAATTGGTGTACCTACAATTACCCATGTTCCGAACCAATGTACTCCTTAACTTACCACATAGCCGGTGCTTAGTTGTGGTTACTTCATGACACCAGCAATTTTACAATAATAAAATTATCAAACACTGACCTGAAAATAAAATAAAAAAAAAGTCTATTAGAAAAAAAAAAACTACACAATTAAAAATGTACAACTTTATGCAACAAGTCGTCTAATATATAGACTCATATATGGAGCAACACCGAGCAAAACTAAAGTGCGACTAGAGTCGGACATTTTGTTTGAGTTAATTAATTTGCGTAATCGCCAACTGAGTGTGATGGCTTGACAAATGTGCCTGGTGGCGTTAAAAATGTCTGGAATTCAATTACTCGTATGTGCAACTCTTGCCACACTAGTTACGAGCCGTGCGTCGGGAATGGGAAACTTGGTATAAAATGATGAAACTTTGTAGAGCACAGTGCGGTGATGTGATGGCAGTGCATTTAGCTAAATGGGTGGAATATCGTTCAATTAAAAAATAAAGTTGCATGTCGCCCTTTGGGAGAGCAAACACTTCACTTTAACTTTATAACTCTGGGTAAATGTGTACGTCTATCTAAGGGAAAGATTGACAGTAATTTTAGAGTGGAGACGACCAAGTTGTGAAAGGATTTGCCATCGGAGACAACTAATGGCTTGATTGCGTGAGAGCGGCATGATTGTTCGAGAATGGAGAATGTAGATTTGTCAACCACCCCGACTTTGGTATATTTAAAGTGCACTTAAAGTCAAAGCTGGCCAAAGAGTTGAGAACATTTTGTTGTTTGTATGTTAAACTTTTCTATAGTACTGGAAGCTCCACAGACTGGCAAAAAGAGTATCTATGTACTTTCTTAGTTCTTAGTCGTACTCGTATAGTTCCGCAGAACTTTTCAGATAGAGGTTAAGGATTTCGTTGGTTCGTTGATTTTTTTAAAATGTTGGGTAATTAGCAAAAACAAGGAAGGCACTGTCTTCAACAGGTACGTCCAGCTGCTGGGCCATGCAGGCGAGATTGACATCATCGGTCGCTCACAGCGTGCAGTGTTAGAAGCGTTCACGTCGATTGAAGAAAAGGCGTTGGCCTTGAAGTAAATGAGGGCAAGACTGAGTACATTCTATCAACAAAGAAAAAATCATAATGTCCACCGCCTAGGCCAAAACCTCACTATTGATAGCAACAATTTTGAGGTAGTTAAGGAGTATACCGACCTCGGAGTAAACACGAACTCCACGAATGACACCCTAGTGGAGATTCGGCGAAGAATTACTCTTGGAAACCGTTGCTACTTCGGTTTGGCAAAACAAATGGGTTCAAAACTCCTAACTCGAAGGACGAAATGTGTGCTCTACAAAACTCTTATCCAGTTCTGCTTTATGGCGCCGAGTGCTGGACCATAAGCAAGAAGGGAGAGCTAATAATGGGCTCCTTCGAAAGAAAAATACTTCGGCGGATTTTTGGTCCTGTGTATGAGGAGGACGAATGGAAGAGAAGATACAACCGCGAACTCTTTGAGCTGTACCAAGATGTGGATGTAGTCCAAAAAGCCAAAACACGTCGACTACATTGACTCGGACAAATCGAGCGAATGGACAATTTGCCATATTCCCGTTGGAGTTTGTCGTAAACGACTCATATTTCACTTCGTTCTTTTAGTCGGTGTTTTTAACTTTTTTGAGACAAATGAATTGAAATGATGGCGAACACATAGAAAAGGAAATTAACAAAAGTTTAAAAAAAATTCTGAACATCATTTTACAACGACACGAAGCATGACTCGTATACGACAAACGCCAACGGGAATAGGGGTGAATAATTCTACAGCTAAGAGGATCTTCGAATCCCAGACCCCAGGTTCGAGAAGACAAGGAAGACCGAACCTCCGTTTCAAAGACCAAGCCATCGCTGATGCCAGAGCGCTTGGTCTCGACAACTGGAAGCAGCGTGCCCGGGATCGTAGAGGATGTGCAGAAATTCTGAACGCTTACTGCAGATGAAACAGATGTGTAGAATTCAATTTAGTTCGGTTCCTGTCAATGCGGGGAAAAATACGAGAGTAAAACACAGACGACAAATAATTCCTGTATCTCTTTTCCTCGTATCCATCCATCAGTAGCTTAATTTAGAAATTCGATGCTGCCAAGTCTATTTAATTTGATTCACTGCGTTGCTGTGCAGTGAATTTAGAAATAGAGACATTTGTATCGTCACATAAGAACATGTGTATTCTAATCTTGCTGCACGATGAATTTTGCACATGTGTTTTGGGCATAAGGCTGCAGTGTCACATGCACAGACTCTTCACGGGCCGGAAGCCCGATAAGTAAGTCAGTAATTAGCTAAAATTTAATAACAAGTTGCGGGTGTAGAATACCTACTCGAATAGGCACTACACAACTTTAAATAATCTTCCGCCACCGACTGTAAATTATAAGCGCAAACCGAATACGGTAGAAGAGAGATGGCGGACTTAATCCAAACTTCTGATGCTGGGTCTACCAAGAGGAAGCCTGCCGGGTGACTTTTTTTTTTTTTTTTTTTTAAATACCTACGATAACTCACGACCCGTTGACTGAGTTAAGTTGAAACTTTCCACATTGGTAGATAAATAAAAATTATTAGACGGGTCTTTGGACATTTTTCAAAATGACCTCTCTGCACGCCTTTTTGAGTATGGATGTAAAAGTATGTAGTTTTTTTTAGGGGCTATAGCTCTGTAACAACTTACCAACGATTCGCAGAGAATGTACCAATTCAAGCAATTGCTCAAAGAATAAACGTTCCAACATGTCTCTGTAGCTAATACCATTTACCGTAACGTGACTTTCATTTTCATCAAGGAAAAAAACCGGCCCAATGATGCCACCGCACCAAACAGTGACTTTTTGCGGATGAAGTGCTGTTTCATAAAGCACACGAGGGTTCTCACCTGTCCAGTAACGCATTTTTTGCTTATTGACGAAGCCGTTTAACCAAAAATGCGCTTAATCGCTGAAGATGATTTTGCGATGAAATTCTTAATTTTCTTCCATCATGTCCAGAGCCCAATCGGAGAACGTACGTACGATTATTCATATGATAATCAAGTGGCTTTAGTTCTTGAGTCACCTTGATCTTGTAAGGGTGTAGTCCAAGATCCTTACGCAAAATTCGCCATAATTTGGTCTGGGAGAGGCCCAATTCTTGATAACGCCGTAAAATTGAATTGACTCGTTTGCGACGGACGCCACTACGACGGCAGCAATATTCTCCACATTTCGGGCAAAACGTAGCCTCACTGGCACGGCAACATCAAGCAGCGAATATTCTGACTCAAATTTGTTCACTAGACTATGAATTGCTTGTCTACTAGGACGAGAATTACGGCCGAGAATCGGCGTTAACGCTCTTAAAGTTGCGACCACCGACTCTGAATTTCGGTAGTAAATTTTGATTATTTGTAAACGTTGTTCCTTCGTGTACTTCACCATGAAGAAAATGTTCGGTAATCGGTTTAAGGGTGCGTTCACACTGAAAGTTGAAGTTGTCAAGTCGCTAATGAAAGACCCTGGTGGCGAACAAAAAATTAGCACATCAACATTCTCCGTGGATACAGCCACAACAGTCGACAACTTCTACACCGCGTAACCATCTTGTTTGCAGTTGTCACTTGGACCTATTCTCTTCTTTCTTGACAGCGACAGCGAGCAGACGTCCATAATTATTTTTTTTTTTTCATTTCATTTCATTTTATTCGTTAGCAAAAGCCTTGAGATAAAATCTCATTTATGGCTTTAAAAATGTACATTTTAGAATTAAAAGATGATTAAAGAAAAAATCGAATTCTTAAGAAACATAATTAAGATATATAGACTATTATATTATTATAAGAAAAATAAATATAAATTATATAAAAAAAAAACAAAAAAGAAGTGAATTAATGAATAAATAAAGAGTGAAAAAGCAAGGTTACGTCTGGGTTCTGGAGATGATCTGTAATCGAGCGGATAAAAATATTTAAATTGTTTATAGATTTTAGCAGCTAAACTGTTCCAAATTCTGGCACCTATCACGAAAAAAGATCTGCGAGTCTGCAATGTTGAACTTCTTGGAATATCGATGTTGATTGTACGCGTCGAAGTTGAAAATTCAAGTTTATCGTATAAATATGCAGGCGTTTGAAATTGTACCACTTTAAACAAAAATTTACAAATTTCAATAACAAAATGGTACACCAAAAATGCAATTGGTCAAATGCGATACATGGTCAAACCTTCTTAATGAATATACTAATCGAACACACGAGTTAAAAGCAACATTTAACTTTGGTTTGCTTATTGAGTATATCACACTATATATAGGAGAACCATATGTTATAATAGGAGCCAACAAAGTTTTAACCAGCATCAATCTGGTTGCCTGTGGAACGAAGAACGAAACTCTCCACAACCGCCTTAGTCCTCCATAAATGCTACTTATTACTTTTTTAGCATGATCGTTCCAGGAAAGAGTTTTGTTGAAAATGAAACCTAAATTATTTACTGTAGAACTGTACGAGATAACGTGACCATTTAAAACTAGTTAACAGGAAAGTAGGATTCATCTAAACTATTTTTGTAAATAATTATACTTTGCGACTTAGCGGGATTCAAAACTAAGTCATTTAAAACTGTCCACTCATATATGCTATTTAAATCTTCATTTATGTTATAGACTGCATTTTCCAGCAGTCCCAATGGAAAAGATAAATAAATTTGCAAATCATCAGCATAAAGATGGAAGCATGAATAGTTAATAGCAGTAACGACATCATTAATGAACATGCTAAAAAGTAGGGGCCCTAACAATGACCCTTGGGGGATACCCATTTTAAGGTCCGCGAAGTCAGAGACCAAAGAGCCAATGGAAACAGCTTGTCTTCGGTTAGTCAAAAAACTTTTAATCAGTTTGAGAGCGCAAGAGGAAAAATCAAATTGATGCTTCAATTTATGCAGCAATGTTGAGTGTTTCACGGACCCAAAAACATTAGAAAAATCAAGTAGACTTAAAATCGATACTTTGTCCGCATTCATTGCAATCCGAATGTCGTCCTGTACCTTTAAAATAGCAGAGACGCTGCTGTGTTTTTTTCGAAAGCCAGATTGCAGAGGTGATATAAGATTGTGCGACTCAATGAATTCAGAAAGCTGATAAAACATCAGTTTTTCCAAGCCCTTAGAAAGAAAAGGTAAAATACTAATCGGTCGATAGTTCGATACATCATTACATCCTGCCTTCTTTTGAAGAGGAATTATTTTTGCAATTTTCCAAGAGCTAGGAAAAATCGATTTTGTCAAGCAGTCATTGTAAATGTTGGCAATGCTGGGAAGGATTGCAGGTAGCAACAATCGAATAAATTTGGATGAAACATCATCCAGGGCAATTGCATTCGATTTAATTGTAATGAGAGAACCAAAACATTCTTCAAGTGACACACAATTAAATGAAAAGGATCCGTCAGGAATATTCGAGGAAGAAACCAAATTCACTCGTGGGTTGCCAACAGGCAAAGTGAAGAAATTATTCAGATTGTTCGCGAAATCTAGATCTTCACCAGACTCAAAATTTGATTTCCCAATTGCACCCAGTCTTTTTAGATTATTCCACAAAATTTTAGTGGAGTTTCTTGAAGTGTCTAATTGGTTAAAATAGTATGTTTTTTTTGCATCCCTTATAGCTTTAGTTTATACAAGCTGCATAATGTTCCCAATCACCGAGAGCCCTTGTATTTTTGTATATCCTATATAAAAAATGTCTTTCACAAATTAAATTGCTAATAGTCGTCGTAAACCAAGGACTGGTGTTTGAAGAAATTCTTCTCTTAATCGGAACATACTTGTCATATAAGTAATTCAATAAGTTTGTTAAGAAATCAACCTTGAAGTCGGTTGAAATAGAATTTCTGAAATTGTACCAGTCGATTTGGGAGACTTCCAAAGAGAGCTGCTCCATATTGATGTTTTTAAAATCTCTGTAAAAAATTATATTGCTCTGATCAGAATTTTCAATTATACACGTGTAAAAAGAGATAAAATTTCATAATCTAATTAAATAAAATATTTCTAGTAGTTTTCTGAAGTTATTAAAAACTCTTCTTTTATTGCGTTACAACCCTTAAGTAATACAATTCTTATGACAAAACTAGTATCTCAGCACTTTCCAAAATTCTGCACCTATTGACGTTTTGGAGAAGTCCTCTCACAAAATTTCATCCGCCAAGGTCGTTCCGTTTGTCGGACAGACTGACAGGCATGTCTAAATGGATTCAGAATTTGATCCTGATTTAGAATATAATAGACTTTGACTGATGATATTATGACTGTTTGATTACGCTGACAATAGTCTTTTCACAGTGTCTTACCGGTTTTGTCAAAACACAAAATGGTTTTCAAATTAAGTCCCCTTTATTGAGGGCGGCATGAGTATGATCGTCGGGACTACACACAAAAACTAGACGTCGCGTCATTGGAATGAAAGACATTTTGACTAAAAAAAAATAAATAAATAGATGGCGCAACAGGCGGTAGACACCCAAGGCCTAGCCTCTCGCAACCATTCGTTTTGTGTGAGTTTCTATTTTTGGACGAATGGAAGGGACCTACAATTTTATGCCGAGTCCGAACGGCTGAATTGAGAAGCTTTTTCATGACAGTTATACTATCGGATGTTTGTCAGACGTTCGCGAGAGGTGGCGCAGTAGAAAAAAACCTTAAGATGTAATTTGTGTTTTTCCGGGGATTGAACCTGGGATCCCTCGCACAGTAGTCCAGCACACTAACCACTGCGCTACTGCGCCCACAGACATTTTGACAGATAAGGGGTAAATAATTCTGGCAAAGACGAAGCGGATGGCTATTTTTTTTTTTCGTCCTCTTAACACAAACACAAGTAGTAAATAAAATTGTGTGAAAACGAACATTCTACGCATCTCTTTCATATTCAACCTATCTCGCTGGATCAGGCTTTTCGCTATATCTGTTAAATTTCAAGTTAATGCAATTTTTATAAGCCTGCGATATTAATCAGAGCGCCTTAAAAAAATGTAAGTTATGTCAAATTACGCAGTAAAATTTTACTAACGCACCTGTTTGCGAGTTGTGACAACTATTTTATGACATCCAACCGAGAGTATAGATAGAAACGTGTTTAGTCCCCTGTGTGAATGGAATCCCTTTGCGGTCATAACTCACGCACATTCACCTTATGTCACAGCCAGTTTGTGCACCAAAGTAGGTACTCCTACGTGATCATACTACAAAACCGCGTTATTGGCCATGAAAAGTGTCCTTTACAACAAATTTTCCCATTGGAATTTTATTTTCATTTCCATGTGCCTTAAAATATAGGAAATTCGTTGGCTATTAGGTAAGAAAAAGAAAAATCCTTACAAATGGCTTATCCTTCGTCGTCTTATCCTGAGTGGAACATTACGCTCAATCAACGCGAGCATCATCATAATCCAACACAATTCCAAAGCAATTTGCGATGCGGTAAACTGTGATTGACACTCACTATATGAATGGGTTCCGTTTCGGCGTTAGTCTTTTCGGAGCTCTTACAATTTATGAATTATACTGCGCTTCATTGACTACATCAGTCGCGTTGTAGTGTGCGGGTGGAAGTTGCAATTTATGAGGAAAATTATGCAAATGTATGATTACGATATGAGGATCAACAGGGTATGAGGATTTCCGTGAATATAATGTTGGATGAGATTTTTCATACCCAGCTTAACCTGACTAAGAGCCTAATCCTATATGGGGTAAGGTTTACAACATAAATCGATGTATGGGCCTATATTTTGCCTGTTGTAAAGGGTAACTAAAATGAGTCTTTGCGAGAAAAGTGAGGAAACTGTTCTTCAAAGATGGGCATTTGAGCAAGGGTCTAACTAACCACTTTACCTCGGATAAGAACTGATTATGGCGAAGACGACTTTAGGATATTATAACCGGACAAAGATTGATTTGTAAAATGTGAATGTGAATTGCGGCTGCAGGAAATAAGGCCCCAATGAAATAAGGTCCCAAAAGAGAAAATTAAATAAGACCCCAAATTTGGGGTGTTATTTGGGGACTTATTTAATTTCTTCTTTCATTAGGAAATAAGGCAACAAAAAAAGGAAATAACACCCCAAATTTTATTAAAAATCGTTGTTGTTGTTTCCTGTATAATTTTTTGGGGCCTTATTTCGCAGGGCCTGAATTTCTTAGCAATGAAAGGAACATTTTTAATACTACGAAAAACCGGAGAGCCATTTGCATGCTACCTATCGTAGCTAAGGTAACAGTTAAAATTTTACTATAGTCCGCTTAAATGAACACTCAGTCTTGGACCTTCCACAGAAAACGCTCTACGGAATATTTTCGAACAATTTAATCTTCACTTTACCTGCTGTTTCAAGATTCTGAGAAGTATTTATTTTGACCATGTCAGACAGAGAATTTATCTGGTGTGCTCTGCATAAAAGAAGCATGGCTACCTACGAATGGTCTTAGTGTTGGGTTTTGCATATAAAGAAAGGTTCTCGGAGGAATTCTGCTAAGTGTAGGAAAACATGGCTAAATTTTTTGACCATTTCTGTTTCTGTAGTGGATCAGCGATGTTTTCTGACCACAAGAATTCATTCGACTCTTAACAAGTTTAATTCAACAGCTTGACTAAAGGACAGGTGAACCCCACAGGCCACAGATTCATGATCCCTATAATCCTGATCATAAAATAGCCAAACAAGAAGAAATAAGAAAACTACAGGACAAGTAAGCTTTGGAACTCGCTTCTTGGGGACATATTTCCAGAGGACTAGAACAGGATGAACCGATAGTGTTAGAAATGGTTTAATGTCCCCCCTTCCTGTGATTACCCGACGCCATCCAGCCATCCTGATATCCACAACAACCTGTAAAAATCAGAAAAAGGGACATCAGAAAGTTCTTGTGAGTCATGCAAGTAATAACTTCCAAATGTTCTGTTCCTCAAGTGACAGAGACTCGGGGAGTGACCCAGAAAGTGTGGTGTGTCCTTATGGATTTCTTCGTCTGAAAATGAAAATGCACTAGAACTTACAACAATTTAAGTGCAAAACTAACAAGCATCTGTTGAGGCGTCATAGGGTCGCATTTCTCAAAGAAGTAAATGTAAATGTATCACTGAATAAGGGAGTCTATGATATGACAGCAATCCAAGGGATGAAGGCAGACTTGGTAGCACTGAAAATCACTGCCGCTAAAATTTAAATTATCGGCATGCCAACAAACTTATCGAACCGCACAGCTGGTAGAAAAATGGAAAGTTTGAAGTATCTTGGAGACAGACTCGACGACACTAAAACTGAACCAGATAATGAATTGGTAAAGCAAAGTCTGCACTTGGACAGTGAGCACTACTATTACAAGAAGGCTTCAAAGGTTCGTAAATAGATGCCTCCGTAATAACTTAACCATTTGTAGACTAAATTGTATCTTTGACGAATAATTTCGAAAACCATTACAAATAATGCAATACAATGGAAACTGTTAACCCAAGACGACAGAAAAGCAAGTCGATCTAGAAGTACTTTGTGGAGAGCTGAGGAATCTAGGCAACTGGGGAGCTGAAACTCATCGCTGGAAATCGCATATGATGGTGCATAAAGCATAAGCATAGACGTAGAAGAGGCCATAGGGCAATACGATGATATGGGATCCAAGAAGAAGAATGGATATAACAACAGTCGGGGTTAATGCTAATTTAATACGTCTGATAAAATTCGGTAGAGAACCCCATTTTAGTTATTTAGCAGAGTTGCAGGGAAGGTCGGTTAAGGAAACACATTTACTTTGGTACTAATCTAAAAACTATTAGCACGGATCTGATAGCACATGCCAAGCAACCCTTTTCATTTATGAGATCTTTTAGATTTATTATATACACAAAGTGAGAGTACAGATAGAATACCCAAAACATTACCCAAAACGTGAGTATGCTGACAAAATGTGTAATCAATCTGCACGAAAAGGTTTTCGTAAAAGATGTTGTATATCTACCATCGTGTCGTCGTCGTCGGTGTATGATGATGACCCTAATCTCTCTCTCACATGCCGTCATCTATGCGGTTTCGCTTTTTTTTGTCATTCATTTAATGTAATTGCAGAGCAAAATCTCTAATTTAATTACCACTTTCGCAATTGTTTTCGGCTCCAAAATACAACATCGCGCATTCACTAAATAATATTCGGCCTTTCTTTTCCATCAGGCAGGTGGTTGGTCTTCGTCTGAACATCAAATGAATACTCGAACGAACTAGCTATTCCTTTTGGAAATTTCAAATATTCATACAGACATACCAGAGCATTACTCGTAGTACTATACAATCGTATCGGTGGTCGTGGTACCGGATGTACCCTTGAGGAGGAAGTATGCTCATTCATACGTGGATTTTATCATGACCAGAGGAGGGGGCTCGGCGCGCAAATACAATGAACTAATATTCTCTTCCCACATGTAAGGTTCTTCCAGCTTAATGATCATCATGATGAATGGCATGCATGCAACAAAATTGTAGTAGCAGCGTAGGAGGTGGCTGTTAGTGCGCTGTCATGGTATAGTTTCGGATTTGGTCATCTGTTGTTGGCAGAGCGTCAGTTTAGAACAGAAGCAAGTAGTGGTAAATAAATTCAACCCTTTTCACGCATTTCGCGTAACCATAGATGCGGAACCGATGAGGTTTTTCACTCTTTTCGAAAAACCTTTGTCGGTGTTGTTCTTTGTCGATGTTGATACTACCGGGTCTATTAATTGAGTGATATACATTGAACGAGAACTTGTGCGTTTGCCGATAGATACATATTTTTCTGATTATTTTTGACGATACTTTGGTCGATTGTTTTATGTCAGGCAAAAGGGAAATTCAGGCGTCCATTGCATCTATCTATATACAAATTTTGGCTGAGATCAGATCATACAGGATGTCGTGACTGGTAAAAAGAGCGCACGAACGTTGATGACCCCGGCGCAGGTAATTGACAACAGCAAACTAATGCCCGTGAAAATAACTTCAATCGGGTTTCTTTTGATACTTTGATAGGTTTAAGGAAGTGTTGCAAATCACAGCGCGCAGCCATTGGATTCGAGTTCGTACAGTAGTAAGTGATCGCAACTTTCTTAAGGTTCATAGGTAGGTAAAGATGGCTTCCTGAGCACAGTTTGATACCACAAACCTGGCTCTTGCTAGTTAGAAGCCTTAACAGGGACATGAATCAGAGTTTTCCCTTCTAGTGATTTTTTGGAACAGCGGCTGGTGTGTGTTTAACTGAATATCTAACTAGGTGGCTGGCGTACCAACTGGTTGCTATGATAATAATTGGAGTCTCCCTTACTCGAGTAGTTTCCTCCTTGCAGTCTGCCACCAGTTTGGAGGAAGTGGTGTTTAAATAAAGTACTTTGATGGTTGCCCAGGCTATTTCAAAAGATTGCTATATGCTCTTCTGGTCTATAGTCAAATTATTTATCCGGCTTGAATACCGGTATTTTGTACTTGGTGGTAAGTAGCATAAGCTCAATTTTACACGGATTCACGCCACAGCCCGTGGCCCATGCTCTAAGCTGTTTCCGAGTTTTTTCTGCGATTACTCTAATCACAGAGGGCGTCATGCTCGATAATACGATAACCATGTCGTCGGCATATGAGACTACATAGATTCTAACTCTTTCGAACTCTGTCAGAATTATTTCAAATATTTTGAATGATTCCACTCAACTTGGTAAAAGATTCCTGCGAATAGATTCAGTAAGAAAATTATTGAAACCTTCTAAAATGTCTAAGAAGGTATAGTTAAGGTGCAACGTCTGAAAAACGTTGTGAAGTGTTTTCTTCGTAGACTTACCTTTGGGTTAGGGATGTTTTTATCACAGCCTATAAGGTTGAAGTAAGCCAGGAGATTTATTTGCTTAAGAAAGACTGTTGCGCATTCAGCGGATATGTAGTGGTATACTTCTCATATGATGTAAATTTCCAAGGCGGTCACAATTTCATGTAAGTTCTCTGCTTGTTAAAGCCGGAGTACAAAATGTTCATTTATTTGTTAACAATCTGGTTGTTGGTATAGCAATCGTACAAGTAGATAAAGACAACAGCGAATTTTCGATTGACGTACAAAATGTAATTTTACACCACACAATATGCAACGGATTTTTTGCAGGAAAGTTAGCAACAATTTAGTCCATATATTATTGCATATTTTTAGGGTGACACATATTTCAAAACGCCTACACTCCGCTAAGCTACTTTAATAAAGCTACTATTACACATGTCAAAAATCGTGCAATTTTTGGACACGCTAGCTGGGGCCAATATGTCGTCAGATTTTGACATGTTCAAGGTGTAACTCGCGGTCATTCAAAAAAAAACCTCCCAAAATATCTTTTCTGTTTTTTATTTGCCTGTAAACAGCCTTTAAACATTCAAGAAAGAGTCAAAAAAAAGCTACTGTCGCGCTATTCTCTTGCAAAGCGGCCATTGGTAGAACAAATGGGGCTTGCAACCTGGTATAACTCATTGGCTCTATATTTTGGTCATAAGACCGATACTCACGTATGGAGTGCTTGTTTGGTGGACTGCACTAGATAAGGCCATAAACCTTAACTACCTAAATAAAGTGGAGAACTTCGCACAACACCCTCTGCAGCATTGGACATCTTGTCGCATCTTACACTTCTTGATATTTTTAGCAGACAAATTGCTGCTAATTCAGCCGTTCGTCTGACAGCAATATCCCAGTGGTCTAGTAAAGTTTTTGAACACGCTTCTATACCGAATAATGTCGAAATCGCTTCTGAAAACACAGATTACACTACTCCCAAGTTAAACTTTGACAAAAATTATTCAAGTCTTTCTGGGAGGGAGAGTCTATTCTTGACGACAAGTCTATTCAGTTCTATACCGACGGATCGAAAACTGACGAAGGGCTGGGTGGTGGTATTTTCTCTGATAGACTTATTCTCAGTCTCTCCTTCCTAATCATTTTAGCGGGTTCCAGGCGGAAATAATGGCGATTAAAGAAGCCCTATCCTGACTCAAGAAGAACGTGTTGTCCAGTACAGATATTCGTATCTTTTCAGTTAGTCAAGCAGCTATTAAGTCCTTGGAATCCTTTTCCAGTAACTCGAAAGTAGCCCACGACTGCAGTTCGTCTTCTGCTAGAGATGACAGAGCAGTGGAGAAATATATGAACCAGATGGTATCACAACTGATCTACTATTGGTGTAGGTTTCCTGCCGTACGCTGGCAGCCACTTCAACCTAACCTAACCTAAACAGCCCTTAAGTGCAATTTTTTTTGCACACACAATATGTTGACGGTTTAAATAGATTAAGGAAACACTGTCCTAACTTTTACATAAATGTCTCCAATATGATTATCCATTTATTCAAATCGGTGGGTGTTAGTTATATTTAGACGACTCAAAACAGCCGACAACGGTCAGAAGTGCTAAACCAAAGACTGAACTTTCATTGACACCTTATTTTGGGAATTTAGGGCATAGTTTAGGTGTACGTTTAATTATATCGATTTAAAAAAACTCTATGTCCACGTAACATTACTTACGTAGAGATTTGTTGCCCTAATGATTTGATTTATTACCTTTCACACGCCAAAATAAATTGTCAACAGCTTTACTGTATCTAACATCTAAGGTAGGTATCTAAAACTGTAAGCTACCTATGTTGTGAAAGTAATTTGCTTTGACAGTGAGTTGTGTTACTGGTCAGTAGTGCCAATGACCCTGAAAAGGTCTATCTTTAAATTAGCAAAAAGAAGGAAAAGCGAAAATTTGTTTCGACCTGTAAACATCAATAAAATTACAGGAACACCCAACCCATCTCACACAGCTTTTTAATACGAGTAAAGAATAAGGTTAATAAATTCACTGAACCTTTACAGAAAGGTTAGAAACGTTAATATAAGAAAATCCGCCCCCAAATTGGTCGATCTATGAAAAGCCTAACAGGGCGTGTTATTGCGTTATGTGAAATTAAAGTGTTGGACCATTATATTGGCAATTTAATATTTTATTCAAAAGAACGGCACAACATACACCAACTCAAAGAGAAGAGATGAATGCAATAACCGTCCATCTAGATATCGCAGCAGTTGCTGTCAAAGGATATTTTTAAATCAATAAACAGCAGGTGCTTCGAGAGAAACTGAAAATTCAATTTTTCTCTCCGTTATGATCCACGAACCCATTTAAAAAGAGGAAATCCGTCTTTTCAAACAAAATTAAAAAATATAGTTTTATCAATGAAGAAAGTTCGCCTCGCCCTTGGACAGACTCCATCTGTAAGGATATCTAATCCGCATTTCTTCTGGTAGTCATTACATGAGATATATATTTTTAAGCTCGTTATGGTGAGTGTAATTTCTTTCCTGTCGAAAGTTTATTCTTCTAAATAAAGAACTACGTGCTGGGAGATCATGTTGAGCATTTCACAGTGTTGGGATCTTATGAAAAGGCAATTCAACTTTAAAGGGGGTTAAACGAGAGAACTCATTCAATACTTGTGCGCACTATATGGGAATTGGAAATTCAGGTACGTGACTACTGCAGAGTTAACTCCTATCTATCTCCCTTTGTGGATTTTGATTTATACTATTTCCATGACTGATTTCTTAAACAATTGATGGAAAATAGTTTCGAAAACATGCCATATAGCGTGACAGGATAAAGTAATTTTAAAAGGACTACTTTGACACATTTAGTTGTTAGTTGATGTCGGAATTGAATTCGATTGGTATTGAACCCGCAAACATGCACACTATTTGTGAATATATTGAATTTTTTTTTTTTAGAATCAGCATGGTTCTGGAGTTCATAACTATTTTTAGAAAAAGTTTAGTCAAATTAAATTTAGCGATTCCTGTTAAAGCAAAAATTATAGTGTTTTGTTGAGTTTCTCGAGCACTTTCCAGAACTCATGGGAACTAACGTCTGCATTTAACATTTTTAAATTTAGGTTAGATTTGGGATAGACCTTTTGGAGCACTATCCGGAACTATAATCAGAACGCATGAGAACGCTCATCAGAACAGCATTTTGGACTTAAAATGTTTGTGCAAGTTTTTTGGGTTTGCGATTAAAAGGATAATGGGTTTTTTGAGTTCCTCAAGCAGTTGTCAGAATCTTGTCAGAACTCGTGAGAACTCAAAAGAATTACTTTCATTTGGTTTTATTTTTTTTTTTCGATTTTGGTTAAAAAAAATTATTTCATATGAATTTTTTGTTGAGTATTGAGTTCCTCAAGCATATCCCAGGTCTAATCAGAACTCATGGGAACTTCAAACATTTTTTATTTAATTTTTATCACTTTCACAGTTCCATATCTTTTTGTCTCTGTTCCTGAAAAAATGTATGTTTATGAAACTACCCACTATTGGGGTAGTGCTTAAATGTTGTTAAAAAAATGGGCCACTAGCTTGTTTTTGAAAAATATTTTTTAAACTATCAATAATTCTAGAAATATACTGATTGTATCCGGATATATAAAAATTCAAAAAACTTAGGGCACTCCATAATTAAAAAAAAAAATATTCTAGCGCTAACTACCGCCAAAGTGCGTAAGTCATAAACACCTGAAAAAGTAGTGGAGTCAGTATACAATTATACATACAGCCCTGTGGGACACTGCATTATTTTTTTTTTAGACAACTCGAGTAAATCGTTCACTATCTCACCGTCTATGATGCTGTCATTAAGCTTCATCACAGACAACAACAACAAATTTTGACTTTAATAATTTTGGTAGTTAAACAACTGGTCAGGTCAAAAATGGGCCTCATAGTTAAACACGATTTTTCGACTTTTAACTGTAGACTACTGATTTGTTAAAATAAATTTTGATAAATTGCTTGAACAGTCTCTTTGAGATGGCCGCTAGATTACCACTAATGGTTCATGTCAAAAAAAAAACCAACTCTGGCAGCTACTTTGGTTAGTTAACCCTTTTGTAAGTTCTGCCTAAGGCAACAAACAAATGTCTTCCGCACACAACGCAACATGAAAGAAACGCGTCTACGACATTGTGCGTGGAATACATTTTTTTTTATAATCGCCAACGTATGTGAATGGCTGTTCACATACGTCACAACAATTGTAATGCAACATGTCTAGTCTACGATATGTTGACGACAACATTCGTTTCATTAGATTTGCCTGAAAACATGTGTACGACAAATATTTGCCATGTATTTTGTGCCTTTTATGTTGCATCGTGTGCGAAAGGCCTTAAGAAAAATACTGCCCAAAGGTCAATGTGATGTCCCTTGAATTTTTCAATGTTTTCGACGTGCGATATGGAAGTATCTCATTACCTTGAGTGAGTCCATTGTATATTTTTAATACATGTATGCACCTCTAAACGGTGTTCAAAGTGCATAACAACATGGTCGAATACTCGACTAAATTACGGAAGTTATTTGGTCGATGGGAAACTTTGCATTCAATTAAAATTGCAGCAAAATTCAATCTATATTTAATAACATTAGAATGTTATCTTATAATGGATTGATGGGACTTTTAAATGAACGAAATTCATCAAGAGGGACATTTCAGTAAGGAGAACTTTAGTGTATACCATTTCTTAACAGGAAATATAAAGCAAAGCAGAATTTTATATTTTTCCTTATTGACTACAATTTTGAACGTTTTGGCAATGTCAAAGAAGAAGCAATATCAACTTGAATTGGTTAAATTTTTGTAAGCAATTGCTTTTCACTTTATACACCGCTAATGGTCTATTTCGTTGCAGTCAATTAGACGGCACACGTTCCACCTTGGAGGTGCGAAGCAGTTATGTAGTTCAAAATGTGTGAAAGAAATTGAATCACCTTCGGTTAAAGGAGTTATCAACAAAGCAGTACTATTGCACGTCAAACTGCTATAATTAAAGTGTAGTCGATGTTTCCCCAAATGATTAACGTACATCCAACATAAGAACCACATAACTATATTCACATAAATTGATTGATGGCCCTACAAATTATAGGCAGGATTTATTGTCAAACTTTATGGGCAAATTTATCTTCTGAACAAAGTAGAACTAAGCTTTGAATATAAATCGGATAATCAATCTATTTAATGGATCTATGGATCTACATCGCATTTTGCCGCAAAGATTATGATGATAAATTTGGAAAATGTTTATGTAGAAAATGCGAACTTTGTGGATGAAAAATAATTATAATCAGCTGGCAACTGGTTACATTCGATTTAAGGGGTAACACGTATTTTCTTTTGCATTTGCAAATAATAGGCGTATTTTTTGAGAATCTATAGCTAGCTCACTTTTACTTTTACATGCAAAACCAAAAGTGAGTATGTATAACAAAACCAAAAGTGAGTACCTACAACAGTTTTGCATGTAAAAGTAAAAGTGAGCTAGCTATAGATTCCCAAAAAAATATGCCTATTTCAATTTTCACCCCTTAAGGACCATTCACATGAGAGCGACCAACTACCTACGAACGAACGAAAATCAGCGAGTTTTGACAGTCCGTTCACATGAACACGGCAGTTGGTCGCGGCAGTTCGCGAATTATTGCTATCAGTTGCTACCCAACCAATGTCTAGTTTGAGGTTAAGTTCGAATGAATGTTTTATTCGCTAGTTTGTGGAACGCGAATAAATGTTGTGGATTGCGAATAAACTTCGACAATTCGCGCGAAGGGTGTTTTCGTTCGCGGCAAAAAGTTTGGAAATCGAATATTCTTTATTTTAACTGTTTATAAACTTGTTTTCTTAATACATTTTGATAGGATAATTAAATATTTTCCTCTTGGAATAATAAAATGGGCAATTTTCTGTTTATAAATGCATAAAAAGTGGTTTGTTCGCATTTCATCAATTCGTTCGTTCGCTGCCATGTGAATGGTCCTTAAGACTGTGTTTATTTTGGGGACAGGTTTCGAGATATGAACAAAAATTATACTGACAAGGACAACATTTTTTTGGAGGCTTTCAGGTTTCAGGTGATAGTGTTGGGCTTTAATTCATTCAGGAATTGTGTGTTAATTGCGCTAAATAATTATTCTGGGCTAATTTTCGGACACATATGTGAGTGTTGAAATAGAGAGGTTCACCCAACTACAATTTTAAAACAAATATTTTTAATTTTACACTTTTAATCCATACAAATTGAGTGCTTTAATTCCTCTTCAACAACATTGCTAACCCCAAGTAAAACGTCAAAAAATTAGACTGTAGGCGTAGGATAATTTACGTCAAAAAATTAGACTGTAGGCGTAGGATAATTTATTATCTAGCTCCCGGGGCAGAATAAATATTCAACAGCTAAAAGATTCTTATTTCATCACGATATTGACAGAAATTTAGCTTAAGATAATTGTTTAGCAGTGCAATTGGTATACGAAGTTAATTTAAGAAAATGTAATTTCACACCACAAAACATGCAACGGATCTTTGCAGCAAAGTTAGTAAACATTTAGTGCCTAGTTTTAGGATGGTAAATATTTGAAAACGCGTTGCCCCAGTGTCGCGTTACACGATGTGTGATGACTACAATTTACGAGGCAAAGCCAATAACATTTCACTTGAGCTGCAAGTCAAAAATTTTACCTGTATTGCAACCAGTATGGGTGGCAATCTGCATATACCACCGACCGATGGCGACAGCGGCGTGCGTCGTTGTCGTCTTCACGATGCGACGGGGTAAAATAGGAATCAAAATGTAAACCAATTTAAAACACGTCTTTCGTGTACGAAGGTTTTATTTGAAATAAAGACCGATTTAAGTACAAAGACCACGATTTACCACGAGCCGAAAAAGAGGATGGGTCAAAATGACATTTATGGCGATCGACTTCTTCCGTGGACAAACGCCATCTATGGTTAAATTTGTCTCATAGGGGTAGATTAGATTAAAGTCAAATTGTAGTTATACCCAGCAAGTACATAATTGCACTTAGCAAAAATTGTGGATACAGTGACTCAGGCCCTTATTGTGATTGTCGATCAGCGATCGTCACGACAATTGTCGATTGCGTCAATTGATTTTAGCTATTCGTACGCACAAAATTGTTTCACTTCCAAGAGAAAGCATCGACTAGACATTATAGTAATCGACTACAAGCGACTGTCAAATCGACAAAATATCAATCGCAATCGACAATCAAAGTTGTCTATCGATCGACAGTTGTCGATCAACTATCGACACTCACAATAGGGGCCTCAGTGTTGACCAAAGATAATTTTTAGGTGAATTTCTAAATTTAGAAAAATGTTCTCAAAAAGCAGGAAAATTGTCGTGGTGCCGGGTTTTTCGATGAAATGGACACATTATGTACCTATTACCAATCGGTGGATCAATAAGGGTTTCAGCATGCGGTGAAAGTACTCTGCTGAAATGGCATGTAAGATGTAAGGCATTAAATTCCTGCGATGATTGAATTTTGTAAGTGTGTAAGTACGTTTGTGAAATTTTTAATTCCCGCGCACGATAACGAGCTGCTGTGCTTAGGCTTTCGGCCACACTTTCACATGTTGTCAATCAATTGTTATTGATGCCGAAGGTTCATAAAAATTGAAATAAGGAACGCTCTCTTCGGCGATATTTATATAATATTTTTTAGTCTCCTTCCAGCTCGATATATTTCGCCCAACAATAAGATTTCTTTAAGGCCTGCAAAATCAGCGTTTGTTTCATGGATGACATCTTCATTAGACAGAAATCTCTTACGGCCGCCGAGCCATTTCTTCATGTTTGAAAACAGGAGCAATTCGTAATCTCATTCACGTAATTTGGCATTACAACAATGCGGACCTATCGATTCTTCGATTTTTTTCAAATCAGCGTCAAATCGATCCAACACCGCTGCAGTCTGCACAGTAGTCACCAATGATCGTTTTGTCCTTTTCAAGGCAATTGGAATGAATGTCACTCAGGGCATCCCAAAAAAATGTCACCATGGCCTTCTTTATCTTCGATTCAAGCCTATTTTGAAGGCCTCAAGAAATCGTATTATTGAGAGGGCATCAACAAATAATTCAATAAACAGTGGACGAAGTGTATCGAGCTAAAAAAGACTGTATTAAAACTATTTTTTTTATTGCCAAAGAGAGCGTGTCTTATTTAAATTTACATGCGCTTATTGACCAACCCTTGTATTGACATCTCTCATTTATAGTCGATGGCACATCGTCTGAAAATGTGGCCGAGAGCCCAAGCACATCAACTTCTTATTGTATTGAAATTGTCAAACGCTTGCGTTTGTTGTTAATTCTAAGCAAACGCGGCACCCATTCGCAGGATAGCTTTTCATATCCAATTATTTTTGAAAAACTGAAACCCTGTACCCTCTTCAAGTTCGCCTTCCTTCGATCCTCCAATATCATACCGTAGATTTCATCGGCCATTTCTGGTGTTGTGACCGCGTTTGGCGTCAATTCTTCTGGTACTCCATCGGAACAGAGTAAACCAGATGGTAAAAACAAAACTATTAGACAGATCTGTCTGAAAATATGTTTGCTTTCTTTTAAAAGATGCTTCTTGACAAGGAAAATGTTGAATTCATGCCGAAATTTATGTGCTTCAAATAAAAAAAAAATGAGGCCTAAATGTCTCCACACATTTTCTTTATTTTCAGTAGTGGGGAGAGCCATCGATGGTAGTGCTCTCTTAGGACAGCCACCCTCTGCATCACACCAATACCCAAAATGGATCCGATGTTGTACACCAAAATGACTCCATGTACCTGTAAACATGGGGTCATAACGGTAGCGAGAAAGGTGGAAGGGAAAATAGCAAATTTCGTTACAAGGAGGCAACGCCTTCTGTCTTAACCCGCACATCCATTTAGACGTCGTGTGTTAGCGACATGACATTTTGCGTTTGCAACACGTTTTTTCTTATATTAGGCATGTTTTTTTGAAACCTCGCCAGCCAGCCGTTCATTTGGACAGTTGCCAGCAAGATGAAGCCAGCCGAATGACTTAAGGCAATAAGCCTAAATGTATAGCTGCATTTTGTATAAAATGATGCATTTGGTAGAAATATTTGATAAATTCTGACATTTTTCTCTGGAATGTTGTGTGCATGAGATAAGAACGAATTGTAATATGAAGTTGTCATGAGGTTTTTTTTTTTGACGGATATTTGTTATTTAAATTTGGAAAACACAGATTTTTGTTGTGCTAATGCACAAATCAATTATATATACATACTATATTTGGTAATGAAATAATAGCATAATAATTATTGTATGCCATGATTTGAGTCAATGAACAATTTAATTCCACGAACTGCTTTCTAAGCCACTTGTTGCTTTCAGTGCCACCTGTTTGTTCATTGTGAATTGAATTTAGCCAGCTGCCAGCCAGCAGCTCTCTGACTGGGGAGAAAGCTGGCAACTACTGGCAACCACTGACTGCCGAGGTTTCATAAAAACACAACTATTGTAAGTCACAATAGGTTATTCATATGATTTTGTAAAACTGTAGTTGGACTCTAAAAATTATTATTATTAATAGTACCGCCAGAGGCGTAGCGAGGGGTTGAGCCGTGGGGGGGTGCTTTCATTGGAATGCCGACTTATTTCAGGAACTTGCCGACTGTATAGAAATCATAAAAGTCGGCCCAGTGGTTATCGAGTTATATCTAACGTCAACGAGTTTCACTCCATAGAAGATGTTTTTTGTATGGGAGGCGCCACGTCCCTTTTTCCAATTTTGACCAATCTTAACAGTAACACCCCTGTGCTAATACCTAAAAGACCATTCACATAAGAGCGATCAACTACCTACGATCGAACGACTATTCGCAAGCTTTGACAGTCCGTTCACATGAACACTTTTATAGGTCGCGGCAGTTCGCGAATTTCAGCCATCAGTTTCTACCCACAATGTCTAGTTTGAGGTTAAGTTCGAACGAATGTTTAATTCGCTAGTTTGTGGAATGCGTATTAAATGATGTGGATTGCGAATAAACTTTGACAATTAAATTGTTAAAGTTCGCATTCCACATTAATAAGCCGCGAACTAGCGAATAACACATTCCTTCGAATTTAATCTCAAATTAGAAATGCCAACCGTCCTTTTTACAATCGAATCGAAACTCGATAATTTTTAAGGATTTCAGTCGGCAAAATTCACCGATTCCGACCGTTTTTTAAAATCGAATCTAAACTTGCTAAATTGTAAGGATTTCAGTCGGAAAATTCACCTTTGCTGACCGCCCTTTTTAAAATCAAATCTAAACTCGCTAAATGTTAAGGAACACGCAAAATTTTAAGGATTTTAGTAGGCAAATTCACCGATTCACCGATTTTAAGGAGTTCATCTGAAACCTTTGAAAATGCCGACTTTTGTATACATTTACAAGTTTAAAAACCTATACCTAATGGAAATCCAAACTTAAGACCTAATTTTTGAAAATTGATCGTTGATTTGCCGACTCTTGCAAACCCCCCCCCCCCCTCGCTACGCCCCTGAGTACCGCACATTGCCATTTACTTAAAAAAATTTCCAATAAAACACGAAATGTTTTCACAAAAAACAACAAGAACAGAATCCTACACGCAGTCAACATCCACAAGTTTATTTTTGTTCTACGTATTTGGCGCGAATCCTTGAAAGAAAAAAGTTTCTCCAACTTGTTATTGTCGAATAGAGATGGAGAACAGACATATCGAGTAATTGCTTCAGTACCTACTACACATCTCCATTTCTATAATAATTTATTGAAAGTTGAAAACACAAAATGCTTTTTTTGAAATTGTCTCAATTTATACCCGAAAAAAGGAATCTCTGTCTGACAAGCAATGCCTAACACGTAGTCTAGTCACTTATTCAACTCAAAGAAGTTGCAGCAAAACTTGAAAACATAACGCCAACGTGACTGAGGACTTTTAAACTTTTCTTGCTCAGACAGTTAAAAAATAAAAAATCATCCAAATCTTACAGCAGAAGCTTTCTCATTTTTCGTCGCCCTTTTGTGTTGCAAAATAGGTCTGTGTTATGGATGGCGTTATGCTCCATTGTCCTTGCAACAACAAGTTGAGAGAAAAAGTATTGTTCGTTGTGCGTGATGGCGTGTAATGTCCCCGTTTCAAGATTTAAGACCGCAATGGTGTGAATATTTTTTAAGAGTTTCTTTGGTAAATTTACATTAATTCGGTTTTACATCTCCCCGCGGCGGCTGTCCTTGGGAGAAGTTAAAAGAATTCCTTCAAATGCCATTAAATTAAAATGATGCTGAGGACATACAAGATGAGCACATAATTTTATGAACCAGGGGATGTTTTAATTGAGTATTCTACTACAATTTCCAATGTTCGTATCAAACAGTAGAAGAATTGAATTTTCTAAATTCCTCTTGATATCGTTAACGAGGTTTCTCCTCTACAACACATTCTCTACTTTATGTACTCGTAATCCTTGTCAAAACATCATTCTTGCGTTGGAAATGTTTTTCATATTGCTAATTGTCCTCGTATTGCTTTTGGCTTACCGACATGTAACGGAAAAACCCTCAACATTCCGCAGCATATGCAAATTTTTACAATAGCTGTATACCGAGGTGAGTTGTATTCCAAGTGAATTTATTCGAGCGTTTTAATTTATTATCCTTGAAATGGAATTTGTTTTGTTTTTGTTGGATTAATTATTCAAAGGGATTGAAATAAAAGGATGGAACGAAAGTTGGCGCAAATTAATGTCGTGTCGCCGTAAAGGGTGAATTGTTCATTCAAAACTTTTTAGTTATGATTTGCGCCTACGAGATTGAAGAAATCTAAGCACCGGATATAAAAAGAGGTCTTTACAAAGTTTACAATAAGAAAAGGAACTCGTTTGAAAAATAAAGCCAAAGGAAATCCTAGAATTTTTACCTAACGAGCAACAGCGTCGTTTTGTCTTTAAAGTGTTTATTTACTAAAGCGCCCACTTGCGATGGAAAGTGCTGTCAAAGACCAACTACAATAAAAAATGCACGACTAGTCACACTAAGGTTATTCGAACGTAGTTTATATTCGGAAAACATTTTGTAGATTCCTTCCATTCCTCCCGAAAATAATACTTACACACAGGAATGGTTTTGAGAAGCTTAGCATGGGGTCCCATATGGACCTATCCACCATATGGACCTAATTAGTGTCTTTTTCTTAAGGTGCTCTCAAGCAGCTCTCGAGAGCAAACTCGCAAGTGGACATAGTCTTGAGAGTAGTTCGCGGAGAGTTAACTTTTTACTCTCGAGATTCGAGCCTTTTGAAAGTCACTCGCAAGTGGACACATGTTCTGATCACTATCGGAGATTAGCTCTCAAAGTTCCAACGCGGTTCGTATTTTGCGAGTAGCTGTCGAGAGTCGACATGGCAGAACATTGGATATCGGAGGAAATAAATCAACTCATAGTATTACCAATACACGCTCACGTACTGGTATGGCTTCCATTAATTTGGTATATTTTTTATAAATAGTGGGCCGAACAGATTGAATTATAGCTATATTCTATTTCACTTGGTGCCGAATGTTTAAAATCCCAGAATTCCTCCTGATGAGCATCTACAATTTGAAGAGAAGACCCCTCACTGAGTTTACGACGATGATCTATCCGTAGTTTCCCACCAACTTAATTAGGCCGAGGTTATTTATAAATCACGAAAGCCGTTTCCACGTGTTTTATTTTGACATTTCTGTTAATTCCTGAAATTTTCTTTCCAAAGTTCCAAGAGGAAGAACTTGTCTTTTCCGTGCCAAATTTCGCTCTTTTACTTGCTTCTCCTTTGGGAACACATCTGACAATAGGTATGGCAATAAAAATAAGAACACATTTTTATTATATCACAAACTCATGGAAACAAGCGGAAATCTTAAAAAATTTAGTTTATTTTCATGAAAATAGTTTTTTGTCAGTTTGTGTTTTTAACTAGCAGAAGAAGTATCAAGTGGACACGGTTATGAGAGTACTCTCATCAGGTTTAAAACTCTCAATGTTCTATCAAAGAACTCTCGATATTAAAATTTCGAAAATATTGGACAGTCAGCCGAGAGGAACTATCGAGAGTTTACTAACGAAAGTACTCTCAAATGGACAGGCACCTTTAAGGTTGGTAACGCATATGAAACATAGAATTATTGTTTTTCTGTCACGTCAATATTGATGTTGTTGTAGTAAAGTGTTCTGCACTATTAAGAATCATTAGGTCTAAGCTATTTTGGAAAGGGTTACAGGGTTGGCGTCGCTAGAGACGCAGATACTCCGACCCCGCAACCTATTCCTAGCAATATCTTCGGCAGCAATTACGATAGCATGTTGCCCCCCTCCAACCCCCTCCTTGTTGGACTTGGAGTATTTGCGAAATTGGGTATGTGCTAGGTTTCGATACGGTACCCGCGAAACGTGTATAAAAAAAAAACATTACATAGACCTAAACTCGCACCTACTCCAAATCCAACAGAGTCCCCAAGCAGGGGGGTTGCAAGGAGCAGTAGCCCCCTATACATATTTCATTGTTTACACATTTCCAACTATTATTTTGGGCGGTATTTGGGCGGGCTTGTCATAAAAACGAACCCTGCCTAGGAAATAACACCCAAAATGTCGAACAATTTTGCAACAAGAAACTTAACGAAATTTGTTTGGTCGTTATTTGCAAATTGATTTGGCCGTTTTTGCTTAACGCCATGCCTATGAAACGAGTATTAAAGTCTAGTGATGTCGGTTTCCACGATGACACCGGAACACCGGACCATTGACTAGTTTTGGAGCCTTAGTGAAAACTCGACTACATCCCAATTCAGGTTTAGACTTCGGTTGAAGCCAGTCTCGAACGCAAGGAAAGTCGACTCTAAATTTGGACACCAGCTGAAGTTTCGGTGTTATTGTATCAGAAGGCATATCTTTGAGACCAGGGCCGTAGGATAAATATCACGCAAGGTCATCAAAACTCCCGTGCTGATGATACCAAAAGCCACCCAGCCTGAGACGGAAGATTGCTTTGATAGTAAAGCATGATAAGGGGGTATTAAGGGTATCAAGGGGTGGCAAATCAAGCTGAGCAGAGCGCAATCAGGAAAGCTACCGTGCAGCCGATATAGGCAATTTTTTTTTTAAGTTTAGTGAAGAAAGCAGTCTAGGATCCCTCCCAGATATTTCGCTTCATCATAGATCTCGGAGAACTGGATATAGTCACGCCTTTTAGCACTGAGTCTGAGTCAGACCTTAGTCTCATGAAGAGAACAACCTCAGCTTTGAAAGAATTGACCGCAATCCCATTCCTAGTGCATGAATCATGTCTATGGCTATTTGCGTAAACGTTTGATCTACTTAGGATGTGCAGTAGAGAGTCAACTACCATAACCGTGAAGATAGAATGCCACCTTGTGGGCAGGCTCTTTTAACGCCTGCCTTAACATTGCGGCCATAGCCCGCATCTACAACCAAAATTCTATTCATCAGTATTATAGAAGCACAGTACATATAGGTAAAAATTTCAAAAGCGAATCTGTTCGGGAATGCAGGTGGTTTTAGTTTAGACTGTAAGAGTCCGGCACTGACATTTGGGTGCAGATCATGTAATTCACAAAAACTCCAATTTGTACACGCAGAATCAAATGTTTTTGGAACCCTTGACCTTTTTGTAAAAGCAGAACCGTTTATCCCGCCTGAGTGTCATACAAATTTTCTATTAAGTTTTTATGGCTCGTAGAGACTTCTTTGTCTTTCGCATGGATAATATAAAACCAATTATTTTACACAAGCGAAAAAAACGGATAACAAGCAATCAAAACACTTATCAGATGGAATACTACTACGCCGAATAGTCGTCCTCTAACAAAAAATAAAATGCAAGCAGTCTGCAGGCACCATCACTTTATTGTGCAAGGGTCATCCAACCTCAGACCTATTTCATGGGTATGTCCCCTCAGTTCCGCCCATAATTTTATTATTAGAAATTGATTGGCAATTTTATTTATGGAGCTTGGCTAAATGAAACCATACCACAACTTGATATATTGCCCAATCAATAAAAGCCCAAAGCACTACCGAGCCGACAACAAAAAAGAGAAAATTTGTTTATGAGCCAACCCATTAAGTGACAATTAATGGAAAGTGTTTGCATTTAAATTTAAATTTCAATTTCAATTTCAAGCCAAATACCAGACATCACAATGTCAAATTAATAGAAACGGACAAAGTATTTCATCTGCATCATTTAGTCCATTGAAATCTATCAAGCAAATCCGTTAAAGATATTTCAAAATCTGCTGCAAACTATAGCAAGAGACAAGCAAAGGTCATGCCTGGGCTCGTATATACACATCAATCTTGTGTTAATCCGAAAACCCTGCAAAACAAAACAAAATAAAAACAATGATAATGCCACTTTGTCAGGCATATACAAACCGACCGAACATTGTAAATTAGGCAACCTCCAGCTCAAACAGAAGGCATGCCTACAAGCCGTCAAAAGTTCACTCAAAAGTGACACAATTATATCAGAAAAAAAAAATTAAATATATTTATATACGAGTATATATGTATCTGGAAGCATGACAAAGGCAAGATTCCCCTTTGCTGTCATCGAAAAATTTATATGAATCGGTGTACCTGTACTCTGTATCTATACCAAGTGCAGGGTGGAAAAAATATTCAAAAACACACAACTAGATGCCCCCAGCTTTGAATAATTATAAAAAAAAAAAAAATAATAACTCCAACCAGCCACCATGCTACGCGTCACAACAACGCTGGAGTTGAGTGCTAGGCATGCGGCATCAGCTGTATGCGCATGGGTTTTTAGTTTACATCCGAGCTCGACCGCGAAAACACACATAGATACGAGGTATCCGACTGTAGATGCTCGTCGCGTTGTGGTGACCTCTTGTAGATATTTTCAGTTCAAGTTGGATGGTTAATTTAAATTTAATTGCAAACAGGCGCTCATTAATTCCGACTTAAGAAATAAGTATCTCACAAATTGTTGTCTGTGTATCTATCTATCTGTGATTACCGGTAAAATCGAAAGTGAAGTGTTGGAAACCGTTGTCATGCGTGACATCGTTAAAATGTGTCACTAAAATGTCACCTCCGGATGTTGTGGAAATTCTAAATGTCTGAGTTGGGCTCTAAAATAAATATTTTCAAACGTTTTAGTGCGGATACACGAATAGATTTGTACTGTGTAAATGTTTGTTATCACAGGAACAAATAGAAAAAAAAAAAGATTAAACTAGGTAGTTAATTAAAATTTGATTGCAGTTTGGATAATACACGTTTTGGAGGTAAGTACCTACATTACATAGACGACTGAGAGGAATGTTTGGGCATTTTAAACAACCCCAAGGTTACCCACGGAGAGAAAGATATTATCAGTCGAATTAGAAATCATTTACATACGCCACTGTAATCCGGGCGTGTATTTCTACGACCTTCAAGTGAAGGAAATCATCAGGCGGCTTCAAAGGTGGCACCCAAATTTGGGAAGCAAAATAAATCATAATCATATATTGATGTGAATTTAATTTTGCTTGCTTATTTATGCACCGTAATTAGTTCGATTTTGTGAATGAACACTCTTAGGTCATCATCATAAATTTACACGTTACGAGGTCAAAGTATGGTCAGTTTTTCGGCATTACGCTTTTCTAGGCAAAATTGAAATGAGGATTTTAATTGATTGGGGAAAGTCATTGCGCGGTATACCAATAATTATTTCTTGTTTTAAATTTTACTGGCGAAATTTACTATTTTGTGACCTACAAAATATTTAACGTTAAGGCACACAAGGAGAAAATCTTTCGAACTTTCGAAATGAGGGAAATAGATTTCCGGTAATATTCTGGTAGGAATAGAAGGTCCTATGAAGAAAAACATTCTAGGTCACAATGAACAGTTTTATATGACAAAGTTTCTTCGAAAAATGTAACCTGGCATTTTTGATTATTACTACCGCGCAATGTCTTAAACTTAAGGCACCAAGTGACAGAGAACAGAAACAGAAACAGGAAACCGAAACAGAACAAAAAGCTCTTTCATTCTGTAGTAAGTTCTGTTTCTATTTGCGTTGCTCGCTCAACTACCAAAAACTCAGCTCACAAAACTGAAACAGATCCAACAAAAAACATGGCTGCCGTCTATTCTGTCAAAATGCTATCACGAAATAATGTCAACTGAAAAATTTGTTTTTCGTCTTGTAGTCGAATTCGCAATGCCAGGGAGCCAGATGACAGATGCAGACAAATTCAAATGAAAATAAAAATATGCCTCTTATGATCTTATGATAAATTGACATTTCTGTCTAAGAAACAGTCAATGTCGACTTGTTTACATTCTGTCGCTGGATGGCAATTTTCTGTTGCTAAACTCTGTTCCTGAAACAAAATTCTTCTGCTCCTGTTTCCGTTGCAAATGTATGGGATTCTGTTTTAGTTACTGTTTCTGTTCTTTGTCACTTGATGCCTTTAGAATAGAGTAATATCTCATTCCTTAAGAAGCCTGAAACGCCTTTTACTTAACATTACTGTCCAGACAGTTAAATAAGGCTGCCACTGCACTTACGTCCATATGCGGAGCTAGAATGAGGCCTAGTGACCAAACGGGCATTGTAGTCTCGTTAGGATTAATCATGGGATTCGAATGCAAATAAAATATACCCCCAAAAAGCTGCTTGACGGATTCCGGAGGTGGCATTTATTTGGGACCAACGTTATACGCGTTCCAGAAAGCTGTAATAACTTGTATAAGAACTGGTATAAAAACTGAGTTACCTCAGCTACTTTACTTATCCAATTCAGAGGCCAGATTACGTAAAAAGAAAACGATCGAACGAACAGACTCTATTACCAATATCATTTTTAACCTTCAACTTAAATATTTCGACGGTCACAATAGATCATTTTATATGGAAATTTTCGCCATTGTGAGCTAGTAAAAGTTAGCGTGGACACTAAAAATGATTATAAGTACCGCGGATAGAGTTTTGTATTTTACATAATCCCACCCCAGAGTTCGTCATCAAAGATCTGGTAGCGGCTATAACAGAGCTTCCCGCTGAAGGTGATATCACAGAAGGAAATGTTTGTTTAGCATATCTATTAGGGGCAAGATCATGTAAAAAAATAGCTGTCTCTGTCTTTCGTCACAGCATAGAACTTAAATGCGTTTTGGACTACTGTGGCAGATGTGTTTGTGAAGCCTTCATGTTCTCAGCAAGTGCGATACGAATGCTCATCAAATCACACAGCTTCTGTTGTACCATTCGTTTTTGTGTTTTTTTTTTTTCGAGACGAATGGAAGGGACCTATAATTTTATGTCGAGTCCGGCTGAATTGATAAGAACTCTCTCGGACGTTTTCAGAAAAAAAACCTTAAGATGAAATTTGTGTTTTTCTGGGGATCGAACCTGATCTCCCTAGCTCAGTAGTCCAGTACACTATAACCAAAGAACAGGATCAAAAAAAGACCTGCGTGTAGGTACTTGTTTGGACTCAAACTCATGGAAAATTAAATGAAAAAGTGTAGGAAAGTAATGAGAGAAAATGTTAGCTTGGAACATGCTTATGTTAACGTATTATATACGACCAGGTCAAAGTTTAAATCAGGGGATAGCATCACTGAAAGCTGGTTTAAAAAAATCTCGCTAAATTGAGAATTGAAAAACAAAATAGTCAGTATAGCGAAACGATAGGAGAATATGACAGTTTTCCACTAGTAACTAGAGAATCCAACGTATCCACGATATACAGAGTAATTAAATTGTAATGTTGAAAAAAGATCGACAAGACGCTAAAGTCACGAGGCGAAATTAAATTCCACACATAATCTTTTATCTTATCGTTAGAACTATGTAGTAATATACACATGCGGGGTTACATCCAAAAAAGCTGGAGGTAGATCATCATAGGCTACAATACTACATTCACACCTAAAATAGGTATGGGGTTCTTCATGAAATGCTCATTCACAGTAACTAATACATCTGCCAGGAAAATAAATCCCTTGTGCTCTTCAGAGCCTAGTCTGGTGATTGAAAAATCGAGCCTAGGGCTAATCCCAGCCCTAGACGCAGCAGTTTACTCCTGGAAGCAAGACTGAATATTAATCGTCTATTCCATTCGAACAACATCGAACACTATTCCTACCATGGAGGTCACCTGTCTCTGATTGACGATATGGATCCTGAAAGAGCATTCAAAATGTTTCTAGACGGCATGCTACCGGAATATGGCTGCCGTAAAAACTTCTCTAACATTATCCCTCCAAGGGAAGACTGGGCAAAATACAAACCTAATCCATTGCGACTCGACCGTCTGGTATACAGACGGTTCTAAGATGGGTTCAGGGTCTGGCTCAGGCATTAATGGAGAATCGCCTCAAGCGAACTATTGAGTCAGCCTAGGCAAAATATTCCAGGCTGAAGTCCTTCCCATTAACCATTGTGCTAGAATAAATTTAAGTTAAATTAAAGCTCTGGACTCATCTATCATAAAATCAAAGCTGGTCCTTAAAACTTACATGGCCATCTACAAACTTGCAAAGAAAAACCTAGTCTAGTCATCCTACACTGCATTCCAGCTCACAGTAGTTTTGCTGGAAACGAAACAGCTACTTTAGGTACTGGCTAAAGTCGGCGCGTCAATGCCGCTTGTCGGACTTGAACCCTTCTGTGGTGTCAGTAAGGCATGTTTCAGGAAACACATAAGCAAACAGGAGTTCAAATCGATTCTAATGAAGTCTGACTTAAAACTCCTGGGCAAACAGTTCTTCCCAAAATTCTCCCCCAGTACAAATCTGGACAAAAATAATCTAAGAATCCTGACTGGTATAATTACTGGCCATGGCCTTTGGAGTTCCGCCGGAAGCGGACCCCACATGTAGACTATGTCTGGAGATGGAGAGTGACGAATCCTCTCTTCACATTCTCATGGAATGTCCGGATCTCTTTCGTCTCAGAAAGAATGTCCTTGAAGACATTCGTTATTTCAGCAAATCTTGCTGACATACCCCCAGAGAAAATACTTGTCTTCCTGACTGTCTCCGGAGTAAAAATATGGCTCTAGGACCTCACCAGGAAAGGCACAATAGGCTACTTTAGAGAGGTCGCAGTGACAGAGCCTAATGAAGGCTCTCCCGACTTATAATCTAATCTAAGGTCGATCTTGGAAATTAATAAAACTGTCGTGTGTAGTACATTTTACAACTCTACAGCAATCTAGAAAAATGTCAAACATCTCGAAATTATGACGCTTTAGGTTGTTCTTTCATTCGGATTTGAATAATTACGGGATATCAGGATTTCCTTGCCCACTTTACCAATCGCATGATAAAGAATCAGAAAACAAGAAAGAATAGCATAGAATTAAAAATGACCATTTTTATTCGAGGCAACAATAAAACTACAAATTTGTTAGGGATTCACAAGAGAGCGCCTTAAATGTGCTGGGATATTAATTAAGTACATCATAAGAAGTCACCTGAGGATCTGATGATTGTCATAAACAAATGGCCCTATATTATTCCCAACTTGTTCTACTCCACAGATGGCACATTACTATGTAAAATGTTCAATACAACACGTCTCCCATCTATTACAAATTGCAATTAAATCGCCTTTAACCAAATCACTGTACATAAATCTATGAGAATAATAATAACTTTGTTTACATTCAAGATTTCCTATGGATAAGAATATAATTATTTCAAACTACCACAACACAACGAACGATTGAATAGATTCTCATAAATTAAATCATTTCGCCAGCATCTACAAGTACACGGCTAGAATCTAATTAACATCTCGCACATCTATATACATATATGTACTCATCTGTAATTCACATCTTAGATTACGTAAACTAAACTCGAATGATATGTTTAAAAATTACTCAACATTAATTGTATAATTCCGTAACAAAGATTTAACCTTTTTTTAGTAAAAACTTGATGCTGTCATTTGTACTGCACTGCGAGTGATAAAAAAAAATCACGATAATTGCTACAAAAAAAAAAAAACTCATACTCATAAAAGTTGCTTTAAAATGAGTCTCCATCAAAGCCAGTACTCCTCTCTGGCTTAATTAATACCTGCTGCTAACCCGATAAAAATAAAAATAATAATAATTAGAGGCTATATGAATAAAATCCGATTCCACTTGAAGTTGGCTACATAAAAAAAATATCCGATTGCCCGTAAAAAAAAAAGATTCATTTCAACCCGAATTTAATTAAACAAAATTAAAAATTGATTTATAGTACAAATAAAAAAACTGACGAAATTAAATTCTCCTTGCGAACAAAAAAATTCTGTTTGACCGAAAGTTTGTATCTTCCGCTTATCGAATTTCCCTTAAATCTAGATGACGATTACATTCGAGTTATGAGCAATTTCGAAATTAATTCGCAGGACATAAAAATGGCTTTTTGAAACGCTCAGCATTTTTAATGAGTTCTATGTGCTTACATCATTAAAGTGGTATAATTGATCGTAAAATATAATAGAAGCAATTGCCTAATAAACGGTTTTATGGCGACAGGGAAACCACATTTCGATACAAGATTGCCACCTGATATCCTTCCCTTAAAATCACGATTTGAATTGCTTTCAAAAGTCATTCACTTACCGGACCTGGAAATGACACTGGCACCGTCCTTTTAACGCATTGTACTTGTTGAAAGTTTCTCCCATAATCTTTAGAAATTGAATAAGTGCCTCTTAGCCATGTAATCGTATTCTTCTCACTTAGCGGGTAATTCTCGTAAATTGTGTGCAACCAAGGGAGGTGGATATTTATCTGCATTTAAGTCCAAAGTGTCAGTGAAAATCTGATTATGTGGAACGGAATAAAGAGTTTATCTCTATCGTGTATAGTAGTAGACGTTTTAAAGGACCAAAGGAATACTTTGCTTTGGTGACATTGATCGTAATTTTATTATGGATCTAAGGTAGTTGGAAAAATTCAGGGAATTCGACGGTACCTAGTACTTACAAATCGTATAGAATGAGGATGGCTCAACCGAAGGAAAATTCTAGAATGCAAGATGTTTGAAGTTTTTTTTTCTGTCATCATATAAATTGAATTTTTTTTTTATACAATATACCCACAAGTTAATAAGCAGTAAAAATGTATTATTGAACATTTGTTCCTCTATTTCGCAAAATGACCCCTTGACCCCCTTTTAAGGGGTAACATTATAAAAGTAGGTATAATCTTTTTTTTTAACTTATAAATCATTTATCTACCATAGCGACGTACAATTTTCCATGGTAATAGAGAATAGGAAGTTATTGGAGATGTACTTGAGGAGATTCTAACTTTATCCAATAGTCCGTTGTAGGGGGACATCCCCTGAATAAGGGGCAACAGCATTTTTTCGATGCGATGCACTTGAAACTGTGCTAAAAGTGCTGTCAAATAATTTCATCACACCGATTATTTTCAAATAGCGAGGTTAAAATGTAAGGACATATATTTAGGTACTCCTTATACCTTGTTAACTTATATACGCAGTATATGTACTTACAAAAGATTTGGTTTATTGGCTATACAGAGTTCGACGTACCTGAAATGATAAGAACAAAAATATATATTAAATATTTTAAATAAGACAGGACTAATCAGACTGGACTAATAAATAAATAAATAAACTTTTTAAGCGAAATGAATTAATTTGACATTCAAGGCGAGGTTAGGTTAGGTTAGATGGGCAGTTTGCATTATATGCAATTTTCTCCCAGAAGCCAGTGGGGTCCATTAAGATTACACTTATTATAATACAAACAACTAACAAAACGATTCGGATCTGTTGATGTATCTTCTTAAATGTGGGAAAGGTATAGTTGCTAGATTTTCCAAGCCGTCAGAGAACCGGGTCCCATGCAAGAGTAGCGGCGTTCTTTGAGGGCTGGGCAGTGACACAGGACATTTTCCACAGTTTCTATTACCTCTTCATCTGAAGAAGTCATTTGTAAAGATAACATGTCTGTTTCCAATAATGCAGTGTCCGGTTATTACCCCGAGCAAAAGATTTTACGATCTTTCTCCTTTTAATGTCAATTGCGGGCCACAAGCTGCCACTTATGGTACAACCAGAAGTATTGTTCCATCGTTCTTAAGGAAAGTTTAATGTGACACTCTTAACTGCGCTGAAAGCTAGTAGCAGATAGTTGTCTGTTAGCTGGTAGGAGGTCCATTTCAGAGGCGCATCTAACCAGTTTATCTGCTGCTTCGTTCCCTTCCACACCAACATGTCCAGGAACTCAGCACAGCAGTACTGTGCCTCTGAATGCCGAGAGGCACTGACTTACGTGTTTGGAGTTTACCAGATTGAAGTTAATCACTTTAAGTGCTGCTTGTCTGTCCACATAGAAGGTTATTTCCATTGCTGGTAGTTCCTTCGCTAAGACAGTTTAAACCGCTTTCTTTACTGTGTAGATATCTGCCTGGAAAAACGCTGCAATGATTTGCCAGTCAGTATGAATGGCTGATATTTAGTTCTTCTGAAAACTGGTCCAGTTCCAATCTCCGTCTTTGAGATATTTGTGAAGATCGGTATACATTTTATGACAGTACTCGGGGAAAGACAGTCCAAGTATACAGACTTAAAATTTCTTGTCAAAGTCATACCTTGTTTTCTTGTAATCCGTGGGTGGCATAACTCCGCTATGATCAAAGATGTGAAGTATGCGCTAGTGACCGAACGGTTCAGGCTTCGAAATTGTTTTCTCTCTTAGTCGGAGAGCCACACCCGAGGGACGGCGCAGTAGAGGAAAACCGCGACTCAGGTGTAGCGCGCAAGTGGAAGGGGACCTTAACTAACTTAGCGTGCGAAACTGGAGACAACTGGCCAAAGATCGTGCTGGCTGGAGACGCTTGTGGTTGAGGCTCAGGTCCACCCCGGACTGTAGCGAACCCTTAAGTAAGTAAGTAAGTATGAGAGCATCTTTGGCTGCCAAGTTCTTAGTGTATAGCTCGATGGGTTGTAGGTTCACGTTCAGCAATGTTTTTAGGCCGAGTTGTGTTGTGTGTATGTTCTGTTGTAAGACCCGCTTGTTCCCGAAAGCCTTTGTGAAGGCGTAAAAAGCATTTAGTCCTTTTTTCATTATTTCCTTTGTCTTACGTTTCCAGTTTAATTTGAAGTTTAACACGATACCCATCAGGTATTTGGCTTCGGATGAGAAATTAAGACGAATACCTCTCATTTTTGGTGCCTCCCATTTTGGTACTTGTTGGGGTTATCCGATAGACCGTTGCTCACCGTTCACTTTGATAGTTCTGATAGCGAAGATTCCATAACTTCACGAATGACATTAAAAAAAGTCTTCAATACCAAATGGTTGGGGGGTGTTGGTAGGGGATCTTCCACAAGCTAACGAGTATGATTGAAGACAACGTCTCGTCGAGCAAAGCCTTTAAAATGTAAAACGTTTCAACCACCGAAAGGAGACAACTTTTTGCGAAGTTTTGTCAAACATTCCAGAGTATAAACGTTCTGGGAAAGCTTCAAAAATCGAATAGCATTGCAGGACCCGGTACAATTCATCCCAGAAAGTATATTTTTGACAGTTGCCTTTTCTGATATCAATGGTTCTTTGACTCTAAAAAGATGAGTCCATGGTCAATCTCGAATCAGTATTCATCAATGCAAATAGCCTGCCTACCTTTGGGTCCCTTTCTCTTGCCGCTTGTCCGATATAGAATTTTCGAACAAATTAAGAGTTAAAAAAATTGTTAACACAGTAGGTACATAACTTTTCTACCTTCCAATGGTTAAGTTGAAAGGCCCAGCACAAATATATTCAAAGGAGCAATTTCTTTTTACAAAAATTTGCTTCTACACATGTAAATTTGATGAACATTGTAGTTGAAAAGTCTCGGCCTAAATAGAGTCCTTTTTCTAAACAGTTTCTCAACTTGCATGTATTACTATTCAAATGTGAGGGTAAATTGCACTTGCGTTTTCTAACCACGATTAAAAGAATTTACATATTTTGTTAGCAAGGTTTGTGTTACTCATGCATATTTAAGTGCGAAGTATATCAATTGCGGAGAAGGAGTATTTTTTGTTTTAATTGAAAGTATTGCTTGTATGTGCAATAAAGGACATCAGCATAATCTACATTTATTTACACTTTTTATTTAAGTCATTTATATAGTGTAAGAAAAACTATATAATACCCTTGACACATTTGCGGGTAATAAAGATTTGTATGACCGCCAGTAGGACAACGGTCTTGTCAGATTGTTGATGTTTAACATAGGCGCGATTCTAAAAAGTTTGGTAACTAATAGAATTTGCAAAATATAATTTTTTGCATTTTGCATTTTTATTTAGCAACTAATTGTTCGACATTTACACTTATACCTACTGAAAATATGCGTTTCTATGTTTGCATTTATGCATATTCAATACTGAACTACCTATGAGCTCAAATCTAACCACAAATATCCGTAATCACTTTGTCTTTATGGAAATGTACTAACCCATCTTCTCTTGACGCACGAATAAATCTCCTTTTGGCACATACAAATTAGCAAACTCATGGCGAACCCATTTTGCATTCGGTTTCGAATTTGCAAATTCCACCTAATTGGCAAACTAATGAAGAAAGTGCATATATGGTCACAACATTATCGATTGAACTAGAACACTGTGGGTAACTTTCTTAATTTTTGAATTTCACTTCAGCACAATGCCAGTCTATATGCTTGCCTTACCAGAGAAACCATAGGCCAAAATTAAGTAGCCTACATTTGACAAGATCGTGGGTTAAGAAAGATTAGCACGAACAAAGAAAGATGAAGAAAATGTCAAAAGATGATTATCAATGTCATAAACTGTTGACACAATGTCTACAGATGTTTATGGTTAGATTTAAATTAAAAGTGTAAACAAATTTAATTTATGTCAGATATGTAGATGTGACGTGACTTTTAATCTGTCACTTGCAATTATTTTACTATCGTTTTATTAATCACATTTAGAATATATATTTAATAGTCTTTGATTTAGAAAAAAAAAATTCTACTTTTAATTTAAACAGTAACTCAACCAACTGCATTTAGTGCGTTAGTGCAATTGTCATTGTCAATTGAAAACGTTGGAATTAAAGTTGATTTTTTTTCGAGAATGTTTATTTTGTTATTTTTGTCAACTTGAATTCAGCATTCAGGGTCCAATTTAATATCAATGTATGGAAAATGATTTTAAATCGTGCGTGCTTACAGCCATATGCCTGCATAATGCATTGCACATATGAATATTCATTTAATACGGAAAGTGAGCGTGGGGATTAGGCTGCCATTAAAAATGTTATTAAACCACAAATAATAGCAAAACGAAGGAATATTTAAATATTTCCATTGTTAAAGTTTTTTATTTTTTTAATTAATATGAGAGAGGACAATCTTAATAGAAGGATGTACAACTCCAAACAGCAAACGAAAGAATAGAAGAGTACAGGGTGAGCCATCTAGTGGTTTCTTTTTAAATCACAGGTTATTTTGACACTGACAGCTGTTTACCGCTCGAAATCTTGACAGAAAGTCAGTATCGTAACTCAGCGGAATGAAATGAGTCGCTTTACACTTGAACAACGTTGGGAAATATTGAAAACTTATTTCGAAAGTGAGTGGCTGTGTAGCCCAAACAGAGCGTTTTTTTAAAAAAAAGTTTTGGCCGGAAGCACCCACTGCGCCTGCTGTACGCAAGTTTGTGGGACTAGTATGCTAGTGGACAGTACTCATGGTCCCCGTCCTCGTATGGTGCGTACAGACGAGAATGTGGCTGCGGTGGCCGAGAGTGAGTGTGGATTGGTCGCATCATTGGACCATTTTTCTTCGAAAATGAGGCTGGGAACAACGTTTCGGTCAACGATGGGCGTTACAGAGCCATGTTAACCGACTTTTTTTTTTTTTAATAAAATTGAAGACATGGATTTGGACGACATCTGGTTCATGCAGGATGGCGCGCCATGCCAAACAGCCCATGCCACAATCGATCTTGTTCATTTTATAGCATTTTTAAAAAGAAACTTGTATTTCGCACACCCTTTATGTATTCGGTTTCTTTGAATTATTTTAAAGCACTGTTATCTGTTATGTTATATCGATAATAACAACAGAGATATAGGATGAACTTTTCACGTTAAAAACTTAACCGCGCAGTGCAGCCAACTAGAGAACGAATCTCTCAGTCAAGACAGCTGAACAAGATAATAAGCACATTTTTCGTGTGTGCAGTAAAACACACTCTTGAGGAGTCAGGGCCCAGAAGCAACACATCAAATTTGGCTTTAACAATCAAGAAGGATCACAAAGGTTTGTGAAGAAATTTATCGGCCCCCACCGGTCCTAAATAAGCGAGGAAATAGAGTGGAGAACATATTTATATCTTCTGAATAATTTTCCTAGTTTCCAATGCTGTCAGACTTTCAACAAGGGTAACTGTGTGTGTTTATATAGGAAAAGTGCGAAGAAACACAAAAATTGCCCAAGACCAATGGTGGCTCTTAAGTGAAATTAATCTCGTTTTATAGATTCTGTTTAACCACAATGTGTTTCAGACAGATTTTCCATATATCTGGACCTCTACAACACATAAGAGCCCATAAAGAGTGCTGTCTATCGATGTACTTTAATCCTCTTTAACTCGTTCGCAATGGCCATAATAACACTGTCATTGTTTATGTCATAAATTTCATGATCAAAGCCCATCTGCTTGTATCCTTTGTAAGCTGTTTAAGGTACTTCATGTATATCTTTTAATCGATTTATAATTTTGCCATTGCACAGTTTTATTGTTGTGTGCAGACTTCAATTGGGAGTGGTGAATACAAATAAAAACATTTTAAAACAGTTTTATGTGATAACATAATTTTGTATCAATTTCATTTCCACTCTTTCTCTCTCATGACCCGTTTTATTCTCTATTTTCAGAAAAACTAAAGAGCACACTTACAATCACGTGGATCGAGTACGTCTGGGTCAAAGTTCGTTACAAAGTGGCAAACATTACTATCCCCCGCCACGTGGTTCCGGTTGGCGTCAAAAGTCCATCTCAAATCTAGACCTCTCAACGAATCGTCACTCCTCAGCTCCATATCTGGAGGACGATAGACCGCTGCGTCCGAGTCGATCCCTGGACTATAAACGTCCCACCACCCACACCGAAGAAACCTTGGACATTGCCGAATTTTACTGGCGTATTGATCCGGATAAAGATTACGAGAAATTATCGCATAATTACCGTAAGTTGTTACACGCCCTTTTCGCTTCGGTTTGCTTTTCGAAAAAAATGTTTGTATGTAATCATCACCAGACCATCTGTCATTATAATTAATCATTTCGCCGACAGTTGGTTTAATAATTAAGAATTTTTTTTATGTGTTTTTGTTGTTATTCCCTTTTTGTTACCCTATGTTTCCTATTCCTCATACAGTTGACGAAAGCGGTTATCATTCAACGAATTTATACAATCAACCGTTTGACATTGGCAACGAGTCATGCAGCTTACGTCGCTCTAGAAGTTTGGCGGTTATTCGTGAGGAGACATTTAGCGATTTACAAATTTCAACGACAAACAGTCATCATAGACGCTCACAATTGATACCTCGTGCTAGGCTAGTGAATCGAGGTTTTTTCAAAGAAAGGTAAGTGTTTTGCAGTATCCTAAGCAGATTTACTGTCAGTGCTTGTGTTTGTATGCGTGTTGACTAAAGTCATTAAGGCTTGAAAACGTTTCATTTATTTATATTGTTGTTGGTTTTTTTTTTTGCGGTTCAAACTTTATTGCCAGAGTGTGTGACTTGAGAATTAGTTGAGGTATTTATATTTAGCAAAGCAATCGATGGGGTGAGCTGTATTTTGGGATTTTTTTCACGTTCAGTTGAATTTTAGCCCGGGTTTTGAATAAGCTTTGTCGTGGATAATCGCGTAGTGCCGATTTTTATTGGTTAATAATATTTTTTTTTTGGGAATTGCAGGTAGTTAAATGTGTTTTATGATTTTTTTTTTCATTGTGGGAGTGTGTAATAATCAATTAATCCGTTTCGTGCTTGCTTGTTAATGGTGTTTTGATTTTTTTTTGTCTGAAACATTACGTAACAATCAGTTGTTTCAACTGACGTCTTAAATTTTAAATAGCAACTGGTTATAGAATTAAACACAGAAAAAAAATATTTTTTAAATGTTACGTATACGCCCCGATTACCGAGAAATATGTATAGCTCCAAGTATAAACGTTTTTAATGTTGTCAAACAACGAAGCGCAGAGCAAAATGGACTTCATAGAAAATTTTGTGCCGGAAAATTCTAAAAACAAAAAAAATTGTGCTCATTCCATGTGAAAACAGATATAGGAACGTTCGTATGACCTGTGTGTGTTCCAATTTGCAAGTCCCTATACTAGCTCTAACTCTAAGTACCATTTGAAATTAAGCTGATATGGTGAATTAGTATTAGATGTGTGCCAGCTATTGACATAGAGTGCTTCGATTGACCTTTCGTATTAAGAACTGGCAAGAAATATGTTTCCCAAAAAATTTTATAGCACTGATTCGAAAATGATGCCAAATATTTAGCACACTCAGACAAGGGTTTTATTATCTCTCAGTTCACTAAACTAGTTTAAACTTAATCATATCCCGAGGAAATTGTTTTATGAATTGGTTCCATCATGAGATACATATATGTATAGACGCGCCCTCCGAAGTGAGTCGATTGAAACAGTCAATTTCCTTGAGGACAACTGCGCTCGAAACTTCAAATTTTTGAGCCGACTTTTATGGAACTTTGCAGTGCTGAGTTAATTTCTTATGGATATGTGCCATTGTATTGCTCTTTTAGGCACTATGACGATTTTTTTTTAGCATAAGAGTGCGTCTTGGTAAAGTTAGTTTAGTGTCAGAAACGATGATGTTCGACTCCCATTTTTCCTTGCTGAGCATTTATTTATTGTGTTTTAGTGATTGAAATTCATATAATGAATCACATAGCAGGTTGGTTCCATCGATTTTTTATAATGTTTTCAGCATTGAAGTGTGGACATGCGAAGCTGATTTTCACTACTTTGTCGTTGTAAGACGTTTAGAACATGCTTAGAACATGCGTAAAACATATTTACGGCAGCTTCAAATACATACCGCTATCGATCTTAGTCTAATTACGAATGTCGTTGTTGTAGGATTCCAAATACTTACGTCTGAGTTTAAAGAAAGTGTTTATGGGAGTATTATTCGTGGAAAAATTAAAAAAAAAAAAACGTAAAGTGAAAGAAATATTCCCAGAGGGACACTAGGATTTATTAAACAAACATTTCTTTCAAAAGATTCTTGTAGATTCTGATTAGTGACCATTAGGTACGGACGACAAGCGGTCGGATGGGCCCAGCAATAGATAAATTAAATTCGTTTAGGGATATTTATAGCTATGGTCATGCAAAAAGCCTTAAGACTAGCTTGTTGGGTACAAATTTCCAGCTCGCTGAAAACTTTAATATATTTTGCGAGGAATCAGCCAAAGCAAAGCGAAGTCTTTGTTTTTCTCTGAAGGCTTTGGATGTATATAGCCCACACATCATAGCCGCACGCCTCTTACGGCTTTCACATCTCACCAATCATAGACACCAATCAACAACAAACAAATGAGATGTCAAAAGGAAAATAATTTTACTTTAAAAAATTGCCAAATTATTAAAAATAATGCAGGCAAGTTCTCACATGAGTACCTTCATATCGTCTATGAAAATCTAGTTCCCTACTTTATAAGAAGAGCACTTAGGTGGCCGGGTAGCTAGCCCAACTGCTTACTCCACTTATAAAAAGGTAAGACTTCCCTGATTTTGAACTCTCTCAAAATAGATAATGTGGTTCGAGTTATGGCAACGAGGCAAGACAGACCACCGAATATAGTTCAATGGCAAAAATGATATTGAAATGAATGTAAAGGACGTCCCATAATTCAAGTAAAATTAATTTATATAGAAAATACATATTTTTAATTAGAAAGATTAATTTGCTCTTATTGATTCATAAAGTATACATAGAGTATACAGATGGGGTTATGTATGCACATCGGATAAATGGACGCCACGGCTTTGCTGGCAAGTACGTACTCTTTTATTGAAAATTTCTATGACCGTTTCGCATAAATGTGGGTGAATTTCATTAATACACCTCCCAATTTCCTCTTTCAAAGTGTTGGTGGTCGTGGGTTTGTTTGCATAGACCTTTGACTTCAAAAAAACCCCAAAGAAGAAAGTTTAATGGCGTTAGATCCCAAGATCTTGATGGCCAATTCTGATCGCAAAAACGGCCTATTACACGATTAAGAAATAACTCATGCAGTAATTAAATTATTTCTCTCGTTGTATGGCATGTGGCACCGTCTTGTTGAAACCACATGTTGGTCACATCCATGTCTTGTAATTTAGGCACTAAAAACTGGGTTATCATGTCACGATAACGAACACCATTCATTGTTACTGCCTGACTAGCCGCATTTTCAAAGAAGAATGGTCCGATAATGCCTCCTTCCCAAAATCCGCACCCAACAGTCATGCATTTTTTTCTCAACAATTACTCGTTGGTTTTCTGAACCCCAAATGCGTCAATTTTGACGATTAACGAAGCCATCAAGATGAAAATGAGCTTCATCACTGAAGATGATTTTGTTCGAAAATTGCGGACTGTAGCTTGCAAACCTTCATTATGTATTTTTTAAAATATTGTTCAACAATAAAAATGCGCTGTTCTTTCGTATAGCGCTCCATTTTTACTAACCCCGAATTGTCACCTGTCACATTGTTATCTTTTTTTCCGTTGGTGTCACTGTACTATTAAATGGCGCAAAATTGAAAATTTGCGTGAATTATGGGACACCCTTTATGTTCAATCGGAAAGAGGATGTGGATGTGCATCACTTTAAAACAGTATGTTCCATTCTTTAAAAAAATCCTTTTGGATATCTTTGAACTATTGAACATTCAATAGCGACATAGGAAGGAATTAACTGTATACCTATACATGGTTAAGCAAGGAATTCTCTACTTTGGAGAACATTTTTAAAATTTAATTTAAAATTTGGTAACTTTAGAAAAACGTATAAATTTTGCTCTGTATATTCGTCTGACAGACGGGCTTCAGCCAAAAAAAAAAAAAAAAGCTTAATAATCCAATTTTATTAAATCACTCGAAACGTCCACAGAGCCGCTCAAACCGCGATGTCCCACAAGACTCTATTGTAGGGCCCCATCTTTTTTCTTCATTTATCCAAATAAAATTCATTAGGTAATTTGTTCGCAAATGAAATTCCACTTTAATTACGTTGTGTCTACGATCACAATCAAAAGCAGTAACAATAGATACAAAATTAACGCCAAGTAAGTTCTTATCGGAATGTTTATATCCGAAGGTTAGGTATTTAAAAAAAAAGAACATAAAAACTATTTTCGCTCAATAAACCAATTTCCGTTTCTATTCTTACATCGGAAATTCCTCTATACGCACAACAATACCCCATTTGGTTTGAGTCCCAATAGAACACACAAATCCGTTCTCCATTATTTACACATCAACGTGAAAGTAACTTAGTCGAGAACATGATTACCTGTTGTAATCTGACCCAACATCCCTTCAGGATATCCGTTAATTTCTTTTCACAATCCCCTTCCAACTAATTAATTGTAATCATGAAAAAAAAAAGAACGTTTATAGCCAAATAGTATTTACTGTGTTCCTGGACACAAAAAAAAATCAAATTTAGCAAATAGCTCAATAAATGCCATAGCTCTCACACAAAAAGCAAATATTTCCTTGATACTATTTCGATCCATAAAACACACACAGTTGTTGCTGCTCCATTAGCATTATATTTATATATACAGTGCTTCCTGCAACAGTCCTCTCTCTAATCCTCGTAATACAAATGAGTTCAAATGGGACATTTATTGCACATGGCTTCATACTCCCGCACCAATACTTTGAATTAAAATTGCGTTCAATTATTGATTTCTTTTTTCTTCCCGATTCTTTTGTGCTGAACCATCAAATCGAAATTAAGTGCTAAAAGCCGAAATCCTTTTGAATATCCAAGTAGCCGTGATTTGAATTCGAAAACCTAATTGTTCATTACATTTGCATGAATATTTGACGTTAAATTGGAAATCCCTTTTCATTACAACACGGAAGCAAAGAAAAAAAAAGAGGACATTGAATTTTTTATCCTTTCTTAGCTCTATTCCGACATTGAAGCACTCGTACTCCTTGCAGATGTTGCAAAAATTTAAATGAATTGTCCCGCACCAGCAGTTTTTAACTCGTCTGTCGGTTTTTTTTTTTTTTTTTCTTAGAACGTCACTGACAGCACATTTTGTAATATGACCAATTAACATCTTGAAAATTAACTTGAAAATGAAATCAACCAAAAGTGACGGAATATTTATAAACAGCTTTTTGCTATATGAAAATTGAATTAACAATTTATTCTCTGGGAGAGGCAGAAACCATCAGTTGAATTTTGTTTATGCCAATAAAATAATATAAACACTAACACACTTTGCGCATTGCCGGTATATTGCTGTTAATTGGCTGGGGAATTAATTTATTGACTTGGTTTGTCTATTTTTAATGAATGAGTAGTTTTGCTGTTTCGAAATTGATAGGTGTGGAACATTTATGATTTAAATTTCTGCGATAGTTGCTTTTAAGAGGAGCAATTTGTGGCATTTGAGATTTCAACTTAAAAATATGTATAGGTACAGGAAGAATAAAAACAAAGATAGTCGGTGACAATAACAAAAGGAGAGATATTTACAGATAACTATGTGACAGAATGCCACTTCAATTCTATGTATTCAGCTATTCACTCAGGCTCAAAGGCAATTGAGATTGAACTCCGCAAAAGCGATTTCGCGCTGAAGAAGAGACATTTCTCACTTGTCACTGTGACTTTACTCTTTCGTGGGTGTCACTTTGTTGTGGTAAGGAGTGACTTCCATGGTACACAACTTTGTGTCTGTACGTCACATGCTACTGTCGGGGAGTGACTTAGAACAAATCTCTTCTGAATTGAACTTAATCGGTGACGGCAGAAGCCAAGGTATATTGATGTGTCCAACAAATAAGGACTGACTTTTGTGGGCCGAAAAAAAGTACTCTAATGGTGGATTGGAATAGGCACTCCATTTTGTGTGCCTACAAAGGAACATAGATATTGACCCGACGCAAAAAGTAGCCTTATGTTATAATAACCCGACAAGCTATATGGCGGATGTAATATGTAGTTTTGTAGGCAGACGTTGCTCAACTGATGCAATTTTTTGTTCTCTACTTTTTCACTACCAGATAAGTGGATTTTCGAAACAGAATTTTTGCCATTAAATAAGAACGTTGTCGGCATAAGAGCATAAAGATCTGACAGACTTCAAGTATATATACGAATTTGACTGTAAAACACTCTGAAGCCATCAATCTACGTGTTAAATGCTGATAATAGAGGGCGCTGTAGCTTAGTGGTTTGTGTACTGAACTACTGATTCCCGGAAAAACACTAATAGTACGTTTACACCGCACCTAAATTCATCATTTCGACTAAATGCAACATTTCAGGCCAAATGTTCAGCATTTCGCCATATATTTTCCAGCATTTCGAAATGTTGAATTTCAGCGAAATGTTGAATTTCATCGCTGCATTTGCAAGTATGTCAAATCGAACAAAACTCATTTTGATGACTTTTGGGCTCACTGACAAAAAAAAACCGCTGTAAAAAAATCCGAGGAGGAATTTTTTGTTGTATTTAATATTATTTATTTAAAATTGTATTTAATATGTCTGAATTATCACTTATATTCATGTTTAGATTAATATAATTATAAAATTAATTCTTTAGGTACAAACCACTTCTGATTTCGAAACATAAAAAACATCAGTGAGAATCAATTCTGGTACTAGCTATCATTTGAAATGTTGAAGTTTAAATGGGAACGCAAAATTGGATTTCGAAATGTTGTCTGCTGAAATGTTGAATTTAGGTGCTGTGTAAATGTACTATAAAATTACATCTTAAGGTTTTTTTCACAGCGCCACCTTTCATGAACGTCTGACCAACATTCGAGAGTATAACTGTCCTGGAAAATGGTCTTAATTCAACCGTTTGGACTCGACATAAAATTTTAGGTCTCTTCCATTCATCCGAAAATAAAAACTCACGCAAAACTAATGATTGTGAGAAGCAAGGCCTAGGGTGCCTCTGCATATACGGACCTGTTTTTCCCAATATTTATTTATTTACTTATAGGGAACTTAACCAGGTTTTTTTGGAAGGCTTGTCATTAGCATCCTACTTACAAATATCCTATCTTCTGACACGCCTTTACGACCTGCAGACGACTTAACCCTAAAAGCCTTACCACTATGTGGATGGTTACCACGGAAACATAGGATTACGACATGTTTGGCGTTATTTTGTGTAGAAAATGACGCCACTTGTGCTTAGAATTCCGATACTGTAAAAAAGCATATTATAGCCAACAAATATATCTAATTAGCCCCACATATCCAAATCGACTGCTCGCAGAAATGCACAACAGATGTTAGGTCACCAAACTTACAATCTACGACGAGTACCTACGTCACAACATCAGAAATACATACGTCACTATAAATACATTTAAGCGTCGACAACTTGATAAATTTGTTTGTGCGCCACAACTTCATCAAAGCGTTTGGGATTCAGCTGTGGCCAAATATGTTTTTTTATTTCAAAGAATGCATTGCGGTTGTGTTATCCCCTCTGTGCTATTCAATAAGCAACTATCGACTGTAAAGTGAATAGTAAAGAAAAAATGTCTTTAAAAAATGCCCAATTCTGACTGCCAAAATTCAAATGTTCAAACAATAATTTAAAAGGCTCCTGATAAGGAATTAGGCGAGTCATTAAAAGACTCATAATTTCAACCAGATTTTTGGTTACTAATAGTTGTTGATGTTAGTTTTAAAATAAATTTTAAAATTTAGAGATTAAAAGATTCGCTACTACTCTCCTTCTCCACTACAACCCCAATTTCCAAGATCTACTGAACATAATACTCAAACCAGTGCTCACATTGAATTGGAATTTAGCTGGGTAATCAAAAAAATGAGACTCTTCAACCCCCCTGAAAAGGGGTAAACGAGTTTTAAACCAAGCAAACACTTTATTGACTAAATTTGCAGGCTAGACGAACATATAAGTTAGTAGTAGAATAACAAAAAATTAAAAAAGTCTCAGAAGGGGCAAACGACTTTTCAAACAAAGCAAAACGACGTTTCGAAGAATAGTGCCATATTTAACACACAAACTGAAACTTGAAATTAAAGTACAAATTACGTTTGACAAGTTAGTGTTTGAGTATTCTTAAAAATTAACTCTATTAAAGGGGCCAGCTAATTTTCAAATTAAGTAAAATCCACCGACTATTCGAAGAGGGTTTCAGAAATTTATAGCACCCGTACCAGAGCACATGGTAACTTGAAATCTAGTAAGAAAGTATGTCTTAATTAGACCACCGTTTTCGAATTATTCAAAATGGTCAACCTTAAGGGGAACACACGATTTTCAATTAAGGGGAGATCTGGGACCCACTAAAGACTTGTGGCAATCTATAACACACGAACCAAAGCTCGTATTGATTCGAAATCCGACAAGTTGTTCGAAAAATGATGAAATGGGGCATAGTAAAACCTCTTTACTATTCGATGAACTGACGGAAGCTAATGCACACGAGGACGAGCCAAAGCTCACAGTGACTTGAATAATTTGGCATGAAAGATGGGCTGAATTAAATCGAATCACCAGTTGGCGGGCTTGTACTCATCGCTCAGTTGGCGCAAGTGGTAGTCACTTGGTCAATTGACAAAAACGGAACTGCAGGTTCACTTCCTGACAGGGGAAAGCAGAAATGTCCTCCCAAGTGGATTATATACGGAGAATTGACTATCAGAATTCAAACTATTCAAACAATCACTTAAAAGGAGTCTGATAATGAATTAGTGGTGTAGTTTGAAATATCTATCATTCATACCAAAGTGACTGTGTCTACGAGTTATGTAATTAATGAGTTAATGTAATTCAACAATTAAATACGTGTGTCAGGATTTTCGGAGTAATTCCAAAGAAGGCAAACAAATGTCAAATAAAGCAAGAACCACTTGTTGACTAATTGAATACTACACCACATGAACCAAAGCTTATTTTGATTTAAAATTTGACAGGTCTTCTGAAAACAATACAAATTGGAGACATCATCATGCCCAAATTATATACTTTCTTATGCCAGTGTGCCCTTTCAAGTAGATCCCTAAAAGAGTATCTGTTCTTTAACAATTAACTCTTGTTCATTGCCATAAAAAAACGTTCATTAGTCAGGCTTTAAAAATACCATTGCTTCTCATGCAACTCAATTTATACATCCATAAAATATCCGGCGAAAAAGAACAGGTATCTCACCTGAAATAATCCCACCCACTGCCTCATCAATCAGAGGGAAACCACCCGCTCCAGCTGGTTTCATGGGAAGTAGCAAACCTGTCAAAGTCATCAAACCTCTGACATTGTCTGACTATCATCGTGTTCCGCCGAGAAAATACATTAATTTCTACTCAACGTCAGCAATCATCTCTCAATTCAATTCACAAATCAACTTCTCGTTCTCGTGTCAATGTCAGAGAGCATTACCCAACCTCCCAGTGACAAATCACCCATGTCAGCGGGAGGAGAACGAACAATGAACGTATAGTCAGTCGTATACGCATCAATTTGCGGGTACATGGTAATTTTGGTAAGATTCCCCCATGCAGAACGAATGCGCGCAATCAAAAGTCACACACTGCATGATTACTTATTTGTCTTCAACTTGAACTTGAAGGTCACCAAAACCAGTCACGCATACACAACGATTAATTTCGATAAGTAATTGTATTTGTATCCCGTCTTTACAGATTTACTGGTTCCAAACAACCGACCTACTACCACCACCATCACCACCAACAACACCATCACCGTCACCAGCCGTCGTCGACAGCATTGGACCGGCCAGCGGAACTACCGCCACCGGATGCAGCAATAATAGTAACACCACCACCTGAGACAACGACGATAACACGTGAATCGGATGAGTACTACGAGAACCTGAAACGATTAGACGCCCATCAGCAGTCGATCTGGCAGAACGAGAAGAGCGACTTGGAGAGCTTGAACTCGGAATACTTTAGGAATTCGCATCATCAGAGCGATTCGAACGGCGAGAAGCAGCGGTTGTATCAGAGCCATCACCATAAGTCGACCGTGCACAGGAAGTACTCCTCGCAGTTGGGAGGAGGCGGAGACGAATCGTGTCCCGAACTCAGTCAGAGTAGTGTTTTTCCCGAGACTACAACCACAAGCAATTCGGACGATCAGTCGGACATTTTGACCAATTCCGAGCAGGAGTACGACATCGAGAGGGTTGAGGAGATCCTCAGTAAGGTTTACGACGAAAAGTTTGAGATCATCAGTTTGACCGAGGAGCAGAACCAGAAGAGAGCAGAAAACACTGAGGAACACGCCGCCCTAATCGCATACGACTCGGTGTATCTTTCGTCCGAGGAGAGCTCCGAGGGTACTTTAGTCGAGGAGAAGCAGGAGTCCGCATCCTTGTTGCACATCTCAATTGAGGATATTTACGATCCGCCAGAGAGACCACAGGTAATCCACAAAGAACAGGTGCCAACACCACTCTATTCGCAGGTACTGCAGGTTCCGGGAGCAGGGCCCCCAGCCGTTATCGATTCGAAGCCGAAAATCCTTGCTGTTGTCGAAAAGAAGAAGTTAAAGCGCCTCTCCGACTACGCCATCGTCCCCAGCCAGAAACGAGGAGCTTTGGAGCACTTAACCTACATCTCAACACAGAGCAATCACCATCAGCAGGTAATCGATAACCAGTACTACAGTCTGCCTGACGTGAACATCGGCAAGAGCCTCAAAGTATCCGAGCGAATCGATGCCAAATTGAGATCATCCTACAACTTGAAGGAGGAGAACGTGGAGAAGGACCTCAAGTCAACAGCTATCTATGATTCCATAAATCGCTTCGGACGTGGACACAAAAGAGTTCGCCAGCGCGAAGAGGATACCAACGAAGCTAAGAACATCAATCGTTCCGAGACAGAGGAGGAAATCGAAAAGCCAAAGGAAGCGCCATCAATTCAAGTCGAATCCGACTGCAAGGAGATAATTACACTAGACGAGGAAAACGACTCCAACACTCCGATTGAATTAAACCAATTTCGTATAATTGTAACGGATGCCCAGAATAATGTCATCGAAGAGGACTCCATAGATGGCCATACATCGAGCCTAACTTCAAATGCAAACCACCCCAATCAGCAGCAGCAACAAGAAGAGGAAATAGATAAATTAGTTACCCCGAAGAGGACACTCACACGTACTCCCTCGAAAGCGAAGAGATTAACCGGAACCATCACTCACTCTGAGGTGTACAAGGCAAAGGACCGACGACAGTACAACACATACCGAGCACGGCCGATTAAGGTGAAGCCGAATGATTCATTGAGGCGCGTGGGTAAGATGTCCCGACCACAAGTTATTCAAGTTGTCGACTCGAAGCGGGGTTCGATGGAGCAGAAGCATCCGCTCGCCGACAAGGCAGCCGAGACTGAGTTCTTGCAGAAAGTCGATGCAATTCGGTGCTACTGGTCCAAGTTGAGCCAGGACGACAGTCAAAACATGCAGGAGAATCAACCGAACAAACACATAGTCGAAGAGGTCAAGTCCATACCCAAAAAGGACTTCATTATCGGCGAGGAAATTAAGTCGTTTGCCCCAAGCAAACCGATGATTACGGACGACGACTTCCAAAGCCTGATGCCGTCGATTGAAATCGTCGAACTCGATGGCGACAAACAGGCGACCATCGTCAAAGCGAATCCCGACGAGCCTGTGCCGGAATTCGATCACATTCGTTACAAAGTCATGAAGCCGAACATCTTCCGCAATAACATGCTGAATCGCAGCAAAAAGGAGGCACAATTCGACGGTTTGATTCAGTATCTGCAGGAGTATAGCTTCCAGGAGCTGCTGACAAACAACAATGTTGTTATCGTCGAACCTGTTCGTACGAAAATTGAAAGGCCCCCCAAGGCGGGTGTCCCATCGGATGGACAGCACACAAAGCCCGGTGCAGGAGGACAGCATTGTAAAATCACCAGTGGGGCTGGTTGTACCGCAGCTACTGCCGCCTCGCATCCAGAGGTAGCGAACACAAACACTACCCCCGAGAGCCACAATAAACTAAGTAAACGGCATTTCTTCTATCAGCCTGTCCGTGTAAATCGTGAACTTCTCGAAGAGGAACTACCCACACCGGATACGGTGAGGAACGTTCGAAAATTCTTCGAAGACAATGTCCTTCCCAATAGGCGAGCAGGAGGTACGACAAAAACGACCACAACAACACCGCCACCCTCACCGGAGGTGCCCCACAACGAAGGACGAAGGGCACAGCGTGGTCGTTCTCGATATTTAACTATCGATACGTCCTATGGTAATGGACAGGCAGGAGATGGCAACGGCAGTGCAGCAACATTGAGAAAATGGGATTCGGTCAGTCTGTCGAGTGGGATATCTAGCGGTGATTTATCATCTCCATGTGAGTGCAGTAATGGTGATGCAGGACCAACAACAACTACCGTCGACGGGAGATCACCATCGTCGCAACAGCAGAAGGACTACGATGACGATGTAAATGAAAGAAGACACCAGGATCCAGTTGAGATACGTGGTGGAATGCATGTTAGGGATTTCATACGAAAGCATAATGCCTGTGGTTCACAGGATTCGAACGGATTATGTGGTGATTACTTGGATGGTGAAGAATATGAGGAGCCGGACGATGAAGACGACGACGACGACCTAGTCGATGATGAATTATGCGAATCGTATTATGTCAGTGAGGTGAGTGAAGGGAATGTTTAGTGGTGGAGGTAGTATTCATTGAATTTAATTTTGGAAGGGATGCTGTGGAAAGTTAGCTCCTTTAGGAGTATATTTATGAACAGTTGTGAGGTAACGAATTTTTCTTGTTGTCGGAAATAGGAAATAGAAAGTCTATCAACCCGACAATATTTGTCAAAGAGTGGAGGGTACATTTCCAAACGTTATTCAATTTCAAATATACTGAAAAACCCAGCCACTTCCATTTTAGTTCCGCCCACTGCCACGCCTACACTGTTAAGGAGCTCGAATTCCGAACATTTAATCAGATCTGCGTGAAGAGCAGGCAATTTCGAGATGAACCCACTTAACAAATTTCTGTTTGTCGGTCGTATTTTCGTGCACAATGAGTTCTGAAATTTTAAGAAGACCCTTCGTGGCAAATATTTATATAGGCTTTTGTACAAATCCGCTTTAATAGGTTTAGATTTTTGATTTCTAATGCAGATGATTATTTTAAAAAATATGTTTCAAAAATCTGTCAAAAGAGATCTGTGGCATATTTTTCCAACTTAGTTGCCATCTGTCGAGGAGGGAGTAAATCTGAAACTTTGTGAATGCTGTGCAATCTTAATACAGTTACTTTCGCAAAACAGCGTAACACAAAATAGTAAGCCTTTCCTATTAATAGCGTTCAGAGGCAAATATTGGAGTCATTCATAAGTGAACACTTTCGAAGATAGATCCTTGAAGTGAAACCTGCCAGTTAAGGCGATATTTCTATGCTAGCATCTTAGGCTATAATGCTATGTAGGATGCAGAGCACAGATCGTGGTCGAGACATCAAACTGAGTGCTAATTTTATTTAGTCTTACAAACTTTTCGTCTCGTACCGGTTGACGGTCCTTTTAGCAGTTTACGAGGGAATTGTTTTCGGTTTTAGGCCAAAAATCACAAGATCCTTCATTTATTTAGAATTTATGCCTACTACGACTAGGTGCTGGACCTACGCGTTAATGCTCGGCAGTAATTCAAAAAAATATTCCATTAACTTGAATTGAATTGAATTGACTTTAACGATTTAAGCACACAGATTTTAGAACGATTTTAGAAACACAGATAAAGACAAAATGACTTCCGGACGCCTAGTTTCCCAGCTACCAATGATACCATCAAAATTAAGTTTATTGGGATTATTTTTCCGCATTTGACTCAACTACATTTGGTCATAAAAGTCCCCCCGTCAAGCACTCTACACCTGTCCACAGTGACTGTCGAAACTAAGTACATCGTTCCACTCCCATGGTGCTTACTAGTTGTACGAATTTCTTGACATCTACCCCATTAGATATGAGTCAATGATGTCAGTATCGATTCCCATAATCTATCCACTAACCTAAATACCGTAAGCACTTCCAACACAGCTTAAATATTTCCCAGACTAAGTTGAAAAACCTTTCAACAGAACCTTGTGCCATTAAAAAAAAGAGTCCCCATTTTATATCCATTGAAAATCATTTAATCCACTTAAAACGTTTTCTCCCCCTGCCAGGACGTTCTTGAAAAGATCCGAGAATGTGGCTCAACTGTAACCTACTATGGTGGTCGTGTCACAATGCACAGTCCCCCAGCAACCGGTGCAACGTTGCGCATCCCTCGTTCGAAAATCGACTTCCTAACGTGCAATGCGTGTCAACCGAACGAGTGCCCGCATAAGGATCAATTACACGACCAACTCGCCAAGCAGAACTACACGGGTAAGTGTTTTCCCATCACATCCTTCTCACCCCAAACTGATGTCCTTCCACTCTCTATAGGTATCAAATTTAAACTTGTCAAATCAAACAGCTGCAGCAGTCGTCTCGAATTGATTGGCACTCAGAGGCTCAACAGCCATGCAACCCATTATCCGACCACCATTGGTGAAGATGAATCCATGGACGACACCACGCAAAAGGACCACGACAACTACGACGACGACGATGCGGATGATGGAGAGCCTGTAGTTCGTCGCCTGGTCCATCGTTTAGAGACAACTGGAAAGATAAACAACTACACGGGGCCGCGAATCATAGAATCGCAATGCATCGAGAAGACAGGTCGTCCCACGAGCCTCGTCGTCGAGCGTTCCAAATTCGAGCCACACGCCGCTCATAAACGACTTTCTGAAGGATTTACAATTAACAACCAAATGATAGGCAAGAGCGACAAAATCCCCGACCCACTCGCCTACGTACAACTGCTGAAGCAAGTAACCGTCAACAATCATATCAGCGTCCCAACGGAGTCGCCCTGCTTCACATCCTCCGCCATGGACATACGTTTGGTTGAGAAGGCGCCACCACCCGCCGGAGTTGGCGATACCACACAGACAAATGGGAAAATTCGTCGCAATAAAAATGTCGACTTGGCATTCACCATGAAGGGTCCCAATGGAACAATGAAAAAATCCAGCGATGCCAAATCAATAGATACACCCACGAAGGGCGTCATGAAAATCACCACCACAGTGGATACTGTCAACGGCGGCGGCATTGCAAGGGAGTCAACAAAAAATGTCACCATAGTTGAGCACTTCGATGGTCACCTGCCAAAGGAGGAGGTGGTAGGAGGTGCTATCAACAGCAAACCACCTGCCGCCGACATAATAGTGGACACGTCCCTAGTCCGCCACTATGTCACAAATGACAAACGGTTGTTTACTAAGCGCAAGTACGACGACATCGAGTTCGAGGAGTTCGAGGTGTACGACCCCGTAAAGGATGCAACCAACAAAGCGGAGCAGTTAGTCGACGACTTGGCGGAGGACTTGGCCCGAGCGGCCTCGGTTTCCTCCTCCTCCGCGGATGAGCTCAAATCGAATCTAGACGAGTGTTATGACAGTCTAGACGATAAAATCTGAACCAAAAAAAACGACCACAAGCAGCGAACGTTGAACTTCATAGTGATAGTCATAATTTTATTTGTTTTCTGTTTACTTGTATTTTTATCGCTTTGTATTGTGTATGTAATCAGTATTGTTATTGTATTTGTTAATGTCCTACATATATATACTGGAAAGAGGCGCAGCAGCCATGGTCATCTGTAGACAGGCGGTCTAGCCGAAGGGACACCATGTGCTCTGCTGTGAATTGCCAAAAATAAAGTAATTTATCCAAAGTATTCCTATTCCCAATTATGTTCGGCGGGCACTAAATGGATTTGCGAAAAACAAACAAGGCAACCGGAAATGGAAACAGCAAAAAGCGGGTACATGGTATCCTTGTTCATTATTCATTAAAATGTATCGGGATGGGGTTGCCATGCTATATCGGAAGGGAGGATTATGAATCCTTGAACAGATACTGATAGGAATAGAAAGGAGGTTGTATTTTATTGGGGTATTCGAAAAGTTTTCGAAAAGGTAGATATCTCAGCAACTTTGACCATTAGAAAGCTTTTTGTTGGCATCTTTGTGCAAAGTTTTCAGTGAATCGCAGTAAATTGAATTGCCCATCACAGGTGCAGGCCCGATTAAACAAGTTAAATTGAATCTATAAAAGTTGAAGTTGTAGATAGGTAAGGTATGTATATAGCAAATATATATTATAAGTAGCTTTTTTAGCTTCTGTCAGTTTTGTAAAGTATTCGCCTCTGATTTCAACCACCCTTGATTGTTACCTGCAACTTCATCGAATTTCTTACCCTTAAGCTCAACAATGAAGACCTGTAGAAAAAATACTAGTTATGAACAAAAATACATTTGTGAACAGTTTCTAGGAAGTAAATATTAATTACTGATATCTGAAACGATTTACTTACTTACTTACTTTTGATGGCGCTACAAATCTGAAACGATTTACATACAGCTAAATCTTGATACTTAAGGTCGGACCTTTAGTGGATTAGTTGAAAAGCTCAGTCCCCAGGACATGGTTTTCTGTGGCACTCGTAAGTTGCCGTAGGTTTTAAATGTTAAGAACCCATATAGAAACTGGGTTCTCTCCAGACAGCGAGGCACGCATCCATACAAATATAAATATACAAATAGTCAAAGGGGCAAATGTTGACTCTTACCATTTTTTTGTTGGGATGAGGATCGATTGTCGATGGACGACTTACCATACCTGCAGTAGCATCGCCTACAGAGATCACTTCAAATAAATTCTGTACCAACTACAGTCCCCTAACAAATATATCCAGAAATACGACACTATCAAGGAGGTAGGTATAAGCCGAATCATCCTATAGCCAATAGAAGTAGAAGATGTCTAAAACCCCTGCAGAGTAAAAGAAGAGCATCGAGGGAAGAGTAAGAAGAAAGAAGGAGAGGAAGAGTTGTTGTTAAATGGGCATCTTTATAGATGTTGCCCTTGTTCGGTCTATGAAGACTTCAGTTCCACCAACCGTATAGAAAAGGTTTGGTTAGCTATTTTATTTTAAAACTTCTGACTCACCTATGCGATGAAAAGGCATGTCGACCATAAAGATCTACTGTATACGATAAGGGTCCTGATATGATTGATTTCTTTATTTTTTTGGAGCCAATTTTTCCCTCAAGAAGACCTTTCTTCTAATTCTAGAAAGGACTGGACATTCAATTGTTCTATATCGTGCTTACATAGGTTGAAGACCCTCTTGGCATTGTTGTTAAAGTGCACAATAAGGCATGTCTTATATCTAGGTTCTAGGATGCTCTCCCAACATGAGTTACATTTCGTGTGCTTCCAGCTTTCTATGGCTGAATTTATAGTCGATTTACGAGCATACGGCATAGCATACCAAAAGGTGAGAGTTTCTGAACTTCTTTCGGCAAATTCATCGGTGTTTTGTTTATGACCATGAACCATAGTCTTACTTTATTCCTGAGACTGAGGGATTTGAAACAGTACGAGACTGATTTCGAGGCAATAATGGTGGATTAGCTAAATAAGGATCTGGATCTAGATAGATAGATAGATAGATACATTCTTTATTAAATCTCATATTTACAATTCATAAGAGTTATATTTTAAAGAAAAAAAAAAGCGTTGGCTAAAAAGCCGTCTGCCATGAATTGACGTTAGTCTGAAAATTTAGATAAATAACAGTAGTTATACAAATATTACTTAAATTTTAATTTTTTTTTTTTAATAAATTATAGTATTGATATGTTTAAAAAACAAGTTTTGAGAGTCTAGAATACAAAGTAGCAGAATTTATAATTATAATATTTTGAAATTTATAGTTTGGATTCAAGTTAATCCACAATACTATTACGATAGCTTAAGGCGTGATTACAATATTTAAATAGTAGCTTCCAACCATTAGCACCATTCAATATTAATTGAGCTTCTTCTCTAGAAAGAGCATTCTTAGAAAAGTAAAGAACACGTAGTTCACGTAAAATGGGGCATATTGCCAGAAAGTGGAAAACGTCTTCCATTTCATTAAGATTACAAAGGCTACAAATTCCTCGAAGATCTTGTCTATGCGGCACAGAGTTAAGGCCTAAAATTTCCGTTCTAGCTTTAAAGATCATACTTATTTCATTGCTTGAGAGACTGTTACTAAAATAGTTGTTAGCACCTAAAGTGTGATCGAGACCTTTATACATATTTCTGGATGTAGATGTGCGAGCTCTGTTCAAACATTGCTGATAAAAAGACTCATCCACCCTAGCAATACATCTATAGAACATGTTCTTCCAATTGCTAACATTCCTTTCAGTTAGGTCAAAACTAACCTCGTGTAGAGCTGCAAGATCGTACCACTCTTTGCTTGGCGTTAATTTGCATTGAAATGAAAACAACATAATCTGTTTTTGCAAATTGCTACCTGGCCTTTGCAGAATTTTGCACAAATAATCTGCATTAGCTTTGAGATTGCGAATATAAATCTGCGGTAAACCAGTCTCCACATGAATTGCATAGGTGGGGGTCGACGGGGGTAGTTTAAAAATACGCTTAAAGAAAAATCGTTGAACCATTTCAAAGTCCTCCAGATATTTATAACCAAATACTTGGTTTGAATAGCAAAGGCAAGAGTTTACTGTGGCATCAAAAACTTTAAATTTGGAGGAGGGATCAACATATTTTTTTGACAGAAAACTACTCCACATATGACTGATAGCCGTTTTGCAGTAGAGCATTTCTCTCTTACATGTGAACGTAAGTCTAGGTTGTATGACATGAGAAAACCCAAATACTTAAATTGCTGAACTACCTCTATTGGGTTTCTTTCTAGAGTCCAATGTTCACGGGAGTTCCTTCGAAATGCTGCTTCAAAACCCATGATTTTAGACTTCGATATGTTTATTTGCAAATCCCACATGTCGCAGTAACGCTTCAGTTTGTTGATCATGAGTTGTAGAGTCACAGGTTTATCCGCGAGAATCACAAGGTCATCAGCATACAATAAAACCTTTACTGACAGTTCCCCAAACTGTATACCACCAACTTGCAAATGTTCGCATATATCATCAATGAACATTGCAAAAAGAATTGGACTTAAGATACAGCCTTGCGGAACCCCAGTTTCCGTCTTAAAAGAATTTGACGAGGCGCTACCATTCCAAACAGCAGCTGAGGTGTTAGATATGAATTGCTGGTAAAGCCTTAGAAACTTAGTAGACAAACCTAGAGCTGCTAATTTATAAATTAGCGCACTCCTGTTGACTGTATCAAACGCTGATTTAAAGTCTACAAAAAGAGAGTATAATTTTTTTTTCTTATCTATTTGCCTCCTAGCAATACTCGTAAGAGCATAGATTTGATCAACCGTTGAGAAGCCAGCGCGAAAACCTGCCTGAAAAATACTTAATCGGTTGTTCGATTCCACCCAATTAACTAACCTGTGGTATAAAATCTGGGCAAAAATCTTCCTGAGAGAACAAAGTATAGAAATTCCTCTATAATTTTCAGGTCGACTACTGTCTCCTTTCTTAAATATTGCAAAAATTAATGACTTTAAAAATAATTGTGGAAGTATTTCGTCGTCCAGGAGCTTATTATAAAATTGTAATAAGAAATTCAAAATAGCTGGAGTGGCGTTTTTATAAAATTCAACGGGTATTCCGTCGATCCCCGGCGCTTTATTGTTTTTCATATTTTTTAACGCTATTTGAAGTTCGGACATGGTAATTGGACTATCCAATTGAATAATCGAAACGTATGGCAAAGCATATTGAAACGACGATTGACCCTCCAATGGACACAACAGAGCTTTGAAATGCCTTGCTAGAGTTTCGACGTATTATATGTATGTATTAGTATTGATGGCATTGTAATTTGATCCGCGGATTCCAAATCTCACATCCGATTCCATTTTAGAACTTCATCTTTAACACTTTAGGCCGTTTTGGCAGATTGGTGGGTTATTGGTCAATTCCTTCTCTGTTGGTCTCTATAGAGAACCGTTTCTTGAAGCATAACGTCTTTAAGAGGTAGTCGGTAATCGCGCATAGATCATGCCAAGGTTTAAAAGCTTATGCGAACAGGTGGTAAGCCAATAAAATCACCCTCATTCCCACACATAACACTTTTTATGTCCATATACTCCAATCAGTAGGCGAAATTCTTTTAACTTTCTCTTCCTCCCAAAAACTTAGATTCCCGCACATAAATTGCTTCAACCCAATTAAAATTTCGCTAATTTTATAATACGCTTTCGCGACTTTTTAGTCAACTTGAATTACAATTTTACAAAATTCTTTGCACTTCAAAATGAAACTTGTAGTTCTTCTTATAAATTGTTTTCCAACCTAAAAATATAACTTCATTGAATTTTTATTGTCTATTAAATGAGTAAGTTTTGAAATAGTTCGTGAGAAAAGAGGGAAATTTTAACTTTCAAAATGGGAATTTGTGCATCAGCACTATGACATCACTGGTCCATAAGTTCGTTTGGAATTTATTTCTTAAAAATCGCTCTCCCACGCAGCTCCAAAGTCTAGTGTCGTCTCCCGATATATGCACAGTAATATAAAATAGACGCGTCTTTCAAAAATGAATAAAATAACACCTTACGAGTAAAGCCAGTTCAGTTAAAGGGTCATAACAAAACTTGTAAAAAATTCAATTCTCCAGAACTTTTGTATTGAAAATACTCAATACAAATTAATAATAATTTTCAACAATTTTTGAAACTAAAATTCCTATATAAAAGGCGTAGGTTAAAATTATTAGGTATTGGTAAAGGTCCACTTCCCTCTTATTGACTTGAAGGAGTTAAACACGGTCAAGGTAAATAAATTCAGCCGCCTTGTTCAACAAAAGGACTCATATATATTTTCCTGTATTTTGTAATTGGTTTCAATTTTCCAATAACTGTCAACAAGAAAACTTTTCAAGTTTATAAAGGGTTTACGAGTTTTGTACAAAATTTGTGAATCGAAACCTTTACAAGGGTGTTCCAAATTTATAAGAGAAGTTCAGTGTACGACAACAATTTGTAATTTTCATTTTATTAAAGAAAGAAAAGAAAACTTTTACGAGAGGTTGTACGAAAGATTTTTCTTCTATTTTCAGTTAATAAATATTTCTGCGAATGTATTCGGAATACATAATTTTGCTGTTGTGAATAGTTTATCGTTTACATCCTTACTTATAATAAAACTTTTGTGGGGTTTTAGGGTTTTTTTTTTTGCGTTTTCACGGTATTTTTTGGCTTTTTTTAACAGTAATGGGAGCTAAAGTTGTAATATTTCATATGTATTTTCCTATAGACAGAAACATTACATTACATTTAAGCGATACAATTCCTGGCCACGGACAAAGCCGAACAGGTACATTTAGTTTTTCTATAAATCTACAAATTTCTCCGTTGTGTTTCTTTAAGCACTGCACGATAGTAGAAGGATATAGAAGAGTTACCAGTGTACTTTGATTTAAAGGCAATAATTTTTATTGGTTTTAATAATCACGAAAAGCAGAGTGAAGACATTTGGCTTTTAAAATAAGTTCTAAATTTTTCGGCATGTCTGTAGCTTGGCTTAAGATTGATTGATGTAAATTGATAACGAAGTTGTAGTGAGAGTGTAGTGAGAGACTCCTTACTTTGTCTGGCAATAAAAAAATATTGGAAACAAGTAAAAAAGCTGTCATTAAAGGGTTTTCAATCGGTACGCAAAAAAACGTTCGTTATCACCATAATGCCTATTTATTAAATGGGTCAATCCGAGTGGACACTCCATAGCTTCCGATTTTACCCCACCAATTCCCACACGGGCACATGAGGGGTCTACTCAAAAGACGTCTACCAGGCCCTTATACAAATTTTCAAAAAGGGTAAGGTGTCAACTGGACAATAATTATCAAATTTCCATTTCATCAAAAAATTGTCACGAATTTTTCTAGACTTTTCTTGAATTTTTTAACAAATTTGTACCGCAAACTTTTTTATGGGATAGAAAATATATACAATTTACAATTTTGTCGGTATGTAATGGACAATTCGGAATTTCAATCAAGTAATGACAGTAAAGTGAAAATTGCGATTTTAAATACCAAATATTATTTCTTGAAGCTAAAGTGATGAAGAATCTCAAATGCAATTCGTGTAGTATACTCGCTTTACATTTTAAAGAACGAATAAATAATGATTTTATTGCATTAAATGATTTTTAAAAAATGTAAGTAAAAATGAAAACAACAGCGGTATATATTTTGTGAAAAAGTTGTCGGACATCTAAAGCATCCCACACAAAGAAACACTCCCTTGATGCTAAGACCTAAGAAAAAAATTTTCAAAATATAACAATGGCACCATTTTCACGACAAATTTGTCAAAATATGAGTCGTAATCTGACAATTAAAAATAATCATGTCAAATTTGTCGTTGTATTAAACCAAGTATTATGCCATCTGTCAAAATTTTTTGAAATGAAAAAACTTGTTAGGCAAATGCAACAAAATGTGTAGAATTGCCACCTGTCAATGTTTATGAAATAAGGTTCCTGATGGCCTACTTTCATGGCACATCTTGGTAACCGGATTCGTTACATGTGACTAACGTAATCAAACCGTCAATTCTTCGTTCGGAAAGCAAGCTGATCCTCATTGAGTAGCTGCTTACTTCACGTGACGCATATGCTAGTCTTACTCACACGACTTCTCCGAGTTACGTCAGCAATACAATGAGTGTAATGAAACTGCCAAACTCGGAACTAGTTACACTACCAATCATACCCAACAAGGTACCTTAGGTATTCCGATCGCTACATTGCTGGATGCTATCAAAAGAACAAACCTTAGGTGGACAAGTGGCACGATATGTCTAGCGAAAAAACAGATTTAGCCAAAGCTAGATCTTAAACGTTCTAAGAATTTGATATCTCTTGACAGAACGCATATCAGCGGCACAATATGCGACAAGGCTTGGCGTCATTTAGACGAAAAGGAAAAAGAGACCATTCTCCACTTTCTCAATGCTTGTCTCGTTCTCTGCCAAAAAAGAAACTATACTTGGGAGCCTTCTATTACATACTTTTATCTAAGGAAGCAATCTGACAAACCTAGGCATTCGAAGTCTGCTTCATTAGAATCTCAAACTGGTTCAACGAGTAGGATGAAAATTCTTCTAGATTCATGTGGTATCACAAGGAATCTTTTAATGATCTAAGCGTGTCAGCCTTGTGTCGATCTAACCTAAACTATTCCTTCGTTCAGTACCCAAATTCTCGATTATAGGTAGAATTTGGAACAATCAGCGAATTATTTTTAGCTTTTTGTTCTCTTCACTATCTATACATATAATAAAACTGTAGGGCTTTTCTTTGTCAGCTAAAAACTTGAAAACTACTGGACAGATTTCGATAAAACTTTTTTTTAAATGTTCCTTAAGACTGTAAGACTGCTATAGGCTATGTCGTTTATAGCTACGTCCTTAGGAACAGTTTTTAGCCAAAATGTATTTTCTGAAGTGAAAATATATACATACCTACACAGATACCTTGCTACAAATGGATGTTTATACTTTTGCGATTGTCAAACAAAAACAATACTTAATATAAATAGATTTATTCTCATTTTTCGCATTTTACGAAAGGACATTATTATCTAACACCTAAGCAATACAATTCCTCTGCACGGGCAAAGCTGAGCGGGTACAGCTAGTGTACAATAATCCAATCGGGTTTCTAATAACAACTTTAAGTATGCAATGACAATTTTAATGATTTTAATTTCCCTAAGATATGCAATAGTAAATACAAGAATAGCTGCAGTTTTAATTTTAAACAGAAAGTTTACTCACTGACCCGCCAAGGCCGAAGGCTAGACATCTACTTTTCGCAACTGAATTGTTATAAAGCAACAACGATTGTGCCAAATAGAGAACGGGTTACGCGGAATAAATCTGACTTCAGTATTTCGAGCATTTGCAATACCAAGTGGCTTATTTGAGGCATCTTGTATAAGTGGATTTTGGACAATATTTGATTCCAGCTAAGTCCACGTAGGCCTAGTACGATTAACCCTTAAGAGTCGTACCTAACTCATTGTGGTTTGTTAACCAAATGGAATGGACAATTCCTTTTCAAATTTTATGCCACAAGATGGTTATTTCAGTGTATCCTTTATGGCGTATCTATTAATTGGGTTCTTGGTCTACTGCTCAAATGTTGAGTCCTTCGGTGCCTTAAATTTTGTAGAATTTCAAGATATATGTGAGAGGTGTTTACATTTTGGTTTCCAGTTTCTGGGACTTGTCATCTGAATTGTGAGTACATTTTGGAAAATATGTCACTTCAATATTAGTTAACGTATACAATTGAAACATCTCAAAATTTCCTTCATTATAGATTTTCCTTTCGATCGACTATTATTTTCCTTAATTCCCAATGTGGTTATTTCCAAGTCCAATGCAGCAGTTCAAATGCTCTGCCAAAGTATAATTGAATTTCCAAAATACATTCGCCCGCCCCGTACACGGTGGCTTATCCTTTGTCCATACCAACGCACTTATACTGGATGACCGACCTGTCAACCGAACAAATTTGCAATACTACACTCGACGGCAGTAGGGCTTTTAATTGATGAAGTCATTGTGCAGGCAGGACCTTTTGTTAAGCATTTCATTGGTTTCAATTGGCATAGAGAGAAAGTTTGTCTTTCTGCAGGTTAATGGAATCGGCACGTGCATTTTTCTTTGTGGGCATCCAACTAAGTTTCATAGTACCCACTTCATATCCTGTTGATCAACCTTCTCCTTCATTAAGTTGCTTTTTGTTCTACAAAGTAGGTAATCCTTGATAAGAGTCAGGTAAAGCCCTTATGGAGGTTTTTTTTTTTTTTAATCCGATTACACAATGTAACATGGCTGAGCTTTGTCTATTTTATCTGGTTAGATATAGGAAGAGCACTTGTATGAGGGTGGAATTAAATGTAATGCTTACCTGGAATGGTATGATGGTAGGTATAGGAAAATCAATTTCATGTTTGGCCTAGGAAGGATTTTAGCAAATTGAGGTGAGGAAACATATTTTTTAGAACTACGAACTAAGACCCAGATGGAACTAACTCCCACTAGCCAAAATTAGCTAAGTCCTGCTTAAGACAAAGGGATTTAGTTCATAAGTTTGGGAGATAGTTCAGTGATATGCATATAAATGGGGGGGCAAGCTGCCCCCTGCCACCCCCCTGTTTGGGGTCACTGTGAGGAGTAGATGCGAGGTTGGATATTATGCAAAATTTCTTTAAATCCATGCGAAACTTTGCATATACTCAATTCTCATTTTGGGATTTAGTTCATTCTAGAGTTGGAATTTAGTTATTAAAAATTGTGGGAGGTAGGTTCACAAACTAAATCCCAAATTTTGTGAGAGTTTTCATGTGGAACTCAGTTTTTAGTAGGGCCGAAAACCTAAACCTGGTTATGAAATGGTTAAATGGTTAAATGGTTAAATGGATGTCGATGCACTTAAATTGGTTCTCAACCATCACATAAAATTCCTAAAATACCTGAGGAGGAGACAGCGCAGCGCAGTATCTACTCAAAGTTTATTTCGTTTCAGTAATAGGCTACTTTGTGATACCATTATGAGAAAATCAATATTTCTCGTTTGCAAGGATTGTCGGAGAGCATGGGCATGGATATCTTTTGGAAAATCATTATCAAGTAAAAGACTTGTGGTGTAGGTAGGCATTGATTGGTATTCCAATGTATTCTCTTATAGCACTGCCAGTGAAGAGGGTTGACTACAAATGATGCTTCAAAAAATTAAATTATTTATACAGTTGCAACGTGTATTTAATGAATTCATTAGGAATGAAAAAAGATGTCATAAATTTATCTGGTTAAATTGCCATAACTTGGATCCATCGCTTGATATATTTAATACAACGCATATCATTTCGATTTCCTAAAGCTTACCTGTAATCTCTTCGTCCTGTGTAGGTGGCGGTGATGACGAATGTGTACTGCAATATCTTCCCCTCCCCACATAATCAGATCTAGATTCCTAGAAATATATTAAAAGAAAATAGAAATCAATATAAATTCAAATGGAATACTGAAAGAGTGTAAATAAAATTTTAACATTTTTATGGGCTCAATATTCTAGATCCACTGAAACGATTTTTTTTAAATTCCCCCAAAAAAAACTCCTCTCCTATTTAGTGCTTCTTTAAGATCTCGTGACATGACGGGAGAATCTGCTTTAAGATTTATTGAATAATTGAATATCGACACCTGTAGTGATGTAGTGAAAATCTAGTAAGGACACCAACCGTTGGTTACTGCAATTACTACACAAAAAATGTAGTCTAACTTAAGGCGCTCGGGCTGTGAATTGCAATAGGAAACTATTTATAAGGCCTTATGCTAGAAATACATCAAAATTCACGTCAATGAGCGTCAAAAATGAGTGAAAACCGATGCTTTTTTAAATTTTCTATAATGCCTTACAATTTCTAGCATGCCCCCCATACGTATTTTTTTTTCGAGATTTTTACATTCGAGATTTTTGCTTTCGAGTTTTTTTTTCGAGATATCGGGGTAGACCCCCTTGAAACATGTCTAAAAAACCAACAATCTGTACAAAGTTTGATACCAAAATAACAATAACAAAACATATTTAATTTCAAGAACATAAAATACGTACTTTATAGATAGGTATTTAAAAAAAAACTTGTTTCTAAACTCCCAATACAAATGAAAACAGCTATGGTGTTAGCTCCCATTTGACCCTCACTGTCTATAAAAAAAACTTCTTTAACTGAAATCCAATTAACGAACGCATCTTTAAGATATGTTTTTTGATTTAAATCCTTCACTGCCCAATTAAACATTAAATCATCGCATCCGTCACCAGAGTGTCAAAATACTTTTAAAACATTTCACTTCAATTCACATGTCAACGGTAATAAATCTCAAAAATAAAAATTGACAGAAATTCATAAAATTTCTTTCGAAATTCATTTCATTTTGGCACAGCTCGGGATTAGCCACCCGCCACGTGGAGTGTCGTTTTCCGTTTTCTCGTTGCCTGGTCCCAAATCGTATTTACCACAAGATGAGAGAGCGAGCGAGTTGGAACTTTTCCCATTAAGCCAGTTGCTACTCATAAAAAAAGTTTCCATAATCTCAGTGCCACCACCACCACCCTTCTCATGTCATTTTCCAGCAATTGGCAATTGTTCTCGAAGCCTTCCCTTAAATTATAGGACCGAAAGAATGACCTTGTTAGCGCAAACCAGAGAGGTCAACTTCGAGTTGGAATAATACGAAAAGGATACCATATATGAGGTGTCGACCACACACAATGGCTGTCCCCAGTTGCTGGTCAAATACATTGTTCCACAAATAAAGGGTTTTTTGAAATAATTGACGATATCCAGTTACCTACCGTCGATAATATGGCCACAGGCCGGGCCGTCACGACACACGTTTGTGTAGTCGTTATGCAGTGATTCTGTTACCAGATATTGCGATAATTAACTTTATTAACGAGTTTTGCTGGCTGTATAGGATACAGCACAATAGGATTTGCTCTGCGGTATTAATTAATTACAGGATGTCGCGCGAATGTGGATCATCGAAGAGTAAATCGAGCAGGGGCAGAAAGTTTACGACTAAAGTTGCCGACACTTTTTTTTTCTTTCATAATTTAGTTGATTGATGTTATACAAGGATGTAGGACGTCATATACGTTCTACGTTCTGTAGGTTATTGGTTGAGGTATTGCGGATATGACGAAAGGAGGCATCAGGTTGGGGGAAAAGAACTTTTGAAAGATGATTGACTACGAAGTTTTCGATGGAAATGGCAAAGTTTGAACGGATATGAGATAAATGATAGGGAAGAAGGAAAATCGAGTTGAACGGATGTAAGCAAATTAAAAGTTAGGATAACATTGTTTGAGTGGGTTCGTATAATTGAGTGCGATTCCAGTTGAAAGAAAGTTTGCGTTCAGGGTGTTATAGTGATCTCTTGGAGTTTCTGTTCAACGAAACGTGTTTTTTAATTAAGTATGGAAATGTATGGGGTCCATGTTGGTCGCCAATGTAGCAAATGCAAAGGTCTCACATTGGGCGCCAATTAATTAACCGTCGTGCCGATATGTTTCTTTTCTGTGATAAATTGTCGTAATTGTTGGTCTATTAATGTCTGAAATATATATTTCGCTAAGAACTTACTTCAAGAAACGTAAACTTACAACACTGTAACAGCAATCCGACAATCTTGCAGACAGATGTTAGTTCTGCATAATTGCTGTAATGTCTAAAAATAGCGAGTTAGAAACCTACTTGTCCTTTAACAAAGAGGAGCTGCTTCGCCCTAATTGAGAAACTCAACTTTGACAACGCTCGACTTTGCAAAATTTCAACAATTGGTCATGTCACGCCGAAGAAGTTGAGTTCTTCAAGATCGTATGTAGTAGGGCTTGTTTTACATTTTGTACTTACTTACTTAAGGTGGCCCTACAGTCCGGGATGGACCTGGGCCTCAACCAACAAGCGTCTCCAGACAGCACGATCTTTGGCCAGCTGTCTCCAGTTTCGCACGCTAAGTTAGTTGAGGTCCCCTTCCACTTGCGTGCGACACCTGAGTCTTCCTCTAATGCGCCGCTGCGTTCTGCCGATTATTTCGATGTCCTTGGCGTACTCGAGTATAGATGGACGGACTTTTGAAAGATAGTGCCTCTGATGTTAGCGTTTCTGTTTTGTACTATTCTTTCAAGAGCTATATATTTAAGAAGTCACATGACAGCGCATCGCCTTGTCTATATCCTTTTTTGACATCGAAGGTCTCTATGAGTTCTTTACCGACCTTGATGGAGCACCGTTTGCATTTTACTTTACAAATCCCCCTAAGCTTGTTACGTCCTAGACCACTTAATCAATAGCTCAGCTTAAGTTGACTTATACTGTATTTTCCAATCAGTTTAGTCGTGTAGTCAGATATTTCTTCTGAAAACTGTGGACAGAAAATGCTTTCCAGAATCTTAGTTTCTTCTATGTGTGGTCAACATAGAGTGAAGTCGGAACATAATTATTATAATTCCTTCAACAAGTCTTCATCCTGTGCATATCCCTTCCAATTTCAACAAAACCACAACCTCTACTTATTGATATTCAAAACACAAGCAACAAGCCACAAGTTACTCCGAAAATAGATTGGAAACCAGGGCATTGTCTCATGCAATTCAAAGGAGTCCACAGGCCGACAAACAATCAATATCTTTACAAAATTACAGAGACCGACAACTGGTGCTCCCGCATAGACGATCATAAAATTATGAAGCAAATCACCCATTTATCGCCTGTTGGCATCATCATTCTGGCTATAAAGCATAGAGAACAACAACTAACAAGGCGGCATCCCAGCAGACTGACGCCACTCATCTATCATGTCCCATAATTTCCGTAGCTCTGGACGACAACCCTTAACAAAGTCCCACACCCCTTTATCCATTGAATTTTCAGTTTGCTTTAAAAATTCATTCGTTTCAAACTGTAGCAGTGTACAACACTCTCATGTGTCTCAGGTGCCTCTCCATCGTCAACATTTCGACTGATGTGTTGGAATTTTTTTTTACGACACGGAATGAGCTTTCACTACAAAATGCACTCACATTGTAATTACATTCGAGATACGAAAGGACGAATTTATGGGTTTTATTTTACTGCCTTCTGCATCCGATGGATGTTTTCACTTTAGGTACGACACCTTAATCGAGTATACTAGACGTGTATTGTAATGGTGGGTGGTGCGACACCATATACAATGACGAAGTTCAAGGAGACAATCGATGTCCTTTTTTTCGATGGCAATCAGAGACAAAACTCTGCGGAACCAGTTTTCCATTTATGCAGAAGTAGGCCTTTATTTACCGTCATCCCCGATACACTTTCAACTTGCCGACAGACAATTATCCTTAAGCGATTATTCTACTGCTGCCACATCGCTTGACAGAACGATATGATAGTGACAATGAGGATGTTCATGACAGAAATGATGAGCGTGCGGGTCGAGAGATGAGAAACGGATGAGCCGAGCCGACGACGAATACACGTATTGTATTGTCTCAAAGAGCATCTGTTTTGTATCTCCCTGGCTGTGTGTGTGTGTTTGTGCGGTATATCCGTGGCAAGAGAGAGATTTGTGCTAAAAGAAAATCCTGAAAGGCAAAACATCCGTTCGTTGGAAATTTCGGTGCAGACTTTCTTTTGTAGACGCAGCCGTTTCTTTTTTGTTTATAATTTATTCCTCGGTATAGAGAGAGCACCGCACTCTTGTTTGTTGGCAGCTTTTGTTTATGCGGTAGTTGAATGTTAGTTGTTGTTGAATAATTAAGTTGAATTAGTGTGCAGCGTTGGGTAAAAGTTTTCAAGCATACGATACAATGGGTGAAATTTCAACTGCGAAGTTTTGAATGGCAAAAGATGAAAGACGGTTGGTTGGCGGATATGATTGCATTGAAAGCATCTTGAAATCGGGTCTTAAAGTTGTTTGGTGAAAGGTTCTGATGGTGAAAAGTTCCTAGAAATTCAATTAAGATTTAATTAAGCCAAAGTTTGGGGGACTCTTATGATATTGACGACTTGAGACGTTATTCCATGAGTTCAATAAAAATCAGGACAATTACAGAGGTAGTGCTCTACAATATGATTATCCTCGTTGCAGTTGATTTCCCTCACTTAAGGTCATCTAATGAGATTTGCAAAATCGTGGTGGCCCGGTTCGATCGTTCTTTAGTAGCCTGCAATATTTTCTCGCTGTTGGCAACGAGGATGCCGGACGAAATAGTTTGATTCGTCTTCAGCCCGAAAAGTTATATTTTGCCTCTTAGGGCCGTTTCCTGATACGACTCATAGAGTTTTAATTTCCACATAAACTATTATGTGACAGTTTGTCTTACAAAAAGTAGCCCATAAGCATTTATGTAAAATTTAAATCGTTATGATTCCTAAACGGACCTTAATGCCCTGCTTTTATTTCATTCCCTTCCGAATCCGAGCTATATTAGACGTTTCGATGCTGGGTTGTGATTCTGCTGTTTAGGCGGAGTGTTGGAAATTTGCTGCCATGTGCTGTTGATTGTCCAAGCCATAGGCATCTACTAGGCCTACATGGCAGCAACTATTCCGTTCCATGTAATTTTCTGTCGATTATGCACTTCTTCCATCTTGGGTTGAATGGTTCGATTGCAACACATGGTTCTACAAAAATCGAACATTTTCGTGATGTATGGATATGTCCATTTCACTGCCATTTCTGACATTAGACAGTTATGCCTATTGGTTCCTGTCATGTCTGCACAGATATGGTTGAGCCAGAAAATCCTTGAAGCTTGCTAACAAAAATATATAGCGATACAGTAGTCACCTTGGTAGCTTGGTGGTGGATGCAAAATGCTTCGCTATAGGACAACATTCCAAAAGCAGTTTTTACTTGGCCTGTTAAGAAGACTGGCTATATATTGCTTAGGTCCACCATCGGAGGAGACAATACTTCAAGATTTAAGAAACTCTCCACTATTGAATTATTTTCGAAGCTTGTCATTTTAGTTTTCCACAACTCTGACTGCAACTGCTGCCACTATGCTGTCCATAATTTTGTGAGAGCATACGAGATGTTTGGGCGCAGTAGCGCAGTGGTTAGTGTGCTGGACTGCTGTGCGAGGGATCCCAGGTTCGATCCCCGGAAAACACAAATTACATCTTAGTGTTTTTTTCTACTGCGCCACCTCTCGCGAACGTCTGACAAACATCCGAGAGTATAACTGTCCTGAAAAAGCTTCTCAATTCAGCCGTTCGGAATCGGCATAAAATTGTAGGTCCCTTCCATTCGTCCCAAAAATAGAAACTCACACAAACGAATGGTTGCGAGAAGCTAGGCCTAGGGTGTCTACCGCCTGTTGCGCCACCTATTTATTTTTTTTTTATTTTTTTATACGAGATGTTTAAGTTAAGTCCACTGAGTTCTTCGTCTTCCCCGTCAAAAAACATATAGTATTGGCCAAAGACTGCAGCCTTGCTGGACACCGCCTTGTGGGCTGCTCTGTATGATTTTTGTGACTTTCTTAGTTTTAAAGGGAAAATGCACTCAGCTTCAGCTCCAATTGGTTAAGACTTCCTTTCGTAGGTAGATTCATTTAATATCAGAAATTGTGTATTAACGCTACTCTTAGAAGGTCCGCGGGCATACCTACTATCAAGTCCTAACGCCATGCTAATTAATTTGGGGTTTTTGTGAGTATATTCAGGGATTATGCAACCTCGGGCAGCTGAAACTATCAAAAAGTCGGCTTAAAACCATAAATTGTTAATCATTTCCATTTGCATCTTGCTGTCTTTAGTGCGAAACGCCGGACGGTTCTCTGTCTTCTTCCACATCGACCGTCCGCTTTTGACCTCCTGATGATTACTATATGGCAGCTGCTGGAGTCATCTTCCTGCGCGGTTAGGTGCCAAATCGCCCAAAACCGAATCGCCCAAAACTTAAAAATGTCACATCGCCCAAAAATTATTTTTATTTAACATTTTTAATTTTTGGGCGATTTAGCATAATGTCAAATAGCCCAAAAAATATAAATAATTTTGGGCGATTTAGCATTATTTTTGGGCGATTTGACACTTTCGTCAGCTTTTTGGCTTATTATGAGAAGTTTTGGATACGAAAGGTATGTAAATGAATATAAATTTACTTAAATAATCATGTTTGTGAATGTTTGTGAAAGGTAATTATGTACTATGAAACCACCGCGGGGAGGGGGGCGGCGCGACGCGCTTTGCGGTCGGGTGGCGGCGCGTCGCCTGTCCGCGCCGCGCCCCCTTTTGCCCTCGCGCATAAGCATACAACAAAAACTACTTTGGGCGATTTGACATTTTTCTTTTTTGGGCGATTTGTCATAGTGTCAAATCGCCCAAAAATTTTGGGCGATGCGACATTTTTCAGATTTGGGCGATTTGGTTTTGGGCGATTTGACACAGGGCCAACTAAAATTGCCGAAACACCAAATCGCCCAAAATTATCTTTTTGGGCATTTTGACATTATGTCAAATCGCCCAAAAAATTGAAATATCAAATCGCCCAAAAAAGTTTTTGGGTGATTTGACATTTTTTCGCTTTTTTGCATTTTGGGCGATTCGGTTTTGGGCGATCTGACACCCAACCTCCTGCGCAAGTAACTGAAGCAAACATTTGGTCAAGTCCTTCGCATTCTTCAGTGTTAGATTGTCATCACCTTCGTTGCGGATCAGATATTCCTTCTCACCGATCATTTGACTCTTGTATTTCGTTCGCTTCAGGGGGCTTTTCGTCTTCTATTGTACACCTTCAGAGTACACCATAGTGGTGCCTGTGTGGAACACACTTTTCCTCTCGGGCTTCCTCAACGTCAGCTGCCCTTGTAGCAACTTTTGCTGATGTCTGCCACGAATTCGTTTGCCATTGGGTGAGAAATCCATCCCAAATGCTGTAGGTTGTGCAAGACAAACACGATTTCAAATAATTGAAATTTATAATTTACTAGCTGAACCCCCGCCGGCTTCGCCAGGCCTTTTATTGCTTTTTACAATTTTTATTTTTTAATTTTTTTGGCCTATCAATTCATCACCGTAATTACGGACATTTAAAAAAAATCAACTCAATTGGTTGGAGACAGAGGGAAACATATAGTTTTTTCACTTTGTTTTATATATATAGAGATAGCTGTACCCGCCCGACTTTGCCCGTGCACAGATGTTTTTTCGTAAAATGCGAGAAATGAGAATAAACTGGAACTTTCTTTCTGAAAAAAATACAGCAATACGAACAAAACAAAAAATGCTCATGAAAATCGGCCCAGCGGTTATAGAGATATAACGTAATCGAGTTTCACCCCATAGAAGATGTTTTTTGTATAGGAGGTACATATACGATTTTGAATGTTTTTTTTTTTTTTTTGTATGGGAGGTGCCACGCCCCTTTGTCCAACTTTGACCAATCTTCACAGGAGCACTCTACGGCCAATACCTAAGATTATCTGTATGCTTGACAGCTTGAGCTCAATCGATTAGGTGGTTTTCGAAATATACGAATTGGAATCTTTTTTTTTTTGTAAGGGAGGTGCCAGGCCCCTTTGTCCAATTTTGACCAATCTTCACAGGAGCACTTCAGAGCCAATACCTAAGATTATCTGTAAGTTTGAGCTCAATCCATTCGGTGGTTTTCCAGATATACGATTTTGAATATTTTTTTGTATGGGAGGTGCCACGCCCCTTTGTCCAACTTTGACCAATCTTCACAGGAGTTTGAGCTCAATCCATTCGGTGGTTTTCGAGATATAAGATTTTGAATGGTTTTTTGTATGGGAGGTGCCACGCCCCTTTGTCCGATTTTGAATTTTTTTAGCCTATTGACCGACCACCGTAATTACCGACATTTAGAAAAAAAAATCAACTAAATTGGTTGAAAATTACGGGCGACAGAGGGAAACATACAGTTTTTTCCACTTTGTTTTATATATATAGAGATTTTATTTTACATCGAAGAATTAACTGTCTACATCAGTCAATTGACTTTTCGACTACAGCACCGCCATGACGTTTAAAAAGGGTGTCCCATAATTCACGCAAAATTTGAATTTTGCTACATTTAATAGTACAGTGATGCGAACGGAAAAAAGATAATAATGTGACAGCTGACAGTTCGGGATTAGTAAAAATGGAGCTTTGGAGATCCAAAAGAACAACGCATTTTCATTGTTGAGCAGTATTTTAAAAATAATGGAGGTTTGTCAGAGGTGCAGGGAAATAAGTAGGTACCCGGGAACTAAGTCCAAAATATGTAATTTAACACCACAAAATATGCAAAGTATTTTTTACACAAAAGTTAGCAAGAATTAAGTACATACAGAGCCCATCCTCAGCAAAACTGTTTAAACACTTAAAATCTCGTATCTATCCGCCCTTGGCTATCGAAAATCCCGAGATTGTTTACCCTAAGACTCAGATAAAAGACTGATGATTACACATTTAAACTACAAATAGATGACCAACTCATATAAACCATTTGAGCACCCAATTGTTCGTGTTTGAACTCCTCTTGATAATACCCACAGCAAACCACAGTGCAACAGTCACGCGAATTTATTTCAATCTCACAAATGACTTTTCCCATCCACTTTGTCTCTATAAACCTTATAATACCTTATAATTACTTAATAATTTGTTATAAATATATTTCAACACTTTTATGCCGTGACATTACCAAATGTAACCCCTTTCCAGGCAAAACACGGAAATGTATATACAAAACATTATTAGGTCACACTTTAACCATCCGCAAGCTTTATTTAATTATATTTAATGGAGAACGCTGGTGATTTCAATTAAAAAAACAAAAACACATTCGCCGAAAAGCCATGCATGCAATCTAGTGCTAAAATTAAATTGACAGTCATGTACATTTTTCAAAAAAAAAAAATCGATTTCATGATCGGCGATGTAAGCAGATACCTGCTGAATTAGTGTTGCAAACTTGATGACTAAAAATCAATATTTTTTCCTTTATCAAGTTCAAGGTGCGGCCGATAGGGGGAGTCAATTAATCTCGACTGAGAATCTGCAAACTTAAATTATTTAGATTTGCGTATATTATTTTAGTAACCCATTTGCTGTATACAATTCAAATTCAAATGAAATCCATTTGAATATTTATACAAATTGTTTTGTTTAAAAGTATAACACATACAAATTTTGTTAAAGACCAAAGCGTACAGACACACACCCGATGGTGTCTAAATTTAATTTCAAAAGTACGCACGTTTCTTAAAAAAAAACGAATATTTTCGTTCATCTCTTGCCAAGAAAAAAAACACGAAACGTATCAAAAAATTGAAATACCTTGTAGTTTCGTGGGATTTGAGTAGAAAGAATATAATTTTGATACTTGGACGAATTTTCAGAATAACATTAAGTTCCGAGGATGAAAATGAGACAGTATAGCAGGGAGGGGTTGATGGTATAATATTAGCATTCATTTGGAAAGACAAATGAATGTGCAGACTATAGGAGAAGTGTTTTCGTTGGCGCTGGCTACCGGTGCCGCCGAGTTGGAATCTACTGTTCATAATATATAATCTTTGTCGCGCTAAAATGAATTATTTCGTATAATAAAATTTACATTTTATTTTCAAACTAATAGACAGAAACAGACAGCATTCGTTTATCTGTGCACAATCTTGATGAGTTGTTAAATTACATTCGATGGGGTGTGTTCAAGTGCATACACTTATTCAATCTGCATTAGTGTGATGCTGATGACTGTTTATGTGAAAAGGCAATCTAATGATCTCCCTGGAATGTTTGTTTTATTTTTTGACAGCAGAATATATGTATTTTTGTTATAATTAGCAAAACAAACTTTTTCTTTGGTATCATTGGCATCCTTTCATTTTAATGAATGTATTCCATTATGAAAGTCAACAAACTGTCCTGACATGGTCCATTATATATGCCAAACTGCATACAAAGTTCTATGGGCAATTTTAAGTAAGTTTACTAAAAGATGGAATATACATATTCATCAATTCATCATCATCAACGTAACTGTAAAGTAAGGGGATGGTTTGTGGTGGCCATTTTCGTGACAGAAAAAATCAGTCATGCAGATAACGAAAGGAGATACGAGTGTCCACCTGAAGGTGCTACGAAAAGTTTTAAGGAAAATGAAATAGAGAAAAAAAGAAGGCGGTTACTTTGTCATCGTTCATGCCTGAATGCCTTAGGGACATTTGCGTCAATTTAGCAATACCAACAGCCACAACAAAGCACTGAAAATGGAAATGGACTAATGCTTTTGAATTGTTTTTTTAATTTACCTTTAAAGTTAGTGGAATCAGTTTGGATGATCAAAATTCGACGAATGGTGCATTACAAACGTCGTAGCAGGCATAACGTTTCGAAAATAGAGCTCGAAGTTTAATAATAATTCTTTCTGGCCAAAACGTAGACGTAGACCGCTGTCAACCACTCGAAAGCATTTACAGTCGACCCCGGCCAATGTGCCATAAATTATTAGGTATTAAAATTGAATTTCGTCATATATAGGATGACCCAAAATTCATTCAAGTTATGTATATTGATAGAGAACACATGTTTTTAATTTAAAATTTTATTGATTCATAAATTATATAGGGCTATGTATTAGATAAACGACGTCCACGACTTTGCTAGCAGAGAATCACTCTTGTGTCGAAACTGTCCATGATCATTTTACATATATAAACATAACATGTATGAATTTCATTGATACATCGTTCGATTTGCTTTTTCAACGTGTAAATGGCCTTAAAAAATCCCAAAGTAAGATGTCCAACGGCGGTAAATCGCCTGATTTGAGAGATAGAAATCTCGCAAATAGAGGAAAATCTCGCATTATCAAAATCCAACCTCGCACCTACTCCAAATCCAACAGTGACCCCAATCATGCGGGTTTCAGGGAGGCAACATGCCCCCCTACATATGCGAGATTTTAGTTTTTGAGGTTTTGTTTTGCGAAATTTCAATTATCCAAGATTTTGCTAATGCGAGATTTATGCGGCCAATCGTACCGAACCCGAAATTACAGGACCAGAAAATGACTCATGTAGTAGTTGAACTGTTTCTTGGACTATGGTGCGATAATGCCTCCAGACCAGACCAAATTCGAAAATTTTGAGGATTAACAAATCCATCAATAAGAAAATAGCCGTCATTGTTGAAAACTGAAATTGGCAACACTTAACGTAAATGTCACAAAATTTAAATCTTGCGTTCATTTTGGGACGCCCTGTAGTTAGGAAGAAATGCAAATTCAAAGCAACACAAAAAGCTCTTTGTTAGCTACAATACCGTCTTTAAAGATATATCACAATAAAATGTGATGCCTGTCTGAAATCCAGAGCTTTTGCCGTAAACAATTTTTCGAACCTACTTTTGTAGAAAAAAATATCCACATTTTTGAAAAGTTGCAGCTCCTTTCATTTAATTTGTTGACTCCACGTGCATATTATGTGAATCATTTTCTTCAATGAATGCAATCAAGACAAAATATTGCTTTCGTTTAAAAGGTTAACATTTGGCGGCAAGTTTGGCGAATCGCAATCACCTCAAATTACCCACAGTACGAAAAAACTTCCTTCAAATATACATCTTAAAGTAATATTCAGTAATGCTCCTTATAAATTTAGTTTTACGAATTTTATGACTTCCTATACGAAATTTAAAAAAAAATGTGTGTATTTGATTATTTTGTTAAAACGTACATTCAGGGGCGTAGCGAGGGGGGGCGTGGGGGGTGACGCACCTTCCCACGCTTTTCAAGAGTCGGCAAATCAACGATCAATTTTCAAAAATTAGGTCTTAAGTTTGGATTTACATTAGGTATAGGTTTTTAAACTTGTAAATGTATACAAAAGTCGGCATTTTCAAAAACTCCTTAAAATCGGTGAATCGGTGAATTTTCCGACTGAAATCCTTAAAATTTAGAGTTTCCATTCGATTTTAAAAAGAACGGTTGGCATTTCTAATTTGAGGTTAAATTCGAAGGAATGTGTTATTCGAATGTTGTGTTCGCTGCTTATTGATGTGGATTGCGAACTTTAACAATTCGCGGCAAACGTGTGTTTGGGCCAAGAGGAGGATAATTAATTATCCCATCAAAATGTATTAAGAAAATAATTTTATAAACAGTTTAAATAACGAAATTTCGAATTCCAAACTTTTTGCCGCGAAGGAAATTACTCTTGGCGCGAATTGTCAAAGTTTATTCGCAATCTACATCATTTTATACGCATTCCACAAACTAGCGAATAAAACATTCGTTCGAACTTAACCTCAAACTAGACATTGTGGGTAGAAACTGATGGCTGGAATTCGCGAACTGCCGCGACCTATAAAAGTGTTCATGTGAACGGGTTGCCAAAACTTGCGAATAGTCGTTCGATCGTAGGTAGTTGGTCGCTCTTATGTGAATGGTCCTTTAGGTATTAGCCCAGGGGTGTTCCTGTTAAGATTGGTCAAAATTGGACAAAGGGGCGTGGCGCCTCCCATACAAAAAACATCTTCTATGGAGTGAAAGTCGTTGACGTTAGATATAACTCGATAACAGCTGGGCCGATTTGCATAATTTCTATACAGTCGGCAAGTTCCTGAAATAAGTCGGCATTTCAATGAAAGTCACCCCCCAGGGCTCGAACCCTTGTTACGCCTCTGCGTACATTAATTATGTACATTCTTAATTGTTGCTGTATAATTTGTATTTTCTTCCAAGTATGAACACAAGTAACTCGCTTTACTAATTTCCGGAAAAATTCATCCGTATAACCTAAAATTTTGGCTACCCTTGATTTAATAGAACAATGACAGCATAATGACACCAAAACATTTTCAAATATGTCCGCAATCGACTGTCAAAGTTTTATCTGAATGATGTTTTCCCACATTCTAACATTTTCTTCAAATTGATTTTAGGTCACAATAGCTAATTTGGTAAGGCAAATAATTGTGAGTTTGTAAAATATAAGGTCAACTAAAAATTTTTATTAACGGGATATAAAAGTCTGTGAATGCAAAATAATTAAAGTTCGTATTCGAACAGTTGAATGGAGCTTTTTTTTACTCTATAACATTTTTCGATTTTCTGACACCGATTCGTGGGGATTCCCCTACGGGTAGAAGGTTGATGGCGGACTTGATCTAACAGTCTCTTCCTCGGTCTACCCATAAGAGGACCACTGACTGATGGCAAAAACCCCCTCCATACCATAGTACATTTTGGATGTCGAGTTTAGGAGCTGCATTTAAACTTCGGTGCGCGAGAGATACTTGCACTTGGCCAGTTTTCGTTACTGAGAATTCAGACACCAAGCCTAGGACTTGTAAATTTGTTAACAAATACTTTTTGGATCAGCTTTGACAATTTTACCAAATTAAATTCAAATGTTAATCAACCTCAACCAAGTGAGGCAGAGTATTTAAACCAAATAATTGAGTCACCTAAATAACAGCATCAACTTTTTGAATATATAGATCAAGTGACAGATATTAGTAAAGAAATTATTTGGCAGACTTGATTGATAAAATTCTTTTCAGGTTGGCCCTTAAATTGGCCCTAAAATGGCTCATATAATTTCTATGTAATATTTTAAGCATTACTAACCTAAAGCTGACATCTGACATAATTGCAAACAAAACTACTCTAACGCATTCTGCATTCAAACTGATGTTATATCTAAATACTTTGATTTAACTAGGTGAGTCCAATCCATAAAAAGAAACGCGTTAGATAAACAGAAAGCATGACGACGCGTATAGTATTAATCAACAACAAATAGCAAACACTTAGCATCCACTTATTTTGTACACAAACAAACTGAGTTTGAGTGTGACTTGTAAATAAATAGTTTTGTTTACCTTGACATCGAAACGAGTGAGTTAGAACTGGTTTAAATTGTTATCTGACGTTCTAGCAGATAATACGATCCGAGAATGTGATTTGAAATAAATGTATGACTAACTTAATTAGTCACAGATACAGATGGGCAATTCGTGGAAACTTATTTAAAATTTATTTCTCATCTTACTTACACTTGACATTCATTTCTGTGACCTTGTGGAATGGATTTCTTTCTAATCCTAAAAATCCAGCCACATATTAATTGGGGTAAAACCCAATTGCCTGTAGAACTCGTATACACTCGCCAATTCCTCCCCTACTCAATGAGAGCAGTAAATTGCTTTCTAATTTGACTAACAAACTGTTCATCCCGGGTTAAGATGAAGCGATCAATACATTCCACAAATGTATAAGCAAACATGGCTTATTTCCTGTCAATGACTGAGAGAGAGAGAGAGTCAACATCACACCATTACATCTCAACTTGACATTCCGTTTGCAGTTGGGGGAGTATAGAAGAACGCTTTTCCAATTATTGATAAATCTATTTGAGTGCCCGATTATCAGCACAACCGAGGCACTCAACCATAAAGTCAGTTTGGTTACATTTTTTGAATACAAAAGACCAACAAATATAACTCAACGTTCTATTAGGCTAAACACGAGAGAGTGGGCTTGAGTTGCTACAAACCCTTGTCAAGTCAAGGGGGCAAAATATAAACCCACCACGACCACCCCAAAGAGCTGGTGCTACAACAAAGTGGCTCGCTGTGTGTTTGCAAAGAGATTATTGTCATTTTTGTTTGCATTGTTTTAGAATTCGTAACAATTTTATTATCTTATCGTTTGTTGTATTTATTTATTTATACACATTCAGTTATGCTGGTAAATGTGCGAATTTTGATTATAAAATTTTGCTGTCACATAAAAAATGTCATGATGAATAATAATGATGATACATAATTTATGACGAAGCATATATGCAAGAGTTGAATTATGAAATAAGGGCAAACAATTCAAACAAATAACATTTTGATGGATGCTTTTATACAAAAATTTAACATTTTGACAGATCATAAAGTAACGAAACTTGTGAAACACGAAAAAGTGTGGAATTTTTAAAATAAAAGTATTCGTGCAGAGTTACGTTAGTAAGCAGTTTGTTTCACTACAGATTTCGATTTGGTCTTCTTACTTTCTCAAAGGTAACTGGGCGAAAAGCAACCAAGAAAAGGCAAACACTTTTGCAGAGCATCTTGAAGACGTATTTAAACCTTATGAAGATAAAGGTTATCAAGAACTCTATTAGCTAGACTTATTTTACGCAGAGGTTATTTTAAATACATTTATTGACAACACAAAATCTAAGAATATTAATTTATATTTCATAAAAGAAAAAGCATAGTAAGACTTGATTGTAGATTTTTTTCTCCAACACTTCCACTCAATCAGTCTTATCAGTGTGCATCCCCATTCTTCTAACAAAGTTCTGATGCTTTGTTTTCATTAAATTTTTGGTCATGATATCCGCAACCATGTTGTCTGTTTGCACATAGTGAAGATTAATGTTGTTCTCTTCAAATACAGTACGGACGTAATGGTAACGTATGTCTATATGCTTACTTCTAGCATGGTAGACCGGATTCTTCACAAGTTGTTGAGATGATAAGTTATCTCCATGAATTGTTGTAGGAAGAGAAACCAATTCTTTGCAACCAATCTCGTCAATAAGCTTCCTGAGATAAACACACTCTTTTGATGTAGCGCAAAGAGCCATGTACTCAGCTTCTGTAGTGCTTAAGGCGACTGATGTTTGCTTTCTCGATTCCCATGTGATCGCACCACCAGCTAGTAGGAAAATAAAACCAGTGAATGATTTACGGTCGGTAGAATCACCTCCCCAGTCAGCATCTGAATAAGCTTCCAACTTCTGTCCAGTCTTTTGATACGATAAGTACAGTTGTTTAGTTGATGACAAATATCTTAACACATTTTTAGCCATAGTAAGGTGTTCAATATGTGGGTCAGAATTAAATTGAGCTAACTTACTGATTGTATGTTGAAGATCTGGACGTGTGCCTTTTGCTAAATAAAGCAGAGAACCAACCAAAGATTGATATTTCTTTTTGTCTGCTCTGGTACATTCATTATTCACACATTTAAGTTGAATTCCAGCATCTAGTGGTGTTGATCTTTTTCTGGAAGACGACATGCTATTTTCTTCGAGAAGTTCAGTGATAAATGCTTTTTGATGAAGTTTGATAGGACCCCTTTCACCTTCGCGTTCAATTTCCATCCCAAGAAAATAGTTGATAGCGCCTTTGTCGACCAGCTTAAATTTTGTTTTGAGATTATCTTTGAAGTTTTGTAGAGTGGTGTTGTTAGAACATGCCATGATTATGTCGTCCACATAAACTCCAATGATGAACATCTCATTACTTGCGTTTCGTGTATATACACAAGTGTCATGTTCACAGCGTTTAAATCCAAGTTCCAACAGTGCAGCATTCAAATGATTGTTCCAAGTTCTCCCAGATTGCTTGAGACCATAGAGGGATTTCTTCAGTTTCAGGACTTTGTTTTTATGTCTCTCGTCAATGAAACCTTCGGGTTGATCCATGTAGACTTCCTCTTCTAGATGAGCGTTCAAATAAGCTGAAGAAATGTCTATCTGGTGAACAAGAAGCTCGTACTCGGCAGCTAATGCCAAAATGATTCTGATGGTTGAGAATCGCACTACCGGAGAAAATGTTTCTTGATAGTTGATCCCATAGATTTGAGAAAAACCTTTTGCGACGAGTCGTGATTTATATTTGTCAATGGTTCCGTCACTGTTCTTCTTTATGACGAATACCCACTTGCATCCAACAGTTCGCTTTCCTGGTGGTAGGTCAACTAAATCCCATGTATCATTTTCGACTAGAGCGTTGTATTCTGTTTCCATAGACATCTTCCACTCATTAGAGTCGGGTCTTGTAAGAGCTTGTTTTACTGTTGTCGGATTATAATCTATGTAAGATGTTATCGAATTTACTAAGTTGAACCGCTTTCCTGATCGTGTTCTTGATTCGATAGGTTGGTCTTCTTCATCGGTTTGACTATCCGATTCAGAAGTACTTCCACTATTCGCAAAAGATTCGTATTCATCACAGCTTTCAACAAGAGTAGTTTCGGGTTCTTCAATGTTTTTATGCTTTAAAACATCAAAAACAAATACAGCTTTCTGAGGAACTTTCACTAAGTTGTCACCCTTCAAGGACTTGTAGTCACGAGTTAAAAATACTTTTCTGGAACTCTTCTCATAAACTCTGTAGGCTTTCGATTCGTCGGAGTAACCAACAAGTAAACACTCGATTCCTCGCTCTTTGAATTTTGATTTCTGAACTCCTTTTTCAAGAACAATGCATTTGGTACCAAAGGCTTCGAAATGTGAGACATCAGGCTTGCAGTCATGCCAAAGTTCATAAGGAGTTTTGTTTTCGGTGATAGCTTTCGTTGGACATCTGTTTCTTATGTAAGCACAAGTGTTGATAGCTTCTGCCCACAAAGCCTCAGGAACGTCGCTTTCAGAGAGCATACATCTCGCCATTTCTACGAGTGTTCGGTTGAACCGCTCGGCTACCCCGTTTTGCTGTGGTGTATGAGGAATTGGTCTTTGTCTAACGATACCACATTCGCCTAAAAACTTATCGAACTCTTTATTGATGAACTCACCGCCGTTGTCACTTCGTAGCTTTTTGATCTTATGTCCGGTCTGTAGTTCAACTCTAGCTTTGTAAGACTTGAAACAATTTAACGCCTCACTTTTAGTCTTGAGAAAATCTACTTGAACATATCTCGATTTGTCGTCTATGAAAGTGATGAAGTATCTAGCACCTCCGATGGAATTTACTCTCATAGGCCCACAGAGATCAGTGTGTATCCATTCAACCGTGTTACCAGCCCTGTGCTCTGAATGTTTAGGAAAAGGATTTTGAGAAATTTTGCATTTTAAACATGTGATACACTGCAGTTGACTAGGAATACTCTTCAAATCAATACCTTCAACCATTCCTTTAGAAGCTAAGCTTTTCAAATCTTGGATGTTAAGATGACCAAATCTTCTATGCCAGTCATCAGCTTTACTTTGAATAGAAGAATAAACTGAATTGGTACTTGCCTGAATGTCACATATATATATGTTTCCTTTCTTTTCAGCTTTTAGAAGAATTTTCTTGTCATTTGGATCTCGAATAAAAGCTTCGTTGTCGAAGAAATGTACTTCCTTTCCTTTACAAGTTACTCTTGAAATCGACATGAAATTCGCTGCTAAGTCTGGTACGTAGAGTACATCGTATAATGTAACTGTAGCATTCTTGATGTTGTAGTTGACAGTTCCGATTCCACTGGCGTAGACACATTGATTCTTGGCTGCTAAGAAAATCTTCTCCTTATGATATTGAAAGGTTTGGAACAATTCCTTTCTGGAACACATGTGAGCAGTTGCTCCGCTGTCCAAAATCCAGGATGATTCGAATGAATTACTTCCACTTGCCAGTATTAAACCGTAGTTGTTATGATTTACGAGACTGCTGTTGGAGCTGCTTGGTGTTTTTCCAGAAGATGATTGTTCTTGTTCCTTCCTTTTCCTGCATTCTTGAATCAAATGGCCCTTCTTCTTGCAGAATGTACACTTCTTCATAGTTTTCGGTTTTGGTTTGGATTTCGCACCAAATACAACCATTGAAGACTCATCGGTGTTTCTTTCTTGACGTCGAGATTCTTCATCAAGTAGCTTTGAAGTAATGACTTTCATATCAGGAAGATTATCTCTGGATTCCATTGCCATGATAAAATTGTCATAACTTTCAGGAAGTGTGGATAATAAAATAACACTTATCAAATCTTCTGGAATTACGACACCGAGAGATGAAAGCTTCTCGATTATGTTGGTCAATTCTTGAACGTGATCTCGCATTTTGGTTCCGTCGTTGAACTTAATCTTAATAAGTTGTTTGAATAGAGAAACCTTTTGTGCTGGTCTGGTAGATTCAAAAATTTCTGTGAGACGTTTCCAGGTTGAAGCTGACGTAGTGCAATTCTTCACGTGAATTAGTTGGTTTGCGCTAATGTGTAAAAGAATTGATGCCTGCGCCTTTTCATCCTTCGCAATCCATTCGTCCGCATTTGCTGCCGGCTTAGTCTTGGTTCCATTTGCGTATCCCCATAGCTCCTGATTGATAAGGACGCTCTTCATATGAATACACCAGGAATCATAATTACTGCCGTCCAGTCGGTCGATGTTTACGTAAGACATTTTTCGCCTTTTCAGATAGATTGCGTGTGTGTCAATTGATTTTCGCGTTAAATGAGCCAATAACCTATTAGCTAGAGTTATTTTACGCAGAGGTTATTTTAAATACATTTATTGACAACACAAAATCTAAGAATATTAATTTATATTTCATAAAAGAAAAAGCATAGTAAGACTTGATTGTAGATTTTTTTCTCCAACAAACTCGAATTAAAGTGTGAAGAAGATAGACCTATTCGGTCGGTAACAGCTAAAGAACTTGCCAAAGAAATTAAAGAAGGCATAAATATAAAAACGGCCCCAGGGTATGATTTGATTACAGGAGAAATTTTTAAACAATTTCCACGAAAATGTCTGAAAAAACTAGCGCAGATTATAAATGCTGAATTTAAGTTGAGCTATGTTCCAAGCATGTGGAAAGTCGTGGAGGTAATAATGATACCAAAACCAGGCAAACCACCTAACGAGGTAACCTCATATCGCCCAATATCTATACTACCAATATTGTCAAAATTATTCGAGAAAATGCTGGTAAAACGCCTGCAAAAAATAATTGACGAAAAATCACTAGTCTTAAATCACCAATTTGGATTTAGAAATAAGCACTCTACAATCGATCAGGTGCATAGAATCGCAGTTAAAATCGAAAAAGCATTCGAAGAGAAAAAAGTGTGCTCTACAATATTTCTCGATATAGCACAAGCTTTCGATAAAGTCTGGCACAAAGGTCTGATCCACAAACTACAAAGGCAACTCCCAAAGCAATATTCGACAATTCTGGAGTCATATATATCAGAGCGATTCTTCAGAATTAAACAAGAGACAGAGTACTCAACTTTAAGAAAAAATAAAGCTGGTGTACCACAAGGCAGCGTGCTAGGCCGTTTTATACCTTCTGTTCACTAGCGATTTGCCGCAAAGTGGGGAAACCACTATAGCTACTTTTGCAGATGACACAGCTCTCCTAGCCGTGGGAGCAACTGTCGAAGTTGAAACAAAAAAGCTTCAAAGGGCAATAAACAATATCTCAGATTGGACAAAAAAAATGGCAGATAAGATTAAATTACCTTAAGTCGTCCATATTAATTTTACGTTTAAAAACGTACAATATTCCAGTATACATAAACAACAATGTAGTGGAATACTCAAATACAGCCAAATATCTAGGCATAACTCTAGATCCTAACTGCGTTGGAAAGCACATGTAAAGAAAAAAAGAGATGAGTTGAACATGCGATACAGTAAAATGTATTGGCTTATTGGGAGATATTCATCTCTGTCCAATTACAATAAGTTATTGCTATACAAGCAAGTTCTAAAACCAGTATGGACCTACGGGCTCCAGTTATGGGCATACACATGCCAAACAAATTTGCAAAAAATTCAAGTTTTCCAAAATAAAGTACTAAGGAACATAGTTGATGCACCTTGGTACTTACGCAACGCTGATCTACATAGAGATCTACACATTGAAATGGATGAGGAAGAAGTTAAAAAAGTTGCCCAAAGGCACAGAAGTAGACTTCTTAACCATGTTAACTTAGAAATAACAGAACTTTTAAATACTGACAATGTAATCAGGAGGTGGGCGCAGTAGCGCAGTGGTTAGTGTGCTGGACTACTGTGCGAGGGATCCCAGGTTCGATCCCCGGAAAAACACAAATTACCATCTTAAGGTTTTTTCTACTGCGCACCTCTCGCGAACGTCTGACAAACATCCGAGAGTATGACTGTCCTGAAAAAGCTTCTCAATTCAGCCGTTCGGACTCGGCATAAAATTGTAGGTCCTATCCATTCGTTCCAAAAATAGAAACTCACACAAAACGAATGGTTGCGAGAAGCTAGGCCTTGGGTGTCTACCGCCTGTCGCGCCGCCTATTTATTTATTTTATTTAATGTAATCAGGAGATTAAGGCGGGTAAAACCTCTTGATCTAGAAAGTAGCTAATATTTTCAATCAAAAAAGTATAGAAATCCGACAAACGGCGGATTTATCCTCTAAATTTTTTAATATGAATCAAAAATAAATTTCCGATTAGTCGAACGACTAGGTGCAATCCAATTCGGGATGACAAAAGTCAGTCCCCTCGGGAGTTTTTTTAGATTTAAAAAATTTAGCTAATTTATTAATCATAAGATGATAGTGCCTTTAAGTTGCAATCTGGCAGTCAATTCTACGTGTATTTTTCTTCTGGAAAGACATTTGTTTCATTCCGTCTTCCCAATCACTGTACCGTGTTCCAGGCGGAAATCATGGCGATCAAGGAGGACCTGTCGTGCCTACGGTATAATGTAATATTATAATTAATATTACAATATTGCTGGACTCGGCCATCTTTAAGTCCAAAACCGCCCTCAATAGCCGCTTATCTCTTAAACGAGATGGTGGAACAATTTAAAATTCACCTTATGTGGGTGCCCGGCAATATGGACATTCCAGGGAAAATTGCAAGGCCGACGAACTCGCTAGGCATGACACAGCTTTGTCGATTCTACCGGAAAAGGAGAATCTCTATATGCCTCTCGCTATGTGCAAACTTTTAATTAAACAAAATACGATAAGTGCCACTAATCGAAGGTGGTCCATCACGAAACTGATCTGACACAAGCTGGATCTCAAGCGCTTTAACAATCCTGTATCAATATAAGCTCATTAGTAGGTGTCAATACGGGATACTGCATTATTGGCAAGGGTCTGCCTGCCAACGATTTCTGGTAGAAGCTGCATGGACGAGGAGGAGGAAGAGACTATTCTTCACCTCCTATACATACGTGCCATGCCCAGCCCTCTCCGCTTGTAGAAAACTACATCTCGGAGAATACTTCCTCGACAAGCTCGGCGAACTCGCTAATACAAGCATAAGTTGCCTCCGACGCTTCATTCTCAGCTCCTTCTGGTTCAACGGATGGTTGTGAGATCCTGTGATATCACCTCTGGCCTAAGTGAGGTTGCACTTGTTGCGGCCTGCCACCCTAGCCTAACTTGAGACATTTGTTTTGTTCTGTACTTTTTTTGCCCTGTCAGGAAGTGAACCTTAAACTTCGATTCTCGATAAATTGATGTCCAAGCACCTATTACTTACGCGCATTGAGCGACGAATACTTGAATAGGATTATTGAATAAAACAGAGAGTATGACAAACACAACACATTGCTTTCCGTCAATTGGAGAGTGCAATGCACTTGGCAAGCATTTTAATTCGACAAAAAACAGATTTGAGAATTTCTCAGGGTATTAACCAGCCACTGCACCAGTAGTTACATGACTTAAAGGCTAGACATCGAAGGCAAGAAATCGAATACTTAGATTAGAAATACTCTGTACTTCGTTCCGAAAGTGAAACTTTTCGAAAACTAATATTTTGTACACTCTATTTCGAAAACGGAATAAAAATCTGATTATTCAACGAATGCGTTGGAAAATTCTTCGAGGAGATACAACGACGAACTTTACGGGCTGTACAGTGGCATCGACCTGGGTCAGAACAGCGGAGGTCCAACGATTGAGGTGGCTGAGTAATGTAGAGCGAATGGACGGCCCGAAAGATCTTCGAATCTGAGGGACGGCGCAGTAGAGGAAGACCGCGATTTAGGTGGCGCACGCAAGTGGAAGGGCATATTAACACATGCGAAACTGGAGACAGCTGGACGAAGATCGTGCTGGGTAGAGACGCTTTCTGGTTGAGGGCCAGGTGCACCCTGGTAGCGCCATTTTAAGTAAGAAAGTACGATTTTTTTTTTGCTTTTCGAGAGTGTTACGTACTTAGTACCACCACTTTATTCAAAAGCGGAGCGAGAAGCAATTGCGAATAGGATTGACTTTCTAAACGTGAATGGGAATACCTACTGCCCAAAACTTCGTATTTTTGTGGCTCATTATTATCCTATGTGTCAGAGCAATCATGGATGGAATAGTCGTAAATGAGGGTGCCGTGACTTAAGGCCATACAATCGAATATGCAAAAGCGTCATAAGACCATATTTTTTTGAGACATAGGGCCATATTTCCATTATGCCCTGAGGCCCTTATTTAAGTTCAAATTTCTGATGATTAGATTATTGTTTTTTGAATTCCAGATTTAATTTAAAAAAACTTAAGCCCACAATACATAAATAGTGGAATATGTATGGGAATATGCTGCTCCCCTGTAACCCTGCTTGTGATCAGGTCACTGTTGGATTTGGAGTAGTCGAGCGGTTGGGTACCTACCCGCAAAGTTTCTTTAAATCTAAGTGAAACATTGATATAAAGAAACTTCGCATGCAGCCAACCTCGCACCTAGTTCAAATCCACTAGTGACCACTAACTAGCAGGAGGGTTGCATGCTACCCCATATATTTTTCACGGTTTGTTATACAAATTCTTTCAAAAATTCAGGTTTGGGATATATCATGAGTGGCTGCCAAAAGTTGAAAATAAATAAATAAATAAATAAAGCTCTAATTGCCTTATGACGCATTGGCAAAGCTACTTAGGGCCATCTGCTCGAATATGGCCTGGCCATATATCATCCCATAGATGAGTTGGGCAGCTAAATGCCCTGATGGCGCCCTAAAATTACAAGAAGTAATTCGAGTAGAAGAAATCTAGGAGAGCTGAGGTGCACGCCTCCAACAATGTGTTGTATATAGAAGTTGATTAACAACGGCAATATTTACCTTAATTAAAGCAATTTCACCGTCAGAAGATGGATCCAGTTGGCAGGATTCTAATGACGACGTGAAGTTGACATAATTATTAGATATAGAGAATGATACTGGAAACACAACAAAAGGGTTTATAAAGGGGTTTTCAGTAGGGACGGGTAGATTTCCTCAGTTCATGGATATGGCAGTTGTTTTATCAGTAGTTAATTTGTCTGTTTTTTCGGACACTAAAGATCAAGACCATGGGTAATTACAGCGTTGAATAAAACTTGCAGTCGATGTGGAATGTGGTCCGATGGCATCACCCTCACTCACATTCATATTCCACACATGTCATTCTAGGCCTTTCAAATAAATTGAAATACTCGCTGATATCTCACGCACACAGCCATTAAAAACCCTTTAGAATCATAAACATGAATTTATTAGCAATTTGCTGATGTGTGAATTGCTTTAGTGAATAATCTGAAATGTCGTCTTCAGCAAAGAAGCTGACATGAGGTAGCCCTTCCTTACTTTGACAAGTTGTCTGCTTTGAAACTAGTTTACCCCAACAGATGGCATTACATACTTTCAATGCGAATCATAATAAATGGACAATTGATTTCATAAATCCGAACAGGTGGACCAAAACATTAACCATAAAACACTTAATTTAAAAATGTCCTTAATTAGGTTTGCTATTTTCAATCTACATTCGTCCAATAGATGGCATAACTTTCTATGTGATTTTAAAGCAAATGGGTAGGGGCAAAGCAGAAAATGGTTTAGTTCTCTTCAAACTGTTTATAATTTCTTTAAGAATTCCAATATACAAGTTTTGACATCACACAACTTAATAAATTTAATAAAAAAAAAAAGGTCAACCAATTTGAAAATTTCATGCAACCCTATTAGAAGGCAACCCAAAAGTCCACTAGACCATGAAAAATGTAAAGAATGTCCGATATTTAACAAACCCTTTAGTATCCCCTTTCCACTGTCTGTAAAGTGTCCCTTTGTAGCCCGATCAAAGAAAAATGAATTATATCTAAATTGTTTCGTCACTTGCCAACGGGACATTGTCACTGTCATTTCGACCAAATCCGGCAAGTCCATGTTTAGGATGTTGTGTGAGATAATGTTCATCTACCGAACCGAGACAATCGAGAACAATTTTAACTTTAAATTTGTAATCCAACACCCGAGTGCCACCACCCACGACACAAGATACCTACCGACTAAAGTTAGAAGATCCCTTTGCGGTTTGGTTCTGACGAACAGAATCAACCCCATTTTGCCTGTCGTGGTCAATGTTACCACAATTTTATCATGAACTCAGGCAGCGAAACGAGGACACACTGAGGATATCTTGTCGTCGGTACCGAAACAATGTAACGCAAAGGACCACAACGACCGACGTGATGGGACGAAACGTGACAGTAGTTTGTGGGTTGGATCTACAGACTGTCTCAACCCGTTAATTCAACCCGCAACCCTTGTCAATGTTCAGAAGTATTCTTGTACAAGACTGTGCGTATTAACGTGGACTTGTTTTTTTTTTGTAATTGGAGCTGACATAATTTTCATCGTCAACGCCTCGTAGAAAGTCCTGTTTTAAACTTCGAGTGCGTTCACGTGTTAAAGTCTAATTCATTAACTTTGTGTATAGTGTGCAGTTTAGAGTTTTACTTTCGCGACACGCCATTCTATCAACGTCCAACAAGTTGTTAAAGACTGTGTTGGTGGCGCCACCGTTTCATTTTCTAAGGCGGGTGCCATAGGAAATAATTACAAGTAGTCCGTTGCCGTTGCCTGTGCCTCAATTGGCGACATCGTCACGAAGTCGCTTATAAATCATATTACACAAACGAGGGAGCAACCCAAAAACACGCCCATAAAATATTCAACTTTAATTGATGGATTAATTCTTCGTGTCAGGACACGTGGAAGAAATTTAGCAAACAACAAAAAAAAACTCAAAAACGCCTGTGGAATGTTGGCTTAAAGCCACATCAAACGATATGGCAGGAGAATGACGGTTCCGCAATCAGCGCGAGCTTCAATTTCACGGAATTTGCATTTTGCGAATTTTTCTGCCTTTTTTTTTTTTTGTTTGTGGTGGGGTGGAGAAGTTTCTTTCATCTCTGCGGGATCAGTTTTTTGTTTGTTGTTGTAGGTATATTGTTTTGGGGGAGAATTGCTTAAATGAAATTTCGGTGGTAGGCAAGAGATATTTCGGAAGTATTTCAGAGGTACGTGTACCTACCTAAAAGCGCTTTAAATATTTAAGAAAAGGTACGGACACTTTCTGTGATTTGAATTTTTGTGCGCGAAGAAAGGTCTGTGTCCCTGTTCATGGAAGAATGTCCTAAATGGAATGATTTTATGATGAGACCCAGTTTTATGATTGGAATTGTACTTGAATTGCGTATGTGATGTTTAGAGCGAAAGGTTGCATTTGTTAAAAATGTAACAGCTCTACGCACGCAGTCCGGGATTATGCATAAACAAAGAGTATCTTATATACTGACATTCGGAACCAATCGACTGGTACCTAGTCGAAAGGGTAACTTTGGATTTTAACAAAATTGGACTGAGCGAAATGAGATTGTTATATTATATTTCTGTTAAGGGGTAGCTTTGCTTTAGCTTTATTTGGTGAGGCTTAAGTAACCTTAAATAGACAAAATTGTCTGTTTGTCCTTTATACGTTTTCATAATATTTATTCGTCAAATTTCTGCCAGAGGTCACGAGCCCTATTTGAAGAGATTCAGACCAGAAGACGTTGCATTCAAAATTTTTTATATGGGCGGGATTGCAACCCATTGATGTTGATGCGAATTTGTCGGCGGGAAATCGACTCATAACAAAAGTTATCAACTTTAAGCCAATAAGTGATCCGCATTTAAGCTACATTTATAGAAGATGCTAAAGACCGTATTTCTGGAGTTTTAGCACTACCTGCACAGAGCCTACAGTATTCGGAGTATGATGTCAAAGTTGTGCTCGGAAACTTGATGCGAAAATCGGATGGGAAAACATCTACGGCGGGTAAGTGCATAGGGTACCCGAAACAACAACAGAAGCATTTACGGCGATAGACCACCACCGACTACGGCAAAATGCTATTGATAGCAACATCTTCGAGGTATTTGAAGAGTTCATCTCTACGAATGATACCCTTCAGTAGATCCGCCGAAGAACAAACCTAGAGAAGGAAGTGTAACTTTTGTTTTGGAAAAGTAGATAGATTCTAAACTGTTGACTCGAAGAACGAAATAAATGGATGAGACGTTGAATGGGTGAAGTAAGAAGGTCAAAACATATAATTATCCAGTCAGGAGGATCTCTGAATCCCACACTCCAGGTTAGGGGCAACAAAGAACATCGGATGTACATTTTAAAGACAAATTTATCGCGGATTACATAACGATTCTGGTCTGAATAACAACTGGAAGCTACCTGCCAACGATCGAAGGGAAGACTTCATTCATAGATTCAGGTAGGTCCTCAGAAAAAATTACATTTTGGTTAAAAACTGTTCCAAAAGACGTGGCTATGAACCATGAAGCCTAAAACCATCTCACAGTATTAAGAAACATTTCAAAAACAGTTTCATTCAAATCTGTCCAGTAGTTTTCACGCTTTGAGGTAACAGAGAAAGTTCCTACAGTTTTATCTTTAGGTATAACGTATAATATATAATTCTTCCGCACGTGTTTGTAATGGAACTCCTCCTGGACCGGACCGATTTTAATGAAATTTTGTGTGTGTGCTTGAATGGGTCTAAGGATGATTTAGATTCACAATTGGTCCCGGTAGGTGGCGCTGCGATCAAATTTCACAAGATTTCAAATAATAACCACTTAACAATAAAAAAAAATTAAATAGCAAAAAGCTCATGAATAAAATTTCAAATAATAAACACTCAACAAAAAAAAAATTTTAAAGGGAAGAAGCTCCTAAATTTCTCGACATCCATGGCAGATAAAGGGTGGGTTTCCTGGGCACTCGTCTGAGGAAATAACGGTCGGAGCACACGGAATACAGGGGGTCTAGCACGTAACTTGATACAATCGAGTTCAGTCGATACAATCGAGCTCCGGCAGCACCTAATTTGTCTCAATCGAGGATAATCAATCGAGAATAATCGATTGAGACAAATTAGGTGCTGCCGGAGCTCGATTGTATCGACTGAACTCGATTGTATCAAGTTACGTGCTAGACCCCCAGAATCAGTCCGGACATATCGGTTAAATAAAATGGCCGAAGAACAATTGACGGACAATGAAAATGTACGAGCAGGCACAAACAACGTTTGCTGGGACCGCTAGTATACCAAGGGTTATTTTTTGCTATTTGGTTTTTCAGTCTGATTTTTTTGACAGTTCACGCGTGATTCGTGAGTCGTGACATGTGTCAAAGTAAAAAATGCTCAGTTAGCATTGCCATTTCACCTTGGAAGACTTACGCCCGAACAACCTTTGCAAATTATTGAATTTTATTACCAAAAATCATGCTCAGTAAAAATTGTATTTAGCACTCCGTCCTACTCAGCAGACTATTCAAGCCATTGTGACCAAATTTCGCACTAATTTCACCTTATTGGACATTAAACCACCGACGTGGTGTGGTTTATGGACCGGTGGCATTATTGGTCCGTATTTCTTCAATGATGGCAACAACGTTACGTTCAAAGGTGCTCGCCTTCGCTAGATGTTTTCGGAGTTTTTTTTTGTCCAAAATGGAAGAGCTGGGTTTGATCGATATGTGGTTTCAACAGGACGGCGGCGCGACATGCCACACAGCACGCGAATCCATGGACATATAGCGAGACGAATTTGGTAAGCAATTCATCTCACGTGCGATTTGGTGCCGCTGAAATATTTTTTGTGCGTATATGTCTAGTCTCTCGTCTATACGGGTAAGCCAGCAGCTATTGCCGCCTTTAAAGACAACAGAACTCGTGTTATTGGTAAGATACCAGTCATGTTGGAAATAGTGTGCCAAAATTGGACATTCCAGATGGACCACTTGAGGCGTAGTCGTGGTCAACATTTACACGAAAAAGTATTCAAAAAGTAAATGGCAAGAATTGATTTATCGATCCTAATAAAAATTTTACTGAATTTTGCAACTTTTCGTTGTTTTTTTCATCAAACGCTTAAAAAATCACCCTTTATATAAAAAAGATAATACACAGAATAATTGAGATATAATGGGCTGAAATTTATTCCACTGCCAGTATGTTAACGGCGATCGATTCATTGGTGCCAATTTTCCAACACTTTTCCATACAATATTGGCCGGAACGTTGGCAATTTCGCATTCAATATTGTTCCTGACACCAATCGGAGAAGTTTCAGTTTTTCAAATGAGCAAGAGGCTTGAGTTAATTTGATCTTGCAAGGGTCTGGCCAAGATCTTCATACAAAAGGAATTTTCATCCATACTGACACTGGTTGCTGCAAGTGTTTGCAGAAATTTCAAAAATTCTATCATCCCGGACAATAGTTTTTAATAAACATTGTTTAGTGGATTTCCTACTATGTTATGCCCACCTTTCCTCTCTACAGATATGGCATCATCATTCAATTTAACTGACAAAAAAAAAATCCAGTCTGTATCCTTGCCTTCAAAGCTAATTCTGTTGCATTTTAAATTCGATATTTCAGAATATTTTCTACCGGCATACTGCGGAACTAGGACATTGTGTGCAACAACTTTTTTTTTATAGAATTAATCGCGATACGTGAAAGGGTGGCTACCGGCTAACAACGTGAACGTGAAAATAAACCGACTTTACCTGTTTCAACATTCAAAGTGCAGTGCCGACCATCTGACGGCTTGCAGATAACCCAATTTTATTGGCCTTCCACTATTTAAAACGAAAATAAATAGCAAAACGTTCTGTTACATTTCGCGGGAAAATACTCGTAAATTCAGAAAAAAAAATTTGAATATTTAAATATCGTAACTACATGCCCAAAATTTGTGAACAAAACAAAAAACTAAATTCTCATCGACACATCGAATATTTAACATTGGATGGGTGTAAATAAAACTGTCGCATATTTTCACATCCTAAGCTCCGTTCGTCCTTTTTTTTTTTCTTCCATTCCTCGTCGTATGCGTTGCGTATATCTATTATTTTCGAATACATGTACCATAAATATTTATAGCACCATGATGGCGACCCTTCCTTCCACTGGATAAACAATGGATCCTGCATAGAATAAAATACATCAGATACTCGTATAACTCATGCAATTCATCATACAGAGATTAGGGATTAGGGTATTTGTGGAACATGTCTCTGATATATCGCAGGTATGCATGTAATAACAATTTCGTCGTAAGGAAGGACTCATGGGGTCATTTTTGGCTCCAAAATTTAAAGTCACTTAAATGTAATTTGCCAGTTAAATTACAGGATAAAAAGCCTGAGAAAAAAAATAACAAGGCGTGGGAAGTGCCAGGGAGTGGCATGCACAGGCACACCGTCGAGGTGCAGTGCTGTATGAAAACAGTGAAATGATAAATCGTCCGCCAACAGAATGGGAATAGAGGTCTATTACTAATTGGCTTGGCTAAGTGCCCAACTGGCGAAAATGTTTCAAACGAGAGCCTGTCAGATAATGTGAACAATGTATGGTGTCGAAATTAAAGCGAAATTGTGGGCATTTTCAACGAAAGTGTATAAAAATAGTTTTTGATTTTAAGCAGCAGTCTTAATAATCGATAACACATAGTCTGGCATTTTTTATAAACGATAACGTAAGAGCTTTGTTGTGGTTTATAATTATAGATAAGAGCTATTGAGTGGAATGCCTAATGCCAGCCACCTGATTGATTCCCATAGTAAAATCTATATTGATAGCGATTGAGTGTTGGGTGGGTGTGCTAATTTTACAGGATAAATAAAATGCATGAAGGCAGATAAGATTAGGGGTAATATTGAAATGCATGCAATGAATATGCAGTTTATAGAGTATTAAAAGTATAATTAGTGGTTATCATCAACGTCACTAACTAAATTCGCCGTACGATGTTACGAAAGGAATTACCGATACCCAAAAAAAAAGTTTCACAAAAAAAGGTCACAACAATTTTGTATTTAAACTAGCTGTACCCCCAAATTCGTTCGCGTCGTGAAATGTAGGTACATAATACGTAATTTGTTTATATAATTCCATTCGTAGTAAATAAATTGACTAATTCTTTGTTAAAAAAGATAATTTCAGGTAGGTCCTCAGAAAAAAATACATTTTTCTTAAAAACTAGTCCAAATTACATGACTATGAACGACATAGCCTAAAACCATCTCACAATTTTAAGAAACATTTAAAAAAAGTTTCACACAAATCTGTCTAGTAGTTTTCGCGCTTTGAGGTAACAGAGAAAATTCCTACAGTTTTATATATATGAAAAAGATAAAGGACAGAATAATTGAGATATTAATAATGGACTGAAATTTATTTCACCGCGGGTATGTTTGCAGCGATCGTCTCTTTGGAACCAATTTCCCACCACTCTTCCACACGTATTGGCCAGAAGGTTGACAATTTCGAGTTCAAAAACATAGAATCAAAAAAAAAGTGTGGTTAAAAGGTAATGCAAATCAACTTCGAAAAGCAAAAAAAAAAAATATAAGAGTACATGAGGTACCATATTTTTGACTGGAAAATGTTAGCCCGGTTCGACAAAGATCAGATCGGATAGGTTAGGTTAGGTTGAAGTGGCTAGCAGCTTAACGCCAGCACACTTCTAATAAAAGGTCCTTTGTGATACCATCTAGATCATAATATTTCTCTATACCTACTCGTCAAACCCATTTTGAACTGAAATTGATGAATGTCGCCAGGATTGTTAAAGTCAAAAACACCTAGGGCCTAGATGAAGTCTTTTCTAAGAGCAGGGGCAGGTCGGATACCCTATCATAATTCTTCATCAGCGCCCCGAGATGCTTGCAGATGTATGTTAGTTCTGCACTTAAATTGCTGCAAATTTTAGTCTTCTGGAAATGTATCCCCAGGAAGCGAGTTCCAAAGTTGGCTTCTCCTGTAACAGAAGGAGTTTTAGAAAATTGATGATGAATTTTTCTACTATGTACTTACTTTATCAGAAATTTTGACCATGAACCAGAAAAAAAATATCAGTAATCTTTAACTGTCCATTTGTAGCAAGAAACTACATTTTGGCTAAGAACTGTTCCTAAAGACGGGCTATAAACGACATAGCCTATAGCAGTCTTACAGTCTTAAGGAACATTTTAAAAAAAGTTTCATCGAAATCTGTCCAGTAGTTTTGGAGTTTTTAGCTGACAAAGAAAAGTCCTACAGTTTTATTATATGTATAGATTTCTGAATAAGTCTATACCAAAAACTGTCAGATAGGCGTCTGTAAGAAAGTTTGGTGTATTTAAAGTATGGGGTGGGTGGCTCGCTTCGCTCGCTAACAGGATTTTAACCGTTTTTTTCGCAGGGTTTAGCCACTCACGCGACTTCGTCGCTCCGCTAAGAGTATGTCAACAACTGTCTGGCAGGCGCCTAAAGCTAAAGTTTAATTATATTTACTCTGGGGCATTTAGCAGTAGGTATAATATTTTCAGTCAATAAATATCCATGCACTTTTCTGTGTTTTGAAAACGTCATAACTCCGTGCGGAGATATGTCGCTTGAAAACGACATAACTTCGAGCGGAAATATGTCGTTCTTAGTTCGGCGGAGATATGTCGCGCGGACTTATGTCGCTACCCCATCGTCGAACTACCACAGAACAAAAACCCTGTAAATAAACACATTTTCTAAGGTCCCGTGCTCAGTTGAAAATAGGATCTCAACTTCGTGTAAGTAACTCAAAGAAGCTAGATGTAAATTTGGCTGGAGGAGCATGTAGGCGGAGACATAGGACTCGTCAAAAGGAAAAAAAAAAGTATTTAATAGCACCAAGACCGGCCAGTCTACGCGCAGAAGCTTTCCACCCATCATCTAGTCTAGTCCAAGATTGGTATCCACAATTTTAAACAAAGATAGTCCACAAAAGTTGCAACTTACCTGAAAAATAAAAGAAAAAAAAAACAAATTAGATGTATTGAAACATAATAAATTGAGAGCTTAATGTAAGTTTAACTTCAAACTAAAAGCCGTCTCTTGGTCTAAGTAAACCTTATCGTAGACCACCTCAATCAACTTAAGTTTAAAACGCTGAGTGTGTAAATAAAAACTGATTAAACTCGTCAAATGAAAAAGACTTAAATATGTTTCCGAATCAATATATTTTCGACCTACATATTTAACTCTCACACAATCACACAGAAATATTAAGGAAACACATCGACCCAATAAAGAAGCGGTCCCTTAGAACCTTAGAAAAAAAAATTAAAGCTGACAAATCAATATCAGCGAATAAAGTATACATCCAGGGGACTGATATTGGAACATGTCCTACAAGACAGCATAATACTTTATTGAGATTCCACTTCAACTGTATTTCAGCGAGCCGAGTTGCGCGAAGTTTTTCATGAAGAATTTTGTCTTGGCAAATCCATCTCCACACTAGGGAAATCAGATCCTGGAAAGAGCAACGGGGAAATCACCTACAAACCTCTACACTATATAGAAAGCACGTCTATAGTTATAACTCATTTTCACGATTCAAGGTCCTTTTGGTCGCTCCTTTCAATTTTATTTATAAAAAAAAAATTCGATTTTACTATGTCGAAAGGCGGTGGTCGGCAAGCTTGATAGATTGCGTGATGTGAATTTCGAAACAAATTGGCTTGTCATCCACGCGGCTAATTCATCAAAATTTCTTCCCCAAATACAGCCTTAATTTATCAACACTTTCATCACGCCTGTATTCACGCTTCCTGGGGCCAATAAATAATAACTTCCCGCGCCTTTTACGTGCACATTTCGTTTTTTAACTTCACGCAAAATAAGGACCAACTACACCCCTAACTTTTAGCGCAATGTCCCAAGTGTATTGACACGCCGAAAACGGTACTAAGGAGCGTACCATCAACAACAATTAAAGTTTCCTTTGTATACGTATATCACGAAAGGATATCATTCATGTTCATCCTTGCCATCATTAAAACAAACTTTCCCATAAAACCATCTCTTCCAGGCCGGAAACCCAGCACTAAAAAAACACATAGGCTCGCCTTGCCGGCCTTTTGTGTCGCTGTTTTTTTTTTCTTGCTCGCCGCGTTCCATGAATAGAAATGGAGTCCTGTTCTGTGTTGCATAATCTAATTGAGATCAACGTCGGTAGGAGGATATTTTTGTTGGTTTTTCTTTCAATGCCGCGTTGTCGTCGTCTTAGCAGCGCTGGTAATTAGAATCTCATTTATTATACAGTTGTTGTTGTTTCTGTAGGCAGTAGTCGTCGTCGTCCTTGTGGTAGTGAATAAAATAATCTTTTGTTTTGCAATTAAAATTTTCCAATTGAGTTTTCAAGTTGGTTTCGAATGGATGAGAAGCGGGCAAACCGAGAATGTGAATCTGTTTGGCTTTCCTCATTTTGACAAGACAAACTGATGGGTGGATATTTAAAGGTTTAGGAATGGTCCGGTGGCTTGTCTTTGTCTCCAAGGATCTTATATATTTAATTCGATATACACGAGTACGCTCGAAAGGTCTCTGAAGGATATATAGGATTTGTATTTTCATTTGCTTGACCTTAATAAATCGGCTTTTGTGCGAAGAAAATTGAATTGTTGTGATGTAAAAACGAATGGCTTGGTATTAGGGACTTGATTTAACTGGGGTGCTTGCGTTGTGGATAGGACAAGTCATTAACATGGGGAAAATATTGTGCAAATGATATTTTCTTTGCAAATTAGGGGAATATTTTTCAAAAAACTTTTCTCAGGATAGGTGGACCTGGAACGCTTTAACTGCGTTTCTGGTTGTTAGGTTAGGTGCAATTAATTTTAATTTTTTAGATTCGATTCCCTTGATTATACTACACCCGCGAACCTTGTAATAAAAAGGCAAGAAATTGAATATGAAGATAGAGATGAAATGTTTTACGCTTACGTAAAGGGTGGGCCCCACGTTGGGCGCCAATTTTTTTATTTTTTCTACGAGTATTCGCCCTGTCTCACAATTTGTATTTTCAGTGTCTTTCGTCTCTGAAGTAAACTTGGAAAACATCTCAATCTTATAAGACGGCCCCAAAAACACATATAAACACAAGTAATCCGTTTCATACTAAATCCTGGAAAAGTTTTCTTCTCAAACATCGTTTTTATGGTTAACCAACCAGCACAGAAAATTAAATAAAGCATCATTTCTGCCAACAGGATACACACATGAATGTTTGATTAAGTTCTAAAGTTGTGTCTAAACAGCAGGAAATGTTTTGTTAAGCAAGAAACTCTATATAAAGGCAGACGGAAGTATGTGATTATTACGACTTTAAAATTTAACATCAGTGGTCTCAAGTCAAAATATAAATTTCGAAGCAATAAAGTCATCGTCAGGTAGGTATACCACTTTCTTTGGCCAGAGAAATATTTACTCGACAGTTTTTTGTTTTTTTTAGTTTAAAGAGCTCGGAGATAAAGAAGAAGAGCTACATAAAAGTTGAATCTTTCCGGGTGAATTGTTAACTGTTATGGCTAGTGGGTTAGGTTAGGTTTGTTGGCTGGCAGGGATTTCTCCGTGCCACACTCAGGTCAATACTGACCCATTGTGATGCCCGTGGGGGAAAGAGGTCGTCCCTTACTCAATATAACACTGTATTCAAATTACTTACTATGCTGCTACATACAAACCATCTTGTTGATTTGACGAAGTTCATTATCTGGTCTATTGATGTGCTGGAAAGCTCGTCTAGGTCGGTGAAGAAGTGACACCCTAGGAATTTATACCTGGTGTGTTGGAGACCTGGGCAGTGACATAGGAAGTGGGTTGTGTCGTCAAGAGCTCCCTCATCACCGCAGCCTCTGCAAAGTTCTTCTTCCGTTAAGCCCATTTTCTTCATATGGTACCGCAGAGTGTTGTGCCCCGTTATGATACCTACGAGGGTGGACAGGGATTTCCTATCCTTCCGCATTATCTTCTCGGTTCTTGATTCGTTGAAGGACGGCCATAGCATTCTTGTAGTGTTACTAGTGTTTAAGGTGGCCCATCTTGCGTTCGCCTCTCTTGTGGCTTTTCTCCCTGCTTCAAGCTTGAGTGTGCAAGGCGGGATGTTCACAGAGGGATCAGCTTGTTCTGAAACAGCTGTCGAACCTTGTCTTGCTAATTCGTCTGCTTTCTCATTGCCTGGAATGCCTTCATGTCCCGGAACCCAGCAGAGCGATACCTTGTGCTGTGTACCAAGAACCTTGAGTTCTTCGCGACAGGACTTTACAAGCTTCGATTTTATTTCTGGCGCAGTTATGGCTTTTATTGCTGCCTGGCTGTCGATAAAGAAGGTAATACCTTCAGGTGGTATTGCCCTTACCACAGACTCACGGGCTGCTGTTGTCACTGCCAGGACCTCTGCTTGTAAAACGCTACTATGGTCGGGGAGGCGTATCGATTTTGATATACCCAGCGATTCAGAGAAGACACCTGACCCTACCCCAGTGTCCATTTTGATCCGTCTGTAAATACGGCTATGGTTGGTGTGCTAGGTACGAGTCCGTCTCTCCAGTGTTCTCTGCTGGGATAGGCGCTAGAGAAGGGTCTTGTAAACTCTAGGTAAGGCGTGATGTAGTCCGTGACAGGTACACAGCCAAAATATTTCATTCAAATTCCATTTTACCGATTGGCTGATTCTCATTGCACTAATTGCGGCCGATAGTTGTACATGAATGTCTAGCGGACGCAGATTGAGGATAGCCTCAAGTCCTGCGGTTGGAGTTGTCCTCATGGCACTGGTGGTGCCAATGCACGCTAGTCTTTGAACCTTCGTTAACGCTTTTAGGTAAGTGGCTTTATTGGTTGCCGGCCACCATACGAGACTGCCATAGGTCAGTATAGGTCTTACTATAGCCGTGTACATCCAGAGCTTAATTTTGGGGGATGGGCCCTAGGTTTTCCCAAAGATTCTGCTGCAGGAATTAAAGGCTATTGTGGCTTTTTTGATTCTTTCATTGGTGTTCAATTTCCAATTTAATTTCTTGTCTAGTATAAGTCCCAGGTTATGGCTAGTAGATGAGTATTCTTTGCCAACTAAAACTTGGCTTACATTTGTCAGGTTATAACGACTACGAAATTGATGCTGATAATGGTTGGATTTTAGATTGCAAGGTGGGCTGATCAACAATTTAATTGCAGACTTAACAGCATAAGTATTTCGAGGGCTGTTAAAGCCTTTTTCGAGAGAGGTATCTCAAAACAAAAAAAAAATTTCCACGACTGGATCGCACGTAACTTGCACATTTTTACTACAATCATTATATGGAAAGTATCGCTAATTCAAGAGCTAAATCTAATATTCCGAATTCGCCACAGGGTGTCAATCGTAGTCAGAAACAAGGGTTAATATGCCAAATCACAGTTTTATAGGAAACCGAGGCCGCCAGCTCGGATGGTTTACAAATTGAGTTCTTCAAATGCGAAAGTGGTATTTTGGTAGGACAAATTCAAAGACGGATATGATAAAATGGCAATAGCCTAATTCGGTATCTACATAGCTGAGTCGCGTACCCTTACGTGCCTTCCTTAATTTCGATCTGAAGGAAATAGCCCCCAGAAGAGGACAACAGGGTAGATGTCAACAGATTTCAGTTCAGGTACTGATGAATGCAGACGAGCTGATATTAGCAACTTCGAAGTATTTAATTAGCACATATACATCGAAATAAACATGAACCCCAAGAGTGCAACCCCAATGAAGATCCGGCGAAGGATAACCCTAGAAAATCCCAATCTTTTCGGTTAATAACAGAATTAGCTGTCAACCAAAACCCTCTTATGGTCCAATAGTTGTTCATCATCCAATTTCTTCAACTTATTAACCTTTCCCTAACCGCAATTCATAATAATTTCAAATCACGATTTCCAAGGACTTTATATAAGCCTCAAATGACTTCCAAGAATGACCGCATTCTCTTTCCGAATGGGTACGGTACTCCGAGTATGATTTTAATGATTAGTATAGACTATATACATCAACCTACCTGTTCTATTTGATTATCATCGCAAAAAATAAATCTTTTAGCAAGGCTCCAGTGTGGTATATCCTCCACAGCTACCACCCTCAAAGGACTTTATCTCAAAGATAGATGTTAAAGTGGTTAGCATGACTACAAAACAAGAGGGAAAAAAATCTCCCATCCGAGTCCTATCTGTGTCCTCTCTAATACGCTGCTTAAATATTTATAGTCTAACGACCACAATGTACCATGTAGGGGTTATCAAACTTCCTGTGCGTAAACACTATCCGCCTATTTGCCCCGGCACAATGGGGAAGGATGAGAAATTAGTTCTGAAGGGTGATCTCCACATCTCTTTGTGGACAATTTTTTTATTTTAGGTACCGTTTGGGAAATCATTTGACCTACTTAAAGGGGATGTACCTACTCGCAACAACCGTACCCCTATTTCAATGTAAATTTGTTCCCGCTTTTGTAACTGGAAGGAAGCTCCTTCATATACGTTCAATTAGGGAAATGTATCCCTAAGGAGATTCGACTACAGTATCCATCCACTAATTTATGTTATACTTGTCGGTGTCCCTTCGTCATGGTGTAGCATTTCCCTCGGTTAAAATGTCTTTGACCTGAGCTATGAGTATCTGTCGAGCAAAGCAATTAGGGGCAATGCATAATTAAGGTAAGCCTCAAGATCGTGCCCTTACTGATTGGTTCGTTGTGTGGCAGTATACTCGGTAATCCGTAAAATTGTTTTAGCATTTTTACCCCTCTGACTTCTTTGCGCGGAAAATAATTTCCTCTCACGAGAAAGAGAATATGCCGAAGAGTTTGTTTAGTGTGTTTCCTTTGATGGCAATGTATATATTAGTACGTGCTCAATTTTGAGTATCTGCATGTGTTTGTGTATGCGACTTGAAAAATGTCAAGGTCTTATCTAGTGTCTCTTCTTTCATAGCTTTCATAAATTTATTTATGTCGCAAGACAGTTTTATGTTACAGCTTCATTACCTCAATAAATATAAAATTTAAGGGCGAAATAACTAAATTTCAAAAAGGAACTAATTTGTGTATTCATCTTTGTCTGAGGGTCCATCACTTTTAGGATGGAAATAGGTTTACCTGATGTAGGTCATAGTGGGTAAATGACAGTAGGTTGAAGCCTTGTCTCAAAGATGAATGGAACTTTTAGTTTTAAAAGCATATAAGTGACGAAAATCAATTCAAATGAGTGCATAGTATTTTGCAGAGAGCTAAGGCCTTTGGCCCCTTTGCAAAAGGTCATACAGGGCATTTCGCTTTTCATCGCGTTTGTAGCTAACAAATAAAACTTTGAATCTATTGAGCTGCTTTTAGTGAAGTTGTTTGCCAAAATTGTGGGACTCCTCAAACTTATAAAACTTTGCGTCGTTATAAAAAAGTTGGCAGATGTCGCTTCTGAGTCAGACTTTTGCAGACATGGCACATGGAACAAAGAAATCTCCTCTCTAATTGATCTGCGAAGTAAATGATTTTATGCTTCGAAAGGTGGGTCAACGACATCACCCAGAAGTAGGGCTACAAACATAAAAGGCAATATGGAAAGAGCTAAAAAGAATACAGGAGTAGGAGATGGGATCAATGGCAACAGTCCAAGTGTCTTTAAAACTGAACTGCGTCCCATTCAAGAATGTGTAAGCTACATCCTAAAACTCTTTTTTAAATAAGTGACGTCTCCATACATATGCTATGCATAAACGGACGGACAGCCAAGCTACTCAATTAGAGCTATAAGCTTTAAACTGATTGACTTCAATGTAACGTAGGTGTGCATGTTATGAAATGAAATGGGGTATTGGGGTGTCGTGATTGAGGGATACGAACGAAGAGAAGACGTTGGACTGTTCCATATGTGTCACAACATAAACTAAAACTACGCCAATGAGAGAGGTTATAAAACGATGAGATGGGGATTATTATGCACGGCAGGGCAGGTACCTGTCTAAAAGGTTTGAATAACCCTGTAATGCAGAGGAAGAATGGCGGTTGTTTGCAACAGCAGGATATGTTTGCGGAGTGAAACGGTTTGGTTTGACGACTGGACAAGAAGCTTAAGCAGACAAAAAAAAAAACCTTTTGGGGTGTGGATTCACTTGACGGGCTTTGTCTTTTCGAAATCGCGAGAAGAACCTTCAAATTGGCTGTTAAAATAGCCAAAGAATAATCTTGGAAAGAGTTCGGCGAAAAGTCAGACCGTGATCAGAGATCTTTAAAAAAACATGTTATGGTTCTCGGTACGGTTCTCTCCCGCAAAAACGGAACAAAATTCATCTATTTTAAATAATCTAAAAGATCTAACAAACTTAGACATTCGAAGTCTCCTACTCTACATAAGAAGCACAAGCTGGTCCAACGAATATGGCGAAACTCCTTTCTAGATTAATGTGGTATCAAAAGGGACCTTACAATGGTCTAAGTATGTTGGCCTTTTGTCTACAGTCACTTCAACCTAACCTTACCCAGACCATTTATGCTGTCCTAAATATCATTGAAGAAGTCAATTCTGAAGGCGGTGCACTCAGCGTTCCCTCCCTTTTGGTTGGGCAGAGTTCTCATCTCGGAGGAAAATAGTACTCAAATGGCTTCCAAGGTAGTACGTCTCACATTGCACCTAAACTAACTAAAGTGTACTTTCCAGTTATAAGTATAAAAGTGGTCAAAATTAAAATTTCTATCAAATTCCGCAATCAGTAATCTATTGACGTAATAACACCATGTGACCGTGCTGATTTTGTCAGACAAATTTGATAAATATAGTGCCTAAATGTGGTGTGGCGATGTATATATTTTTTTTTATAGTATGATTTGTTTTTCTATAAATTTCTAAGGTGTAGTTTTATTGTTTTTGAGACTACATTCTTTAGTTAAAAAATATCATAATAAACTGAGCTGTTAGAATTCGTATATTCAAACAATAACTTTTAAGACTAATAATGTATTAGGGACGTTGTTCAAAAAGCTATAATTCCGACCAATGTGACTAGCTATATGGTATTTTCTTAACATTAATTTCTAGAAAATTCGACTTTAATCTCCCAATATAAATTGTTTTCTTACTTTTACAAATTCACAAATAAATAAAGACGAAGTTAGTTTTCCTTTATTTCATAACAATATGTATGTTGTTTCGCATAGCGAATTATATCTGATTTGTTAAACATCAAATAAATTTGTATGAAAACAAAACCATTTTTCACAGTTTTCTTTAAAAATTGTTGAAAAAATGCAAAATACGAAAAGCATTGCAAAAATTGTGCAAACATAGAAGTTACCTCCCCAATAGTATGAAAATACATCAAAAAGGCAGTGGGCAGATTCACCAGTCAATTATTGGACTTTGCTGAAGCTTTGACTTAGTTCCAATGTATACAGAGTCAACTTCAACGTTTCAAATAAATAGTTGAAAATCGAAGAAATCCTCATATTCCTGAAAGTTTTATGTAACCGAGTTTACTCTACTTAGTGCGTCAGTGCTTGACCATTCTAGCTCCATGAGTAAATAATATTTATTGAGTAAGTTACACATCTTCTTTAAAAAAAAGTAGGTACATATAACATTAGAATTACGTAGCTTACAGTTTTAATTGCACTATAATGTGCATTGTTCTTTTTCGTACTATTATTGTATTATGCACATTTCAACAACTTTTAAAGAAAACAAATCTCTCACTATATAAAGTCAATTTTTGTTCTCTTATAAAACGTTTTGTTATTTTGTGTTATAATTGGACACTTTTTAATCTATGAAATTGATAGTTCATACTAAAATTATATGTGAAAGTAAAAAGGTCCTTAAAAGTTGTTAAAGATGAAAGAAGAAAATAATACCGCACAATTATTGGTTGAAAAAAATAATGTATTTTTATTAAGGGTGGACTGTATCGTTTGCATTCTGCACTTAGAATGACGAAATGTTGCACTCTCGTTGCTATATATGTAGCTGCCGTGTGCCTGCATACATCACCGATCTCGGTCGCAGGCCCCGTTGCATCGTCTCGTATGATCGTAGGGTTATCGGCTGCCCCTCTTCCTCTGCTCCTTCGCTGCTCTGCGTTATGTTGCTCGTTTGGGTTTTTTGTTGTGATTTTATTACGGACCATCTGGCTGCCCGTTTGTGTTGATTTTATGGTGCCGTAATAAAGTGTCGTCTACTGCTCTGAATATCGACCGCTCGTGTTATTGTTGTTGTTGGATGGATGGCTTGGCCTTGTGCGCTGGTTGTCGGTCGCAACCACCGCTACTCGTGAACTTATGTTTTTTTTGAACATTCCCCCCCCCCCCCAATTGAAGAGTGATCTTCAATTGTCGGAATCGCTCTGATCCATGGGAAGAACGCACAGCTTCTGGATGGGTCGCACCAGTGTTGAGTGCTCAGTTTTTATTTCGGCGCTTCGCACTAATCCGTCCTTGCCAAGGTGGACTGCCGATATTCGTCCCAGAAGCCATAGCGTAGGTGGCAGGTTCTCCTGTTTGATAAGCACCAAGTTACCGACCTTGATGTTCTCGCGCTCTTGATTCCACTTGAAACGTTGTTGTAGGGTGTTCACATACTCCTTGCTCCATCTCTTCCAGAAGTGCTGCTGCATCTGGGAGATTGCGCTCCATAGCTTCAGACGATTTTCTGGCACCTCGCTGAAGTCTGCGGTGAGTGGCTGCACAATTTGCTCGCCGATGAGGAAGTGTCCCGGTGTTAGAGCGCTGAAGTCGTCCGGGTCATCTGTCAAGGCAGTTAGCGGCCTTGAATTTAGGCATGCTTCAATTAGCACGAGTGTGGTAGCCAGTGCTTCAAATGTGAAGATTTGTCTGCCCAAGATCCTGCGCAGATGATGCTTCATCGACTTCACACCGGCTTCCCAAATGCCGCCTGTATGTGGTGCTCCTGGGGCAATGAATTTTCATTCGGTGCCCATCGCGCTGATTTGCTCCACTGGAAGAATTGTCCTCCATTGCTCTGCCCATGCCTTCAGCTCCTTGTCAGCGCCAACGAAGGTTGTAGCATTATCGCTCCACAAGACTGAACAGGCGCCGCGTCGTCCAGTAAATCTCTGGAATGCTGCCAGGAAGGCGTCTGTGCTCTGGTTGGTGACAAGCTCCAGGTGTATTGCGCGCGTCACCATGCACACAAACACCGCAATGTAGCCCTTTTCGATGATTTTGGATCTTCCTGCTCTAGCCTTTATCTGCACTGGGCCAGCATAGTCTACGCCGCTATGCTTGAAAGCTCTCGCTGGCCGCACACGGTCCCTCGGAAGATTACCCATCAGCTGCTCTGCCACTTCCTGTCTTTGACGGAAGCACTCCTTGCATCTCGCAATGGATGACTTTAAAATGCGTCGAAGCGATGGGATCCAGAATCTCTGCCTGATGTATTGCATGCAGAGTTGTACCCCACCATGTAGCGTTCGGAAGTGCGCTTCTCTTATTAGAAGCTCGGTCAATCTGCTCTTCGCCGGTAGGATGATTGGATGCATGCTATCATATTCCAGCGATGATTCTTGCAAACGTCCATAGACCCTGAGTACCCCATTCGGGTCTAAAAAGGGATTCAAAGTGGCGATACTGCTTGAATTGTCCCTTGGTCGCTTTTCCACTATACGCGATATCTCTTGCTCGTATGCTGCTCGTTGCGTTATCTTAGCCCAGTATTCTAACGCATCCTTACGCTCCATCGCTGTCGTGTAACCAGGTTTGCTCTTCTGCCCTCCCTTCTTGCCCAATCGAAGGAATTTGATGACGTAGGCGGTGGTCCGCAGTATGCTTTGAAGTGTTGATTTACGCTCCAGGAGACTTACGTTGTCTATGCACAGCTCACGTCGTCTTGAAATTCTCGCATTTGCGACTATCGTCGATTTCATAGCCGTGGCTGCTCGTAGCCTTTCCGTTGCATTTAAGGTGGGCTGTTGGATTGGCCATTGCTCCTCCGGTCCGCTTAACCATCGCGGTCCATGCCACCACAATGATGATTCGCGAATCTGCGCTGCGGTAACCCCTCTTGATCCCAGGTCCGCCGGATTGTCCCCGGAAGCAACGTGCCTCCAAGGATGGTCTCCTGAAAGCCCTTGGATGGCGCTCACCCTGTTCGCCACGAATGTTTTTAGCTCAGACGGCGCCTTCTTGCGCCAATACAGCACAATCATGGAATCCGTGTGGTATGTCCTTGGCACGTTTTGAAGCTCTGTAGCGCTCGTCACCTGGTTCATTAATTTGCACAATAAATGCGCCGCGCACAGCTCTAGCCTCGGGATGGTGACTGTTTTGAGTGGCGCTACCCTCGTCTTCGATGCAACTATGACGCACCTTGTCTCTCCATTGGGCAGTGTTGATCGCAGATATACCACTGCCGCGTATGCTCTGGCGGATGCATCCGAAAATCCGTGTAGTTGCATTGTCGCACTGCTCTCATAACCTATCCATCTCGGCACTCGAATGGACGTTAAGTGTGTTAACTGCTCGTGGAAATCGATCCATATGGGCACAAAGTCGGATGGTATCTTCTCGTCCCATTGAACTCCAGAACGCCATAAGTCCTGAATCAGAAGCTTGACTTGGACAATGACTGGGGCGAGATATCCATTTGGATCGTATAGTTTAGCCGCGGCACTGACTACGGCGCGCTTGGTGAATTTGCGGTTGCTCCTCTCGTGATCTACCTTGAAGAAGATCTCATCACTGACTGGGTCCCAGCCCAGGCCCAGTATAGATGTCTCATGCTCCTTGGACAGAGTGACCTCGGTCTGACTGTTCCTTCTACCGCATAGCTCTGACCGTACTTGCTCGCTCGAAGACATGAATTTGTCCAACTCAAAGCCGCCCGCCTTGAGGGATGTGATGATTTCTCTGGCTAATGATATGGCTTGCTCTTCGCTCTCTGCTCCAGTGAGCATGTCGTCTACATAGAAGTTGCGGAGTATGGCTTCGTATGCTCTGGGGTACGTCTCCTTGTGGTCGCGCGCACATTGCTGCATCGCTCTTACTGCGTTAAAGCCGCTGGATGTCATGCCGTATGTCACGACGGTCAGCCAATATTCCTGCAGCTGCTCGTCTGGGTGCTCTCTCCAGAAAATCCTTTGAAGGTCCCATTGCTCTGGATCTATTTTCACCTGGCGGAACATCTTTTTGACGTCCGCCGTCACTGACACCTTGAAGCACCTGAAGCGTGTGATTATGTCAGCTAGATCCATTTGGAGTTTTGCACCAGCAAACTGTGCGTCGTTAAGCGAAATTCCGCTGTCGCTCTTGCAGGACGCATCGAACACCACGCGGAACTTCCTGGTGACGCAATGGTGTGGAATGTGGTAGACAGGTCCTTCTGAATTGTGCTCTGGTGTGACCGGAGTCATGTGGCCCAGCTCTCGGTACTCGCTCATGAACTGCACGTATTTTGCCCGTAGCTCTGCGTTTGATTGCAGCCTTTTCTCCAGCTGGAAGAATCGCTGTAGGGCCGCCGCTCTCGTACTACCCAAGCTCTGGATCAGTGGACCCAAGGGTATGGTCACCACATACCTACCGGTCGAATCTCGGCGATAAGTGCTCTGGAAGTTGTCCTCCGTCCACTGGTCGTCCGCAGACATAGAAATTTCTCCTTCTTCCTCGCGGATCTCCCAAAATCTTCGGAGGAGGTCGCTCAGCTCCTTGTTTGATGGTTCTTCGGTTACGACCATCACTCTTGCTGCACGAGCTGATGATTGTGGCTGCCCGAAGACGATCCATCCGAGGTGGGTGTACTGCGCTGTTAGTCCGGACTCGTATTTTATTATCCTGCTCTGGATAATATCAGCCCAGACCTGGACACCTAATAGAATGTCAATGCCGGACACCCTATTGAAGCTCGAATCCGCCAAGCTCAGCTCGTTGAGATCTGCCATTTCGTCTGGCATAAGGTCGTTGTCCGGTAATTCAGATATTATCTGCTCCATTGTATAACATCTGCATCGTAGGGTAAAGGTTGGTTCCGCCCTGGAACGGATGTATAGATGGACGACTCCAGATAGCCGCACATTGGCACTCGCGCCGATGCCTGATGCCTGAATGTCTGGCTTATGGATCTTAATGCCCATCTTTCGGATGAATTGCTCGGTTACCAAATTTATTTGGCTCCCACTGTCGAGAAGCGCTCGTGCCTCTAGTGTCCGCCCAGTTCCGCTGCTGACGTCAATTCTTGCCGTGGCCAGCAATGCTCCCTCTAGCGCTGTGGTACCAGCCTCCTCGATGCTCCTCGGGTGCTGGGTATTTGGTTGGGGTGTTGATTGCTACGCCTCTGCTTGACCGGTCTGCTCCTGGGGAACGGCGGGTTGCTCGCGCTCCTGAACAACTGCTGCTGCGACGTTGGCTCGGGGGGTTCTTGCCTCTGGGCACAGGACGCTGTTGTGCTTTCTATTGCACCTGCGACAGCTGCCGGCTTGGCAGTTGGGGGCGGTGTGCCCGCTCTTCAAACAATTGGCGCATAACTTCCACTGACGCACTTTGTCAGACCTTCCCTGGACTGAAAGTGCCAGAAAGTCTTGGCACCGGTATAGCGCGTGCTCTGTCCTACACAGTGGACATCGATGGATGGGTGCCGCTCTGTTCCCTCCAGTTGCGCTGATGGATTTTGTCTTCCTTTGCTCTTCCTTGGGATGCTCTGCACGGTCGAGGAATGTCGAATCCAAAGCGCTCGCTCGCTTCTCCAAGAATTTTAGGAATTCGTTGAGTTTGGCAATCTTTCGCACGTCTTCCCTTGCCATCTGCCACGCCTGGTTGGTTTCGGGATCCAACCGTGCTCGCAGCATGTTGACAATCATGGGATCCCAGGATGTGGTATCTACCCCGAGAGGACCCAATGATGTGAGGTGCGCGTTCGTCTCATTGATGAGGTCCCTGATGTCCCGTGATATCGTAGCGCCCCTGCCAATGCTCGGGATGGCGTGTAGGGCGTTCAGATGCGCGTCAACGATGCTCTGAGGATTGTCGTATACCTCATTGAGTTTTTTCCAGGCCTCGGTGTAATTGGCATCGGTCACCTGCCAGCGGTTGATGAGCCTGGCGGGAGCTTCCTCAAGCGCTTGTTTGAGCTCCTTTAGTTTTGTCACGTTTGCCATGTGCTCGTTATCATGGACTTCCGTGATAAACATATCGCGAAACTCCCTCCATTTAGTGAGGTCGCCCCTGAACGTCACCAGTCTAGTCGGGCGCTCTTGCCGAACCTGGATCACGCTCGCTCTTGATGCGTCAGCCGTTGCATTGGCTGCGTCCTGCTGCCGTGCTATTGCTGCTATACGCGAGCGCAGTTTCGCCGTGGCGTCGTAAAAGGCGTCCTCCACACCTGCCAGATACTGGTTGTGCGCGGCGAGCTCTTCTTCCGAGCGTGCTGCTTCGACCAGTGACAGATGCTGCTCTAATAGCCTATTGTAGGCGCTCTCTGCCCCTGCTAGTTTTGCGCTTAGCATGGCTTCGTCGGCGGTGCTGAAGTCAGGCTCCTTCACGTATTTGACGATACGCATGAGCGATGAACGGAACACGTCCCTGCGCGCTACGTCCCCCATTGCACAAAATGCGGCTTTGATTTGCTCTTGATTGCACTAACCTGTTGCTCTTACCGTGAGACCGTACACAACAACTACAATTCGGGTCGACCCCTCGGAAATCGCAGCAATCGTGCACAGAATTGAGCTGCACTTTAGCTTTAGCACTGCACAAGATTATTTCACAAATGTTTGTGGGATACTATTAGCACTGCGCGGATTTGTTGCAGCACGTATGGCTTAGCAAATGTTTGTTAGAGAATGTTAGCACTGCACAAATTTATTGCCGCACGTATGGCTTTGCAAACTTTCCAATATATGTAATTATTGATGCACAAAATTATCACACATATGGCCTTGTAATGTTTTTTGCAAATATTTTTTAGCACTGCACAAAATTCTTGTTGCCGCACGTGGCTTTGTAATGTTTAAAATGTTTTTAGCACTGCACAAATTTATTGTTGCCGCACGTATGGCTTTGTAATGTTTGAAATGTTTTTAGCACTGCACAAAATTGTTGCCGCACTATGACTGTCAATTGTTTTTAATTGTTTTTTAGATAAGATTATTATCAATGCACAAATTTATTGCACGTATTGCTTTTCTACCGGCACTGGCTCAATTTGGCTCGATTGGACCAAATGTTAAAGATGAAAGAAGAAAATAATACCGCACAATTATTGGTTGAAAAAAATAATGTATTTTTATTAAGGGTGGACTGTATCGTTTGCATTCTGCACTTAGAATGACGAAATGTTGCACTCTCGTTGCTATATATGTAGCTGCCGTGTGCCTGCATACATCACCGATCTCGGTCGCAGGCCCCGTTGCATCGTCTCGTATGATCGTAGGGTTATCGGCTGCCCCTCTTCCTCTGCTCCTTCGCTGCTCTGCGTTATGTTGCTCGTTTGGGTTTTTTGTTGTGATTTTATTACGGACCATCTGGCTGCCCGTTTGTGTTGATTTTATGGTGCCGTAATAAAGTGTCGTCTACTGCTCTGAATATCGACCGCTCGTGTTATTGTTGTTGTTGGATGGATGGCTTGGCCTTGTGCGCTGGTTGTCGGTCGCAACCACCGCTACTCGTGAACTTATGTTTTTTTTGAACAAAAGTAGGTAATTAAGTGCTCCTCAAGTTTCAGTTTTAGGAAACAAAAATATTATGTATTTCGAAAAAAATAAAAATGAATTATGTTTATATGTTATGAAATAGTAGTACGCGACGGCTTCAAAGTAGTATCCGTACTCAGTTCATAAAAATGTACTCAAAATCAGCAAATGAGTACAATAGTAGCACGGGAGGGAACGCTGGGTGCACTTCCTTAAGATGAGAAGGAACGAGAAACGAGGGTCACAGATCAATAACCTAAAAAAATAGTTCTACAGTAGGGAAAGCCACTATTGCAGTCAAATCGCTAAAATTCGTCAAATCTTAAGCGATGGTCATCTCGCTGAACGCATTTTCAATATACTCTGCGTGTTAATGGAGTGTCACATTGAAACAATTGGAGGAGTTTAAGAATATCGGCAACTTAGTCACGATAACAATGGAGGAAGAGACCGTCTAGACTCCTGGTAGACATCATATAAGGAACTAGTATTTATCGGCGCTTTTGTTTCCGTTACAGAAGTACCTACCTACGTGCTCGATAGGATTCCTTATAAAAGCTGAATCATATCCTTTTCCCGGCGCTCATAACTTGGGCCAGAAGCTAAATTTCCAAAATTTGAGAAACTGATTTTATTTATTTCTTATATAGAGTACCCAAACCGAGTTTGGAATTGAAAATAAGAATTTTCTCATACTAACTTTGGCCCCCCTTTTTCCCCTTTTCTAGTTCGAATTTCCCTCAAAGCCTTCCCTTTGGTCATAAAAGGAAATTTCTTTCAAAATATAAGTTTCCTAGCTCTTACCATTACCATACCTAGCGTTGATCACAAATCAATCAGGATAAACTGTTTTATAGATGAGAGGACATTATATACTTAAGATACTCAATGAGGAGCAGCTACATATTTATCCGAATGAAGCCGGAAAACCACTGTTTCGGTGGTTTGGTCACGTCAAACGAATGTCCACAACTCGGATTCTAAGACGTCCAATGGAAGCACTCTCTGCCATGAGGCAGACGTCTGTTAGTGCTACGTAGATCCAGGATAATATTTTTTGATCAAGTCCAATATCTCTCCTCTACCCATATGGGGATTGCGCCTGATGATTTGGAGTCAATGGCGGAAGAACGAAAGTTATGGAGGATCTGTTCAATCAGATCAATCAAATCAGTTTAACCTATCATATCAGTCGATTGTTTTGTAGGTTGGTTTACAAACAAGATGGGAAAGGGACGCATAATTAGCCTTAAAGCCTCCCAGTGGAAAGAGTTCTAGGGAACATTACACCCTTTTCTAACCTAACCTAACCTATGATGGCCCTAATTGAGCATTCTACATTCGCGACCCTTGAAATGGATATGAGGGACATTGAAATTGATGATGATGAATAAAATGGGAAGCTCGTACACAACTATGCATGTAAATAACTAATTCAGGTCAAGCTTAATTTCACGTATTCCAATTCCACTCGACTAAATATTGCAAATAATTTAATCCTCACGATATTAGTTTACTCTTGTTGTATCGAATTTTTAGAAGTGGACCTGCAATGTAGAAGACAATTTAATCAAACAGATTGCTGGGCTTATATTGCCAAGTTTATGGATTATTTTGACACACATCTCCGGCATGTATTCTGCAAAATTGTGTCCGACCATGTAAAACAATTTCCACATGCATATTGTATTTCTAATGCAAAATTAATTCCACAGCAAGGTGTGTGTAAGCCCTGCTCTTTTACTTGCTACGAGTATAATGATTGAACACTTTCATTCTGAATGTCTCCTCAGTTGTTGAACATTATCCTTCGTTCTGGTCCATGCATTATGCCCGTTCCATTGTGCAGCGGACTCTCACTCACAAATTGGGTAGATGAAAATGCAGGTGAATGCCATCGCACCTTTACAATCTACATCCTGCCACAGATATGCAAAATTTGCTGCAACTTAAGGGTAACCTTTGTCTGTACTTTCCAAAAGATGTCTTAATTTAATTTTCCTGGTCCCTGATGTAGGTATACTAAATATTTACAAAAGTATTCCTTTAATGGACTAGTTCGTGTCGGCTCTGTCTCCTTTGGCAGTATATTTTCCTAGCACCTCCTTCACGAGTAATTAAAATGGTTTCCTCAAGATAATTTTCCGCTTTCCTCCAAAAACCGTTGTTAATTCTTCTCTCTGGAGAAAATTTGATTTCAATTAAAAATGTATATCCCAGCCGGTTCTGTCCTGTTGTACTACACCATAAAAGCAAATTGCAACAATTATGCACAAAAGGAATTCTCATTTCCGAAATAGCAAAAGCAGATTGACGTAGCTACTAGTAGTAGCTGCCCGCATAAACATACATATGTACTCATACATATTTATATTTTAATCTAAACACTCTCGATTAAAGAGGAAACTGCCTTGAAACAGTTCTTTACGCGTGGGGAATGTTAAAAATAGAATTTTGTCGGCAAAATAATCAATTTAGAGAGAGAAATAAAATCCAGAAACCAGAACACAGATATGACATGTTTCTCTGGTGATAAGTAAACTCAAGACAGCTGATTCGACATACACAATTTTGTTTATAATACTATGAAGGGCGCTGCAAAGATTTAAGTGTAATTCAGATAAAATCAAGGTTCTGTCGGATTTGGGTCGATATTTTCTTAACGAAAGACTTTTGCTTAAAGTCGATGAAGGCAAATGAAAAAAAGTCTCGTAGGGAATTTATGATGAAATAAGGAGCTAGACTGACTGGCACGTCCACAATGAATTGAGTTGGAGGATTGGGTCGTGATTCTTCTAGACACAAGTCGCACGTGAGATTTGAAAGGATTTCGAAAGGATGTTTTTTGACTACTGCAGTTTTGAGACATTTTTGTAATCGAAAATGCAAGGTCATCATCATCACCCTATCCGAAGATGCTATGATCTTTGCAAATGGCGGAAAATATCAATTGACATTTTTTGAAGTAAATAAATACAAACTACACGTCAACATAACATGGATCACTATACTCCTAAAGAACGCGGAAAAATATTTGATTTTTTTTAGGGTGAATTTCGGGGCAGATTTGCCGATCGTCGGACACTAACTGCACTAACACTACGACTTTTAGCCGCTCTCCTAGAAGAGTATGGGAAAACAAGATATGCTGCTAGGTTTGGTCGGCCCCCGAGCAGTTGATCTGCTGAGAGTATCCCGGATGTGGCTAAAAACGTCGCAGAGGGCAATCGGCGGAGTATCAACAACCCATTTGATGTGCACCTGAATTGGGCATCAATCGCCTGTCTTTACAAAGAAATTTGATGAAATACAGTAAGATGTTCCTTTACAAAGTGCAGACAGTGCATTAGCTGTTAGCTGTTGTGCCACTATACCGAAATTTTGAGGGCTGCATTTTCGGGTCGCCTAATATCTCGTTTTGGCTATTTGCACTGGCCGGCAAGCTCGCCTGATTTAATCGTTCCAGACTTCTTTTTGTGAGGTTTTTTAAGTCACGAGTTTATGCCAAAAAGTGTCAGGCGCCTGAATCCCTTAAAGAGAATATCAGTCAAGAATGCGCGGACCTATCAAAGGAGGTTCTGGCAAGAGTGATAGAAAATGCCATAAATCGGGCGAGAATGGTCATCAATTCTGGCGGGCGGCGGCCACTTAGACGATATCATTTTCTCTATTTAATGGAAAAAAAAACGTCAAATAAACATAATAATGCAAAAGCAGAACCAAAGTTTTTGATTGATAAAAAAAAAAGTACAGCCAAAGAACATCGGGTGACAACTTTTGCTCCATTTTTGCATAATTCGTGTTTTAGAAGTTTTCTATGGACATTTTTTTGCTAAATACCTTTCTCAGGAAAGGCGGACATTTAACGCTTCAGCAACACCCCAAGATTCTTTAAGATAGGCGTTAGTTCGGCACTGAAATTGTTGCAAAGTGTAGTCAGGAAGCGAGTTCTAAGGTGTTCTTGTTCCTTAGCCAAGGGAGTTTTGAAAAAATTACTCTTTTCCCTTCGGACAAAGTGGCGTGGCACTTCCCATACAAAAATTCTTACATAAACTCAGTTTTTTTTTATCAAATATGACTTCAAGGTCTGTTTTTGAGGATATAATAGGCAATGGGATATTATCGATTGCATACGTAAATGAAACTGGTGAGAGGTTACGACAAAAAAGAAGACTTTGGCATTTAGAGACATTAAGGTAAAGGTCATTATAATGACAACACAAGTCTCTCCAGATTTAGATCTTCTTGTAAAAGAATGCACTCATGCTCTGAATGAATAGTTTGAAAGACTTTTAAATCATTGGCCAACATAAGTAAAACATTGCGAATTTAAAAATAAATCAGGAATTTCATTAATAAATAAAAGGAAAAGCAAAGGCCCCAGATGACTACCCTGAGGAATTCCAGATATAACGAAAAATGCCGACGAAAGTACGTCTTAATGCGGATCCATAAACGTGCCCATTCTAGACAGTTGGAGCAGTTGGAGTTTTCAAATTAAGGTATTGTGATTAACGTTCCCAAAAGAATTAGCTAAGTCAGTATAAATTACATCACAATTTAAGCTTTTCTTATTCAGTACAGACTGACAATCATTTGTAGAGGAAAAACTACCATAAACATTTTTCAAACAGCTTGGGTGTAAGGTCAACATTTTGCAAATTGAACTATATTTACTTACTTACTTACTTAAGGTGGCGCTACAGTCCGGGGTGGACCTGGGCCTCAACCAACAAGCGTCTCCAGCCAGCACGATCTTTGGCCAGCTGCCTCCAGTTTCGCACGCTAAGTTGGTTGAGGTCCCTTTCCACTTGCGTGCGCCACCTGAGTCGCGGTCTTCCTCTACTGCGCCGTCCCTCGGGTGTGGATTCGAAGATCTTCCGGGCCGGAGCATTCACGTCCATTCGCTCTACATGACCCAGCCACCGCAGTCGTTGGACCTTCACTCTTCTGGCTAGGTCGATGTCGCTGTACAGCCCGTACAGTTCGTCGTTGTATCTCCTCCTCCATTCACCGTCTATGCAGACGGGACCGAAAATTACTCGAAGAATTTTCCTCTCGAAGCAGCCAAGAGTAGCCTCATCCACTTTTGATAGAGTCCATGCCTCTGCACCATAAAGTAGGACAGGGATGATTAGGGTCTTATAAAGGGTTACTTTAGTTGTTCGAGAGAGGGCTTTGCTACTCAATTGCTTTCTTAGCCCAAAGAAACAGCGATTGGCAAGAGTTATTCTTCGTTTAATCTCAGCGCTGGTGTCATTGTCTGAGTTCATAGCGGAGCCTAGGTAGACAAAGTCCTTTACCACTTCAAAGTTATATCTGCCTATAGTGACGTTCTGTCCAAGACGTCGGTGTTGGGTGTCCTTTCTTGATGACAGCATATACTTTGTCTTGCCCTCATTGACCGCCAAACCCATCTTCGCCGCCTCCGTCTCAATGCTCACGAACGCGCCAGTGACATCACGCTGCGTTCTGCCGATTATATCGATGTCGTCGGCGTAGGCGAGTAGGTGGACGGACTTTTGAAAGATAGTGCCTCTGGTGTTAGCGTTTGAGTTTTGCACTTCTTTCAAGAACGATGTTGAAGAAGTCACATGACAGCGCATCGCCTTGTCTAAATCCTTTTTTGACATCGAAGGTCTCGGTGAGTTCTTTACCGACCTTGATGGAGCAGCGTGCATTCTCCATTGTCATCCTGCACAGACGGACGAGTTTGGCAGGGATGCCAAAACTAGACATTGCTCTGTATAGCTCGTCTCTATAAATGCTGTCATAGGCGGCCTTAAAATCGATGAAAAGATGGTGTGTATCGATTTGGACTTCCTGGGTTTTTTCCAAGATCTGCCGCAGTGTGAATATTTGGTCGATGGTAGACTTTCCTGGCCTGAAGCCACACTGATAGGGACCAATCAGGTTGTTGACGAAAGGTTTCAGGCGTTCACACAACACGGCAGATAGGATCTTGTAGGCGATGTTAAGAAGACTAATCCCTCTGTAGTTGGCGCAGTTCAGAGGGTCTCCTTTCTTGAGGATCGGGCAAACAATGCTGAGGTTCCATTCATCGGGCATACTTTCCTCCGACCATATTTTACAGATGAGTTGGTGCATACTCCTAACCAAGTCATCGCATGCGGCTTTGAATAGCTCGGCGGTTAGGCCATCTGCTCCAGCGGCTTTGTTGGACTTAAGCTTAGATATGGCTATCTTCACTTCATTCAGGTCGGGTGGACGGAATTGTTTGTCTTCATCGTCCAGGTTGAATGGTTCATTCTGCCTGACAGCGGTATTTAGTTCGTCATCGCCGTTAAACAGTCTGCAGAAGTAGTTTTTCCATATCCTCAGCATCGACTGCGATTCTATTATGATGTTCCCTTGCTCGTCCTTGCAGGCTTCGGTTCGGGCTCTGTAGCCTTGGCAGCTTCTTTTTACCCTTTGGTAAAACTTCCGAACCTCATTCCTGTTGTAGCATCTCTCTATTTCCTCGATCGCGCGCTTCTCGTGCTCTTTCTTTTTTCTCCTGAGAAGCCGGTGTTCGTCTCTTCTTTTCTGCGCGTAGAGCTCACGAGCAGCTCTGGTCCTTCTTTGCAGCGCCGCTTTGTATGCCTCTTGTTTCGCTGCATGTGCTTGCCGGCACTCGTCGTCGAGCCAGGGGTTTCGTTGTGGTGGTCGTGTGAAACCAAGCACATCAGAGGCGGCGTCTCTGATGGCTTTTTGGCAATGTTGCCACTGGTCTTCAATGCTTGATGCTGGCTGCATAGAACCTCTTGAGAGATTTAGAGAGACTCGATCGGAGAAGGATCTGGTGATCTCTTGCGATTTTAGCCGTCCGACGTCAAACTTCCTCACAGTATTTACTTGTCTTGGCGGTGTTCGGGATATCCGAAGGCGTACTTTGGCTACGACAAGGTAGTGGTCCGAGTCAATGAACTATATTTAGTAATATCATTTTCGCAATGTTATCCCATGGTGAATTATTGGAGCTTGCCACCATCACTGTCAACTCGAGAAGTGTGTGCTCAAAAGTAGTTCCAGTTTTTCTCCAATGGACATCGTTAATTTCCATCAAACTTTTTCAAGAAAGACCGACTGCTGGTCGTTTGGACATAATTGTTGTTGAGCTTTGTCGCTCTTTTGAGAGTTTAGAAAAATTGAGAGTATCTACACTTTCCCACCCTGTTTCTTGTCCATTCTAATGGACTCCTTATATACAGAGTGGCTCACATTAAACCGGCCCTGTAATTAATATCAGTACCGAAATCTATGTAGGTACACACATTATTTTGCAGTTGGATCAATAGAACATTTTAGAAAAGAATTTAAATTCTGTTTATAGTATTTTTATAAGCTTTAATAGGGCTTCATTCCACCAAGTTTCTACTTTAACTTATTGGACAAGAATCTCAAAAATCAACACTGATGACTGTCAACCCATTTACCTAACCAAACCTATGCCCGAGAGACATTTGTTAGAGGTTAAAATACCATTTGGGCTTAAATACGAACGAAATAAATTCACTAAAGCTGCTATCTCAGCTCACTGAGTGAACAAAGCTTCAGGCGGTTGCCTAATGTATTTGCAACGATGATTTCATGATTTCGTTCTTCCTGAATAGGATTCTCCTTCACCAAACGGCAAACATTTTAGATAACACTTTTGCAAAAACATATCCTCCCTAGAGAGTCGGACCCACAAACTGAACAAAATTTCAAAAACCAACCGAGCTGTATGTCTGTGAACCACCAGACTCCATAAAAGCCCCCTAAGGGGACAAATCACATATGTATCCAGTCCACTTATAATCTCAGTGCAGTCCTTAACATTATTATCAACACAATTACAAATGGCTCGCTCTCTAAAGATATCGCTTCTCTGCCATAGATACAAGCATCCCAGTGCGTCGTCGGTCGCCTCTATGTCTCCTTCTTGTCTGCAAATGCAACTGCATTGCAGAATGGAATTCAGTCCTAAGCGCCTTTCATCCACACAATTTTCTGAAAGCGCATAACAGCACGACAACACATTGCAAGACCGTAATATCTTCTGGCGATTTGTCAAGAGTTGGCCTCCCTCCCTTTGTTCGCACATAGTTCTTCTGGAGTTCTGCTTCACTAAACTGGATACCAACATTTATACCGCATAATATTCTTTTTCCCATTTGCTTTCGAACGGGGCCATAATGTTGGGGCATTTCTAGAAATTATCATCTCCGACCGAGTGAGTTTGCGAAAACAAAATAAAAAGAACCTTATCCCTTGCCCGAAGAGGACTGAATAGATTGCAAATAAGAAAGGAAGTACGTGCCTATAATTGCAATTTACAATCTAATTCATCCGCATTGGAAAAAAAAACTTACTTTCGATAAACGCCACTTTTAATAGATGTGGAAGACCACGAACTCCGTGAATACCATTAACCACCATAAAGCCGATTCAAGGCCGGAGGGTGGATCTGAGTCCGAAGCCCATAGTTGAGGACACGGTGATAATTTCACAATTTTAAGCACGTACCATGGTCGGGGGTTTCCATTCGCCGAAAGAAGGACACGAAATTAGGGTCAAGTTTGTGTGCAGTCATTTTGTTATGGACCTTAGCTCGAGCGAAATTCTATTCCACTTTGGTTTTTGTGCAATTTCAGATTAGCCACAGAGAGGGACAATATTTTATATGCTTGAATTAATCCTGAAAAGTTTATGAAACGAGTTCGCATTGTCCTTGCGATTTAATGCCGGACTGATGGGTTTCCGGTTTCGGCTGACCAGCACCACGTGTCGCTGCTCGGTACGGGTACCTCTTGCTCTTGTTGTCTCGATGTTAATTTAATTTTTGTGCTTTCTTTGGCCAGAGTGAATGGCCGTGCCATGATGGAACTGGAACTGGATGTTTATTTAATCTTTTTATGTACACGAATACGAAACTGGAAAATATTTGTTATAACGCTGACGGGGTCGACAGCCATTTATGATTATTCCTTTCGGTCCTCGGTATGTTTGCGCTGACATTTTGGTCGCCGCCGCCTTCGGGTAAATGAAATAAATGGAATTGAAAATATTCTTCTTGTTAATTTTAATAATGCCATTGATGGAGAAGAAATGGGAAAAGATTTTTTTATTTTTTATTTTTTGCCGAGGGCTTAATTTATTTATGAGGGAGGACTTTTTATAAAGTTAATGGAGCGGTTATTATTTTTTTGTTTGGTTTGGGAATCAATTTGTGAAGAAGTGTGTATATTTTTCTTCAGAAATGTTGCTTGAGCTACCTACTTTAAATATACCTTTTTAGTACCTATATAGACCCAAAAGAAAGTCAAATAATTATAACGTAGGTACATCCCGGCTTATTTTGAATGAAATAGAAAGTTAATTGAATCATTTAGAAAATTTGTCGATTCTACTAAGTTGTTGGCTTTAAAAACGAATTTAACAAGACGCATTCAAGTAACGCACACTAATGTGCGCAAACGAAAAACTACTCATAAACTCAACAGTGAGAGAAAGTCACCTCATAGAACTGAAGCGCTGTGTAATAACTTAAACGCACAAAAATGTGCGCAACCTCGATAGTTCCCTTATCGCAAATATAGGATCAGTCGGAATAAAGATTTTCAAGGCTGGGTTAGGGTTCAGCCAAGAAAAGAACTCACATGAATGTGCGAAACATTTTCCCAGCTCCATACGATCTCACATTTTGTGCGCAAAAAACGAATGTGTGAAATAATTTGACGATAATTGCCTAAAAAGATATGATTAGAGCTTTGAAATGATTCCACAGTTTGTGCGAAATATTTTGAAGACAAACGACTAAAAAGTTTTGTGTTAAGGCCTAGCTCTATATGATCGCACATTTCGTGCGCAATACACGAATGTGCGAAATATATAAGTTTCAATTTTTACAAATATAGAAGCCCAAACGGAGTCCGCGACTGATACCAACTTAGGTGGCGCTACAGTCCGGGTCGGACCTGGGCCTTAACTAACACGCCTCTCCAGTTAGCACGATCGTTGGCTAACCACCTGCAGGTAGTGCGCAACCAAGTTGGTTAAGGTCCCCTTCCACTTGTGCGCGCCAACTAAGGCGAGGTCTTCATCTACTGCGTCGTCTCTCCGGATTGGAATCGAAGACTCTTTGGGCCGGAGCGTTGGTGTTCTTTCGTTGGTGACTTTCACATATCCCCAGAAAAAATAGTCCATGGGCGTCAAATCGCACGATCTAGGCGGCCAATTAACAGGTCCAAAACGTTAGATGAATTGCTCACCAAATTAGCCTCGCAATATGTTCATGGATTCGCGAGCTGTGTGGCATTGCGACCAAACCTAGCTCTTTCATTTTGGGCAAACAAAAGTCCGAAATCATCAAACGTTAGCGAGCACCATTGACCGTAGCGTTGTTGCCATCATCATCTTTGAAGAAATACGGCCCAATGATGCCACCGGCCCAGAAACAACACCAAACCGTACATTTTTGTGGATTCATTGGCAGTTCTTGCAATGCTTCTGGTTGCTCAGCAATATACGACAATTTCTATAAATAATCTTGAATAGCTTTCTCACTAGGACGATTACGACGACCATAAAATGGACGCAGTGCTCTAAACACATTTTTTACTGAGCACGATTTTTGGTAATAAAATTCAATAATTTGCAAACGTTGTTTGGGCGTAAGTCTATCCATGTCACGAATCACGCGTGAACTGTCAAAAAAATCAGGCTGAAAAACCAAACAGCCAAAAAATCATCCTTTACTTAATTTCTAGGCAAATTTTGTATGCATACTTTCTCCCATGTTAGGGGCTAATTTTAATTACTTCGGTCTTGTCCTGTTTGCAAAAAATGCAAGTATGATGTACACTTCAATGAGGACTGTGTCACATGTCAACTTTTTTGAGAACACTAAACAGTCTTCTACCGAAATGAAAAGCAGGGTCTGAGGCATATATCTACTGTAAAAATACAGGTCGGTCATACTTTTTTAAATAAATAATTTTCTTTTAAAAACTTGTCTCCAGAAAGGTGAACCTTCCATGTTTATACAGGGCCCCGAGATATTTGCAGATACATAGCACTTGAATTGTTGCACGTTGTAGTTCTCTGCAAATATACCTCCATCGAGCAAGTTTTAAAATTTGCATGTCATGTAGTTTAACGAGTTTCGGAAAAGTGATATTGTTCAGTCAAAATTATTTATTAATTGTTATTAATGTAAATTCACTCAATTGCAATAATGAGTATGTTTGTTTAACGTAATATGTAAACGCCGTAAATTCTAAAATGCACATTCCTATCAATTATGTCAAATGTCACTTATCGAAATGTTATTAGTAAATGTCATATTTTGTTTTTCTGTATATAAGAGAGTTGTTAACTAAAATGAAATTTCAATTCGCTATTGTATTCCCATCGCCTCTAACCTCGAAAATTAAAACAAATTCATAACGTTGTGAAAAAAATCGAGTTTTATTTGAAAAATTTTTCAAGTCCGTTTCCTTTTCATACAACACGTAACAGATATTAAATGGCTTTAAAGATCTAAAAGATCTTAAAAGACAAAAAACGATGAAATCCCATCAAGTGTCATCGGTAAGTGCTACTCTTAACAAAAAAACTGATTTTAAAGAATAAGTTACTCTCTGAAATTATTTTAATAAAAAAAGCATAGTTTTGGGCTAAGTGGCTTAGGGGTTGCTACAGAGCGTGGGGTTTCAGGTTCATCCGCCGGAAAAACACAAATTACATCTTAAGACGCAACATCTCGCCAACGTCTGTTTATAACTGCCCTAAGAAAGCTTCAGCCGTTTGAATTCGACATAAAATTGTTGGTCACTTCCATTCGTTTGAGAGAATGGACCTGTTGGTTTAAATCTATATATATGTAAATGAAAATGAAATGATGTTCGTTGGTCATCGCATCACTTGAGAACGGCTGCACTGATTGGGCTAATTTTTTTTTAAATGCTTGTAATAGTTCCAATAAGGTTTATACAGAAAAAAAATTTGGAAAAATTGCACGGTATGCGAAAAAGGGCGTGGCACAAATATTCAAAATCAACCGATTGAGCTTAAATTTACGGACAATCTTAGGTCTTAGTCCGAGAGAGTGGCGCTTCCCATACAAAAAACACGCGCCAGACAACAAATCACGAAATGTCGTTTATCAGAAAGCATTGCAATGACCGAAATGGTAATGTCAAAACAATGACATTGCAATCGAAATATAAATAAAACATTTTGAGATTCGTTGCAATTTTAAATTTAATGTTGGAAAATAAATCTTTTGGTTGATGTTTTTTCCTCATTTTTACTTTGTTTATAATATATTCAAATTCACAAGAAACAACAAATAGATCAAGAAACAAAACAATTTTTTTTAAATTTGGTCAAGACAACGTCTGTTGGGTCAGCTACTAGTATTTTAATATTTATAGAGTCGTCGGCATAAGTATTTAGACAAAAGTAAAGTTAATTCTACTCATAAATTTGAACTTACTTCATGTATATGATAAGTAAGAATTGGCCAAAAAAGCCAATGCGTCTTCTTTCAGTGACTTCCGACCCATAAGCATTCTGCCATGCTTGTCAAAGGTCTTTGAGAAGGTTCTTGCTAAACAAGTCATTGATCACCTCTCCGACAATTCTCTTTTGTACCCTCTCCAATCAGGTTTTCGAGCTGGTCACAGCTGCTCGACTGCACTGGTCAACATGCTTGATGACATTCGTAGGGACTTTGATAAAGGCTTTGTAACTTTGCTTTGCCTACTCGACTTCTCAAAGGCCTTTGACAAAGTTAATCATGACATTCTCTGCTGGAAATTAAAAAAATATTTTGGGTTTAGCGTCAGGGCTGTTGGTTTGCTGCGTGATTTCCTTTCTAACAGATTTCAAAGAGTCATTATTGGTGAAAGCTGCTCGGTATTCAAGCCGCTCAAACAAGGAGTGCCTCAGGGATCTATCTTGGGACCTATCTTGTTCAGCATCTTTATAAATGATTTACCCTCAGTATGCAAATATTGCTCCATCTATTTTTACGCTGATGATGCTCAGAACCGCCTATCCCAACCTATGAAAAAAATATCAGAACTTGTGATGCTGCTAAATGAGGATTTATCTGCAATAAATGAATGGACTGCAAAAAACGGACTGCTTCTCAACACAAATAAATGCTTGGCAATTCCCATTGCAAACAAATTTTTTGAACTCGATGTTGTTCCAGACATTTGGCTTTCAAATTGTAGCTGAATCTGCCACCTGTCTTGGTTTCGTTATCAATCGCAATCTATCATGTTATAACCACATTAGCATTGTAATTGGGCGTATCTACGGTTGTCTTCGGAAACTATGGCTAACTGCGAGTTTCACACCCCCTGAAACCAGGCAAAAACTTGTTCGCACCCTCATCCTGCCTTTAATAACATACTCTGAAGTTGTTTACCCTAACCCTGACTCGCTATCAATGCATAAACTCCAAGTAGCTTTTAATGATGCTATATGCTAAATTCATGGACTTCGTAGGTGGGATAGAATCTCTGCTTACGCCAATAACTTCCTTGGATGCACTCTCATCTCTTACATAGATGCTAGGAACTGCATATTTTTGCATAGGGTCCTCTCCTCCGTACATTTATCAAAAACTAGAATTTTCTCGATCTAATAGAACCATGAACATTAACATTCCTTCCTACAAATATCTTAACTCTTCCAGACTGTTTTATATTCACGCAATTAGGCTATGGAATTCTTTGCCTTTGCATATTAAATGTATAAATAGATCCTCTAAATTTAAATCTGAAGTTATATATTTTTTCTCAACACAGCAATAACCTCTTCTTTTTTTTTCCTATCTTTTCTCTTTTTTTTCCTATCTTTTCTCTTTCTCTTTTCTCTTTCTCTTCCTCCCTATTTATAATTTTTTTCTGTAATCTTCCTCTTTTCTCTTAAACTTAGGTATTAAGCCACTGTTAGTTTTAATTTTTAGTTTTAAGAACATCGTAAACTTATTTAAACCTTCTTTGTACTATAAACGACCAAGTCTTATTGTACTTATATTATATTTAATAATTGAATTGAATTGAATTGAATATTTTGGCATCAATGTAAAGGTCATTTAAATTCCGTTTAAATGATACAAAACTTTTCAAAAATTTCTTCGGTAATATTTTTTATGATTTTTTGAATGGGATGAAAATTTTGTATGAAAAAGAGGAAAAAGTGGTCATTTTTAGCAATTTGCAAAAAATCATAAAAAAAAATTAGCGAAGAGAACATTTTTTTTTTGAGACCGAGGAAAAAAGTCAAAAAAGTAGACTTTTACAAAAGTTCTAAATTGTGAATGGATACTTAATGGATTAAGGAAAGTTTTGTATCATTCAAGCGGAATTTAAATGACCTTTCCATTGATGCCAAAATTTACATGAAGAAAGTTCAAATTATGAGTAGATTAAATTTACTTTTGTCTAAATACTTATGCCGACGACTGTAAAAAAATATTGCAAGCAAATATAAGTACTCTTGAGCTAGCTGCAGAGTTTTGTCTCAACCTACAAATTTAACAACTTCTTCAAATACGCTCCATCATCAGTTTGCCAGCCCCTGCCTTCTCAGGATATTCCACGATTCAAATTGACCTACTAACCCTGACGCATTTATATATTTCTTACCATTTTCTGTTCCGCAAAATCATGGATCTTTATCTGACTTCTATGTGCAACTGCACAACGACTTCAAACGTTTCTCATCATCTAACTCCCAATAGGAGGGCGCGCTCCTTGTCTACCTACTACACAACACACACAGCTTAATCCAATAACTAGAACACAAGGATACTGACATTCATTTCATACCAAAGATGAAAGCAAAACAAAATATCGATTCTTAGATAAACTTCACTAGTTCCGGCCATAAAATTAAATTGAAATCCAAAGAACGAACAACAAAAAAAAAGGACACAAACTCCAACTCGAATATTGAACTCGTTTATTTGCCTCTCAACTGGAATAACAAAGATGCTTGTTCACGTTTTTGGAAATTGATTTCTTGGTTCACTTTGTGTGAGCAGCTTAATGGCGCCGTAAGTCGTTGATGTTGGCCTTTTCCCTTTGCCAAAAATTACCCACCCAAAAAGGAATCTACCCGGTAGAAGAATTTAAAGAATTTTCAGCCTCCCCGAAAAGGAATTGGCTATTTTTATCTCTCATGCGTCCTGCTTCATCATCAGCAAATGTGGTGCAAATAAATTCGATTGTCGAAAAAAATGTGAATTGGATGGTGTTGTGTATAGTATGATGAATTATTATATGTGTATTTACAAGAAGCACGTGCTTATAAGGATAAAAGACATATTTATCATCGTGGCGTTGAAGGATGACCGATGTAATGGTACCACGGGTGTAACGGAGGGCCGCTCCTGGGCACTTGAAATGATTTATGTAGGCTTTTTAGGTTTTTCTGAAACCTCCGATTGTGGGCGAAGGAGTTGAGACGTTTTATTGAATTATCATGTGGTGTCGAGGACATTTATTTGAGTATGATAAATGGAGGTAGCAAAGAGAAAATGCTTAAATGGCAAACGGAACAAAGTGACACATCTTTGCTGCACATTTTGCGCCATGCAGAGTTGGAGGATGTGTTCTTGCACAAGGACGCAAAATGGAATTATATTTACGGATACTGGTCGCCTTTTGATGACTTTTTTGGACACCTTCCAAATATGTGTTCTGAAATGAAATGAAACTGGTGGTGACCATTTGCGATCAGATGGATATCGTTGTTGCACTTAAAAAGCCACCTTCTTCAACGTTGGACATTTATAGCCAAAATTGTCACCGTCACTGGATGAGGATATTAAAAAATGGGTACACAGCATTATGGAGAAACTTTCTTGGAATCCGTTTCTATTGAACGTTCATATTTGTTTAGATTATTGTTTAGTTATGTCCAGCAAACAATGCTTGCTTAATGAATTAATGAACTGACTTGATAAGTGACATTCGTCACGACTTCACATTTTCTGAAAGTCTTAAATCATGCGTCATATAGAGATGCTGAACTTTCGCTATGATTAGCGAATGATGTCATCTGAATCTCTACTCAATAAACGCGATGAATTCCACGTCTCTCTGCTTGCTGTGACTATCGTTCGCCCTATAACTTGAGTACCTACACACTCAGCCGAACGTTTTTATTAGTGCGAAAACTATACGACTATTGATTCGCTCGAAAAGCTTTTGCTTTTGCTTTCAGAGGAAACTGGTAGTTAAGTCGAATGAAATGATACGAATGAGTAGATAGGATTAAAAAAAGCACCAGGCATTGTTATTGTTTTCATGGGTGAATGACCTTCTAATGAAAAAGTTTTTGCATTCTCGAGACATCAACAAAGTTGGCATTTATTGAAATTTGAGTCTAGGACGTCTGAGTTAATAAAATAATAATAGAAAAAAATAAAACGGGTATTCACGCCACTTGTGCAGGGTTTGTCGCCAACAATGGCACTTTAAGAATTTTTAATTTCATTGAATATTTTTTTAATTGATTTCTTTCTCTTATAATGCACGAAGCATTAGACGTGGACGAATCTTGGAAAATGGCGTCTATTGTAAGCAAGCGAATTTCAACGGCATTTCAAAACAATCCATCAAGCGACGAGAAGGAACTACGATAAATCACACAAAATGGTAGAAACGGCGTTCGTATGACAATATAAGACGGGCCGACTAATCTGTCGAAGAAAAGCCTTCACCATAAATCATGAAGGCGCTAATCCCAACCCAAAATTCTACAGGTAAACTTGAGTCGAGTTTTGAAAACGGGTGTTTTGTATACCTACGTCTATCTTAGCAAAACAAAGTAAAGTAGACAAATGCCCAAAAAAACATAATTCAGAGAACCTGCTCCAAATCAGCCTGAAGGTATGCAATCATTTGTGATAAACTGGTATAGTTTGGTGTATGTCTCGACTTTTGGTATGTGCCTAAGATTAAAGCGCTATCCATGAAAAAATGAAAAATGAACTGCTGTTCGTTGGTCATCGGATACTAGAGAACAGCTAGACCGATTTTGCTCGTGTTTTGTCAATGTTCGTAATAGTAGGAAAGGTACGGAAAAAGGGGCGTGGCACCTCCCACACAAAAAAAAAAACATTCAAAATCTTATATCTCGAAAACCACCAAATCAATTGAGATCAAACATTCTGACAATCTTAGGTATTGGCCCGGGAATGTTCCTGTGAAGATAGGTCAAAATTGAACAAAAGGGGCGTAAAAAAACATTGCAAACGCTATTCTTCGACAGTCATGGGAGCCAAAGTTTATACAATTTGGACCATTGAAATATATACAAGAATATTTTCTTGACAATACAATTCCTGGGCACAAGCAAAGCAGGGCGAGTACATTTAGTTAATTAGTAAATAAGCAGTTGGGTGGGGCAACAGGTTCCTATAGATAGATATGAAGGCCGAGCTTCTTACAAGCAATCGTGAGGAGGAAGGGCTTTACAATTGAATGCGAAACCGAGCGTCTGAATTGAGAAGCTTTTTCTTGTAAAACGTTAGCAGTGGAAAAAACTTTGTAAATTGTAATTTGTGTTTATCATGTTGTGAAACAAATTTTCAAAGTTTAAAAGTATCGCGGGGGCTTTAAAAACCGAGGTAACAAACTTTACGCGTTTTTCATCAACTTACAAGCGGCTGTGCCACGATAAACGGAAGCAATTTTTTCTATAAAATAAGACGATAATTTGTACGTGGACGTGGAGACGGCTTCCATCGAGAGCGGTATAGCACCACTTTTTGTTTTCTCCCTTAAATTGAGCTTTAATGTTTTGAATAATAGAAGACGATGCACGACTCACCAAATATACTACTGCGAAGAGCAATAGAAAGAGCAAAGGTGACAAATCTTAAACTTTATGAAAAGGAACAGCGCCCCCAAAGCAAAACTGCATTTGTAGATAGGTCAAGGGTATTTGTATTTCTATAGTGAACTTGGTCAAATTGTTATAACCTAAACTCATAATGCCCTCCATGACTTTCCAAGTGCAGTGAGTAGTAAGCTTAAGCCATCCTGTGAATAATGTTTCATGTTCATGACCAGCATCCAAATATTTGCATGTACGTGCAAAATGATTAGTTTATTGCTGCTTAGACACCTTGTCGCCTTATATCTGCGCGAATTTGTCCAGCCATATTTGGAAGTGACGCGCACTGGCGTGTCATTCTCAAAATATCATATTTGGTATGAAACACGTCAGTAGGTCAACAATTCTTTAATGATTCAACTCGTGAAACGAATTTGTAGACATAAAGGAATAGTGGAAGACACACACTGAATTGGTGAGGCTATCATTTGTTTTTTATTGGCCGTGAATCATCCCCTGTGTGGTTACGTTAGGTTATGTAAGTGACCAAACCAAATGGCCATCCGAAATTTAAGGTTGTCATGGGAGTTTCGGTATATGTAACACGGAACATATTTCCAGGGGATTTCATTTGTATACGATCCCTAGTTTTCTACGTGACCCAGGTCTTGTACATGGGCAGACAAACCAACATCCACGGAAGGGGAAGAACAAATTATATTCTGCTGTATTGACAGTTTATTTGGCTTTTTTTTGGAAATTTTTGTCGCTTCTATCACGCATCTAAAAACGAATATCATTATCTCATACTTCCGGTATTGCTAAGCAATTCAGCAACCTTTCGCGATTTTTTCAATGAGTTTGCGATTCAATTCTGTACTAAGCAAGTCGGAATAGTACTGAGAAATAATTTATATATTATGTTACCAAAGTAAACAGCACTACTAAGCGAGGGGTCTCAGGTTCCATTGAAGGTTTTCCCAGGCCCCAGGTTGTAGGTCCTTTCCATTCGTTTCAAAAATAAAAACTCACACAAACGAATGGAACTATATTCGATATCTGTTGTCCAAACTATTTGTCTATTTATTTATTTTTTTAAGTAAACATAAGCAGGATTTATTGAAAAGTGGGATACAATAGATATCTGTCCTTGGCCTAATGCTATTTTCCGTATAGTAAGTTCACGCTTGAAACTGACAATGCTGAAAGATTGAAGGAAAAAAAGGATAATGGCAAAAAAGGTGGCAAAATAGGACATCAACAAAATATAATGGGGCATATTCATAGATCTTTGATAAGCTATTACTATGTAATAACTAAACTAAACCGGAGTTTATGTAATTCATAGACAATTTAAACCCATTTCTAAACGATAAACTGGAGTCTAATATTAATCACGACAAAACGTATGTTTAAGTTGTTTTTAACTCTATTAAACGTCAAAACCAAGTGAACGAAAAAGATTTAAGAATTTTGCAATGCTTCTGCTTTTCTCACTGAAGGATAATAATTATATATTGTATGTCCGATTTGTTTTTTTTGGAAATTATTTTAATTATTTTAATGACTTTTTTTAGATATCTTCGGACCAACTCATGCAGCGGCAGGATTTTTTTGCCGCTCATCTTTTTTGTTTACAAAACAGCAGAACAACAACAAAATAAAAATTTCAAGTCAAATTCATCGACATTTTGTTGTCAGAAAGTGTATATTGTAATCGATTTGTAGGAGATTACACGTTAGACTCGGATCTAATTAAACAGAGCTGGCAAGTTCTTTATGAATAGCAGTCGTGTTTTACCTGTGGGTTAACTTTAGAATCGAGTTTAGTTAGACTCGGGTTTATAGTATGACTATGAATATGCCCCAATGTTTTTTGACCCATTTAAGTTTCTAAGATGGAAAATCGAAAGGTTTTGGGGAGAACCAAATTGAACCAATTCTAAGTCGAGAGTGGATATGGATTCTGAAACTGAATATTCGCTCGATTGAAGAAACGTACTATAGATCAGATATTATAGAGGATGGTTGCCAATGCCAACCCCAAATTACTTATAATTATAAGCACCTCAAAAATAATAAGTAATTGGGGGGAAACTTGAATTACATACGATGGAAATTATAAAGCCAATTTTTTTAAGCCAAAAAGGATAATTTCTTTGATAAAATTGTCAAGTGAGGTTTATATGGAAAAACCTGCACACTTTCCCTCATAAAGCATTGTATTTTCCTACAGAATTTAAATGCAAACCTGCAGTTATTTAATTTGGCCGCCGTTTCGACAGTTCTACAGGAGATCCAAATAAATGTTCGTCAGTGCAAATGTTGCGTTGCAACGACAAATTCGATAAACAATCAGCCAACACCCGTACTTCAAAGGAACGCCAGAACGGGCGAGAACATTGCCGCGGTTAGTGAATGTGTATAGGGCAGTCAATTCCTTGCCGTGCACAAGGAGTTGGCCTTTCGCAGACTTTAATTTAGCGAATTTTGTGGCGGGACTTATGCCTTTAGCCGTACAAGATCCAACTGAACTAGAAACTCAAAATTAATGACCATATAGACAACGCCGTTTGTTCGTTGACTGAGGCTTCGGAGCATTTGGAAGAGGACCTCAATTTTAGACGAAAATCACCTTTAGTGACTATGCGCATTTTTGGATGAATGTTTATGTTAACAAGCCAATTTACCTTACAAGACGACTCGACGCCAACCCACACGAGGCTCACCAGATGTTAATGCATCCACAAAAAGCTACTGTTTGGTGAGGAGTTTTGATCGGCATTATTCCGTTTCGTACTTTTTTTTTGAAAATTGTGTTGTTAAGGTCATCATCATTAAGGGCGAGCGCTACAGAACGATGATAACTGATTTTTTTTGCCAACATTGAACGATATAGAGGAAGACGACATGTGGCTTCAGTATAGGATGGGGCTACGTGCCACGAAGCAGAAGCTACAATTGACATTCTGCATATCCGATTTGAGGATTTGGTTATCTCTGGCAGAGGTGACGTGAGTTAGCCGCCAAGATCGTGCGATTTGACCCCGCCAATCGACGGGTGCACTTACATAAAGCAAACCAATGCTGGATTTATGAGGCAGAGTCATTAAAAATTAGACTCGACTCCGTGCCATATAATCAGAGTAGTATTCATGGGCCTTTAAAATAAAAAAAGGATTTCTTTAATACCCCAAACACAGCTTGTTTTATTCCATCTCAACATCGACCCATCATTATTGAAAAACCCTTTAGGGAATCTTCCGTAAGTCAAGCTTCTATGCAGATAACTGCGCTTTATGCCGTTGTGTGCTTTTAGAAGTGCGTGGCAAAAATATTACAAATTGTATATATGGAGTCGCAGTATAAAAAAAGATTGAGAACCCCTGAGAACGTTCATAGACTGCACACTGCACTTTCCACAAACTATGTATCAAGTTAAGCATCTCTATCATACATCATTCCAATCAGACAATATGTACATTGTACAATGAATATTAATGAAATAACTCATGATATATTTACAAACTCTATAAATATCCCACACATTCTCTTCCTTGTTGTCGTTGAGAATGAAGATGCGTCATACCATACCATACTTGATCTTTAAGGCTCGTCAATGAGGCAGTGAACTTTCGAATTTAGGACAACAAAAATATTTGAATGTTGCCTCAAATGTGAGGAATGAACTCATTATTCGTAAGACTGTTACAACATAATTTGTTTAGTGTCACCTCTTAGCTTTGATGTAATTTTAAAAACCTATTTCGCATAGAATGGAGCTTTAAAAATGATATATGTTTCACCTAAACTCCTCCCCGAATATGACATCATTTTAGAGGTTATATTGTTGGAGTGAACCTATACTTCGAGTATATAAGTCAGTACGTGGCATCATAAGAAAATCAACACGTGCCATACAGTTTTAATAAAGTTTTAATGACACTTAAAACGGGATAGGCCATAAATTGCTTAAAGTCGTTAAACATTTTAAACAGTTAAACAATGTGCTGAGCTGAAAATTGTACACAGTCTATTCATGAAATCCTCTTACGACTCTAAAGACAGCTTTTCCTTTGATTGGGTTTGGCTGGATGAAGAAAAACGGATAAAGGTTGCCCATTAACATATTGATTGTCGTCACGTCACATTCTGAAATGTCAGAAATGAATAGAAGGGACCATCTAATGGCACTAAAGGATTGAAATAGTTTGACGAATAGGTTGTGATGGTCGTCCCTTCCCTATATTCCCGAAGCGGCAGACCTCACATTTTAAATATGATTTAAGATATCGCAGATTTAATGGAAGAGTATATCCAGAAATGTGTCGAGAAACACCATGTGTCATAAAGATAAAAACGACAATTTGACGAAGATATTGATTCCTAACACACATCTCCTTTATAAACCCTCCCACTCCCATCAGCATCCCGACAACGGAATCATGACAGTTCTTCAACTGTGTGACAGCTTACTCGGATGTGTGTACCATGGAATTCAGGGATCATAAAATTTTAAGTAAACAATGAATTAACCATAAAACACGGATCGTATGAATGGATAGCGATAGGGTGTTACAAAAAAAAAGGACGCCCAGGACACCTTCTTTTTTTATTGGTTTTTAATGCTCCACTGTGTGTGTGATTTTTTTTTTATAAAGGATGCATTTTGTGGTCCACGTACATCATATACTTTGTTACTTGATTTAGCACGACCATGTTCGAAAGGAGCACAAGAATGCAGGCAGAGCATTCGAATGACCTTGTTCATGATGGTTGGTGGTGTGCTGTACATGACTGGAATTCGGTTGGAGTGCTTTTCTTCTCAATTTTTTTTTGTGGCCAGCGCAGCATCATGTTATGAAGTGGATTTGTTCTCCTGATTTTAAATGGTGGATATTTTTATGATTACTTTTGAATTGAAGAACAGCTGGAGCTGGAGGTGAAGAGGAAAGAACAACACAATAATTTCGGACTGGCGCCTTCAAGGAAATGTATTTTTGTTGTGTTTAAATATTGGCTTTGTGAGGAGTCTGACAAAGCAACATTGATGTTGGTGTTGGGAATCGTAAAAAGCGCTTAATGGAAATTTCATACTGAATGTGAGAAAACGTAAAGGTATACGAATGAAGTATAAAGGAAGTTTAAGTTGTTCTAGCAGAAAAAAAAACTATCGGGGATCTGGGACCGTGACCGAGGAATACGTGACGGAATTTGTTTTTGTGTCATTGTAAAATTGACACAATTTCGAGAATGTATTCTCATTTACTAATTTTTTTATAAACACTTCAACTTGAAGTGTGAATATATCTGTTGGAGACTACGACGTAAGTAAAGTAAATAAGTTTAATTTAAAATGGTTCTCGATGAGTTAGATTAAGGCCAAGGCCACCCACTGTTCTCATAAAAAATAGATAACACAAATAGTTCGCCAACAGAGCTCTGCTAAGGATGGGAAACAAATACGTATATATATAAGAATAGTACCACTAGGCCTGCCGTTGAAAAATTCGGGCGCAGCTGAAGGGTCTCCTTTCTTTCATTCATCATGCATGTATTTATCTGACCAAATTTTGGAAATGAGTTGTTGCATGATCTCTATTAAGGGCATCTCCAGCTGCTCTAAAGAGGTGGGAAGAGGGAAAACGTTCAGTCTCAACAGCTTTGTTGGTCTTTACCTTTGATATCGATATCCGTACTTCGTTTTTGTCAGGTGCATGGACGGATGTTTTGTCTATAGTCGTCTATATTGAATGGTACGTTCAGCCTAAAATCGAGATTCTAGCCTTCGTCGCCATTATAGAGTCTGCAGAAATAATGTGATTCTACTTCAAGCTTTCCCTCGTTATCTCTATAGGTTTCGGTGAGGGATTTTCAGTCCTTGCAAATTTGCTCTACCTTTTGGTAAAACTTCCGCACATTGTTCCTGGCGGAGCATCTCTCAATTTCTTCGATCGCATACGCTTCTCGTGCTCTCTCTCTTCCGAAGGATCTGATGTTAATCCCGTCTTTTTGTAGAGTTTGTGAGCAGCTCTAGTCCTCTTTTCCATCGCCGCTTTATATGCCTCTTATTTGGCTTTTTGGCTGCGTTACCAGGAGTTTCGTGGTGGTAGTCGAGTGAAATTACATTACATCAATCGCGGCATTGATGATGGCTTTCTGCCTGTGGTGTTGGGACTGGTTTTCTGCACTAGCTCTTGCTGTAATAGGACTTCTAATCACGAGACATCGTGTTATGCGATCGGAGAAGATTCTGGCAGTCTTTGCGATTTCAGCTTTTCGACGACATACTTTCTCAGGATAATAGGATATCCGCATTTTAACCTTGCCTATAAGAAAGTAGTGATCCAAGTCAATGATCGCTCGGAAGGTTTGGGCATACAAAATATTCTGGACGTGCCTTGCGTCGATTGCAATGTGATCGATTTGGCTGGCAGTTTGTTGATCCGGAGACAGCCAGTTCAGTTCAGTCCAGTCCATGTCGCTTTATGAATATTGAGATGAGGAAATCTTGTGCTTGATGTTTGGGATATCGTTAAGTTTAGTAAGAAAAATTGCATATTAACTTGGCCCTATACTATAACACTCAACAAATACATTGTCTAATGGGAATATGTCGTCAATTAAACTTTTATTTTTCACATTTGAAAATGTCACCTCGAATGAAAGATTTATTATTTCGTTCGGTCTAACCTAGGAATGCAACGAGTATAATAAACAATAAATACGTTTTGACATCGAGGAATAGTGCAATAAATCCCATTTCTAAATAAGAATGTATAACGAGGACATCGATCAGTGGAATAAATAGTTTTAGCGACAAACGGCAAAAAAGTGAAAATATTTTTTTATTAAAAGAGAATAAAATGACGGGAAGTAAATATTGAATGTTCTCCTTGAATTAAGGGCGTTAAAGGAAATTGGCAGTCTCTACCCAGATTTTCACTGGACAAGAACCTTTTTTCTACTGAATTTCTGATTCAGCAGTAACAACCACAATTAAAAGTTGGGAAGTGAAAGATATTCCTTTTGGTATAACGCTCAGAGGGTCCGACAAACCCTTCCACAATAAATCAAGAAAGTTCCTAAAACTGAGAAAGGATGATATCGGAAGGTTAGTGGGTTTCCTTACTTGTCACTGCCAGTTTCACTTAGACAAAACAGATGTCATTGCAAAGACAGAATGTTGTCTGCTACTTAGCGAATGCATGGCTCTATTCGTCATTAGGGGACACAATTCTTCAAAGATGCGCATTTGAAGAGCTACAAAGCGTCTTCACTAGAGAGATCCTAAAACTCATATATAAGGAGAATCGAAAGCGGGTCGTAGACACTCGAAAGTGTTGTACTTTTGATTTTTGTGAGACCAAATTTTTTGTTTACTCGAACAATCCCGTAGATATTGATACGTACTCATACTCACACCATGTTCGAGTGGCTGCGACTGCGACCCGTTTAACTAACTCAATACGTACAGAGGGAGAGAAAACGATAATTGTCATCGGACGTCGGGGTCGGACTGACATTTGTGTTCCCACGAAAAATGAAAAAATTCGTAAGGTTAGGTTATACAAACTTATGAGTACATTTTGTACAATGCACTAGTCACAATAGTCGACCCAATGCAATTCATAGGGACACATCACGGTCAATAATTGGATACCTACGTTCACGATCAGAAACCTAATCGAATTCGCCCATACACTTAATTTATCTACAGAACCTCAAAATATGGCCTCAATTTTGTTTAGGCTTACCTTCTGCTTTAAACAATGGCTTGACATTCACAAAGCAGATACAAAATATCCTCTATGCCTACATACAATTTCATTAGTCATCCTCATCACAATACCTGCATGTATCCATGTTTATTAAACCCTAATCTCATAATAGCGTGCTTCCTTAGAAGCCAAATATTAAATTTATTAATAAAGCCGTTGCCGTACTTTTTTATTCAGTTTTATGTCTTGCACCGAATCTGTTTCCTAACTCTTCGAAAAATGTATATTTTACTGCGGAAAGTACAGGAACAAACATAGATTCAGAGCATGATTGTTAAACGTCAAGAAAGCACGTAAGTATGTCAATGTCACCTATCACTAAACACTGCCTCTTCGGAGTAATATTTTGGGAGTGTTTTCGCTTCAAAATATCGGATGGCACTCTGCATCTGAATTCACTAAATGTGGTACGTATTTGATTGAGATTCTCAGCAATCGGAAACGAATATTTACTTTATGACACTTTATATAAGACATCGTGGGTTTGTAAAATATAAAGTCAACATTAAAAATTCTACTGAATCATTTAATGTGCATTGATGCAATGGGGGCGTTTTGCCTAGCTAGTCGACAGCCTCTGATTGGTCGATTTGACTGCAATTCTAGGCAAGTTTCGTGAGGTCGGTCAGCTGTGGCGACTGGAAAGTTAGGCAAGAATTTCTGCCTAATGTCGTTTTCCATTGGGACCATCAGATTTTTATTTCAGATCTCAGATTTTTCGTGGCGAATGGAACATGAAAGCAGATTGATCTGCTTTATAAATGTATTACCCCCAGTTTCACAGTGGGAGTTTAAACTACACTTTTAGTTTAAACTTTAATTCAACAATTAATACTGTTTCAGAATTTCGTTTAAACCTTGAACAGAGTTCATTCTATAGTTTAAGTTAAACTACAGTATTCTGCCGTTTAAACCTCAGATCAGCCGATTGTCAAAAACACAAATATTTGACGTTGTTTTGCGTATTCCTTGAAAGCAAAGACAAGGAACGATTTTAGAAAAGTCGTATAAAAGCTAAGTACTGTACAATACTATGAAATTCATTCATTAAATTTAGTTGAACTGAGTTCAATTGAACTGAAGTATAGATTATATTGTGAAACCGGACGAGTTGAACTTCAACTTTAAACTCACGTTCAGGATCAGTTGAACTTTAAGCTAGTATTAGACGATATGTTGAATCAGCATACGTATGCTGAAAATTGATTCCGAATCGCAACATATCGTGTAATAGGCAAATTTCTGTCATCATATGTATGCTGAAAGGCGTTTGTTGACAAATTTGTTGGCTAGTCAGCATACGTTTGTTGACGAACTAAACATATCGTGTAATACCCCTTTTGGGACCGTATGCTAACATTCGGACAAATTTTCGGTGTATGATGACTCGTATGATATATGCTGACGAGCTAAAGTAGGCTCATCAGCATACACCACATTTTTCAGCATACGGTTTTGTTATTTTTGAAGTTTCGATACATTTTGAACGCGCCGGACATGTTTTTTGTATTTATATTGCGTTGATTTTTGGTTTTAAAAGAAAAAATGGCTGTGTTGTTCTGTTCGCAGCTTATAGGCTGGTTTTGTTGTGCATTTTTTAGCCATCCGCGGTTAGTGACAAGTCAATTTTGAATGAGGTGCCGGAAATGCTGCATTATATTGCAGGTGAATTGCGGAGCCTTCGAGCGGCATAAGTGATATTTGCGAAACGTAAACTGTCTCGTGCATATTATCATTTTCTTCAATAAAAAGTTAATAATAAAAAATTCATTCGTTTCTTTTATCTTCTTCCTGTCGCCGTGGTCATTTTTAACATATTTGTACCATATTAAAAATGACCACGATGACAAGCCAAGACAAAACAAGTAAAAGTATTATCATCGGCTTGGCCGATGCTTTCATACCCTCCACTGCATACAAGTGAAGGCAAAATGTGAGGCATTTGAGTACGTACACAACACATGGTTCTAATATTGTATTCTAATATTGGTTTTGTATGGGAGGTACCATAACTACTTTACCGATATACCTCCAAACTAACCTGACGACGCTAAAAACAAGTCCTCTCACAAAGTTTCATTCGCCTAGGTCGATTCGTTTCTACGCTATCGTGTTTTCAACAGACAGACAGACAGATGGACATAGCCAAATAGATTCAGAATTTGATCCTGATTCAGAATATATGGGGTCTCCGATGTCTCCTTCTTGGCGTTAAAAATGTAATGGCAAAGTGAATATACCTACATGTATAGTGTAGAGGGTATAACAAGCACCCCCTACCGACGACCCCTTTACAGCTTATGCCCAAAACCGTATAGGAGCTAGTGCCCTACTCTGAGTCTGTTGTCTTTTCATTTCGTTCTACGTCGAACGCGTACATTTCACCAGAATCGCAGAAAATCGATAAATACAACGCGCCCGTATGCTAAAATCCCGATTTGTTAATTTATCAGCATATAATCATACGAGTCTTCAAATTTGTAAGCATACCGAATTCAACATATCGTCTAATATGGCATCATACGTCCTGAAAAAATATGATAGCAAACTGTATGCTAGCATATGCGGACAGCAAACAATTTGCTGCTTTCGGAGTAATTCAGCATTACGTGTAATAGGGCATCATACGACAGACGAAAATATGCATATATGTTTAGAATTGTTAGCAAATGATAGTCAGCATACGTATGATGATTCAACATATCGTCTAATACTAGCTTTAGTTTAAACTTTCAGTGAGAAACTGGGGGTTAGTGCGTTATTTGACAGTACATCAGCTGTACAAATTGTTTTCGTTTGTCGATGGAAACATACGAACTTCATATGGATAAACATATCGACGAAGAATCGAAATCCACAGATGACGAGGAAGAAGAAGATGACGAAGATGATAGTGATTGCTCCAAAATTAGGTCCACGTCCATTATTTACGTTTTTGTTCTGAATAATTGCTTTTCACGAGGCTTTTCGTAATTTTGTTTTGAAAACAAATTCTGAATGACGTAAAACAGCTGTGCAAGGTATATTGGTATTAGTGAGAGTATGTGTAAATCTCGAAAATTATCGAGATCTGCAAAAAGTGATCCGGATCAAAAAAAGATTGATTTTATGTCCCAATGGAAAACCACATAAGTTCTTAGTCGATTTGAGAAATGTCATAAACAGCTGATTGAAATCGAAGAAATTTTCGCTCCATTGTTGAACTTTGCTGAAATTTCAAATTTGACGGTGATCTGTAAGACATCGACGATTAGCGAAAACGTACAACAAATTGACTACGGGTAATAAAAACAACACGTAGGTACATAAGTGTGATAGTAATTAAATAAAATGAAATAGGTATTGGTTAACTAGATATTGGTACTTCATCCATAGAATCATTCATTTTACACTTCAATAATTTCATATTTTTCTTTAGTAGGTAGCCAATGTGTTGATCAGTTAATGTAAAAACAGCAAGTGAATGCTCAATTCTTAACACATGTGAAGCATTTGACATTTAACTTAGGTACTAAACAATTTTGCGTTCAATGATAAACTGTCACCTAAATATTTAGGTGCCTAAGCACATTGAACGCGGCCAATGACCTCTATAGATCTGTCATCTGTCACTCTATTTATTTATACGATACTATGCAATAAATATAAATAATCTACTACATTCTAACAGAATATACCATGTAAAAACAACTTGACCGCGTCATTGTCAATCTATATAAACAAAAATTACATCTACCCATTTGAGATAGAAGTGTAATCATTTGTGCTAGATGTCAACATGTCTTTTATGAAGTTTGGCGGATGGCGGATAGCGGTCAATGGAATGTAAGCCCCAATTCATCAAGTATACAAATTAACTTTACGAGTAGGTAATTAACTTTTTGAACTCAGCTTTACTTTGACAGATGCTAATTTTTCCTTTGCTTTATTGAACAAAAAAAATCAACCACGTGAGACAGAAACTGGTTTGTTATCCGCAATACGAGCAACATCTTTATAAATTATGATAGATGCTGTGCTGACACAACACTCATCGTAGAAATATTTATTATTATTTCTCGTTAACAGAATTCTCTTATTTCTTAGTAAATAACCGGATATCGAATGACAGATATTTCCTAAAAATAACACGAAAACAACATGCGAACGGAAACGAAATTAATGCCGGACCCAGTATCGGAATCCCCTTATCGGACGGTTGTTTAACAGTTACATAGGTAGATATATTGTTTACACACAAACACTCTGTTTCGATTACTTCGTCCCTTTTATTGGCGGCAGACTTTGTTCCTAAAGGTCAAGATCGATATGTTTGCGTTTAGCTATGTGAGCCCAGGTTCACAATAAAAGTGGAAACACAGAAAATGACACATAATCCCACTAAGGATATGCCTTGCCAAGTTTCACAAAAATATCCGTGTACCTACACAATATTATGACTCGTAAACAAAATGAGGATGAGAGGGCACACCTCCAGTGTTCCATTGACCCGCGCCCATCTTAAGGTGAAAGCCCGCAAAACTTATTTGATCAGAACACATACATGCACTTGACGGTAAAACACCCAAAAAAAAAAGAAAAAAAAGACAGCACTTGACAATCCAAATCGAATATGTAAATTTGCACCCCAATGACATAAATATGGTCATGTTCGTGGTATGGATAGGGTGGAGTAGCAGTAATGGAGTGAAGTAAGTGCGTAAAGGAGAACAAAACAATTGGTATCTACCTCTCACACAAAACGCACACGCACAATAGATAAGAAAACAACTCAAATTAAATTATGCAAATGTCAAACTCTACAACTCCAGTCAGACAAAAAAATAAAACACGCACACAAACAACTCCTTCGATTAGAGCGCTTTTTCCTTTTTTCACTCTTCAATGCGACGCGGCGGAAACTGAAGTTTTTATCTCTCATCTTATCATCACCTCATTCGCACTCCAATTCACTCCACTTCCACTCATTTATTTTATTTCTGCTTTCTTGGGAATTTTAACTTTTTTCTTCTTTTCTTGAAGAAAAAATATATATTTTTTTTTTGTTATACGGTTTTTTTCCCATTATGGTTTCTTTTTTTACTACACACTTTCCAGGGGGCAAGAAGATTTTTGAAATTTTTACCAACGGATTGTGGGGTCATTTACAACACTTTCAAGACGGAAAATTCGCAGAAAAGATGAAAGAAAAACTACTTACCGCATAGAGAAAGGACCGAGAAACGGTAGGCGTTAGACGAAAACGCAGTAAATCCGACGACCGGAGAAACACACGGAAACTTGCAACACATACGCCCGGCGCCATCTTTTTCGCAACACTGAAATTTTTGAACGACAACGACAACGAACGAAGGAGAATTCCGATTCAGCCAGCAAACTGACTGAACAAACTGAGTTTATTTTTTGGGGAGCGCACTCTACGATAGATGGGGATTTTTTTGGGGAAACCACTGAGAATGAGATTGACACACACAAAAGCTCAAGGTAGTTTTTTTTTATGTTTCCACGTTTTCTATTCGTTTTGCTTGGGATTTTCTTGTTGTTGACAATTTGCCGGGGTGAGCTTTTTTCAGCCGATTATGTGGAAATGTCAAAATTATTATCAGATTGGAAAGCTTATTGGAAGTTTATGGATTTGCATGGCACAGTTCAGGGAAATAAACATTAAGGCGGGAGTTACATTATGATTTGTTTTCCACTCCAGAATGAATGATGTTTCATGAATAGTTCACGTTTTGAATCAATGCAATAATTATCCGCGGCTAATTTTTTGCACTTTAATGGAAGTGTTGAAAAGAGAAACTCAGCCAACTCCAATTTGTATCCAATTTAATTGAAATTCAGGATTTACATTACCACGTCACGCAATTTATCATGACTTCAGAGAGAAAGATCCGTTTTCCACAGTCGAGGCTAATTATGTGTTAGGGTGAGACCACAAATCTCCATAAAAGAAATATGGCAGCCTAAATTCAACTTTTAAGAATTATTCACCAAGTACGACCAAGTACCTACGAACGAACGAATACTCGCGAGTTTTGATAGTCCGTTCACATGAATACTTTCCATGGAGCGGCAGTTCGCGTATTTCAGCTATCAGTTTGAACCAGCAATGTCTAGTTTGAGGTTAAGTTTGAAGGAATATATTATTCGCTAGTTTGTGGATCGCGATGTAATGATATGCATTGCGAATAACCTTTGACAATTCGCGCCGAGGGGGTTTTGGTTCGTGGCAAAAAGTTTGGAATTCAAATCTTCGTTGTTGAAAGCACGAAAAAACTAAAACACCCTGCGCGAATTGTCAGTCTATTCGCAATCCACATCATTTAAATCGCGTTCTACAAAGTAGCGAATAAAAAATTCGTTCGAACTTAACCTTATCCCAAGAGGAGAATATCTTGGAATAATAAAATGTGTAATTTTCTGTTTATAAATACATATAAAAATTGATTTGTTCGCATTTCATCAATTCGTTCGTTCGCTCCTATATGAATTGTCCTTTAGTCTTACACATCTTTAGCCTTGACTGTGGAAAAGGAATCTTTCTCTCTGGAGTCATGCAAAATTGCGTGGCGTAATGTAAATCCAGCATAAGAAAGAAGTCGCTATCGTGTTTTCAACAGACAGCCAAACAGATAGACGTACATGGCTAAATCGATTCAGAATTGGATTGCACACTTCGTAGTGCTAAATAGAAAAATACAAAAATCTGTTTCAAAATCATTTAAATCAGTGATAAACAATTTTTATTGTAATGCTCCGTGGTACACATTTTTGTTTTTTCCAGGAATCGTATATTTTGACCAATCTTCACAGGAACACTCCCAGGCCAATACCTAAGATTGTATGTAAATTTGAACTCATTCCATTCAGTGATTTTCGAGATATAAGATTTTGAATGAATTTTTTGTATAGGAGGTGCCACGCCCCTATAACTCATGAACCAATACACCTACAAAGACCGTATACACTTATAAACCATGGTATTAAGTCCACCTTTCATGGGAAATTTCCAGAATCAAAATCAGTTCACGCATTACAGAGAACATTAGCGACAAACACAATATATTATTTTTATATATATACATATACATATATAGAAGAAGAAAAAGAAGAAGCAGAAGAAGAAGGGTCTCCGGTGTTTATTCTTGACGTCGGCGTCGGTGAACTTTTTTATGCTTTATTCGATTCATTACTTCTGCAAGAAGAATATATAGTTTCCACTATTTTAATAAGTGATTTTTTTAGGAGTGTTTTATTGAACAGTAAAGTAAAGTAGAATCTTCAGCACGCAATTACAAATACCTACACCCGCTGCTTGACACTTTCGAGACTCTATGAAGTTGTTGCAATTGCATAAAGTCACCTTGACTTTATTTTGCTGAGACTTAACTTTACTTGTTCAATAAAACACGCCTTTTTGTACCTAATTTTAAATACAGGGTGTCCCAGTTAAGAAGGACAATCCTTTAAGGGAAGATTCCTGAAATTATGCCGAACAAAAAATTGTATGGTAGGGAGAGGGGGGGGGGCTATTTTCATCGTATTTCCCGTTATAGCCCATCAAAGTAAGTGACCTCTAATTTGGAGGTGTTACCACTTAAAACGCTATAACTTCTAAACTATTATAGGTACAAAAATTGTTTTGGGCATTTTGAAAAGACAATTAAGTAGCGCATAAAAGACTTAAGCACTTCGGTTACATCTGGGCAGCTACAAAAAAGTTATGGCTCCTTAAACTCAAAATTTTGAAAATTAGTTGTTACATTTTTTTACTTAAAATGCCCTTTTCTCAGCAACTTTTTTACGTACGATCAACAGAAGTAATAGTAAAAACCATTTTTTGTCAGACAAAAATGGTCAAAAATGGTCGATTTTTCTCTAAAATAAACTTTTTCTTTAATAGCAAGTACTCCAGAGGAAAAATCTCCACTGTATCTCCACTGTGAACTACAGCAATTAGATTGCTGTTTAGGTGTGTGCCATGACTCTAAAAGCACTAGAAAAATGTCCATAAAGCTTTGTCCTATTATAGACAACAACCACTCCAATTGCATTTATCCGCTAAACGCTGACAAAACAAAATGTTACAGAAGAGGTGCGTGCATAGGATGATAAAATGACTTTCGTTTTCTGATACATAATTTACTTGCTTAGTAGGTACATTTATGTTTCTTTTTTTACCGCATCTGTATGTACTAAATGACGAACGAATTCCTATCGTTCGGTGGCGTATACGTGATATTTTTTATGACCATCTAATTGGGATGTACGTATTCGCTAAATTGTTTAATTGAATTTATTTTAGCGCTTTATTATCGCTATAAACTTTAATCAGGTGTTATGAATGTGGCAGATGTTCGTATAAAATTGTCTGCTTTATACGATGTGGTTAAGCGATATATGTACATAAGTTGACGCATTATGAATGTCTATTTTTTAGAGGCAAACAGAATTTACGTTATAAGCAAATGGGAAATGTGAAAGAAATTAATTGCAGGCAACAATAATAGACAAGCAAAGCGGTCGCTGATAGATTCCATTGCGGTACCATGCGTCGTTCGTGTGTTAAAAGGATCATTTGTGAATTGTGATGTTTGCGTGTTTTGGTGCTGAACTGATCATAACTAAGGTGTTGAGCAAATTGTGTTTCAACGATCAAAAGTCTGTCCCGGCAAAGCGTATGGTAACACGGATACGGGGGAATGCGACAGTGAGATAGGGAGGCATTTGCTCTGCAGATATCTGAAAGGATTGAGCAAATTCCAACAACTGGAATTCCATGGAATGTGGAGGACAATCGGCGGCTGTTTTCAACAACAGTCATTGTCTCTGTAGGAGATATATTTGGACATAAGCAGTTTGCTGTGGCGGGTATTGGTTAGAAAACAATTCCGTGATTTAAAGCATCCAAAGCTCAATAAAGTCTCCAGAGTGAGTGAAGAAAAAGGCCTTTAAGTTGTGGATTTACTGTTTGCGGTCCAAGGTGTTCGGGCAGACTTTCTGCCATCTAGACTCTAGATAGAAGATAGACGATTAAAGTCACAGTACACATATTGTGTACAATCAGTGGATTAAAGTGGCTATTGGTAAACTTGGGTGATTCATTGTGCTTTAAAATAAAGGGGATTAAAGGGATTGCTCCAATTAAAGGGTGAATCTTTGTTAAAGTGTTGCGTTGCAGAGCTGTGGTCGAATCTTGGTTGGAGGACGTCTAACAAAATAGCTATGTGCTCTCAAAATAGTATTTGAAAAGACTGGAGTGTGCCACACTAGTCTACACCTCTACACTACATGATGGTCGTCTCTAGAACGTCATTATATATACTCTACGTTGAGGTTTAGTCTCTTTGAAACACGTGAAGAAGTTAAAGTATATCCCGGAGTCTTATTCACCAGCAATGGAAAAAGCAATGCTGAATTTTCCTGTAGGATTGGTCATGATGGGTACATTTTGAAACAGCTAGATCAATCCGTTATCAGGAGGACAAGACTTTATTTCAAACAATTAAGGTATCGGTTTTTAGTTATTAGGTATTTGGTCGACTTTTATCTCTTATCCAGATTTGGGTACTCATCGAAAGAGTAATGTCGCGGATACAAGTTGCCAAAATGAGATCCTTTCGTTGTATTGCTGGGCAGGAGCAGCAACTTCTGGTGGTTTGTCACGTTAAACCCATGACTCAAACTCGGTTTACTAGATGTGTTCTGCAATCCGTGCCATTAGGCAAGTAGTCCCAGGATGTTATAGTTTGAACAAGTTTGTTCCTACCCGTATGATGATTTCCCCCTGATGTTTTAGAGCCGGTCGGTGGCGGGAAATCGAAAGCTATGCTAAACTATCTCATGGGACAACATGAAGATATTTCTGATATTTCGCAAATAAATAAAACACAACATTCGACTTCCTTTTTTTTAATTGAGTGTCTTTATTGTCTGTACGGGGATTTATTTGATTTTTTTTTTCAAATTTTTCTTTTTGCCTCTTTTTTTCTATCATCTCCTCTTTTTTGTTTAAAACTTTGTTTTCTTATTTCACTTAATAATCTAATTGCATTTTGCATTCATTTTATTTAGCTTTACATTTATTTTTTGTTTGTTTTTGTTTTTCTATTTAATTTTTTCTAAGCATTAACATTTTGTTTGCAATAAAATTACATTGTCTATAGACACATTTATACGCAACTATTTGAAAGTTTCGATATGAAAAATAAAAGACAACGAATTAATTTAAATTGTTAACGAAAACAAATCGACTTTAAGAGGTGCGGAGATCAACAGTGGCAGAGTTTAAATTTTACATCCGGAGTTTTAAGGAATAAAGTGCTGGAAGATGGTTCTTAAGTATTTACTATAAAAATTCAGAGGTGGGCTTTGGATTCAAATTTAAATTCGAATTTTATTGTGAAACAAATTTCTTTGCGCTTTGGATTCAAAAAAATGTTTACCAGTTTGAGTTAAGGTTTTTCGGGGAACTAAGCCCACCCCCTGCACGAGGACACACAGAGATACGAGTATTGACAGATAAATTGACCTACCAGAGATATTTAAAAAATAAACCATTGCATAAAAAAAAGATTGCTCAACAAATCCAAACTTATACAGACATGACAAGACGAACGATAAGAATAAAAATTAAAATTAAAATCAAAATATAGAATATAGTACATCTATTGCTTATCGCATACGTTTGTGTTTAAATAAAAAATAAAAATGTTAACTAAACATTAAGGTAGCTTTAGTTTTCTGCTTTCTCTTTTAGACATGTACATTACAATATTATAATTAAAACGTAAAAATATAAACTATACATATACATAGCTGATGTGTGATATAATGTATACCACACTGCGCGGCGTGTCGAAGGGACACCTTCTCTTTACATTTGTGTTTGTTTTCTCTGCAATCGTCTGCTACTTTCTGTTTTGCTTTGTATTCTTTCTAGAATGACAAGTCTAATTAAAAAATAAAATAGACTGCGCTCTTTATATAAATTAATTTAATTAGAAGGTCAGACAGGATTCGTTTTAGTTGATCCATATAAGGTTTGCTGCTTTACACTTCTCCTCTGAAAGAACTTCTTTTTGCGAATCCTATTGTAGCAAAGAAACTGTGAACGCACGTTTTCGTCTAATTAATTAAAACGTCCATTTATTTAGCTGCGTGTGGGGCGGGCGGCGGCGGCGTCGGCTTAAATGCCCTATGTACTGGAATAATACGAAATGATGTTCCCTTAACTACTGACAGCTTACTAGTTACATACAGAATCAAGATATAAGAATATTTATGTGTAAAGTTAACCCTAGTTTCTTGTATTTTAAATATTATTGACTTTATTATTTTTTATTTTAGCTGGTGTTTGGTTGTCGCCCGTTGTGTATCGCCTCAGGAAAGGGAGGAATTCTCCTCGTCCGAGCGATAGTGGATGATCTTTTTTTGAAGTTTCCTCAATTTACGATGTTGGCGACGTCGTCGTTTGTATCGATCATGATGGTGGTGGCTGGAGCGCCGCTTTGCGTGCTATCACGATACCGTCGATAGATCATCCTTAAGCCATTGTGGAATTGGTCGAGAGCCGAGTTTTTTAAGTAGCTTCACTAAGGCGGTGTTGTGACTGAGGTAATATCTGAAAGAGAAATGAATATAGGAATATGTTAGCATAGGATGGATCGTATTTAGAGAAAAGCTGTTGATATAATCTGTTCTCACAACCGAGGCCAAGACATAACTTTGGAACCACGCAGTCTTTCTATAAATGATGGCGAACTTGGCGATTTTAGAACAGATTTTCGCAGAGAAATTGAATATATTTCTTATAAGTCAATTTTGACAGTAAATGAAGCAAGGCATTTCCTACTGAATGACCGTTCTATAAGGCGAAATGAAGAAACTTTTGGTTTGATCAAACTCAGCGGGACATATTGCATAGACGGAAAAATACTGTTCATCATTTCAATGGAAAACCAGACGCGACGAGCCCTTAAAGACAAACATCGGTCTAACAGACGAATATAGTCGTTACAGACAAACATTGGCGTTACTGCACGGATGACTTTCGAAGGTTTTTATCCTCTACAACTTTCGAAAACAACAAAAAGAGGCTACTCGATCTAAATCTGTAGAGCCGAATGAAGAGCGTTCAAACTGGGCCTTCATTAACAAGGCGGCTTGCTTTCAAGAAGTACAAAATCCCAGGTTGTGAACTCGCCCTAAATATACTCTGCATTCGCGATGAACTTAAGGTTGTTGATACACAGCAAAGGAAGGCATTTAAAGCAATAAGAAAGAGGACGAATCAGCATGACAAGGTTCGACAGCTGTTTTAGAACAAGCTGATCCCTCTGTGTATTGCCCGATTTTCACACTCAAGCAGGGAATAGCCAGAAGAGAGGCGAGAGGTAGATGGAAAGCCCTAGAAACGTGTTGTAGCACAGGAATTCTATGGTCGTCCCTTTCCACCCTCGTAGGTATTATAAGGGGGCACATACATGATTAAATTGCGTTTAACAGAGGAAGATTTTTGTAGAGACTGCGGTGATGGGGGAGCTCTTGAGGACGCAATCCACTTCCAATGTCACTGTTCAGGTCTCCAACACAACAGGTTCAAATTCATAGAAAGCTACTTCTTCCACCACCTAGACCTAGATCTTTCCAGCACATCAATAGACAAGATAATGAACTTGATCAAAGCCTCAGAATGGTTTGTATGGAATAGCAAAACAACTGATTATTTACAGCATTATAGACAGCGTTATAATGGGTAAGGGACAACCTCAGGGTCAGTATTGAGTTGAGTTGAGTGTAGCTCGGAGTACTCCTCGCCAAACCTATCTGTTCACTTTTCGTATCCGCTAAACTCCATTAAAATCCGGACAGACGGTGAATGGCTGTAACCATGGACCACCCAAACTATTCCCTGGAATCACGAAGCAAAGCAAATTCATGGAGCTGCAACCGGGCTTACCACTACAGTAATTAATCCGACCAAACACCGTTGACTCCATTAGCTAATCCACGTTAATATTGTGCTCATGAAACTTTAGCCAAGAGTACATAAGGAAAATCAGCCGAGAAGGCAGCCTTAAATCCCAGAATCTCCAACGGTCCTTGTTAAGTAATTAAAAACACTGAAATTCATATCTGTATTCAGCTGAGGATAATTTACAAAAACGTCCACGCGAATAATAAATGGTAGCAGTCCATTACGAGAAAAGAAAAAAAAAAAAAAAAAAAAAAAAAATTACCGCACGACATGCACAATAGTGGGCTGCGCTGCTATATGCATTTTTTTCCTCCTTCAACAACGTAGGTACTTAGTTTCTCATTTCTCCTCCAAAAGGCGAGAAGTTTTAGAAGCATTACACTCATTTGTTAAGCCCCAGTGCGCTACTTCTACACCATTGCCACTATATTCGCGAATATTATTTCCAGCAAACGAGCTCGGGAATTAATTTATAGTTTTCGCAGAGTAGCCGCTTCCACTATAACACTCGAAACTAATGCCGCCGCCGCCGCTGCCGAAAATTATTTGCAAATTTTCAAACCCATACACACGCCCATTTACCATAAATAACTAGCATTTGCCATTCGCCCATTTCTTTGGGTTTTGCGGTTAAAGTTTCACTCGAGCGGATTTGACCTGCTTCCCTGCGACAAGAGATTCGGGTATTTGTCCTCTTCTGTCAGTGAGAACAGCACACTGTGTTGTACGGTCGGTTATGTGAGTCTGAGCTGAGTACAGCAGTTTCACGTATACCGAAGGCGGTTTTGAAATGTTTTCATCTGTAGCACAAGCAGGACAATGAACAGGATGAGGATCGTGCCGTGTTTAACTAAAGCAAGGCTATCCAAAATAATCCAACCCTCTTGCTCTTGAAACCAAATGCAACCGCATAAATCTGCATTCAGCAGGAAAAATGAATACAACAGCATTATGCTTATCATGACCAAAGTCAGAATGAAGAAAAAAAAAAACGCGCAGGGTAAGCCTTTTTTTCCCAACTTTATACACATCCTTTGGGGTTGATTCCAGCTCTGTGGTGTGTTTGTTGCAATCGACAACGATGCGCCATATCGGTTGGAGGAAGCTATTGCCATTCTCCATATAGAATAAAGCCAAGCTATATAGCAGCAAACAAATTGGGTAAACAGGATTTTTCGGAGGGGTAACTATTGCTGGTAGGATTTCCTTGAGACTGGAAGCAAATGCATTCATTTAAAATGAAATATTTACCTACAATGGATGATAATTAGAGCACAAAAGGAATATTGCAAAAAGTGGGTCTGCAGGACATGACTATTTGAATGCGGCCTTATACCTTTGTGGTTTGGGTCTTTTACGTTTGCAATTGTTTTCTCTAGACAATGGGATGTGCAACTATGGAAATTATTAACTTTGTTGAAGGAAAATGGGTGATTCCTTTAGAAAAAAAAAGAAAACGGGAAATAAGGATATCCTCTGTTTGCCTGGAGGAATAGAAGAACCTTTTAGGCAAATCAGTTTGGAATGAATTGCCATAAGGATTCGTTTTCTGGTTTCGGTAGATGTTCTGAATTACGGCCCGGTGGGAGTGAGTCTTTTTACAACCCTTTGTATCGCAAGGAATCCTCGCGTCGGTTAACGAGCTATATACGTTTATGAAATTAAGTCGATTTTACCAAAGAAATAAAAAAAACTAACAAATTGCATCACGTACACTGCCGATCACTAGGATGAGGCCATACATTTTGCAATCGATTTTCACTCCTTATACCTGTTGGAAATGTTTTACCCGGGAACTTTTACTACCAGTGAACAGGTACATATTTTCCCAACAGTAAGTCATAAAATTAAAGGGTAAATAAAAAACTACGGCTGGAATTTTCGAAGATCAAAAAATTAACTACCTAAAAAGCGTATAAAAAGATGCGTCACTAGGATGAGGCCACTTCGAATATTTCGTTGCAGGAGTGCACAACAGCGATTTTTTTCAAAGTTTTGTTAAGAACTGTTAAAAAGAACTGTTTTTATTTGGTTAAAAAAAAAAAATGGGTTCCGGAAAGACTTTGACAGCGACAGAAAGAGGAAAAATAGATGCTTTCAAGGAGTTAGGACTCTCAGGCCGAGAAATTGCAAGGAGGCTATATAGAAGTAAGACTCTTGTAAACAGTTATCTTGGGGATCCCCAACACTATGGGAAAAATAAAAAAGGACGTTCGGCAGAGCAACAACATTGCGAGAAAAGCGGTTAATTCTACGGCTTGCCTCAAATTCGACACTACCAGCGACTAAAATAAGGGCCAAAAGCGGAGTATCAGCCAGGATAGCAACGGTCCGAAGGATAATACGAACAAGTGGTACTATACAGAGAAAAAAAAAATAAAAGAAACCGGTTTTGAGGCAAGTACACAAGGAGCATCGAAGGAATTTTGCAGGAGAACATGTCGCTTGGAGCAGTGAAAACGCGTTGTCTTTTCGGATGAAAAACAGTTTAAACTTGAACTTCAGGAGCTTATTTTGGCTCCTCCTTTCTTAGATCGTGGAAATAAAAGTTGTAGCCATAGGGGCCGTCAAGGTACCTGTTCACTGGTAGTAAAAGTTCCCGGGTAAAACATTTCCAACAGGTATAAGGAGTGAAAATCGATTACAAAATGTATGGCCTCATCCTAGTGATCGGCAGTGTATATTGAGATTGTTCACTGATGATGTTATTAGGCCATAGAAGCACCTTAGAACTCGACACCAAAGTGTAATGTGTCCAACTCTGTTTCAGGACGACTGGCCACCAATTGACCTGCCTTGACTTCGAAGACAATCGGGAAGACAAATAAAGACTTTTTTTTTAAATGTTTTGTTTTTTTTTCGAATTGACACAGCGATAGCCAATTTGGTAGGCGCAGTGGCTTAGTGGTTAGTGTACTGGACTACTGTGCGAGGGGTCCCAGGTTCGATCAACGAACAACACAAATTACATCTTAAGGTTTTTTCTACTGCGCCACATCTCGCGAACGTCTGACAAAAACATGCAAGAGAGAACACTCCGCACCACTTGAATAGCACACCGCCCGCCCCTAAGGTCGGTTTTCTATTGCCCACTGGTCCCAAACCAAGTTTGCTAGAAACTTAATTTTTTTTTATTTAAAGTTCATTTAAATTTTCTTAGCTAATTTGACAATAAATAGGCGAGCGTCCTTTAAACTTTGATTTGTCCTTTTCCGCCTCGGTTAAGGCTTTTTCTCCACAAATTCGAGCAAAGAAATAACTGTCCTGAAAAAGCTTCTCAATTCAGCCGTTCGGACTCGCCATAAAATTGTAGGTCTCTTCCATTCCTCCCAAAAATAGAAAACTCATACAAACGAATGGTTGTAAGAAGCTAGGCCTATGGTAACAATTAAGGAGTCAAAAGAAAGAAACATTTCTGGAGCAGCAATGGTTTGTACAGCATAAAAGAAATGTGTCTTCAATATGGCAATGCTGCTCATGGCTACTTTGTGTAAAAGGACTGCACAATTAAATCAAAACAAGGGATAAGTATTTTGACAAAATTAATGTTAATTTTGCTCATAATTTGAAACTTACTTCATGTAAATTTTGGCACCAATGGAAAGGTCATTTAAATTCCGTTTGAATGATACAAAGCTTTCCTTAACCCATTAAGTACCCATTTAAAAATTTTAGAATTTAGAACTTTTGTGAATGTCAATTTTTTTGACTTTTTTCTTCGGTATCAAAACAAAAAATGTTTTGATGCAAAAAGTTTCTTTAAACAATTCTAATAGTGACTGCAAAAAAAAAAATTTCAAAAATCTCTTCGCTTATATTTATGATTTTTTGAAAATTGCTAAAAATGACTATTTTAGCAACTTTTTCCTCCTTTTCATACAAAATTTTTCTGAGATCATCCCATTCAAAAAATCATAAAAAATGTTAGCGAAGAGATTTTAAAATTTTTTTTTGCAGTCACTATTAGAATTGTTTGAAGAAACTTTTTGCATCAAAACATTTTTGTTTTTGGACCGAGGGAAAAAGTCAAAAAAGTAGGCTTTTACAAAAGTTATAAATTTTCAATGGGTACTTAATGGGTTAAGGAAAATTGTGTATCATTCAAATGGAATTTAAATGACCTTTCCATTGATGCCAAAATTTACATGAAGTAAGTTCAAATTATGAGCAGAATTAACTTAAGTTTTGTCAAAATACTTATTCCGACCAGTGTAACTGTAACCAAAGAACTGGAAGAAAATTGATATTGCTATGTGAATACAACAAAATAAACTGTTTACAAATTTAAATGATGTACCAAAAATAGAAACTCTCACAAACGAGTGGTTGCGAGAAGCTAGGCCTAGGGTTGCGCCACTTATTTATTTTTTGTTTTATCAATAAAGAATCCGAAAAGCAAAAGACACAAGAACGTACTTTTAAGTACTGCTATCAAAAACAAAAGTTCCTCAAACTGTCAAAATTACCCGGAAAGTATGAAATTACAACTGTGGGCGCAGTAGCGCAGTGGTTAGTGTGCTGGACTACTGTGCGAGGGATCCCAGGTTCGATCCCCGGAAAAACACAAATTACATCTTAAGGTTTTTTCTACTGCGCCACCTCTCGCGAACGTCTGACAAACATCCGAGAGTATGACTGTCCTGAAAAAGCTTCTCAATTCAGCCGTTCGGACTCGGCATAAAATTGTAGGTCCCTTCCATTCGTTCCAAAAATAGAAACTCACACAAAACGATTGGTTGCGAGAAGCTAGGCCTTGGGTGTCTACCGCCTGTCGCGCCGCCTATTTATTTATTTTATTATGAAATTACAACTAATGTGCTTCCTAAATGTTTTCGAAGAGAATAAAAAAAAACGAAAGAAATGTGAAGCAAATGTTCGCTTTCGCATGATTCCTTTCGTTTTGTTTTCTTTACAGTATTCCACCTCAGTTGTCCAGCAATGCCATATGATATCTTTATCTAGAGGCAGAGGCCACTTACATACATTATATTGTAAAGAGTAGTTAAAAACGTATACTAACGGCTGAGCCACACTTGAAAGTCGTGTCGGGAGAGTCAAGTAAATTTTTAGGTTAGTTGAGAAAAGAAGGGTAGATTACACCGTAAATCCCTTCTCTTTTCTAATCACTTAAAATCGACGTCTCTCCCGACACGACTTTCATGGTAATGTACATATGTATGGCCCAGTATTAATTGCGCTAAGTAATTATCTTCGGCTAATTTTTTGACACTTGTGAAAATGTTGAAAAGATAAGCTCAATAAAACTTCAATCTTAAAACGGAGATTTATTGAATTTCACGCTATTAATTAATTGAATTTCAGTGTTTTATTTTCTCTTTCACATTCTGACAAACCTCAAGGAAAAGAAAACGTCAACAAATAATTTATTATCTTGCTCCAGAAGTAGGATCATTTTTTGACAGCTGAAAAATTAGTTTTTATACCACGATAGGGTCAGAGGAAAATTATTTAGTCCCATTGAGTATTGACAGACAGCCTTAGGACTCCTTCTTCTCGTTTCCGTTTTTCATTTTTCATACTTTTCGAACGCTTTTATAATGCCGGCAGTATTTCTCGCTTATACAGCTAAAGCAAGAATTTTTTTCCTGCTGCGTTCTTGCAATTATTGCAGTTGCTCAGTAACTGGTTTAGAAAGAAGAAAGATAGGTCAAGGCGACAATATATTTTATTGACAGCAAGCGTCTACCCGCACTCTGGTTCTAATTTAAACATTCACCCTTCCTAAAAAGGGACTAAGACTACCGACTATAGAATATCAAAAAAATTGCCACTATAAATGCGCGGCAAGCTATTAATTTCAGCCCAGGCGACAAATCGATAGGCAAATTATTCAAGACCCACATCACATTCCATTTAGCTGTTTAGTCCATCCAACCATTCACATCAGTCGTTATGTGAACGCATCAAGGGAATCATTTGTCCTGTATAATGTTAATCAAACAATAATCACGCATCTATGAGGAATTTCAGTCACGGCCTCGGATCTCTGACATAACCAATTGAGATAACATCTGCCACCATCAAAAACAGAACGGCTACTACTTAATATACATCACGAGACCAGGACGAAAGTGGCGATGATTAGCTTCCATTAAGCCATCATTCATATCCGAGGATAAATGTACGACTTCCTCAAAATAATGATGCAGAACAGATTTAGATTCACGTCTCGTTTGCAAAGAAATTGAAAAAAGAAAAAGAAAAATCCTCACAATGGAATATGATTTACACTTTCGATGACGTTGCGAAGTAGTCCGGACATTCTTAGTGCTCCTGTGAATAAAAATTCACAAATCGATCTCAAAAAAATTGCTGGCCTAAAAATATCTCCCACCCGCAACAAGCACCAAAACCACATTGGAGCGCATAACTTTATAATTACATTTCAGTGGAAATCTCTGCAGAGAGCCACATAATATAACCTCCGACCAAAGCCAAGAAGGAGAGAGAGGGATCCTTCGTAAATAATGAGTTTACGAAAACGGATTTATGGTTTCTGGAAATCCACCTCCTTGCCCTACACTCAACTATACTCCCAGGACAAAGGAGCATTTTCACACTTATTGCTTAAGAAAAGGCGAACCGAGCGTGTAAACATTTATAACTCGGTGATTTATGGCGAAAGAATGATTGTGATTTACACTCGGCGAGATATCGAGACATTTGATGGCTATGCGAACAAAATAGTTGAAGGGACACGTAAGCTATGCTGGAATATTAATTTGCTCGATATCGATCCCAGTCACCTTTGACGACACCCCAATGAGGGGGGGGGGGGGTTAGATCCACAGTCACAACAGAGGAAACTACCTGCTTGTTAGTGGAGTAGCACTCAGCTCCTGACAACCTTTGTGTATCTTTGCAATTTGGAATCGGAAGCAAGGGTTTCATCCCAAAATCCATACCCATTCATGTCAATCAATATCACTAACGCACTTGATACCACACAACCAGCCCAAGGCGATATCCATCAATCAATCCACAAACCATACACACCACACACACACATATACATACAGGCATTTATGTACAAACCTTTGCAGAAGTTTCGCACTGCGCTCATCCATCGACGGGTACTGGCGTCCCTTTGATTTCCCCAGACATTTATTCCTCTTCTCACCGATTGCCTGACAGAAGAATCCCTTCTTTGGATCATAGCGCAAGTGATTCGAGTAATCGAATGACGGTGTAATTTTCAGGAATCGTTGGAGTTCGTTCATCACATCGATCGGATTCAAACGCAATTGTTCACCGTCGATTATGTGCAGCTGCTGTGGCTGATAGTAGGCCAGCCATCGTTCCAGGTGCTGTGCATATTTACCCGGATTTAGACATCGATTGCGGAGATCTTTTAGGGCTTTAGGCGCTGAATCACTTGCCGTAATTACCTGTGGGGAAGCCAGAAAAGAAATGTATTGAAAAATTTAACTTTTATTGATGGCACACAGTTAGTTAGAGTCACAAGTTGTAGAAAGAAGAAATCAATAAACAGTTAAATTGTTCGTCAAACGACTTGGAATGATTCACAACTGGATTGGGGGCGTTCGACACAATGTGGAGTCACCTTTGGGGCCGTGACAAGAATCACAAAGTAGGAAAATAGAGTTGAGCTTTTAAATTTTGACAAATGAAGGCATTTTGGGTCTAAGACGGGGACAAAGGTAGTAGTGATGAGTCACTACTTAAACCATAGGCCCATCTTTAAACACCTATACCTTTTCGTACTGTGAGAAAACATTTTTTTTACAACCCATATTGCAATTTGGGGTTACAATTTGTGAAAAAAAATAATACATGAGCAGAATAAGCTAGGACTTGCCAATAAATGGAGTGGATTTTAGCGAACAATACAAGTTTTTATGAACTTTAATGTGATTTTTAATTGTGAGTGAGACCCTAAACAGCAACAGTCGATTTTCATATATCAGATAGGAGGGTGATTGGTGAATTTCAAGGTCTCTTCAAAAGATGACCCCAATTACCACCACTTCAACACTTTTAAAGCCACCAGTGAAGATGGCAGTAGATAAATTGTAAACGATTGCGATTTAGAACGTTACATCTTTTCAACCGACATAGGTAAAGTGGCCAATTGAAAATCTAGCGGCCGAGCTGGGTAGGAAGAATTGATCTTCAAGCTTGAACTTCCTTATAAACGTTTGGCATAGGTTGCCATCTCTGACAATCAAAACAAGAGAACTAACGTACATCCAAGTATTTTGGTTGTGGCCCAGGTCCACCCGGACTGTAGCGCCACCTAAGTAAGTAAACAAATTTATAAACTTTCGACTCTGACTAATTGCAACTAATAACAATCGAACTCACCTGATAGAAGCTGTAGTTGTTCGCAATCAAGTCGCCGTGCGATCTCGTATGCTGATACCATGAGTACGCCCGCTTTGCTGGCGATATCAGTATGGTGACTATTCTGGCATGTGGCAACAATCCGTGTGCCCGTTTTGGCACAACATCACCATCAAAGTAGGTCGCCGATTTCTCGAACATATACTTCGTCGTTGTGTTCGCTTCGATGGGAAAGAACTCCATGTACCAGTCCAGACCCCGATAGTAGTTGTTTCCATTGAAAAACTGAATCTCCTCGAAGGTGTCAGGACTCGGCACATTGCTGGCTATCGCTGTGTGCATGCTGAGGAATGTGTATAAAGCGGTGGTACCGGTCTTCTGCGGACCGATGACTAGAAACTTTGGCAGAGAATCACAACTTTTGTTCTTCGACCAGATCTTGATGTGACGTGGATCGTCGCAGGGATTGCCCCACACGGGGTCGGCCTCTTCCGGATGCAGATGGAAGTACATCTCGGCCAGCTGAACTGGTGGAGCTGAGCTGAGCTTTAAATTCGTCCAGCAACGGAGGAATTTTATCACCGATTCAAAGGTGTACAGCGCCAGGCGGTCCGATCCGTAGTTGGACATGTGCGTCATAAAAATGTTGATGGGATTATAGACAATTGTTTGGAAGAGTTCTCCCCCTTGGATGGACTCGTCCAACTTATCTCTTCCCCCTGGGTACCGGTCAATGTACATGGTGTGGGTGAACAGGCCACAAGTCTGCCTCGGCAAAACTTTGATATTGCGATGAATGAATCCACGACGTAACCTCGCTGGTCGTAAATGTGGATATTCTTCTGTTGATGTTACCTTTACGTTCCACACCTTCTTCCACGCCTCGTACAGCACCTCATGCGCCGGATACACACCCGAGTGATGCGGTGATATGGAGTACCCCGAGTCCGTGGGAATCTGATGCTCCTTCGCGAAGGCGTAGTTCAACAGCATCTCATTGACCAACATCGTCAGATTATCGTACAAATGCGGTTGTTGATGCTTCCACATGTGCGAGAACCAATTAAACTCCTGCACATTCCGCAGCAGAAAATCATCGCCCATATTCTCCTCCCTTGTCCCGTGGTGGTAGTACTTGCCCGAGAACCCCAGATTGAACTTAAATCCCGGAACTAAGGCAGCAATGTGCTTCTGTGTGGCTATCAGAGCACGTACATCGTCCGGCCGTAGCCTTGTTCCCCGCTCACCCACAAATATATCATCTATATCGACAAGGATCATTCTATTCAGACTTAAACTAAGCTGCCCGTGGCTCAGGTACGAAAGAGCATCGAGGAATAGCAACCGATGCAACCAGAATCTCAGACTACTGCCGAACAGCACACGCTGGATGCCATCCAAATGGCCGTGGTCCTGCAGCACTGTACTCAGTGGCAACTGCACCTGCCCCCCATCCGAGGGATAGTCTTGTGTGTTGCGTTGAGCCCACTCAATCGGCTCGTAGGTGGAATGATTATGTTGAAATACGGCCCAATCGTCGCCGGGGAGGGTGCCCCATGCTGTGTCGCCGGCACGTGTCAGTCGTAACACCGGCGATGCTGGATTCAGGCTCGCATCCCGCAGCCTCAGATTCGTGTGTATGTACAGGGGGAAGCCGCGTAGTTGTGCCGCCACCAGAGACTCCTCGCTGGGACTGACAAAGCCAACAATTCCCACAGAATATTCGCGACAGTATTTATCCAGCAGTTCACGATTCCACTTGTCCATGTGCAGGTATTTGTCCAGATTCTCAAACACAATCACTCCGTAACGTCCTTTGTCGAGGTTGGTTAACACCGGCAGGCTTTTCCCAGCAACTTCTGTTTTGTACCTGCAAAGAGAGAGAACCGTTTTTTTTTTTGTTGGTTAGTGAGATATTGCATCAGTAAAACGGGGGGTTGCTTGCCTCCAAATGGGGCGGAAATGCAAATGAAAGTTTCACTCGTAAATAAACAAAAAGGACCGTTGTAGTTGTGGTGGCACTCTTTTGGGTATTGAAACATCGGCCTTTTGAAGGTGAATGACAATGGCGATGGCGGTTGGAGGTAAACATTTGGATTTTAAACAGCAATAACTATTCAATGTGTTTGCCGCGAATAATTTAGGCCGATCCTTTGTGAGATACATAGAAGGGTATAGAGCATCCGCACAAAAGGCTGGCTAGAATTTAAGGCATAGTTGTTGAGGTGGGGGCCGTATATTTGGTTTGAATAGGTCTGCAAGTGATTTTGGTTTTCGACTACTTGTACAAGTTGGAAATTACTTTTGTGAAATGGAGTTGACGGGTGTAATGCGGTGGATCAAGTTGATATACAGGATTTCGCAAACCACTATTGAACATTCTAGCGCACTGCCTGAATGCAGGGAATTGAAATTAATTGTTCATTTTGGTTTGTCCGATTTGGCTGAAACTGACGGATTTGTGTGGTTATTTCGATAGAACCAAATTGAAATGTATCAGAGACAAAAGGATGTGGCAATGAAAGCTATTCTGTATATATAGATACCTACATCTGGCTATGTTTTTTTTTTAATTGGTGTTATTTCAAAAATATGCGGTTGTTGTTAACTGATGAGTTTTGTGCTCGAGTATTGTGGAAGCAAACATTATTTTTACAATGATCCGACCATTCTCTTGCTAACAATCGGAGCTTATTTGTGTTTTATGTATGTTTGAAAAGGTAGTTCCTCCTTAAAGAGCACTCACCAAAGTTCAAAGTACATTGCCTGCCAGAGAAAGTCTATGGTCATGACCATGAGCCTTGATGAAATACATCCCACTTTATTGAAATAATCTTGCCCCACATTCTTCCTATCCTTACACACATTTTTAACACTATTATTATGACATCCCCTTTTCCTTACTTTTTCCTGGAAGGTTACTAAGGTTATGGTTAGGTTCAGAGTGGCTGCCAGTTAGGAAACGCCAACACACTTAGACCAGCATAGGTCCATTGTGATACCACGAATCATTGGAGAACGTTTGGCTCTCCCTACTCGTTGAACCATTTTGGGCTTCTTATGAAGCGTGAGAGGCTTTTGATGTCTGTGTTTGTTAGATCACCTAAGTTGGTGTAATGGAAGGCTCCTAAGTGAAGCTTCCTTCTTTGGGAGAGAGTTGGGCAGGAACAAGAGGTGAGTTTCCTCCTTTTCTTCATCCATAGCATACAGCTTTTGCAAGTCGTTTGCGAAAAGGCCTAGCCTATCACATGCTTTCCTATTAGGCAGTGGCACGTAATGACACCTATTGTAGTGCCGATATGCAGTCTATTGAGAGAAATCAAATTCTTAGAGGGTTTTAAATCCATAGCTGATCCAAATATGTTCAGATTTAATTTTTGTTTGCTAGTAGCGATTGGTAGGTATACATATATTCAAGGTGCCTTGCGAGTTCAGCGGCCTTGGAATTCCCTGGAATTTGTCTATGCCCAGGTGAATGTTGAACTGTACGGCCATCTCCGTAAGAGAAGATCGGCAGTCGAGGGCTACCAGAGAAGTTATAGAAATCGAGTTCAAGGATTTGATAGCTGCTTGACTGACTGAAAATATGCAGATATCTTTAAGGGATATCACGTTTTACATGAGCCAAGTTAAGACATCCTTTATCGCCACAATTTCCGCCTGGAAAACGCTAAAATAGTTGGGTAGAGGGAGAAAACAAATCCACCAACTCCGTCTTTGATTTTCGAGCCGTCAGTATTCATTCTCTTCATTGCTAAGGCCAATTAATTCTGCCATTTTTATCCCAAGTCTCAGGTTTCAGCGGTTCTGAAAATAACAGATGATCTGAAAAGTGCTATGGATCACGACTTGATATCCTTTCTTGGGCTCCTAGACGTCTTCAAGGCAATCGATACTCTAAATCACGGAAAATTGATACGAAATAAGTGGAAGAAGTCAAGTCGTATCGGTTGGAAATAAAAAAACATTCAGGCACTTAGAGCTAAAATCGGGAGTACCGCAGGGCTCATTTCTTGGGCCATTACTGTTTGTAAGTATAGATAAAATACATTTATATGCTGATGACATGTAAATTCAGTTGAGCTGCAAGCTCAATAGACAGACTGTTAGAAGATGAAATACACAGGCTTTGTAGCTATCTAATGAAAATCTCGCAATGAAACTAAATCAACTATGTACAACTAAATCCAACTAAGTCAACGAACTTGATAGTCTACAAAAAGAACCAAATTATGCCGACAATTTCATTCCATTTATTTGTATACAGAATCTTTTACTTTGGACTTAAGTTAAAGTCTATATAAGTACAATTAAACAATATATGTATCGACTTCTTTAATTATAAATTAAAATAAAATTAAATGCACGTTAATACTGGAGCAGTTGGTGTTCGAAAATGAAATATAGACCTAAAGGAAGTAAAAGTATTGTCATCGGCCTGGCCGATGCATTGATACCCTCCACTGCATACAAGTCTTGCAAAACGTAAGCCATGTGAGTTAGTAGTACGTCCCCTCACAAAATTTCCTTCGATTCGTTTGTACGCTATCGTGTTTTCAAAAGTCCAAAAGTCCAACAGACGGACATGGCTAAATCGATTCAGAATTTGATCCAGATTCAGAATATATATGGATACTTTATGGGGTATCCGGTGACTCCTTCTTAACATTACATATGGAATGGCAAAGTGAATATACCTTCTTGTGGAGGCTATAAAAAAGAAGAATATAAAGACGAAAAGAAATTAAATAATAGAAAAGGAAAAGATACAAAAATGCATTCAAGTGCCCAAACTCTGATATCTAAATAAAATTTTAAAACTTGTACGTAAATATAAAGCTGCGAAATAGCTACTGTAAAGCTTGTTCATTTTATATCTTTCTGTAGTAGGGCTGCCGAAATTTTGTTGTTTCAATGTGCTTTGAAGTTTTTAAATGAACTTATAGCACAAAAGCCTCAATTTTGTTTTAACAGAACGTTTTAGACAGACCAGACAAACCAGACATTGACACTATGCGCGGTATTAATAGTTATTTCAAGAGTACTGGTCAAATTTTAAGAAGTCACAATTTTTCGAATTATACATACAACATATAAGTTTAATTGTAAAACTAAAAATGGCCTATATAGTGTTGTGGCTCGAGCCTGGGTTTCAGAGCTTTCGACTAGATTTGAACGTAGCATCCGATTTTAGTAGTCACACTTTTTGAAGGATCCTTTGAGAGAGCTTTCCGGACACCTGTGATGATTACAGTCTTTCGTAGTTCTTTCTCCAGGTTGCTCGTTAGCCCGTTCGGACTTTCTCATCTTTATGTTGAACTTGGTTAAAATGGACCTATAGATATACCACACATGGGCGTGTTTGGCTTTTTTGAAAACATGTCTAACCATTTTGCGCTTTTTTTCCAATTGTCTGTTCCATCACGGTAACCGTCATTTTAACGTGATTTGGCTTTCATTGAAACTGCATCTAGAAGTTGATTGGATAGCGTAATTTAGCTGGGCCTGGTATAAAGCAACAGAAAGACTCTTCTAGATTTTGCATATTTGTATGTTACAACTTTGGACCGCCATATTGGATATGTCTATCACCATTTTGATTAAATCAAGTAAAAAAATAAATAGATGGCGCTATAGGTCCGTATAGACACCCTAGGCCTACCTCGTCACCATTCGTTTGTGTGAGTTTTTATTTTTTGGGACGAATGGAAGACACTTTATGTCGAGCCCGAACGGCTGAATTGAGAAGCTTTTCTATGACATTTATACTCTCGGATGTTTGTCAGATGTTCGCGAGAGGAAAAAACCTTAAGATGTAATTCCGAGTATCGAACCTGGAAACTGGGACACTGCGCCCATTGTTGTCAAAAAAAAAATTATTGATTGAGACCGTGTGTCAATCCTCCGATAATTTTCTAACACTATCGTGGTGGAAAACAAATTTTTCAGCTGTCAAAAATAAGATAATAAATTATCCCGTAGGCACATTTTTTTACGTTTTCTTTTGCTTGAGTTTTACTTGAAAGTTTTAAAGGAAATAAAACACTGAATTTGAATTAACTAACAGAGTGAAATTCAATAAATCTTTGTCTTAAGATTGGAGTTTGGGGAACTTTTCTTTTCAACACTTTCAAAAGTGTCAGAAAATTTGCGACGTAATTATTTAGCGGAATATTAACACAAGGCCTAAATATTGTCAAAAATTTGACGTCTTCTATCGACTGAATAAAAAATGCATTTTATGGAGGAGGAGATTTCTCGTTCGACTCCTTCATTTAACGAAATTTCGCATACAATAACACGATTTAGTAAAATAGCACAAGTGTTGGCTAGATTTGACAAAAATTGCTCGGGGAATGCCACTTTTAAGTCGCCGCTCATATATGCGCTTTGACAATGAATCTGACAGATTTATCGTTTCAATTTGTGGCCTATATATTTCTAACGTAGACCCCACCCCTAACTCAAAATTTAAAACACACATTTCACCCGACTGCATATTGTCATCTCTCTTTGTCAATAAATCAAATTATATAACAAATTCAATTTCGCAGAATTTCACTATTTCGCCACTCCCCTTCAACAAACTCATAAAAATCCCATTTAATCTGATGTCCTAACGAGAGGATGGTGTGGTGTTCCTCTCCTCTCGTCTATACCCTTTCGAACACAGACAGAATGCAGTTTGCAAACTCTGTCGCTTCGTCTCTTTCATCGACGGCGGCGTCGCTATAAATTGTTTCTAACTTTAAAAATAAAACAAAAAATAAGAAAAAAATACCGATTTAAAATATGTAACACAGGCACGATGTGTTCTCGTGTAAGTACCGCATCAGTGAACAAACTAAAAAGTACATATAGCCGGCTGGCGATGATTCCCATCCTTCTTCCTTCGTTCCATGACCTATGACATCAGGATGCGGATAAAATGCACTCAGCCGGAAGAACAATTTCGACTATACTCCCGCTATACTGCCCTCATCCTGCATGTATGCGTTTGTGTGTCTGTGTGTGTGTCCTCCTATCCTTGTGGCATGAAAAAACAAAACTAACTGAAATGCAAATTAAAATTCTCCAACAATTTTGTATCGTTTTTGGATTCCCGGCTCCCGCTTAGAGCTCCATTTGACCGTGCCGAGTGCCATTTGGCGGTGCATAATTATTTTCCACCAGCCCCGCCCTCCGCACTATATCCCGCAGGAAACTCCGCACTCGCACACAAAAGAGTTTGCAATGCATATTGCGCGCGAACTGATGAAAATCATTTTCCAGTTCAAATGGCCAGAAAAGAGATCACATGCGGTGATGGTCCTGGCTGTGACAATATACCGGCAAACAAAAAAAAAATGTCCTTTGCTATTTCAGATGGATGTTTGCATAGAATTGTGCTCCATTGTGCGTCGCGTCTCCTAAAAAAAACACACTTTCGGCAGAGTGGATTCTCTTCGGCCGCCTCTGTGTATATACCCACGGGATTGTGTGGCCTACTCCCTAATAGAGATCCGCTGCTGCTGCCAGCATTAATTACGGTTAATTGTGTGCGATGAGTTTCGATCCACTTCTCGACCCAAAATGTGGACAATAATTTTGCCAAAGAGTTGGTTTTGATAATTTGCGGCCACTTTGAGGCGATAATCAATGCGCGACTCGGCGTTTACGCCACGCTCCCGGCCGTCCCGCATTTAGACAAGAAAAATAGGGTTAGGGAGAAGTATTAGACCAGGAGGCGGCTAGCATGGAACGAAACGCTTCATTAGCATTATTAATTGCGTTTTGTCCATTATTAAGCGGTGACCATAATCGCGAATAAGGACTATAGGTATTCAGTTTGTTGGGCGGGCCGCTTTAAGTCGCGCTCTATTATTGAATCATGCGGAGGTCATTGGGAAAGGTAATTAAAATGAAAAGAATGCACGACTACAGGATTACCGATTGATTTATGTTGGGTCACTGCTGCAGTGTGAACATTTTTATATGTTCCACTGGGGGGTAGTTATTTAAAGGGATAATGGATTGAGACCAGACGCAGGACATCAAGTGCTTTGGGACACTCGCAAAGGGTGTGGTGGACTTTATAGCGATGTTTTAATTAGGGAAGGGGAGAAAACTTAATCGAAAATGATGTCAAGAGAGATAAAAAAGAACGAACTAGTAACAAGATGAAATAAATTGAGCGCCAAAAAGCATTAAAGAGGTATTAGCGGACGCAAACTAGTAAGGAACCTTTTCATTGTGTATTTTAAATCGTAAAACGAGCGCCTTCAGAATAGAAAACTACGCGACAACGATGTAGAGCAAAACCGAATCGTAAGCAATGACGCGCAGGGAATCCCATCTGACTTAAGTGGCTTATTGATTAATCTACCCCTCAAACTTTAGCTCCACTTAATAAATAAAAAATGTTCATGACTGCGTCGTTTGTTACTTGCACCTTTATACTATCATCGTTTAGGTGCAACCCCACAAATAATAGGTGCAACATTTCAAGCAAGTCGATCAAACTGTTATACATTTTAAGTTAGGTTAGAGAACGGCGAGCACCATTTCCCCTAGGACTTAAGGCTCATGGTCATTTACTTGGCATTTCAATCGAGTAGATTTTTCGTCTTACTGATTTTTTGAGCAGATATTTCCGGTTTTCTAAGAACCTAAAACCAAGTGTTGTAGGAGTCGGAGTTCCTGAAGAGCGGGACATTAGCATAGAAAATGTTGGATCGTCGGGGTTTCTGCTTCGTCTTGCCAGCTTCTGCGTACCTAGATCATTGGTTTCTAGATTCAATTCGCGGAGCTTGGTTTTTATTGCCATAAGCATAGTTGAAAAATTGTGCGAAACTCGCAAGCCAATATCAGGGGCACAGACAGAACGTCACGATAGACAGCTATAACTTTGAGGTAGTTCGGGACTTTTTCTACCTCGGCTCCGTTATTAACTCTGAAAATGACATCACATCAGAAATCAAGCGAAGAATTATTACACTTGCAAACCGCTGTTACTTCGGCCTAAGAAGGCGATTAATTAGTAAGGCCTTGTCGAGAAACACCGAGGAGGCTCTATATAAGACCCTAATCATCCCAGTCCTGCTTTATGGCGCAGAAACATGGACGTTATCAAAGCCGAATGAAGATCTCCTTGGTCGATTCGGACGCAAAATTATTCGAGTGATTTTCTGTCCCGTTTGCGTTGACGGGCTTTGGAGGAGGAGATTTAACGGCGAAATCTACGAGCTGTACAGCGACATCGACCTGGTCAGAAAAGTACGCATCAGTCGTCTAAGATGGCTAGGACATGTAGAGCGAATGGACAATAACGCTCCGGCCCGAAGAGTCTTCGATTCCAACCCAGAGGGACAATGCAGTAGAGGAAGACCTCGCCTTAGGTAGCGCGCACAAGTGGAAGTGAAGTGAAGTGGAGTGCGCAACTGGAGGCGGTTAGCCAAAGATCTAACTCAGAGGTGTGTTGGTTGAAGCCCAGGTCCACCCCGGACTGTAGCACAACCTAAGTAAGCATAGTTGAGCTCTTGTCTAGAGTTATAGATTTTTTTCTTTTCTCGGTTAGTTCTGGCCATAGGGCGCGGTCAGTGTTGCAGTCGATCTTTGAGGGCCAGATGGTGTTATGGTCTCCTTGTTAATTGTTTCGATTCTAATCCGTGCCCATCTCTAGGTATGGAGGTATCGGCCTGATTTACGTTCAGGTATAGTCTCCAGAGGACTCATTAAGTAGATTCTTGAGCCTGTACCGACCTCCATTTTGGATTCATCGGTTCATGTAGCGATTTGCTTGCAATTTCTCTCTTGGGGATTGGGAAGAGAGTGAGTGCGTTGAGGTCGTGACAGGGAATAATGTAGTCAGTTGTAACTTTAAGACCTCGAAACCAACATTTTTCGCCTACACAACACTTGTCCTTTTAAAGGGAAATACAAAAAATAAGACAAATTTGTAATTCAATGCATTTTCACAGCTTACCACTTGTTTTAATGGATAAACAAAATCCCTCGCCTTCGGGCCAATTGAAATCGAATAATAATGCCCAACCATCAAACCACATAATTGCTACCCAATTTTGGTCCATTCTCATTATATTTGCTGACCCATTTTGTGACAGTTGAATCGATTGTTAATTCAATAACACACATTATAAACGCAATGTAATAGCTTCTGGCGTTCACAGGTATGTAATCCCTATTACGATGTTAAGCACTCGCATGAGAGAACCTCTGTACCGTAATTGTAAACCACCTTGGGCTGTTAATCGTCTTCTCTGGTTGGCTTTTGAAATCAATTCCTCTACTAATTGAATTATAGTGCGGGCACAAGGCGTGTATACGGATTTACAAGACAAAATATTCGCACGGAAGTCAATTAAATTCATCCGACGACTTATCGCTAGGTATACTCGTATATCAAGGCAACTTTGCCATTTAGATGTAATATTTACGTCAGTGGATTACTTAATTAGTTTCTAATTAAACCAGCAGAGCTTCTTGGGTTATAGAACAAAGAAACAAAAATAAGGGTAGTTGCGGGAAACCGCAACTTGTTAGGTTAATTAAATTCTGGATAAATGAATTGAAATTCGCAGAGAATAGCTCAAAGATATGAACAGATTGTACCAATAGTTGTATACCTGATTAGATTGGAAGAATATCGATTTTGGAAAAACGTTTCGAAACATCAAAAGACAAGAGCTCATTCTACCACTTGTATAGTGAGTAGATTTCTATCACATTTTGGGTGTTTTTAATTGAAATAGAACTTTGTAATTGGTATTTTTAAATGAAAATTAATACGTGAAAAGGATCTGGATCATGTGTCCACCACATCTAACCTGTGGCCTATTTCACCAACGAGTATTTTTTCAACATTTTCTTAGAAAAAGAGGCAAGTTCATAAAATTTATTTCGAAACGAAAATTGTAATATTTTTATTTTATGGGAAAATACTTGTAAATACAAATTTTAAAGAAAAGTCCAATCATTCTGTTTGGGTCACTTTGGGAACGCAACTTTTCACCGACAAAAAAAATTTCGAATCAACAAAATGTGAAAAAAAATCGAGATTTTTTTGGAAAATCACCGAGAAAAAGTTAAGCAAAAAAATCTCGAAAGCAAAAAAGGTCAAAAACCAAAGACTCGAAAAAAAAAATCTGAAAAATGTCGAGAAATTTCGAGTTTTTGCAAAAATATTTCATTTTGGTGAAATCGATTTCCAATATCTAGGTACCCTAAAATATAATATTGTCGCCATTAAAAGGACGGTAATTCACTTAATTTAACTTAACGTAACTTAACGTAAAAATTAAGCACTATTTGTGATAGGATCCATGGAACCTATGGACGGTTAAGTGTAACTCAGAAGACTCGATGAGATTTTATTAAGTCCACTTCCCTTACTAGAATCTCTCGTATGTTCACTCCTTTCTTAGGGAATCGTCTTAAGCCCGAACCACACTTCTAACGTGTGGAGTGTTGCGGAGTGCTGTGTCGCTATCAGTGCTAAGTACATGTTTCATATTGGGTAGAAACATTTTTGTCTCGTGAATTGTGTCGTAGTGTGTTGTGTCCAAAGCCCTTATGGTCCGATTGCGCATTCTACTGTAGGTATATGGCAACACACGTTACAAGTCTGGTCATGGCTTTAGGTACTTAATTCTGTGAGAATCAAGAAAATGTTCCTTCTCCGTGATCATGAATTCGCGAACCTTTTTGTATGAAAGAAATATTTATTTTTTTTTTTTTATATATTTTTCTCTTAAAATACCAAAAGACAAAATCTCGAAAATACTTGAAAATAATTGGTGTTCAAAATCGCGGCGATCGAGATTTTTTTTTCGACATTTTGTTTTCGAGATTTTGACGTCGTTATTTTGGGATTCGGTTAAAACTGGCCAACCCGGTCACTTTTCAAATATTGCAGCTCTTTTTGGCTGAAAACTCGAGTTAGGGTAACATACAAAGCTTAAGTATAATCAAAGAATATATAATTACCAAGAAGTATTATCTGACTTTGAAATTGAAATCAAACACAGAAAGCTCTTTTTTAAATAATGAAAAGAGAGCCGACTGAAAAATAATTGAGAGTAAAGCTCTTTCTCATACAACCTCGATCCACACGTAATAGGTATAAATATATTTTCCACCACCATCTGCATCTGTATCAACGAAGCGAAAAAATCGTTACTGTGCACTTGTGCAGAAGGATCGTGTGCCTTTCGTCAATCCTTGTCATCGTCTCGTCGTTCATCAAGAACCGGTTATGCGGAAAGCAGAATATTCTGTTGTATATGTGCGTGTACCTGGCTATAGGCATAAAGAGGTATCGTTGGTGGTATTATCCTATGCTGTGGATGACTGTGTCGCTGTTTGTATTGTAACTTCTTGTTTTATGAAATTCTCTGAGCGCAAGATTAAAAAGTTCTTGATACAGAAAAGCAATAGCAAAAGCTGTGAGAGCGGGCAGCAATGTTGGAACCCGCCATACAAAAATTTTCAGTAGAAAGATTTGTATGAGATGCGTCTTCTTTGTAATTCTATATTCTTTGGTATAATTTAGTCAGTGAGCTTGTAAACCCCAAGGAAAAGAATCCAAATGTGTCAGTCAAATAACACGATCAAAGGAGACCATCTGAGTGGGACAAGTTGTCGCTTCTTTTCTATAAACGAATTCACTCGTGCGTAGTAAGAATAGGGGAAGCCTTTCCATGTGTACAGTCCCTTACCGTCCTTTTCCATTAAATACCGGGGTCTAGAGGGAGTGTGTCTAGTTCTTGTAGCTGAAGTCCATGAAGTCCATAAATCTTTTCAACCTTTCTAGGATGAAGATAAGGTATTAAAGTATCTCCGATTTGGCCACGGTTCTTTTGGGTCGCTACTTTGTCTGAAAATGTTGATCTTCACCTTGCTCTTGGTCTTCCGTCCGCCGTGAAATCTGGAAATTCGAATCGATTTGACTTCATCAAGACGGGAGCACTTAAGCTGCCTAATCTTTTTTTTTCGACACACCTCCTGGTTGGATATAATTTGTGTCTAACAAATGACCAATTACAAAAGCCTTTAAATTTTTCTTAATGTTTGGAGAGACTGTCCAAATTTCAAATTCATACAATCCACTGATTCGTTCGGTTTGAAAGGAAAGAACTTAGCGTGAAAGGATATTTTACTGGCTGAAGAAATTCAAGACAGGCAGCTTGAGCTGTTTGTTCTGATTGCAGAGTGTAGTTGCAGGAACTCAGCTGCTATATGCCATCAAGTCCAGCATCTTTGATGGACTCGACGACTAGGAGATTGATCACAGTTTCAATTTCTGCGACTGTGACATGGGGGTGGAGCGGTGTTAATAAAAGCTGCGCATTTCAAGCAACTGAAGTTGCACTCTGCTCGCCGAAACCGGATATTCCAAATTCTGTGGCACTAACTTTACGGTTAAACATGTCACGAAACGTGCCAATTTTTCGTATGCTGACGTCAGAAACACTGACTCCAGGTTGTCATGTATATGTGTCATTCGTGAGCATGACAACTTCGATTTTAACTGTGTAGACCGGTGTTCGGCAGATGTGTTCAGCTCTACATCTCAGAATCGACTGACTGAAGAAATGCGGAACAAGCTCTTATATAGAGAGAAGAGACAACATATGTTACTCTCTGGCCCATAATTGAATGACCAGCATGTGACAGGGACGTAACACGGTGACACGATTGATATGATACAAATGACACGATTGGTCTTTATAGACACTACTGATGAGGTTTATTACATTTGCAAGGAAGTTGGTCGCAAGTCAAGTACCCTCACTATCGCTCGCTAAGAAAGTAATGATAATGACAGCAACGATAAAGCGAATGGTATTATTTTATGACCCTTCAAATACGATCATGGTCTGCTTAAATTTTTGCGCAGATTTTTTTATTCAATGTATTTCGATGAGTTTTCAGTCATTGAAGTCGTTAGCAATAATTAAGGTTGGTGTCTTTTAAGATCTCCACCAGGACACGCCGCATAACAGGAGATTACACAAACACAACAATGACAAGTTTAGAACGAATTGCGACGTCAACATGTCACGGAATGACACGATTCGTGACATGTGCATTCGTAGCTGCAGTGTTTATATTGTAGTTCTGGAGAAAAACTGTTATAAAGGTTTTTGCTTTATGGATCAGTATCACGGTCAGTACATTGCTATTCCTGACCGGGACCAACACCGCTTAAGTCACAAGCCAAATCACTGCGGTATGAAGTCCGCACACAGAAATGGTCTGATCTGATCCTCAAATGAGACCAAATTTTTGCCTTACAACCAAATTTGAATATTCTGTGTACAGTTTTTTAATAGCCCCTCTTGACTCTTTCATAAAACCCTACAACTTCGTCCTTCTGTCACATCGCAATGAACAACACCATGAGCTAGCTATCCAAAAGTTTTCCAAATCCTTGTCAAAAACTTCACTCAAATCCGTTCATTTGGTTGCGATGTAATTGCGGTAGATACAAAAATTTAGCGGAAATAAAAACTCCAGTCTAGCGATGATTTAAAACGTCTCTCACGTGTCGTACATGTTAACACAATCCACCACCATAATCCGTTTAAAATCCCCAAAACACATGTGTTTTCGTAACACCTGCATCTAAACATAATCGTGCAACCAACAACTGCCACTTTGGTACCGCAATTTACACCATGGATCAGTAGATTGACACGAAATTCATTACATTTAATTATTTCCGAGACATTGTACGCTTCCTCCATCCATTCGTACACAAATTAACGGGAAACACGTCACGCCCGTCGTCGCCCTCCTTGCCTTGCCATAGTCACATTTACAGCGAAAGGTAAATTCATAAGTCCTTTCGTACACAGTGTACCCACAGCAGCATCAGAGGAAACTATTTCTGCTTATTGGCATGAAAAAAGATTACCAAGGAGTATTTAAACGTTTTGATAAGCACATAATCAACTTTGCTCCTTCGTAGCGTGGCTTTCTGTGTATAAGCTTCTCAGGAATTTCCCCCCTTCCAGAAGCTATGTCCTTGCACAATAATACGAGTACCAGTACCTAGCAAGGGTATTTCATTGTTTTGTACCTTTGCACTTGCAAACAATCCTCTCTCTGTTGCGAAAGGGTAAACTTCCAGAAGGATACATATACACAGACACACACACACACACACACACCCCGTCAAAGCAAACACAAAATAATAACTTTGAAAGTTTAAACGTCACCCCCATACCCTTTGGCCCATTCTCTGGTGGGAGTTCGCTCTTTGCTTATTGTATTTAACGTCTATTCAAGTGATTTATAGAGTTTTTTGTTTTTCTCTTCTCTTTTTTTTTGTAATGGCAAGGAAAAACTCAAATTAACGGCTCAAGGAGGCAGCCTTAACTACTTGCTTAGCGATGGGTGGTACTGTACCCTGTGGTACTCGTCGTGTGCGGAAGGGTGGCAATGGCAGCAGAAGCACACCTTCGTTTGATGTTTAGCATCCAATTGTGGAGCCCGCTCGTACCATCATTCTCACACCAACAGATGGCGGTGGCGTTTGTTGTTTTATATAGGGGGCGCTGATGACGGCGGCATTTGTGTGTATGATGGGATTGTGCACGTTCTCGTAAATATGGTGGAGATGTGTCATCGCAACTCACAAGAGCCCCAGTTCAACTACCTACATCCAGCAGCTCAAAAATGTCGTTACCGAAGGCAAATTATCTCATCTCAACGAAATGAGAAAAAAAAAAGAAATCTCCTCTTTTTCTTAATACGAAGAGTCCTTCTGAAGCAGGATATATTATGATCCTTTGTTATTGCTCCACTCGATAGAGTATACGCAACAGTATCGTATATAGTGGATGGAAAGATATCTGGTTTTCTTCTATTCTCCTGTTGGAAGGCACAAGGTGCACGGTGCACCCTTGTCATGAGTGGCGCACATATAGCAGGAGATCTTTGCACACAATGGAACCGTTTCTTTGCTATTTTTGCTTTTCGTATCAAGTATACAAGGAATTCTTTGCATCTCGGAATTTCGTCGAATAAAGAGGCAAACAACAATATGGGCGAATTTGAAAAATCGACAAACAGAGTTCGCAATTCATGACGTGCTCTCCGTTTTCTTGGTTAGCTAAAGGGCTATAGGAGTGGAAGGGAATCCCTAAGTGCTCATTAAAATTTATGAATGCCATAAGAGGTAGGATGACATAAAGGAACAGACAGCTGGCTGTTGTGGTATGCAAATATTTTATTTGGTTTGAGTTGCTAAGGTCTTGTTTCCGGGTTTAAACTAAATTACACTAGATACATACGATTTATAGGTTTTCTGTCGAGGGACTCTACATAATCGAGTAGTCAAATAGGCAGATCAACTGATTAATTTTTTTTTTGTTCACGACATTACAATGGATCTTAATTGATCTAATTGCGAAGGGTGGAGGCTCTTCTAAGTAACCTATCCGAGCAAGCGATTGGGTGATGTGTAGAGCCCTTTATGATCAACTTCCTTATGACTTGCTGATAGGATCTTTACCACGCTATGCGGGCAATGGAGGCTACTACAGGAAAACGTCATTTTTGTGGGTGTAGATTATACAATCAGAAGGGAATGATCGGTAGCGCTCTTGATGTGGTAGAGTTATGAGTTTCAAGTGAACCAAGTCCAATCTAATATAAAAACTTCTACAAAAAGTTGTCGACAATCTTCTCAAGCCCAAAAACAACTCCCGTACATTTCCATATCCGAATTTGTAAAAACCTTTCTCTAGGAAAGTTTAGTTCTTTCGCATGGACTTTTGGCGAATCGCCAGCGAGTCTTCCATCGACTTTTGTCAAAACATGAGTCGCCTGGGATTCTCAGATGAACTCGCCGCAAACAAAATCTGCTTTCGGGGAACTCGAAGAGAACGATAAGTACAACATTAGACGATGCTCGATTGGTCATCCGAGAAATGGTGGAAAAAGCTCGTAAAAACTTTATTGAAGTAGACAGCAATTTGCTGATATACAGGGTTTCCATGAATGACAACTTGGCATTTGAGAAAATTCATAAATATACGAACATATAGAAGTCTATACATATCGACGCATTTAAAAAGCAAAGTCATTAATGAGACTTTGAATAGGGAAGACGACCGTGTCGACACTTCAACGGGTATTATCGAAGTCTTTCCCTCGCGCCTGATGAATAAATTCAAGGAAGTGAATGGGCCTACTTTATACGTATTGTGAAGGTACAGCGGCCTTCATTTCCTTCTTAATGAAATGGAAATCTTGTCCTCAGCCTACACCGAAAATAATCGAGCACTTTCTTGACTTCCAGAGAGATTGTTAGCATCGGATATAGAACTTTAGTTCGTTGACGTCCGAGGCTTGAGGACTTTTGAGTACTCTTCGAACTATGGATTTGTTCAACTTTTTCGGCAGCAAAATTGGTAACATAAAAAATTGAAAAGTCGATGCCAAGCTTACTGTGAGGCAAGCAAGTGTTCTGTGATCTTTTTCTGGTATAGGCTCAGAACCGATGTTAAGTACTATTCAAGCTATTACTTAACCCTTCTGGCAACGAAGCATGGAAGTGTTCTGTGATGTTTTTTCGGTGTAGGCTAAGGATACGACTTGAGGGGGCTTTGAATTTTTTCTTACCTTTCTTACTATTCGATCTATTACTTAGCCCTTCTGGCAGCGAAGTAAGCAAGTGTTCTTTGATGTTTTCGGTGTAGGCTAAGGTAAAACAAAGCGTTATTCATGCCGAGACTTATAATGCGGAACTTTAACGATAGCAACAAAGTAATTTTATAACAGCCTCGTGATATGAACACAAGCTCTTCTGTATTGGCAAGTGAACAGATAATAAATCAGTCATGCTTCATAAATACCCGGATTAACCGCATTTGGCGATCAGAAAGGTCTTGAGAAATGGCCTCTAAGTCGTTTGTGCGAAAGTTCAAATATGTCCTCATACTCCATTTGGCGACAACAAACGTACAAACCACATCCAGAAAAAAGGTTGCATACTATGTAGGCACCTACAGTGAACAGTGGAAACGTGTCGAACATAAATCCAAATTATTTGCTAGGTTCCACATTTCACTTTCACTCGAAATGAAATCGGAAATGAATTTTTGTGTTCTACATTTCACTGTATTCGATTTCGATTTCAAAATTTTCGGAATTGAAACAAAGTGAAATTGTGATTTCGGAGTTTCCGAATCGCTCGAAATGCAGAACACTGAAAAGGAATTTAGTCGATTTGCAATTTCGATTTCACTCGAGCTGTAAGTTTTGAGCGCAGTAGCGCAGTGGTGAGTATGATGGACTACTGTGCGAGGGATCCCAGGTTCGATACCCGGAAAACACAAATTACATCTTAAGGTTTTTTTCTACTCCGCCACCTCTCGCGAACGTCTGACAAACATCCGAGAGTATGATTGTCCTGAAAAAGCTTCTCAAATCAGCCGTTCGGACTCGGCATAAAATTGTAGGTAGGTCCCTTCCATTCGCCCCAAAATTAGAAACTCACACAAAAGAATGGTTCCGAGAAGCTAGGCCTAGGGTGTCTACCGCCTGTTGCGTCACCTATTTATTTAATTTATTTAGCTGTAAGTTCTTTAATTTTTTTTTTTTTTAATATTTTTCCCGGGAAAGGCGAACCTATAACGCTTCAACAGCGCCCCGAGATGCTTGCCGATGTATGTTAGTTCTGTACTTAAATTGCTGCAAATTGTAGTCTTCTGGAAATATATCCCCAGGAAGCGAGTTCCAAAGTTTGCTTGTCCTGTAGCAAAAGGAGTTTTGGAAAGTTGAAGTCCTCGCGGTTGTCAAGTGTCATGACCATGAGCATTAGCTGCCTGCCTTGCGTTCACCTAGTTCCTTGAGATCTTGCGCATGCTTTCAAAGATGAGTTTCTTTTAAGCTGTAGCAGCCCCTCTAGATCCCACTTAAGGTTGAAGCTTTGCGTTCGCGACTCATGACTTAAGGGTACGCTCACTGTCAGATTGCTCTACATAGAAATGCTTGATGAAATCAGAAAATCCCGACAACCTTAAATCAGGATTAAGATTGATTATATAACTTCCAGCTGTTACCATTCGTAGCTGCAACAAAGTAGGAGTGGTTGACTACATCATGTCTTACTTATATCCTCTGTTCTACATCATTACCCCGTACAGTAATTAATTTCTAAAGATATCCATTTGACTGACCCCGAATCTGTTAACATCCCAGGGCCACATGTACACAATTGACAAAGCTTAGTCCATTCGACCATTACAAATGCAAATTAATGGCTCCACCAACAACAATATTAATACATTGGCAAGGCATCTACAAAATTGTCTGCACACTTCTGTGTGATGTATTTAATAATCATGTACAAGGATATCCCATCCCGAAACATAATTGACAACAATGCAGATTAACCCCCCGATTCCAAGGAAATTCGGATTTATTTATAATTACATATCCCTTGTACTTTAATCCAAATCCACACTATACAACTACAACATGGTATTCTCCTGATTTATAATGCTGTACGCAAAGCAGAGCGTACAGCCGACCCAACTGTTATAGTCTGCCTCTGCGCCCCAAACAATATAATCAAGACTCCTCTCAAAGATTACGGAGGATTTGTGTATCATAATGTTTTTGCCAGCTTCTAAATCCCTATTTAATGTCACATCTCAGCACACTTGAATACCAAGGCTGATTGTAAGTCTGCATCAATGCCAAAAGCAATTATTTTAATGATCCCAGTGGCTGACATTCAAAAAGCACATGTGTGTGCATGTGCACATGTGGGATACACCGCAAGATGTACTCTTTGAATATTGTTACTCCCATCATGTGATGTGGGGAATGGGGATTATGATATTTTTGGACCCACTCTCCCGCTGCTGGCGCTCTGGTCGAAATTGCAAAACGAGACACATCATCTTCGGGCCGGGCAGAGGACAGTGGTCTGTCAACAAGGGTAAATTAAATTTGGCTCGGTGCAACGTATACAAGATTCAGAGTAACACTTAAGGAGATTAATTTCTAAATAGCTCGAGTGTATGTACGAGTATATTGGGAGAGCCAGTGACCAGTCAGCCCCCCCCCCCCCCCCCCGACTATACCTATAAACTATAGAGTTCAAGAAATAATCATCTTGTGGCGTTTGAAGGGATTTACCGTTCAAGGATGTCACACAGTGATTTCAAGTCATTCAATTGAACATTTGACCATTATTTGTTGGGCAATTAACTGAAGGGTGTGTATACCTATACATGTGCAGGTGTGGTTATAGCAATTTTGTTACTCAAACTTACTTTATCCGATTGTAGACTAATAGCTCGGCAATGTCTCGTCCCAGTTGGGAATATGTTGTCTCGACAAAGACCAACACTTTTGGATCGATACGCAGTCGGGCTTCAGATCGATGGTCGGGGGTTTGCGACGAACCCAACACATGTTTGTCGTTTAGCATTCGACAGTGAATTAGTGGCGCAGGTCGTGTGTCCCGGTGAATGAATCTGAAAATAGAAATTGAGAAATTATTTAAAAAGTCTTTATAGGTTAGTTTTAGTTTAAAAAAAAATATTGCTATTTCATGTCAAAGAGCAGAAGTTGTCAACACTATGCATACTTTTAGGGGTCACACGAAAATAGAAAAATGTTGTCTATGTACATATGTATATATCCTAAGGGATATAGAGATAACCCTCGTTGACTTGATGACAAACTTACAACTTTGGAAACTGTAATCCGCCTAATCGTAACTTTGTAGAGCATTTTTTGAAGCCGTCAATGACTTCATAAGGCACAAGCCTTGATAAGTTTTACTGTCAAAATTCATTGAAGCCATGCCATATAGAATCTCTATACCTATATACAAGGTGGCGCAAAAATACCCTTCCGATGTTTTTTGGCTGTAATTTAAAAAAAAAATGAAAAACTTTGATTCTTCTTGTGGATTATTTTTATTTGGTCTTTTAATTTTTTTTACATCAAGTCGAGAATATGATGTCATGTAAATGGCCGCCGCCACAGTTGATTGTCATTTGAGCCCTTTTTATGGCATTTTCCATCACTTTGGCCAAAACTTCCGGCGATAGGTCCTCACATTCTTGACGGATATTGTCTTTAAGAGCTGCAAGAGTCTGAGGCTTGTTGACATAAACCCGCGACTTCAAAAAGCCCCACAAAAAGAAGTCTGGAGCGGTCAAATCAGGCGATCTTGCTGGCCAGTGCAAATCGCCAAAACGGGAGATTAGGCGCCCGGGAAATGCATCCTTCAGCATATCGGTTGTGGCACGTGCAGTGTGTGCGTTGCACCGTCCTGTTGGAACCACATGTTTTCCAATCCCAATTCGTACCAAAATTCGCTGTAAAGACCGTCGACTGATACCCATTTGCGTGGCACGTCGTCTGGTCGATGTCGACGGCGCTTCCATGACATCTTCGGCTACAGCAGCAATATTCTCTGCAGAACGGCTACTCCGGGGTCTGCCACGCCTGGCAGCATCTCGTGTTGTGCCAGTCTCTTCGAGGCGAGTGGCTAAACGTCGCAGTGTTTCACCAGTAGGCGTTGGACGGCTAGGAAATCTGCGACGAAATTCACGTTGTGCCAAAGTCACCGACCGATTATTGCTCAAATAAATAGTCACCAATATTCCGCGTTCTGGAGCACTGTAGCGTAACATTGTTTATTAACGTGTATTTCGCATGTGTTTACTACACAAATGTCAAAACAGAACTGACATTAGGGGCCAATCGCAAAATTTACAGCATTTTCTGATAGGAGGATTACTTTTGCGCCACCTTGTATGTATATAAAACAAAGTGGACAAAAACTGTATGTTTCCCTATGTCGCCAGTAATTTTCAACCAATTTTAATTGGTAATTACGGTGATAAAATGATAGGCCAAAAACATTGAAGAAAAAAAAAATAAAAATAAAAAATTTAAAAAAGCAAAAAAAGGCCTGGCGAAGCCTAAAAAACATCTCAAAAAATAGCTCCCATAAACGCGGCAATAATGCCTTTTTTGTAAATTCAGCGGTAGAATGCAAGTAGGATCTTCATTTTCGAAGGCTTACTTCAACGTTTTGCCAATGTCGAAAATGTATTTTATTAGGATCGGCGCTTTTCCAAATTTCTCCGAAGCTTCTAAAGATCGGAGATTGTTTTCATGATTTTTGTACACCTTTCAGGACCAGTTCATAAACGTAATGGCGTTTTTTGTTTTTGCTCTAGGAGCACAGAGACACCATTGATACGACGTAATATAAGAGCAAGGACTCTGTGCTTTATCTTCGAGGTTTCAATCATTGATCCAAGCAGCCTTTTGCTGTCCAATTTTGGCACTGAAATACGCTGTTTCCAGTTTCCTACCTATTCCAAATGGAATGACTATAGGCAGTCGTTTTTCTTTGGATTTTTGAGCATCAAGTGCAAACAACAATTTGGGCCTCCAAAGAGCAGATATTGCGTCTGGTACCGCAATTTCGAAATCGTCTTTTTATGGCTTCTGTGACTTCTTCGTTTTTCCGACCGGATTTACTTGCCTTCAGCTCAATATTATGCGCACGGTGTGCCTATACTTTTTTGCACGGTACACTGAGAAACCGTCCAAAGCGCCCGAATTCCTAAACCTAGACCTAGACCTAGACCTAAAAATAGTTGCTAAAACCACGACCCGGCTTATGCTTTAGTCATGTCTTCAGAAGAAAACGTACGGAACGTATCAGAAGCTGTATTTATCGGATTGAAATACCTAGCAGACTACCTTCGTTAAATGACCTAGACATTGAGTTTTAAGCTTTTTGACCAAAGTTCAGCAATAAGTCTCCTGCTTCACACTCTATTGATACAAACTTGACAGAATATCACTCAAGTTCAGCACCTTACAGCAGAGTGGGGATCTTCTATAATATCTTCATGGCTCTATGAGAGATGAGAGATGTATTTTTCAACAAAATTTTGAGAAAGATACAAATTTGATTTCATCATAAATTTCGAAAGACCGAATCTGAGACATTTTCTACAAAAATTGTGGCAAAATACTTGTAAATCCAATTTTTAAGTTGGTGAAATAGGCCACTGGTAGAGAGTCTTTAAATATTTCCAACTATGATGTTAAAAGTCCTTTCACGATGACAGCATGTACTTTGTTCTCCTTAACGACTCAAGAGGTAATAAATCAAAACGAAGTAACTTGCTGCGTGACACAAGGCTCGAACATTGTGTGGAACGAAACTTTGTCCCTGCCAATTATAAGAAGTAAAATCTGGGCTTTGCAGTTGTAAAGGGTAGCTAGCGCGGACCTGCAACATGCGAATCGTTGAATGGAAGCAGGACGTATTACAAATAGGAAAGTTCGAGAAACGATAATTTTTCGTATAGGAGGACATCAAGTGGTTTGTCAAAAGTGCCTTGTGCCTTGGTTTGATTATTGACGCTCATCTAAGCTTCAAATATTTACCGTCTAGACTCTAGAGCATTTATGCAAAAAGTCGTTAAAAATTGTTGGTGCACTTTCAAGGCTGATGAGTAACATTGGAGTTCCGAAACAGAACAAGATTCTTCTTCTTGCTGGAGCTGAGAACGAAACAGGAGCATTGCTTATTGGGAGAACATCCCAGGTCTAAGCCAAAAAAGCTATACCGCCTTTCAAAAACAATGCCAAAAAGTTAATAAATCTAAGCAGGCATTTTATCAAAAATATAGTAGGCTACCTAACAGGTCACCACAGTCTACGATATCACCTAAGTAAATTGTATTTAGTCGACTCACCGGAGTGCCGACTATGTCTTGAGGAAGACGAAACAGCTGAGCTTGAGCATATCATATGCAAATGCCCGGCTCTCTATGGTATTAGAAGGAAATCATTTTTCAGGGAAGTAATAAGTACCGAAGAATTAAGAAAATCCTCTGCTAAATGTATCATCAGCTACATTAGGAAAGTAGAGGCGCTACTAACCTAAACATAAACCTGACAACTTTAAGCACAATAGGTATTTTAGGTCAACGTGCATCATATCGCTCTGTCGAGTCAGCTTATAAAAAAAAAATTGTTCATATTCATCTGCTAGTTTTTGTCACCTTTTTTAAATATTCGTCTGAAAAACTTGAAATTTCGTCTGAAAATCTGAATAAATCGTCAGCATTATTTTTGTCTGAAAAAATATATAATTATATAATTCTTATATATTGAAAACATAACTATAGCTTCTACTCAACTATGTGGAAATCTCTTTAATGTAATTTTTCAGACGATTTTTAAATTTTTCAGACGATCTTTATATTTTTCAGACGATTACTATTTGTTTACAGACGCTTGCAAAATTGTTTCAGTCGTTTCCAATATCTGATTTTCTGATGATTTCTATTTATTTTCAGACGATTTCTATTAAATTTCAGACGTTTTATCGATTTTGCCGACGTGAAAAAATTGTAGCCACTAAAGAATATGCGGTTCAAACAAGAAATGACGACAGACCAGATTTTCTTTTTGAGAGAAACCTTAGCTCACTCATCTCCCTGAAAGGCGGACTCAACTAGCTTACTGGCTCTCCTGGTTTAGCCTACCCCCTGTGTTTTTTTGCGGTGTTACCTGGAATCCCTTATTTTCAACTGGACATCCAATAGTTAGTTAGTTAGTTATTGACTTTATTTCCATAAAAAGAAAGATAGTTAGATACATTTTAATTATTATCTTAAGTCTATTATACGTCCCAACCACGGTCTTCATTTAAAAAACTTAACGTATCCTCCATCTCTAGTACTTGTGATCCAAAGAACATCATACGAAATTCTAGAAGAATAGGGCATATAGCGGGAAAGTGAAACACATTCTCTCTTTCTTTGAGATTACATAGATCGCAAATGATTGGAAGATCAGGTCGGTGTGGTATGTAATTCAAGCTTAGTAGTTCTCCTCTTATTTTAAATATAGTGCTTATTTTGTCAGTTGAATTACAATTCAAAAAATACGTTTTTTCCTGGAGATTGTAACTCAATTTACTGTACAACATTCTATACTGCGATGACTGAGCTTCGTTAACACATGAATCGTAAAGGTGATGACCTGTTTCTTCCAGTATAGTATACCGAACTTTAGTTTCAGGGACATACCATCTTCTCTGCGTGAAAAACTTAGGTTAAGCCCACAGTTTTGAGCTAATTTTTCCCATTCTTGGACTAGTCCTCCTCTTGTTGAGATTATGTGGGAAAGTATTACCTTTGGTAACCTTTCTTGCTCCATTCCCATTACTTTTACAACATAACTGAAGTGCAACTTAAGGGTTTCCAAAAACAGAGGGGCCAACCCGGTTTCTAAGTAGAGCATGTAATTGGGGGTGCTACTTGGCAAGCTAAACACTCTTTTTATGCTATAGCGTTGAAATTTTTCGACAGCGGTGTATGTGTTATAACCCCAAATTTGAGCTCCATATAGCATTATAGTTGTTGCAGTAGCACGGATGATTTTTTGTTTTGAGTTGTGTTCGATGTATTTATTCTGGATACATTTACCCCAGACTGAACAAATTGCGCGCTTAGCTTCTTTTAATTTGGCTTCAAGGTGTTTATTCATATTTATATTGGATGAAATCAGCACTCCTAGACACTTATAGTGTTTAACTATTTCTATGCGATCTCTTCCATACATCCAAGCTTCATTTCTTGAGTATCGCCTGGACATCCAATAGTCTTGCTCAAATTGTCAATATACCCGTTGCCATGCTTGAAACGACTTGGACTTGCAACTCCAGTATAACCTATAATGGATTCCGTTGCAACAAATTGCATAAAATTCAATTTCCCTATATCCTTGACCCCAATCGGGGTCAAATGAACTTCCGCAATAAGTTGCAACTGTAAAAGCTAAGGGGCCCTGCAAACCACAAGTAAAGCACTAGCCGCAACTATAGAAAAATTCAAAAGCATTTTTAGCAACCTTTCATCTGGTAGGTATGTAGTCTCTCGAGACCCATGAGATAACAAAACACATTCTTAAAACAAAGAAAATGTTTTTTTTTTGGCAATTTATACTGGAATTTGTAAACATTTTTGCTTTCAAACTTATTAAATGCCTCAAGCTACACAAAAATTCAAAGAATTTCTCTCTAGTGAGTGCGCTTCTGATTTTCGACTACAATAAGCAAATTGCGGTTACGAAATCAACGAACACGAACACCATCCATTCGAAATTCTTCCTTGAAATCTTTCCAAAGGACACGCCAATTCATTTGAATTTCATTTGTGCAGCCAATAAAATACAAAAATATGTGTTTACCCAACACAAAGGCATGGGTGCTGGCGTTGGTGCTGCTCCTCTGTACTGTATTCACATTTGATTCGATTTGCAATTTTTTTTTTTTGTATTATGACATCACGCGCAAAATGTCTCTGGATGGGAGAGGACATGCAAATTACCGCATTGAATGGGACGCGCTGCTTGTTACAAAGTAAATAAACAAATAAGAATGATTTTACGGCAAAATAATGTGTACGCTGTAAACATACTAAACTGAGCGTCAGGGCTCAAACGAAAGGCGACAGGCGTCAAATAAATGCAAAATGTATATACGTACGCTTCTTCATTCAGTGGAAGGTGGGATTCAAGTGCTTCATTCATAAACTGCCAGCAGTTACGTGTCCAGAATGTGGAGTGTCTATCTATATGGGAATGGCATACCTCGCTCTTCCCATACAGTGTGTAGGTCATGTTCACGTATATCGCGTGGACGTTTTGAGTGGCACACGCACACACTGGCAAAGAGGCGCACTCGTGCAGTGTAAAGAAAATGTAAATTTTTATTTCAGAATTGAATTTCTATTTCATTATTCCGCTTTCGTTTGCCATTTTTGTAGGGTGGTGACTGGTGTGGGCCAACATCATAAGCTTATTACATCAAACAGGGAAAGAAGGAAACCTTTCTCGGAAGAAAATGAATTTGTAATCTAAATCTTCTGCTGCTGCTACTGCTTGCTTCGGCTGCGTGCTTCCTTTTTAAAGGGTCAATTTGACAAATAAACTTCGACTTGCTTTTACATGGGTTATTCAGGACGATAAATTAAAAAAAAAAAAAAAAATACGACATTCAGAAGCACTAAACTGGAAAGGTTTACAAATATGTTGATGTAAAGAGGATGGCCGATATACTGGTATGCAAACGAGGGGTTTCTTTATTTTTAAGGAATTGGTCAACAATATGAGTAACAGGATCCTAAAATTGGCTTGTTTGCGTGGGATGTTACCATGGGAATGTTTCTTTTGATATACAACCTTTGGAGAGTGGAGCATTTAGAGTTAAACCCCCGGGACTTTGATTTGGGCTTCATGGGACTTTTAACATAAAACTACAAGAGCTTACTTACGAAAGTGAATTTCTACAAATGTAATGAAAAGTTACAAGAGTTGCTTGCTAATCTTATAACCACTTACGACTATAGCTTGACACAACTATACGTTCGTGTGAGTTTAATTTTTGGGACAAATTAATGAAAGAGACCTACAATTTTATACCATATACTGGCATTTCCATTCGTCCCAAAAAATAGAAACTCATACAAAACGAATGGTTGTGAAAAGCTAGGCCTAGGGTGCCTATACGGACTTGTTGCGCCGTCGATTTATTTATTTATACCAGCATTTATTTAAGGCTTCGCTTCTTGCACAGAAGTACCAAGTGTGCTTTGCTACACGTACACGCTCAAAGACATGAAAAAAATAATGTTACTCATACAAATTGAATCCCGCTTTCCCGTCGGTAATAACTCTGGTCTCAAGCTAAATTTCCGAAATCGCAGAAACCGGTTTTCCCTATTTTTTTATACAGAGTAGGTACACAAACCGAGTTTGAAGTCGATGAATAAGAATTTTCCCATACAAACTTTGATGCCCTTAACCCCTTTTGCAGTTGGAATTTCCACAAAAAGAAATTTTTTTATAAATCTTAGCTTAGCTGATGCCCAACTCATACCGTTTGGGCTGGGAGTTGATCACCAATGAGTCCGGCTCAGGACAAACTGTTTTATATGTGAGAAGATTCGAAGGTTGCATTGAGAATTTTTTTAGGAAACCTATGCTCGTCGCTGGATGTATAGAGCGGTGAAAAAATCCTGATTGTGGAACTTCTGTTTTCTTCACCGATTAGTACAGTTATATGCACCAAAAAATTTCAAGAAACATTCGGAATAGTGCGGACTTTTAGTTTCCCCTGGCACCTATGCATGTTTGGTCTTTAAGCCAAAAGTTTAGACGTACAAATTTAGGCTTAGGATTCGTAGGTCCACACATTTTTATGATACATGAGTCCTCAGTATTGACTTACTACTATTTCTTGGGCACGTAGTATTATCATGTTGAAACCATGCATATTGCATAGACCGGATCAATGTCAATAATTTCTTCAAAGGACTAATCACTGATCATTGTCCGATAACGTTGGCCACGGACTATAACGTGAGCTCTGGCCTTATTTTCGAAAAATGTATACCCAGTTATGCCTTCGCATCAAACAGTGCACACTTTTGAGGATTTAATCGAGTGCCATGAGTCCCTCAGAAATGGCAATTTTCTTTGTTCACAAAAGCATTGAGCCAAACGTTAGCCCAAAGGAACGTTTTTCCGAAAAAAGATTGATTTTTAAAATAAGTTTTAATGAGACGGAAGCTGTTTATTTTTGGTGTAAGTCTATTCATCATAATTTGTCAAACAATACTGAACATAAATGTCGAAGAAGAGTAAAAAAATAAAACTAACGAACGTTATTCCTACTGGAAGATCATTCAGTCTTAAAAAAAAACACCCTTTACGAACGATTCTTCCATAAGTAATATTCCTTTAGAACGGCAGGTACATATTGACAAAGTATACAACCTTTCAAAAGTCGACATACGCCGATGAATTTGGTAGAATGCAGTGATCTGTCAGGGTCTTGTAAGTTGTAAGTATAGAACCAAACTCGACTAAAATGGAGTAAGCGGTATAAATAAGGATGAAATTAAGAAGCGACACCCAACATTGACAAATCGGATAGAACTTTACAATAGATAGGTATAACTTTGAGTAGGTAGTATAGGAACTTAGTCTACCTCGAACCTGCTATTTGATGAAAATGACATCTCCCCAGAAAATTAAATATTTGGTTTCTGTTGAGCAGTCTTGAACAAGACGATTCAACGAAAAACTATACGACCTTTACAGCGCCACCGACCAAGTAAAAAAAAAAAAGACTGCACATCGTGGTGCTTGAAAAGTCAATCTTTTAGAGCAAATGAACATCAAAAGACTCAGACTATTTAATAATAACCTCAACAAACTTGAATTGCGCAACTGGAAGAAGTTTGCTAAGGAGCGGATTTGGCTTTTTGGTTGAAACCCAGGTTCACACAGAACTGTACCGTCACTTTTTATGTACAGTCCAAAATCCTGAGAGGGCACTTAAAGTTAATTTTGATGTGTACGTATAGAACACATTATCTAATGACAGTAACACTCCCTCGCATCTACGACACAAATTCGCGGTCGAAATACAATATCACCATGTTTGACAGAATTGACATCACAGTTCAATGCAAACAAATCACTTTTCATGTGCGATGACAGCGCAAACGATGGGACGTGTCCAATATCGAGGAACAAGTAGTGTCAGTGGGTCAATTGAGAATGTGAAACGTCTCGATATAGGGCGGAATGACTCACAAGTGCAGGTGAGTGTTGACGTGGGACTATAGTCTGAACGTTTCATGCAAAAAAATCAACTAAATCGTTTTTTCACCTCTCATCGAATTCGGTGGAGGAATAGAAGGAACGTTTTGTCCCACGCACGGCGGCAAGGATGAGCTGGTTTATTGTTTTGCTTTCGTTTCGGTAGTGGTCTTCAATTCTCTTGAATGTTAGGAGAAGCCAGTGGATAGATATTTTTTTGAAGGTAGGTCTAGTTGCTTTCATGTTAACGCCAATTTTTTTGAGTTTTCTTTTTTTTTTTAAGAATTCACTTTTAAAGCGCCCACCATTGTTGAACACCAGTACACATATGTAAATTCCTCCAAGAAATAATATTTAAATAGTGACATCCACAGTGGTTCTGTTTCGGTGAATCACGCACACTGATATCAATAGAGGTATAACAACTTTTCACATGTTTATATTTTTCATGTTTTTTGAACGAAAAGGTCATGAAGTTCTTAAATCAACAACCTTTATAAGGTTAAATTTTAATATAGAAGCATGGAAGACGCATGCAATTATATGCATGGTGTCACACAGTGTGTTGTGATGTGACTTTTCATCCTTTCTAATACTATTTCGACGGATGGAGAGGGCAATAAAAGGAAATGTAAAATAAAATGCACGTGCAGTTGTGGTTTCCCACGTTAAACCTACGTCTTTCTTGACATAAAAATACGGATACTGTGAATTTGTAAAATGTAAAGTGGATACAAAAAAAAATTGTTTAACTTTGTGAAGGCAACGAAAATTAAGTGCACGACTGGATTGTACTAAACTTTGTCTCGGAAGTGATCAGAGAGTATGGAGGGTCGTATAGAAGCTTGACTGTTACCCTTGCCACAGACCTATTTTTTTAATCGAAAGATGAAGTCTTCAATGCATTAACGATACATCAACGAATCTAGAGAGACGTTTCCATCGTTCAATTGCACCAGTGTCCTAGTCTGAGTTGCTGGTATTCAAATGTAGCACTTAGATACATATACATACTTTTTAAAAAGCATAACAATTGACAGACTTCCACATTTCCACATGCTGCGTCCTGAAAAACTGACAAGAATGACTTCAAGATACACGCAAAGAAGCCTTTCAGACATGGTGTATAAATTTAATAAATAATATTAGTTTTAGGAGGACCCTAGGAAGGACCATTTCTAATAGGTGCACCGACATCTTGTCTATGATACAAAACACGTAAAGTGTCATTCTCCGCGTAAGCCTTTAGAAATCAATTAAAATATTTAGAAGATACCCCAATGGACAGTCACAGTGGTCACATTATAAGGGCGGACCTGTTAGTCCATGTCATAGAACTACGACGAAAAGTCACCAAGTACTAAGAAATATTCTTTTGATCTTCAATCCTTGCGAAAGTAACTCTATCAGTCTGTCATTTTGTAATGTAAAGGGTGTTTTACTTAGAGGTTTGGTTTTTAAATTGGCAACGCTGTTTCTACAGACTGTCAATTTGACAGTTGAAAGTTGATTTGTATTTAGTCCATTAGCGCCAGAACAACGCGTGCAAATTGTGCTAACTTATTTTGAAAATCATGGTTCGGTTCGCCAAACTTATCATGCGCTATGTCCATTTTACGGTCGACATAATCGTCCATCTGAGAAAGTTATTCCGAACACAAAGAATCGTTTTCGCACCACGTACACTCTAGTCACTTGTGGATAATACGCATCCAAAAAGACGACAAACCGTGAAAATGGAAGAAGTTATAGCCGTTGTGGAGCGCAGTGTTGAGGAGAATCCGAATGAACCGAATCGCCATCGTGCACAGCAATTGAAACTATGGCCATCCAAGATTTTTTTCATCAAAATTTTGTTCTCCGATGAGGCCCATTTTTGGTTAAATCTAAATGGATATTTAAACAAGCGAATTGCCGAATTTGGAGTGGAGGCCTATGTCGAGACGCCCTGACAACCATTAAAACTCACTGTTATGGTATGCTTTATGGGCTGGTGGAATCATTGTTGATGGTTTCGGGCTGTAGCTCACGAATTGCTTGTATGATATTGTCCTTAAGTGCTTGAATCGTTTCCGGATTTTTGGCATAACATCGGTCCTTCGCGGTTCCCCACAAAAAAAAGTCCAAAGGGGTCAAATCGCAGCTCCGAGGCGGCCAATTGACATCGCCAACAGGGTTGATAACATGATTTGGGAATTTGATGCGCAAAAGATCGATTGTGGCATGGGCTGCGTGGCATGGCGCGCCATCCCGCATGAACCAGAGATCGTCCAAATCCATTTCTTCAACTTCAACAAAATCGGTTAACATGGCTCTGTAATGCCCACCGTTGACCGAAACGTTGTTCCCAGCCTCATTTACAAAGAAAAATGGTCCAATGATGCCACCACTCCACCACTCCGCACCAAACTGTAACTCTCTGTGGATGCTTTGGCTACTCGTGCGGGGTTTCCGAGCCCCAGATGCGGCAATTTTGTTTCTTAACGTAGCCGCCGAGATAAAAATGCGTCTCGTCTGGGAGTCCTTAATTTCGGCCATAACGTCTTTTCAAACAACGCACTGTTTGGGCTACACAGCACTCACTTTGAAAATAAGTTTTCAATATTTCCCAACGTTGCTCAAGCGTAAAGCGACTCATTTCCCCGGAGGTATGATACTGACTTTCTGTCAAGATTTCGAGCGGGAAACCTCTGTCAGTGTCAAAATAAGCCTTGTTTTTACACTTTCTTTTTGCTGCTTCGTATTTGTTAAACATCAAGGAAGGGTTAGGAATTTAAGCAAAGAAGTAGCATTTTTATTCTCATATCAGTGCCCCATGATTTCCATCAAAATCTACAGCAAGAAGTTTTTGGAACCCAATCTTGCAGTACATATATGTAACGCTTTTCAGCAAAATCTATACGATAGGTTTAAAGGTCTTATCAAGTTTATATAGTCAGCTCCAAAACCTATTTCTGCCACTATATAAGTAGTTATTAACTTTGTAAAAATTGTGCATTTTCCGTCACTATAGCGCACTTCGCTTTCTAAAAGCTATTGTAAGTTTATAGAAGAACAATTCCTCGACCATTTTAGCTTACAATTTAATTATCTTTTTCCGACAAATATTTGACCATCACTCTCCAGGGCTACATTATCCGCACCCATTATAGTAGGCTAGAACACTATCAACAAATCAAAAATCTGATGTCTCTATTTCTAACTAATTGCCTTAGTCAGGTCCTAACGAGAAATACAGACAGTAACACGTGACAGCCTTACCCATTACGACAAGCAATTATATCCTCTGCAGGATATTCAATCAGTCAGAATAGCCCTCCCCATTACACAGTCATACATATATACCACCTTAGTTCAATTTACATATTTTTACATAAAATGTTGTCCATTAAAACCTAAACAACGACAAAAACTTTAGATTTAGATTTCCGTTGTAAAACATGCAATGATGGTTGGTGGTAGCACCAATTCCGCCAGTGTATACAGAGGTTGAAAGTCGACAGTGTCCAACACCACATTTCACCAGTCACCACATGGAAATTCCTTTACCGGAAAATGCCATTTCAACTCGAGTTCTTCATTTATTATTTCCGCCAGACTGCCACAATCAAGATGTCTATCAAGGAGTGTATTTGCTTCTTTTCTTTGTTGATTGTTTTGCGTTTCTTTTTCACTGTTCTCTTTCGACATCCACTTCGGTTGGGTTCCTTCCGTTTTGTTTCTTCTTTATGAAAGGACTGGAAAAAAAAGAAAGCTGATGCACTTTTGTCGACTGTCTACATGTCCTTTCAATCTGGGCTGATGAGATGAACAATGGCGCACAGAAGATGGGCAACGAATATCTACTATCCCCCCAATTTCTGTATATATTCAGATACTTTTTTCCATATTTTTATTTTATTTTATTTTTATCCTTCAAAGTTGAGCCGGTAATAAAAGTAATTGAATACAAAGAAAATATATATAGCACCATACAAGAAGATCCACCACCCTAATTTATATTGCGAAAGTTTCAGGGAGAACAAAAAAATTGGATATCCTTGCTGCCATGTTGGCCTCCTCAGTCACTATCTCTCTCGCTCGCTGAGTCTGAGTGATAGTCCACAAAAAGAAGGATTGCAAAACTGATATTGGGGGTAAAGAAAAAAAATTATTATCCCACCAATGGTTATTTATGTGTTGCATGTGCCATAGTATTTTTCCATTTCCTTCCTGTTCCAAGTGTATGGATGTATATAGAAAAAACGAAATTTACCAAAACCAACCAAGAGTGAGAGATATGATAAAAAAAAAAGAAAAAACACACCAGCAACAAAATTCAAGTGAAAATTTATGCATTGAACATTAATTTGAGTGTGAAAAAGATGCTTTGGTAGATTCATATATCCCCTCGTCCATTCCGTTTCCTGTTTGGCGGTTTTTGTTCTCTGTATGCACTGGGAGACGCTGCTATCTAACTACAGCAAAGGATATCCAGTTGAATACATATATGTTTGCATAGGTTACATCAGCCAAAGTATAGAAGCAAAAAGAATCTCTGAAACCCGATTTGAATATCAAATAGGGGGAGCAGCGCTCAAAAATGAATAAAAAAAATACATTTCGCCTGTTTTCTATTTGATTCTGTTGCAATGAAAAGGTAGGTATACGAGCACTCGTATATAGGTGTGGGTTGAGCAAATATTCATTCATATAAGGCATCATTTCATTCTGAATGGATAGGGCCATTCAATGGGATTATTGCTAGTTAATAAGTTGTAAAAGGGATTTGAGGTGAATTTAAAGTGCGATTCCGTGTGATTGATTCGAAAAATGGCTACGAACAACTGCAAACATTTTCTCTATATAAATGTTATTTTATTTAAATGTTTTTAATGAACTTTTAATGATTTTTAATTTAATCATCTCAGATGTATATGAGTTAATTAAGGTTGGGCGCAATTGGAGCACGGTGAACAACGGGTTCAAATTGAAATTAAATCACGCTGTCAAGCAAAATGAACGATTCACATGAACCTGGACGATAAAAAAGACCAACAAATTCCGTCCCCCCGACCTGAACGAAGAAGAAGATAGCCATATCTAAGCTTAAGTCCAACAAAGCCGATGGAGAAGAACTGAATTGCACCAACTACAGAGGTACCAGTCTTTTCAGCATCGCCTACAAGATCTTAACTGCCATGTTATGTGAACGCCTGAAGGCTTTCGACAACAACCTAATAGATCCCTATCAGTGAGGCTTCAGGCCAGGAAAGTCCACCCTCGATCGAATAGTCACACTGCGGCAGATCTTGGAGAAAACCCAGAAACTTCAAATCGATAGCCACCACCTTTTTATCGATTTTAAGGCCGCCTGACAGCATTTATAAGGACGAGCTACACACAGAAATGTCTAGTTTTGTGATCCCTGTCAAACTCGTCCGTTTTTGCAGGATGACGATGGAGAATGCATGCTGTTCCATCAAGTAAAGAACTCACCGAGACTTTCGATGTCAAAAAAGGATTTAGACAAGGCGATGTGCTTTCATGTGACTTATTCAACATCGTTCTTGAAAGAATAGTGCAAAACTCAAACCCCAACACTAGAGGCACGATATTTCAAAAGTCCGTACATTTATTTACTCGCATACGCCGACGACATCCAGAGCACAGCGTGATGGTCACTGTCGCGTTCGTTAGTATTGAGACGGAGGCGTCGAAGATGGGTTTAGGCAAGACAAAGTATATGCTGACAACAAGAAAGGACACCCAATACCGACGTCTCGGACAGATTTTTTCCACCTCGACTCCGGTATGAACTCATCAGCCAATGAAGCACCAGCGCTGATATCAAACGAAGAATTTCTCTAGCCAATCGCTGTGTCTTTGGGCTAAGAAAGCAACCGAGTAGAAAAGTAGTCTCTCGAAAAACTATAAAGTGACCTCTTTATCTATCACTAGCTGTACCCGCCAGCTTTGCCCGTGCACAGGAATTGTATTGCTTAGGTCTTATATAATAATGATCTTTCGTAAAATGCGAAAAATGAGAATAAATCGATTTTCTGGAATTTTCTTTCTGCCTAAACCTGAAATATCTACAGCACCTACACGTATGGGTATGCTAGTGTGGTTTTGTTTTTGTTTGTCGTGTCGCACAATCGCAAAAGTATAAACATCCATTTGTAACAAGGTATATGTATAGATATGTAGGTATATAATTTCACTTGAAAAAATACATTTTGGCTAAAAACTGTGCCAAAGGCCTATAAATGACATAGCCTATAGCAGTCTGACAGTCCTAAGAAACATTTTAAAAAAAGTTTCATCGAAATCTGTCCAGTAGTTTTTGCGTTTTTAAGTGACAAAGAAAATTCCTACAGTTTTATTATATGTACGTATAGATAACCGTCCTAGTTCTCCGCTATGGCGCTGAGGCATGAACTCTATCAAAAGCGAATGAGGTTACCCGTCGTTGTTTCGAGAGGAAAATTCTTCGAGTTGAGGAAGAGGAGAAGATACAACGACGAACTGTACGGGCTGTACAGCGATATCGACCTAGTCAGAAGAGTAAAGGTCCAACCGCTGAGTTGGCTGGGTTTTGTAGAGCGAATGGACGCGAATGCTTCGCCCAAAGATCTTCGAATCCATACCCGAGGGTCGGCGCAGTAGAGAAAGACCGCGGCTCAGGTGGCGCACGCAAATGGAAGGGGCCTGAAACAACTAAGCGTTCGATACTGGAGATAGCTGGCCAAAGATCGAGCTGGCTGGAGCCGCTAGTTGGTTGAGGCCCAGGTCCACCCCGGACTTTAGCGACACATTAAGTAAGGAAGTACGTGCGTGCATTTCAGGGAAACCAGATTTTCTAAAACGAATCAGACGACTCTGAGCTCAAGAGCACGTTTCCAGGAAAATCTTCTCCGATTAGTCTAAGTTGAAGCTGAATTTGGGAGATGAATGAATATTCCTACAGAACGAAGACAGGCTCGATGAATGTTGAATATGTCGAATATGCAGTAGGCTTACAGAATCAATTAGAGCCTTGTTAGAGCTCTCTGCTTAAAACAAGAGTTATCCGATGTGCATCTAAGCAACCTTTCCCCCTTAAAATGTGTCAACGCCCCGCCGAAGAGGTGGAAGGACCTATATTTACAGGAGAAGTGGCATGAGATAATTCTTTAAAACAGATCCGTTCCGCTATTCTACGAAATATGCGGATGCTATTGAAAAAAATTGGCGGTTACCAGATTCCCATGATAGAGACCTTAAATTCGATTGAATAACAGGCGAACAGTGCAGCTACAAGTGGACTTCTTCAAAAGAAAAATTTTTCGATGGACTTTTGGTCTCGAGTATACGAAGATGGCGAATGGAGGAGAAGACGCAAGCCCGCACTATTTGAGTTGTGTCAAGTTTTGGATAAAGTCCAAAAATTCAAAATACGTCAACTACATTGACTCTGCCCATTTCGAGCGAACGGTCAGTCAATGGGACCTTTCACCAGGTTTGAGACAAACAATTCAGGTGCCGTCTAGGTAAAGAGGCTAGGTAAAGTAGGATCCCACTTTTACTGTGGGATCAGTGATTATAGTTTTTTGTACTATTGAGTAGGTTCAACTAGTAAATTACCTTTCAGTCTTTCGCTATCTTGTAGTATGACAGCGGCTTTGATGCGGTCATGCTCTTCGTAAGGAGAGAAGCTGATTCATTACATTTTTAGACCCTGTTATCGAAGCTGTTCTCAAACTCTAACTTTACCCATGAGTTGACAGTTTTAGGGGTCAATCGGTTCGACGATAATCATCTCAAAAGCTACATGTCTACGGCGCTGATTCTTTGGTATACTTTAAATCTTTAATTAGAGCGGACATATGACATTCATCATTATGAGAAACCAAATGAATGTATTTGACAAGAAATTCGAAGACTTATTATCTGACAGATCGGATAGAAAAAACCCCCTGTTTGGTTTACCTGTCTTCACTAGATGCCTCAAACACGGAGAGAACGGAAACAGGAGTCAACTAGGTTTACAGACAGTCAGATTACTGCTGTGTTTTCCCAAGCTGAGACATTATGTAGTTAACAAAGCCAGGTGAAACGGTTCGCGTCCTAGAAATACATGGAAAGTCGTGCAGCGATTAACTCTGGAAAATGTGCAAGTCAGTGCCAGAGACAAAAATCACTGCGGTACTGCATTGTTGATCTTACATAGAGTCGGAGTTGAAAGAGAACGCAATAAAGCGGATAATCTGGATAGATGCGGCTCCGAATCGACAACCGGCTGTCAAAACAGCTTGAATGTACGCTGATGGTGTCACATTATACTTAGTTAAGGACCAATGCAACAGCACTTGGGGGCACAAAACACGTAGCTTGTGGCCCGCAATTGATACTAAAAACTCCCTTCAACTGAAACCAAATTCAAGTGTCATTAGAAGAACTAAACGGCCACCGATTCATGGGAAACATGGTTAAAGCGACTATAGGCATATTTATAAATAGGGCAACCGGAATCATGCAAAAGCATGTTTTTTTTTGTGGGAGGTCGTATTGGAAATTTGAATATACTATACAGAAATGTGTTTTATACAAAACTAAGTATTTTGAGCCCTATTCGTTAGGGCATATTTTGGTATAAATGCATATTTTAGCATAGAATATTTTTGGCATATTTCAGCATTTTTTAACATTTTTGCCATATTTTTGCATATTTCTCCTTTTTTCTTCAATTTTTTTTTTTGTTGCAAAAAATGGCATAAGTCCGATCATAATTTTTGACAATATAAATCATTTTTTTTAAGGTCAGGATTCCTTCTTTTTTCGGATTCTACTTTTTATATATCTACCTAATAAAAAATATTAAAACAAAAAGTTTCTGTTTTTTTCACGATTTTATAACCTTTTAATAGTTTTTAGAGCATATTTTTAGAGCATAAAACACTTTTTTAGAGCATATTTAAAGCGCTTTAAACGGTTTTTTTAGAGCATATTTCCGGTTGCCCTATTTATAGGTAAATGACTTCAGCAGAAGCTACAGCCATGAACAGATTCAAATGGTTTTGTTAGCCGAATGTCTTGCAAGGACATAACGACTCCATAAATTCTGGCACTCGGTATATACAGCACATACACTAAGTATTTAGCATCAAATTAAAAGTTGTCAAATATCACCCTATAGCACTTTTCTGCCATCCATAAATTAGTTAGTTCCTTAACTTTTGTTTCATCGTAGTAAGACAACTATACACCTGCCTACACCACCACTTTCCACTCCCCTCCTCTGACCATTTAGAAAACAACAACGACAACTGTTGCTACACCAAATTTTCTACAAAAACACGCAGCTTTTTCCAGTAAAATAAGTGCGTACAACTTTTGTGTCCAACACAAACACTAAACAATTATCAAAAACAAATACCAGACAAGTTCTAACTTTATCCTTGCCACACAACACACTGTTGGTTGTGTCTCCGACATAAACTTACACGCTTCTTCAGTAAAACCGATATGCATGCACAAGAGAGCGTAAAGCCACTCCAATTAACAAGGCAAACAAAGTTCCTAAGACCACCTACCGCCGCGCCGCAACTAACCCCCAGCCGGCACTCAATTACTCTCCTTAAGCCCGAAATGTAAACACCATCTTGACGTAAGTGTTCACACGATTAAACTTTCCACCACACATACAGATAAGTTAGACATTACATTGCTCCCACACCCCCTACTGGCCACCCCCAAAATACCACCACCAAAGTCCCATTAGAAATCGATTAGTTCAATACAAATATGAAAAAAAAAAAAAAATAAATTCAAAATAAAAATAAAGAGAAGAAGAAGAAAATGGAAAACGACCTAAACGACGACGAACGGAAGAAGCAGACAAAGTATCAAAGCATAGATATAGTATTCGTACTCACCCCACAAAGACACCCGTATCGAAGTAATGTGTGTAATAGAAAATTGTTACCACCGTTATTGCGAGTAATGCCAGTACACATCTCCGCACATTTATCGCCTTCAATAGTGGCAATCCGATGCAGCAGCGTGTAATTATATTGCAGCAGCCCAGGGACGAGCAACTGCTGCCGTTGTAGCTGGGTGTGCCGCCGTTGGCAGAACCATTCCCGCAGTACTTGCCATTGGAATGATGACCAGAATTCACAGAACCACCAGCTGGAGTTGGTGATGGCAGCAGACTTGCCGTCGAAGACGTTACCGACGACGACGGCCGTATGTGTGGTGCAACACCCCCAGCCTCACAGTCATATGGGGGAGTGGTTGTGGTATAGCCCCCCAGAAGGGGTGAATGCGACTGGTCGTCAAAGCTATTCAACTGGAATTGGAAGGACTGCTGCTGGTGGTTCGGGGGTATGCTGTCAGCCTTTTCATATTTTTGAGATTTCCCAGGTATTGCTGTCGAATTTGATGGCGGCCAGTGTGATGTCAAATGTGATTTGCCCAGCTCTGGAGGGGGTGAGGACTTCTTCTTTTTACTACTGCTGCTGCTGCTGGTGGTTGTGGGTGGCAATTGTAACAACGGTGATGCTGTCGGTGATGATGAGGATGATGATCCTGATGCTGATGCTGATACTGATGACGATGATAGTGTTTCTCCGGCGGAAGAGGAAGTTTGCTGCTGGTGATTATGTTGGCTATTGGAATCCCATAATGGAGACTTTTCGGATATCGTCATCTTGATGGAGGTATTTTTCTTCACCTCGACAGATAACACGTTCTTTTTGGGAATGCTTTGGCTCGTTGCGACAGATTTAAAATTTTTATGGCACAAAATTTACTTAACCCTGCGCTCTTGTGCGTGTTTTTCGTTTCAATACTTCTCTTTCAGTATTTCACTATTTTTTAATCTTAATTAAGTACGGCACAGAAAATATTTTAACTTAAAGCTTGTTACACACTATACGTAGATTAGAATATATTTTTTAAATATATTTGTCGGTATACAAAGGATATAAATAATAAGCAAGAGAAAAATCCACTTTCCTGTGGCAACTGCGGAACTGAATTTTTCTATATTTTTTCGCTTTTCTTTCTTTCTTTTTCTTTTTGGACAGAAAACGTCAAAAATAACGTGTACGCCAAAAACTAAAATCGTATCACTCGTCGTATTAAAGTAGTATTGCTGCTGTTAGGCGCGTTTAATCGCCATTTGATATGTTTCCAAATTTTAATATAACCAACAGTTTGCGAACGCGCTATTGCCATTTTCTTCTAGTCTATTGTCGATTGACGTTTGGATATTTGGTTCTGTCACTGTGCCACTGTCACTGTCACTGTAACTGTCACTGGGTGTGCATTTTTGTAATATTCTCTGTTCGCTTTCAATTTTCTTTGCTGCCGCCGTCGTCGACATTGAGAGCGTTTTGATTTGACGCCGAAATGTCCGCTGATATGTGAGAGAGTGTACGTCTGACTCGTGTTCGGTTATCACACAGACTGGGCGCGTGTGATGATGTTTCGGGTGTTGCTGGTGCTAGTCGCCTAATCAGCTGATTTTGTTGTTATTTTCTGGAATTAGAAAGTGAAAATGTGTGCATGAGTATAAATCATATTGACGTTGGTTTTAATTTAGCTGATAGAAGTTACGGCCAGCCAATTTATCAAAAGTATTGTAATAATATAAATATATATATAATTTTTTTTATGTTTTGCGTTAAGTGATTTAAATTGTATTATCGCATATATGAATTTTTTTTTTTTTTGTTTTTATTTAATTAATTCAGACATAGACGAGAACTGGTGTTTGAGGTCATGGTGTGGAGTCAAGGTACTCGGTTATATTTGGTAGTTTGTTCGACTGATTGCGCTGTGCTGTGGATTTGAGCTATTAAAGTACTAATGCTAATTGTGCTGATGTAATATAGCAGCGCAGCCTCGTTATGGTTCGAAATTTTATTGTTTACACAATTGTAGTCGAATAGATAGAGTACCTACTTATAAGTACTTGGCTGAAAAAAAGTTGTTTATATACATTCCAATGTGGTTGGGTAATTGTTAGATGTTGAACTCAAGATCAAGCTGATTGAAGCTGATGTTTTTATTAACTTACTGAAAAGTCGACGTAACTTTGTGATTTGATTACGTTTGCAGAGTCATAATGTAAAGGTCGAGTTCAGAACGTTACGAGTGATGAACGTTTCGAAATAGACATTGAATTTTAATCGTTCCCTAATGGCGGCGAGTTTTGTTGTAAAATTCACAAGCTTTTCAGCAAGAAATGTAGTACAATGTATCTAAATTTCAGAAATAAAACGTTATTACACTAATAGCTTGTGGTCCAAATCTCCTTTATGTATACGGTTGCAATTATACCGAAAAAGGAAGTTTAACTTTGAACGAAGGGTGAAAAGACTATAGTTTTTAAAAAAAAACCTTCAAAACATAAACAAGTATAAATACGATGCAAAAGTTCAGTACTTTGGTTTTAGATAGCTATATCTATTCCCCTAACACAACAGGGATTTATTATAAAGAGTACACAAGAAGTATAAAAACCAAATTTAAACTTTAGGAATTTTCTCTGTTACCTCAAAGTGCGAAATCTACTGCACAGATTTCAATGAAACTTTTTTTGAAATGTTACTTAAGACTGCAAGATGGTTTAGGTTTCATTAAATATGAATAGACACGTCCTTTGGAACAGTTTTCAACCAAAATGTATTTTTTTCTTAAGGACCAACTTGATATTGTCTCTTTAACAAAAATTTATTCAATTTATTTACAACGAATAGGATTAGAATATTAGATAAACAAATTCTGCATTATGTACCAACATTTCACGATGCGAACGAAGTTTTTTTTTTTTTTAAAATAATGCTCACATTTATTGTGCATGTCTGTCCTAAGAGTTATGTGTGACATGCGACCTTTTGTTTTTTTTTTTTTTGTGCTTTATTTATGAAAATGGTGGGCGCAGTAGCGCAGTGGTTAGTGTGCTGGACTACTGTGCGAGGGATCCCAGGTTCGATCCCCGGAAAAACACAAATTACATCTTAAGGTTTTTTCTACTGCGCCACTTCTCGCGGACGTCTGACAAATATCCGAGAGTATTACTGTCCTGAAAAAGCTTCTCAATTCAGCCGTTCGGACTCGACATAAAATTGTAGGTCCCTTCCATTCGACCCAAAAATAGAAACTCACACAAACGAATGGTTGCGAGAAGCTAGGCCTAGGGGGTCTACCGCCTGTTGCGCCACCTATTTATTTATTTATTTATGAAAAGGTCTTAACAATTTTTATAAGTTCCTGCTTAAGCTGGTAGCTTGAATTTTTTCTCACAATTTTTTGACATTTAATGTAGCTTGCAAAAATATAGTGTGGATTTTTATGTGTACATATGCGAAAAAATTATTATTTTCATTCACATTTTGACACAACCACAAGGCCTCAAGTGTGAAATTAAAAATTAAAATGGCGAAAGTTCAATAAGAGGATTTGAACTAAATTGAGATCCGCCCAGTCTTAAACAATTCCTGTCACCAAGAGGCCAAGTAGGGTTGTAGCTGGAGCTAGGAGATTTCTTCTTCATATTTCTTTTGGACACGTAAATGAGTTCTCCTTCGGTGCCAATGTCGACATGGGTTGTCAATAATATCTTCTGTAGTTTATATAGTGGTCTTCCTTCTCACAAAAATATAAACTGGGCCAGTAGTAATTCTGAACTCCGACGAAACGAAAAATTGACAGGAAACGGGAAAGGGTATGAATGGTTAGGCAGCTCGAGCAGAATGAGACAAATGAACCTTGTTAGGGTTCGTTGAGCAGTAATTTCGAACATGGTTGAAACGAAATACCGACAGGAAACGGACTCGGAGTAGGGAGCAAAAAGAGGGATAAAAGCGCGTGATGGGTTGAAAATTCCGACATTTTAATGAAGTACTGCTGCAAACGATACGGTCGGTCAAAATTGTTCGTGCATGTATAGTGTTAGGGGTCATAAACTACATGCTGACTGAAAGTAGTTTTCTGGTTGGAGCATTTTTTTTTTCTTTCGTGTTTGCGCGTTCAACTTGGTAGCGTCGCGCTGAGTGGAAGGACATCAACGGTGTTAGAGGCTTCCATCTCAGCAATTGACGAATACAAAATATTCGACGTCACAAATATAATAGTGAGTACACGACATGTAGGATTTGCTACCAATTCTGCGCCAAAATTACGTCATACGCTCGTATTTAAATGTGTTTTTTTCATGTCATGTAGGTACTGTTATGGCATTTAACTTGAAAGTTTAGAGGCTGTTCGATTTTAAATTCGATGCTATGCACAAACATGTGAGGTAGGTGCCAAAAAGGCAGTCCAAACAGGAGCTTCAAACTGAGGTATAATTTCTATAATACTTCAGGCATTTGGGAATCATTCGTCAATCAGACGTTGTTTCGAAATAAGGTGGTAGTAGGATTTGATACATTTTGACTAGGTATACGAATTCAGTTCATTTCGGACCAAAGTGAGAAATGATGGAAACGTTGGCAGAAATGTTCAAATATTTCAGTAAAAAAAGTTAACATAATAAAAACGTGCCCAAAAGGGTCTTGCGTAAGTGAAAGCAATAGGTAAGCGAATAATACTGCCTTATTGAAGTTAGTTTTCATTGCTCTGACATCGGGTTATAGACTTATTAGGAATCAGTGTTTTCAAGATGTTGCAATTCAAAAAGCTACTTGAATCCCAGACACAATACTACAAGCTAGTCCATAATGTAGTATGACCATTGACATTATCGGAAAGTGCCATACATTTTACAAATGGCGTCAAAATGACAAATCGGAATTAGAAATTTCCACCTTGTATGTGGATGCAGTTTAAAAACAAATAAATAGTTGGCGCAACAGGTCCCTATAGGCACTCTTGGTCTAGCTTCTCACCACCATTACTTTGTGTACGTTTTTTTTTCGGAAGGGACCTACAATTTTAAGCCGAGTCCGAGCGGATGAATTGAGAAGCTTTCTGAGGACAGTTGATGCGCTTTAGGCTAATAAATAAACGATACATACAAGACAATGTTACACATATAATTTATTTTTTATATTTTTTTATGATGTAAGTACATCTACTTCGTTCTGTTGTGACGTAGTCCGTTTTCAAGTGGCGCAATCATTAATATAAAAATACGACAAAGATCGGACTTTTATTTGGAATACGATTACATGTCTTTCCCAAGATATTCTTACATTATAAACTATTTCCCTTCCTAACTACAACAGCAATAAGACGATTAACTTTTTTGACAGGAGGAAACATTTCAGTAGCAAAAATTGTGCGGCAACATGACTTATATTTTTTGAAATGCACGCCATTCAGGCTGTGGGGCTCGTAGCAGGGCGGGTTCTAAAGTTCTGTTTTCTTAAGGAAATGTATTGTTACATGGATAACTACGTTCAAACAAACCGCGAGTGTGACAAGACGAATAATTGGAGTTCCTCGCTCCATCAGATCCCCTGAGAACATTGAGGCAGTAAGAACTTTAATATTGCCCATAGCGTTCTGCGTCTGCCCTTGGATTTTCCAATCCTTCAGTGAAGCATATTATTTAAGACGTCTTGATGAATCGCACTTAGGGGACATTTGATTCCAAACAGGATGAAAGCAAACGACTCACAACTGCAAGAATGAATGTTTTCATGCCAAATTTTTGAAATGCCGCGTTCCCCCAAATCCAGATTTCAAAAAAGAACGACTGCTTTCACCTATCCCAAGTAAAATCAAGCGCTTGCTTACAAATTACAATTTTATTAATCCCAAAAACAAGTTGACGTTGTTTAGGCGTATAAACATAACCAAAAACATCTCCCATTTGGCAAGATGCTAACTGGTCGACATCTAATCGACCATAACAATAAATCCATAATATATCTAAACCAAATTAAGTCATTAAGCAAGCAAACACGTAGAAACAGCGTTTGTGTGTGGAAATTTTATTAACCAAACCGCCATTAAGCCATACATCACTGTTAAATACACAAATTTATGGCGCGACTTCCATTTTGGCATTTGCTTCCCATTCAACACAGTTAAACCAATAAACAAACCCACCGAACTATAACAAACCACCAAAAATGGGATCAATCATATTTTAACATCGCAACAAAGCAATTAAAATAAAATCATTTTCTATTTTTGGCCTAAATCTAAAATGAAGACCAACCTACAAAATGTCACTTTGGCTTATGGAAACAAATAAATATTGTTCTCTGTTGTGTATTAAAATTACAATTACATCATCCAAAATGTCACACGGAGTGGAGCTGCACACCTTCCAATATTCTCCTCGATATGTCAATCAAATTTAATCGCCTGGTATAGATAAGTCAATGAAATATTGGGGTGGAGATTTCCGTGCGCTTGCCCTAGAAATTCAACGGAAACTATAAATTGAACAAACAAATCCACGGGTGCAAGGCGAGTATCTATTTCGATTTTAAGACACCCTCCATATCGACACGTTATCGATTCCATAGTGTTGTCAGAGATTAAATAAGAGAACACCTGTTATCTGGCCTTAGAGCAAAGTATGTTATGAGAGTTCAAAGTGACTGCGGTTATCTGCATGCCTTTCGACTGCACACAAGCTTATACTTGTATCTGGGGCAAATAAAACGTGGCTCTGTTATATGACTCGCCCTTAATTTGACCCAATTGTCTATGGTCTATGGTCTATGGTCTATGCTAAACAAAGTGAAATGACGGTGTTAATCATCCATTTGTCAGTCTTTTTAGGGGTTTGAAAAACTCGTGCGCACTTAAGCCATAGGAATCAACACAACGACCCGTAAAATTGCGTTTTTCTATCCCTCAATTCATCATCCTCATTTGGTGAGACTGAAAAATCAATCAAATGACGGAAATTACGTAAAATGGAAAACCGGAGAAACCAAAGAAACCGAAGAAACTGAAAACCCTCCCAAGTGCCATTGTGTTGCCATTAAAAACGACAAAAAACATGAAAAACCTTTAAAACAAAGATTAAGCGGCAATAAAGGGCACGGCCGGGCGCTCATTAATTCAAGTGGTGGGCTTTTAAAAGAAACGCGTGGGCAATCCTTCGGAACACCCTAAAAACCAATGTCCATGCTATCGTATACGTTACGTGCACTACAACTTGTGCTACTCGAATCGATGGACAGCCGAAGCGGCAATGCGTAGGCGGTAATTTAACCCATGCATGATAATTGTTTTGATTACTCTTTGCAGATAGATGCATGTGTGGTGGGTATTCGAATTGAAACAATTAATTGCGTAGTAGGTACGAGATGTAGATTAGGCTGTTCGCTTGGGGTGATGGACGTTGGAACTGATAAATCAGTGAATGTGCATTGTGCACCTGAATGTGTAGTTTGATTTATGGTCGTGTTTGGGGAACCTCTATGCAGCTATAGGTGAACGTGATATGATGGGCGTTTAGGATGTTTGTAGGTCGATGTTTAATTTGAGAGTTGTCGCTCTACGAGCATGTTAATTTCGATTAACCTCCAGGGAATTTGATGGGGAAATATAATATGTACAGATATACGGTGGCACTGTGGCAGTCAAACAAGTTCGTTTTAAAATATTAACGAACCTTCTCAGTTCTCCTGGCAAATTTTGACAGGTAGCTAAGTGTGCTTAATTTAGGGTTGCATCTATGCATTTATGCATTATGCGGGCTTTGATTTAATTTTGAGATAAGTTCAGCAAACCTGTATCGTAGTACTTTGGATGCCTATTTTTATAGTATACGTGGAGCGTGGATTGAGGCAACTCATCTTCACCGCTTAGAATCCCGAATCACAGGAAGACATGAATTCGAAAGGCTTAATAAACAAACTGAACGACCATCGACCTTTAACAAGACAGGACGCACTGAAAACGGAACAATTACGTTGTAGAGGTAGGACGAATCAACAGGCAAAAAAAACGGACTTAAGATAATAATGACCAGAGTTAACAAGACCAGAGGTTGAGTGGGGAAGCGAGGAGTAACAACGATTCTCGCTAGTTGGGATTGACCTTGACCAGAGGTTATTTGTGATGTCGAGAGAGATAATCCGATAAAAAGGAACTCTCCGTAACATCACAAAAAACCCCTCCTACAACGAACATCCGAAAATAAGACCACGCTAAGGAGCAAACCATAACCCTACCCCAGGCGTGCATCTCGAGACCCAGTATCAAATCAGAGTGAACCTACTTGCGCGAATCAGGTGGGAAAAATGAAATGCCAGTTCATAAGTGGTTGGTCAGATTTGACGGGACCCCAAAATCAATGCTAGTAGAGACAGAGAGCTTCATTTTTAGAATTGAAACCTTGCAGAGACAAAGCGGCCTATCCGATAAGCTCACAACAAGTCTGACCACACATGCGGAGCTGAAGGCTGAACATCCAGATCTGTGCTAGCTCTGTTGGGTAAACTTCAGAAGTCATGTAACAATTTGGACAATATGCTAGTATTTAAACGAATACGAAAGACTACAAAAATATTGCTGAACTGATCGACTCTAATGCCTCTCAGATGTCATTGGCGTGGCGACAGATAAGGCAAATGGGCGTGACGTGAACTATTGTGCCTAAATGCTCAACGAACCACGTAGGTTTAGGCCTCAATATGCGAAAGATTGGAAATATAGACTTAGGCAAAGTGTCTTGAGCTTTAGATATGTAAACGAACACCTAGTGACAATCCGCATCAAGGCTACTTTTGTAAAGATGAGAGAGTCCTAGGTAAGTAAAAGACATTGAAATCGTAATAGGCGATTTTAATGTCAGAATAGGAAAACAGGACAGCTTTCGCAATACTGTTGGTATGTATAAGCGAAACCACACCCCTTCCAAGGGCTTATTGACTTCCCGACGGGGAGAACCATCGTGGTAGCAAGCTCGTGTTTCACACATCTCCAGATATATACTAGAAAATGTTACTGCCTCCTGATTAAAATATTATAAGCCTGATAGAACCCATTGCGATTAACGGAAGGTATGCCTCACGTATCATAGACGTCCGCACATTCAGAGGTACTAACATCGAGTCTGACCAATACTTCGAAGGAGCCATAACTCGTAGAGTCCAGCAACGAGAGGAAGTTTGACGTCAAAAGGTTGCGATCGCAAAACACTGTCAGAGCCCAAGGTATATAGGTCAGAGCCTTTGCCGACTGTGATTCCCTCAATCTCTCAAAAAGTACCTTACCGCCAAATACAAGTCCAGTATATCAATGGCAGCGCGTTGTCAAGAAGCCGCCAGAAGTGACACCTCTTTGGTAGGTTTCATCAAGCGACAATCAAGAAGAAACCCATGGTTTGATGATGAAAAGACAAAAGCGGCGATAAAAACTTCTAATGGCAACTTTGGCCAGAGGAGAAAAGAAGAACACAAGAAAAAGGAGGGAATACGAGAAGCGCGCCTGTTGAGTCGATGACAATCCACGAATAAGATGCAAAAGTTTTACCAAAAGGTAAACGAATATGTCAAAGTTTTAAAGCCCAAACCGAAGCCTGCAAAAAAGAACAATTGTATTGTATTAGGGTCACACTCAAGTAGCAAGGCAAGCGATGCAAATACGCCTGAAGGGGTGGCAATGGTTAGTCATTTCTTGTGACCCAAGCGCCGCTGGTTCGAGGCCCAGCAATACTCTGTCAACGACAATAAAGGGAAACGAATCATATAAGAGTTTTTCAACCACAAAACCAAGAGAGACGAAAAGTGACCCGATATGGTAGACTGTTTCGAATACCTCTAAATCCTTCTGAAAACATTTATGCAGTTTTTAAATGTTTGATCAGGAATACTGAATCGAAGTACATTACTTAGTGTGCTTTGCTACGAGCTCGATTTGATGAAAAAAAAGGTTCCCCATACAAACTGAATTCATCTTTTCCTGTCGCCAATAACTCGAACTGCAAGCAAAATTTCCAAAATCCCAGAAATCGGTTTTCTCTATTTTTTATATAAAGTACACAAACCGAGTTTGAAGTCGATCGGATGAAAAATAAGAATTTTCTCACCCAAACTTTGATTCGATTTTCCCCAAATCGCTTCTAAGTGCTCGCCAATCGCCAAACAGTTAGGACAGGATTGTTTTGTATATGAGATAAGCATTTTTGTAGAATTTAAACCGTTATGAGTCGCATAAGCAAACGGACCTAAGGTAGCAACTCCATTTGAACTGTTCTTTAACCCTTATCGTAAAAATTTTATTGAAATCTACTCGCATTCCATTCTAATTCCTAAAAATGTCACAATTAAAACGTATAAAATAAATTTCCATTCCTTTCACAAATTAACCATCCTCCTATATTGAAATGATGAGGAATATTCAAATATTCTTTTTGAATAAATTAACATCGCGGTAGGAATAAATGGAAAGCGCGACGCATATTATTACCATAATCAGCTTGTAAATTAGGAAATGTCAGAAGAGAGCCCCCCAATTAAAGCTGCGTTTAATTAAATTTCATAATGCAATAAAAATTGGTTTTTGGAAAGATAAAAAATAGAAGCAGCATCTTCTTTATAATTATTATACCGCTGGATTGAAAGCGACCTTTTTTTAAAGTAGATACAAGTATACTCGTATAAATGACCAGAAAGACCAGCCAAATGGATGTCGTCAAATTAATTTAGTCGAACCCAAATAGGTATTTGCATCCGGATGAGTTATGACGATTCTAGGTTTAAGATTTTGCGACAAACGGTTTTAGCCATGACTAATCAGGTTTCATTACATATATTTAACCCAGTCCTATATTTCATCTGTCTAATTTGGGTCTTGAGATTTTGTTCCCCCTTTTTCAGGTAGAACGGATTGGTATACTGAACAGGCAATGTCTGGATAGAGGAAGAAGACGCTGTCAAGAATAGCGATGTGCTATAAGTAAGACTCCAACTTATGTACATAAGAATGCAAATATTTAGCAGCACAGTTGGTTTAAGTACAGTCTACATGACAACATGTCTGGTAACGGACTTAGGTTAATTGAATAGACTCAATAGGCGATATTTCACTGTAGCAAGCACAAGGTTGCCTCAACTCAATATTCATAAGGGGGTCAATAGGGTCTTCGAATCAACACACCGTCAGGGGAAGATAAAAGGTCGGGCTCCAGCTCCAGTTCGAACCGTCCGACCGACTAACATGACTCAGACCACTGCCAAATAACGAAAGATATATCCAAAAATAAAAAACTAAAACGAATTAGGTATATATGTATGACCGCGAAAAGCGAATGAAGATATGGATGGGACCTACAATTTGTTACCAAATCCGAACGGCTGAATAAAGAAACTTTCTCAGGACAACTTTTAAGGTGTAATTTTGTTTTTTATAGTTTTTTAAGGATCGAAATAACTTCAACGGCTTGAGAGATACCGAAATCAGTCCAACTTTTTGGACGGTTCTCTAAACCGTCTTCTTTTAGTTAGGGAAACTCTTTGAATTTCGTCAGAAATCCTTGTATAACTCGATTGCCGCGTTAGACTGTTGGTTTAGGGCCTGGTTCACCCCGAACTGTGGCGACAGCTAAGTATACCCTACCCTAAGCAAGCTATGAATAAATTCACAAAAAAATTGGTTCAAATTTGACCGCATTGCAATTCAGTCAGGTTAGATAGATATCTCTTCTCAATCCGTAGCCATTTTGAAAAGTACTTAACTAAAGAAAAGTACTAAACGGCTTTCGTACAACCTGGGGGGTTGAGTTACCTCATCCGCGAGCGAGCAATACGTCACGGAAACATGCAGACTAAGTACATGCAAAAAAAAAACCTAACATTGCCCCTGTCTTGTAGGACCGTCAAGTTTGGTTAATTTGATCGACGAATTTGAATGTTGCATCAACACGACCAGAACTTAAGTTGTGTCAATGTCAAGGTGTTCTATTCTTTCTAAAACCATGGAAAGGTCGATTTTATCCTCCGTTATACAGTGCGAAGATGGTGCTTTCACACAAAATCGTATTTTTACCCACAGCAGGTATGTGTTCTTTTAAGTTGTTTGACTTTAGCTCTACAATCGTCCGAAGCTAGAATCGTATGTTATCCTTCCGACAGAATCGTATTTTAGCCCTCCTCTATAAAGTTGTGAATAGGTGTTGGTATTTTCGAGATAAATCGTGATTCGTTAGGTAAACTGTGCGTTCCTCCTTTCCACGCATCTTTGTATGATTTTTCTATAGGAATTTTGTCCCCTTTGTTGTAACGTGCAGCATACTTCATTACCAGTAACGATCCAACTTAACCAAAAATTACTGTTTTCTATTCTATAAAAACGAAATCAGATTTCCGCTTCATAAATTTCTGCTATGCATTTATAGTTGGACAATAAAATAGCAGCGAATATTCGAAAGACGTTCACTTACCGCAAACGTGGAAAACGTGGCGTGCGTACATCATAAACGAAGGTCGTAAAAAATCATAAAAATACAGAAAGGACATCAGAATAAAAATCGGCCATAAACGTTTGACGGCAATTAAATTGCTCGCTGTGCAATGAAATATAATCCTTCAATCCATTATATGAAAAAACGGCATCAGAACGTTTCCAAGCGTAAGTCAATCGCGTAGGAGTCAAGTTAAGTAGCTATAGATCCTAGAGTTTCCTATATCCATCAATAACCTAACCTATAAAAGCCATTTAAAAATACTAGTCCCAAACTGTGATTACTCGTCCTATCTGTATGCGTACAGTTGGCATTTTTAGCTCCTGCATCGATGGCCTAAAACAAAAGCCGTAAAAATTCACGATTATGGGGGCTGCGCGCACGTCTGTCTATATATGTGGAGCGTATATGCTCGAGAATCATAAAAATGAATTAGAATCAATCCGGAAATAACTCATTCATTTCAACACTCTCCATACGGACGACCAAGTGTCGTGATACATCAACGTCAGAGAGCGGATCCCTCCAGCAGCAACAGTCAAGTCACCTCACCATATCGTCACATCGCATCCACTGCAGATTGTAGCTAGAAGAGATGAACCCACATATACATAGAGTGGCGCATCAATGGAGGAGATACGACAACAATGAGAACTAACGACTTTCATCATTCATATGTGGGTCCTCCCTGGAGTTGGCTACCCCACCCCAATTTCACCTCCTGCACTACCACTACCCCTTTCAAATATTAAATTCTTTTCCATGTTTATTTACGAGTGAGTGTCAGTTTCTCTTTCTATCTGGCTTTTTGTCTGTTTTATTGTTGTTGTTTTTTTAGGGGTTTTTGTCGACACAAATGAAATATATTCACTTGGGAGCTACATAAATCACTGTGCGCGTTCACTGTGATTGTGTATCGCATGAAAGGAATTGGGACAGACAGCAGCGGTGGGTGGGGGTGCCATGCCAGCCACTATACGTGCCCAATAAGTTTTTTGAATCTATCTGCGTTTGTAAGGGTTGTGCTCTTAATGGGCCTACGACTATAAAACTTGGGTTAATTTCTCATAAATCCCCCGAGCGATATACGACGACTGCTGCGTCCATGTCGTCTATGGGAATTCAAAAGACAAAATATCATCAGAAACGAAAGGAGAAGGAGATAGGAGACCGAGACGAAATGAGCAGAGCGCCATATAACCCTCAATTGGATTTGGAAGTCGTTATGCGTTGCATGCGGACTGTCTGGTCTGGTCTGTCGGTTTGTTTGTTTTTATTTGTCTGATGATGGTTCTGGGATATAAGATTGGGCGTGTTATACAGCACCGCTTCCTTGGGTATATTTGTCATCATTTCAGGCAAACTGTAAACTTGTGTTAATAAGTTAATTATTCATCTGTTTAAATTGCCCAAATTGATGGTGACGATTACGATGAAGATGGGATGGGTTGACGAGTGTATCAGCGCTTATGGCCCATTAGGACCTTGGTTCAGTGGATATAATCTGGGTCAAGTGTCAGAAATTAGCAAGTCGGAGGGGGCCTCGACATCAGTCTTTCGGGGTGTTCCCTGTTCGGTCGAAATGTATGGCGAAGCTAATTAGGGGAGATAATGTTTTTTTTTTTTTTTAAATAAATTAACAGCTAGGAGACAGTGTTCGTATGAGATAAGATACATATGGAGATTTTTTGTATGCATACGAGGATGCATATGGTAATTTTGAAGATTGCTTGCTATTTTAGGACTTTGCTTAAAGTGGTTGACAATGTTTTTGACCTCCCATGTGATCTTTGTTTAAGGCATGTGTATGACTTGTCGGATCTAAAAAGAAACACAAACTTTGGAGCGATATATACAATATACATGCAGAGGATATTACTCATATTCTTTGTGAATGTCAAGCCATATTGCTCGGTATAGGACGAAACAACTTGGAAGGTACTTCTTCGTCAATTTGGAGGAGGTTGGACTCACAAACAAAATTGAAACGATTTTTAGATTCTGTAGGTAAATTTGGGCAAATTGGTTTAGGTTTTGACCGTGAAGGTTCCCCAGGGTCGGCATGGACATCAACCAGTAGGCCTCTCCAGTTAATTCTGTCTTTGTGCAATTGCCTTCAGTTTGTTGGTTGAGATAGCCTTCCACTTGTGCGTCCCACCTAAACCTAAGGCAAGATATTCCTGTAGTACAATGTTTCTATGACTTGGAGTCGAAGAATTTCAATTTTAGACGACTGATGTCGTTTCACATCTCGTATAGTTCGTCAATGAATCTCCTCCTTTAAATACCGTCAACGTCAAATGGGACCGAAAATCACTCGAAGAATTTTGCGTTTAAAACGACGATTGCTATTCGTTGATGTCCATGCTTCTGCATGGCGCTGAAGCAGGACTGGAATGATGATGGTCTTTTATAGAGTTTTCTTAGTAGAATCGAACACAGGGAAGAACTCAGAAGAAGTCCAAAGAGTCTCTCTGGGTAATGTTTATAGTAGTAGAGAGACGAAAAGAGACCCCACAATGGTGGTCTGATTCGAATATCTCTCGAGATCTATATATGTATAATAAATAATATATATGTTGTAACGATTGACTTGTTTCTGGCCTTTCCGTCCGTCCGTTTTGTTATAACATTAATATTAATAAGCACTTTGGAATTTATACTGTTTCTAAAATTTGTTCAGTTATTTTTGTTTTGAGAGAAAAAAAAATAAAATTATTTGTCATTAAAAATAAAAACATTCACGAAAACGTTTATAGTTAATAAATAATAATTCTCTCTGAAGAAAATAAAAGACTATCAGCCCTATTATGGCTATCAAATATCAACACGATATTTGATAATAATTGATACGTATCAACAAAATGAATGAATCGGTATTATGGTTATCAACCTATCAACATTTTTGATGAATTGTGAATTGTATTAGATTTAAGATCTATTGTGAATAGTTTTATCGATAAATTTGGTATTACGGCTATCAAAAAATTTGATATTCATCAAATCAAATCAAAAAAATTTGATATTCATCAAATTTTCTATCAACCACAAATTTCTCGTTGATACGTATCAAATATTCGGGCGCATCAAATTAAAAAATGTGTATCCTCGTTTTTAATGTAAAATAACGACTTTAGAGCGAAAGGTCAGCGGTAGACATCCCAAATGTACTTAAACTACGAGTAGCGGCGATTTTAAAATTATTTGCAAAAAGGAAACTATCAACTGAGCGTTGGGAATAACTTCAATATTGGCATTGCACAATCAACAGTGTTGGTCGTTCTTTTGATTTGCGAAAAAAGCGACTTTTGTTTAATAAAAACAACTAACATTATTCAACGAAAACGAGTCTTCAGCCATAAAACAAAAACCAACTACAAATCAGAAACGTCAAACGTCAAAACAGAACCCATTCTCAATGATATTTTGATAAGTATTCACAATGGGGTAAAATTTATCAATTGATACTCATAATACCAAATGATCAATGAATTGATAGATCTTATCAAGTATCAAATAATTGATATTTGATAGCCATAATAGGGCTATATATTAGAAACTTCCTCCAAGCTATATCTTTATCTTTTGACTTAAGGGATATCTAAAGAAAGGTAAAGACTTTTAAAAATTGTTGGTTGGTTTATTGTAATAGTATTTTTTTTAATCTCATATATAGTAATTCCTTGACTCTTCGATACTGAAGCGTTTTTGAAGATCTTTATTTCGGCTTAAAAATAAAACACCATAAAATAGCAAACAAAAGTATAAAGGAAAAGGCTCAAAACTCACCTATGGGCACCAAAAATAAAGCTCAGATAGAGAAAAGAATTAATAACATAAACAGTGCAGAATACTAATTGCTGCAAAGCAAAAAATAAAAAAAAAAACAATAATTAATAGTGATCTAAATTAAATAGTGTTAGAGTTTAAGTTTTTCTTTTCTTAATTATTGTTATCTATTCAAGTTTTGTGTTTGTTAAGTTTAATTTTGTGTTCTGTATATATTATTTTAATTCCTAACTTACTTTTAAAACATCAAGATTTCGTGCGCACGGACATCAACAAATTCAAGGTACATTTTTGATATATTTCTTTTTATTCCATAACACAAAATTTAAGTTAAACACCAACATTTATAAAATTCTCAATTCCTAGTTTTAGTTTTTATTTTTGTTTATTAAATCAATACTTAGTTTATTTTTCTGTTTCATGTTCTGAATTTAAGCCATGTTTATGTTTATAATTAAAATTTTAAATTGAAGTGCTTAAAAGAATGATGGCTTAAATTATCTTTGAAAACCCATAGATGGTGTAGGTCGCTGAGGAGATGCGCACGTTAGATTAGGGTAGATACCAATATAATTTGGCCAATGTATCTACATGGATGGGGTGGGTGGCCACGGAGTCCTTTCGCCAATATTTTGGACTCCCAATCCAGACGGATTCCCTTCGTCCTTAGACCGGAACTATATTTAAATTTTAGAGTTGAAATTATTTGTTTTTGATTTTTAAATTTGTTCTGTGCTGTTGCCTGAACCAGCCCTTAGGCGGGATTGCTTCACCAGCAAGAATTTGCGACCCTTCTTCAAAAGCACAGTTACAAAGTTATATATATATACTAAAACTGTAGACCCAACTCTATATAAATCGTTTCTTTAAAAATGTCATATTCAGCCTTGAAATCGATACAGATGCTGCGTATCAAGCTGTATTTCTTGATTCCAGGATCTGGCGTAGCGTAAAAATTTGGTCGATTGTATAATGGTATAAACTGCACTGGCTAAAATCGGAATTGGAAAAATGCATCTAAAGGATCTAATAGTGTCGCCCTGTTGAAGCATAATACTACGAATAATTTTCTGGTGAGAAAAATGCTCTAAGTTTCGAAATTCAAAACGATGGTATCGCAGCACTGCATATCTCCATTTAGCCAAAGCGGCGGGAACACTGTTTATTAGAAGCGAATAAATTCCGTAACAATATTGATTCTATCGCTATCAGTTTATTATAAGTTTTATAGACTCACGCCTTCTATTTCGAAGTGGTTTTATTTTCAAAGCAAGATAACTACTTTGTATTCATTTTAAAGCTGTCGCCAATCAGAAACGCATAAAATATTATACTTGGCTGCTATTTATGCTTCGAAAAAATATCGCTTATCCGTTTTTGCAAGGGGTCTTGAAATTTATGCAACCGGAAGATAACAAAATTTTTTTACCTTAGAGTGGCCATTCAAGCGATTATAGCGACGATCTGGTTTCTGGCAAGGGAACTGGTTGTATTGTCTGATTTTTGTTGGATAAACATGAAGTTTGTAGATTCCATTGTATATCCTGAATTGTAATTATTGCTTTCGAAAATGGTCTTCTCATATATTAACCAGTTCTTCCTGACTGATTGGCGATTGTTGATCAACACCCAGCCCAAACGGTAAGAGCCGAGAAGCTGATATTTTGAAGAAAATTTCTGTTTATGGCCAAAGTGAGCTTGTAAGTGATTTGAAGAAATTCGAGCTCCAAAAGAGGATCAACATTTGTAAGGGAAAATTCTTATTTTTCATCCTATCGATTTCAAGCTCGGTTTGTGTACCTACTCTATATAAGAAATATATAAAATATGTTTCCCTGATTTTGAAAATTTTGCTTGGGGTCCGTGTTATAAGCCACAGGAAAGGTATAAGGAATTTTTTTTCGATCGAAAACTAGGTACAACTTCTGTAACGGGAGTGAAGCCGCGGATAAGTGCTAGAAAAGTATAAGTACTTAGCATATAAAATCGAAACCTTCCTAGAAAATAGCAGAGCACGCTGAAAATAGCCAAAATTGAGATGAATGCGCATGGAGCTGAGGTAATAAAACTGCTGCTTCCCATCTGCGATTAGGAACTGAAGGGTAATCAAGACTACCTATAGCCACCAGGAAGTCAAGATGAAGTCAAGGCTTGTGTCTGTACCCCAAAACAGAGGAATAGACCAGATTCTGGAAATTACGGAAACTGCCGAGGGTAAGCCACAATAGGACAAGTTCGTGCGATGGCTTTAAGACAAAGTGTGATGAGGTTCGTTTCTGGGGATCCGCAGTGGGTACATAAATAGCAGGACGAAAAATTGAGAATATCGTAGATGTACTCTTTTCGACACGTACTCTTTTCAGATAGTACCCAGTCGCTGCAATAACAAAATTAAGTATTTGGCGCAACATGTCCATATAGAAGAAGCATAAACTGCATGACGAACTATAGAGACTATATTTTCAAGAGAAAAAATAGTATGTTGGGCAGAAGTTGGGCGAGGCAACTTGAAATCGAGTATGCTCCAACATCATCGGAAGATAAAGTGGAGGAAACAGGACCTAAAACCAGAGAAGATTAGAGTCTATAATATAGGCTAGGAAAAGTGCAACCACCATGACGTATAATTACGGTGACCAATGACTGTCCATCCCGTATTTCCCGGGACCGGCACGTATTTCAATCGACTGTCCCGATTTTTTTAAAAACACGGAACGTACAAATGTCACGTATTTAATTAAAAATATGGTCAGCGTATTTTACTTTACTTTTCCTCAATTCAACTGTGCCTTGATTGAAAACAGAAATACATAAGTTAAGGTGCTAGTACACGGCAATTAGCAAGCCACATGCGTATATAGCTCTGACGTCAATAGAGAGTGCACAAAGAGAGCTTGTACACGACGTGTAACCATTGCGACCATTTGCTGACGTAAAAATTACGTCAGTGCTACATGCTAGCACCTTTACACACAAGATTTTTTGATTTCATCTGACAGCTATCTGTCAAAGGACAGATCTGCTGCTCAATTTAGTTTTATTGAATTTATGTACCTATTTTAGTTTTTTGTCTGTATAATCTTAAGAAAACTTACACCTCCTTGGGAACAGAAAGCAGGACGACAGAAAATATTACTATACTAAGATTCGTGGGTATACAAGTCGTCCAAACGTCTTTTACCAATGCGCATCTCATTGCCCGAGCATTGGGATTTCCTTTTGTCAAATCATTCGTTGAAAGATAGTTTTCGTCATCGCGATGATTCTAAAAACTCATTTAAGAAAAGCGGCCGACATTTTATGGATAACAGCTAAAGTGGTGACAATTCTAAAATAAACACTGTCACCCATTGTTTCGGAAATCTGTGTCAGGGAAAAAAAGCTTGCAGTCCCTTGACCCCAAGGATGGAATTTGATAAAAAGGAGGGTTGTTCATGCAAATTAATTTGGTTGCTTTTAACATAGCAACACATTGTGGTATCACACAAATAAACTATTAATGTCATTAGGACATCCGTTTTAAAGCAATAATGCAATGGTTGCCATTATTTTTATTTTTCATTAACAGCAAAATTAAACTAAGAAAATTGAAGAACCTAAAAGCTGATAATAGAGGTTATCGCAACTTCATTAGAATGTTCCTCAAAGATGTCGCAAATATTTGTCTTTGCGGATAACCGTGTCAATGTGTGACTTAAAAATACATACAGTTATGAGAAATCATTCAAATATATACTTCGACTAGAGCACTTTAAGTCATAAAAATGTAGATACAACAAATAAATTGGGATAGTGGATGACACATTCGTCCATCACCATTAACCGTTGATACTTCTCCAAAAACTATGTTTTATTGTCTGTCCCTGTTTTTTTTTTCATCTACGAAAAGGCTCTAATAAATTATATCCTCTCGCACTAAATTATCTGTCAATTCAGCTGCACCATATCGTTCCGAAAACAGACAAAAAAAGCCATATCAATTCTTTCATGCGATATCTGTCTCAATTTCATTTCAATTGTAATCAACACATCAAACAATTGTATACACTTCACACCCGTCACCGTTGCGTTGCGTGTCACCATTATTTATGAACCACATTGTCAGGGGCTGCTTTGATTGCTTTGAATTTATGTGAGTGCCTCCGAACACTGATTTGGTTCTTTCATTCGAGAGAAAGAGTTTTCAAACTTCAATTGAATTGTGGTCCCGTGCCGCAACACATAATATGTGTATCTATTGTCACGCATTGTTGTATCTGGAATCTACACAAAAAGATGACAACACAAAACCCCAAAAAAATATTTCATCAATTGTCATCATCATCTTCATCACCATCATGATTGTCATCTATTCTCAGCCAAAGTGTGGAGCGTTTGATTAAATTTTCGTAGATTGTTTGAACGCAATCGTATTACTTGGTTATGGGCTTTTGCCGAAAAGATGTGTGAAAATGACAGCTCGCAATGTTTGACAGCACACTCTCTAATCGTGTGTGGGATTGGGTTTCCTTTTCAACAGTCCAACTGCACAGCGTACATAATATTTATGTTCCGTTTCGACGAATTCAAATTCAATGGGTTATGGTGATTAATTAACCCGAACCCATTAACCCCAATTAAAATGACAGTTGACACTGGTGGCGCATTATTCTTGGAAATGAATGGTTTTATAATTATCTCCGGAAATTTGTGACGGAATTTTGTGATGCAAAATAGTTTGCAGCCATTGTGTAGTAGAAGACAACTCTATAATCCGTTTTTAGTATTAAAGCCGGCGCATGTCGGTTCTGCATTTGGTCAACAGTCAACGTGGTTATATCCAAGACAAGCTTCGACCAACACAACCGAACATAAATCATACAAAAGGTTCCTACATCAAATGACAATAGGTAACAAATGATAGGACGTTAGGGGAACACGTGTATTTTTCTCTCTTGAGCGTGTCGGAAACGCACACTTATGTGCGCACACAAAAGTACTCCTCTAATTGTTGGCGCTTGTTCGTGTTTAGTTTGCTAAGACCATGAGACTTAAGAAAACGCACGCTCGTGCGCATAATTAAATCTGTTGTCAGAGAAGACTTTACTGCAAATGGACATGCACGCATTTGTGTTGTTGTCATCTGCATAACAGCCGAAAAATTAATTTAGTCATGTGCGAAGAGAATCTATAGCCAGCACACGCCTTTGTAAAAATTAAATCTGCAGTCATTTTTAAAACGGGCAGTCGTTGTCATGTTCATTACGCGTCCGAATAAATAAATGATACGTCTGCGAAGACAATTAAGAAAACGCACAATTATTGTTGATATATTTTTGAATCTTCTATACAAATTCCAGGACGTGATGATAGGATTACAAGTTGCAGAGTCAGTAGAATAAAATTAAAAATATTCGTTCGTATAACGCACGAAGAATTGAATGTGGTGTCATATTTATGAAAATCGTAAAATTATTACCAAATTCATTACTTCCGCACATTATAAAAAATCATGTGCGCAAGCAATTTAGAAAGCCCAGGCGACTTTATATGGAATCTCTTTACTCAAGATGAAGAAAGACCTAGTGGACTGTCATATAATCGATGACAATTGCGATTCGGCCAGATTCGTAACGAATTCCGCACATATGAATGAATCATGTGCGCAAGAAATTTAGTGACTTCAGACAATTTTATAGGGAACCTGTTTACGCAAGATGGAGAAAGAACGAGTAGACCGACCAATGAATGACACAGGATAGTTGCAATTGAGCAAGATTTTGAGAGATCTGATGCATATTGCTAAGGCGTGTAGGCATGAAGACACTAGGATTCATATGCGCGAAAAGGAAATAACAACAACGCAAGCTTAAAAATAAGTAAATAGTTGGCGCAACAGGCATGAGTGTCCTAGTCCTAGCTCCTCACAGCCATTCGTTTGTGTGAGTTTTTATTTTTGGGACGAATGGAAGGAGGGATCTACAATTATATGCCGATTCCGAACGCCTGAATTGAGACGCTTTTTCAGGACAGTTATACTCTCGGATGTTTGTCAGACTTTCGGAGAGGTGGCGCAGTGGAAAAAACCTTAAGATGTAATTTGTGTTTTTCCGGGGATCGAACCTGGCATCCCTCGCACAGAAGTCTAACACACTAACCACTGCGCCACTACTAGTGTTCGGATAAGTAAATTATTTGTGTGCGCAATCATTTAAGAAAATACTCGCCCCCTTCATATAGTTTAAATTGGCTCTCATTCCCTAGGATAGATGGGCCCAGCTTAATATATAGGTACTTACTTCAAAATATTTCGTGTGCGCTTACCATTTACATATCGCAGACTAGTGCACAATTCATGGTGTCATTTTCTCGACAAGTGCGCAAGTTTTTGGATATCATAGTATTGGTTTTGCTGTTTTTCTAAATACATATTATCCGCCTAAATAAATGTTTCGTGTGCGCAAACAATTAAGAAATTGCACACGACTCATAGACAGATGAGTCAAATTCTATACTTCCGCAAAATTCTATATTTGCTACAAATACAGAAAGTTCACAAAACGCACGGTTATATTTTTGAGAAAATGTTCCTTAAAATTCACAAGTTTTTCAAATAAATAGTTCGTGTGCGCAAGCAATTAACGCACATATATTTAGATTAAATCTACTGCCATCTTCTTGGACAGATGATTTAAATTTATTGCGCACAGTTTATAGATCGTTAATTTGCAAATAAATTGTATTTACTGTCATCTTATTGGGCTAATTTTATTTAGAACTAGCTGACCCGTGCTCGCCTTGCGCCGCTCGCCTTTAGCAAACAAGCAAACTTATATTTGGTATATTTAAGATTTCACTTTGAGTGTTTCATTGAAATCTGTGCTTTTAGGAAACAAAGAAAATTCTTACAGTTTTATTATATGTATATTTGCGTAATGTTAGAACGGAAAGACAATTATAAGAATCATTCGTGTGCGCTGGCAATTAGGATATTGTAAAAGATATAAAAAGCGGAAAGCAAAACCTACTTTTTCAAAACCGAACATGCCACGGAACTGCCTCTCGCAATTATTCAGCTCTTAATAGAAACGGCATAACAAATGTGCGCGACTGACAAATTTGTGTGCGATACAAGAATTCACTCATCCAATGATGTGGTGGGCATATAGATAATAATTTTAAGACGTACCTACATATTTAGTCATGTGCGCTTACGTGTGTTAGCGACCACCAGCAAAGGGTTATCCATTTAGTTAAATCAAACAAAAAAACTACTTTTCACGGACATTTTCTGGATAATAAAATATTATGCAGACCTTGAGATAAATTAGTTTTCAGAAACGCACATTTCATGTGCGATACAAATCTATTGATGCCATTCAAGTGCACCATTCCAAAAAATAAGTGCATAAGGGAAGACTAAATCAATAAGAAAACAACCTCAAAAAGCTTTAAAAAAAAAAAACTTTTCAAACTAAGCCATATCCTATTGGACCTCTTTGACACGCAGAGCCTGTTAATTACAGCCCTTAGTCTAATTGGCTTCATTTTCGTTTCTTCCATCGGAAATCGCCCGCCTCAACGACAATTTTTTCTAATACTCTTTCCTTTTTAAAGACTTCAACAAGTTTTCCTCCACTTCTCGTTAGCATTGACTTTCGCCGCAGTCTCTACCGCAGGCCGCCCGCCGCCGCCTCTCTATTCACAAACAAAAATGCACATACAAAGTGTTAACATTCCGATTGCATGACACTTTAGATAAATTAATCGTTCGCCGGCAACGCCAAGTAAAAGCAACACGAAGTGCACAAAAACTAAGAAGATGTGTACATACAGTAAAAGAAGTAGAAAAAGTACACATTTTCACATTTCATTTGAAAAGGGAACAAATTACTCCGTTGATTTGAGTGCACGCACCCGCTGTGGTACTGCCACTGGCGTCGCGCACACTGTGGGCGTATAGCAGGCAGTAGTAGATATAGTCGAGTGACGTGAGGAAATGGAAAGAGCTTAGCACAGTCTGACATTCGAAAAATGTATCCCATATCTAAATCTAGATGCTCGTGTACACTCGCATGAGCACATTACACATACGTATAGTCATTTGTTGCACTTTTTGTTGTCAGTCTCTCTACTCTCTGGTGCTTTCTGCTTTCTTTGCAGTTGAACGCGCCGCCCGCCGACAACGAAACGAATACGACAAGTGACAACTCCAACCAACAACAACAACGACGAGGACGACGACGACGACAGCACAAAACTGCATATGGATGCATTCACGTGAACGTAATGATGGCCTAGATATACTCGCGCACTTCCCAAGCAAACATACAGAGACAGTTGTTGTTGTTGGTTTTGTTTATTCGTGCGATAATCAAGTGTATCTTGCTAGATCTCTGGTGTATACAGACTCAGAGTGTCGCTGTTAATCGCTCATTTTATAGCAATCAAGGGAATGACATATAAAAAAAAATATTAAATTCTACGACGATGATTTATGATCAGCACCATACAAGTTGGAGATATCGTTTTGGACTAGAATTTTTGAGCAGAAATTCTTTAAATTCCCCAGAGAGCTAGACGAGGAGGAGGAGGAGGAAGAGGTACGACAAGCTAGACAGTATCTCATCTGGTATTTTTGGGCCGCATCTGTGACAGCAAACGACTGTAGGTAATTGAAATGACTTTGGAGGCGGCTACAGTACTGCTGGTGCACCGCTGTGTGGGTGTCTAGACGTTTGTTTAGTCTGTTTACGGACTCGATTTCTAAAGCTAGATACACGTAAGACAAATGAGGTGTATATCTTATCGGACACCGATTTCGGAAGGTATTGTAATTTATCATACGCATAACAATGGATGTCTTTGTTAGAGCGCGAGCACTACTCTAGTGCTCTGGGATTTTGTAGTTTATTGGCCAAATGAATGGTATCGGTGTGGAATCTTAACGATTCGTATTGGGGTTGCGTTTTGCTTTATTGCTATATTTGTTTTGTTAGAAAAGGCATTACGTTGTAGGTAATAGGTTATCAACACCCACGCGGGGGATTTATTTCTTTCTTTCTTTCTTGTCTTAAAATTGCCTCGAGATTTAGAAATAAGAAGCAACGTAGAGGTTTTAAAAGGGCACCGAAAGAATCGCCTTTATGCAGTGAAATTGTAGTAGGTACTAGTAGTAGTAGCCTTAAACATTTTTGTTATCAATAAACGCTGAAAGTAAGCAGTGAAGATGCTCCCAGAAATAATTTGCCTTTTCAGTCTAAATACATCAACAACGTATTTATTTCTTATCTGATTGGCATTTAAACAATTTAACAATAGACTTAAGCAGTGACCCGATTTTTTACGATGCGCAGATCAGCAACTACGTAAATAGAAACAAAGGAGCATGACACCAATCGAGGGTGCTTACTGATAATGTAATGCAATTCCTCGAAAATTGATTTTACACTTTCAATCGTTCTTCTCATTCAGTTTGTTTTGTCTGATTAATTTTTTTTTTGGTTTAATTAATTAAATTCATGAAAGGAAATTGTATGCAGTTCTACGTTTAAAAATAATTGTATCCCAGTATGAATCAGGGCATCTGTGATCTAAAGAAATAGAAGCGCACATCAAAAATGCAACGCATCTATTAAGCGCACATGCACAACGAGCGCTTGCGTATAGGGTTAAAAAAAAAAAACAAAAGTCGCACTAATAAGTTTTGATACTTGATCGAATACAATTTCTTGCGTGCAAATAAGGTAAGGACTCGATTGCGCACACTATTCTACGTTTTTGTATGCAGTTTTATGTTTTGTAATTAGAACCCAGTATGAAGCAGTCCTTTTGTGATCTAAAGTAATAGAAGCGCACATCAAAATTACAACGCATCTATTAAGCGCACATCTATACATATAATAAAAACGTAGGAATTTTCTTTGTTTCCTAAAAGCGCGAAAACTACTGGACAGATTTCAATGAAACACTCCAAGTGTAATCTTAAATGGACCAAATATAAGTTTAATTGTTTGCTAAAGGCGAGCGGCGCAAGGCGAGCACAGGTCAGCTAGTACGTAATAGGCACTTTGTTTAAGAACACAGCAACTTTTTATCAAACACTTCGGTTGTCATTATAACGCACATGCATCAAGTTGTGTTGGACATCATCAAAAGCATCGTTACATCATTAATCATCGATTGTTTGCTGCGAAATGTTATTTGATTGATCTTCTTTCCTGAATGTAACAACAAAATATGGAATGCATCAAGTTTGTAGTAGAATGCATCAAGTAGTATTTTGCAACTCATACGCTAATGAAAAAATGTACGCAGCAAGGAAGCGCACATAGAATGAATGAACTCGTATAGGACTAACAATAGTTAATGTATGTCGTACTTATGAATTTTGATTCTCCTTTCATTAAACATGTGAGCATGTAAATTTTAAGAGTTCAGCAACTTGCTTCTTTTTTCTTGCGTTCGCATTTCAACCAAAGGTATGAAAACTATCGACGATGTATGAAAGTACACGCACACCCGCACACCCGCACATTCATATCGAGTAATTTAGTGTGCGATAGCACAAATCAGAGTTAGTAGAAGAGTTGATTTAATTCCCTTTTCTTTCATTTAATTGTGCGTGGGAAAATATGAGCTCGTAAGCGCACACAATAGTGCGTAAGAATGGGTTTTTGTTGATAGGTGTGCGCATGCAAATGAAATCCTTAGACTTCATGTGCAAATGCGTGGACGTCATCAAAGACTTATAACAACAGCTGTCTTAGGCGGAAAAATTGAGTAGATTAATATGCGATACCAAATTATAGTTAGTCACGGTATTGATTATTCAATTTATTTCATTTTCTCTGAATAAAAATTTGCCTACAAAATGTTGGCTCATATGCGCACACAAATAATTAAAAACACGAAAAAATAATGTGCGCAATATCGTACGACAAAATGGATTTAAAATTACTGTGCTGTTTTTTTTTTGGCCAAAGAGGTCCTTGTCCATGCATTTGAAGGAATACGCACACAAATAAATAAAAACGCACAATAGTGTGCGCAAACAAAGTGAATCGAAATTCACTATCTATTTCAAAGATCGATGAAAGCAAAATTTGCTGAGTGTTTTCCGATCCAATTTTGTCGCCACAATAAGCACACGTAAAACAAGCATCAAACCAGAAAAGAACTTGCTAAGTAGCGCGTTGGAGAATCTTGTTTTTTAGGACTGGGGAAAATAAAGTAAGAAATAAATCTGCAGACATTTTGCTACCCTAATTTCAGGACCTCTGTGCTCTGTGGGCATTACAAATAATAAAATCAATTCACAGCGGAACCCTACCACGCACTGCCACCTAGTTAATAATTTATTTCCAAAATAAGCTGTTCTCACAACTCCCCTTCAGATATATATAAAACAATCCATGATTAATGGCCCGATACGAGTTACCCTTACCATTTGTTCCCTAATCATTGGTATGCAAATGTAAAGACTGTGTAATAACTGTTAACTAAACCACTTTGCTGTCTTATACCGGATTTTCGATGAAACCACAAAAAATCGTTCCCCCCAAACAAGACGACCACCATTAATGGCCATTATCCTTTGAAAGCTTTTCCTTGCTCTCCTCAAAAGAAAAACAAAAAAAAACAATCTCCATACAAAAATAAACAATCACACCCAACAAACGGCCCTTATAGTACCCAATAACAGTTAGGGAATGAAAAAAAAGAACACATCCTTGCCATCGAAATAACAAAAAATCCTTCTTCCGTCTCTCAATACAGAAGGCCATGTCCATTTTACTTTAACGTTCTATTTCAATGGGATTTACGTCACACACAGTCATGCATGCAATGATTAGGATAAATAAAACAGAAGGGACATCCTCGTGCATAGCCGTCTTATCCGTTATGTTATCCGGTGACGACGACGACATTATCGATGATGACGTAAATCCCAAAAAACTGATACAAGAAAAAAGAAACTACAAAAAGTGACGAAGGAACAACTACTGCCTGTACATACTCTCCTGCTGCATGCTAGTAGGAATCTATTTTTGGTCCTTTATTGTTTTATGTTGTTTCTGTTTGCTGGTGTATTGGTAGTGGTGTATATTGCATTGCTAATATCCGAAAGACCGGGTCAGGGAAATGGATACCTTTCGTCCATATAGGATACAACAATACAGTAGATACTTTTTTTTAACTGAAGACCATGTTAGTGCAACGAAGGGGCAACTGGGTCAATGTGGTGGTGGGGTGGCTAAAAGGGTGTACATTGCAATAGATGTCTTTGTCAGGCAGCGCTGTCGTCCTCCTATCTGCTTATCTATGCAGCATACCCTCAAATTTTAAAACATCCCCATAAAGTACTTATATTCAACTTTGCCGTCGGTGTATGTGTGTGTGTGTGTGGTGCGGCTTAGCGATGGTGGCCTTGCAAAGTGAAATTATGATGGTTTTAGGTTTCAAAACTTCTCCTCGACTACAAGATTGTGTATACTATAAGAAATTCATTTATAAATTTGAATTGTTGCGCTCCTTCGAAATGACGGTGGGTTGGGGGGGTGGAAGACGACACCATAAAAGATGAAGTTGAGGAAAACTTGCATCGTTTGGAGACTCTTATACGTGGCTTTTCGAAACCCTGCCTGCGTTGGATGCTGGAGGGAACGCCTAATGGCAACAGACTTGTGATTTTTACATAGGTAATTAGTTTTGCAAATTATCTGCCAATGCGAGTGAGAATCTGATGCGAGACTTGAGAAGATATTATCTCCTGGAAGTATCTACAAGATGTGGGTGTTGTTAGGAGTTTGAAATTGGTATACATATTCTCCGACTATATACGATGATGCAATTTGGGAGTATTGTGCGGAGAATGTGTGGTTAAAGTGAATCAACAATATTTTGAGGTATCGATATTTTTAAAGGATTCTTCTCAGTTTAAATGAGTTCACGCGGCTAGAATAGAAAGTATTTATCAACTCGGATTGTTGAGGCTGGCGCGAAGAAAATGGAAGGTTTTGCATTGAAACACTGCCTCATAGGCCAACATGATAAAGGTTAGGCTTTTATATAGGCTGTGAGCATTCTTCACTACCTCTGTAACTATCCTGCCTGATCTCAAAGAAGAATGCTCCACTTGGGCTACTTTTTCGTTGATAATTGGCAACTACAGTCCAAATAACTTGGTAACTTTTTGAATTGAAGCTTCTTATAGCTCGTTGGGCAATAATTCCGAACTCTGATGAAACGAAAATGCGACGGGATTGAAGAGAAACTTTTTATGGTTCGCTGAGCAGTAATTCCTAGCTCCAGTGAAACGAAGAAGCGACAGGATTGAAGTGCCCATTGGGCAGAAATTCCGAAATCTGATGAAATGTAAATGCGACAGGATTGAATAGAAACTTCTCATAGTTCGCTGAGCAGTAATTCCGAACTCGGATGAAACAAAAAAGCGAGAGTATTGCAGTGAAACTTTTTATGAATCGTTGTGAAGTAGCTGCGAGCTCCAGTGAAACAAAAAAGCGACAGAATTAAAGTGGAACTTCTTATGGATCGTTGTGAAGAAGTTCCGAGATCCAGTGAAACGAATAAGCGACAGGATTGAAGTGAAACTTCTTATGCCTCGCTGAGCTGTAATTCCGAATACCGATGAAACGAAAAAGAGACAGAAAACGGAAGATAGCGCGGGAAATGGGAGAGCTCGGGCAGAATAAGACGTAGTCTTAGAAACAAAAGGGCGACAGACTCAGAGTAGGGAACAAAAAGAGAGGGGATAACGAGCGTGGTAGAAATTTACTCGCATGGAATGAGTCATGAATTCATGATCATGAGTAAGTGAGTGGTAGATGAGTAAGTGAGTGGAAAATGTATGGATTGGCAATGGGAATGGGATATTGGTTTTTCGTTATTTCTGCATTTCCTTGCTATTGACTTACACTTTTTTTTAAGTAGTACACGAAATCATCTACTCACAATTTTTTTTGTTCTGGATTAAATCTACCGGACAATTATTTCGCGAGCTAAAATTTTGCAAATTTCTTCGTATACATTTTTTAATCGGAACCAAAATTTAGCGCGAGCACAATATTGGGCTTTTATACTCTTGCAGTGTGGTAGCCAAAAAGTGGTGAATTTTCTGGTCCTGTTTAATCTTTATAGACAACAGATCTGATCAACGTCATTAAACATGATATTGCCTAATGCGATCCTCAAAGTAATACAAAAGACATCGCCATTTTTTGTTGAATCAATTAGCTGCAAGTAAACATGTATTGCAGTGGATGGGTCGCTTAAGAAATAAATGCAAATAATCACTATACACACGATATTTGGAATTGCTGAAGTTTAAAGTGATTTTAAAAGTAAGTTTCACGTATTGATTGCCGTAGGTTGGTAGATACGCAAATCTCCATTTGCGTATTTAGTTGTCGTATCAATAAACCCAAAATATGTTAAACTCCACCTCGCATAAACGAATGTGTCCGCAATTGGTTTCCACATTGAATAAAACACTCAGCATGTACACAAACCATATAGTTCAATGTACGATTTAGAGGACAACAACATTGCCTTGTTTGTGAATTTTTGTCTCCTTCTGAGCCAAACCTCATATACCGAAGTCATCTCAGCTCAACATCTTATTGAATTCCCATTTCCTCAAGAGATCCCATCCAATTCACATCGAAACGAAACAACAAGAAACATTACAAAAAATAATCAAAAAGGACCAAACAAATTATTGGAACTATAAAACAACAAAAAGAACTACATAATCGACCTAATTTCATTTCTCGAGAGCACGATATGACAAAACTCCTTCAACAGACACAATACACGAGTATATGCACACGAAACGAGAGAAAATTCCAAATGAGCATATCTAGTGCACAAAAAAATGTGTTACGTTCCTTAAATGTTACGTAGATATATACGGCTGGTGCAAAGAAGCAAGGGCATACTTGGGGAAAACTTTTTGAACTTCCGGCAATTCTTGCATTCGTCGTTGTTGTCGTCATCTCAAACACCCCAACATATCGCACCACACCGGCAAGAAGAAACACAGCAAGGACGACGACGGGTGGTGGCCCAGTCAACTTCGGGAACTGCAAAAGCAAGCCTGCCACTGCCACCCGTAATAACGCAAAACAATTCAAACTTAAACAAGTAACTTTCTGGAAACGGTTTCCGAATTCTTTGAGAGTTTGCTTGCGAGTTGTTTTTTTTCCTTATTTTTTTCCTATCCTTTTTATATAGATTTACAGTTTTTTTTTTTTTGTTTGATTTATTGCTGTCGGCGTTTTGTCTTGAAACGAAACACCAGTGCAAAAGGACAAGTTTAATAGGTCCTGTGTGCGAGTTAAAATTGTAAGCTACAAGTTATTTTTATATGAAATTAAGAAAGGAGTCGCGTTGCATAAAAGTTGTTGGCGCGATATAATAATCCAGAGGACTTCATCGGGATCAAAGCCCGTTGGGACACTTTGCAAAATAAAACATTTTTTCAATGACGTAATGTCAACTTGGAAGGAACCAGATTAAGAAGTTGGAAAACTTTGACTTTTAGATATCCAGGGGTTATCGGACTTCGAATTTGTTAAGTAGTGTTTTTGGCCAGATAGATAGAGGGCATACTCGTAACGATGGAGAATTGCTCAAGGGATTAGAAATGTTGTTCAAATTTTATTTCTTTCCATGGGCATGTGTCATCTGTGTATATTTTATTGTCTGTGAAAGTTTTTTTTACAGAGACATTTAGTTTTTTTTTTTTAAAGAAATTCGTTAAAAATTAAGGGCCCTGTTCTAGATAGTATTTCTTTTACGAAAATGTTAAAATAATCGAGTTTGATTCTGTAAAAAAAAAAATAAAACGAAAACCGATTTCGCTTTTTAAAAAACGAAAGAAATCCTACGAAAGGGAAAATTTGCTTCATGTAACTCCTATCGTTTTTTTTTCTACCTCGAATAACGAATGTGAAAAACTGAGGGTGCTATCGTCAGCGAACGAGTGTATTGGATTAGAAGTAACAGACAAGAGATCGTTGACGAATATGAGGAAGAGTGTCGGAGACAAAACAGAGCCTTGGGGAACACCAGCATTTATATGGGGAATTGCAGACTTGAAACTGTCCAACACGACTTGAATTGAACGGCCAGAAAGGCAGTTTCTAATCCATTGAAGAAGAGACGCGTCGATCGCACAGGCACGCATTTTCCACAAAAGCGTTTGGTGCCAAACTCTGTCAAATACCTTTGACGCAACAATCTTCGATTCACCGAAGTGATGGAGAGATTGGTTCCACTTCTCAGTGAGAAAAGTCATCAAATCACCAGTGGACCTGTTGCTACGAAAATCGTTCTGCCGGTCATTGAGGAGTTTCCGTGATTTAAGATATTTCATAAGCTGACGGTTTATCAGCGTTTCCATGACCTTAGAAAGAATGGACGTAAGTGCTATGGGTCGGTAATTGGTGGGAGAAGAAGATTCGCCTTTTTTAGGGACGGGCTGGACAAATGCTGTTTTCCACCTACTCGGAAAGAGTCCATAAGAATAGGACAGATGAAAAAGCTTACGCAGTGGTTTTGTCAGAGTAGAAGAACACCTCTTCAGAACGATGGGGGAGATACAGTTTGGACCAGCGGATTTGTGAATGTTAAGATCTTTTAATATACTTGCTTCTGTGCGAGTGCGAAAATGTATTTGTCCCATTAAGTATTCAACGCTCTCGAGCACAGGTGGATACATGATGCAATCTGGAATGTTGGAATTTACGGCGAATTGCGCAGCCAGCAAATTTGCTTTATCCAAAGAGCTGACAGCTGGAGTGTCATTTAAATTTGTAAAAAAAAAATGTTTGTGGAATTCACATAGCAATATCGATGGTCCATTTCGTTGGTAACAATTAGACTTGTTTTGATTTAATTGCGCAGTCTTTCTACAAGAATTAGCTATGAGCATTGCCATATTGAAGACACACAGCTTTTATTCAGTGCAAATAATTACTGCTTCAGAAATGTTTCTTTCGTTTGAGTCTTTAATTGTTAGAAATAGTCGCAAATGGGATTAAACTGTTGCAATAATAAAAAAAAATAAATAACGTAAATGAAAATGTTGTCGTTGTTTACCTTTCGCACGAAACGAAAATGTCTTTCGTTTTGTTGAAGCAAAAACGAAAACGTCAATGAAATAGCCTTCGTTTTTTCTTTGAGAATTCCTTTCGTTTTCGAAGTTACATGAAACAAAACGTTCGTACAAATGAAAAAGATTGAAAGTTTTGGACCACGGTCCGTTGAATGTAGTTGAATGAGTTTGCGGGTCAAGTAGGTTTTCTTTCTCGAGCTTGTGCCTGAAAGTAGACTCTTTATACACTTTATACTCTTCAAATATACAATTTTTGATTCATTTATATGTCATAGGTTTTGTCTAGAGCTTTTTTCCTTAAAGATAACTAAAGTAAATATTTCCCAAAAGATTAATTAGTTTTAATAAATTTACAATAGCTCTCATTTGTCCATGTCACAGGCAAAATACTCGTACGATAGGAGGATAGATACCTATAAAATCATATTGATTTAAATTGCTGCATTTCACCATCATCACATCATATACTTTATTCAGATTTAGCATACTCGCAGGAGAAGAAATTTCATGCACGTGAAGTCAGGGTTATCTACAATATATCCATACTCCGCAGAGAATTGGAAGAGACTACAACCGGAACGTGAGCGAAAATTTTCTAGCACTTCCACAAGGAAGTATCTCTAGGGTAGAAAATTTGATTTCCTATTTCTTTAGCGAAATTCAATTTATGATGTGCATTCGGCTGTGGATAGCATGTGTGTGAGTGAATTCGCTTTGTGAAAAGCATATATGAAAATTGAAACCGCATCTGTGGATCCTTCTGGCGGTGGGGAGTTATTTTTCGGTAGAAATACCTTAAGGTCGTAAATTTATCCTTTTTGGTTTGTGATGATGATGATGATGTGCTATTGTTGCGAAAGGAAGGATGAACATATTTTTTGGGGGGTGTGGAAGGATTATTAATTTAGAAGCGAAACTCTCTTTACGTACTCTTTGGCAGACTTATATATATTGTCGTGGTATTATAGTGCTTTTGGATTAGGCACACACATAAAGAATGTCCTTTGTTGAATATTTTATTAAAATTTGAAATTTATACCTTCCGAAAGTAGGGACATCTGGTCTAGGGGTCAATTGGATGGAAATATTGCCTGTTAAGCGGAATTCCTTGCATGCTTACTCACCTGTAAATGAAAGAAAAAATCAGGGGATTAAAAAATATTTAAAAATATATCACATGGTAAGCTTAAGTATATAAACAAAGATTAAGGTACTTATACAAGACATAAATGGTTTCTTAAAGTTTTAACAACCCTAACGCCGGAGGTAAAACACGAGTGCAACTGGTTCAATCAACGTCAACCAACTGCATTCAGTTGCTTATTCAAACAATGTTATAGCCTCTGCCTCGTACCTTGTGTACAAGCCTTCGTTGCTCGAGTTGAGCAATGCAGTTCGACTAAAAATGAAAGACGTTCGTATTGAACCACATATAGTCGATAGTGCTGCCAGTGTTTTGTCATAAGACACACCAGTGCCAACAAATTTTCTCTTTTCCCTCGCCTTGCTCAAAACAGAAAATTAACGAATCAAAAAAACAGTCTCAATAATTATGTGGAAAACCCGAGTGTATTCTAGGCAAAGTTCCACGCAATTCAAGAATGCGCCAATCACATCCAAAAAAATAGCATATAAGGCGTTCAAATCTATATATTCCCAGACAATGCAAACACAGCATTTAATACGGGCTTTTGAATTGCAGCTGCAGGCCCACTCAGCGGAGTGCAGGCTATGTATTGAAGAAGACGAAACAAAATTACCCCCGAATGTGGAATTAGAAGGAAAATCTTCTCCAGGGGCCAACTGGACTGGACACCGAAGAAATGAAACAATCATCTGCAGCAGTATCATAAAAGGTGGAGAATCTCTAGTCTAAGCCCTCTTTCTATAGTACAATAGATCTTAATCAGGACGACACGTGCCGCTTTTACCGCCTAGATCCGTTATTGCAAACAACAGGTGTGGGATTCTGTATGATGAAAACGTTCAGTCGCTTTCGTTTCCACTAACGGTTTGCTTCAACAAAAACGAAAGGAATTTTCGTTTGGGCGAGCAAAAAAACGAAAGCCATTTCGGTTATGTTTTTTAACTACACTGCTTCTTAAACGTTTGCGAAGAGGAAGAAAAAAAAAAGAAAGGAGTTACATGAAGCAAACTTTCGCTTTCGCGTGATTTCTTTCAATTTTTGAAAAGCGAAAATCCTTTTTCGTTTCGTTTTTTACAGAATTACCACCCCAGGGGCCAGATCACCTAAAATGAAAACGATCGAATGATATCGTTTCGACAATAGTAGTCTCTTTCTATTTCCACAGATATTACCTATATAGAAATAGATTTAGTGAAAACGAAAGCGGTTTTCGTTTCGTTTTATACAGAATCCCACCTTAGGTCTCCTTACTTTTTCTGTCAGTACAAGTGGTTGTCCATGGACACATTCAGCTGTATAAAATAAATGGATTAAATATAGCTCAGCTAAAAAAAATCTTTCCCTAAATTTGAACAAGAAGATTAAAGTAAAGTTTCAAAGAACCAAAATTCCCTTTTCTTTGTTCATAAAAACAGAAAGTAGCCTTTTTCCCTTTTAGTCCATTTCGAGTACAAAAATATTACCTCAAAATGGGAAATTTCCCATAATCTGGCAGCATTCGGGTCGATGTCAAATTGTGCCTTTCAATAGATGTCCGACGTAGTCATAAATACGCAGGAATGAAATATTTTCTTTTTTCTTAGGGGAAAATTTACCTAACTAAGCCTAATGATGAATTATTGATACATCCTTAACCAAAGTGTTTGTGTTTGCATAAATATTGGTATTCTGTATTTTTCGATTGTCCTTCACAATGCAACAACAATAGAGAAATAATATTGTCAACAAATTATTCCAATTATCGTCCAACAAAATGTACTTCATCTTACCGTACCTGGAATTAAATGAATATCCTTACGTAGTGTCCTCATTTATTTAATAACAACACTTTGCCATTATTATTGAAAGTGGTTCTTGTCTCTTCTGTGTCGCTTTTCATAATTCCCTTTTTAGAAAATGGTTATACGTTATACCAATCACCAGGATTACAATTCAAAATTTTGCTCTTGTCTTCAGAGAATATAGGTATAGGTGTATTGTGTTCTATCTTTGTGTTCAAATCGACTTAAGTCTGCATCTGCAAATGACCCCTAGACATATCACTTCATTTTGGGCCTCTTTTTCAACAATTTTGTTATACTTTTGTATTATCAAGTGAAATTAACTATAGGAATAGTAGTGAAAGGAGGACTTGAACTGTAGTATAAAGTGCTGTGCAATGCGAAGGACAATTGAAACTTTATCCCAGGTAGGGTTGTATGTTGTATCCTCAAGGAGAAGAGCTATAGAGATAGGGAGAGAGAGAGTGAGAGAAAGGTCGAATAAAAGGGACTCCTGCTGTGGGGATGGTATTTTTGCACTACAAAGACAATTTAACTCGTATTGTTTTTGAATGAATTTTCATTTGTAATGCCAGATGAAGCAATCAAGACAAGGACGGACGGTATTTTTTTTTTTTTTATTTTGTACAGGTATACTGTATACAGTAGGTATACTGGATTAAATGGGTCCTCTGGGATCGTGGGTGTATTTTTATCTCAATTTTTCGATGGGGGTTTCTTTTTTTTGTGTGTGTTTGTATTGCTCGATGAGAGGAATTGTTTTATCCTTTGATATTTGGAATTTAAATTTTTTAATGGCTACTCGAAGGAATTCCATAAGCCCAATGGTATTCATTGAATTTTTTTGTAAATAAAGTCAGCCACCTATCGTGATGATGCTCTGGTATGGTAATCGGCGTGACAGGCTCAATTTGTATATGGATTAATTGATTTTCGAAATTGAAACGCGTCCAATTTGTTGTGGAATTTTCAATTGCGTTCGTCCAGCACTTTACACGCATCGATAGAAATCGTGAGGCAGTAGGTATACGAGCTCAATTTTGGTTTGTATTTACTGGCTTCAATCACCAGAGGCAGTATAGAAGGTGAAATCTTAACGCTCTCGATAATAGTTATTGGGTTAGCTCCGCATTGTTAGCAGCGTTGTCACATGATCATAGGTATTTTTCATATTTTTCATGATTTACGAAAATTTAGAGAAAGGCCTTTTTTTACCTCAAAATTCTTGGAGTAATTTTCGGTCTCGTCTGCATAGACAGTGAATGGAGGAAGAGATACAACGACCAACTGTACGGGCTGTACATAGACATCGACCTAGCCAGAAGAGTTAAGGTCCTACGACTGAGGTGGTTGGATCATGTAGAGCAGGGCTGGGCAAACGGTCGATCGCGATCGACCAGTCGACCGCCAGCACATTTTCAGGCGACCGCGCAATAACTTTAATTTTTTTAAATAAAATAAAAGCGAATTTTGTTCTCGAGAAAAATAAATTAATTTTGCGGCGAATTTCTGTTGAAATTATTTTTAGAATTCGACAAATATTTGAAAACCAATACTGCTATCTGGCAAAATATTTATCCTCCAAATAGCAAGGTTAAGCGTAAATGCAACATCGGGGAACAGCAAGTAACAAAAAAGAAGCAACTCGACAACGACAACAGCAAGAGAAAAACATAGCTTCAAATGGAATTTGAGACTCAAACGGGGATCAATTTGAAATCAGGTATGGATTCGAAACAGGGGTCAGTATTTTTAAGCAATGAAAATAAACTTTCAATAATTGTTTTTTGTGTTTTTTGTTTTTTAATGAGCATACAAAGAGGGACAAGAATGGCCCATGTAAAAGCTCATTTCCTTCAAAAGAATAGTTTTTGTCCGCCTTCAGGCGTCTGTGCCATAAAAAGACTTGAATGATAAGGTTCTCATGCTACATTTTCCTATTTGATCGTAGAAGGGCTTTGCGGAACTTAAGAATCCGTGAACCCTGTTCCAAATGCTGAATGTAGAAATTGAGCCGTATGCGATTTAACTTTCGATTGTGGGATAGACGCTAAATCAGTGTATATAAATTAAAAAGTAAGAAGTTGGTGCAGCACTTCCGTATAGCACCCAGGGTCTAGATTTTTGGTATGAATGGAAGCGACTTACTTTATGCCGAGTCCGATCGGATTAATTGAGATAAGCAAGTTGGCTAGGATTATCAAAAAATCGAGGAAATTGTTAAAAATGTTCACTGAGGTTCTGTGCAATGGACTGTCGAACTATGTCGGGGTTTTATTCACGAGTGATGGTAGGAGCAATACTGAGTTTGCCTGTAGAATTGGTCAGATTGGCGGTTCAATTTTGAGACAGCTTGGTCATTTTGTTATTAGGAAGACTGAACTTGGTGTCAAAGCTAAGTTGTCAGTTTTTAATTCGGTGTTTGTTCAAGCTCTTACCTATGGTCATTAGATTTGAACGAATGAACGAATGAATAAGATGGCGAATAAGAGCTGCCGAAATGAGATTCCTCCTATCCTATCCGTTTTATTGCTGATTAAGATTAAGATTTAAAGATTTTTATTAGCGTTTAGTTCACATTATATAATTTTACCCGCAAAGCAAAGTGATTATCTGCAGGTGGGTGTATAGAAATTTAGATTTGAAGTGATTTTCAAATTTAAAATTATTTCATTACATAAATCAATTTAATTAATAATGACGCAACCCATTATCAGCGGTAAGTCGACTGATTGCTGCTGTACTTGAACAGCCTCATAACGAAGCTGTCTGACCATTAAATCAAACTGTGAATCTAACGGGTCAATATTCCCAATCTGGTGAACTATACAGCCGAAGAAGCAACTTCCATTTGGAGGAATCAACTTCTCTTTAAGCATTAACGATTTTAAAAGATTTTTTATATTTTCAGACATTTTGACAAATTAACAACTACTAAGCACAAAAAATTAAAAATGACACCGAAATAAGAAGTAAGATTCAAGGATATAGCAATGGAATTACGTGAAATTGGGAAATCTAAAACATCAAAAATCAAAGCTATATGGAAGAGATTTAGAACTTGAAGTAATTTCAAGATGTAACATAAATGGGACCTCCACATCCACATCCTATGTTCCTGATAAATACGGTTAAATGTAAGAACCTTGAATATTTACGTCTCTGTAATTATTCAATCAGCTTATTTACGGGTTTAGTTTGTCCATTTGCATTGGCGCTATTCTACGATACCCGGAGGCCCAGAGCTTAGCTTCAATGAGGGCCAAGGCCTGTGCTAATGTCTCTATTACATACATACATACATACAAAATAAAAGCGAATTTTGTTCTCCTTCATTAATTTTTATATAAACCAATTCTTTCTTCAACATTAAATTTCTTCTTTCCTATAGAAATTCTATTTTTTTTATTTTTGCATTCATTGTTAAACTTGTTTTGTGAAGTGACGAAAATGTTAATTTAAGTACAATTAAGTACATGGTTGTTCACAAACATAATATTAAAACATAATATTAAAACCTTCTTGCACACATAGTTGCTCGCGGTTGTTGACAATTTCGCAGCTGTCACGCTGATTGTTAAAGACCGTAAGCTAATATATATAGAATCTGACAAGACTGACAAGATTTTGGACACGTGTATTAGTATTCTAACAGCAAAGAAAAAATTATTGACATTTAGACCTATAAAAGCGAAGTGAGTCATTAATGCTGTTTTTAAAAGATACATTACTTAAAAAAAAAAAAACAATCCAATATATATTTTTCACGGGCAAAAATAATGTGATCGTAGGATTAGGTATGAAAAAGGATTATAATTTCCAGGTTTCTGTCTTATCACTGTAATCACTAGGAAGCTCTGTGCTTTAAAATTTGGAATTTTCCGAATGTTATTGATACATGCAACAAAATTGTTAGTGGTAGAAGGGTTCAAAGAATACTATTAAAAGAAAACAAGTCGGTTCATGGGGAACTGCTGTATTACACCGAAATTCGATGGTTAAATAGGTATCTGGTTTTACAAGGATTTCGGGACTTATTTGACGAAGTAAAAGATTTTCTAACGTCCACAAATGAAATACATCACGAACTTGATAATGAAGAGAGGTAAGCTTTTTTGTCACATAGAACTAAACACCTCAATGATTTTAATCTACAATTGCAATAAAAAACCAGCGTTTAGGCTGCAGGTCTATCTTAGACAGACGGACGAAGTGAATAGCGTGACCCATTGAGTTCCCATATCATTAATTAAAATCTTGAGCTTGAGTTCGAAATTTTGTACGAAAATAATATCTATCTTTCTCTTAGTACGTATACGAGAAAGTTAAAAGAAGACCGTAACAGAAAATTCGACTCCTTGCGGAGGACATCACATTTATGAGCAAAGAAGAGTATGCGAACTTAAAAAAAACGCCGTTTTTAAAAATGAGCTATAAAAACATCGTGACTGCATATCTGAAGAGTACTTGGATGCCCGTTTGAGACTTACAAACTTAGTCAAAGATTAGCAATGTCATTCTTCAAATTCTAAGAACTGCTGAATTTCTTAAATTTTAAGGATACTGGAGTGAAATGAAATATTTTTTATTTTTTTTATTAATTTTTTGAATTCTGATAAAAAAAAATACCCACTAAAATTGTATTGTTTTCACGAAAACACTCGAAAACTCAATTGAAAACAGAAGTTTTCCCATACATATTGCAGTTTTCAAAACGAGTTGTATGAAGTCGTTTTCCATGAAAAATTTTAGAACGGCAGCACTACCTGATGCCAAATGGTAAATAATGGTAATTTCAGATGTCTTGATTTTGATTGTAGTTTATGTCAATTAGTTTATGCATTTTTGTGACCAATATTGCCAAGTGGACCGCGAAGTTTTGTAAAAGGTTAGTAGTAGTCCGTCACCTGAAAAAGTTTGCCCACCCATGATGTAGAGCGAATGGACGCGAATGCTCCGGCTCGAAAGATCTTCGAATCCACACCCGAGGGTCGGCGCAGTAGAGAAAGACCACGGCTCAGGTGGCGCACGCAAGTGGAAAGGACCTTAAACAACTAAGCGTTCGAAACTGGAGACAATGGCTAAAGATCGTGCTGGCTGGAGAGGCCCAGACTTTTTACACTTCATGACAGCCATACCTGGGAAATCAAATCCTGTACTAACATTTTCAATGTTAATGAAACAAATTTCAATGCTACTGAAGTTTCACTTTTATTAGTTCATTTCTACTTGTTGTTTTTATAAGTTTACCACTTGTAAGGATTTAAAAGGCGAGCGAAACTTCATTAAAACAACGTCAATCAGCTTTGAATTATAACATTCTTTATTAACTATAAATTACTTTAAACTAAAACGCGTCCACATAAGCAACATGCTTTCATCAGTTCTTTATTAATATCACTCATCATCGTCCTCTCGTCAACGCGGCCACTCTTCAACTGCCACTGCACTCATCTGCTGCAGGCATTCATCGTAGCGAAACATGTTTTTGCTTGTCAACTACTACTACATACTACACACACTACTGATACATTGGGTTTCTCAGTATTTGCACCGCTACACACTATAATTATCTGTAAAGACAAAAGAGCCACGAAATAAAACCTCAATGCGCTTATTATTATTATTAGCCAAAAAGAAAATTTTATTTCACGAGATACGTCTAAATTGAAATGAAGCCGACGACAGAATGTCAAAAGAGCTTGCAATATATTGATATGTGTGTGTGTGAGTATTCATACAAAAATAAAAGATGCACTACGAAGAGGGAGTGAGACCTACATTTACTTTAATTTTACAAAACTATGTTCAACACTACTTACAATCAGGGCTGACTTCGAAGATTTTGAAAAAGTCGCAAAAAAAAGGGGATTAGAATACAAAAAGGGGCAATACTAATCTGCCCACAAATGGCACACAAAAAAAAACGCAAAACTAGTTAAATTCACTAAAGTTAAAATGGCTTACGCATATTCTCCTCTCGTTCTATCTTATTGTGCCTTGAACATGGAAGTTATGGCTATATGGCTAAACTTATGACAATAGGACAATAGCTGATAGAAAAAGGATGCATTCAGATCCCAATTATTTGTGAACTAGTTTCGTAAAGTAGGTATATTAAAGTTAAGGAAAGTTTTGTATCATTCAAACGGAACTTAAATGACCTTTTCATTGATGGCAAAATTTACATGAAGTAAGTTCAAATTATGAGGAGAATTAACTTTAGTTTTGTCAAATTACTTATGCCGGCCACTGTATTTTTTCAAAATACAGAAAAGGGGCAAATACGGACAATTTTGAAAAAGTGGTCTCATTGGGGATAGAAAGAAAAAAAGGGGCAAAATGCAACTTTAGTCGCATAAAGTCAGCCCTGCTTACAATTCAATTGCATTGCCTACCTATAGAAATTGCATTTCGAATTTAGAAAAATTCTAGAACTTTATTTGCTCTCACTATCATGAAACGGAGGTTCGGTCTTCTTCCTCTTCTCGAACCTGGGGGCTGGGACTCGAAGATCCTCTTAGCTTATTATCAATTCGCTCGATGCGTAATTATGCTTTTTGAACTACATTCACATCTTTGATGTACAGCTCATAGAGTTCGCGGCTGTATCCTCCTCGCCCTTCTTGCACACAGGACAAAAAATCCGCCGAAGTATTTTTCTTTCGAAGGAGCCCAGTATCAGCTCTCCCTTCATGATTATCGTCCAGCACTCGGCGCCATCAAGCAGAACTGGCAGAATAACGGTTTTGTGGAGCATACACATTTCGTCCTTCGAGTTAGGAGTTTTGAAACCAATTGATAACGGATATCGCCTGTTCTTCAATTGCCGTCAAAGCTGGGAACGACCGATTATTTCAATATCGTCCGCATATCCCAGCAGCTGGACGGGCCTATTGAATATAGTGCCTTCCATGGTGGCACCTGCCCTGCGCACTATCTGCTCCAGTACGAAATTGAAAAAGTCGGACGATAGCGCGTATCCTAGCCCAAATCCGGTGCATATTTGAAATAGCTCGGAGGATCTACTTCCAAACTGCACGTTGCTGGGCGTGTTTTCCAGTGTCAGTCGACATAGCTGAATCAGTTTTGCCGGGATCCCGAATTCGGCCATCGCCATATAGAGCTCCTGTATGCTATAGTACGCGGCTTTAAAGTCGATGTATAGATGGGTCTCGACTCACTCGTGAACGAGCAAAACGAATTTGTTTTTTTTTAGGGTGTAAAATCAGCATAATACCTTGAAGATAGGTATATAGCTCGTTTATCAAGGATGCCGTTCAATTTTCACCCACGGTTGCAAGATAGTATTGAAATGCTTAGAAACAGGTATCTTCTCAGTGCAACTAAGCTCCCAAACTGGTGCCGCAATTCAGATTTTCCAAGCCCCCAACCCAAAACGATATACTCATTTGGACGTTGCTAATACGTTGGTGAACTGGCAGTTTTCGAAGTTTTAAATGGCTCAAGTTAATGTACAAATGGTACAATTGTAACCCTATCTCCAAGCTTTTCAGGGCATTTTAGAAGCGTTATATAGGTAAGAAATATTATACAAAATTTTGTCTCATTCTAATCGCAGCACGCGATTTATCCCAAAAAGACGCAAAGCAAGAGGTAAAGCAAAACAAAATTTGTTACAAATTGATGCTATTGTGAATTGCTATACACGGATCCTATTTTATACCTTTTTCCCATTTTGGAGTTGTCGGTGTGAACTCATTAAATACTAATGAGCTCTCAGTCCCGTCTAAACATCAAAGATCCAGCTTTGTCAAATGAATAATTTAAAATGGGTAGGTTGAGTTTAGCGTGACAAAAAGGGAAATCTTCTCCATAGCTGTCAACCCATTAGCCCTACTTAAAGGATTTTCAACTTTTCAACGAATCCTCAGGTTTAATTCTCTGCAGCATGAATGTTTGTATTTCGAATGTTTATATTGTTGTCTGTAAATACTATAGGCAACAATAAATTGGTATTAAATTGTCAGTATAAGTACACCGAATCACTGAACCTTTCTGCCTACGAGTATGTGTTGTATACCTACTTTAATAAGTTGATTAAAAATTTAATTAAACAAATATGTACGAGTAATTTTCCTCGGCATACTTGATTCCCCCATTTTCGAGATGTTTTGTTTATTTACTGACGGCAGAGTTTTGAGCGACTTAATGTGAATGAAATGTAAAACAAAAAGTATGTACTGAAAGGATTTTCATTAATGTAGATACATCCGCATACATAAATGCTAGAGCTACTTCATTATATACGCGTCATTGCAAATAAATTCAATCGAAATGCACCTCATTAATAAGGAGCTGCTTTGCTTGTACATATATCCTCTCATTGTCCGCCATAGGCTTCGAAATTTGGACGCACCAAAGCTCATTTATACAGACTACGCAAAGTGCATCAGGGGTAGGTAGGTATACTGCAATCAGATTCTGTGCTTTGGGGGGCGCGCAAATTGGTTGACATTTATTACGGTTTATTGCAAACCAAGTTAATAGGTCGTAGCGCCGTACACACAGGGTGCAGACAATAACGTTCCTATTTAAAATTATTCAACAAAGATTTGTCGCTGTGTCATGTACTGTTCCTGATGCACCGCATGCACTGTTGTCCCTAGGATCATTTGTTAAATGTGGAACCGCAACAAATGCAGCAGTGTACATATCATTTTGCTTATGGTTGTTGGGTTCATTTGTTTTTCATGGTGTGTTGCGGAATTGTTTTAATTTGTTTGGTGAAATGTTTATAAATATTACTTTGTGCTGCAAGTTCCGTTCACATTTTCATGGGTTTAAGATACTCATGAAATTCACACATCATTTTAGTAGTCCTTTTTCCAAAAATGATTGTGGATAAACTCATAGTTGCGGCACACTAAAAAGGAGCATCCTCAGACCAACTCATAAAATCTCCCATGTAACTGCCATCGAGTGGTATAGCGACAATAAATTAGACGACCACTATCGTCAAGAAGTCGTAATTCCAGGATTATTCGGGAGAACTTACCCTCTTTGCGAGGTTTGGTTCTTCAATTGAAAGTGTGTGTTGCGCTGAGCACTAAACATCTTTGTTCACCAAGTTGATGTAACCAAACGTCGGTCGTTTATTGGTATGCCAATAAGAATAGATTATTAACCACTAACGGAATAATTGAGCTGGAAGAGCTATCAAATTTAAGTCCCTCTGCGAATATACAGAGAAGTTAAATTTCAATTTAACGACCACCCAGTCGTATAGGGGGAAACGATTTTAATTCAAAGTGTTTTTTGTTGGATTTTCAGAAACGTCTTTACCTCCTGATATTTTGGCACATGAAAGTAATTGAAGAAATATATGGAATTACACGTGAATTATGGTCAGAAAAGAAGAAGTTAATAAGCCCGGGAGTCTGCTTACGTAGGTACACTTTACTTTACTTTGAATTGGGTCTAAAAGTTCGTAGAAACGTTGCGTAGTTGTTTTGCGCATCATTCAATTTCAAAATCACTTGAATTCTTTTAACAATTTTTGTTAAGTTTTTTGAGGTTAGAATCAAATCTTTATATACAGGGTGGGCCATCTATTGGTTTCTTGTTAAATAATAGGTTATTTTGACACTGACAGCTGTTTTCCGCTCGAAATCTTAACAGAAAGTTAGTATCATACCTCCGCGGAACGAAATGAGCCGATTTACAATTGAACAACGTTCGAAAATATTGAAAACTTATTTCCAAAGAGAGTGCTGTGTAGCCCAAACAGTGCGTTTTTTTGAAAAGAAGTTATCCCCGAAATGAAGCAACCACCGCGTCTGCTGTACGCAAGTTTGTGCAGAAAGTGCATCAGACTGGTATGCTAGTGGATGACACTCATGGTCCTCGTCGTCGTATACGGTGCGCACAGACGAGAATGTGTCTGCTGTAGCCGAGAGTGTGAGACTCAATTCACGAACATAAAAAAAAAAAAAAACATCTTTTCTGACGAACATAAAAAAAAACATCTTTTCTGACGATCTTTTCTGGGGTTCGGAAACCCCGCACGTTATTGTGGAGAAGCCAATGCATCCACAGAGAGTGACAGTTTGGTGCGGATTGTGGAGTGGTGGTATCATTGGACCATTTTTCTTCGAAAATGAGGCTGGGAACAACGTTTCTGTCCACGGTGGCCGTTACAACACCATGTTAACCGACTTTTTTTTTTACTGAAATTGAAGACATGGATTTGGACGACTTCTGATAGTTCATGCAGGATGGCGCGCCATGCCACACAGCCAATGCCACAATCGATCTTTTGCGCACCAAATTCCCAAATCGTGTTATCAGCCGTTAGCTGATGTCGGAGCTGCTATTTGACCCCTTTGGACTTTTTTTTTGTGGGGAACCGCGAAGGATCGATGTTATGCTAACAATCCGAAAACGATTCGAGCACTTAAGGCCAATATCATCCAAGCAATCCGTGAGCTACAGCCCGAACGCATCAACAAGTTCTTGGAAAATTGGAGTGACAGAATATGATACTGCGAAGCCAGTCGAGGCAGCCACTTGAACGACGTTGTGTTCCATAATTAATGGGAATGTTTGCTTTTACTAATAAAGCCATAATACAATTTTGTTCATTTTATTGCATTTTTAAAAAGAAACTTGTGCCCACTGCCCACCCTTTTTGTATATAAAACTGTAGGAATTTTCTCTGTTACCTTAAAGCGCGAAAACTACTGGACAGATTTCAATGAAACTTTTATTTATATGTTTTTTTAAGACTGAGATGATTTAGGCTTTGGGACAGTTTTTCGCCAAAAAAAAATTTTTTTTTCTGACTCACTGCCTATTCTGAAATATATCTAATCTACTTATTTAGTAAAAAAAAATATACTTAAGGGTTGTTCTTGATATTGGTGACATGGAATCTTGCAGATATATCTTGGCAAGGAGCTATTGCAAAAACTGGTGAATCGATGTATATATTGTCTGTGCAAGATACTTTACAGAATGTGGGTGGTAATAGACGAAGGGGTGCGGCACATGTAGAACAAAAACGTTTAAAACGCAATTAAAGTTACAGAACTTTAGAACATACAAGTTTATTAAATACCAACCACTTTAGAAATTTTATATGTGGTTTGAAAAACATGGCGTGGAACCTTTTAGGCGACTCTCTCACTGAGGCAGCAATCAACTAAGTAACTAGCAACTGCCAATAAGCAATATGCAACTTTATTTTAACCTATTCTCACATTGAAGGAGCAATATTGCGAGAAATTTCTATCTATCGAGATATTTTTTCACTATTTCTACGAACTTTGTATTAAAAACAAACGTTTAGCGTAATACTCTCGCAAATATTTATACTACGACGCAATATCTGTCGCTTTTCTACATGCTCTGTTTATCGCCAGCAATAATTATTGCATTTTTCGTTCAACCGGTATTGAGTTGCTTTAATGTGAGACCACTGATTTAATTCAATGTATAGCCGTAAGCCCTAGCAGCTAGTGCTATATTTATATATTAATTCTGTAATTCATTACTGATTAATACATTATAATAATAATAATAATAATAACAATTCAATGTAAAATAATTGTAAACGATAATATTGCGTATTTCCTTAAATTAAAATAGTAGAAGGAGATTCTGGCCTATCGCCGCCACGTTTACAGATGGGGGAAACAGTGCACCAAATCTTAATACTTGGAGCTTCCGGTTCCGATGCTCCCTACAGTAGTATAAGTTAGACCTCCGGCTATGGCATAATCGCCGAGAAATAGTTTTAAAAAGTTCTCCGCTGAACTGTTTTTCTTCAATATTTAAGTTTTGTTAATTGGTTTTTGATACTAAGCTATCGGTCTTCATTACGTCCGCTGCGGAATAGTATTGTTTGGTTCCGTATAGAACCTTAGGACCAGAGCTCGAAAATAACTCTCAACCTTTATTTTCAATTGGTTTCTCACTGAGAGATATTACATTCGGCTTCGACATTAAGGTCTTGCTCTGAGATTTATTTATATACACTTACGTTTTCGCTCTTTGCTTGATTTTTATTTTTCAATTTTAGATTTATCACTCCTTAGTTAACTTTTTCCATTAAAATTAAATGGAAATGATCAACCAAAGACCTCATTCTTCGAAAGTAAGTTAAAAAAGTCAAAATTGTATTGAATTCAGTGTTGTCGTTCTTATTCAACATAATATTTTTATTTTTTATTTTTTGTATTTATTTATTTAAAAATCGCTTACAAAGTAAGACAAAATACTATATGTAATTATTTGTCACCACATATGCTTTTAGAGAACGCAGAAATAGGATCTTAGTAACGCAGATTTTAGACATAACCTAATTACCTATTTTTTTTTTAGATTATTCCAGAGTTCTTTCCTAGGAGTGAAAGAACTGAATTTGTTTTCATAGAACTCGATTTTTGCTGTTCTAATTTTCATAACGACCTGATTGACTTGACATCATCTGAATGGATAATAAGAAATATATTCAGAATTTTAGAATTAAGTTTGACTACAAGTAAACTCTCAAGGGTTTTAGCAATACCTTTTCTCATTACTTGTAGCTGGGACACTTTCACTTGCACTGAACTTCCTTAGACGAGTGTTAACCAATGACTCTTCAAATCACTAATGAAATTCCGCATACACTGCTAACTAATTTCAATAGTTATAGTGTAAAATGTACAAATGAGATTAATTTTTTTCTGTCAGTGATATCTCTCAGTGGTTGACTGAAACCATACTCTATATAAGGAAATGAAGGACATCAATTTCTCTGATTCTGGAAATTGTCGATTTATAAGCGACGGGGAAAAGCGGGATTAAGTTTGTATGGGGAACATTTTTTATTTATTTTTTTTTTTTTTTTTTTTGATTATTGAAAGCGAATTTTGTCCAACTCCAATCGTTAAGGACTTGATGAAGCGAAAAATCGAAAATTCTGGCCCAAAGTCAACGAAAAGTCACAAACAATTGCAAACACTTTGAGCAAGCCACAAATCATCAGGAAAACTAAATCAAAAGAACGATTGCTTGAGCTTATGGCCCATATAAATACGATTCCTTCCACCAGGAGGACCATCACATAAGAAAGTAATAAAAACATTCTTGTGGTCGCACATGAAACCATTAAGGGCACCACTTTTGTTGCGGATCGTTTTAACCCACTTTTTGGGGGGTCGTCCTTTATAAACTAAAACTCAAATTCAAAAGTATTCTGCCCGCAAAGAATGCTGTTAATGGCACACACATACCTATATGGAATTAAATCGCTTAATCGTTCACCAGATGCCATTAACTACACGAAGTCGTAATAGCTTTTAGTTGTTCCTTTCTTTGTGTGTGTATTGCTTCAGCATAAATTAATCATTTATTCATTCAAATAACAAAACCAAACGTTGGCACCACCCTTCCGCAAAACTTTTCATTCGATCACAAATCAACTTAAGTTTGACTCATAAAACCAATATCCTCCTGACCTGACCCCCGCCACCGGTGGTGGTGGTGGCATATGGTTACGGTGTGTACCGCACATATACACGCGTGTATTGGCACTCTGCTGCGATGAAATCAGACCCCGAAACCAACTTTATGTAGCAGTGGTGCCACCACCTTTCGATGTTCATTAAGCTCACTCACAGGAGCTTGTGCCATTGATTCCTGCTTCTGCTGCTCCCGGGCCATATCAAAATCGTAGAGGAAAGCACATTAAGCAAGGAAGGAAGGTGCTTCACACCCCCTCCCCAAACAAAAGAGAATCACACACTCGCACGTAGAGCAGCACACTATGCCACTTCACACAACTACTAGGTCGTAAAAAATCAATTTTATTTCATATTAATTCCTTTACTCTCCCTCTGTCCATCCTGATGGACACCCACACCTACCATTAACAACGGGTGACCAAGACCAAGTCCAACTGACCATTGTGATTGGGGGTGCGAGGTGGATCTGCGGAGAAGGACAACAGCAATTATCCAAATGGCAGTTCCTGACTCAGAATTGCGGCGACAACGTCAACAGTAGTGTTGGTATATTAATTTTCATCGGGATATCGGTTCCTTGAACCGCTGCGAAAGGTGTTCCTGTTCCCGTCATCAAACAAAGTTCACCTGACACCATATACTCGCATTTATGCGGTTCAAGTGTTCCTGTTTTCCTGTTTGTTTAGTGCACAGTGTCTGTGTCATCTTTGCGCACACACACACTGACAACGCATACGCGCTAGTAAATTATAAGGATACAACGAAATTTGATATATTATCTCTGCTTTATTATAGAACCGCAATTAACCGTCAACCTGAAGCCATATTAATGACAAAATGTGTTCTGGCGAAGCTGCTTTGTGTGGGGGTGGTGTATGTGCTCGAGGAAAAAGGTTTTCCTGACTAATGGAAAAGGCATTGTGGCGGATCAGCTATTGATGGTGAGAAGATTTTGGGGAGGAAAACTTATTAGATTTTCGGGGGCAATTATAAGTTTCTAAGTGGAAGAGCTTAAGACACCCTCCGAGTAAAAAGCGGAACTAAGCGGATTATACCAAACACCATACGAGACAAATGGGCAACCGGATAAATGAAGCCTTAAGAGTTTTAGTCATTAGTTCTGATTTAGAAGGGATCCTGTGCATTAAATTCTGACAAGAATAAAGCTGACACAAAAATAATTCGAGGGCATACTGGTGTCAGCTCGACCATGATCTTGGTTCAGGTACTTAGTATGGCACTTAGAACTGCCCTGCTCGAACGTTTGACAAATATCGGAGAGTATGACTGTCTTGACAAAGCTACTCAATTTTGTCCGCTTATATCGCTTTCACTCTTGCATACAAAATTACACATACTAGTGAGAAGCTAGTACCAGTCATATTGCGCCCTATGTCTATAGTCACTGTGACTCGGCTAAATGGGTTTGTGCATGTGCTAAGTTAACTGGAACTTTACTAAATTAGTTCACGAGGTAGATGCATACAGCATACATCACGTCCCCATCGGTCGACGAAAATATTAGCACGAAATGGTAACGAGTTGGTGGGGTTTTGATTCGATTATTATTTGTTGTAGGGCTATATAAAGGCATTGAGGTATCCGTATATGCTAATAAACCACAAACTCTTCAGGCCTTGAAAGGCAATATTTTTAAAAGTAACGCGTTTACTTTTAAGCTGGCGCGCAAATGCTAAAAAGAGTCAACTAAAACAGGACCGACGCGACGGTGTCACGCACCTAACTCGCAAAATCAAAACCTACTGACTGGAAGATAGGTAACTCTCATAACAATTGTTCTGTTTCAGAGACAACCTAAATCCTTGAACTTGAAGACGCCCGAGATTTTGTTTGTCCTTAGAAAACTGTGGTTCAATTGTATATACATGGATTTCAGGATACTTTTTAAACATTAAACGTTCGCCTTTTATGAACAAAGTTGGTAAAGGTAGGGTAGATCGTGGAAAAAGTAATAGGAGAACGTTTTAACGGTCTTAATTCAAATATTGGGATGGAAATTTAACGTCGAGTCAAAGAGAAATGTATTTTTCTACTCCAAAGCTGTAGATATTGTAATTTGGACGTCGCGTCGCGTCGTTGTACTTAAATGAGTCTTCTCGACATCTTGTAGTCCTTATTAAAATTATTTAAAAATTCTTTTGTAGGTTATCTTTCTATATAAAAATGTATCCTGTTAATGGTTTCCCTTAAACTTTCATACAAGCTTTGACATTGGCAAGTCGTTTCTGTGAAATTTGGTCAACATTGGACACAGGGGCGTGGCACAACATCGGTGCATTTATTCTTGTCAGTTTTGGTTTTATGTTTCGCGAATTATGATGCCAGTGATTGATTAGATTTAAAAGCTATTTCGACGTCATTAAAGATGCTTCTGAAATTATCAGCGATAGTCTGGGAACATAGGCACCACTTGGCCACGTCGAACCTTGTGTTTCTGAAGAAGATAAAAAGTTGTCATCCGATATTCTTTAGCTGGATTTATTTTTTATAAATGAAAAACTTTGCTTTTGGATTATGTTCATTTGATGTCTTAACATTTTTTTTTTTTACATTAAGTCGAGAAAATGATATCGGCTAAGTGGCCGCCTGCCGCCGCGCCGGTCGCCAGAATATAGGATGTGGAACCTGTGAAGAATCAGATTTCCACTGATTAAAAATAACTCTTCAATATACTAAACGTTATAATATTCTTTATTTAATCCTCGATTTAATCTAAACTAATATAAAAGTTTTGTATAAGTAATATTGTTAAAAGGTGTGGATGTGGATGCAGTCGTATTGCTTTTTCTTACTTCTTTTTTCGTGTCAGCTTTTATAAGGCCGATGACAAATGCGAACTGACATTCACAGATGACATAGCCGGAAATAAACCGAGCTGTGGTGTTGCCATTTCACGTTGTGTAACAGTGATGCCACAAGGACAATTCGGGCTCGATTTATGGCATTTTCCATCGTCATCGCATTCTTAAAAGATATACTCTTTGACAGCTTAAAGCATCTAACACTTGTTGACATAGACTCGTGACTTCAAAAAAACCCACAAAAATAAGTCTGGAACGGTTAACTTGCCGGGCAGTGCAAATCGCCAAAATGAGAGATAAGGCGAGCCGGAAATGCAGCCCTCGGAATTTCGATTGTGGGCGGTGCAGTGTTGCTCCATCCTGCTGGAAGCACATGTTCTCCAGTCCAACTTCATCCAACTGAGGAAGGAGAAAGTCGTTGACCATGGCTCTGTAGCGCTTGCCGATGACAGTAGTCGTTTGGGCCGCGGCGTTTTCGAAAAAACAAGGATCGATGTCGCCGCCAGGGTGAATATCTCACCATGCAGTAATCTTAAGCGCGTGTAATGGCTCAGGGTTATAGGCGGATTTTTGGTGCCACATCAGAAACGATAATTTTGCTTACTCACATATCCACAGAGATGAAAATGGGCTTCATCATGTTGATTTTCGATGAAAAATTGGCTCCCTCGTGGTCAATATTCAGGATGGCTTGAGCGTGATTACACGTGCTTGTTAGCTAATAGCTGATACACTCTGCGTCTGTACTTTGTAAGGGAACATCTTACAGTGTTTCACCAAAATTATCTGTAAAGACTGCCGATTGATGCCCAATTGCGTGGCACGTCGTCCCTGGTACACTCCGGGGTTCTTTGCGACATCTTCAGCCACAGCTGCGATATTCTCGACAGAACGGTTGATCCGTTCATAGCGGAATAGAACTATTCATCACTCAACGCGAAAATCAGGTTCGAGGCAGATTTGGTGATGATGGGCTTTGCATGGTTTGACCGAAAGGTATAATGAGTTTGCCAAGTGCTGTATCTTTTTGGTGTCAGTGGAATAGCAATACGACTTAAGCTTAAGATTGAGGTATTGTAGGACTATTTTTTCGGTTTTAATTTGCATTCAATATTTTTATATATATACTTAAGCGGAGTGTCATAGAGATCTCACATCGGTCAGGATTGTTGTTTATAAAAGTCAAAATTATATTAGACCAGCTTTTACTAAAAAAAGTTAAGGAGATAATAAATTGTTAGTCAAAACGAAGGACGGCCGAATTTAAACTATATGCAACCGGGAAGGGACGTCGAGGTGCCCAATAAGCATATCTTGTTAGATAGACTGCTATTAAATTTTATTTTCAAGAATGCATTTATTTTAGCCAGAAAATTTGTAACATCTCGAAAATACCTTTGCCAAATTTTGACATCTTAAAAGTTTAAGCTAACACTAATTTGGATCACTAATTTGGAAAATTAATTTAGTTCTATTGACAATTGACCCCGACCCCGACCCCTACTTGTAATTATATAGCACCTACTGATTTTCTAGTAATCATTTTAGTAATTTTGCACCAACAATCGATACACTTATCGATCCAGCGCATATAAGCGCACGTAAGCAAAAGTTTAAATTACAACGATCCAAATTATTTGAGGAATTTCTAAAATATCTAGTCCAATCAGAAGTGCATGCAAATATGCGAATATTTTCTTAAGCGCAGACCTCCAACAATCCTCAAATGTTACTTTTGAAATATTTTACACAACAAAAAATCGATTTATAGGTATAGCATGTCATCGATTGAAAATTAAAATCAAAATCCATGCCGATGAAATAGAAATAGAAATAATTGACCAAATCACTGCTATACCTACGACTACTAGTATGAGTGTATATCTATAACAATTCGTATCAGAAAATTCCATTATGTTGAGAATGGACACTTTTATGACAGCTCTCTAGAGGCAAAGGCAAGCCGATATGTAAAATTTATTAACTAAAAAATTCAAATTTAATAAAACTGACATTGATGACGACTATCATGGCAGGCAGCATTCGCCGCAATAGCAATTATATTTCAGGAGCTTGTCAAAAAAATCCGTTTTTTTTTTTTTTTTTTTTTTGTAAATTAAAATTGATTCCGTCATCCGCAGAACAGAATTTAAACTCAATTAAATAACATGACACGAGTACAAAACAAAAAGCACTGGATAGTGAAGGTATACAAAAAATCCGTTTGGTGTGGAAGTGGATGAAGTATTCATAGTCTTAACTACATTGCAGCCGCACAGATACATCCGGGTCGTGTCAAAAAACCTTGACGTTATAATAAATTATTTTTGTCACGGCTTAAATTTAATGCAATATACTATTTAATATTTTTTTTTTTTACTTGGGAAGGTTTTCCTTTTTCAATTAACGATAATATTCGGATGACATGTGATAATTCTGCAGATAAATCGAAGTAGAGAAACAATTCGTCATCCAGTTTACCAAAGTCAAATCGGTGGTAAATACCCCAAGTGGTATTAAAATTTCGCATAAAAATCAATCCGCTAGGATTATTTTCCAATCGGTAAATACCAAGTAACATTTGTGGTAGCTCTCGTAGAATATTCGGCACCTCCTAGGCAATATTCTACAAAAGTTCACACGAATTTTTAATATTTTTAAATGTGAAAGGTAAGCAAAGGAAGTGTGCATGGTTAAAATAAGACCAAAAGAAATCAAGTATTTAAAATTAATGTCTGGCAGCAAGCTATTATCGCCAGACAGAATTTTATGAGTGACAGAAGCAGTCGCAATATTTTTTGTCAGCTGAATACTTTTATAACTCGAAAACTATTATAGCTGTTTTACGACAGCAGCACATTGAAAATGATCCCTTGCGGCCATTTCAGGAATTTTGGGGCTCGATATATCGCTGACGTTCATATTAACCATAAAACTGATCCGTAAGCCATATATAGACACAATGGCTATGACCATACAAGGAGTTTATACTTTCTAATTAGTAATACAATGAAACGAAGAAGCGACAGGTTGTTGTGGATCGTTGGACAGTAATTCCAACTCCGATGAAACGAAAAAGCGACAAGTTGAAGTGAATCGTATGGCTTGTTGGGCAGTAGTTCCGAATTGCGATGAAACGAAGAAGCGACAGGTTGAAGTGAAACTTCTTGGGCAGTAATTCTGAACTCCTATGAAACGAGATCTGATAAAACGAAGAAACGACAGGTTAAAGTGAAACTTCTTATGGCTCGTTGGGTGGTAGCCCCGAACTCCAATGAAATAAACAAGCAACAGGTTAAAGTGATACTTCTTTGTCGATTGTTAGGCGGTAATTCTGATCCCCGATGAAATGTGATCCCGATGAAACAAAAACGACAGGTTAAAGTGAAACTTCTGTCGATTGTTGGGCAGTAATTCGGAATTCCGATGAAATGAAAAAGCGACAAGTTGTAGTGAAACGTATGGCTATCTGGCTTGTTGGGCAGTAGTTCCGAACTCCGATGAAACGAAGAAGCGACAGGTTAAGGTGGAACTTCTTGTGGATCGTTGGGTAGTGGTTCCGAACTCCGATGAAACGAAGAAGCGACAGGTTAAAGTGGAACTTCTTAAGACTAGTTGGGCAGTAATTTCGAACTCCAAACCTGAAACTTCTTGTCGCCCGTTGAGCAGTTTCTCTGAACTCCGATGAAACGAAGAAGCGACAGGTTAAAGTGAAACTTCTTATGGCTCGTTGGACAGTAATTCCGCACTCCGATGATTTTCGTAAAATATTTGAAAACGTTTCCTTACAAAATGCAGATGGTACATCAGCTAATGGATGTTGAACGTGATTAGCGTCTTACCAAGGCTCATGCCCGGTTGAATCTCAAGAACGAAGTGGTCGATTTTGCGTCAAAAATAAACATGGGTGAGGACTGAGGAACAAACAAAATTTAAAGTTCTGGGGCATTAAAAAAGAGCCATTACACCCAAAGCTTGGTGTGCTGTTTACGCTTGAAGATTCATAGCATACATTTTTTTAGGGCGGTTATTATGGAAGGTGAAAGCTGTGGAGCCTTGATCAATGAACTTTTCATTCCTCAATTTGATGAATTCGGAATGGAGGACATTAGCGACAGTAGGACGGAGCGACATTATAAAGCAGGCGTCTGATTTCCTTTGGCCTGAAAGATCACCCACGCTAGACCTCATTCTATGGGACTTATGTGAAGAAGCCACAAACTCTGACAGGCCTTTAGGAGAGAACATACCTCAAGAAGTGGAAGTTCTGAAGATGCCACAAAAAGAGCCTAAATGGCAATCTAAAGACGTGCTGTTTCTCATATCTGGATAGCTATGATCATACGTTTCTTATAGAATTATAAATGTCCGACTGGCACTTTTCTAAAATCTCTTTTACTGTATTTATAATTAACAAGACATAGTCCTCTTTAAGTTCATTAGTATTTTCTATAAAGACCAACTTCTGCAAGCCATCTATGGTCAATAATGCTTCGTATAAAGAACATCTTTCTAAATAAATAGCTGGCTCCAACGAGTCCATGTAGCCTAAGCCTAACTTCCAATCGAATTACTAATTAATAACAATCGCATTTAGTCGATGATTGTTTAACAAAAGTCGTCACAAAAGATCTAGCCTCCGCACGACCTACAAATCCAAATATGTAAATTCGTTTCGACACGACCATTTCGCCACCATAACTGCGCTTCCAAATCGGAGTTCCCAATTACGAAAGGGTAGATTTTTGTTTCGTTAAAATCAAAACGTGACCAATTAGTAAAGTTGGCAAGTAAATGTCCCACATTGACTTGGGGGCGGCGGCTGCTACTTTCGGTCCAGCTGTTTACTTTACCCATTTTCACTGCCTTCCTTGTCAGCGTTGGGTAGACGATACTCGTACCTACTTTTTCATGAATATTTTAATTAGTTTTTCCATACCTTACACTGACACCACACCATCAACAGGTCGACCTTTTTTTTTTTTGCTGCCCTTATTCGGTGAAGAGTAACGGTAACCTGTATACTCCACAATGTTGCGTTGCGTTGGTTTGTTAGTTAATTTTAATAAGCACTCCACCTCGCATAGCGAGAAATCTATTGACTTTCAATCTAAAGTGATTTGAAATGCTTATTATCCCTCAGAGCTGTATCATGTCAAGCGTATCACGAACTAATTATGTCATCTGTATGTCAAAGTGGATGCTTGATTAAATTGACTCTTAGCGCTGCTGCTCGTGCTTGGCTTATCCTCTGTCCCGGACGGCATTTTGTATATACTTTTTTGTTTGGTTCGTTGTGTCGTTCTTCATCACTCGTTCTAATCTGCGATTGAAACGAAGCAAAGCTAAGCGTAGATATTAAATTTCCCAGCGAATTATCATGATGGAGGGCTTTGTGGGACATTATCCAATGAGAAGAATTATCCGACACCATAAACTTTGAGATACAATAGATAAGCATACATTCGGAGAGGATGCCAAGGGTTGGAGAGGACACAAAAAAAAAGGAGTATTCCACTCATCCAGTTTGTACAAAAGGGAATTTTTCTGCTGATGTGAGGGTTAGGAAGGAAGTGCCTGCCACCCACGTCATCATGGCACACAATAAAAATCGATTGAGTTGATGTTATGGTGATGCGGTGGTGCGAGTGGTTGGTACCGCTGGAGGAGCAGATCGCAGATGACTATATAGATATGACTTTCAATGTTTGCACCACCCAACGTGGTGGTGGTGTGGCGTTCCATTTTTATTTTTTTTTATTTTATTTCGTTTCGTTTTCTGCTCTCTAGATATATATTTATCATCATCTCATGGTACTTAAACATTCGATTTGAGTAGGTACCTATAGCTTCTAAAAACCCTTTTATTTTGCTGGGTTGTGCTTCCTGTCGTTGTTATAGTTGTTGTCATCGTCGTCGTCGTAGTCCTCGTCGTCTTTGGATATGGTTTGAGTTGATTTAGGGGTGGTTTAGGGAGCTTCAAGTGCGTCAATAGGAAGTTATCTTTAATCAAAAGAACGCTGTCCTAGGAGAGCCAAGTCGAATCGAATACAGGCCGTGTATTGTTGTAGACCCAAATCGATTGAACCCATTCAAAGATGGCAAATGTATGTGTGCGCGTAAATAAATAAATAAAACGGAAAGTAGTAGGGTTTTGAAATGCCTTTCAAATACGATTTAGATGAAACAGGCTAGAAGGAGGAGGAGGAACAGGAGACGTTTTCTAAAGAGATCCGTATCAAGGGAGGGTTGTAAATGTACAGATATTGTATATATAAATGCTTGAGGAAGCTTATCCATATTTTATGCTTGTCATGTTTTATTTATATATTACTGGAAATTGAATATTTATGGAAGGATAATTGTATTACCACACGTATGCCTAGAACAACATTTTTGGGTTCTCAAATTGACCTTATATGTGGGATGAATTCGATTTCAGGCATGAGTGAGCAGCACTTTAAATGGGGATTGATGAGGTCCTACTACTTGTATGTAGCTTAATGTTTCCATTTTTGGACAGGTGGATGGATTAAGGGATTCCATTCCATATTTCTATGTTTGTTTTTTTTTTTTTCTTTATCGAGAAGTATTTAGAGAAGTTTTTCAACAGTTCCTTGCTTCCTATCATTTGAACGACATTTTTAGAGAAGACTTTAAATTGAAATTCTTTTTTAACAATCTTGAAAAACCTTTAAAGCTGTAACCGTGCGATAGGTTTAAGCTTGAGCACACCTTAAGTAGAACCGGAAGAGGTTCGGTAATCGACATGACTATTGTGAGGTGGAACGCGAAGATATTGTCATATCGGGCAATTCGACCATATCAACAAGCATAGCGAGTAACGAGTTCTACGAAACATTTGTTACAGCTCGAAGAAACCTGGAAGATGCCATTGAAGCGAGCAAAATAGAAGCTTCGTCGACAAGACAGACCAGAAGTCAGAACCGCTGGGGCAAAGTCTATAAAAGTTGTAATGCAAAAGCTAAAAGATGATCGAAAATCTTCGTCCATATCCCCAAAATGTTCCCAAAATATAGAACCAGCATTTTCCCCCAACAACAATAAGAATCGACGACAAGAAAAGAGGAGACACTTCAAGGACGCAAACAATCCACCTCTCGTCAATTCAGAAGAGGTTTTAAGAGCTTACGAAAATACAAAGCACAGGTTAGACCAGGCCTGGAATATTGTTCCCATATATGGAGCTCGGCCCCAAAGAATTAACTTAACCTACTTGACAGCATACAGAGCAGTTCCACTTATTGGAGACCCTACACTCACAACGAATCTACAACCGTTGGTGCACAGAAGACAAGTCGCAGACCTTTGCTTGTTCTATAGGGTCTTCCATGGTAGATGTTCCGAGGAACTCAAAGACATTATCCCTCGAAATGCAACTTTTGGGCGCCCCACAAGACAGGCAGCTAATGCTCATGACCATACAGTGCACTTGACAACCGGGGGGGATATCAATTTTCCAAAACTCCTTCTGTTACAGGACAAGCAAACTTTGGAACTCGCTTCCTGCGATCTCAAGAAGGGTAAGTAAGTTTAGGAGAATAGTAGCAGAGATGAGATTACTTTGGCAAGGGAAGATGGACGTACAAAGCTATACCCAAAATCGACTATTAGATGAGTCGGTCTACTTCGACAGGGGCATCTTTGGACTAGTGGAGGAGGACGGTGGCACACTCGCGTTTGCACGACTATCGCTCACACTAAACCACATGCTCAAAACCAAAAACAAAAAAAACATCGTGTCAGAAGAAAACTAAAGAAGGACGGTCGGAGAACTAGTTTTAAACGACATCGAACGGACAAAAAAAGAAAAGAGAAAGAAGAGAAGGAAAGGGAAGCGAAAAAGAAAACTCAACTCTACCAAGGAGAGGCCGGTAAGTCAGTTACTTTGAATTTTTAACTTGACTATCTACAACTACCTAAACGTAAGCTAAATCCTATTCACTAAACCTATTCTAACTTACATCTATCCTCCTCTAGCCTTTTGCATCCCCTGCTTTCCGCGATCGCTCCCCGGTAAGGTTCGCTTTGTTCCAGAGACCGTGCCAGGTGATATGGCCACTGACTTGGCTCCTTAATGCCAAAATTCAGCCACTCATTTGTCCTTTGTCTACGTAGAGGAGAGTTTGTGCGTCGTCTCGTCCATTTACCGCGTTCGGACGACCGACGAAGTAGCGTCTAGGTCATGGCACTAGCGGAAGGAAAGGGCATGAGAAGTTAAATTTCTTATTGGCACAGATGCTATAGCACGATTTAAGTCCCTATGACTCTGTTTTAATCCCATTTGCATTTTACATTCCATCTCTATGAATCCCATTTGTCATCTTAGTGACTGAACGTGTGCGAGTATTTTCAAAAACTACCCGACATGTTTTTTGTTAACTTTTTTTTATCTTTTGGCTTTAATGGTCTTATGACAATTTGATGCAATATTGTTGCATATATAAATATAAAATGTAGACTTTTAGGACAACCAAACTTTCGATTAGTGAGTGGGTTCAGCATCGTGTGTTGACTTTTTGGTTGCTGATAGTCGGTAAAAAACCTGCCATATTGTTTTTGTCATTCAGTTTCAGTTTGTGTACTTACTTGAAACCTTGTATAAAAGTCAAGTTCACTTACCTGAAAAGATATAAAAAAAATTAAATCTATAAATAATTGTCGTTCATATAACTGCTTCAAAATTAAAAATTAATATTACAATGAAATGTCATATTACAATGACAACACGACACTTATATGGAAGACCCCTTACATGCCATTCCCAAATACAAGATCCACAAAACAGAGTTCGGGCCAGTGCATTTTTGTACAAGTTAGATATAAGTTCACGGAACTGTTTCGATTTTAGAAACGAGACAGCAACACATTGCTCGTTCACGAATAAGACGATTCGGATCCAGGAAATTCGACGAAATTTGTGAGCTTGGGATGAGGATTTTGAGATTGGCACTTCTCAAACATAAGATTGTCTACTTTAATTCTGTCAGATTGACACACATGTCATATTCAATACTTGAGCACCCCATTTTAACATAAGACCTTTTTTTTAAATAGCATTCAAATGCTTTTCTGTTTCTTCAATTATTTCCATGTGCATTTTTTCCACGTATATGGTCCTTCGAACCGGATTCACAAATCTAGGCGCATGAATGAGTTGATTGGTACTGATTTACGGCAAACATAAACTCCAGTGTGTTGCTACAATTATAGCCAATGGGTAGCTCTACAAACTTTCTTTTCTGCCAAAGCCTTAACTTGTATAAGACAAAGGTCTTCCGTAGATGGAATAACAACTTCCGCAGACTGTTAAACGGCAAAGACGACAGTGAAAATTAGCGCAAGTGGTAGTCACTTGGTCAATTGAGAAAATCGAGGTGCAAGTTCACTTCCTGACAGGGGAAAACAGAAATGTCTTCCCAAGTGGATATATACGGAGAATTGACTGTCAGAATTCAAAAACTATTCAAACAATCACTTAAAAGGAGTCTGATGATGAATTAGTGGTGTAGTTCGAAATAGCTATCATTCCTACCAAAGTGACTGTGTCTACGAGTTGTTGTTAATGTAATTCTCTCAAAACAATAATTCAGAGACTGAAATTCGACATAATTTCCCAACAGAAATTGTCAGGGTCAATCCCAAACAAGCGAGAATCGTTGTTACTCCTCGCTTCCCCACTCAGTTAAACGGCAAAGACGACAGTGAAAAAGAAAAGACGACCAACCTCGACTAATCGGGCAGAACGTCATTATAGACAGCTATAACTTTGAGGTATTTAGGTATTTTATTTACCTCAACTCCGCTATAATCTCTAAAAATGGGATCACATCAGAAATCAAACGAAGATCTACGATTGCCAAAAGCTGCTTGTTCATTTTGGTTGCAAAATTCCTAAGAGAATTTACAGTGCCGTTCCGTTTGCGTCGAAGGCATGTTCACTGTTAAATTTACTTTATAGATATATGTAGATTTAGATCTGTAGCAATATCGACCTGGTCAGAAAAGTTCAAATCAGTCTTCTAATATTACAACATTGTAAAGACAGGAGAGGAAGATTAGATGGCATATTAGGAGAGCGAAGCTAACCAACTTGATGGCAGCTAACTCAGGACCCTGCTAACTGAAAGCGATTCTTCGTCCATCACCGATGGTAAGCGCTATCTAAAGTCAAAAGTAATAGCTTTCAAAATGTAAAAATTTAATTTCAAAAATCAGAGCTGAATTCAACCATGGTAAAGAGCACACAGTCGACCAATTGAATTCAAAGCGCAACTTGACGTTTAACCAGATTGAGAACTGTGTATTTTGAAAAAAATATCACATGGAGAGGCTAGTGTCGGTTTGGCACCAATTTTATCGATTGACGCCGAATGAAACGGAAGTACGAAAAGATTTTGACCTAAGGGCTTACAAGAATTGAAGCCAAGTGAGGGCGATTTCAGGGGGTACCCCTACATATGTATCTAATACTCAGCTGGAAGTGGATAGTTTCCTTTTTAAAAAGAAACTTCTTATTGCTCGTTGGAAAGTAATTCCGAACTTTCTACTTTCTACTTGGTAGTCAAAATGTATTTTTGAAGCGAACTCCGATGAAACGAAGAAGCGTTATTCCCAACTCTTATGAAACGAGGTCCCATGAAACGAAGAAGCCACATGCTAAAGTGAAACTCACTTGAGAAGATATTCCGAGCTCAGATGAAACAAAGAAGAGATAAGGTGAAGTGAAAGTTCTTGTGGATCGTTGGGCAGTTCCCTAACTCCGATGAAACTAAAATGCGACAGGAAACGGGAGGTTGTAGCCCGAGAAATTAAGAGGAAGTGAAACTTCTTATGACTCGTTGGGCTGTAATTCCGAACTTTTTACTTTCTACTTGGTAGTACAATTTTTTTTTTCGCTGTCAAATAAGACAAAGTGAAAGTTCTTATGACTCATTGAGTAGTAGTTCCGCAGTACAACGAAACGAAAAAGCGACAGGGATAGCGAGGTGAGGTAGCTCGGGCAGCATTAGACATGTAGCTGGAAGAAAAATGCGACAGACTCGGAAAAGAAACCAAACAGAGAGCGGGGTAAGGCGGATGGTGTGGCACTAACTCGGACGGAACGAGGGCCATGAGCTGCAGATGGGGCATCAGCATCATCATTGTTTTTAAAATACTTTTAATCTAGCGTGAGCATCATCGAGCTTCATTAAATTTCACTTCTATAGCCTAGTTTTTTTAGTTGATCCCTTTTTCTATTGTAGCATTTTCTTCGCCGAGTAGGCGCATTCTTATTGGAGTTATTGGCGGAGCAGTTAGTTAACATTTCCCGATGCGATTTAAGCCAGCAAACAAGCCTAAATTTTCCATGAAATACGTCGCCAATTAGTCGAAAAAGTGATCAAAAATTAGACCCACCAAATGCATTTTTAAAGATATACCTAGTTGCTGCGTCAAAAGCTTGCGAAAAAGAGGAAATATTGGGTTTTTTTCAACCATTATCGCCTTTCTATCATCAATCATTCATACTCATTAACATCTTTATAGCTCTTTCTTAATTTCGCACATCCATCGTTAAATTATTTGCATGACATAATGCCACTAACCATTAAATACAAAATTTAAATAATGTATAGCTATTTGGTTTTTCCTTTTCCAATTTATAGTCCACCAGACATATAGTCGCCGTTAGATCTCATTAATTCACTGCCAATCAATTAAAAAAAAAACTATATAAACACAAAATATCACTTTTTAGTTGAACCAATAACGATACAACAAAATAGCTGGGCGAATGAAATATGCACATATATTTAAGAACAACATCTGGGGTAGCACATTTATACGCTTTTGTTGTATAAAAACTCATTTAATTGTAAATGCTTCGCGCAACTTGTGAATTAATTTAATATTCTCGTTTCTATAAAATTGATTCATCTTGCCCGCAAACGCTAATCGAGCAGTTCTGGCAAATGATTTTCAGTTGTTTTTGCTTTTTGTTTTCGCGAAAGTTGGTTTTCAAACCCGATTAGGTTGCGCAATTAATTAGGAATAAAGATGTAAATTGCATTCTATATGGAGCCATCTAGGTGCTATAGAATGCGTCATCTCAAATGGTGCATCAAAAGACTGAATGTCCCCTTCCCATCCCACAGAAGTAAATGCGAGCTACAAACGTACCGCGCGCTGTAAAGAAATCCGCACCATTAAGAACACTCTTTTTCATTGCTTTGATGATTAGAAATGGTGCTCATAAGCAAACAACAACAACAAGATTGTGTGAATTATAAATTAGCAACATTTCCATTATCCTGCAAGGAGTTTGTAGCCAATATCCTGGGTTTCTAAGAACAGCGCCAGCTCATCCTTGTAAAGTGGCATCCACATGATCTCTTTATTTCATCAACTTGCCTCGCTTATCCTTTGATCCTGTATTCCATTTACCACTTTTACCTGTCTGCTTCTGCATCTGCACTTTTGTGTGCGCTTCCCTCCCCCTCTCTCTCTCTCTCTCTCTCTTACTGTCGTTATGGTATCTTTGTGTAATGTCTGACAGCTATCATGATTATCACCCAATAGAACTCTTAGTTTATATTCTGGGTTGTTGTTTTATCCTTAAACCCGCACAGAAACATGAGCGCAAGGACGACAAACGTACACACATAGAAAATTTCATTAAAGATGCATACAGCAATTTGATGTGAAGAGCAAACATGGCGACGTCTGATGACAAACAACAATTTCCGAGATGGAAAATGCAACGCACCCAGCCAAGTTTTTGCATCGTCACCATCATCATCTTCGTTGGTCCTTGGTCGGTCCTTGGTCTGCCCCAACCACTAGCGCCACCATCGTCAACTTCACTCCAATCCAACCAAGTGTCGGCATCCTTTCAACTGTCATGGTTAAGAGGGTGGCGCGAGTTCTACTTACGGACAGGTTCCTGTTTTGATGCACTTGAACTCCCGCACAGTACCTACCCCATATCTACCCCATACGACCATACCCCTAGTGCCATTTTATTTTGCATGCACTCAAGCCAATGATTGCAAGTTCTTATATATTTATAAAAAGCAAATAAAGACACTGACAGCGAGAGGTATAGAGGTGCATTCAGTTATAACAATGTAGTTGTATTGCAAATGCGAGATGAAAGAGACTCGCCTGCTGCGTGTCCTTTTTCTCTGGGCGGATTTTGTGTACACAAGTCCGCCTTTGCTGGAGAGAAAAAACGGGAAAAAGTTAAGAATCCTGTCAGTAATTAGCGTTAACTAATATATATTCTAAAGAAAAATAAGAAAAGGAAACACTGTAAGAATATTCCTGGTTGGCATCCACCGGATGAAGACTTTTGCGAGAGCGGGGAGCTGCCAGATTTAATTACAGAAATTGGAACAAAGTTTGCTTCGCGATATGAGAGAGGAAGTGTGCAATGGAATCCTAGATGACTTCCTAGTTTGGCGGTAATTTTTAAGTAGGACAAACTTTTAGTTTAAATGTTATCTAATTATGTTAAGTAAGGGATAAGGATTTTTTTTGTTGTGTTGTGATTCGTTCATGCGGACAATCACCGAAGTGAGTAATTAAATCGTAATGGTTCTACAATTTACTATAAAAAGTGTCTATACAAGAGAGCTATGCTCATTGATGGGTTCGCAATAAAAGAGAGTAAATATTGTGACAAGAGACTAAAGACTTCCCTTCAAGTTTTCGATGAAGATAACTGAATTTGCCTACTTGCAATCTATTTGGCAGTGCCTCAAAATTGTTTCATTTCAGTATATTTCGTATGACACGCTTTTCGCATTTCGTTCGCCCCGAGTTTCCCGGAGGAATATTTTATTTGCCGGCGACTTCACCTATGAATCTCAAGCGATACTTATTTCGAGTGAAATAATTGACGTCGGGGCAAATGCCGGTTGAAGAATCGGATGTGATTCGTTAAAAACATACGCGGAAGAACAAAATGCGAACTTTTAGACGAAACTTATGTGAATGCATAGAAGAAGATTATGCAAACTCTTTAGGGAACGTTATGCCAATTTACGGGGCTTATGCAGAATTATGCGATCTCACAGCTTTAGAGTTTTTCTCCAAATATCCCTGCTCCTCGGTTATACAAATAAATCTCTGGTATAGTTATGCACACTAAAAATTAATCTCGTCGTGAGTTAACAATGGCCAGTGACCCCAACAGATTGCCTCTAATGTATCGCATCCGTAGGCATTCTGGCTAAGAGGTAGTTAGGCCAAATATTTCTTGCAATGATGCATCATCCACCTATTCCTTATCTTTACAATAAAGTGCTGGAAAAATTCTCTCTTCACGTAAGCGAGAAGATCTTCAATTCGGATTTAACACAGTGGATTGGCGAATGGTCTTATCACTTTCTTTTGAAACGTTTGCAAGGTATTTGGGTTAGTTTCACAGGTATAACCCTATAGTTGTGTACGTCCTGACACCAGATATAGGCATCAGTCTTTGCTTATATAAAAAAAGGTTGTTCTCGATAAATTCCTGTAAATTTGATTTTTAACACGCGACTTCCATTTCAACTTTGCGTCGAAAAGGATTCTGAGATATTTGGCCTTATTTTCAAACGAAGCTTGGGCCGTATTTAAAAATATGTACATATAGGCCATGTCATTGACTCGGTTAAGCACGCCTTGTAATAATTTGTTTCTGTGGTCGTTGTACCAACTGATACAATACAATATATCGGCTAACGAGGCAACGGAAGTACCATCTGTCTGCGGTACGTCTAAATAATAGGTACAAGAGTGGCCCAAAAACGCTCTCTTGCGGCACACCTGCCTTATTTCTTTAAATTCTGAATATTCTTTTCCGTATTTCGACAGTATATTTTCTATATACGATTTTATGATTTTATATAATCCTTTGGGGAGAACTTGTTTTGTTTTACCACTTAAGGGCCTCATGTCACACCTCATCAAATGCTTTCGAAATGTACAAAAATGAGGCAGAGCAAATTTAACGTTTTTCGAAACATTTCCCAAATAAGGCAGTAAGCCGATGTAGGTACTTTATCTATCGTCGAATCTATGTTTCTAGACCCGAACTGGAGGCCAGGTATAAGGAGTTTTCTTTTTTTTAATTTTTTTAATCCTCTCAAAAACTTTGGAAATATATAATTGGAAGAAGCGAGATTGGTCTATAAGACTTTTTTTGCATTTGGTATGTTTTTTTTTTTTTTTTTATGGCTTTCATGGGTTTAGAACTATAATGACTTCCACGACTTTCCAATGATCGGAAAAAAAAATTCTCAACATATTTAGAGCTCGGTTTAATACTACATTTTTCTGTCTGACGCATTTATATTTTCATTAAGCGCTTGACCAAAAAACTGCTTAAAAGTTTCCTCTAGATAAATGACAAAAACGTCCGCTTCGTCTTTGTCGCTTTTAGCAAAGACCCCCTGGGTTACCTTTATCGGCGGCGCTGGCTGGTATCTTCGGCCCTTTTGTCGCTTTAATATATTTCCAGATCCAATATTTGGATTCTTTTATACTGTGAAAAAAAAAGTAACGTAATGGCTTTGCAAACCAAGGGGAGTTGTTACGGAAACCAAGTTTGTTGTGGTCGCTCTTCAATTATGGGCCTTTCTCTACATTGTCATTCCTCAGGGGTGAACTCAAAGACTCATCGGGCTGGTGCGTTGTTGACGTATCTCAGGCACCTCAGTCGCTGGTATTTTGAGCTTTTTGACAAGGTCAACGTAGCTATATAATAGCCCGTAAAGTTCGTCGTTGATTCTCCTCCTCTGTTGATACAAACTGGACTGAAAAACACTCGAGGAATCTTTCTCTGAAAGCGTGCCAATAGGTTTTCTCAGATTTCGATGAGGTCCATGCTTATTAAGGTCTTGTACAATATTTCCTTGATTCAATGTGAGGGCTTTACTTCTTAGATTCTTTATTAGCCCAAAAATACAGCGATTGGCAAGAGTGACTCTTGGCTTGATTTCTACGCCGATATCGTTTTGGGAGGTAATTATGGAGCCTAGTCTTCAACTACTTCGAAGTTATATCTATCCACTATCATGTTTTGCCCGAGTGGCCGATGTTGAGAGTCCATTCTCGATGACAGCATACACTTCGTTTGGTTCTCATTCCCAGCCAGACCCATCTTCGCCTCCTCCGTTTAAATGCCTGCAAATGCGCCGAGTTCTCCCGATAATGTCAATATCATCCGCATATGCAAGTAGTTGAACAATCTTTTGACAAATTGTACCTCTGATGTTAACTTGCGAGTTCCGTATGATGAATTACGCTTCAAGAATGATGTTTAAAGAGCTACATGATAGTGTGTCATCTTGTCTTAAACCTTTTTCGACATCAAGGGATACTATGGTGTTCTTTCCCACTTTGACGGAGCTGCGAGATTTCTCCATCGTCATCCTGCACAAACGACGAGTTTGAAATATGACATGTTTTTGTATAATTCGCCCTAAGTAGGTACGCTATAGGCAAACTTGAAGTCGATAAAGAGGTGGTATATCTCGATCTGGAATTCCTGCGCTTTTTCTAATATCTGCCGGAGTGTAAGTGTGATTTGGTCGATGGTTGACTTTCCTGGCCTAAAACCGCACTGATATGGGCCATTAGCAAAAGGCTTTAGGCATTTACAAAGTATAGTCGACAGGATTTTATACGCAACATTCAAGAGGCTTATTCCTCTTTAATTGGCGCAGTTCAGAATATATCCCTTTCTTGTGGATGGGGCTCACGGTCACGATGCTGAGGTTCCATTCATCGTGCATACTTTCATCCGACCGAAATTTGTGTATAAGTTGGTGCATGCTGCTTACCAAGTCATTTCCCGCCGCTTTAATCAGTGGACTTAAGTTTCGATACTGCTATCGCTACCTCATTTTTGTCGAGTGGACGGACATTTTGACTATATCATCGTCCGGAATGAATGGATCGTTGTGACTGACTTCGATCACCTTCGCCGTTTAACAGTTTGCAGAAGTGGTCTTTCCAAATCCTCAGTTTTTGTAAAAATATTCAGCAAGTAGATATTCTCCTGCTGTAGGGATAGTTGTCTTTGCCTGGTGCCAATAACTGTATCGTATGGGACTTAGTCCCTTTAAAATATAAAAGCAGTCATCATCAACACAGTTATAAAAGCAAAACCAAATTTTAAATAAAATCAAATATACCTCCCTCTGTTGGGATTACTCACGATTAACAAATAACAAATATCAATATTTTCTCACAAATACCTAACTCAAAATAATCTCTCTGTTAATACAGAGGCTCTCCAGTCTCCATCCATTCATCCCACCCACTTGCGTATAAGAAAACAAACAAAATAATAAAAGTATGTATGTAATTGGCCAACATAAAAAGTTTTAATCTCTCCGTAGAATTATCATCATTCGAAAATATTTGCTTTTGCCTCCTGGATAACATCATACCGTCGTGCTGTGCTCCCTCACCCCCCATACAATCCAAGAGGAAGACAATTTGATTAAAGTTTGAGAATAAAAGTTTTTTTTTTTTTCGTTTCCGCAGACGTATAGATACTTTTTGATTACATTCATTGACATGAAGTTTATGCTTGTTCAGGACGAATTGCTCCTTATTACCAAAGTTAAATGTGACGCTTAATGCGATTGCTGATGCCAGTGGACGCACGTTCCATCCACATAGCAAAAGAAGTTCAAAAGTTTTCTCCATCGAATGTAATAGGTAGTGACAACCACTCTTGTATCTATATAGAGAAATTGGCAAATTTAATTTCCAAATCAAACATCCCATTCAATTCTACGGATCGCGTGTTAATTCCCCAGAGTCTACTATATCCGGGATCATTTTATTTAAAACCAATTTCGATGATTGTCGTCCCTGTGGAATGAATGCCAGCTACTGACAAGAACTGACCAAAACATATATTGCATGATGGCAGGAGTATAGTTGTGGCAGCACTTGTAAAAAACAAAAACAACTATACATTGTTACATTGCTGTACAAAAAAAAAACACACATTTCCATACAGATACATGGACACAAAAACGATATCCAACTTAGCAGGCCGTATGCCTCGGCCTCCTGATAATGGATGCTTCGTGTTGGCGGTTATTTGTTTGCATGTAAAAATGCTGGGAAAAAAATGGCCATCCAGGACACACCAGTTTCAGTTCAGTGCGGGGAAAAAAAACGGTTTAGTTGCACATGAATGCCATCACCGCATACTTTGGTTGCCATTGCCAGTTTTGTTTTCCTTTTTTTTGTGTTCTATATGGCCTATCAAAAACAAATACTGGAACGTGGTAAACAGTTATGTATGCACATGTACTGTATGATCGTATCTATGTTGTACTGGGGGAGATATAAAATTTCAAAGTTTTTCAGTTTTTTGTTAGTTTTGCTAAAATCAAGCCAACAAAAAAAATGAAAAAAAAAAAAAAAAAACTGAAAACAAAATCACTAGCAGCTTTGGGCAGTGTACTCGTACAAACACACAACTGAAGTAGGTTAATCTCTGTGTTTACATCGAATATGAGTTTTTGATTCGTGACGGCATACAGGGTGGCCTGGATTACTTTATGCTGTTGTATTGTTTTTTTTTTTTCGTGTTGTTTGGTAAAGTTCTGGTTAGTTGTGTTTTATTAACGATGATGCTGTGTAGTCTGAATCAGAACATAAGGCCTAGGTTACAATGTTGAAACACTACACGCATACCTACAAGTGATTATACGAATTTTATAACGTGCGAGTCGTGTTACGTTGATCCTTGAGTTAATGATCAGTGGGATTGGATTATGTGATGGGAACTGAGAATTATTTAACATTTTTAGAGCATGTTTTGCAACTAAAGACACGCTCCGCACGCAATATTTAGAATTCTATAGAAGCCGCGGATAGGTTCAGCATCAACAACAAGCTGGTGCAAATGGCTATAGATTGGATTATAGGTCCGGAGAGTCTTCATGGGGCTTTGGCAATGCGGTCTCTCTTAAAAGGAGTCTATTGTGCCTTCTCTGGTGAGGTCCTAGAGCAATCTCTTCACTCCGGAAGACAATGATCTTCTCTGCGGGTTTTCTCAGTAAGATTTGCTGAGGTAACGATTTCATCGTATTGCTCATGGACATTGCGTGAGTATGTATAGAGAGCCAAATCCTATGGGCACGCGTCCATCGAAGCACAATGGAGCGCGGCGAAGGAGAAGATAACTACAGACTATCTACCACCCACACTCGCTTTTGAAAGGAGATTCACAACCAGAATTCCGGACAGAAGTGAATGGGAGCATAATGCAGTTACAGAAGAAGGGGAGATAGCCCTCTATACCGATGGTTCTAAGATGGATGTTGGTACGGGCGCGGACATCTTCAGCGAACCACTAAACCTGCGAGAATCATTCCGAATCAGCGATGACTGTATTGTGTTTCAAGCGGAAATTGCTGCTATAACCCTAGCGGCAAATGACCTAATGAGAAGACACATCGCCGACAAACAAGTCACTATATACTCTGACAGCCAAGCGGCCATAAAAGCCATGGAGTCAGTCGTGGTGAAGTCGAGGGCAGTAAGTCATTGCAAGAAATACCTGGACGAACTGTCGCAAGCCAACACGGTGACCCTATGCTGGGTACCGGGGCATATGGACATTCCGGGAAATGAAGAGGCGGACGAAACTGCAACGAACGGGTCGAGGATGCATGCATCAATGGCCCTAAAATCTGTAAAAACTCCGCTAAGCACGGTTGCTAGGAAGATTGACATTGAATCCTTGAGTAGAACAAATCTACGCTGGACCAATCTCAATACCTGCAGGCATGCAAAAGAATTATGGCCAGAAGTGAGCAAAAAGAGATCCAAATTCATGATCGGACTTAGCCGCAAAGATATCCGCATACTCACGGGGGTCATTACTGGACACTGTGCGATAGGGGTACACGCGGAAAGGCTGGGTATACTGCATAATGACTTTTGCAGAAGCTGCAGAGACGTTGAAGAAATAGAATCTGTTCGTCATCTGCTTTGCGAATGCCCAGCCCTTAAAAACAGTAGACAGAGGATTCTCAACAGCTTGTTCTTCGATGAGCTAGGAGATCTGGAGAATGTTGATCTTAAAGAACTCCTGAGATTCATACTCAAATCGGGGTGGTTCCAGTAGGTCAACAAACTCCAAAACCCTTCGGTTACTCCTAGGACAAGCCGGAAATCCGGACACGAGAGCTTGCGATTGCCTGTGATTAATACTAAATCTAGGCGACTCAAACAAAAGCGGTATATTATTTGTCTCCAACAGGTATATAATGGAAGGTTCCCGTGACTGGACACAATGGATCCAACTGATGGTCTACGTGAAGCTGTGGCAGCCGCCACTAGAGCACCCAACTACCTACCTACCTACCATGTATAGAGAGGATTATCACTCTCAACTTGAGAGTCTCATTCAAGGCATAATCTGTTGTCTGTATATAGGCTATCAGCAGGCGGCGAGACTCCAATGCGGTGGGGGTGATTTTTCATTAGGCCATGGCCACTGATTATTCGTCTCTGAATTCTCAGGTTATTTTTGTCCAGATTAATGAGGGTGGTGGATTTTCTGGGGCAGCATTTGGGGAAGAAAAGTAAAAGCAAAAGTAAATAAATTGTCTGGTGCAGTTCAGGCCAGGTGTTTTAAGCCAGACTTCATTGGATTTAATTTGAGACAAGCTCTTGATGTAGTTCCTCAAATGTTTTTTACCCTTTCCATCCAACACCATCGGGTTGCAGGCAGCGGTATATAACTTAAGCCTCGCACACTAAGATGTTGCCTACAGTCTTTTCTGATGACAGACAGCAAGAATGCCGCAGATTTTTTACTGACTTTCGGGAGCATGCGTTTAGTCTGCCCACATCTTGGAGAGCCTTGTCTGTATAACTTTCTACCAATCACCGAGACCCAGGACCCATAGGCTTTATCGTATAGGACCCTTTCAAAACCACACTTGGCATTAGGTCGTGTTCTTCAAACCTGGCATAGTTATATAGCGAGAGGTTTATTGGAGTCAATATTTTACTTTTTTTCATTCATTTTCGATGGCCCGCTTATCCATTAAGTGGGTTGCGGGTGTAGGTTGCTCAAGTGGACCCTCCATAGCTCTTGATTCTCCGACATCGATTATAAATCATCAGGGGCAATCCCTAGGAGAGATTATGAACTTGATCTAACCTTGGTATACCTAGAAGACGCCTGTCTGATGGTACCGATTCCATAGCACGTCGTGGGATCTTATCAAACCACCGAAGCATGGACCGCTCCGTCCGGAGAAGTATCTGTTCGACATTGAGTTCCTCACATATTTTGGTGTTTCAAATGCGATCTCTACGGCTCACAACAGCAATACAATGGAGGAATCTCATTTCGGCAGCTTGTACCCGCGATTTTATTCTTTCGGTCATTACCAAACCTCATCACCATAGGTAAGAGTTGGAACAAACACCGAATTATAGACTGACAACTTAGCTTTGACACCAAGTTTTTGAGACAGCTTGGTCATTCTGTTGTGGGCGCAGTAGCGCAGTGGTTAGGTTAGGTTAGGTTAGGTTTACGGGTTGGTGAAGCTGAGTAGCCTCTTCTTCACCCCACTCAGGTCCTCGTGGACCCATTGTGATACCCTTCGATGGGGTTAGCCGCGTTGTAATGGCTTTGTTTCATCCTTCCCATGGTTACTCGACCCTGTCCAGCCATCCCGCTGTCCTCAGAAACCTGTAAAGATTAGACATTGAGACGTTAGAGAGTTCTTGGATATCCTGGAAGTAGTAACTTCCAAGTGTTCTGTTCCTCAAGTGACAGAGACTTGGGCAGTGACAGAGAAAGTGAGGTGTGTCCTCGTGAACCTCCTCATCATCGCAGCCTCTACAAATGTCGTCATTCTTGAGATTTAGTTTCATTGCGTGGCTTCTTAGAAGGTTGTGACCAGTGAGGGCGCCAACTAACTTGGACAGCGATATTCTGTCATATCGTAGCAGTTTGTTGGTCCTGCTTTTATTGTATTCTGGCCACATCTTCCGTGATATGTCGCAGGTGGTTAGTGTTTTCCACCTGATGTTGGCTTTCATTCGGATCTTATATTCCACTCGCTCTCTGAGACTGCAGATCGGTGGTTTGATCGACTGAAGTGCCTGGTCTAGGTCCATTGCAGAGCCATTTCTTGCCAATTCGTCAGCTCTCTCGTTGCCGGTTATGTCCCTGTGTCCAGGAACCCAGCAGAGAACCGTGTTATGCTGCGAGCCAAGAACCTTGAGCTCTTCGCGACAGCGGCGAACTAGTTTTGATTTTATCTCATTAGTAGAGATTGCTTTGATAGCCGCCTGGCTGTCAATGAATATGGTAATATCACTCCGTGGTATTGCCATTATTGACACCATGCTTGCCACCTCCGCGACCGCCAGTACCTCAGCTTGGAAAACACTACAGTAATCAGGAAGCCTGATTGAACTATGTATGTTGAGTTCCTCTGAGAATAATCCGGCTCCAGTTCCACATTCCATCTTTGGTCCGTCAGTGTAGATGGCTATTGACTTCGTTTCCGTGGGTTCGTTCCTGTCCCATTCTTCCCTACTCGGGAACCGGCAGGAGAATGGTTTATGGAAGTCTAGGTATGGTGACATATAGTCAGAGCTGATGTCACTCCCTACGTATTCCTTGAGAATCCGCGCATGCCCAAAGAGACTAGGGATCCAGCATTTTGTCTGGCTTATTCTCAGTGCACTTTTGGCAGCCGATTCTTGCATATATAGATCTATAGGTGGCAGGTTAAGAAGCGTTTCCAACCCAGCAGTCGGTGTTGTTCTCAACGCACTAGTTGTTCCTATACATGCCAGTCTTTGTATTTTTGTCATTGCCTTAAGATTGGTTACCTTGTCTGTGGCTTTCCACCAGACTATGTTGCCATATGTGAGTATTGGGCGTACGATTGCCGTATACATCCACAGAATTATCTTCGGGTTAGGTCCCCAGTTTCTGCCGAAGATACGGTTGCATGCATAAAATGCATTCGATGCCTTTTTAACTCGTTCATTGACATTTAGTTTCCAATTAAGTTTTCTGTCGAGAATTATTCCCAGATATTTCGCACTCTCTGCCACCTGCAGGGGTATTCCCTCAATAGTTGGTGGTTCAAAGTGTGGTATGTTTCTTCTGTTTGAAAACAGCACGAGTTCGGTCTTCTAGTGGTTAGTGTGCTGGACTGCTGTGCGAGGGATCCCATGATCGATCCCCGGAAGAAAAATTATATCTTAAGGTTTATCCTACTGCGCCACCTCTCGCGAACGTCTGACAAACATCCGAGAGTATGACTGTCCTGAAAAAGCTTCTCAATTCAGCCGTTCCATTCGTCTCAAAAATATAAACTCACACGAATGGTTGCGAGAAGCTAGGCGTAGGGTGTCTACCGCCTGTTGCGCTTATTGATTTATTTAGAATGACCAAGCCAAGCTGTCTAAAAATTGGCCCAGTCTGACCAATCCTACAGGAAAACTTTTACCTCTTCGTGTTTCCTTGGGAAGACCCTTATCTACATGCTTTAGGCCCATTTCACACATACCCGGCAGCCGGTTTGTTATACCGGCTTGTTTGTAGAAGCCTTTGACTTGGCGCAGAATTTTTGAACAAAACTGTCTTCAATGATGAGTTTTATTTGTCGCTAAACAAACCGTTCGAAGAGACCAATTATTGCGATCGTTGAGATCAAATTACATTAATCTTAAGTGACAGTTTGGTACACACTGTTGGTCAGTGGAATGAATTCCTTGCGATATGACAAAGGTTGAGAGTTTCCTCATGCCATTGTAAATGCCAACGGTCTATGTACACAAATTATCGCTCGTATTGGAAGCCTCCGACTCAATTTCTGACTCTATTTCCTCAGAAGTCTACACAGTCCCCTTGATCGTCTTTCATACGCTGCCAGCAAATATCTGGCGACGTCACTTGTAAAGCCGTTTACATTCTCGTATTGTCTGGCTACTGGCCGCATCTAATCTCTCACCGCTGACAGAATAAGGGTTTTATTCATTTTTACTTCCCAAAGAAGGTTGCGACTTGTCAGAAACTATGCCTAGGGTCCCGCATGTTACATGGTTTGTCTTTCTTGTTTGTAATATTAACTCCTGTTAATTTATCTGAACTTTTAGTTATATATAATTTTATGATTTATTTGCCACCTTTTTCCACCACCCTCGAAGTTGCACAATTCAATTGTTCTGCTCTGAAGGGAGAAGATTAAAAAATGTCCTCCTCCTTTTGGCAATCATTATAGCGCACTTCTGTGTCATTTCTGGTCTAGATTTATTTTTTCTGCTTCGATTTTAAATTCACCCAATCAATTCAATTCAGTAATTTGAACTAAAGAACTGTGCCAGCATTGATGTCGACCCATTTTACTTGTCAAAGCGAAGAACTTGTGAATTTCTCTTGCCCAGACACAAAGAGAAAATAGTTTTTCATTTTGTATTTTTTTGGCAATCTTGCAGATGGGTAGTAGTTATTTTTCCAATTTTAACATCCCCATGGCAAACATAACCCAACCCACATCAACCGTATCCAACCACCTTCAAGAACAGACCACACTGAAGGAAATAAATAAATAATAAGGTAAGGAGACTGAAGCATACCCTTGGTTCACCTAATCTGCCATCACACTTGTTCAACAAAATATCCTTGGAAAGTTTGTCTTTCTTGTTTTTTGTTGGGCTTGGTTTAATCCATAAAAATATTTAGACCGCCAGACAGGGTTCACCTCTGGAGAGACAGTTTATTGTTCCCTTATTACGAGTACTACACAATGACCAATTCAGTTGGACATGCACGTAAATTTTATCCAGAAACTGATTTTATTAAAAAAAAAAAATAAGGACACCAAACAGGTCGTCGAGAAAACATTACTTATACGACGACGACGGCACAATGACAGGGATTTTATTACTATTTTTTTTCTTGTTGCTTCTCGCTTTTGTTTTGCAACTGACACCGTAAACTATTGACATTCAGGTAGAAAGACAGCAACGGTATACGGAGTAAAATAGAAAGGAGAAGAGGAAAAAAAAAGAGGATTTCCGCACAGATTGCAGCTTAAGGATTCACCTTCGCCTTAATTATAATGGTAGACTTTGTGTATACACACCACCGCATAGGGTAAACGTAAAGTGTGTAAATGTAAGCACCATATCCTTTGTTTACCCACATACAATCTATTGTTTGTGCAGTGTGTATACTTCAAGGCTTTCCACCGCACACTAAAGTCAATCTTCTCTTCATTTCCCCAGTGACAATGGGGTTTTTCTCTCGCCCAACTAAAATTAGAGCAATGAGTCGACATACGACTAGAGGAATGGTGGTGGAATGAAAAGGATAAGGGTTGACGACAATGGCAACCCATAATGTACAAAATCGATGCTGAGAGCGGAACAAAAACTTCAACAGCTAATCTCGAAGAGTGCGGTTCGGTTGGTATATCGGACTTGTGATTTTTAATAGCAGCACTAACACTATAGTACAGATGTTATTGCAGCTGGGAATCTATCAATCGACAGTTGAAGGGTATAGCAGGAAAGCAATACCGTACCGTACCGTAGCGACTTCAGATGCACAATTCCCCCCGCTGACAATGCGCGCACTCAGCAGGACTTGAAGAGATTTCAGTGCTTCGTGCTCGCTGGCATCTGCTGCGGCGGATAAGTGACTGCTGATATACGCTTATGCTGATGCCGATCCGATCCGATACAATGGCGATGGCAATTAAGTATTTATTTCAGAATTTACCCAAAGCGGGTGGGTGGGCGTATAAGTAGCCAACATGTGATGGACGAGCAACGAGCAGGTAAATAAACATCTAGCGAACGTATGCTGATGGAAATGTACATTACGAGAGAGCGATTTTAATTTGGTGGATTGGTTACGTTGGCGCGTTCGAGGGGGAGGTGATGTATATTTTTATATTTGATTTTTTTCCAGTGCTCACGAAAACATAAAAGTGCATAGTCTATAATATAAGAATCGACTGGAGATTGCTATAAGGCGAGTCTTCCCAATAATGAGTTTTTAATGAAAGCAGAGGGGAAATTCTGATTCTGATTGAATGGTATAATATTAGGGAGGGTTGCTGGATCGTATTTAGGGCGAGGCTATATATTATATATATATATTTGGAAGCACGCAATCAAATTCGATAGATACAAATATTTGGTAATAAGTGGGTTCCATAATGGGCACTGTAAATTTATTCAAGACGTTCAGAAAGTGGTTTGCGTTATTAATGTATTCTTGACAGCCGCATATTTTGGTAAAGAAAATGTCAGCAGTAGACAAGAATAGTAAACGAACAGCCCCTTAAGTAAAGTTTTTTATACCTACCCTCCACAGGAAGGTACATTATATTCACTTTGCCATTACATTTGTAACGCGAAAAAGGAGTCATCGGAGACCCCATAAAGAATATAAAGAATGTCCCATAATTCATGCAAAATTTGAATTTTGCGCCATTTAATAGTACAGTGATAAATAAATAAATAAATAGGTGGCGCAACAGGCGGTAGACACCCAAGGCCTAGCTTCTCGCAATCTAGTAGTAATGAAGCGCCATACGGAAGAACAACACATTTTCATTGTTGAGCAATATTTTAAAAATAGGTTTGTCAGCTACAGTCCGCAATTTTCGAACAAAATATGGCCGTCATAGTCATTTAAAACCATCAACTGTGAAGAGAATAATTGAAAAATTCAGGAAGACTTGATCAATTAGTGATCTTAAACACTCTGGGTGTCCTGTCACGTCGTTCAACAGAAAACATCGAAGCAGTTCGCGAGAGTATTGCTGGCAGTCCAGGAACATCGATGAAGCTCATTTTCATTTTGATGACTTTGTTAATCGTCAAAATTGTCGCATTTGGGGTTCAGAAAACCAACGAGTAATTGTTGAGAATCAAATGCATCCACAACGCGTGAGTGTTTGGTGCGTATTTTGGGCTGGAGGCATTATCGGGCCATTCTTCTTCCAAAATGCAGCTGGTCAGGCAGTAACAATTAATGGTGTTCGTTATCGTGACATGATAACCCAGTTTTTAGTGCCTAAATTACAAGATATGGATGTGACCAACATGTTGTTTCAACAAGACGCTGCCACATGCCATACAGCCAGAGAACCAATTCAATTACTGCATGAGTCATCGTGTAATCGGCCGTTTTTGCGATCAGGATTGGCCATACAGATCTTGCGATTTAACGCCATTGGACTTTTTTCTTTTGGGTTTTTTGAAGTCAAAGGTCTATGCAAACAAGCCCATGACCACCAACTAACGCCTTGAAAGAGGAAATTGGGAGGTGTATAAATGAAATTCAGAAAATTTGAATAAAGGAGTACGTACTTGCCAGCAAAGCCGTGGCGGCCATTTATCCGATGTGCTATTCCATACATAGATAACCCAAATCTGTAGGTAGGCGTTAGGCAATAACGCCCAAGGAAATAGCACCAAATCGATTTGGAAATAACGCCTAAAAAAATTCATAGCGCCCAAAAATAAACAACAAGATGGAAATAAAGCCCAAAAATAATTTGCAGTTTAATACGTATGGGGGGCATGCTGCCCCCTGCAACTCCCACTGCTTGGGGTTACTGTCAGATTTGAAGTATGTGCAAAATTGGATACATTGAAGGTTTTTTTACAGTACGAACTCCCACCTACTCCAAAATCCAGCAGAAAACCCAAGCAGGGGGGGTTGCAGGGGGGCAGCATGCCCTGTAGGTATACTCTATGAATCAATAAAAAATTTAAGCTTTTTTATATTCTGAATCAGGATCAAATTCTGAATCGATTAAGCCATGTCCGTTAATCTGTCTGTCCATCTGTCTGTCTGTTGAAGACACGATAGCGTCCAAACGCATCGACCTAGGTGAATGAAATTTTGAGAGAGGACTTCCTTTCGTCAGGTTGGTATTGAAAATGGGCTATATCGATCAAGTAGTTCTAGTACTTCCCATACAAAACCAATATCAATCAATCAAGCCTAACATTTTGCATGACTTGTATGCTGTGGAGGGTATCAAAACATCGGCCAGGTTGTTTTTTTTTTTTTTTAACTTCTGACTCGCCAGAGCACATCGACCTAACAGATATATTCGACTTGAAGTGTGAGACTTACGTTTAGATTAGTATAGTAGCGTCTCTACTTTTCTAATGGATTGCCTTAACCCTTCTGTACTTATTATTTCCTTGAAAAATTACTTCCTTCTAAGTTCATAAAGAACCAGGCATTCACATATAATATGCTCAGCTGTTTCCTCTTCCTCAAGACATAGTCGGCATTCCGCTGAGTCAACTAAATGCGTTTTCTTCAGGGGATATCGCAACCTGTTAGGTAGCCTACTAGATATCGTGCATGCGTAGATTTAGTATCGTTTTGGCATCTTTTTTGAAAGGAGGAATAGATTTTTTAGTCTGTCTGAAGCCTGGGAAATATGAAATATATTTGTTGTATTCCCAGTTTTTTTTATAGCTAAATTGGGTATTGCACAAAAAGGTTCCTGTTCCTGTGTTTGGAGGGTATTTATGGCAGATTGACTGTTCGTGAATATATGGATGTTAGCGCCCTTAATACCTAAATTGTAGATTAGGTTTGCGTACTCTTAAAGAAGCTCTGCCTGAAATACACTTGGGCTTTTCCGCATAGGTATTGAGACATTTCGGTTTGGTCCATAAATACCAGCTCCCACACCCGAGTCCATTTTGGAACTATCCGTACCACTTTAGGCCGATTTGGCAGTTAGGTTGGTTATTGCTAACCCATGCTTTTCGATGTTTGTGATCTCCAGTAGAATTTTTTGTTGAAGCATAGTGTCTTTGGAAGGCGATCACTGACCACACAGATCATGTCAAGTTCGGGAAGTAAAGTTAGGTTAGGAGAGAAGGTTACATCATGTGCGATTTTTACACAGGAGCCCCGTATCGTGATTACTCTTTACTCGTTACAGAAGTACCTAATGTAGGGTTTAAAAAAATGTTTCAAACCCTCCTTTTTTCCTATTTGGAGTTCGAATTTTTTAATTGGGCCTATCGAAGAACCGTGCTCCTATGTAAGAGTATAGCGCCTTCTACAGAAATCAGTTGTAAAGATACCTATAGCCTTTTACACATGTATCCAATGATGCAAGGATCTTTTAATATCGATTAAGGAACGCCTATTAAGGGTAATGGCACGATCACAAGTGTTGTTACCTTTTTCTTTAGCCAATGATTTTTTTTTTACTTTTCTCGGAAAAGGCAAACCATAACACCCTCTGAGACGCTTGCAGACAGGTGTTTTAAGTGGTATATCCTCTAGAAATGTATCCCCAGGAAGATAGTTCTAAAATTCGTTCTTTTTGCTGTCTTGCTATCTTTCTTGTTGTTTGTCTTGTATGGCGCTCATACATATGTCGCATTTCAGAAAGTATGTAGGTAGGTAATTTCGTTAAGTTCTTTGGAACATCTGACATGGTAGTATTATCACCCGTCAAGTGAAAATGTGTAACCCAAAATAGGGAAAAACGAACAGCAAACAATCAAATCAAGAACAAACCGCAACTTCCCGTGTTCAAATTATGACTCGTCATTGGCCTGTAGTTCTAGTCGTAACGTGAGATAGGTCAGGAAGCCAGATCAGCGATTCTCCGTTGGTTGACCTGCCATAGCGGAACTGAAACGATATTGCTGAGTAAGCCAAAAAATGTTATGGACAGTGTATTGGCTTTGCTGAAGCGGATATTAGTGCACCTGCATAGCAATATTGTTTCAACATAGTGCAACGACTTTGTTGAACAAATGAAGACATGGCCTAGTGCAAAACTGGGGCACAATAGTAGCACCTATAAAACAAATAATAATACAGAGACTAGTTTTCTGTGTCTTCTTAATGTGAAACTATCAATGAGGGTCTTAGCTGTGTTGAAAGCCCAACGAGACTATCCAGGAACAGATAACAACTGTGTCATGATTTATTTCTCTTAGCTTCGAAAATCACCGATTTAAAAAATTTGTATTAAGTGCTTCTTGACTGTTCAGGCTCAGGCAATAGGTAAATTGCATTGCAAATGACATCTAAAGTTCTTTTTTTTACTGCGCCACCTCTGAGAAAGACTGAAAGCTTCTCAATTCATAAAATAAAAATACACACAAACGAAAGGTTGTGAGAAGCTAGGCCAAGCGTGCCTAACGGACATGTTAGGTTCAGTATCAGCTCTCTCTTCTTGCTCATCGTCCAGCACTCGGCGCCATACAGCAAAACTGGCAGCATAAGGATTTTGTAGAACACACATTTTGTACTTCGAGTTAATAGTTTTGAGTCCAATTAATTTGCCAAACCGAAGTAGCAGTGGTTTCCTAGTGTAATTCTTCGCCGGATCTCCGCTAGGGTGTCATTCGTGGAGTTTATGTTTACTCCGAGGTATGGACATGTTCTGTTCCACCCCCGACATTTTGGTTAGGGAATATAGTTTTGGGAAACTATTTGAGGTAGAAATACTGGACCGCACGAAATGGTCCGACCCCAAAAGCTTGGTCTGGTACACTGACGGATCGAAAATGGAATCTGGAGTTGGTGCTGGTGTCTCTGGTCCTAATACCAAAGTCTCGATACCCATGGGAATGTGTCCCACGGGTTTTCAGGCTGAAGTCCATGCCATTGAGGTCTGCGCCGTTTTAAATTCCCATAAGGGAATCAAAGGCGCCACAATACAAATCTTTTCAGATAGTCAAGCGGCCTTACAAGCTCTCTCGTTCAACACGATGGACTCAAAAACAGTAAAGTACTGCTACGATGCCTTGCAAGCCCTATCCAAACACAACAAGGTTAAACTTGGTTGGGTACCTGGTCATCAAGGTATTGAGGGCAACGAATCGGCAGACCAACTAGCTGGGGCTGGTTCCGAATCCGCGTTCTGCGGACCAGAACGTTATTGCAGAGTCAATTGGACTACTAAATAAATAAATAGGTGGCGCAACAGGCGGAAGACACCCAAGGCCTAACTTCTCGCAACCATTCGTTTTGTGTGAGTTTAAATTTTTGGGACGAATGGAAGGGACCTACAATTTTATGCCGAGTCCGAACGGCTGAATTGAGAAGCTTTTTCAGGACAGTCATACTCTCGGATGTTTGTCAGACGTTCGCGAGAGGTGGCGCAGTAGAAAAAACCTTAAGATGCAATTTGTGTTTTTCTGGGGATCGAACCTGGGATCCCTCGCACAGTAGTCCAGCACACTAACCACTGCGCTACTGCGCCCACCAATTGGACTACTGCTCTGGGTATAATTAACAACTGGGAACATCAACTCCGTCTATGCCACTGGGAAAATGTCCCGGGTCTTAGACAATCCAAAAGTTTAATTAAACCTTACTCCTATAAGGAAATCCTCAACTTAAATAAGGATAGTATTAGAAGGCTGGTGGGCTTTCTCACAGGCCATTGTGGCTTGAGATATCATCTTAACAAAATGAATTTGTGCCCGGAGACAGAATGCAGGTTCTGTCTTGATAAAGAATCCTCCGAACACATTCTCTGTGATTGCCCGGCACTTCATTGGTTAAGAAAACGTGTCTTCAACAGGGAGACACATACACCAGCAGAGCTTAGGAACTCCGCTACTAAGGACATATTGGCCTTCGTTAAGGAGGTCACACGTCTCTTAGAATAACTAAATCCCTTTGATACAATAGATCTTTTTAGGTCGCAGTGTCAGGGAAATTATAGAAACAAAAAATACTCCGAGGTAGATGAACTCCTTAACTACCTCGAAATTGTTGCTATAAATTGTAATATTGTTGATAGCATGTACTTAGTCCTGTCCTCAAATGCTAGAGCGTTGGTCTGCGTTCACTTTGACAGTTCTGATAACGCGGATTCCAAAACTTCGTTTAGACTTATAGGAAAATATTTTCCTGAGACTGGTATAACTGCAGAGTCGTAGAGTCTAACTCGGAAGTGTTGTAAGAGAGCTTGGCGGTCGGCGTTTGATATCAGTTCTATCAGTTCTATCACAACCGACCGCAGATTTCAACATATAAACTTAAATATAGTTGCCTATCTACCATCGTTCAGAGGATTCCACTAGCGCACTATCATCGATCCGTTTTCAAGGTGATCAAAAGCTTTCCAGCAGAGTTAGGTGATTCAGCGATTCAATGAAATCGCCTTCGAAAAGAAAAACAATTTTGTAACGTAACGCGGTATAGTTAAAAGGTAAAATTCAATCTTCAAGTTCACATTTACTATCTCCATCTCTATTACTGGTTTATTCAAAGGCTACATAATTTGTGTCATTTTGCATCCTTGAATGTGCTCAATAAATTTAGCTACATCCTCGCGAGGAATAATAAATATATCGAGACACAAAATATGTACAACTAAACCATAGTCAAGTCTTTGGCATAAAATGACAAAAGACACGCTATCAAACTAACTAAAAAAAAAACAACAACCAGCACTCCAACCCCATCTATGTGCTCCGGTGAAAGGTTTCCCTCATTTGAAATGCATATCTCCTTCTTCGCCTCCATGGCACAACATTTGCATGTCAAAGTGCATTTATGGAGATGGAATATAAATTTAAGCCTGATGGGAAACCGCCAAGAAATCCAAGGTAACCCGAAACATCCAAGGAAAGCACATCTACCCGCCGGCCGCCGCCACACAGAGACAGTCAGCGCAGCGATTTAAGCTCTTTTGACCTTATCCCTATTTATTCATTCCAATTCAATTAACTGTCTCAAGTATAAGAACAACCGATTGTCTCGGATGCCTTCTCTCTCTTTCGCTCGACTCTTGAAGGCGGACAAAAACCCAATGAAGTATGCATTTCCTGTAGCCTAGAAAAAGGGTGGCATTACCAAAGTACAAGCACACTAACTCGCTTACAAGCCACATGGCAGGGGACACATTCTAAAGGTATTTGTGTTCGTCGTCTGCCTTTTCTATAAGAACTTTCAAGTGGGCGACATCGACAGCGGGCACCGAGGAATAAGCATCAATAAAAATCATCAAAATACCTTTCCCGCTGACAGAAGAAGATAAAAAAAGAGACGTAGAAAGCACATCGAAGGACGGGGGACATAAAATAAAATTTAAATATGCATTCCATTAGAGAAGAAGATACGATACGGTTAATCGTGCATACCGCACGCGTTCCATGGGAAACGATGAAAATCCAAATCATAGAAATTGATTTCTAAAGAACATACCTAGTTACAAGTTGAGTGCGAGGGGAAGGAGTCCCTCTTTATGTCGATAGATACTCAATGAATCTTTTTAGGGAATGGGAAATATTTCTTAATTGTCGGTAGCATTTGATTCTTTTAGATGGAAAATGTGGAACCCCGAGGTGGTTATGCATAATTGCTTCGGATTTTTAAGAGCTTCTTACAAGGCGTGTATTTCATTAGGCTGGAATTTTAATGCGAAATGAAACATTTTCTGTTTTCCTTTTTCGTGAGATATGGTGTCAGGGGATTTACAAAGTGTCGACAAGGGTGTCAGTGTATATATGACGAAATATTCGTGTCAAACACTTTGGAATGACATAAATTGAGAGTGCACATTTTAGTATGCCATATATAGGGGAAGAACAAAAGGGCCAAACAAAATGCACGAAAAGGAGGTCAACGAGTCTAGCAATAGGCGATACATTTTGAGACTTATTTGAGCCAACAGAACAGTGTTACATTTAAGCTAAGGGCATGACATGTTGAAGGTAACATTGATGTGCTGTGATGGCACTACATGGTACAGTATCGGAAACACAGTTGTTTGTTAAATAGAAATGTTTCCTTTCGTAAATTCGTATTCCCAGGACTATTCGAAAGACTCGGTTAAGAAAGAGTTCCTTTGCTATTTCTTGGAAGTATCTGCCATCAGTTCAGATTGTGGGAAAAGAGTCCAACATCAAGAAAATAACGAACAAGAATGACGCTATGTTTTCAGTTTAAAGTTTGAATATGTAATTTTGGCCATAGCTAGGGACAACATTTGACATCATGTGTCATTTGTGGATCTTCTAAAGCCTCCGACTGATCAGAATTATAGTTTTCCCTGACCAGAGAATACAATTTGAAAGAACAACTTCAGGCTGAATATCTTGTCAAATATACTGTGGCATTATAATTGCCAACAAAGCGATCAGAACAGAAGGATTTCCAAAAAAAAAAAAGGGCTTGTCTGGAATTCGTTGTTTTAGATCTGAGTCGTTTTTGGAACTCCATTGAGTTGGTATTTATATTGGAAGTTTTAGCCCGGCCATTAAATGTGTGACTTTTAAGTGAGGACATAATGAACCCTGCGGACGCTGAGATTCAATGCATATAGGAATATCATGAGCTTCACCAAAAATAAGATCATTCATCTCGATATATGCGTAAGGATGGAATTCAAATTTTTCGCAATACCGAATGGTTCCACTGGACCCTAAAATGGATCGATTTCATTCCGAAGTAAGATAGAAATCACCATCTTGAGAAATTGATGTGGAGCATTTGTATTTTCAGAAGCCATAGGACTAGACTGCAATCTGAGTCTAGGAAGAAATACTTTTGGGCACCAAACTGAAATAATAGCTCTTGTGCATTCGCTGGATTACTTAGCAGAGTGACACCCTCTGCAAAAAAAAAATATATTCTCATAGTGCTGCACAAATAGACGGTGATCAGGCGCAAGGAGCAGACGAACGCCTCTCTGGTTTTGGAATTTGTTTACAAGATCAATACATTTGTGGCTCAGAATGAGTTAACCCTTACATTGACTTGGAAGAGTAGAGGAAATTAATGTGCACTCTTGCGAAATGAGGAGAGAGATACGGAAAAATAGTCCACGGTTGGACACCGGGAACGGGAATGGTGGGAATAAGTACAAAAAAAAAATGTAGACAGCCGAAAGCGCTAAAAATGCATCCGCTCTTTCTAGAAAGAATTTCTAATCATACAACAAGGACCACTTAAATGGATGGATTTACTATCGATAACTCTAAGACGAGGAGACATCGGGACATAATGCTGTGGCAATTCGCAGAACTAGTGAACAGAAGTATAAGGTAATTACGATTATACCGGTTGGACTATCTGAGTACCAGATACATACCACTTAAACTGATGTCGAAGATAACACATTAAACTGAGGAAAATCTAAGAGACGCTTAGAGAGTTGAATTAGGTGATCTGATATCGGTAGTTGTCATTTAGATGTAAAGGGTTGACAATTGTTCGGTTCTTAGTATTGATTACTTCCAAGTGTCAAAACAATCAGTATAGTTGTATAGTTTACATATTCTTAAATCAGCGTTTCGCGCTTCTTTACCGTTTATATGTTTTAAAAAAAAAATATTACTAAAACTGGAGCTAAGTTGTTCACCAGAGAATTGGGTGATCAAAAATTTAAGCGACCAAGTGCGGAAATGTATAAGAACCCCAATACGGCTTTTTGGATCAAAAACGTATCTACACCTATAGCTCTATTAGCTCCCAAATAGCTTCAATGTGGACATGGTTAAAGGGGGCATTCTATGCCTAAGATCCATCCACAAATATTTATAAAGAGCTGCCTTTGTGGCATAGGCTAAGGTATGTGTGCTGCGATTACTAGAAACCCATTTCTTGATAAAGGTGGAGAGACGTTGATTTAATTCGTTCCTCTTTATGTTTGGTGGCACAGTATTTCTAGAATCTATGCCGCTTGGGTCAGTATAACAGGCTCTACTAGTACATTGCGATTGCGATACCGGCGATGCTTTAAGAATCTTATGAAAATTACAATTTACATTGCAATTTTTGAGAACAAAGGATTTTAGACTTATTAAAGCGTTCTTATTCTTATTATTCTTAAGCGTTGTAGCATACCATCGAGGACTAGACAAATAACTTATTATAACCAATATTGTCTGTACGGTATCATTTTCGAAGCATTTGCGACCATTTTTTATTTTATTCCTATTACCGGAAATTTAGCAGCAACTTATTAGTTTTGTAGGTCTATAGAACATGAGAACATGATTTTCCAACCCGGACATCCCACCTAACCTAAGCTTGATGTAATAGCAACAATTCATACTTAAAAACCTCCCACGGACGGCTTATTAGGGTTTTAAGTTCTTTAGTTTTTAAACGTGTCGGTCAGCAATTGAGTTTAGTAAGTTGTAGTAGCCATTAGCTGAAAAAAATGATTGCAAGTCCAAGGCGATGATCTTCGAAAGGTAGGTAAGTAAGTAGTAAGGTCGCTATGACATCTGCTGCATTTTTGACAATAGATAAGTATTTAGCTGCAATAAAAATACATATATATACAATTGTACATAATTTGCAAGTCCAAGGCGATGATCTTCAAAAGGTAAGGATAATTACGGTACTCTTTAGCACACAAGACAAACATTAAGAGCCATTTGACATTACGTGGCATTCTCGGTCGTTATGATTCCTTTAGCAAGTGATGACGTCTACCATTTCAACCTATTGGAACACTTAAAGGTGCTTTAAATCTCAACTTGAAATCCCAATGAAATTCAACCTTCAAAAGTAATAATAATTATCAAAAGTGTTTCATAACATCTGTGCAATAGTGTAGCCACGAGATGCTACTACAATGACTGACGAGTAGAGGTGTACAACCAACCATTGATTGCGTGCGTAGGTTTGCAGCTGGCTGACCAGCAGCACCATCACCAGCTCCACCTACACCTCCTTCAGGCGTACAGCATATGCAATGCAATGCAATAACAAGAGCGTCATAGAAAAAAGTCAAGACAGACGCGCCTGCCGTTCTGCCTCGTTTGCATCTATCTTCCACGGCCAGTGTCAGTGGCTCCCAGGCCAGAAATGCAAATGTTTCCGTTTTTTCCCAAAGCGATTTCCATGTTTTTCCCGTTCTACACACATTCTTTGGCATTTTATTTCGCAACAGACACGGGGGTCCAAGTCCAATACCAACGTCGACGTCGACGATAGATCAAACACATGTTTGTATTGTTTCGTAATTTCATTCTCCGTTCAATGACGCTTATGAGCACGAAGACAACGTATGGGGAGAATATAATTTTCATTGGAATTTTATACAATTTTGTTTATGTGCTATATCTGTACGTTTGTATGGATGTACTCACCTTCGTCTTTCGGTGGCGCGTCAGTCCATCGGACGAGCAATATGTTTGTTTTGATTTCCACTTGAATAATCCAAAGAAAACGAAATGAAAATATAATAAAAAAGAAAAGACAGCTAGAGAGGGCGTTTTACCCCCTTTGCTGCGGCGTACAATCGCGCAAACAATAACAAATATTATAAACAACGAAAAAATTAACAAAAAGTTGAATTTATTCGAACTAACGCGAAGCGAGGGAAGCAAAGCAATTGAGTTTAATTTTATTTTCACTTTTTTTTTGTACACTTTTTGACACAACGAACAGTGCGAGTGGAAATTTTTCTCTTTCTTTTGCACCTTTTGCTTTTTTCACTTTTCACACGAAAACATTTTGCAAATCGATGCAAACTTTTGGCGAATTCTTGGGGAAAATTGCTCGAATTATCCCCAAGAGGTTGATAATTACACGGCAGTGAATTTTTTGGACACGATTTCGAAGGAATTTCCCTGCAATTCCGTCGTTGGCAAGGAGAGGAAAACAATTGTCGTTCCGAACGAGACACAAAACTTCACGCACTCTTGTTTCACGGCAGTTTGACATCAAACAACAAAATCTTTTAAAGGTGAAATGTCAGATTTTTTATTCGGAATAAACATGGCTGACAATACACTGAACTGGAAAGCGAGTGTGGTGTGTTTACTGCTGTGGTGAGCTGATGGGTTGTCTGCACTGATTTCTCTTGTGGGTAGATTACATTGCAGTTGCTTTGGTTTAGATGTCTGTACGTCATGTTTAGGTAAAATAATTTGTTTGTTGTAAAGATTTATTTAACTCAATTAATGTCTTTGTTATAAATATTGTTCCACTTGATTTTATTTTTGGTTCATATTTTGTACTCTTCAGGAATCCATTTCCAAAATGATGTATTTAGTTTATTTCTATTCAATTCCTAATTTGCGGGTATTTTTGTAACGTCCAGTCGTCAATAAAATAACCGATGATAAATGACTATGATGATGATAGACTATCGTGGTGAAAAACGAATTTTTCAGCCTTTAACGGCCGTATTATTCACTCGGTTTAAATACGAGGTTAAAACGCTTTTAAACCACGAAAATAAACCTAACTAAACCATCACTCCATCCATTCGTTCCAAAAATAGAAACTCACACAAAACGAATGGGTTGCGAGAAGCAAGGCCTTGGGTGTCTACCGCCCGTTGCGCCGCCTATTTATTTATTTTTTAAACCATCACTCCCTTATTTATAAACTTTATACACTCTCTACAATAGTTCTAAACGCAAAAATATATATGAGATGTTTGCGTTTAGAGCTATTATAGAGAGTATATTATAAAGTTTATACATTTTTAAACCCAAAAAATTTAAACCTGCCTATGTCATATTCACTCTTTTTACGTGCTTAAGCTTTAGGTTTATTTTGGTTTATTTGAAGTACTAAACCCTATTTTAAACCTACGAAATATCGCGTTTGACAGTTCAGGCAAAGGTATGTTGGTGTTATTATTCAAATGTGATGTGTGATTTGTGAAGAATTTAAAAAGGTTCTGAAGCGATTAAATTTTTTGTAATTGGATGTACATATTTAAATTTTGGGGACAAATAAAAAAAAATATCAAAAATGTAATGCTGTAGAGTGTAGATGATGCCGCCGTTTGTTTAACCGGTCTTGCACTGTTTCTGGCATTGGAACAATGGTGCTTAAATTGAGTAAAAACGCGTCGCACTTCTATGCCTACTGTCACTGAATAAAATATCCTGGAAAACAAAAATCTTCCGTGGCTAACAAAAATATTTTGGAAAAGTTCCTCCTGAATTTCAAGGACTGGTAAAAATGAAATTTTCCAGGAAGTCTGGGCAAAATTTCCTGAAGCTATTTTTTTTAGGATACATATTTTACAAAGATATACCCTTATAAGGATTTCAAGGACCTTTGTCAGAAAATACATCCAAATATCTAACTTAAATGAAATAAATCGCTCTACCGCATTCGAAAATATATTTGCAAATTGAGTGAATGTTATGAAAACTGATTTAAACCTTGTGAAAATCTACGTAAACCGGTCGTCGGAGTGCGGTTTAAAATCGAGATGGTTTATTTGCCAATAGGTTTAAAAAATGACGTTTAAAAGGTTTAACTTGAGTGAATAATACGGAATTACAAAACTTGTATGGTTTAAAAAGATTTAAACCACGGTTTTAACTAAACCACATTTTAAACCGAGTGAATAATACGGCCGTAAGAAAATTGTTTTTTGTTGTTTTACCTAGGTTAATTTTCTGACGTTTTCATTTGCTTCAGTTGTGCTAGAATTTTAAAGAGAAAATGAAACATTGAATCTCAATTAAATTAAAGTGCAAAATCTGACAAATCCCTTTAGCATTTCAATTGTCAGAAAATGTTCGGACTCGGCATAAAATTGTAGGTCCCTTCCATTCGTCCCAAAAATAGAAACTCACACAAAACGAATGGAGAAGCTAGGCCTAGGGTGTCTACCGCCTGTTGCGCCACCTATTTATTATATTTCTTTATTTATTTTATGCGCTACTAAATTGTCTTTTCAAAATGTACAAAACAATTTTTATACCTATAACAGTTTAGAAGTTATAGTGTTTTAAGTGGTAACACCTCCAAATTAGAGGTCACTTATTTTGATGAGCTATAACGGAAAATATTGAGAATAAAGTAATTTATTTTTCTTTAACACAAATGTCACTCTGAACTGCTTCATTGAGAATTCTCCTATCATACTTTTTATTGCTTCACTTCACATTGGAGTTGAATAAACCAGGCATAATGTAATGACACCTCAGGCCAAAGTCATAAAACTTTGCGCTCCCATTTAGTCAAATCTGAGTTTTGGCGACTTCAATTCCTTTTGGCGGGCGGCGCGGCGGCGCAGGAAAATTCAAAACGTCAAAGGGTCAAAATCTCTTACTTGGGATTGGGAATCATTCCGATGTCCACTGGAAATGATTGCATAATTCTGGGCATGCTTTACAAACTGTATTTCCGATCATGTTGATTACATAACTTAAGGGGTGACTGGTTCCTATAAACTGCTTCATTTCCGGTTTTGATTTATATAAGAAAGAAAGAAAGAAAACGGTGTGAACAATGAAAAAAATTATGACCTCTCTGTCAATTGATTTAAAATAAACATTGCTCTCGTAAAATTGTTATTATTTCAAAATTTGTCACCGATAAGTATGTATGGGAAGATTGTGACGGATATGTTTCTTACGTTGTGAAGCATCAGCTGTATTGTATTTGGGTTGCTTATGGGTCACCTTACATTAAACTGGCTTGTAGTCGTTTCTACTGTCATTTGTCAACGTCGACGAAACCTAAAGCTAGGTAAGTGCGAAGACGATTGTACAATATTGTTAGATCTGTTAATGCTCTGACAATAACCAACTACATTAAGGTGGGTTTCCACATGTCGGTTGATTGACAAAGTTTGACAGCTCTCGCGTTTATGTCATTGAACGACACCACCGTCAGTTCATTTCCACTTATGTCAATTATTGGCAAAAAATAGTTTGTCAGTTGTTTGACAAACTTATGAACTTGATGCCAATTAATTTTCACTGTCAATTATAGACAAAGTCACATTTTGTTTGACAATTCAGCTATTTCCACTTGTCAATCAAATTCTTTGTTAGTTATTGGCAAACGCTGTTTGTCAATTCATTGACAAGCAATTTTTCGCTATTTCTACTTTTTATTTTGGCATAAAAATACGTCAATTGTCAATTTCAAATCGACAAGTGGAAAACCAGCATTACAATGCAAAATTGTCCGTTCACACGTTTTGTAAAACACTGTTCCGAAGTCTGTCAGTTTTATTTTCAGATGGAGGTCTGACAATGGACTCAAAATTACTTTTCTGACAACGTTGTCAGGTTGAAAGTGTGTTGCTATTTGAATATGAATAATTGGTCGATCCGTTGTCAGACAAATTAAAAATTTGTTCGTTGTTTTTTACAGTACGGATAATTAAACAAAAGATTGCACTTGCGAGACTATTTTAACTGTTGTTGGAAGACACCAAGTATGACGAATTGATGAATGTTCACAAACGTATTGTTTAAATGAAGGATTGGTTGGCCCGTCGACAGCAGTTACATACCAATTGTAGCGATGAAGTGGATTGCGTTGATTGTGTCACTTTAATGGATTCCAGGAACACCATTTTGCCATTAATTCTATGCGGGTTAGGCCCTAAGGCCAATCACACAAGGGCTAATTTTTCTGCTATGAGTATGTAGAGAAAACCAAAAGAACTGTACATATGGGCGCCCGCGGTTAAGAAGGTGTCGGTGTGTTCAGTTCTATAGTTTTTTTTTTTTTGTATTAGTGGCTCTCGTCTAAAAAATCAGAAAATCCAACTCGTGTCATACTGAAAGAAAACAAAATTTCTGAATTCGAGAAAAATTTAGGGGACGAGCAGCAAGTGTATTGCGAGCTGGGGTCTCTGTATACCATGTCCATGATTGTAGGTGCTCGTCATCTTGTTAATTGGAGCGAAGCCCCCTATTTGGGAGGATAAAAGTGTTTTGCTGCACATATGAATCTAAAGTCTACAGCTGCTGAAAAAAAGCAAATACCATGTTCAGTACGATAACCTTGAGTCACCACTCGCTAATTAATCAACATATTTGTTGCAAGTGTTGCAATGACAAATCTTTTCAACAAACTGACAGGTTAACTGATGTTTTCCAAATGAATATAGCTTACCTAACTATCACCAGTGCATGCGATTCCTTTTAAATAAAACAAAATGAATTTTCTGTTTTGCTTTCCATCTCCAAATATTTTTTTTTTCTTTTTATTATTTTCACATTTTTTGTCTCTTTGTTTAGTTGCACCTTCGAACATTTGTCATTTTGGTTCCATATGTTTTCAATCATTACCCATAAATTTTCCTTACTTTTTTATTATTACATATTTTGAATTTTTTATGTTTAATCTTAGTCCTTGTTTTTGCATTGTATAATTCAGTTAAAGTTCACAATAAATTTAAATTTAATCCAATGTCACAAATTTAGCTACTTTCCTTTAGTACTGCGTTTTTGTTTCTCAAAATTTACTCTATACAATATGTGTCTAGTCATAATTATAATTATTTTAAGGTTTTTAAGTATTTTCTTTATTTTTTTCTGCTTTAATATTAATTAATATAATTAACTTAATGCTATTATCCACCATTATCATTAAAATCTATTGGTAACGTTATCGAAATTAATAGTCTAACAATAATAATAATAATAATACAATAAAACGTGAGTGTGTTGTTTTTAAAATAAATTCTGAAATTTCCATGAAAATATTTTATTTATTTACTTAAAAATAGCTTATTGCATAAATACGTTAGATGTTACAATTAATTTATACCTATATTAATTTAGTTTTGTCAGCGTTTGTTTTGTTTGTTTTGTAAACTAATTCTATGTTACTAAATATAATCAATACGAATTCATTTAATTCAGTCTACTGCCCCCTAAATGTATTTTTCTTTTTTGTTTTTTTTTTTTATCATGTCTATTAGTTAATAAATAATAAAAGAATTTCGCGAATCAGCAATCGCAAATTGTTTTATGTTATATGTTCCGTTTTTTTTTTTGTTTATTTAATTCTTTGTTACTGAACACAATACGTCAAAAGCGCTGGGTATATTATTGTTTAATTAATAATCTTATAATGTATTATTAAATATACAACATTGTATAGCTATATTTACAAAACAAAAGAAACAAATTAAAAAAAAAATATCGCTTAAAAATTTGTCACATAATTCAAAAGAATGGAATTTGCAATTTTAGAAAATAAAATTCGTTAATTAATTAATCTAATAAAATGTAGAAACGGGACTAATAAAATATGAAAAAGTTGATGTTTTGCATAATGAATAAAGTTGCGATCATGTGAAATATTATTATTTGTTTCATAGCGTCAATAGGCGGACGTTTGCGTCATTGTCACGGCGTTGCAGATTCAAGAACTTGGAAGTCTGTGATATTTTACAGAAAAACTTCGAAATGATATGTCCTGTCAAAAGATGTGAAATGTATAAACAATCGAGGTTATTTAAGGTGGCTTTCGGTTCGAAATCAACTGAAGACAGCTGTCAAAAGCTATTTGATGCTTATTGCTTACGCAATGGTGCTTTACGATTCACGTTTCAGTTACATTACAGCTCTCATTCATAAATTGCCAACGGGACATAATTAAAGAAAGAATCCGCTGCACATTTGCATAATAAACATTTATTGACTTTAATTACGTTTGTCGGTATAACTAAATCAATTGTATTTCAACGCATGAGTACCAGGAACGTGCTACAAATGTAATTTTTGTTTCTATTGACTGTTATTATGACACATTGTTAAATTAATTTTATTGCATTCTCGGGTACTTATTCCTACTAACAAATATAAGTAATGAAATATATATAAGAAATATCACCTTTTTAGACATTTTAATGTCAAACTTTCCGTGGAGATTTTTATATAAGAACAACTCTACAACTTGTCAACCTCGGATAGATTCTCTGTTCAGGAACAATCTTTTTTGTTTAACATAAACTCAGCCATCAATCTGGTCTGGTCTGGACACTTTTCCGTAGTGCCTTGCATTGTCAAAAAATGCATAAAATGGTTGACATCTTATTAGAAATTAACCAAAGAAAAACTCTACCAATTGCTGTTTTTTTGGGTTGCAAAGGCAACTTTGTGTGTATAAAATGGCTGGGGCGGACGCAGTCTTCCATTCTAACTATTGGCCGAGAACCAAGGCATGTAGAGGAAAACCTGACATGAGGTGGCGCCCAGAAGTAGAAAACTAGTTAGAATTGCGCAGCTGGAGGCAGTTGTTGGTTGATGCCCAGGTTAACCCACAAAACTGAAAAATTTATGTGAAAAGAACATGTTAGTAAAAATTGTCAGTATACAAAGGCGGCAGATATTCTTTTTAGCTGAAAAACGATAAAATTTGGATTTTGCAAACATTATTCCGTGAGGAAGTTAGATACATCTAAAATTTACGAAAGCACAAACATTGCTTGAATCTGACGAAGCCCGAGAAAGGATTTTATGTCAAAATTTCAAGGTAAAATCGTGGAGACCTGCAAAAGTTGGGTATCCGCAGTTTCGAGGTATTCTTCCGACGCACACTGACGTTTTGCGTTTCAGTGCGATCAAGTGCGTTTTTACTGATATTTTTGACAGCTTCATACGAATTTTCTTCCGATATTCTCCGACAAGAATTGGTTGCGGAATTTGTTTACGATTTGCAGTGAAGTATTGATAAATGAAAGCAATAAAAAAAACATTTTAGCAACGTAATTTTTTGTATTTATTGTTTAAAATTGTGTTTGCAATTATTGGTTGCGGAATTTGTTTACGATTTGCAGTGAAGTATTAAGGGTATTCACTTAAACTCGTAAAATCCTCATAAACTGCGTTTATGCAGAAATTTACCACCTCGTAAATCACCTGTCAGAGTTTGTATGGAGAATAGTAAAACGCAGACCTCATAATTTTCTGCGATGATTTAGGCTCGGAAATCAATCGCGGAAACTTACGCAAATCACAAATGTCAAACTTTGACAGACAGTCATATGAATTGTCTATGTTTGATTCCAGATTTACAGTCGATGACATTTCTGAGGGGCGTTCACTTAAACCACCGCAGAAATTTATACATTTACGAGCTGCATACATTTATCAGATTAAGTGAATACCCTTATTGTTAAATGAAAACAATAAAAAAAAAACATTTTATCAACGTAATTTTTCTGTATTTATTGCTTAAATTTGTGTTATCAGGGCAATACACAAACGAAAAATACAAGCACTAAATAGAAAAACCCCAAGGTAGTACGAAACAACATCAGGTCAAATCAATGCGTTGTCGCATTTTAATTATTTTTTCCGAAGACGGATACCTCGAATTTAATTTGAGTCTCCGCCGGAGTATGCGTTGCGGAGAATTCTCCATTCCGACAGATACCTCGCTAGCTGCCTAACCCAATCCAATAAATTAAGTTGGATGGAGAGTCTTAATGGATGAGCTGGCATTTACTTCAGGTGCGCCGTAGACCGCTGTATGCGATGCGTATAAAATGCGGCCATGGATGACACATGGATGAAAGTGGACTTTTAATGATATGGATTGACTATTAGCTAATTTAATTCAATAATTCATCCCGGTCATTATGAAATAAATTATATTTTTATGTTTCACATTTTATTCGTTTATACAAACGTTAGTTTTTAAACATTTGCTATAATTTTTACTATAGTAATAAAAATAACAAATATTATTTATCACCATCAACTAACTTCGCCTTATCTTCGCGTTTATCAAAGAGTTTAAATAAATTCGATCCATTATCATTTTTACAACTTTTACAAAAAAAAAACTTAAGCAGGTAACACACCTTTGCTGCATTTCAAGTTCCGCTGTTGTTAAGTAATTATATGGATTGCAAAATTTACATTTCTGACAGTCCAAAGAGGATAAATTAGACGTTCAGAGCAGAGCCAGAACTGTCAAAAAAAGTTCGTGTTTCTTTATTAGCTCAGACAGATCACAGCTCAGAATTTGTGTTTCTTTTTTAGAGAATGATTAGAGCGCGCTCTATGAGCTCAAAATAAATTGACTGAGCAGGCTGAGTAAAAGACACACTAGTCACATTTGACAGAAAAAAAAAAAGGATAAACAAAATAATGTAGTTGAAATGGCGGACGAGCCTCGTTGTTCTGGCACAGAAGGTAAACCAAATTAATCACCCCTATCGTGGAATCCGCCGGGGGGAATTATTCACGGAAAAGAATATTTTCGTATCGTCAAAATCGCAAAGTGAACAGTTCCGCGTTCGGGAAAAATTCAATTTGAATTTTTTTAACGATACAGTGAAACTCATTCACATTACCCACACGGGGAACTGTTCACTTTGCGATTTTGACGATACCAAAATATTCTTTTCCGTGAATAATTCCCCCCGGCGGATTCCACGATAGGGGTGAATAATAAATAACCATAATGACAGTTATGTGCTCAAGTGTGTTTCATAAACAAATCAGAACGATCTGAGCACGCTCAAAATGCTCGAGCTCTATTCGGAGCTCAACTCTGAACTAAAAAAGAAACAAAGCTTACTGAAGAACTAATGGAACAATTCTCGACCTGAATGATATTTGTCTTCTAATTGGAAATTCTTACTGTACAAAGTACAACCCATTACCTGCCCCCGATTTCAAAAATAACTAAAAACGGTAATCTATACATTTTGCGGGCCCTATTGCCTTGCCTATTATTTCTATCGTCACTCAAAACATCTATTTAATAACTAAAAACAGCAATCTTTGCTTCTCTAGTTGTAATAGCAAAGTAAAAAAGTTCTTGCGTTCCATGAGTAAAAATGCTGAGGCTGTTCTGAACTCCCTGTCCCTAGTATTTACCCGGCTTATTGCACTTTGTGAAAAGACTTATTTTCGCTGCGAATTCAGTTGAAATTAATTAAAGTTGAATTATTTGCTGAGATTTGTTGGGATTTGCACATCCTTTTAAAATAATTGCAATCAAGTTTAAGCAATGTTTCTGCTAACGCAAATTTTATATGTGTGTGTTAGTACCTTCCAAAAGCTAGAACATCTTTTGTTCTGACAGTTTTCACTAACTTGTTCTGCTCCCGATTTTTTTTTTTTGTTAAATTAAACATATACCAAAATACACAAATTTTTAAATTTGCATTGGCCTCGTTTCGCCCCGATGTGGTGGGTGGGCTCAATGTCCTTGTATTTACATTTGCCTGTTTTTTAACATATCATGTGTCAAATTTCTCACATGCCAATATTCGACGAACAGTACTTCAACAAACTTCCAACAAATAACGGTGAAACAAACAAATAACTGTGCCAAATTGTCCAAATTTTAAAAACGTGTACGTGTTGCCAAAACTATAAACAAAATTCCAGAAACTAGAAGAACAAAAAAAAAAAACGTCAACCAAAGATCGCAAGCAAGCACCAGTCAAAGTAGAAATCAAAAAGTGAAACCAAAAAACTGCAGAAACCAAAAATAAACAAAAGTATCTTCTTTTTAAATTGAATATTTAGATTTTGTTTTTGTTTTATTCAATCGATTTATTTTTAAATTAATATGTTGGCAATTGGTAAATTGCTTTCTCTATTTTCTCTTCATTTTTTTTTAGTTTTTCGAAATTTTTCTCATTTTAAATTAATTGTTCTCTCCACGTATACTTAAATTGTAAATCGTATCTTCTTTTAAAGTTTATTAATTGTTTTATAATGATTTAATTTAAATTAATTTAATAATAATTATTATGACAATAGTTTATTATGATTCTTTTTCGTTTGTATACACAAAGAAAAAAGAGAAAGAGGAAGAAAAACAAAATAATATAATAATCACTACACAAGGGACAAACTGAAAAATATAATTTAATAGTAATGTTTTAAATATACAATGAATTTGATTTAATTTGTTTATATAAATAAGGAAAATAATCTAATTAATTTACTTCTTGTTTTCTTTATCATTTAGGATATGTATATATGTACAGATTTGTTGTATATAAAGACAAAATTAATTTAATTTAGTATGAACGAAAAAGATAATACGCTGCTGAGAGTTTTATTCTTTAACGCAGAGACAATGAGAGACGCAGAACAATGTGCAGAGGGTAAGGTATATAATATATTTTTGCTAGTTTTGTTTTGAGAAAATCATATAAAATTTGCCTTTTCGTATTGTAAATTGTATTATTATTTTTTTAATGAAAAACAAAAGAAAAATAATTAGCGAGGTTTCAATTGGAATATTATAATAACAAATCTTGGTAGTTCTCTCTTTTTTTTTTTTTTTGCTTGATCAAAATCAAAACCCTCCCATCACAGTCGTCAGTAGTAAGGAAAATGTCGGTTTCAGGACAGTTTTCAGACACGCGAAAAATATTGGATATAATGCCAATATTTTTAAACCGGCAATTTCCTTTCCACCCGTCGTCGATCTGCATCTCTCTAGAAGTTGGCCAGCGGGAGACTCTCATTCATAAGTTTTTCACTACAATAGTATAAATTCTAAGACTAAAGGAAACAAAAAAAAGAGAAAAAAATAATAATTTAAACAAAAAAGAATTCATCTAACATACACATGTAATATAAATAATTTTCATTTAAGGATTAAACAAAATATGAACATAGAGGGTTACTTTTTTGTATAGGAAAACGAAATATTTTTATTAATATTTTGAGAAATGCCTCTGTTTTCTTGTAGGTTCATTCTTCTAGTTTGGTAATTTTTTTTTTATTAATCTATATTTTTTTTAAGAACATTTGTTCTTTTTTTTTTTTTGCTATGCATACTCTAACGTCTAACGTCTCTTTTCGGTGCTATTTCAGCTATATTGGTTTTCCTTATCCTTAAATATTTAATAAGGTTTTTTTTTCCTTCTATGATTTTCCTTTTTTTGTTAATTTAGCTATAATTCATTTTAGAAACATACGCGCGCTCTCTCTCTCTCTTCAGCTACATTCACTCTCGTTTTCTTTAGTCTAGGCCAACAAAAAAAAAAAATAATAATATTTCACACCTAACAGTTGAACACAGTTTTTATGATTTTTAACTTCTCTCCGTATAGTTTATATTAATTTAACTTCAATCCAAAAAGAGATTGATTTACTATTTGATCTAGTTAAATTTATTTAAATTAAGATTAATTTCTTCCTTTGATCAGTTTTACTATTTATGAGATACAAAACAAAGAAAAAGAGAATGAGATGCTTCGTGTGTGTGTGGCTTTCTTCTGTTTTCTAGAGAAACAACAAAAAAATGAGTGATTTTTAACTAAAATTCTCTTTAAGTGTACATTTAAATTACTTAGAAACTAATAATGTTTTTTTTTTTTAATAATATTTTGCATGTTTTTCTTTTGTTTATAATTTAAATGTAATAATTTGTTTAAAGTCTTATTTGTTTCTATGTAGGGCAAACTTGTTTTATAATTAAATTATTATTTTAGTTTTAATTTAATTTTATGTACATGTAGATGCATATAGTGATTTAGTGTTTGTTTGTTTTTTTGCTAAATTAAATTATGTTTATTTACACCAAACCACGGGCTTGTATGGTTCGGAAGAGGAGGGGATGTAAGTTAATTTTCCTTTTGAAGAGGAGAGACGAGGGTAAATATAATTTATTAAATTGTGACTACCTACAATATAATATGTATAATCTAAATAATTTATTTAGTATATTTTGTTTACACTTAAATAGCAGATGTTAAGTTTTTTCTTTGTCTGCTTATTTCTGTTTTTTTTTTTTTTTTTGTAGTTTAAGGTTTTTGTTTTTTCTCTCTCTATTGTTGAATGATGGATTTGACAATGATCGGCGGATGCACACAGGCTTTGCACAATAGTGTTGGTTGTGTGGACCGCCGCATATATCAGTTTTAAGGTTTTGGTTGTCTCGAATCTAGTTATTCATCCCGTTTCGTCTTGAGCTGTTACTGTTGTTGTTGTTTTGTTTGCTTTTTACGAATTATGTTGATTTTGTTTTTGTATTTGAGTCTTGGTGATCGTTATAGGTTATGGTTCGAACGTTTTCGATGGCATCCACCCATTCCAGGGAGTAGCCCTCGGGGTCGTCAAGATAGTAGGTTCGATCGGGCTGCAATGGAAATAAGAAAAAATAGTTGATTAAATTTGTTAGTTTAAGAGGAGGGGTTATGTGATTTCGAAGTGTTTATGACTGAAGAGCTCTAAAAGGATTAGACCAGTGTTGGAAATAAACCAAGATCTGCGGTGGAATTTCGTAAGACGAAAGATGATATTGTATGATCGTGTCGCAAAACTAGGAAATTTCATTGCAAAGTTTGCGTTCAACCTCGTAAAAAGTAACCAAAGAGCCCTCCTATGTCGTACAAAAGTGTCACGGTTATTGGAAATGTATGATTTACTGCAGGAATACCTCTTGCTGGATGTCATTTCTTTACATTCCGTTCATTGCCAGTTTTTAACTGTTGTCAAATGGAATTGCAGTAAATGACAAATGCATTATGGCATTTATTGACATTTAAATAAATCATTTTCTCGAATTAACTTCTATAAAATGATTTATTTTCTTCCTCAATCAGTTATGTAAACCACATTTCTGCGCCAAGCTTCGGATGGCATAATTCATTCTCGTCAATAAAATACCTTCCACATGTTTCAAAAGCCAGATCGTAAATCTTACTCCGAATGTATACAATAACAACATTATGTGAACGTGGAGACAAAGTGTTGAAAAATCTCCCCAACACAAAGTGTCCCATCTCACTGGTGAGCCTGAGCAATCATCATATTTAAATTGTTCTTTTATTTCTGTCGTGTGCATTATTTACTACAATATAAACAGGACTAGTACACTATCTCCGGGAACTCACACGTGACTGTTTTACTAGTTCTTCAACCTTCGTTTATGGCATGGCATAATTTTCATTTTCCCACCACCACCCCCCGTACTTAATTTTCTTTTTACGATATTCGCTCGTGTACGGTTTTATTATTTTTAATAGTTTTTCCTTGTGTCATTTTACATTTTCAACAGTAGTTAGTGTTGGTGCACGCGCTGCGCTATTCGCAATATGTATACATCGTCGTCACTATCATGTGTTCGATGTGGAAAAATTATGTGCTAATTTAGTAGCCATAAACATTTGTGGTTGGCAGCCACTAACCGTCTAGTTACCTCATTACATCCCAAGTTGCAGAAGCAGCAAAACAAACGCCTGATTCATCAAGGTGAAACATAACACCAACCAAAAATATTCAATGTTTGTGGGATCTATTTTTGAAACGTCTCTCATAGCCAGATGGTCATTTCTAGCCGTTTTGAGTGACAACATTTACCCTTTTTCACCGAAGAGAATACCTATCCTATTCCGATTGGATATGCTGCCACTAGAAGAGAGGGAGAGTTTTAAGTGCAATTTCTTATGATCTAGGTTGAAGAAAAAAAATTCGATTCTCGTCTCGACGACCAATTTATGCACTCCCAGTGTCTGTTGCTGTCGAGGCATACATTATACTTATAGTCAAATCGAACTAACAACACACCTTACAGTCGCGACAAATCGTTGCTGCATTGCTTGTCATGTAATAGTTGGTGTCGCCGTCGTAATCGTTGTTGCTGCCGCCAGGTTATTTTTACAAGTTTATTTCTATTTTATTATAGGATTCTTATTTTGCTTTTACTCGTGAGAATTTATCTATGTCTGAGTTTAGCGCGTGCAGGTTTTATATCGTGTTTGTTGCTGCATAGTGCAAATACGATTATTAGGTAATACAGTTCTTGAGTGTACTCCGTGTGTACATAGATCTAGACACAATCCACATCCCACAGTGCCACCCATCACTACCCCCATAATAAACCCACTGGTAGTATAGCCTAGTTCAATGTCAACATTGCTACACGTGCCACACTCACTGTCGCCATTGTTGAGCTGGTTAAGTGTTCTGTTCGTCTATGTGGGGGATAGATATTATGGTATATAGACATGGATGTGCACTGGGGCGTGTGGTGGTCGATAGGGCACATGAATGGCGTCATATGAAGCGGACACAAGTTTGTTCCGGCATTCAAATTACTTCGTCCTTTCTCTCTTTCATACTGAACAAAGCACACATGCGAGAATTTGACACCATTCGAAGGAGAGGACGACTTTCATATCGCCCTTACAAATGAAGATACATTTTCATATATACACACATGTGCCCCATAAAAAAAAAAAAACAGGTGTGTATGTAAAGAGGACATTTGTTGTTTACACCCTACCGTTAGGGGGATAGCACACATCAAGCCAGGTTCAGTGAACTATCAAAACGGAAGTCGTTATGCTGTTATTTTGCAAAACTCTCTCTCTCTCTTCACAAATAGAATCATTAGAACCTGATTCACACACCCAATCTACTATAGCTATATTGATTGCAGACAAAAAAAAAACAATTTTAATATAAATATCTTGCACGCGAACGACGTAAATCGATTCATTATTTGATAATGGACAGAGAACAACAAGAATATGACAATTTGATTTGCTCTTTGTATTTGTATTCAAATTTTAATTCGTTATCCATATGTGGCTTTGGATTTGGCAAACCAATCAATTTTTGATTAGCAAGGCAACACACAAAAAAAAACCCAATAGAGATAAATGAATGAATGTGCGAATTTATTCGTTTGCAACTTTGTCTTGTTTGACCGTAAAAAAAAATCACTATGCGACAACTAACGGTATAAATACAGGAATCGTTTTTGCAATAAAAACTGTTGTTTGGCGGATGTTCTGTGAAAGTGAAATGCTGTTTCACTGGTTTTCTTGATGCGACCCTGCAAATTTGCATAAAAACTAGTCTAACAATGTGATCGCATTGCTAATTGAATATTATTTAAAAGACATAAAATTTGTGTCGCTTTGAATGCTCTTCCTTTGAGCATATGAGTTGTGGATGCCATTGGAAGTATATTTTGTTCGATGGGGGAAAGAAATATCGCTCTGTCTATCGATAGGGTTTGTAAATAGTGAATTCTATTGGATTAAAGACTGAAATGGGTAAGGACATTTATCCTATTCACATCATATGTAAAATCTGCCGACAGTCATCTACATCAGACAATACACAAGGTTTTAATTTTTCAATAAACTCACCGTATGCACAAAGAAAATCTTGAAATTCTTTGGTTCCACTCTCAACTGCGAACTCCATGGTATCTCGCCCTTCTCCACCATCTGCACCGGATCGATATAGATCAGTCGCGGTCCAGTTGTTAGCAGCAGCATTCTCCTTCGTGCAAACAAGCCCTTTCGCTTATTAACGAAACCTTTTTTTAGGATAACTTCACCTTTGGCAAACGGGTGCCATTTGTCAGACTTTTGTTGCTCGAGGCGTCTTTGTTTTTCCGCATCGGACAAATCAAATATATCTGAAGGAGAGAGAGAGAGAGAGAGAGAGAAAAACCAAAAATAGTACTCATTTCTAACTCATTCTTGTTGTGCAGCAGGTGACTCACTTTTTCTAACAGTCTTTTGCTCTATCTCAAAGCCATCCATAGATGTGCCCAACTCCAGTCCCAGCAAACGTGTCAACTGACGCTCACCCAAGCCCGGTTCCAAATCGTCTGGTACACGATAATGACTACGGAATTCCTCGTCTTTGGATACACCCGGCAGGTATGGATATATCGTGGGTGGTGTCTGTTCACGAATTGTATCGAAATCGACTCCATCAAAGAATGGATGTGATCGTATACTCTCGTAGCGGCCAACTTTGTCTTGAGCGCCAATTCGATCATCGGGATTCAATTTCAACAACTTTCTGACTAGATCTTCGGCATTTTTGTCGAAACCCTCTGGGAATTCAAGATTACAATTGAGAATCTCTTTGAAGATCATAAACTCATTGTTGCCCCGGAATGGTGGCAATCCCGAGATCATTTGATAAATAATGCATCCCAATGCCCAGAGATCGGCGGTACGACGAATTGGACAACTTTGAAGCACTTCAGGTGATACATACTGGGCAGTACCGACAAAACTGTTTTTTCTTCGACGGAAATTACCCGACTGTTGTTGTTGTTGGTTGTATTCGGTTGGAGATTTGATTGTAGGTGATGTTGTTGTTGTTGTGGTACCCGTTGACGTCTCATGACCCAACATTTTCGCTGAACCAAAATCAGCTATCAGTGTGTGCATATTCTCATCGAGTAGGATGTTCTCGGGCTTCAGATCACGATGCACAATATTACGTTTGTGCATATTCTCACAGGCTAATACTAGTTCGGCAGCATAATGACGCGTACATTCCAAATCGAAGGAACCGACTTTATTGATATACGGCAGGAGATCACCATTTTTGGCTATGGTCATGACAAAGTACAGCCGACGGTTGTCTTGGAACGTACACGAGAGATTCACAAAACCGGGCACATTGGTCATGACGTTCATAACTTCACGTTCGCGCCGAATGTATTCCTGTTTGCGCTCACGGATTATGTGTACTTTCTCACAGACTTTAACTGAAAAGTAATAGAAAAGAACAAGAGTTAGATTTGTTGAAAGGTAAGTTTTTTCACTTTTAAAGCGCAGATTTTCCAAACGATTTCGAGATGAGGTATAGGTTGAACTTGTATCTGTATTTAATGTGGATTCTATTTGCTTTTTTGGACATAATCGATTCAGGAAAATAAAATCCATTTGGTCAACATTTTGTACATTTAAAAGTCTGTTGAAATTTTACTTGAAAAACATGAAATACAGCGCATACATGTATGCCAATCTCTTTTTCCCTTATGCAAAACATTCTGTTGTTACCTTTGCTTTGTTTGTGTCAAAATTTACGACCCAAAAAGATAACTTCCCCAATGAAAGTCAGATACACAAGAGCCCGTCAGAGATAACAAAGTGCGGGCATTACTTTAGCTTATCAGTCTGGTTGGCGAAAGTTTGGCGCCACTCAATCCAAAAATAATGTGCATATACAAATATAGGCACCAACTGTCTGTTGTCTATAGAAATTTTTGCAAATCCTAATTCCACTCCGATTCAGACCTAACTAGTTCTTGCCTGCCAAACAATTAATCGGCTAATATCAAAATTAAAGCCATTTCACACTCTGCTGATCTGTGTGGTGTCTGTTCACTTGTTTGTTTGTTTGTTTTCGATGCAAAGTGATATATTTTGTTTTCGTTTATTTTTCATCTCACGACAATAAACAGCCCCCACCAGTTCGATGGTGGTGGTGGTGGTAGCGGCGAGTCTTTGCCAAAGAATTGTTTTATCAAAAAAATACGAAAAAATAAACATATATTTTTCTTTTGCGGTTACGACGACATTGTCACTGTTGCTGTGTACGCTTTTGCCAATCAAAATATAAATTGAAAACAAAGTATAAGGCTCAAGAGTCTTGCCCGTCCCCTCACTGTCCATTTCATTGGTAGTCAGTCATCTTGTTGGTCTTTTTTCGACTTATAGTTTTGGGGCAGTCAGTGCGATATGCCATGAACACAATTGATATGGCTAATTGCCTGTGAAAAACGACAACAAAATATTTAGAGCAACCAAATCAAACTCAGAACCGGTGTCGCTCAGGGGTTGCTAGTGCTAGTGCTAATGCTAGTGGTGGTGGTGGGAGGACAACCCAAATTATTAGTTCTGCCGTCTCAACAGAAATAGAATCCACATAGCGAATTTATGGATCTGTCTGGCAATGATTGGTGTGTGCTGATAAAGCCAATTCCGTGGTGGTTTCTAATCTTTTTTTCTTTTTTTGTTTTCTTTCTTGGTGGTGTTGATTTCATAACAATTAATTTAGTTTACCCTTTGATTTGTTTTTCTAGGTTTTTTTCTTTAATATGTATACTATACATATCTATATATATTTTTTTTTTGCACAACAAGGAGGCTCGTTTGGCGGAAATATAAAAATACGGCGAGGAAACGAGCGAAAACAAAATTAAGAAATTGTTTTCGATTCACCCTGATAGATAATCACCTTGTTTTCCTATTTATTTCTTGTTTGGCGCTACATTATTCATATACATGTTATTATGGACAAAGTGAGGGGTGATAAGACAGCTGGCTGGCTGTTTGTGATTCTGTTTTCTTCTTGCCGGTTATTTTCCACACGTACATTTAAAAAATAACTTTAATTAACTTGCGGCACTTGATCTTAGTAGAAATCGAGAATGAGAATTATTAGCAATAGAGGGTGGTGGTGGTGGATGGTGGTGTGCAGACAAATCTACAACAAAATTAATAAACACCAAGTAAACAATAATTCTCAGCCAGTAGAAAAAGAGAGAGCGAGTCAGTCATAGCCAGCCAGCAACCAGAATCAGAACCGATTTAAAATTCTTTAACTACTCTTAGCGCACAGCAACACCAAGTCGCCAACGACTTGACAAGGGGTGCGGCGATAGGGGGCAGCTGGGGGATAATAGCTAAATATTATGTGTTTGGGCCGAGAATGTTGATTGCCCGAACGCTGTTATGATGAGAGTGACAAACAGATTAGCCTTGAACTTAATGCTTTCCCAGTGAACGGACAGCGTACAGAGACTTTCCACATACATACTTTGTATTTAAGGCAAAAACACAAACAGCTATTGATACGAGTAGATAATAATTACATTTAAACTTTGCTATTGGAGCATTTTTGCAAGTTTTGCATGTTTATTTTAATTGGCAGATTGCAGTGGCAGAGTTCAATGTAGCATTGAATGCTGGGTACAGTCAATAACCGCAGAAAATTATCGCATTGCCATATGAAATGTTCAGATTTTGCATGTGGATTGTGTTTGTATTCAATCACAAGGATCTAATAAAAACACAAATTTCTGTAATACGTAGGATTGTGCCATAAATGGACAACAATTTACTTGAATTCTGTCATATCCTTTTAATCCTATTATGGGTATGGCATACATAATTCTGTAAACGCCTTTTGACTTAAGCTAGATTACGCCTACGAATTTTTAATATGATTGCCCCTTAAGTCAAATGTACTTAATTTGAGGATCTTTGAGAAACAACATTTTGTTTCTTGATATCTGGACCCTACACTCATGTAACTTTTCAGACTTCCTAGAGCTAGCAACTCAGTTTAGCTTGATGAGAGTGGCACCATGTTTAGTCACCAAAAAATATAATGAAATCTACCGATAAGCGAAAACAAATTATGATTGCGAAAATAGCTTACTACGGTTGTTAAAATTTCGAAAACGATATCGCTCAACAGACGATTATCGCCATTATGCAGGGGGGCATTTTGGGAATCTGACATATTTTGTACCAGAATCGGAATATGCCTCTCACAACGACTCTTCCTTGTTTTACTTTAATGGCAACAGATTTTGTTTGAACACTTTTAGATGTTGGTCATGATTTTGGAAACCCCTTTGTTCAACATTTAGCCCCTAAAAATCTGGAATTTGGAACATTATATTGTACTAGAATCGGAATTTCGCCGCAATAATTTTCAATTTTAGCTAATTTGGGGAATTGTGGATTCTAGAAAAAAATTGCTACAAAACCAGAATTTGTTCCTAAAAATTTGGAATTTTGAACATTGATTAATATTGTACTAGAATCGGAATTTTGGCGCAATCATTTTCAATTCTAGCTAACTTGATCAATTGTGGATTCTAGAAAAAAATTGCTACAAAATCAAAATTTGTCCCTAGAGTTGAGTAAAAATTGTAAAAATTTTATGCGAGTTCCTGTTTTTTTATAATATTGTAAGTTTCATTAAATTTTGAACCATTCTTAATGTGCCTCAATTAGAATAATGCGTCGTGCACTTTTGTGATCGTCGTCAAAATTTGAAATAAAACATACTGACCATCGTTTGATTAGTGTCATAATTTGTTTAAACATTTTTTATTCTAGTCCAAAAACGACTCATAAAATGTATACTCAACATCAATTCACGGTTTAAAAATTGTGGATTTTAACTCAGAATTGGAAAATCCCAATCACCTTGTGAATGGTTTAATTAGAACATCTCCTATCAAAGTGGGGATGTGTCTTTTTTTAAACCCCTGCCTTCAACACCAAAGGGACCCAAGAACATTTATAGATTTTAATCACTTCCTTTGGATACTGTAATTTTGTAATTTTTCAAATCAAAAAAGTGGAAACACTGTACCCTATCAAGAGTTGGAGAGTTTCTATGGAAAAATACAGTGCGTTCCACATACCTAGAACTTCCTTCCCTCCACCGACCGGCCGGTGGCGCCATCATAAACGAACCACTGATGTATATAACAGAAACAAATTCGGGCTGAAAAGAATGACCTTGGTGGTGTATTTTGTGCGAAAACTTAACGCAAACAAACCGTAATAGATTGAAAGGAAAAAAAAAACTCAACCGAAAAATAGACGTAGAAAATATACATTTACGATCCACAATAATATGCCTACGCTTACACAGCTGATTGACGCAAAGAACCTCCCCTTATAGATCTAAATTCCTCGACTTGCTGACGCCTCACGTAAAGTTTAAGTTTTCGAATGTGTATAATTTGTTGTTCTTGTTTTGTTACAGTTTTTTTTTTCGGCTCAATGCAAATCAACAATTTTACGACCTATTTTCGGTCTCCCTCTCTGGCGACAAAAGTGCCGGTTTTTAGTTCACTCTGTGTTCCACACAACCAATTGTAATTACAATTTCAAAATACGATGGGGACATACATTCGATCATGTCCAAAAAAAAAAAAGTCAATCATTGAAGTAAACCCACACATAGGTGGGGAATCAAATCGGGAAGTGGTTATAGGCAAATTTCAAACGAGAAAACTACTCGCCAATCAAATTAGATTTTTTTTTGTGGCACACAACGCACAATAACAACTCGTACAAGAAGGAATGGAATTTTCGAAATAGAAGGAACGCAGTTTTTTTAGTTGAATGAATTAGGAAACAAAAACTCACCAAAGAGTTTCTGTCTGTCTATCCAAGTGTGGTGTAGCTGTGTTGCATTTGAATGAAAATGCGGTTAAGTAGAAATTCCAGAAAACATTCCAAACAAGTTGTTGTTCTCTACCCCGTGTCAGAGAGCGCGGAATGTGGGAACAGAATTGCATAGAGCAGCCTGTTGTGTGTTGCTGAAGCTGACCTCCGTCTTGTCAGTCGAACGCGAAGCGAACCCCCCTTTTTTTAAGAAGTGAAGAAATAAAATGCAAAAACAAAACAGCCACCAACAGAAGATGAGAGAAGACACACAGAGACAGAGCAGAGGATAAACAGCAGAAGAAGACGAAGAAGCAGAAGAAAAATGTCTTATTAGGCACAAGGCCTCCTCTGTGACTGTTCACTGTTGCTGGTTGTTGGAGAGCTGCTCTGCTCTGTGGCTGCTTCAAATTGTGGAATGCAGTGTTGTACGACGTACGACGAGTACGACGAATACGAGAGTACATTTGATATGCGTCGTTGTCGTCTCGCAACAAATAGACTTTGGTCTGTGACCTTAGCGCTCTGTGCTCTGTTTTGATTCCAAGCTCTGTTTGCTGTTGCTGCTTTTGTAAGTACATATACTACTATCGCTCTGTCTGTATTTGTTTTTTTTTTTTCTTAATTCTCTGACCCTCTTTGGGATTTTGTTTTTATGTGAATTCCATTTAAGTGAGAAAACAGGAAAATTCTATTTTTAGCACCGAGCTACGACTACAACTACGAGTAATCATCATTCCACAGAGGTGAATCTAGCTATAGGTGTGGGACGACGACTTGGTTAGGATTGGAATTTGCAGCCTAAGAGGTAACCTTTTGATTTGTTTGTTTGAAAATGTCACCACCAATACCTTCTGACTTTCTTTTCCAGTTTCGAAAAACCAGAAAATTCACATTCCACACGGATCTGAACCATTAAACTGTACTTCGACGTCGACCTTCTCCTCGCATTCCTTTCTTCTTTTATTAGAGATGTTGTATTCAATTTCTGCAAAAGCTGTTGCTAAATTCGGTCCATAAATCCCGAATGATCACATTCCATCGCAAAAGAACCCAGGCACAGAACGGAAGAAGGAACAAACGCGCGCCATGTACAGTCAGGTTTCTTCGATAAAGAAGAAGGTTCTTGAACTATTCTTTCCCTCCAGCCGAAGAAGCATCAGCCAGCAGCAGCAGCATGCATCCAACACAAACCACATGAGTTTAGTTTAAAAAAAGATTTGTTTTCCCGCCAAATGCATAGGCAGAGAGAAAACAAGATATAAACACAATAACAGACAAAAAAAAAAAACCAACACACAAATTAAAGGAAGAAAAATAACGACAGGAAAACGATGGAAGAATGTTAAATTATATAGTGGTTTAGAATGGAGAGATCACAACACACAGTGTGCGCTGAGTGTCTCCTCTTGAGTTGTGGAAGAGAATGTGTGAGGCGCACAAACAAGGATCAATGACATTAGAAATACCTTGTGTCGTTGTACTCTTTCTTTTTTATTTTTTTTATTTAGCGAATAAAGCAGTTTAATTGCTTTCTTTTATGGCTTTTCGTTTTAGTGACATTTACTTTGGGGTTATGAATGTCTTTTCATGCTAATCTGAATTAGAGATGAAAAGTTGGACGTGAATCGTGGTGGATATCACTTCTGATCATTCAACATGCCGCAACGGCTGAGATTCTTCTTTTTTACTTACTTCATTAAGTGGTTTCTTCAAATTCTCAATGGAAAGGGAACATACCATCAATGAACATCAGTTCTTGATCAGATGTGGCGTTGGTGGTCCTCTACTGATGAGCCCACCCAGCACATCAGAGCAAAACGAATAAAAGGCCTTTTCAATTTGACATTCAAAAACTTTTGGTCACACCATCAGTGAGAGTCTAAAAAAAAAACCTATTAATGACAAAATTGCCTGGCAATCCCACGGAAATGGATAATGTTTCGAAAGAATCTCATTACCATTGAGGCTTTTTCGTTTAACTTATTATTACATTTCTTTTTTTTTTCTTTGGCAAACGCACAAATCTCAATTGGCGCCGAATGGTAATAAATTGGTCGTTCCTATCGCGCCACAACTCATTTAAATCCCTGGACAAAAAACCCTCGCAAAACATCTTAATCTTCACGCCAGTGGGCGTAAGGAATAATGCAAAAAAAAGGGGGGAAGAAGAAAAATCCCACTATAGTCGAATTCGACTTCGTTTAAATGCATGATGCTGCCAGAGCCTTTATCAAATAATGTGTACTGTGTGGGCACCACATTGATAAATGTCAGACACCCTTAGAATTTAATATACCTCCTCTTCCTTTTTTTCTGACACAAAAATTAAATTTATTCCCTACACACAATGAGGCAACGACCAAAAACCTACACACGCGACGAAGGAAGGTCAATGTGCGTCCAGTTCTCCTATGTCCATACGAATACAAAATAAAAACATATTCATAAGGATGTCGAGAGTTCTATAGAAGTTTGGCAGTGACTCATCAATGTGAAGTTTATTGCCCTCTTTAGGGCGACATCACCACGACCATATGCTATTAATTTTGGTAGAAAAAAAACTTGCCCAAGTGATTAGAAAAGAAAAACAAAACATCTGCCCCATAAACTGCAGGTGGATTCTAGGAGATGTTCATCTTGAAAGGTTTTTGGTGCTCCTTGCACAGGTGGTGTTGGGAAGTAAGCGTGCCCCTGTTTATTGTTCTTTTTGAGCGGCAATTTTTTGTGTTTTTTTTTGTTGGTGCATTTGTTGGACCCTCTGTTTATTATGTCTGGAGGTTATTGACACATTGCAATTTTATGTCTGCAGTTTTTTGTTAGCCCTTTGTTCGTTTGACTATCGAATTTCTTGTTCCAACCCTTGAGGTGATTGGTTCCATGTTTTTTTTTTTGTATTTCTTACTCGAGTTTAAGAAACACACGACGCATAAGGACGACAGATGTTTTTAGTTTTATTTTCGAATTAAGTGTGGGTATACTATACACTCGTACAACTACTCCATTTACGGAAGAAGACGATGCCCTGACTTTTTGAAAACAAAAGTGCATCTGCTCCTTGAATGCATTCAGAAATGCTCATCACCTGGCTTTGCCTTTTCTCGAAGTCAAACAAATGGTGGTGACCCGACGAGTGTCTGGAGGGAAGTTTGAGAGTCGTTAAACTTTCGAGACAATGCAAAAAAAAGGATGTTGTCCTTCCACACGATCATTGATCTTGCTCAGACTTTGTATTGTTTTCTTCTTCTAAACAATGTTATTGCACAAGATCACTGATCTTATTATCAGCAGCTGCTATTTACCATTTAAAAGGATGTACGATCATTGAATTGTTTACGTTGTTAAACAAGATTATTGTATTTTCTCGTATAAAAAAAAATTGGACCAAAAGATCGTTTAAAAGTGACAGGATTTGTGATTAAAAATTGACTCATCATAAACAACAACAATTTCTACGACGCATCAGCAAAAGCTTAGTCAACAAAAGTCCATGCGATCTTCTTCACCCAAACAAGATCAGTTTCAGAGGCGAATTCAAATAGAAATCTGCGAGATAACATCGCGGATTGTTTTTGTAATTTATATCTAATTCTCAGTTTACCCTGACATTCACTCTTGTATTTAGTTTGTGATCATTCGTTATGTGTTTTGTAATCAGGTTTGTTTTCGGTCATATTTCACAAATAAAATGCTACCACTTCAGGTCATCGTTTCCAAAAAGGGTAGGTTCTTTGTGGCGATGACAGCACATGCCAAGGACAGATGTTTTTCTGTATTACAAGGAAGAATAATCATTCTGAAGACAGTCGCGCACGTGTGTCTGGTTATGGATAGTCGGATAAGGACTATCAGGTAGGATCTCTCAGGTAAGAGATTTTCCCAAACATAATAGAAAAGTGTAACATTAGAGAAATTCCAATGAATGTTAGTGTGTGGCACACAACAGAAACAGCTGCAATTTTTAAATGTATTTTTTTTTTCATGTATTTACAAGTCTAAAGGAATTCTTAGAAAAATTTGAAAATCTTTAACAATGATCTGAAGTTTCGCACAATCAGATACGACTTTTGTTCAGAAACAAGGACAGAGATTGAGTCAATTCTCTATGGGAAATACTGCCAAATGTTTCATCATCATGCAGGTAGCGTTTAGTTTAAGAGGGACAACATTTTAGAGGTGTTTCCCACAAGTTCGTGTGAATAGCAATCATTTTTTCCATTTTTTTTACAAGATTCTTCCACAGATATCGAGAACATTAGGCACCATATTGGACCCATAGCGATCTCAAAGGTTTAAGTCATTTTGAATGTTCACCTTAAACATCTTGAGATCGTAAAACTGAAGGTGACCGATCTACGATTCTAGCTATCCAAATCCATATCGTTTCAATCACGCGCAAATAACCAAAAAACAACATCTCTGAATACATTCCACAAACCTGTTCTCCGAAACGCTCTGTTCTAGTTACTTCCTATAGATCCCATTTCAGAACGCCCCAGATCATTCAGATTTACAGTCGTGTAATAGGCGTAATATTTGTCTCATCATTGTCATAATTATACAAAAAAATATTTACGCTCGTTCTATTGGTTCACTCTTTAGTGAGTTTTGTGTACCTTTTTCGCTTCCATTAGTGACTGCGCATACGTTTTTGTCTGCGGGAACCATCACGTAGCTATCATAACAATAATAATAAAAAAATGATTAAACAAGTTTCATCATCATCTTGTTGTCTATCTGATCAACCAGCACAGAGAGGAATATTTTTGCCCCCAACGCGAAAGGTTTCAAGAGTGACAGAGAACGAATCCATTTCATGAATGAATGAAAGAATTTTCTTATAATTTCCTACATTCTTTGGCGTTTTCAATAGTTTCCATATCAGCTTTTTATCTGTTTTTGTAATCATTTGGAAGGTAAGTTTAGACGTTTGCGCAATGGCTTTTCGTTTTTCGGTTTTTTTTTTTTTTGATTATATCAAGTACATTTAAGCGCGTGTGCTCTTTTATTCTATCATGTTCCACAACTTTTTTAATACACATTGTACGAGGTGGGCAAGCATAGGGGCCGCTTATAGGGGGGGGCTACGAGGAATGTGTTGCGTGATTGGTATGACTTGAGTAGGTACACATGTGGAGAATGAAAATTCCAGTGACACTAGTTTTTTTTTATGTTTTGTATTATCACTTACACGTGTCGATGATTCTTGGGTAGACGTTAGACAAATTGAAACAAAATTTGAAAACGAATTGCCGAACAACGTCTCAAACTCAAGTGTCATTGCTTCGCTAAGTGTTGTTAGGTAGAGAGGCATACTACATAAATTCCACACGCGTACTACAGAGTTGACAAAACAAAAAAAAAACCCAATTTAATGAATTGTAGGGTACGTATACAGTGTTTAAACAAAAAATCACTGAAGTTCGTTACGTTGAGTGAAAGTGATCGAAGAAACAAATTCCAAAGGTTTTTTTTTTTTTTTAATCAATTACCATTTACATTCCATAGATGGTAATCTTCTCAATAGTATCATACCTATCTCTGACTACATCATCATCATCGTTATTAGAAAAAAAATCAACACCATGCCATATATGTATGTTAAGAATCAGAATAGAGTTGTCGTCACACACAAGTATTGGAGAGTTGATGGACGGAATATATTGTTGATTAGATTTAATAGATTTGTTTTTTATTTCAAGATTGATCATTAGACAGAGTAAGGCAGATACGATCCACAAACGACTGTTTACCTCTAATGACCATGTAGAAAATAAAAAGAAATATATTTTTTTTCCCCAGCGATAGATATTGAAATAATAGGTCTTTTTTGTTTAACAAAATAAATATAAACAAGACTTTTGCGCTGATCATGAAGTGTGATCGTGTTTTAATCTACGCATAAATATTGTGATCAGCTGGTTGAGCTTTCGCCACACTGTTGGTGATACGTATACATTGTCGTCTGGTTTGTTAGTAGACGAACTTGTGTGTAGATTAAGTTGAGTATTTGTTGTTCTCTTTCTTCGGGTATAATTTGTTGTTTAACCTTGTTATTTATTTATTACGTTAATACGTTTAAGGGAAAACAAATAAAAAGTTCGATTGCAGGGGGGCCACAACATGTTTGGCAATCGAGATCATGTGGATCTCATCTCGAAATCTTTGTTAATAGACATAGATAGAGTTTTTTATTTTGTTTCTAGATACTTACTTGCATATTCTCGTTTAGTATGAACGTCCATTGCTAGATAGACGGTGCTAAAACTTCCCTCGCCGATAACTTTGCCAAAGACAAAGTCATTTGGGGATTTCTTTGGTGGAGTTGATGATGATGCTGGTGTTGATGACGACGTTGTGGATGTATTTGTTGTTGTTATTGGTGATGATGATGATAATTTATTGGAGTCTGTTGTGAGATTTGTTTTTCCATTTTGCTGTTTGCTTCTCGAACAAGTCGTTGTAGCTGTGTTGATTGTTGATGAACATGATGATGATGTTCCTGGAAAGTTGGATTTTTTTTTTGTTATTATTCGTTTGAATATGTAGTGAATTGATTTTGTTGTTTCTGTATGACAATATTGTGAGAAATAGGAAGTTGCAATCATTGTGGGTTGCATCCATAAAAAAAAAAATCAATTGTCGTAACAAAAATTGCTACAAAACTGATTAATTTCAACAGCTACAGCAAATTATTGAAATAAAATCTTTTTACCCATTGAATTAAGGACTGACATTTGAAATTAGTCGCCATTTTAAACAAAAGCTGTTTATTTTAAGAAAGCTTTTAAAGAAGCTTTTTTCATAGCTGTGCTTTTTCTGTCTTAATATGAAACCTCTATAGTAAGAAAAAGCTCTTTAAATTTCTTTTTCGACATTCTAAACCTATTTCCCACAATTTAGGCAGCAAGTTCCACCACACATACATATTATAGACTTTTCATTATTAGTACTTACCATTTGTAGCTGTCACCGTTTGAGCTGTCAACACCGTTGGCAGTCGACTCAATGTGTCAACTGTGGCTGATGCAGCACCACACCCACAAACACTATTCCGATGATGTGACTGTTGCTGGTGATGATGATGCCCACCTCCTCCGTATCTGGAGGCATTATTTGTTGTATTTGATGTTGCTACAGTCAATTGTTCTTTCATTTTTTCTAATTCCGAGAAATTACTTTCATTCAGCGATACGGGTGTGGATTTTTCTTTTGGCATAGCTGGCATTGTATTACTTAAAACTTGTTGTTGACCGTTTATCTGTAAATGATATATGAAAATTATAGAAATTAGATTTTTTTTGTATATGGAATAGAAAAGTCAAAAATCATGACTTCAAGGATGTTGCCAAATTATTACTATCATGCTGAGAAGAGTGTGAGGTAAACACGAGTAGTTTGTGGGTCATTAACTCCTCTTTAACACACGCCGCCAAAGTTTATTGGTTATACACACGTGTGTCTTTGAGTAGATGCTGTGTGAATACATAGTAGCACACATCACAAAATAGTAATGTATAGTTTGCGTTCACTTATTTAAGTTTTTTTTTTTTCCTCTTGAATTATAAGAATTTTTATACTTCGACGAATGCCAATGACCTAATAGACTAAAAATATTTTTATTGATCAAGTTTTACCTTAGAAAAAAAATAAAGGGGGGTGCTCTTAAGCTCATTAGAGAGAAATCACATCACAAGTGATCAGTTTTCAATAGATTTCTGGTTTGTGGAATGTACATAAATGTGGCGGGCACGCGTAATGATTTCTATTTAGTCTATTTGAGGTTCGGTAAACGTTTCCTTTCAGCGGGCACAGGTAAATTGTTGGTAAATTAATGAGGCTTTCAAGAGTGGGTGATTTTTTTTGTTTACGAATAGTTCGCTCCTATTGTGTAGACTTTTTGTGCAAATATTTTTATTTTGGACTCCAAATCGGGATGAAAGAAAATCGAATTAAAACTAACAATAACAACATCACGAGGGTATATTATGAGTCGAGTGATTTTTTAAGTGCGTTTATTATTATTATCGTTATCGGTTCTAATATTTTATTTTCAATAGCCACAGCTCGTGGGGTTAAATTGATATTAAGCGATTAGAAAAAAGGTGTTAATTGGAGAGGGTATGGCAGGCTTTGACGGTTTGTGTTTTTCAATGAAATTTACCAGACAAATTGATGGGCTTTTAAGTGTGGTTTAAGGTTTGAAGTTAAATTCTGACAGGTATTACAAAAATTGTATTGGCTGCTTTGAATGATATCGAGGCGAAAGCAATAACGCATAGTTTTAAATATAGCCTGTAGGAATGTTTTGTGAGAAATAAAATTAGATAGGTAGCTAATTTTAGGAGTAAGAAAGTTTTTGCGATCTTGGTGAGCTTCCGGGAAAGTGGCAATTTATTTATAGATGATTTTCTTTTTGAAAAGGTTTTTGCAGAGCTTTATTTTTAGGTATAGTATGTAGGTACATATATTTACGAAAAGCTCTATTGATATTTCATAAAAAATAATCTCTCTCTCTTTCTTGCAAACGTTTTCAATAGAGGTTTTTAATTCGCGCATACAAAAAAGCTCTATTGATGCGTTTCATATCGTGCACATACGTCCTCTTTTGCTCTAAAGCTTTTGACAGAGCTTTATATTGACATACAGACATTTTTGTTACCTAATGACAGAGAATTTATGACATTTGAAAAATGAATTCTCATGTGCCAAATTTAAGCAAATAGGGAATAAACAGTTTTTTGGCATATAAAAATCAAATGACTGTGTAAATTTTGTACAGACTAGATGGTTAGTTTAGATTAGATATATTGTGAAATGCGTTTGTACCACTATCCTTATCATAGACTTTATGCTACTATAACTGAAACTATATTTTAGATAAGAAGTCTCGACATTCTAGCCATATCTTTAAAAAGCCATTTGTCATCGAAGAGATTGTGGATAAAAAAAACTATCTACAAGGATCAAGCATACCAAGTCAAAAGATCAAAAGTCTACCGATATATGGTAAAAATTAAGTTTGGAAGATAAGCTGTCAAGAAAAGCTACATAGCCATTGTGTGTAGTCTATAACTTAGCAGTTACGTCAAATTCATGATTCAATCTGACGTTTGTTTGCTAACTCACTTGTGCAAATTTGTTCATCGGCTTGGGATAAATATTTGTACCGTTATTTAAATGTAATTAAATACTAGGTGGCATACACATGACGTTTTAATGTCGAGTGCCCAAATTAAAATGTCTTACTTGTTCTCAATAAGATTAACTATCGCTTCTTTTAAAATAGGCCGGATATGAAGCTATTTAAAACACACACACACACACATTTATTTCTAACAGAAAACATGGCTAATTAACTGTGAAACTTATTTTAGTTTTTCATTCATGATTTTTTGTTTAAATTACATAAAGTTAAAATTATTAATGGACTGTTCCATAATTTCACTTCACACCTCGTCTATTTATGAATGAACCAGAGTTGTTCAAATGAATCAACTAAAAACCAATATTGTAGGCCGATCGCGTTCTGTCAAAAATATCACGGTCAAAAATAATGGCACCTACGAGTGCTGCCAAATTCGGCTGATTTATAGTATGGCGAGTTTTCATTATTTTCTATACACCTAGGCCTAGCCTACAATTTTAATTCTAAAAGTTAATGCTAAAATATGTGACTCTCTATAAAAAAAACATGAAAGAAACAATTCTAAGAAAAAGCAAATCCTGTTTTCCGTTATATCGAAAAAAACATCAAACAAAAAACATTTCTTTACCCACTCGTAAACTACATTGGCGAAAAAAAAAATGTCAAAAAAAACTTCAAACAGATTCCCAAAATCTCAATAATCTCTGTTAATATAGACATTTCGGGCGCAAACACAATTATTACATTATAAATCTTCTGACAGGTTGACAGAAAGAAAAAAAAACTCAATTTCAATTGCAGCAGCAGCAAAACTTGAAACAAAAAAACTTGTTAAAAAGAACTATAACAATAATTTGTCTCTCTAATTTTAGATCACGGAAAATTTTCAAAGATATATTTTTTATTAAATGCAGAATAAAACAAATAAAAAATGTTATATATTAACATTGCTAATGATTACCGGTCTGTTATACATATTCGTATTTGACATTTTTTATTGTCATTTCTTTGATGACAAAAAACATTTTTTTTAAAAGAACAAAAAAGATTCAATAATTTATTCTAATAAAATAAACAGTTCGTCAGATCACTTTCCATCTGAGATGAAAAAAAAAAAAAAAAAAAAAAACAAAAAAACAAATTGTATAAATAAATCAATAAATATACAAAATACATACTCGTAGCCGTCTAGACGAAATATTTTACAATACTTGTACATACATATATTCATTTTTATATATAAAAAAAAATAATAAAAATATCCTAGTGACGAGCGCGCATCCCCTTTGATGTGGTCGTCGCTCGTCGGTTTGGTTGCTTCACTTTCATTTTTTTTTTTGTTGCCCCCGTCTTTGATATGAGAAAATTAAATTTTTTCTATTCACACAGCCCACACACCCACACAAAACAAACTGTTTTACAAGGAGAGTTATATATCCTACTTTTTTTTATTTATATTTACTTAATTTGTCGACGAGTCGATTTTATTTAAATTTATTGCTAATATCTTAGAATTGTGTTATTTTTGTTCACGGTTATTATGTGAGCAAGTGAGGCAGCAACAACCGTTTACAACAAAAAAAAAAAAAAGAAAACGTTGTTTTTATAAAACATTTTCAAAAATAGATTTTTTTCAATGGCATTTGCTTAATCACTAAATAAAAGCTAATAGAGCACGTTAATTTGCATTGAAACTTGTTTTTTTTTTTGGCTGTATAACGTCACTAACGGTATGGATAGACCCTTCAATAAAAACAAAGTGGAAGTAGTATACATACATACATTTTAATGATGGCAACAATGTTATGTATTTTTTTCCGAATTTTTTATTCACTCTTATTCATAACACACGGCAAAAAAAAAAAACAAAGAGCATATCGATAGTGTTTTTGTTTTCCTTTTATTTTCCGAAACTATCAATAAACGGTTACGCGCGGTAAAATCCACAAGTCAAATTCAGCTCCTTTCGAAATTAAAAAAAAAAAAAAAAATCACATAATACGCACAAACACAGAGATGCTTGTGTAGAGAAGCAAAACGATTGAAATGCGGGAGCGCAAACGAGACAGGAGAATGGAATTCGTTAATTTTTTTTCTCTCCACTAATGTTGAGAAAATATTTTATTGGGTAGCTATCTTTCCTTTTTTTTGTATTTATTTCATGTCCTTTGACACGAGTTTTACTTTTTTCCCCGTTTATTCGGACACTTATTTCCTATTTCACTAGATTTTAATTTATTTTCCTGAGTTATTAAATTTATTTAAACAATTTTTCTAAATTAGAGGATTTATCCACGAGTACATGTGTTCGATTCGAAAAGGGGGGAAATCGACTAAATTCATTTTGTGTTTTTATTTTTCTCAACCTGACTGCCGAAAATATGTAGGGTACAAAGTTTTTTTTCTTTGCTCCCCTTGTGGATGATGAATCTATATTGTGGTCTGGTCAGTGAACTTAGCGAAAAATTAACAGAGTCATTTTGTTTTTCCCCTCGAAATTCATTTCAATTTCAATTCCAGGCGGATACCAAAGAGAGAGATTCAATTCTCAAATAAAATCCACAAGAGACATTTAAGATTTTTTGCTCCTTCTCGGAGAATGTTTGGAATTGGATAATCACTGAGAAACATAAACATCCATAACAAACAGAATATAGTATGAAAGAGGAGGGCGCAATTGATTTCAAGAAAACATGGAAGAAAAACAAAACGGATAGATGGAATTTTTCTTTGATGAAAAAATAGAAAAACAAAAGAAAAAAAAAATTCAAAACACTATACAAGTGAAAGGTATTTGAATTTTGTGGTCTGGGAGTTTTTCCGTTAGTGGATTTGCTGTTATGTGATTAATTTTTTTACAAGAAAATTGCGGGATTTGATATTTAGGGAAAAAATTGGTAGGTATTAAATTTATATGCCAATATTCAATTCGGTCGTCATAGTTATCAAAATGTATACCAAGGGTGCTTCCTAGGGAACGTCCACCATTGATAGTCAATAATGCGAGCAGTCACCCACAATAAGCGTACGTGGGCTTAAGCTAGTGTTTAGACAAATGCTTAAAACGGCACAGGATTAAAAATGCAATCGAGCATTGGCGTAAGCTAGGTTACTCCAATGGAATTTTAGTACAGTTTTGGGGTTTAGAATTAGAACTACGAAAACTGTCATACGAATTAAGGTTAGAAGGCCGTCTGGTGAGTTTTTTTTGCGATTGGGATTTTTGTGGAAATGTTAGAACTTGACAATTGCAAAATTGTAGGAGTTCTGGTCGTCATCCATTGAAACTCGTATGTATAATAATTATATACCTACCTAAGTTGGAATATTTTTTAAACGAATTTTAAACGAATTTTTTACTTCCATAATTCGAACTTCTTTGAGTCGAATTTTTTTATTACTCGAAGTTTTATTGAGAACTCTGCGTTTTCAACTTTTGGCCTCCATAACTCGAAGTTTCTATACCTAACTCGAATGTATATTCTTTCATTTTGAGAGTTCGACTTATGGAAGTTCCACTGTAGTTATATGAAAACTACAATTAAACGTCAAATATGTAGGTATACGAAACCCTCTCTTTTCTTTCGATAGTTTTTAAAACAAGAAACAAACTAGATCGAAGTTTAAGGAGGTCACACCAGCGAACATTTGCATATTATAAAGTCACTTATTATGACCAGCAAATGTTTAAGTTAAAGGTTAAAATTTAAGAAAAAATTGAAGGCAGATTATTAAGAGAAACCTATTAAAGAGTTTTTTTTTTCAAAAAAATATCGAAACTTTTTAAAAAATTGTATAAGCCATCAAAGATTTTTGTCTTTGGCGGTTTCTTTTATTCACAAATATTTCTATCTACGAAAAATATGTACATTGACAATTTTAGTTTTTACGATATTCATTTATGGCCCTAAAATTATTATTAGTAACTTTATAATTGCAAGCCATGCGCAAAACTACAAAAAATGCTCTTTAACATTGGACACATTAATTTTATTTTTATATTTTCCAACATTCACATTTTTATGGATATTTTATTGGAAATATTTTTAAGCGCGAATAATATAGCAATAAGTAGAGGTGTTTTAAAAATAATATAGCCACCTAACTTGTAGAGAGAAGCGAACAATATACATTTACAAATTATGTATACATAAATGTATTAAATCCTAAAATTTTTCTGTCACATTAGGTAAGTTTGCCATTGTTAAATGCTAAAATTTACACTCGAAACTATTTTTTAGTTCCGCGTAATGATTTAAATATTTTTGTGTCCAGCTTAAAGTTGAGCTCAAAATATTTTTCATACAAAATTCGATATTGTGACCTACACTACAGTGCTTTAAATGGATGATTCAAAATGATAGGTACCTAACTTTGTTGTAGGTCACATTTTATTGGCAAACTAAAAATTCACAGAAGCAGAGCCTGCTTTATTTTCTTAGCCAGAAAATGCATTTATACATAATTCAAAAGTATGTAGGGCGGTACTTCCACCGAATTTTCCTTTTACCAAGTAGGAGGTACTCGTACGTACAACCATAATATGAAATTACATTTTCCGCGAACACAATATTGTTCAGAGATGTGGACGTTTTTCAGGTCTTCGCCAGAAACTGCAAATGACATTTTCAGAACTGCATTTCGTTTGAAATTTACTTTCCACAATGTGAATAGCATTTCCATTGAAATAAATATTTTTTTTCCGCCAAAAAAAAAAGAGGGAATTAAATCCTCTCAGCTATCCTTTCACATTGCATAATTTTCTCATCGGTAATTCAGTAATAGAATGCTCCAACTGTTTTAAATTGTACCAATAATTTATTTGACTAATAGTCCCACACCAAAAAAATATAATAATAAAAAATATTTGGACATCCTTTTTGCAACAACTCACCTTAATTGATTTGACTTTGCGAACAACAAAATTGTTGAATTCATTTAACCAACTTTTACATTTCATTAGGAGGCTTTAATTGTTAACTCCAATTTGCACAAAAAAAAAAAATAAAAATAAATAAAAATTTATTTATTTGTTCAAACAGAACGCGCTGCACAAAGAGTGCATCTGTTACAATATTTTTACAACACAAAACACTTTGAATTTCTTGTTTATGTATATTTTAATTTTCTCAACACTTTGAAATTTGTATATATTTTCTTCACTTGTGGTGCACTTTTTATTATCTATTATTTTTTACACAGAAAATAATGATTACTATTTCACATGAAAACTGAGAATTATTATTTTCTTATATTTGGGGGTAAAATAAAAAAATTGATTGAAGAAATGAAAGTACAGTATATCCGCTAAATACGTGCGCGACGATCAAAGCCTACGAATAAACTGTGAGGAATTAAAATTTGAATTCACGTATATTTTACTATTTTGAAAAAAACTCGCATCCACACACATTCTCAATTTCTGTTTTGCTTTTGCGGTTTGTTTCTTCTTTTTCTGGCTTGTGTGTGTGGAATGTATTGGGTATTTATATAGAAAACGGAAAGAGTGACAGAGAGCAATATTGGATGAATATTGAATAGAACTGGAACAGTGGATGTGGAATTGTGGAATAGTGTCATTCGCTCAAAATGTCTCTTCTCTCTTGCATGTAAACAGTTTTAATTTCAAATTCTGTATTTTTTATGAATGGAGAATACAAGGCATTCATTCGATTACAAAATAAGTGCGTTCCACTATTTATTTTGATTTATCTTGTGAAAACTAAATTCATGTTCATTACAACGGACTGTTGATTTTTTACATTCGAATTTGGTTTTTGTTGTAAAAAATGTCAAGGAATGGATTTTGTTGCAGGAGAAGAGCTCTAAGATGGTACAAATTTTTCTCAATACAATCATTTCGAGTTCATTCTTTAATTCCACAATTCATGTATCGCAAAATTTCCCCTGATTCGATTCAGTTCAGTTGAGTTCACGAGAAGGCCATTGAAGGAAGACGAAAACAGATAATATTTCCCCAATCCACAATTCATTCGGTCTATTCGATTTAGGTTTTAGTCCATCATGTTCATGGGTTTTAGCAATTTACGATTATTACGAAGAGTCAGAGAAGAGAGAAATAACCGAAACCCCACCGAAGAACTGTGATGAAAATGAAACGAAAACAAAAACAATATGTAATTACAAAATTATTTCCCGCTGATTGGAATTGGAAACCCCATTCCATTAGCAACTCGAAGGAAAGAAAAGAAAACGAACAAAAATGAATATGTAGTGCTGTGAAACTCGATTGTCGCGAATGCGGTGTGCAACAGAAGGACGAAGAAAAAACCCGAACAAAACAAAACAAAATAAATAATATTTGCACGGTTGCCTCTTGCCTTGCATGCATGCAACGAACACCAAAACCAAAGATGAGGAGTAGAGGCAGAGGTAGAGGTAGTGTGGAGGCTATTGCTTTTCTTGGATGGGGGACGTTATTATTATTGTTTTTGTTGTTAGTGTCTTTCTTGTTTCTTGTACCTTTTTCATAGAGTTGTTGGTTGTTTTTGCTCTATCTCTTCTGTTGTGCATATTTCTTTTGTGTGCTGCTTGTGCTTGGGAGCAAAGAATTTGAGGTAAATACCGTTGGTTGGTTGCGCGCGCGTTGCGCTGTTGAATAAATGGTTAAAAATATTATGGTGGTTTTGGTGATAGTCCAGTCCAGCAACCAGCAGCACCCTACCCGTTACCCCTGGTTTGTTGTGTTGCAGTTTGCCATTTTGTTGTTGCTATTTTATGAAAAATTTTCGTTTTTTCTTTAAATTTTTTTTTCTTCTTGTTTAGTGTTGTGTTTGTGTTGTCTTTCTTTTGCAGATTGAGGTCGACTGCTCTCACTGATGTTGTTGCGACTTGCGTGTGTTGTGCATGAAATGGTGTTTGATGGCTGGCACTGGTGGAAGTAGATTGTTTGTTGGAATTTTTGAAATTATATAATTTTAATGTTGAAGAGATAGTGGTAGTGGATCGAGAGGTTTCGAAAGGGGGGCCGAAGTGAAAGGATGCGGTACCATTCACTGGGTACATGTACTTAAAAAACAAATGTCTTGTTTGATTGGATATGATCTGGACATGAGTATAGGTAGGTAGGCTACGTACCTCCCTCCAGAGACACTGGCCTCTCGAACAAATTCGAATTCGATTCGAATTATCGTGGGGGAGCTCTCTGTGTGGGAATATTTAAATAATTTATTATCTACCTTCTTTTTTTCTCGCTTTTTCTGTCCCACTGCCTTGGGAATAGGAGAGAAATCATTGTTTTGGACTTTGCTTCGGAAAGTTGTTTCGGATTCAAGATTGAGAGGAAGGCGCCACGCTGGCTAAGACTATTGAGGAGAAGAGCGATGTGAATCATTGATGTATGTAAACAGCTTATCCATCTACATTACAACCATACATAGGTATGTAATATATCGGCGATTGGAAATGGAGAGAGCTGACGCATATTGCTGGAAACCTCACACGATGGCGTGTGTAGTTGTTGTACAGGCCCTAGACAAGATTCACATCACATCCCCACGGCCAAACAGGACATCAGGAAGGAAGGATTTACCTAGGTACCTACATTGGAGAGGTACTAGGTATGTGTAAGTTTTAGATATTTAAATTTTAAATCTTAAAAACATGAGTTCTTAATTATTTATTATGTTTTGGTAGGTAACCTGTTTTTCTACTTGCCTTAGCCAACGATTTTCATGAAATGCCTAGATACGATACTCCCAGGCGGTTACCGAGAACAAGACTTAGGTATTCTGCATAGGTAGATACCTATAACTTTAATTTGAAGCTTATCTAAAAAAGGTGAGTAAAAGAGACAAACGGCTCAGAGTGCACTAAAAGGAAGCAGATCTATCGGATGGAAGACCTTAATAAAGGTGCCGTCACATCATGCAAGTAAAAAGCTTGCTGCAAGCGACTTTTTACGTACATGCAAGCAAACTTGCTGCAAGCACTTTTCGGGTCTTCACAACATGCAGGTGCAAGCGCTTGCTGCAAGTAATTTGCGACTGGACTGGAATGTGAGAGGACGGGTGTGGAATTTGATATTTTTAGTTCAGTTTCGTTTCCATAAGTTGTCAGTTCAGTTGTCAGTTTTAGTAGATAGGTATATCTTCTAACTTTCGGCTATTGGGACTAGATTATATTTATGTATATAAATTGACATGTCGTGACGGCACGTTAAGAGCTTGATGAGCCGATATTGAATAGATTCATATCATAGAGGGGATGAAGAATGACAGTATCATAGAACGATGTATCGAAGAAATTAAAACGGAAACACTGAAAGACTCAAATCTTACATTTACAGCGGTTGATGTCAAGTCGAACTATAAGCTCAGTTACAAAATATAGAAAACTACAACCGGAAGTCAAAAATAATCAAAAAAATAATAATCGCAATTGTTCACCAATTAAGGGTCACGGGTTACTAATAAATACACACTTTGAAAGGAAAGGGCTTATTTTTCACAACTAGAACAGGAACATTAATGGTACAACTAAAAAAATCTGGAGATAATATATGTACCTATCAAAAGGAAAGATGCTGAATCCGGTGACGGAAAGAACAGCACTTTCATCCGACCTCTGCTGCCACAAAAAGAGCTCCCAGATTGAGAGAATCTCATCTCACCTGTGGAAGAAGATCACCTATAGAAATCCGTTGACAATGGGTAGCATGATGGAATAAGTATAAGGTGGTCTCGTCGGCAAAAAGTAGTCGGTTCACTATACGTTTTTCTCTTTGAAAGAGAGATTCAGCGTAAGATTCAGAGTAGTAAGTGTACGATAACGGACCAAAAAACGAACGAGTCGGCAGCCGACGAGACCACCTTATACTTATTCCATCATGATGGGTAGTAAATAAAACTCCGAAAGTTTCACAGCCAAGTCGGACGTCGGACATCGAAATATATAAATATGTGCCCCTATTGTAGAACACAACTCAACTGTAGTTACACAATAGGGGCAATAATCTCCTCGATATTACAATCTTATTCTCAAGCTGGTAGTTCAGTGGATAACGACCTGGAAGCACAATTCACACAGATACGGAGATATGTACTAACTAATTATGCAGAAGCAGCTGCGATTAAAACTGCAACTGCCCAGCTCTGCATGAATTACGTTTATCTACCATTGTATCCAGGTTCAAATGACATTTCTGCAGCTAATTTTTGTTAGTCCTGCTACTGCCGATAGATAAAACCGATGAATTTAAACGGTTGAAAGAAATTAATGCCGACAATATATCCATACAACGATAACAATCCAGAAAATATCCGATGGAAGAATTCTACTAGCATTCATACATCCTTGTCGTGCACAGACGAGATTTTTTAAAATGAATACAAACTCACGGGTCCGAGAGTGTAAAAAAAAAAATAGGTGGCGCAACAGGCGGGTAGACACCCTAGCTTCTCGCAACCATTCGTTTGTGTGAGTTTTCTATATTTGGGACGAATGGAAAGGATCTACAATTTTATGCCGAGTTTGAACGGCTGAATTGAGAAGCTTTTTCAGGACAGTCATACTATCGGATGTTTGTCAGACGTTCGCGAGAGGTGGCGCAGTAGAAAAAACCGGGGATCGAACATGGGATCCCTCGCACAGTAGTCCAGCACACTAACCACTGCGCTACTGCACCCACCCCGATAGTGTAAACGAATTCATAAAACGCATCCATATGACAAAAAAAAAAAAAATAAACTCAATTTACATTTAAGACGCAGTTGATTGTGACGCAAACAAAAACTGACATACGTCAATTGATTTGCATATTTTTCACGCTTCCACAATCCATAGAACAGGTTAACATCCGTAATAGGAAATCCCGTTATATCTAAAAAGATTTTTGTCTTCAAATAGCTGAGAAAGAATTTATGTACATATCTAAAAATCCACTCTAAGAAATCGCTCGCAATTTAAAGAGCAAAGTTGACAGTGACATTACAGCCAAATATCGTTTTTCACCTTCACTCAAACAAGAAGCCATCAACATAAAGTCAAGTTTTATACCTAAACACAAAACCTCCTGCTAATTTATGTATTTTCAACCACTTTGTCTGATGCAATCGATCCGTATACATAGCATTCATTTCGAACTGGAGTGGCCAAGCCGAACACGCAACCGCAAGGTCGTTCGAATGTTCACACAAACAAAAAAAATCAAACAGAACTTGTGAATTTTTCATTCATTCAACCTACTTGCGAATGACACTTCCAAAGACCAACACCTCTCCAATATTCTTAGAACTCCAACAGAGAAAACAAAACTCATATTAGCTAAGAATAATAAAAAAAGATCAGTTTGGTGCTAGATCAAATAACGCGCACCTCACTCACCAAATTGGTAAAATATCTGTAAATGTGGCTTCGCGATCTCAATTAATTGGCTCATCATCATCCGCCTCCATAATCACATTTCTTTACTGGCTTATTCAGTATTAGAAACAGCCAAAGCACTTCCCGATGCCAGATGCCACAGACAGTCTGACTACACGAAGCCCCTTATTTCGGATTCCAGAAAATGGAATTAATTATATTTTTTACGAAACGCAAATCGCATGGATTATTAAAAAACAAAAAAAGACTAGATCTTTTTAGTGTTTAGTACCTGGTTGGTGGTCGTCGAGTCAAACAGTTTTCAATCAGGACTGTCTGATTTGCTTTCTAATGTGGCACGGATGGAAAAATGCTCTGTTTGATCAAATACTAACCACTGGAATTCGAGGTCATTACGAAAAATAAAATGCTAATGAACCGGTTCTTGGTTTTCGAATGTATTCCATTGACGTAAGCGGGGCACACGGCATAAATGGCTGGCAAGTTTGATGACCTAGTCGAGTTTAAGTGTATTGTGCGCGCGGCTTTGCGTTGTCGTTGCTTTAAATGTATCACTTTCAAAATTCCATCCGTAAATTTATTAATTGCTTATCCAAGAAAACGTGTTCGACGCTGCCGCTCTTTTTTATTTTTCGCATATAATATGTGTCCATGTCCAGTGTTTGTATATGTATATTTCCTTTGGCGGCGATAGTTGTCAGAAAAAATAAATCGCAACAAACTGTCATTTTGGCATTTCTTTTGGGGTTAAATTCGACGGCCATGTAATTGTGATGTCTGTCATGTTGTGATAGTACCTATAGTTTTATGATTTTGAAAGGGAACAGAAACAACGTTGCATCACTGTCAAAATATATGAAATTTCAAATTACTGTTACTTGATGCAATTAACCGGCATGTGAACTCTTTTGGGATTGACGGAACTTACAAACAGATTTGACAGATGACAGCAAGTCGTTGGTTTTAAACGGATTTCTAAAAAGAACACAATGTGGGATTCAGTCCATATTAAGCGCTTACGAATTTAATTATTAACCCAAACATATGCGACTACTTTTCAGGTTAGGTGGAACGGCTGCCAGTCAAACCTGTCATTTAAATTCTACGATCAAGAAGATATAATGCAATGAATGTTTGTCAGATGAACGCGAGAGATTGTGCAGGGGAAAGAGGTTTAATGTGTGCTTTTCCGGGGGTTGAACTTGAGATTCCTCGCTTAATACAGTTTTGCTAGAAAAACAAAAATCTTGCCTATTTATTTTTTTGAAGGATTTGTCCATCAATACCAACAAGTACTACAACAGCGTGTTGGACGATCAGATGCACTGATCTGACATTTCAACATGTCAGTTGGTTATAAATTTCGTCAACATTTGAGAAACACATTAAATTCTACCCTCACTTGTTCTCAGAATAGAAATGACAGCAATATTTTTGACAAACTTTTAAACTGCCCAACCAAAGGAACTGTCAAAAACTGTAGGCTTTAACAAAACATCAAACAAAGTTATTTATTAATTTTTTTTCCTAAAAATATTCAACACTTTTAACTTGAAGAGCTAATAAGTTACCTTATGTCCGAAACTTAAAACTATCTCTGTCCCGTTACTCATTGATGAGTAATAAATATTGTTGTCACCACAAAATTTCCTCATGAATTCGCCAAACAAAAACCCATTAAATAAATATCGTGCCATCAAATTTATCAGCCAATAACCATAAATAACTGCTGTATACCACCCACAGCGTCTGTCAACCATACAAGTAGATCCCTTATCGTCATCCGTCTCAAGGTGATCTTGAACTTATATCAGGCATTTACCACACCTGAATTGCAAATTGGCTACTCTAATTGATATCCTAAAGGGCAATTCAACTCTCTCTCTGACAGATCGCACAAACCAGCCCCTTACAATTATTGAAAAAAAAAATCCCGCCCCAAGCAACAAATTGCCGCCATAGCGGTACTCTGGCTTGCAATTTATGAATTCCAACAGATAAATTAAAAATAATTAAACATAAGTTTCAACGAAATGACACAGTAAAGCCGTTTCAAAGCCACAGCAAAAAAAAAATCATAAAGTAAAAACTTTACGATCGCAAAATTTTGTTGACAAACGAGATTATGTAAATTTTCAATTAATACGTCAATCAGTGTGTGATAGGCAATGCGAAATAAAATGACAACCTGACAAAAAAACTGAAGAAATAATTTACGTTACGATTTAGCATTTTCACATAAATGCTCGACGCAGCACGACACTTTTGGTTAGTTGGCATAAACACTAGTACCTACATCTATATAAGTATGCATATTTATGGCTCGTGTGACTTGACTTTGAGCTGATCGGAAGGAATAATTCATACGTCAGCCAGTCTAGACGTCAGAAGGTGTTGTTGCACACATGTATTGGAGTTATGACGATGAGCATAATTATGGGCTTTTCAGGGTTTGATGCGTATGAAGGACATCGTCGTGATCAAGTTAATCGGTGATCCTTATTTGACCGGAAGGAATCTATGAAAGAAATATTACTTTGGAATGGTATACGATTACAAGTCAGTAGTAGTCTGCAACTGACCGCATTGAGATTCGGGAATAGAATGTTTACAACAGATTCAGATTATGGCTGAATGACGACTCTAAGGAATGACTATAGATGCCGACACAAGTTGCAGTGAAAACTTAAGAATGGTAATCAATTCATGTCTGTCACGACTGCGGAAGAATCCCCTTGTTTGTATAACATTTATTTTTCAAGAAAGTTCAACTTTTGAGAGGAGAGCTTTTATGAGGTCTTTAAATGAATTCTTATAAGAATCGTCTACTCGACATTATTCAGACTTTCAGTATCTAAATGTCCGAACTAACCGAGCGGTTAAGATGGAATCGGATCAGTATCTTGCTGCAGCCAGGAACTACTGTGAGAACCCGCCAACAACTTTACCGACTTATTCATCAACGTATCGAGAAGTCCTGTCATGAAGTCAGATCATCATGGAGAAATGCCAATAACTCCGCATCGATATTCTTCATTATGTACTTTATTTAACGGTCCCCCGATCCGTGAAGAGTCTCTGCCTGAGATACGAGCTGTAGCCTTCCATCCTCTGTGATCCCGTTCACGCTGCATCCAGTTGTCCAGACCAAGCGCTCTGGCATCCGCGATGGCTTGGTCTTTGAAACGGAGGTTCGACTTTCTTTGTCTGGGCTGGGATTTATCGAACTTAATGCGATTTTATGAGAACATAATTTATAGATGAGCTACATATACATTATACAGCCATGTCAGGCTTTGGCACTCGTCAGGTTGTGCAGAATGGCAATGGAGAACGCAGGCTCTTTCATATTTAGGTTCGACTAAATTTCACCCTGACCTTTGCTGCAAACTGCAAAAAATACTGTGGAACTACTTGCATAAGCTAAAGACATTGATATCATTGGTAAAACACGGTGTTCGGTGCGTCACTGGGTCAAAAATTGATTTAATGACGAATGAAAGCAAAATCAGGCATAAGCTGCCAATGAGAGCTTCGAGTTAGTCGGGGACTTTGTTTAATTCGACTTCACTATAGACTATGACAGAGACATCACAGCAGAAATTAAGCGAAGAGTTGCTGAAATAACAATTGAGTGGAGTGAAGCTATGTCAAGAAATACCATCAAAACTCTATATAAGACCATCAGCATCTCAGTCTTGCTTCATAGACGGATAGGCGGAACATATTCTTGGTCATTTTGAGGGCATTGACGACCGTTGGAAGAGGAAATTTAATAGCCAATTCTATGCGCTGTACAGCATCGTCAGCCTGGGGCCTATTAATACAATGCGACAAGTCTGTTGAATTTGTCCACCAGAGACTGTTTGTCTTTGTCACCTTTAAACGACTAAACCTCTGAACCGATCGTAATGTTATTTGGCGAAGAGATAGTCTGTCACCTAAAGAAAGACATAGGTGGCTTTCTATACTAAATACTTCCGAGAAAATCGAGAAAATGGTTATTGTCAATAAATAATTTAAAAATGCTATTTTTTTTTTTTTGACAATTATGTGAGTTAAAGATCCTTATAATGGGTGATTTTTTAAGCGTTTGGTTTTTAGAATTAAAAAAGAACAGCGAAAATTTGCAAAATTGATTGAAATTTTTATTAGGGTGGATAAATCTGTTCTTGCCATTTTGAATATTATTTCGTGTAAATGTTGACTACGCCTCAAGTGGTCCATCCGGAATGTCAAATTTTAGCATATTTTTCCAACATATCGACTGGTATCTCACCAATAACACGAGTTATGTTATTTTGCAAGGCGACAATAGTTGCTGGCTTATCCATATAGACGAGAGACTTCACATATCCCCACAAAAATTAGTCCAGCGGCGTCAAATCGCACGATTTAGGCGGCCAATTCATACACTGGTCGGCATAAGTATTTTGACAAAACTAAAGTTAATTCTACTCATAATTTGAACTTCATGTAAATTTTGGCATCAATGGAAAGGTCATTTAAATTCCGTTTGAATGATAAAAAACTTTCCTTAACGCATTAAGTACCGATTGAAAATTTAGAATTATTCTTGAGAAAGTCTACTTTTTTTAAATTTTTTCCTCGGTCTCAAACAAAAAATGTTATGATGCAAAAAGTTCCTACAATCAATTATAATAGTGACAGCAAAACATTTTTTTCAAAAATCTATTCGGTAATATTTTTAATGATTTTTTGAAAATTGCTAAAAATTACTATTTTAGCCACTTTTTCCTCCTTCTCATACAAAATTTTTCTGAGATCATAACATTCAAAAATTCATAAAAAATATTAGCGAAGAGATTTTTGAAAAAATTTAAATAAAAATTCTCAGTTAAAAGTACTTACTGGAGAAGATCAAAATGGCCTTTTTGGAACGAAGGGAAAGGAGCATTATTGTTGAAAATTCAATTAATGAATTATTGTTGAGGTACAACTATTTACAGACCAACATTTTAAAATGTACGTACCTATTTCGAATTAACCACGAAAATGAGATAGTATATTCAAACTAGGAAAAGAAGGCGTATGAAGTGGTATTAATTATTCTATGAATTATCATCATTATATCAATAACCTACACTTCTTTTGTCATACCGATTACAGCGTTATTTCAAAACCGAATTTTATGGCATATGGTCCAAATGAAAGGTTAGTTTCCATAGGTGATTTTCCGCATGTATATTTTTTTTGTCATAGAAAATAAAAATTAATAAAACACAAAATTCTGTTTACTATATCTACATAATAAAATAAATGAACGTTGTATATTTCTAGGCTAATTTGACGACTGTTAAATGTACATCCATTTACTATGTTTAAGCCAAGTATGTGCCTTAAAAAAATAACTTTAATTTTTCCTATGGACAATAGACGTTTGCTGGTCTAAGTATGTCATTTTTCCTAGAATTCGGTTAAATTTTGGTTCCTGAGATTTCATAGTATGATTAAACGATCACCAACCAATGAATATCTATTTCAAGGAGTAAAAAAGCCCGCCAACCACATCGGGGCGAAACGCACTCTGGAGCATTATGCCACACATTATCAACATAATATTTCAAGGAGTGCTATACTAAATGATCAATAAAACTGTTTGAAATTGCTATAGTTATAAACAAAGTATTTGTTCAAAAATAGTTATTGCTGTTTTTTCAACAATAATAATAATAATAAAGTCCTCTAACGAGTGCAATACACCGCCACTCCAATCAGATCGCATATTCAACTCATCTTTGTTGGTGTTTTCAGAAGATCCTTGCAACTATTTTTGGAAAGAAATCAGGCCCTAACTATTTTTTTTTAATTTGGGAAAATCTTAATCTTATTACTTTAAAGGACTTTTCTAAATAAAAATATTTGTATTGACCAAACATTTTACATACTCAACTTACTTAGCCCGAATCAAAATACCGCAGTTGCTTTCCTTAGTTTGAACTCTCTTAAAGTGGATAACAAAAATTAATGGAATAACTCATTTTCTAGCTTCGCAATACTAAGTTCTATTTCAGGTATGCACTACGCATCATTTGGAATCCAAAATGCGAAACCTTCCCCAATAAAATTAATACCAAAAAAAAAAACAACCTCCTTCAGAAAAAGCCTTCTAGTTATCGCACCAAAAAATTCTCAAATTCATTGGAAAATACGCATCGCAATATTTGCTACGCACCAGATGACGACGACGACGTCTCACCTCCTCAGAGCAACACTTGTTAGTTATTCAAGCACAAGTATATACTAACTATACACTCTTGCCCTCTAGAAAAGTCAATCTCGATTGATTTTATTTATCTTCCTTTTACGCAGTCAATGTCAGGCAAACACACACATTGCTAACGTTCTATTTTCCCCGAGCTAGGCCTAGAAACCCCATAATTACTCAAAGGTTATTCGTACACTACATAGATTGCACATTGCACACAGAAATGCTGCTGAAATAATAACAAACAAACAGCTGTCCTTCCTCGTATTGATTTTTGTATATATGTATTTTTTTGTTTCTTCATTTTGTTATATATGTCTGTTTATGCAAGTCAAACATGAATAAATAGAACTATTTATAGAATATGCAATTCAAATGCACCATATTACTATCGTAGTGGGGGTTGATCGGTGGGTTGGAGGGTTGGTTAATTTCACAATCAAACAAACCCTTCAAATCGATTTGAAAGTAACAAAATGTCAAAAGCGCGCAATACAGATTTTAATTAAAAAAAAAAAAAAAACAAAATCCTAAACAAATTACCTACCATTCTGATAAAGCGGTTGAGTTTCTTTTTCATAAAGGACTCCACTGTGTTATCCTGTTTTTTGTTGTCTTAGCTCTGCAATAAACGCTGACTTTGGCAGCCCACAAAACACCCGGTCACATTTAGGTACACATGATGGTCCCCGCAGATTACAAATTTACTTTTACTACGCGTGATGTAAACACTTCTTCGTATATAAACAATAACAATGCACACGTAACACGGTCGAACAAAAAATTCAGTTCGCGGAGTACAACACCGTAGAGCACAAATGAGAAAAAATATCACGCATACGCCCGAGTGGATCGGGGATTTTTTTTTTGTTCTTGATTTTTACAAATAATGTCCTACGATATGTTTATGATTTTGTTATTATTTTGTTTATTGTCAAACTTAACACCAAAAAAAAATGTAGGAAATACAAAATACAAAATACTATAACGTTCAAGTTCAAGAGCACCTAGCACCGAGGCAGAGAATGGATTGCACAGTGTGTCAAAGCTTGTCGTAGTGTGAAGCTTTTTCCCGTAGAACAACAATTTAAATATGAAATTGCACATTTTTCGTCGTTCCACAACCCTCCGAATGCGAGTGGTGGTTGTTGTTTTGTTTTCCTCATGATACCAACCCATACCAGTGTAGTTCGGATATTTGGTTGGCTGGAAGGGTAGCAGCAGCAGATACTATATACATTTTCTTCTTTGATGGAGAACGACGACAAGTGGATGCGAGCTGTGAGTAGTTGTAGTAGATGAATATGAGTAGTATAGTACCAACAACAATGCATAGTGCAATGAAAGTGTGGGCCTCAATATGGAACGTAGTATAGTAGAGTGACGTATGCAATGACGGAGAGGGTGCATATTATAGAAATCGGGGTAGGTATACTATAGAGATTGAATTCGAGAAGTAGCGGAAATCAAACGAGAGAGAGAGAAGGGCAGCGGAATAAAAGATATGCAGTATTGCCAGGGTTGTCGTAAATTAAACTAGATCACCTGCAATAAACTCGGAAGGCAGCGAATAGGTTATTTAGCGAGGCGATAAAAACAATAAGAGCCTGTTAATGAGTGGATGTAAAAAAAATACGCTCGTTTGAAAATGAAAATTAACAAAAACAATTTTGTTTTTGCAACAGCAAGTCGGAGATGGCCGGAAGTAGTCATATTCAAGGCAGATACATCTTCATTTTTAACGACTAGTTATTTATAATTGGATTTATATTGCCAGTGATAAAGGCATAACAGCAGTTGTCAGCACCAATAATTTTATTTGTACAAGTTGTAAACACGTGTATTTATGTGCCGTTCTGATGTTGTTTTCGAATAAGTTTTTAACGAAGTACTCGACTGTCGCTTCCAACGAATGGTTAGTGATCATAGTAAGTGTGGATTTGATATCGATCTGTGAAAGTTTAACAGATGTGGGGTTTGTTTAGTAATCCATACGACCACTACTCCTATAAGAGGACTTTGAATCGGGCTTTAAGTTCGACGAGGTTTTCCACCTTCTGGTAATATTTTCGAACTTCATTTCTAGAGTACCTACTATTTAATATCTATCTTCTGACTCAGTAGCTCGCTTCTTAGATTTTCTGTTTTTTCTATGAGATGTTTTGCGTTCTGCTTCTCCTTCTTCCATTAGGTTTCATAAGCAGTTCTTCCTTCAGCTCTGGTCATGGATTGAAGCGTTTCGAGATGTATACCATTTGCTAGCTATAGCCCATACTTATTATTCCCAATAGCTGCCACTAGTCTTTTACACATAGGAAGCTGGTGGCAATTTTTTTTGCTGTTTAGTTTTTCAGCTTGATTTTTTTTTGACAATTCACGCATGATTCGTGACACGTGTCAAGGTAAAAAATACTCAGTTAGCATTGTCATTTCACCATGGATAGACTTACGCCCGAACAATGTTTGCAAATTATTGAATTCTATTACCAAAAATCGAGCTTTAGTAAAAAATGGACATCGTGCGATTTGACGCCGCTGGCATATTTTTTGTGTGAAGACTCTCGTCTATACGGATAAGCCAGCACCTAATGCTGCCTTTGAAGACAAATAACTCGTGTTATTGGTGAGATACCAGTCGATATGTTGGAAAAAGTATGCCAAAATAGGGCATTCCGGATGGACCACTGGAAGCGTAGTCGCAGACAACATTTACACGAAATAATATTCAAAATGTAAATGGCAAGAATTAATTTATCGACCCTAATACAAATTTCACTCAATTTTACAAATTTTCGTTGTTTGCAGAAATTCTGCCATGCTACAGCAACCGTTCACCACTCAAACGAAGCGTCTGTTTATCCTCATTCTAGTGATAATATAAATCGTCAACATAGGTATTACCAGCTCTGTATCCATACTAAAACAAAGAAAAAAACAAAAAACATTAATATTCTGTCGAGGCACCATTTTGATATTGAACGTTCTCTCATTATTTCCTCGGCACTGAACTGTTCATCATACAATAACATCTCAGCGTTGTTTGTTCGATCCTTAAGAAAGGAGACCGTATGAACTGCGCCAAATACAGAGGTATCAGGCTTCTTAACATCACCTACAACACCTACATCGTTGTGTTGTGTGAACGCCTGAAACCCTTCCACTCATCGGTCCCTCTCAGTGTGGCTTCAGGACAGCTACTTGACAGCATACAGAGACGAGCAGTTCGACCTATTGGAGACCCTACACTCACATCGAATCTACAACCGTTGGTGCACAGAAGACAAATCGCTGACCTTTGCATGTTCTATAGGTACTTCCATGGCAGATGTACCGAGGAACTCAAAGATATTATCCCTCGAAATGCAACTTTTGGGCGCCCCAAAAGATAGGCAGCTAATGACCATACAGTACACTTGACAACCGCGAGGACATCAACTTTCCAAAACTCCTTCTGTTACATGACAAGAATCTTTGGCACTCGCTTCCTGGGAGTGGAAGTGGAAGGGGACCTTAACTAACTTAACTTAACTAACAGCTGGCCAAAGATCGTGCTGGCTTTTCCAACAAATATTTTGGTTGATATTTCTCTTAGCAAAGAATACCAAGAGGGTTACCATGCCCTCAAATCGCTCATGCTGAATGCGCACTGTGGCATAAGATGTCTGGCACCGTCCTGTTAGTACCACATGCCATTTGTATCCCTATTATACAAAACCACATGGCCGCCACGAACTGTCAAAATTTACCCGGCGGGCGTTCCTATTGAAAACCCCTTTAGTTGACTTTATGGACATTTTGGTTTTCTGATACTCATTTCATCGAATAAATGAGTATTGCAAAGACATTTCTATGGCGGAGGACCACACACTCCCAAACATCTACTATTTTCACTAATTGAGCAGTAGAAAATATTGAAAGATACAACAGAAATGCATTTTTTGTCGGTAAGAAGATGTTTTTAATCACCTAAAACTAAAGAATACAGTTGTTCTTCGAAATATTTTCGATTTGATCCAATAAAAATATTATTGTTTTAATTACTGTTTAAAATTTAACAAATTCAACAACAATTTCCCAACAAAAATGGCCAAAAACAATTCTCTAATCCATAGAAATGTATTTTTGATAAAAAAATATCAACCAATTTTGATTAAACATTCTCTTTCGTGATCAAATATTTGTCTAATGATAGAATTGTTGTTGATATTTTTATGTTTTTATTTACACTTTAAATTAATGGTCAAACAATTTTATCATTTAATGCATCGATGTGTTTTTAATCTATGCACTTTGTCTTTGTCGGAACCGTCCCGGTTTGAAATCGGCAAAAATGATAAGTCACTGTCGCACTTTTGGGATATATTTGAGTGTGATAAGAGCAAGAAATATTTACTTTGTGTGTCTTGAAAATTCTTTCAGAACGATCAATTAAGATATAAGTTACTCTAATGCGTTTCGACCTAGTTTTACTTTTTTTTTTTTTTTAAACAACCTTTTGGGTGTATTTAACTATAATTTGCGGTATAGTGTATTAACGAATATAAATGAAGGATCACTCCCTGTCAGGGGAAAAAAAATCTTTTCAAAAGGTATATATATGTAGAACTTGCTGTCAGACACAGGACTATCAGAATTCAAAATATACAAATAATCGCCTAAAAGGAGTCTGGTGATAAATAAAGGAGCATTCACATGAGAGCGACAGTCCGTTCAAATGAACACTTTTCTAGATCGCGGCATTTCGCGAATTTCAGCCATCAGTCTACCCGCAATGTCTAGTTTGAGGTTAAGTTCGAACGAATGTTTTATTCGCTAGTTTGTGGAATGCGAATTAAATGATGTGGATTGCGAGTAAACTTTGACAATTCGCGCCAAGGGTGTTTTCGTTCGCGACAAAAAGTTTGGTATTCGAAATTTCGTTATTTAAACTGTATATTAACTTGTTTTCATAATACATTTTGATGGGATAATTAATTATCCTAAAAAAAAAAATAAATAAATAGGCGGCGCGACAGGCGGTAGACACCCAAGACCTAGCTTCTCGCAACAATTCGTTTTGTGTGAGTTTCTATTTTTGGAACGAATGGAAGGGACCTACAATTTTATGCCGAGTCCGAACGGCTGAATTGAGAAGCTTTTTCAGGACAGTCATACTCTCGGAGGTTTGTCAGACGTTCGCGAGAGGTGGCGCAGTAGAAAAGACCTTAAGATGTAATTTGTGTTTTTTTTTCCGGGGATCGAACCTGGGATCCCTCGCACAGTAGTCCAGCACACTAACCACTGCGCTACTGCGCCCACAATTAATTATCCTCCTCTTGCAATAATAAAATGTGCAATTTTCTGTTTATAAATGCATAAAAAGTGGTTTGTTCGCATTTCATCAATTCGTACGTTCGCTCCCATTCACATGGGGTCCTTAAGGGGTCTAGGTCGAAACAGCTATATTCCCAACTAAAATGTTTGTTTCACAAAAGTAATCTTTTAAATAACTTAGGAATAGATAGGATAAAACGGCATAAGACCGAGAATAGTGACCAGAATTATATAGAAGTCAGTTAGATGACAGATTTACTGATAGGTACATTCAGACCGGCCAACCAGTGACAAACAATTTGCTGTCCAGTTGGCTGACACTTTGAAGAAGTATTTGCATTTTCAATTCCAGACTTTTGGGTTGTACATTTTGGTTTTTAGATAAGAAATTCAAATATTTTCCGCCACAGTTTCAAAAGCATAGCTTTCTGCAGTCATTTGGCGTGCAAAAACGGATAAAATGAGAACCTTTTCGAGAACAGCTAAACTTTCGCATGTTTGTCAGACAATGGATCACAGGTGTGCCTTATATTTTTCTTCTTGCTCAAGAATCCGATGCACTGAATATTGAGCACTAATTGTATTGCTTTGCCATATTTTTGGGCAGCACCTGCTCGGATCTACCATCGACAATTGGATATTTAAAACTACATATATAATATCTTCACTGGCAATATCGAGCGGTTCCCAACCCGTGAAGAGTCTATGCTTGGGATACTGCAGATTTCCATTGTCTGCGATACCGGGCGCGTTATTTCCACGTTCCGTTTTCCTTGTCGTGTCGGACGCAGAGATCTTCTTGGCTGGAGTGGTGTTATTTTCCATTGATTCGATGTGGCTGAGACAAGTTGTCGACGTGTCTTAGCTTTTCGTACTACGTTCACAACTTTGCACATCCCATGGAGTTTCTTTTAAACCATTTCTTTCTATCAAAGGACCCCAGTTATACAGTTCACCATTCAGCACCTGGAGAAATAAAACTGGACAAGGGTTTCCTTTATTTATTCAGCAGTAACGCTTCATACTGGCTTCCCAAACTCAATCTACAAGTAGTTGCAGACACTCAAGCGATGTACTCGGCTCTGCCTAGAAAAGCTATGCAGGAATGCCATCGAATCCTACTGGGATTTCACTGTTCAACACCTTGATTGTGGTGCTTATTTTGACATGCCACTCAGTCTGACTTGAGTTCATGTCAGTGCGAATATAAGTACTTACTTTCCTAGGCGGTTCTACAGTTCGCGGTGAACCGAAGCCCCAACTAATAAAGCTTCTCCATCAGAGCAGGCTAATGCTCGACTAAGAACTGTAGATCTAGCCAGGTACTCCTTCCATCTGATCTGACCGACCTTTTTACCTTATCTGAAGCTACGACCATCTGTCGACTCTGATTCTATAAACGACTCTGTTGCCGCTGCTGAGCTTCCGTAGTTTAGTTAGTACATTGGAGTTGGAGCATGTTAACTCGGACGCTTGCAGTACTTTCCTCGTCTATTTTAGAAGAGTACACATGATCTGCTGACTATGACGACAGTGATTATACATACTTGCCTCTCAATTGATGCCCACTCGATTGCCTGACAGTGCTTCAAAATTGTACCATCTTTGGCAAGACAAGAAAGATTAGAAATCAACAAAAATGTTCGTCATTGTAGATACCTATCCGTTTCGGAGCACTTCCTGGTGCACAAACTCCCATTGCTCATGATTGACATGGATCAACATAATTTTTAGCAATACAAATAGCCAGCTTAGTACAAAAACGAATATCAACGGGCTCGTCAAGTTCATTCAACCTTTTCAAGCTCTAAATTACCGTCGAGCAAAAGGAGAACATGTATGAAATTTCCCATACGTATTAAGGGGATAACATATTCCACAATTCTAAGGCCATTGTACTCGACTTCGTTTTTTGCAGTCACCAACCGTCGGATAATCCTCATTAAGGGAAATTTTCGAAAAGGTATCCAAACCCTTGGAGATGTCGAAAGCTAATCATACATCCACAATAGCATCTCTGTTCCGAAATGCCTACACAATCCTAACACTCCAAATAAATTAGACATCACAATCTTCGCCAAGGGAGAGCTAAATTCTTGCCAAAAATAGCCCGCAACTGAGCCATCTACTACTACCTGTAAGCTTTCACGATAAACCTGGCAATGCCATATGTGACCTCGCTGACACCAGCCACGTGCCGCAGAAAGAACAAGCACAAGCCATATACAGAAAACACTGCAGACGCGAGGAGCAAGAGGTACCGACAAGATTGTACTACAGACCTAGTGAAGACCGCCACCCGCTCATCCCCCAAAAACCTTCAGTTGTGTGTATGCTTTCATTCTGTCGTGTAACTTGCTTTGGATGGTGGTTTTTTTTTCCGTTTTGTGCCAGGACTACGACGAACATCAAATACAGGACATCAGGTGGTAGTAGTAAATAGTAAATGCCTGGTGAAAATTTCATATAATACATACCAAGTCGATGTAAAAGAGCGCATGTCCCAGGCAGTGTATACACAGCTCCTACATGTGACGTCACAGTTAAACTAGAACGAATGTTGGTATTCGACATTGTTGGCTTTGTGGGTGGTGTTACGTCACTAATAGGAGGGAATTACATCCCTGGATTGGTAACAGTTATGTGATGTTATGAGATTGAGTGGTTGTAATTGAAAGTTAACGACAAACGGCACAGACTATGATAACGACAACGAACTTATGGCTATATGGTGGTGGTCACTTGTACGTCATTCGAAACTGCGTCGCATATTGTGATGCAGTTTTTTTTTTCTCATTTCCCCCATTTTTCATTCGAATCAGAAGGATGGTGTGGAAGGATGAACTTTTATGCGGTGTTGGGGTTTGGGGTGGAAGCTTTTTTACACAATAAAAAAGAAGCCATTGAGGTTGGGTAATCCGTGTGTTTGCGTAGAGGCTATAGAAGCGATGAAGACCTTTGATGCGTTTGATGTTGGAATTGGCTGAAAAAAAAGTGATGCACTCTACCAACTAAGCATTAATGTAAGTGCCTACACATAATATTTAATTAACTAATAGAGTGGAATAATGGGATTTTCTAGGAAGGGTGTTAGGGCTTGCTCCATATGCTTGCTAGAGCATAGAGAGAAAACAAAAAAAAAACACTTATGACGTTTCCGTTGCCTTTTAAGTAGCTTTGGGGTTTCTCGGTATTGGGCTTTTTTTTTTCTTTGTGACCCTATAAGCAACTATAAGGATATGCATCCCTTTTTTGGAGGAACATGCCGGCATTATTGGTAAACATGATTCATCAAGGGCATTTCCACAATAAATTGGAATTTTCAACAGATGGCGAAACAGATTGTACAAGTCCATGCGTAGGAAGAGATTGTCTCGAGAGATATAAAGATTATATTGATTTTCCTGTTGTTGTTGTAGCTACACTTGTCGCAACAAGGATTATGTGATTTAAAAACGTCGTAAGAAGAAGTGACTCAAGTCCAAATGTCGGCAATGAATCACCATGTAACTATATGTTTCTTCAGAACTCGTAAAAGGGGTATTGATATTAGACCACTTCTCGTCTCTGGGAATCTGCGATAAGGAATTGGCTTGGTGAAGCAATATGATCCCCAACTCAAATCTGTCAAGAAAAGCGTTTTGTTTTTTTTTCAAAATTGTTGAGACAAACTAATCCCTTACGATTAAAGTATTTCTCAGAATGCAAAAATGAGATTCAGATTTTTATTATGTCTCACTTGATTACGAACAGGATTTCTTTTTGTTTTAATTTTACGATATTTTTCAAATCCTTCGGATATGGAATATGGAAGGATATGGAAGAACTACTTCTGCAGACTGTTTAACGGCGATGACGAACTAAATACCGCTGTCAGGCAGAATGAACCATTCAACCTAGACGATGAAGACCAACAATTCCGTCCACCCGACCTGGAAGAAGTAAAGATAGCCATATCTAAGCTTAAGTCCAACAAAGCCGCTGGAGCAGATGGCCTAACCGCCGAGCTATTCAAAGCGGCAGGCGACCAACTCATCTGTACAATATGGTCGGAGGAAAGTATGCCCGATGAATGGAACCTCAGCATTGTTTGCCCGATACTCAAGAAAGGAGACCCTCTGAACTGCCCCAACCACAGAGGGATTAGTCTTTTTAACATCGCCTACAAGATCCTATGTGCCGTGTTGTGTGAACGCCTGAAGCCTTTCGTCAACAACCTGATTGGTCCCTATCATCAGTGTGGCTTCAGGCCAGGAAAGTCTACCATCGACCAAATATTCAAACTGCGGCAGATCTTGGAAAAACCCAGGAAGTCCAAATCGATACCCACCAGAACGCAGAAAGCACGCTGCTCCAACAAGGTCGGTAAAGAACTCACCGAGACCTTCGATGTCAAAAAAGGACTTAGACAAGGCGATGCGCTGTCATGTGACTTCTTCAACATCGTTCTGGAAAGAATAGTGCAAAACTCAAACGCTAACACCAGAGGCACTATCTTTCAAAAGTCCGTCCACCTACTCGCCTACGCCGACGACATCGGCAGAACGCAGCGTGATGTCACTGCCGCTTTCGTGGGCATTGAGACGGAAGCGGCGAAAATGGGTTTGGCGGTCAATGAGGGCAAGACAAAGTATATGCTGTCATCAAGAAAGGACACCCAACACCGACGTCTTAGACAGAACGTCACTATAGACAGATATAACTTTGAGGTGGTAAAGGACTTTGTCTACCTAGGCTCCGCTATCAAAAGTGGATGAGGCTACTCTTGGCTACTTCGAGAGGAAAATTCTTCGAGTAATTTTCGGTCCAGTCTGCATAAAGGGTGAATGGAGGAGCAGATACAACGACGAACTGTACAGCGACATTGACCTAGCCAGAAGAGTGAAGGTCCAACGACTGCGGTGGCTGGGTCATGTAGAGCGAATGGACGTGAATGCTCCGGCCCGGAAGATCTTCGAATCCACACCCGAGGGACGGCGCAGTAGAGGAAGACCGCAACTCAGGTGGGGCACGCAAGTGGAAGGGGACCTTAACCAACTTAGCATGCGAAACTGGAGACAGCTGGCCAAAGATCGTGCTGGCTGGAGATGCTTGTTGGTTGAGGCCCAGGTCCACCCCGGACTGTAAGTAGCGCCACCTTAAGTAATATTGTAGAAAAAAAAAAATTGTATTAAGTTGATAAATGCAACTTTTAAGACGCTTTTCGATAAAAGGTAATACAAATTACCTGTTTTTTTGTGTCTCACTTGATTACGAACAGTAGTTAAATGTACCTATTACCATGTTTTAAATCAAATACCTATGTAAAAGGATACTTCGAGTATTAGGGAGCTTAGTTCAAGAAATAACTTCATACAATCCACAAATATAGGAATGATATTAACCAAGGAGGAAATAGCCCAAATTCGAGCTTACCGGGAACAAGGAAAATCCATCCGTTTCATAGCCAGCAAAATTGGAAGAGGTGCCACTGGTTGTACACAGCTTTATTAAGGACCTGGAGAAGTATGGAAAAAATCGCAAAGGAAGAGACAGCAAAGTAATAACATGTCAGGAAAGGCGTGCGATACTGAGAGCTGCTTCAAATTCCAGTAAAATTAATAATTTCGCAAATTAGCCGAATTTTAAGTATTTGCTGCTCGATTATGCCTGTCGTATGCGCTAAAACTCACATTACTCGGATTTAGCCACTCATATTGGTGTACAATTTTTAAAATCGAAATCTTGAACCAGTGTTGCTTTCCCAAGCTATAGTATTAAAATTTCCCATCTTCGTTACGGAACTTTTAATAAATTTCCCACTCACACATTTTATTAAAAATAGCCATGAATTAATAAAATCAGACATATTACTGTATTTTAAAGTGGTTTCCTTTAATTCAATTTATTTCGATATTTATTTTTTCTTCGTATTTGTATTTCGATCGAATTTAACTTAGAGTGAAATTTTATTAAATCAAAATATTCACAACGTTTCCTAGCAAAATCTGATTAAAACTGCTGACACATAATTTATTTTACTGGTGATTTTGAGAATTAAAATCGTCCAGTACTTAAAACTGGGCATATTCATTTGAAAGTAAACTTCATTGAAATTCATCAGAATGTGCGGAGTACATTCGAGTGACATTTTTGAATTCGTGGTATTCTCGATTCAGTAAAATCTCAGAACTAATGTGAATGTAATTTTGTTTACAATACTTTTTTAGTTGAGGGTTTATACATTTTCGAAGTTGTTGGAAATTTGTAGTAGATGTATGGAACGATTTTAACAAAACAAATTAAAAACTGAATTCTGACCGACCGACCGAAAATAGAATCGTTCGGAAGCGTCCTGAATCAAGAAAATCACTTTTGAAACCGTTCCATTGGCACAAAAAATATTCTTCTGTTGATTCTAAGGAGAGAATTTCGTTTCTCGATTTCAAGTCAGAATCCACTCAATAAGCACTTACACAAGTGCAATTTATGTATTTTATACAAGCCAGCTGGCAGCAGGCATACAATAATTTTTGACGTTTCACCAATCCGTGAGTTTAGTCGGCCAGAAACAGTTTTCTTTTTCCATTGGACTTTAAAATGAGTGAATCCTCGAGTTAAACGACATAAATTAATAATTCTAATGCCCGATTTGACCAGTGACCATTTAAGTATCGATTTTCGCTCAAATTCCACTCAAGGGTCTATTTTTGTTCCATAATTCCATGTTTGATTTTAAAACTTAAGTGTATTACCTACTCGTATCTTTGACAGGTGGCGAGCTACTTCGCTGTCATTTAAAAAGTTTATTTCGATTTTTTGTTTTGTTTTATGAGTTTTCAATTAAACAAAATAATTTATTTTTCTCTAAAGTTAGGTTGATTTTGAAACTGCAACTGTGAAACCGGGAGTAAATAAAGCAAAACAAACTTTTTTATAAGTGCTGCCAAGTTGTTTGTACCATTTGGGGTGAGTGAGTAGTGTGAATCGATTGTGAAAGGCAAAATATACATGAGTTACATTACAGTTCGTCTCTACTCAATCTTACGTCTGCACTATGAAACTGGGGATAAGTAAAACTCACCATGTTTGCTTTACATACATATGCCTAACAAAACAAAATGCCTAACGTTTCCGAATTTATATTTGAATAAAGTTATGTCCGGTTATAACGAACTCGAGGGAATCGGTAAAATTGGGAGGGTACGTACTTCGTGCCCACGGATGCGGTAATTTAACCCCTGAATGACGGCAAAATTTGAGAAATTCCCGAAACGAAACTCAATAAATGGATTTCTTATAATTATAAAGTATAAGAATTTCATTATAAGCTTTAAATTTGTTGGGGCGGTGCATATCCTATTTTTGGTAAATTTTTATTTAGCACCCAAAATTGTTCGTTTCATACGAAAGTTCACTGTAAGCGGACTCGTTATTAAGCGAAAATGATTCAAAGGCTTGCTAAGCTGTAACTGAATTGAAAGGTATATGTAAGAGTTGCTCTTCCTTTCCTTTCCTTAAAGAAAGCCATATTCTAGCGATTAACACCTAAAGAATTGCGTATATTTTTGTTCAATGCTTTCGATGAATTCAACCCCAGATTCGGCACAACTGAAGCTGCCACCTATCATGAGAATGAAATCATTGATGACAGTTCAGTAAAATTTCGAACACGAGCAATTCAAATGCATTAAAGAGCTGGATTGTAAAAAGGTAAAGGGACTTGACGGAGTTCTTTGCAAGCTGTTTAAAATGTTGTACTACTACAAGACAGTTGATCACTCCCAAAAAAGGATGGAATTGCATTTCGACAAAACTACAGTTCAATAGTTTTGCTTTCTATGCTATTGAATGTAATGGAAAATAAATGTTGAAATAATCAAATATCTAGTTGGCCTAAAATTAATAATAAACGACAGACAATATAGACTTCGAAGCCGCCATTCTACTGAGCTGTGTAGCCCAATATTATGGACGCGGGTAATCGAACAACATGGCGAATCCAGATCTAGAACCGCATCCCTGGACATTTCAAAGGCTTTTGATCGATTCTGGGATTAGCCAAAATCACTCTCCTAGATGCAAAGCTATCTGTCTTCAATTAAAGATCCTGTTTTATCAGATTCGTTTGCTGTTAACGCAAGAGCGCCCCAAGGATCTATACTATCCCCAACTCTATATTGTTTCAATATCAATGACTTGCTTGGGTCGACACATAAAAATATTTTTAACTTTAACTTAACTTAATGACAGAAATCTTACACCTCCCGTCTCAAACAGTATGCCTGGTGAATGCAACCATAACCAAAGATGCGAGCAAATAACTTCTCTCAATGAAGATCTTAATCTTAAAGTGTGGAAATAGAACTTGAAAAACTGCATAGAAAACAAGGCTCACCCGTTTCACAAAGAAAAATGCATTGACTGTACCAGAGATTAAAATTATTGATCAACCCGTCCATCTCATGAAATCCATGCACCTATTTGGACTCCCAGTCAATTCAGGAATAACGTGGTAGGACCTTAAAGTTATGTTACCTACTTAGAGCAAAGAGAGACCGAAACAACTCCTCTTCTTCTATATAGCATATTGACAGCAACATACAGCGATTTAAGTCCATAGCGAACACCTGCAACATCTGGGGCGCTGTTGGGACGTGATAGGTTCGCCATTCCCGAGAGAATAATTTAGAAAAAAAAGAGTAACAGAGGAAATCTACTACTTTACGTGCGATCCTAGTAAACATGACTTTTGATATTTGACTTCTGTGAAAGCAAAAAAGATGAGATCTCTTCTAATTTGCAATAAATTGCCAAAGTTGATCAGAGTAAGTAAAAACTATTTCGAAAGTGGTCATTCTGTCATTCAGACTATATATTTCATATTCTGAACAGAAAATACCCCACGAACCAGCACGCCATTCTCAGTGGATGCATCTACCAATACTCAACAGTTAGGGAACAACAAATGCGTTTCTACTGGCATCTGTCATTTAAGCACCATAATGACAATGAACTGTCAGATAACCTGGGGCAACAAATTCAATAGGTACGATTCAATACGCAAAATTAGATCTAAATCCATATCAAAAGCTTCCACTAAAATAGCTGTTATTTAGAATACTTGACAAATGACAAGTGGAGTCAAAGTTTTTACAAATATTCCACAAATAAAATGGCGACCACTCAAATATCTTCTGAGTGGTACTATTCAGTTGAAAATTCGACAACAGTTGAGATTCCTGACAATGGCGACACAAAATGTCAGATCCGACTAGTGTAATCCTTTTGATACAATTTTCAAAATGCATACCATCAGCCAGCAAGACTCGAATATACTCTCATCTACGGTCTCACGTTCCATCAATGCACAACCGAACCCGACCTTTCCAAACCATATCTCACCGAATCACATAAATAACAGTGAAAACGTAACAAATACGATCCTCATATTCCGGTAAAATTAATTTATACACAAAGCGTGACAGCTCACACACATTGACGTCTATAGCGCATCTGACGTCTGTGTTCCATTCATAATTCACTTTGAATTGACCCATCAAATAGCTACCCGATGGGACAGACAATATACAACTAATTAACGATCACTTTCCCACGGTCCACAAGAGAATACAAAATAAAAATCGACGAGAAAATACCGTTCTACAAATCGAATTCCAGTATACACCCACTCATTCGGCATTAATCTACCTAACATACCATTCCCGGTCGGGGTACACTCAATCTACTCAGCATGCTAGCTGCCGTTGCCGCCGCCACACAGAGACGTGACTCACTGCATATGGTACTCATGAGTGCAGTATACAGCGAGCCAAATATGACTGGACTGGAACTGAATGGAATCTTATGTCATGTGGTTGCAATTAAAAGTCATTGACGCCGCCGCCATGCCACCGACCGACACGCTGACACTCTCTAAACAAACAGTAGTAGAGTTACTGTAACGTAGGTGTTGTACCAGGGACCTCCAGCAGATTTCATCATCGCAACGATGACTGATATGTCAAAGTGGATCCCTTTTTTGTCTGCAGCCAGATGGACGATGCAACTGTACATGCAAGTGGGCCGAATATTTGAAATGGCATTGTGGGCGCCCCATAATGTCAGAGCCACAGTGATGGCAATGCGCTTCCGGTGAATGGCGCATGTAAAAGTTGCAACAGCCCACGCGTGCAACAAGCAGTCACGGAAATGAGATCTTCCGTTTGGGTAATAGACAGCACCCACAGCCGAGAGTGGGTGGAGTATGGGGAATCCTTTCGCCGGCCGTCCTCTGCTTTACATCACTCATCCATGGGAGTAGGTGCGCATACTGTACGTCTTTGCCCAATGCACATGCAGCCAATCAATAATTCTGGCGAAGGAAACAGGGTACGCCGCGCCATGCAACTGCTGCTGGTGGCAGTGAAAAATATCGCAATGTTGTGAAATCCAATTTTCAGCTGCGTAGTTTGTATTTTGGCCATACTATACCTGCCTACACTTTTTCGGGTCGATAGCGGTAGGGAGTAGGTTGCCTGGTTGGTTGGTTGAACTCTAACAGAGTGCTGCGCAGTTGTTGCTGCATCGATGTCGTTTCTTTCTTGGCAGTTCATGGAAACCAGCCCAGAACACGAGCCTCGGAGTGGAAAGTTCTCACACAGCCTCAAAGTTTCTCCTCTGCTTCGCATTTGAGATACAGGAAGCACACGTTCTCGACTGGTGGTGCGGTGTGATGGTGGGATGATTCTGGAAGCTTCATCATCGTAAATGACAGAGTGTGTCCGGTGCATATAGCATTGTGAATGTCAACGTGGGTATACAATATACATACAAATGCCAACCCCAGCACGTGGGAATTGAATTGTGTGCATAGACTGTGGGGCTGAGAAGAGGTGGCATGGCGTAGCGATGGTGTTATGATCCAATGCGAATAATTGTGGTGCGAGGGGTGTGCAGTGTGCACTGAAAACTGAGCACACAATTGGAAGATGTGCTTGGGAATCTCTCTACACGTGCCGGAGAAAATCGATGGAATTCAGTATCAGTAGTGTGTATGTAGCTTCTTCGAAAATTGGGTGAAATTGATATGTCAGTTGGAATAACAATCGGTATATGGTATATCCGTACCAATAAATTTTTGGTTAACTAACCTAGAAACTTTTCACTTCACTTTTCAATTAGTACTGAAATTTGTTTCCCAGTTTAAAGACTGTAGGCACTTTGACATTATTCCGTTTGCGTCATTTGTGCGATTTTTATACAATACCCACGCAAAAGTAGCGAAAAAGGGTGACAAATTGAAATTGTTCCGCCGAATAGTTGGCGGAAAGGTTATAGGCGCCTTTGTCGTCATTTGGTCTTTGATTCACGTCGATGAGGGGTTTACATTTTAAATATTTATCGCAATTGCACGTGAATTGAATTTTGAAAGAAAAATGTAGATACTTTACTTTAGTATTTTTAAAGAGCGTAGGTGTCATGAAATAAAAACAGCTTCTATTCAAGCACTAGGATTTTATTATGGCACTTAGTTGTCGACCATGTTCGCAGATACCTCCTTAATTTTTTTAGATAGTAGCTTAATTACTTTATTGTTGACGGTGCTACAATCCAGGTGGAATTGAGTCTCAAACTTTTTTTTAGACACGCCAGGTTCTCCTCTTTAAACTCAGTATAACACCTTAGAGGGAGTAGCCATTTAGCCGATGGATAGCCACTTCTTGATGTTGCACCTTCCCGAAAAAGTCCGTGGATATAAAATAGACCGAAGACCACTCTGGGAGTATTTGTAACCATCTTTGGACGGGTATATACTTCAGTGCCATAGGAACGGAATGTTAAGGGTCTTGCATTAAAAGCCAGTTGAGCAATGATTGGCAAAGTAATTCTGCGTTCACTACAGAGCCTTAATAGGAACATTTCATTTACTACCTCAAGTCCTTTGAGAAGTTCCGTTTAAGACGGTAGAATTAGTTTTGTGGGTCACCGAAATAGAACCATTTTTGCTGCTTCTATCGTAATCCATATCCGAACTTCTAGCGAACGGATTCAGACGATCGGATTCGGTATAAAATTCTAGATCCTTTTAATTCGTTAGAAACACTTTTTGATGGAACATCTGGTTCATTAATGAGCCCACTTGTTCGCTAACAAAGTTAACCTCAAAGTACGTCGATGGTCAAGATATACCGTGGTTTAAATATGTTGGCAATGGTCGGCCTAAAATAGCACTGATGAGGACCTACGCCATTTTTGACGATCGGCCGTAGATTTGGATTCGGAGAATCTTAAACTTTTGCTGTAATTGGTGTGATTCTGAAGATCTGCTTTTCTGAGGGCCTGCAAATCGATGCTGAAACCAAATATTCAAACTGATTTTACAACAGAGTTGGATGCGACATACAATTTTTAAAATTTATTGAAGCTAGGTATCTGTACTTGTGCGGATAAAATTGCGATTATGATGAAGACTTTGCGTAAAGAGATCTATCAGGTGACGATTTTTATATAACGTGAAGCATATAGAACATATTCGCCATCTAAAATGTCCTCGAACCGCTTTCATCGAGAAACAGAGACAATGTCGGAAAAGAACTTGAAGAAACGACCGTTCCTTTCAGACGTAAAGGGAAAACGTCATCTGGTCGCCTTTAATTTGTCTGAAGAACGAATGGAATGCCTCCTCTGATATGATGAAAGCTTGTGTTCTCTGAACTTTCCAAACTAGACATGATCTGCACGGTTAAAGACCGCCGTTCAAAAAAAAAAGTTGCTTCAAAAAAAGGTTCTCAACGAAAATTCCAAACAGAAAAGCACCGATTCAGCTTTATATAACCATCAAACCTGTATTATGATGGACGGTTCTAAAATGAACTCGCGTAAAGATCTCATTATGTCTTAGTACAAATGGGGAAAAGTGCAATTTTGTTTCAGATAGAGCCATTTCTTCTCTACAAAGCACAGGTTAGACCAGGCCTGGAATATTGTTCCCATATATAGAGCTCGGCCCCAAAACATTCACTTAACCTTCTTGACAGCATACAGAGACGAGCAGTTCGACTTATTGGAGACTCTACACTCACTTCAAATCTACAACCGTTGGTGCACAGAAGACAAGTCGCTGACCTATGCTTGTGCTATAGGTACTTCCATGGTAGATGTTCTGAGGAACTCAAAGACATTATCCCTCGAAATGCAACTTTTGGGCGCCCGGCCTCACAAGACAGGCTGCTAATGCTCATGACCATACAGTACACTTGACAACCGCGAGGACATCAACTTTCCAAAACTCCTTCTGTTACAGGACAAGCAAACTCTGGAACTCGCTTCCTGGGGATATATTTTCTGACGACTACAATTTACAGCAATTTAAGTGCAGAACTAACATACATCTACAAGCATCTCAGGGCGCTGTTGAAGCGTTATAGATTTGCCTTTCCCGGGAGAAGTATTAAAAAAAAAAAAAAATTTAAGTATGAGCCAACATCTTTTCCTACAGCACTCCTAAATTGGTAATAAATTCAGTTCTAAGAGGATGCTCGCGGAGCACAAGAAGTGATAATGTTGCCATCATTTCTATGTATGCCTATACAGATTGTATGTGCTAACGCCAAGATAGTCTTGAATATGGTCGACGAATGGTGCATTATGAACGTGCTTTTGACTACTCTACCTGTATTGGGTCATCTCACGTCTTCGGTCAGAGCCACCTTTTGCTAAGCATCTAAGTATCTTTAAAAGACAACACCAAAAATGTTTCAAGTCAAGAATAAATATATATATAATATTTAAAAGACAACACTACATATCTGCGGGAAGCGACAATACTTCTTATTATTTCCCTTGTTACCGTTCTGCCTTTGCTTGGATTATGTGGCAAATTTTCGTTGAATTTTCGGGGGTCGAACCGGAGATCCCTCCGTCAGTAGACCAGCACACTAACTACTGTGTCAAAAAATTGATCTGAACCAACTCCCTTTAGCTTGATGCATTACAGAGTGATTGGTTATCCCAAAAAGTCCCATGCAACTCTTGACTTTCTAGAATTTAATATAATTCTGCTCTAAGTGATTACTTTAAAGCGCTGGTATTTGAATGGGTTGGGAGAAGTAGGTATTCTATAAGCAATATCCCAAAATTGACCTCACGCCAGCTGTCACTTTCAATATTGGTGTCCGCATTAATTTGCCTTAATTGTTCGTTCACCTCCAACCACCCCGGACCCGAAAAATTTTCACATTTTGACAAATTGTGTGCGCTTAAGAGATCCTTAAACTTTCCCCCATTAAAACGCTCAACAATATGTCTAGACTATAGAAACTACCTCCTTTCTCCGGAATTGACAAATAGATATGACAATTAGATCTTCAGTTCCAACAAGAATGGGCCTACTCCAAAATTTCTTAATTACTTTAAATTTCGTTTCGCTTACAGCTTCAATCTGCAAACTGGATGGCAACGACACGGGTGGCAAACATCACACAGCACCTTGTTCAGGACTTCCTGCAATAGCATTCAAATTCAAGAGCCGCGTATTATTGTGTGTGCGATGCGCACCATTGTAGTCAATGGCCTGCTGTACAGTTGTCGCATAAACGCAGAAGGGCTGAACTCATTCCAATTAAAACCTTTGCTCGACATTGTTGGATGCCTGGCTGGATGGATGGATGATGTTCCGTCGTTATTCTCCCCAAAGAGTATCTCATTATAATTATTTTTTTTTGTTTCGTCATTTTCCTGCTTTTTCACACTTTGTGAATAATTTCAACGATTAATGCGGTACCAATGGGATTAAGATGCGTTATGTGTGCGGGTGGGCAAGAGCGACCCAGGAAATGCAGTAAATCTGACGCAGTTTTCTTTCGGATTAACAACGAGGACATTCGCCGAGGGGAACTCGGGCAATGCTTTTGCCGTATGCAAATTCAAAAGGGTGTAATGATTACATCATCGGTTTTAGTACACCCATTGCAAGGTGTGGTGTATCGTGTAATGGTATAGCTTGTGTATACAGTAGTGCGATGAAAGTGCTTTGTAAGTAAATTGCGGCAATAAGTTGCCACCCAATTTTGAAGTGTCGCTGAAGAAGGGGGCGGGCTATGCTATGGTAAATAATTGCTCGCATTACGGACATTACGAGAAATGCCACTGCAAGCATTCCTTGAGGTCGAATTAAAGTAGGACATTAAATTGTAACATTGTAACTGTATATTATGTATGTTTATATAACTTTAGGGGCTAACACGGAAACAAATGTAAATTTAACACACATGATTGGTACAATACTATTGAAGGTAATTATATGTGGGGAATGGTGATGGTTATGGTCGTCAGGTATTATTACTTAACTTTGTAATTTCTCTCTGAAAATAATGTTCCATAAACCATAAGACTAGTAAGTTTATTGGTTTGGACGAGTCTTGATAATTGCTACATCAAGGTGAGTAAATATGGTTTTAAACTTTTTAATATACTAATTTCCAAGTTTGTTTTTTGTAAAGATGAAAGGTCTGTTCCTTTACTTTTGTAGTAAAAATGAAAAAGACTGTCAAAATGGCTGTGGTGGGGATAAAATCTCTCTCAAAGAGAAAAATGTTAGGGAACGCTTTTGTAGTAACTCATTTTGTTTTTCCATAAATTGTGTGAATCCAAGTATGCGGAAGAGTTTTTACTGACATGCATTCGAATAGAGAAATTAAGCTAAATTAAGCTAAAAATTCTGATACCATTTTCATACCAATTTGTTTCTTATATCGCATGAAATCAAAAGGCAAATGCATATATAGTCGTTACACGCTTTTCAAATTAAATTTCAATTTATAGACAATCATAGGTAATGGCCCGGGAGTGTTCCTGTGAAGATTGGTTAAAATTGGACAAAGGGCGTGGCACCTATAGAAAGAAAAAAACATTCCAATTCTTATAATTTCGAAAAACAACCGAACCAATTGAGCTCTAATTTTCAGACAATCTAATTCGTTTCCGTACAATTTTTGTGAACTCACATCATCGAATCAGGAAGGAAGGAAGAACTCATCAGAGCAAAGTGTTACCGAACATCGGCCGCCATTATTTGAACCACGAGTGAACGCGCGATATTACCTGCAAAGAATAAGAACGTCGATGATTTGAATTTCATTATCCAAAATCAAATTGCAGGAACATTCCATTCGTTCAAATTGATTGATCGCGTAACAAATGATGACGAAGCAAAAACCTATCCAATTGAATTTTTGAACTCATTGGATGTGCCCGGCCAACCATTGTGCAAATAGCAACTTAAAGTCGCCTCTGTTGTTTACTTTGCTTTTTTGCCTTTTTTTTTTTACTCAAATTGTCTTTTTTTTGCCTTTTTTATCAACTCCCTTTTTGGTCATATCTATCAAGTTCAGGTGCACTATCTTCTAAACTGCACAATTTAAAAAAAATAATATAATACTAAAGTATAACTGTCCTGAAGAAGCTTCTCAATTCAGCCATTCGGACTCGGCATAAAAATTGTAGGTCCCTTCCATTCGTTACAAAAAGAAAACCTCACACAAACGATTGGTTGTGAGAAGCTAGGACCCCTATTCCTATATATATGTACTGGACATGTTGCGCCAACTATTTATTTATCTTTTTTTTTGTGTTCTGTGTGCGAAATATTTTAAATATTTTGAATGGGATCGATGAGAAATTGCAAAAAGCAAAAGGACTAGCTACTGAAGTTGTGGTGAAAGCCGTCTTTTCTGCAAATTGCCTTCAAAAATTGCAGTCGATGACAAGACGTGTTTTAACTGGACTCCACTTGTATCTCCCCATGTCCTCTCTTCAGTTCTTTCAAAGCTTTCCTGAGAAACAATCGCAGGCGTTTGTTGTTAGCAAATTCTAAAATGTTTAAGGCTTAAGACCTAGGTCTTTATAAATATAATGCTGATGTGCAATCTGAACCAACCGAAACTTTTCTATGAAACCAGGACCCCAACCATCAAAAATTCTCGCATACGTTTATCTGTCAAAATCTCCAATTTCATGCCAACGCGACTGAAATTTGCAATTCTCAAAATTCGCATACGGGAGTTTATCTTCAAATGTTACTCGTCTGCCTTTTCTATGCGGATTTGCTTCTCGCATACGGAATTGTGAGTTTGGCAATTTGTTTTTCTGTAATTTCTGTGTGAAATAATTTATTGTGAAGAAGCGAAAATAATTAAAATGGAACGAAAACAAAAGAATACCGGTCATGTGACCAAAGACCAAAACCAGGCACTTATTGAATTAATTGAAATGAATTGCTTTTGTCGTGCAGCATTTAACTCTTGTGATTTTATGAAAATGCACATATTCGTCGAGAAATCTACTAGACCGAGCCGCATCTAACACTTGGTGTAAATAAGCTTTTGCTTACTGACGACGCCTAGGACAAAACGTCACTATTGATAGCAACAACTTTGAGGTAGTTAAGGAGTTCACCTACCTCGGAGTAAATATGAACTCCACGAATGACACCCTAGTGGAGATCCGGCGAAGAATTACTCTAGGAAACCGTTGCTACTTCGGTTTGGCAAAACAACTGGGTTCAAAACTCCTAACTCGAAGGACGAAATGTGTGCTCTACAAAACCCTTATCCTGCCAGTTCTGCTTTATGGCGCCGAGTGCTGGACGATAAGCAGGAAGGGAGAGCTAATACTGGGCTCCTTCGAAAGAAAAATACTTTGGTGGATTTTCGGTTCTGTGTGCGAGGAGGGCGAATGGAGGAGAAGATACAACCGCGAACTCTATGAGCTATACCAAGATGTGGATGTAGTCCAAAAAGCCAAAACACGTCGACTACATTGGCTCGGCCACATCGAGCGAATGGACAATAATGCTCCAGCTAAGAGGATCTTCGAACCCCAGCCCCCAGGTTCGAGAAGACAAGGAAGACCGAACCTCCATTTCAAAGACCAAGCCATCGCGGATGCCAGAGCGCTTGGTCTGGACAACTGGAAGCAGCGTGCCCGGGATCGTAGAGGATGGAAGGCTGCAGTGTCTCAGGCAGAGACTCTTCACGGGTCGGGATCCCGATAAGTAAGTAAGTAAAAAAAACTTCGCACAACTTTGAAAATAGATACCAATTTTTAAGGTTCCGTTTCCATATGGAGGAACCTTATTGCTTTCGCTACGATGTCTGTCCGAATAAAATAAAAAATTTTGTACCTAGGTCTATCTCAAGAACAAATTGACGTAGAAGGCTGGAACGTAGAAGTATCAGGTATAACCTCTAGTTAATCGACAAATACCAATATTAACAATACATCGGCTGGTTTTGGAGTTATTCTTAATTTCGTGGAAAAAATATGTTCATTCGCACAAAAAACAAAGCCAGTTCAAAGGCGAAAAAGTTCTTATTCCAAGAATTCCGATGTTACCGAAGGGAATCGACCCGAATGCAACTACTACAGCAAATAGTATAACAGAAAGCACCGTACCTATATTTGACATTTCTCTTTTTTGTTTGCATGGAAAATATACAACGTAGGTAAGTTTTGTCTCATTTTCATAAAAGCGTGTTTTTGTTTCTGTCTTTGTCTCGCTCCCTCTCCGTCATTAATCAGAGCGAAAGAAGGTGGTTAAAAGAAATGTCATTATGCTACGTGTTAAGTATGTTCGATTTGAGAATGAAGTGCATATTGACTCACCAAGTTGAAAAATTTAGAATCATTTTAAACTTAGCCTATATTTTTTTTTAAGCTTTTGACACATTTTAAGTTGTCGATCGTAGTATAAGTTTAAAGAATTTATAGCCTATCTATACAACCTCAAAGCTATAAAACTCGATAATTATTATTAAATACGTCTCATGAACCACAAGTTGTCGAAAACATCCATTGAACAACAACTTGCTTAAATCATTATGGCTGTTATTTTTTTCATATTTTTAATTAGAAACTATTTTTAAAACTGCAATCGAAGGTAATCGAAAAATTTGACTCAGATTTTCTGTTGTGGTTCAATTTGACAGTTAATGTCAATGGGCCTTCTTATTTAACATTTTTTTAGGTCACAATAGCTACATCTATGTAGGTTTGTGTGGAAAATATCAGTAGATACATTTTATATGAGTTTGTGAAATTTAAGATGGGCCCAAATATAATTACTGATGTCTTTCGAAATGTTAAAGTAGATCGCTGTTAGTTTTTTTCTTTTTCATATCTCGCCAGTGGAAACAAAATATTAGGTTACGGCTCTAAAGATGTATTTATGCTGTTATTAAGAAAAACCTCCTTAACCCTATACGAGTAGTTGTTTACAACAAAAATGTGTAAATTAAAGCAGCAGTCACATATAAATACCTATGCTATGAATAGATATAGCAATACATATATATCTAGCCATTAGAACCTCAAACATTGCTTTCTTTGCACGTGTCAACCTATTAAAAGTTGACAAATTGAATGGCATTTTGTCAAACAACCGGTTTCCGTGTTCTAAATTCCAACCACTTAAGCGCTCAAGTTTGATGAATCACAGCTATATACGCACACTATGTATTAACACTTAACAGACATTTCAAAAGAACACTTCCCATCATTACGTTTAATAGCATACAGGCGTCAACTTTTCATACCACGACTTAATTAATAATTAAAGCCATCTGTCACTTTGTCAAATATTGCACCAGTCAGTAACCATCAACATAACTCAATTATTTGGCTTTATTTTGGCGGAGACATCTCTCTTGCTGAGAAAATGTTAAATTAACTCTCGGGGATTTACTTCATTTGCATTTCGGTTTAAGATTTTAGGCCAGCAAGCTGTCAAGGTGACACTGACAACTGCAAGAATATTGTGAATGGTCTTGTTGATGGCGGCGAAAATGCGAAAAGGCGAAAAGACGACCCGATAGTATTTCCAGCCAAACCGAAGACCAACCCACCATCAGCGATCAGCAAGCAGCAGCGGGTATAGGAATATGTGGGCACACATGACGCGTGGGCAAGCACAAATATCGCTTGCCATGTGACACAAGGCGGTGTGCTTCAAGCAAACAATTCGCGCACGAGTACTCGACTCGTATATGTATATCACTAGGTGTATCTTTTGTTTTACAATTTCCATCACCAGTGCTTGGACTGAGATTGGATTGCGCTGTGGTGGTGGCGGCATTTAAATTGATTGCGAACGGTATATATTGTGGGGCAATGGGAAAGGGCAGCAGAAGCAGAAAAAAAAGACAACGCCAAGAAAAAGAATGAGGTGAGGAAGAAAGGCAGAAAAAAATAATCACTGCTGCTCTCGTAAATTACCAAGTGCGGTCGGATATGGTTGACACTTTTATTGAGTCCACCTTTATGGGTATCTTTCTAGAGTCAATAATTTTTCCTTCCCTCACCAGCGCCAGAGCGGTGTGACGTGCTGCTATTGGTGTTGGTAATGGCACAATACGGTGGCAAAAAAAAAAGTACAGGTAGGTACTTCAATCCGCACAACCTCGATGACGCCAAACGGCGCGGCGACAACGACGCCCTAAATTGTTATGGGGCAATACGTATGCCTCTAAATTAGTACAACTTAATGGTGCTAGTAGTGGAAACGGCCGGCCGGCGCGGCAGCTCTTTTTAGTAGTGGTGCTGAAGCTGAACGCTGCCTATCCAATAGCAGCTGGAGCAGAGTGGGCCGCATTGAATGCGTACCTACTCGTGTACACATGAAGTGCCTCTGCAATAGTATAGGCGCGAACGTGGGGTGTGATTTTTCATAGTCATTTGGCAGGTGACTTCATACTGGATATAAGGCCCGACGGTGCTGGGGAGGCGCCGGCCGACCCCACCGACTATGCAGAGAAAGGAAGTGGAGAGATATTTAATTACTCTGCGTACTATCGTCGTCTCCGGAAGGCACCTACATAAAATGCAATAAAGATACACTAAAAAGAAAAAAAGTTAACTGAATATAGGTATAGTGAGTAGGAACTGTTATAGGTGGATGGTTGCCTGCTCCATTTGGGGTTTGATGGAGGTAGGGTAGAGTAGGTATTACCTACCCTGAAACTATATGGTTCTAGTTAGCAATACGAATTTAGCCGCCTTTTTGTGAAGACTGACTAAGGTGTGCAGGTAGAGTGCTTATTAAGCTTTTTGGGGTTCGATGTGATTCAGTGGCTTTGTTTGCCTATACAATATTAGAGTTCGCAGGGGATGGGGATGATTTTGTTATTGTGCTGGTCAGGCGGGAAGTATGTGTTCGAATGATTTTCTGTCCCAAACATGCAGTGGTTGCTAACGAAGCGGGCTTGATCTTCCCGGTCTAGGGGACTGTTTCAGTTGGCAGTTCCTCAGCGAATGAAGAGAAGCATCGTGGTGTAATTTCGAAATCAGTGCGTCAGTGTAACTAAGTATAGATTATGTGTGATCCTAGAACCCACACTACTAGGGATTGAATGGACTTTTTGAGAGAGAGCTTCCTCGGATAGCTCATCCCCACGGCTTAGTGGTCTCTCGATTTAGTCCCCCGTGATTTGTTTCTGTTACCTCAAGTGCCTTGTTTGCAGCTATCTCAGCCAGACTCTGGACATTTTGCAGGACAATATTCGAGGTCAATATTCCAATATAGCGTCACCATACTGGAGAGATTGCACGAGCACTTCTGGAATAGATGCCTTCAGTGTGTGTTTGACATGCAGGACGACATTATTGCCAAATGTCCTCCATCAAAAAATAAATGTTGCGAATAAATGACAAGAGAATTGTCTAGAATATAAGAAGAGTTGTCACAGTTTGACAGAGCGTCGTTCTGTAAGTTGGTAAGAAGAACACCATACAATGAATTTAAACCTCAAGAATGATGACATACTCAGAACGGTGATAGATAAAGGGATCCACGAGGATGCACCTCACTTTCTCTGTCAATTTTCGTCGCGTAACTGTCACTTGACACCGCCAGTACTTTATCATTAACAATAGTAGGTACGACATTTGTCAACTACTTTATCATCAAAATGGCCGACAAAAATCACTGGTTTCCTAATTGACCCTATACGTCCTTATACACCGAAAGAAAAAAACATTGGTTGAATCAAAAATGTTTCGTTGTTAGCTAACAATGGGCTTAAAATTGTCAAATCAAATACGTACGTGATTACAGCAAACAACGCTGCATGTTTGAAACAACTACTTCGGCGTTGTTGATTAAAATGCTCGAAAGTATCACAGATATGTTTAGTTTGAACATATTTGTATTTGTTTCAAAAATGGTAACATTGTTAGCCAACAATTTAATTGTTGATTTCATTGTTAAACAACAATAAACATGATGAAGTTACAACATAGGGATTTTACCATGAGCGTTTTTCATTAAACACAAACGTGGTCAATAAATTTAAAATCAACCATATTTCTTATACATTAAACACATTCGTAGTTGGAGTACAATGTTTACAGTACAATTTAACACAAACATTTTCAAGGTAAAATACCATTGACCATTATTAAAGTATCATGAACATGTTAAAAGTATCTACGGACATGTTCTTATAAAAATATTTCTCATTATCACAACCTACATTCCTGCCAAGATGTGTTGTAAAGCGGTCACGTGGAACAATCGGAAACGTTGTTAACGTATCACAAAAATGTTTAAGTAATAATATTTATTATCAGTCAAGCATGAAACATTGTTGTAGGAACACAAACGTTGTTAATGTATCACGAAAATGTTGAAGTAATAATGCAGCCAAGCATAAACATTGTTAAAGAAACACAAACATTGTGGAACTACCATGAATGTAGTTAATTTACATGATTTCTTGTTAAACCAACCACGAACATCGCATTCGCTACGTGATTAACGGAATTTTTCTTGTTAGTTCGCCTCTTTGGCGTCGGTCGTCTTTTTTCTTGATAAAATATTCAGTAGGTATTCAGTCAGAAGTGAGAGCCCTACGTTACGTGCGAGTGTCAACAGTGTATTTTAGTGTATTATTATTTGTAGTGTCGCTATTTTTATTTTGTTTTCTTTTGTTTTTTAGTGCGCTTGTTGGTTGAGGCCGTCGTCCACCCCCGACTGTAAGTACTATCTAAAGTAAGTAATAAATTTTGAAACTCATAATAATAATAAAAGTAAACTCATAATTTTGAAATTTTGCTTAGATTCGACACCCGGATTTCAACACCCTGAAGTCAACACAAACAATGGTGAATACGATACGAGACAACACAATACTCACAATTTATCTGGGTAAATATAATTATAAAAAAAAATAATTGTATTCCGTTTGGGCCCCTGTTGTTGAGCCAACATATTAATATATTAATTATACATCACCATTTTGTTAACTACTTAGCCTTAAGTCAATTTGTATATATGAAAGTTCAATAAATACTAATGTAAATGTAATGTAATTTTGTTTTTTTTTAAGTTTTTATTCCTATTTCCAGCTGGGTGCGAGTAGAAGTAAAACGGGAAAGTAAGTATGGACGTTTTAAAAGTATCACGAAAAATGTACAATGTTTTCATTGTTTATTAACAATGATCATGCTTGATCAATCGCTTCCCTATGATAAAGTAAGCATGAACGTGTTAAAAGAAGCACGACAATTGTACAATTTCGAATTTGTTTATCAACAATGATCGTGCTTAATCAATCACTCACCGTGCTTGCTTGCGTGGTTATTTAAACACGAAATTGACAATGGCGTGATAGATTTATACAAAAATACCCGTTATATTTTTAATAAAAAATTGACAATGTCGGATTTGTTGAAATGACAATGCCCATTGGTTGACGCAAAATCAAATAAGGTTCATGCTTGATTTTACCAACGTTTTTCTTTCGGTGTAGCAAGACTTTCATTTGACCCATTTGATTTCTCCTTCAAACCCGTTTAGTAGGCTCTAAGTATAGCAATGATCACTGAATTCCCTAACCCAACTATAGTAGTTCCAGAAAAAGAGCCTCCCAATAAAATCACAATCTAAAACAAAATACCTACCTCCAGCCCGAGATCATAATAGACGAACTATATCAATAAAGGACGTTAACCCGTTCCTCGCTAGCTAAACACATCGTTCACCAAGTATATCATCAAAAATCCCCAAACCTGGGTCTGACCAACACATTTCAACAATTCGAGCAAAAATCATAACTTCAATTCCACAAGTACCCTTCATGTAATTAATTGCATCTCAAACTACCGCAGTACTACCGAACGGATACCTATTTTGCGGTAGCGTGTCCTCTCACAAAACACATACCTTTCTGTATGTTTTGCAACTCTATCATACGCCATTCGTGCATGCTGTTATAGAGTTGTAACTTGTAACTGACTTTTTATCCACAATTTTTTGACATTCCTTCCGAAAGGAGCAATTAGAGTCCACTTCAACGGCACATGCAAAGCAATCAACAGTCACGCTCACGACACGACATACAGTGTGCCTCTCTTAACCTCCATCCATCGGTATGTTGTTCGCTATACAATAAAGCTATCAACTGATTGTCTCTGGTCTAACGTTGTTTTTTCCCTGCTCCGAGTGATACAAGTCCTTTTGGCAGGCCGAAAACCCCCCGCCTCACAAGAAGTGTCATAAAAAACTCAGTTCGCGCAAAAACTCGTTGAAATACTTCATCTTGTATGTCGTATATGTGTGAAAGGATTCCAGGGTACGCTGCACGCTTACATGCATTATTGGCGATTATTCTTCTGTACTTGAGTTACAACATGTAACTGCATAGTGGATAATAGCAATTTTTTGTTTGTTTCCTTTTTTGTTATAGTTTTTGCTCTGCAGCAATCCTGGCATCTTAGTTGTATGCGCCCTTTTCGCATCCGTGTTGTGTGCTGCTTTCAAGAAAAACAATTTTATTGCGATAATAATCGAGGACATTAGTGCCGTAGGCTATAAAAGTTGTCGCCAATAAATATTTTTGTGAGTTTTTCTCGCTCCTATACCACCAACCACCACCCACCACCCACCGTTGTTGTTGTGTATGGAGAATTGTCGCGACACACGAAAAGGAGCTGCCCAATCGGAGTTTGGGTTTTCCCCATTCGGGCCAAGAAACGCGTTACCAAATGGCAACTGTAGCAGCTACCAGAGGAAGGACTTTATCGAGCAATAAAACTGGAGGGCTGCCTCATCAACATCCTCGTATATAGTATATAGTCATTTGTTGCGACAAATTGCATTCGGGGAGCTGGAAGAACACAAGCATGGACAAGCAGTATCAACATTCAGGATTTATTATCTTTTATTCATCCAATTGAGAGGAATAATTCGAAACTTTATTTTTATAGGTTTTTCCAGTTGATTGTTGTTGTTGTTGCTATTTTGTTCGGATGTGGTCTGGGGCGGGCCATGTTTGCACGTCGTATTTTGTACACACTGCAAAATGTTCGGACAGAGCGAGCTCAAGATCGAGTAGGAATTTCGTCAGGCTGAAGGACAAATACGAATCAGCTTGGGCCAGCAGCGCGGGTGCATTTTTATGTCGTCGCATGGCGACCGAATGTCTGCCTGCCTATATAATATTGAAAGAAAATCTGCAATGGCAATTTGTGTAATCAGTTTCCTCTCCCCAAGGATACACTGTTTTTATTTGGAACAGCCCAATGAGGATTTTATGAAAATGATTGCAGATTATGCGAGGAGTACATTATTTTGTAATTTACGAGCGGCAAAGTTTATTCATTGAAAATAATTTATGTAATGTATTATGCAGTTGTTGATGTCGAACAGAAGTCGTTGGTAGGTAGTGGAGATGGGTTAATGGTTATTTTTGAGACTACTGGCTTTTACGTTGTTCATACTCATGTCTGGCTTCAAATTTGAGCCTTGGAATTGAAGGGTTGAAAATAGATTAATCGAACCATTGTTAGGTATAGAAAAAAAAATTCTTGGCGAACTGTATGAGTATGACGGACAGTTTATTCTAGCTCAATTTGCTTATATAGAAGTTTTAACTGTCAAAAGACCAATTACACATACTAATATTAGCCGGGGGAGTGCGGGTAAATTGGACAAGGTTGGTTACTTGGGTCACCGTTTCTTATAAGGAAAAGTGTTATCTAATTGGGTATAGCTTTGTTTCAGAACTTGGACAATTTGCATAGTAGTTTTTCATCTTATTTCGCTGGATGTAGTTTCATGTGTTTCGCACGAGAAGTTTAAACAAAAAAAAGGGATTGCTGTCGAGAACTGATCGTTTGATTTTTACGATTTTGGTCTGCATGGACTCGTATTGGCCACGGAAGGACGTATTGGCACAATGAAGAGTATAAGCACAAAAATTGGACAAAGGGGCGTGAAACCTAACATATGTACGAGTATCATAAAAAACATAAAAAAAATGTTATATCTCGAAATCCACCAAACCAATTGAGCTCAAATTTTGAGAAAGAGAATCTTTGTTATTGGTACAAAGGCTGTGAAGTTTGGTCAAAATTGGTCAAAGGGTGTCGTGGCACCTCCCATAAAAAAAGAAACATTACCATACCTACATCAAGTAGGTTAAGTGAATGTTTTGGGGCCGAGCTCTATATGGGAACAATATTCCAGGCCTGGTCTAACCTGTGCTTTGTAGACAAGGAGAAGTTGCTTGGGGCTAAAGTACCTCTTTGCTCTAAATAGGTAGCTCAACTTTGCGGACGCCGATGTTGCGATATAGGAAATGTGGTCCTGCCATGTGATTCATGAATTGACTGTGACTCCTAGAAGGTGCATTGAGTCCTTGGGATGGTCATCCCATTTGGATCTGAGGAACTGATGATGTATTGTTCCTAGAAAATGTTGTGAGCTGTGTCTTGTTTGCATTAAATACAACCAAGTTGTCTTTTCCCCCACTTCAAGGTCTCCAGTGGAACGTGTCGGCTCCGAAATCCGTATTGCCTGTCGCTTATTAATCGGTGGCCTTCTAGATATTTGATTATTTCGACATGTATTGCCTTTTCCATTACATTTGAGAGCATTGAAAGTAACGCTATTGGACGATAGTTTTGAGGCAGACATTTCCTCCCTTTCTTTGGAATAGGTTGAATGCGAGCGGTCTTCTAGCAAGAAGGAAATGTCTTCTGGGAGTACGACATATGCTAAACAGCTTACATAGTACAGGTGCAAGTTCAGGTGCACAACTCTTGAGTACCTACTATAGCAGGGATTCCGTCGGGTCCCGTTGCCTTATTGCAATCTAGTTCTTTAAGGATGCGTTGAATTATTCGAGGCCGAAATTTCACTTCTGCCATCGCTGATTGCACCCTAGGGATATTTGGTGGCTCTAGTTGTGCAGAATCTAGGGTGGAATTCTCTGAAAACATGCTAGCGAAAAGATCTGTTTTTTTTTTAGGTGTTGTTGCTAGCGTGCCGTCTTCTTTTAATAGAGGTGGAAAGGAAGAGCAACTAAAGTTATTACTGATTGCCTTTGCCATGGACCAGAATGCGCGTGAGCCGCTAGGACATCCAATCACTTTGTTATTAGCTCTTTCGCTGTAAGTTGTCTTCGCCGATTCAATAATTAGGTTGCATCTATTTCGAAGAATTGTAAATTAATTTTTTGCTCCGAAGGGTTTGACTGCCATTCACGGAAAGCCTTGTTTTTCGCTGCGGTAACTCGCTTGCATTCATTGTTAAACCAGGGTTTATTTGAAGCTAATTGTTTGATGCAATGTGGAATATAAAGTTCCATACGTAGTAAAATCATTTCGGTTACGGCTTCTGCGCACATATTGATATCGGTATCTCTAAAACACATATCAGCCCATGACAACGAAGCGAAGAAATTATGCAGCTCGTCCCAGTTAGATTTACTATAATTCCAAATCGAACGATAACGATCCTGGTTCGCTCCTATTGGTATCGGTATAGAGAGGATAGCAGAAACGCCTTCAAACTCCTCTGGACTATAGGCAAAATTTATTAATCACCTACCAACCAAGACTTCTTCGGGTGGTAGTAGATTTGAGTATGGCCCACTGTTGTTATGATCTTATGATCATAATTTTTTTTTTTTTTTAAGATATTGAGGATGTTTCCAGATGAGAAGATATTCACTCGTTTTTAGAGCATTTTTTAAGATTTGTAGAATTACAATAAGATATGTTAAGATTTTAACTTTAAATTTAAAATTAAATTCTAAAAATCTTTTTTGAATTAGCTCTTGTCATTAAGTTAGGTATTATGTAACTAATATCGAGGACCCTCTGGAATCGGCGATTCTGAACAGAATTTTTCTAAATTTTAACGCCTGCAGAGTCCGATTTAAATTAGCTGTGAAAAGTTGAAGATTCGTAGAGTACAATTCAACATTTTGTTACAATTATGTAGTTGAATCAGTTGCATTGTTAAATTCAATTCCCAAACAGTTTGTCAGTTTGCTGAATACATTAAAAATGGCAGGCTTGGGCTTTTGACCTAGTACGGTAGAGCTTACTAAGCTAAAAGTTTGAGGAAATTGTCAAGGATATCGATTCAAAAATAAGTTCAAAGCGGGAAATGTTACTTTTCAAAAAGATTAAGGTAGGTACTGAAAAAAAACAGAAGTCTTTCTAAATGATTTCTAAAAACGTTATTTGCCTACAAATGTTTAAAATAAATACAAAGCTGTTTCATGATACTATAAAACTATAATGCAAATCTCGCAGTCGCAAACTTGCACAGCATCGAGTTACTGAATTATGGTAAATAATTCTCTCTGTACAATTTTTAAGTGTCAATTTGGCTTGAAAAAATGTCTGCCAAATGCCGCGTAGAAATATATTATGTACATTACACGGTACGACAAAACGATTAGTTGTAAGAATCTAGGCCTAGGGTGTCTACACGCCTGTTGCGCCACCTATTTATTTATTTTTTTATAACACTCCTAGCAGATGAACACAAACTGATTCAATGTCGGAAAAACGATGTTAATACAAACTAACGATTTTAATGAAATTCTGCATTGAAATAATATGGCGTTCAAACTCAGTTCTTAAGAACGAACATTTAAAAATAGTGCTATCACTTCACTTTACGGGTTGTATTTATAATTATGTAAATTTTAAAATTAGTATAATTTGACTAGAGAATAGGGTAGGTACATACCCAATTTTGGTCTTTCAAAAATTTGTTTATTTTTTTATTATTTCATTGAAACTTGTAGTTTACTAACCTGGAGATAATATAATATGTGCACTCGCACTACATTTATAACCTTATTAAACACTCTACTTATTAACCTATTTTCGAAGAAAAAAAAACCTTGACATGCCGCGATATAAAATGGTTTGACTATATTGAACCTGTTTACTTGGTTGGTATTGTTTCATGAATTTATGCCATAGATAATCTCAAAATTTGATGCGTTTCTGCGATTTAGCTACTGTTCACTCACATTTAAGATGAGTTAAGATATGAAACCGAAATTTGTAAGATCTAGAAAAAATCTTTATAACAACACCATTTAATTCGTGTCGGTCGAAAGTTTGGACTAATCGATGGGAAGAAGCTTGACTTTTAATTTAAAATTTCTCACAGTGTATCCGGGAGATTTCTGTACTTACGTAACAGTAACATAAACCTGATTTAGTTGCACTAAGCAGAAGTTGGTACTAACTACCGGCTTAACCTTATAACAAACCAGCGAACTATAAAGAAATTTACTATGCTAAGATTGGACCCAATGGTCAAATACGTCATTCATGTCCATCGTCACTAAAAAAAACAAATAAACGGAAAAATATCAAATATCAAGATCATTATCATAAAAATTTCCAATAGCCGAAAAACTTGTAATACACCTGCTCCCATCAGCTCTCAGTCTACCTACCTCTATCGGGAGCACTAAAAACTATGTATAAATATAAACATTCCAATGTAGATACACACCGATTAGCTCTCGACAAAATTCAACGACCCCTGCACGCGTTTAAATTCCCAAATATGAGCGCGCACCTGCGGTATCCCTTCATACGTCAATCCGTGAAATTTTATTCCATTCCCATTTTTTTTTTGTGAGCCACATCAGTTAAATGACCCAAAGCAATATGGACCCTTCAGCAACATCTAAATTTTCATTAAACGACAATTTAACCCTAAATTGAACACAATCCGACACGTGAAAGCATTTAAAATCTAATTGATTAGCGCGCACACATATCGACAAAGGCACACGCTCGCAGGTGTACCCTGACCCTGACCCTTCCCCTTATCCTCCAGGAAACGAGGAAGAGAGAAATTTACCAAGAAAACCATAAATGACTTATGACTACAAAATAAGTACATATCTCCAACAACAGAACCGATGTGTTCAGATTGGAGAAAACAATCTGAAACTAGTATCCGTATCTGTACGCGCGTATCTCTCAACAACTATGTGTAATTAACATACCCCAAGAAAGAATGTTGGATGTTTCGCTCTAAGCGATTAGCATACCGGTGATTAATGAGTTCAGGAAATTTTTTTCTACACGGGATTTCAAGTCGAATTGGTTTGGTCGTTATGAATGGAATATGGCTGCAAACACGCGCGCCTCCGCGGGCCCGGCCGCTTCGAAACTGGACAGAGAGACCTTCGCGTTCGCATGGTGTATGCAAATCAGAAATGCGGTCTTGTGTATCTCAGATGCGCGTAGGTTTCCGCAATGGATATAATCCAATTCCAATGACATGTCACTCTGTAGTAGTGGTAAAAATGAAACTCGATAAGAACTCCAACTCACTGAAAGGATAGAAAAACGGTGGAAAAAAATAAAATAGCACTCGTGCTGCACGAGGGCGTAATGCCAACGACATTCATCATTAGTACGACGAGTCGGCGGGGAGTGTGTGGGTGCAAATGATATGTGAGCCATGCCAATGTACCATACCATACCATTACCATGGTCTCATGGTCCATGTGGAGGCAATTGCTGGATTCTATTGGCGCCATCATTTCTATCGCTCTCTCGTTTTAAATGCATGGGAAAATAATTGAAATTCCATTGGAGAAATTCGCATCGCAAGGATGCAATTGCAATCTATTGCGCGTGGGTGTCGTATTTTAGCTGGTTGTCATCGTTGTCAGTCGGCGATAGCCGCTGTCGGCACTGAGTAATTTAAAATTCATTTGATGTAAAATGGAATCGCTGCACTGTTAGTCCCACGCTAGGGTTCTAAACTTAGATATACTTGCGGTTGCATTTGTAGCCCTTATCTCATTTTGAGATAAGTTCAGCAAAAAATCATATCGCGTGTGGTATCGTGACGATTGGATAGAATTTCCTTCTAGTGAGATAGGTAACAATGAACGCATGCATGTTGCGTTGAATACTCGGAACACCCAGTTGGATGAAATTCAGAGTAAATATGGAATGGCTGTGAAGGAATACTTTTGGTAAATAATAAGACTAGAAAGACATCAAATCTTACTGTCCACGAATGCGTCCCAAATTTGCATTGCAAGAAACTCAAGGGAAAAATAAACGGGCGTTTTTTGGCATCATCCGCACCAATTTTTTTATCGTTCTAGGCCTCACGAGACTATATACCTGCTTACTTATTAGGCGCTAGGTCCAATACACCCTCGCAATTAGTCAATGCATTGCCTAAAGGAGAACATGCAGTCAGAAAGGATATTCCATATATCCACCACGCCACGCTGCAGTTGGGAAACCGAGAAAGAAACTCTCTTTCACTACTCTCGCCCTTTCACTATCGGTTGAACCAGAGAGCGAGCTAAAAGAAAAACCTTATTCGACTTCCTTGAGGAATCATCGAAGATTATTATTATAGAATACACTTACATTCGCTTCAGGTCCGTACTATCTACCCCTTTTTCAGCAACATCTGGTGTCCGACAAGTAGCCATTTAGGTCCCCTTCTCTGCAAACAAAACTATAAATGATCTTGAGGAAGTCATTACACACTCCTCTCTTAACCCGGATGATACTAAATAATTCAAAATCATTTCTTCACCTCGAGACTGTTTTGATCTGATACCACAAAAAATTGCTTAGAGCTTAACATCACCAAATGCAAATCCATTAGCCTATCAGGCAAACGCAACAAGTCCCCACCTCGACTTTACCTTCTCCATGGTCAACCAATCTCTTTTCGTTCGCATATTGTCGAAATAATTTTTATGGTCAACCCATCACTTGGCTTGGTTAAGCGATTGTCTAAAGAATTCTCCAGCTCTTGAGTGAACCGATCCTTCTATATCACCTTTGTTCGACCCGCCAAGCGCGGTCTCCCTTTCATCAAGTTCATGTGCTCAGAATTGAGCTTTCTTCAGTTTGTACTTCGAAGTCTGCCTTGGGACGATTCTTTTATACAGACCACATCAATCTCTTTAACTGGGATACCCTTGAGGAACGCGTTGACGCTGCCGACATTATCTTCATCTATCGTCTTCTATCAGATAACGTCGATTGCGCAACTCGGGTTATAGACCAGTTACTCAGTTACTCAGAGGTGTCTTGACTCCACACACGAGGAAAGAAGCCTCCAGGAGAACCATCGTCCTATCGCCCAATATGCCTATTGGACACCATGGGAAAGATCCTCGAGAAGATAATCTACAATAGATTACTCGCAGTAGCAGATGAAAAAGGTGCCCTTTCAGACTACCAATTTTGGATTTCGGAAAATGAGATCCACTGTTGATGCCATAAAAGCAGTAATTGATATTGCAAAAGGCGCCATCGAAGGGGAAAGATGGCTCTATGGGACAAAGGAGTACTGTGCAGTAGTTACTTTGGACGTTAAAAATGCTTTTACCTCAGCGAACTGGTCTTTCATTAGAAGATCCCTCGCTAGAATGGATACACCGTACTACTGGCTACGTATAGTGACGAGCTACTTCAGCAACAGAAAGCTGAGATATAATACAGACTAGGCTCACCCAGTGGTCGAAATTCGACCACCATACATTTAAACACAAAGCAACGCAACATGCATGCAGAACGACAAAAAAAAATGAGTATGTGCTTCACCTTCATTATGTACATAAGCACTCTACTGAGGTAAAACTTCACAACAACTGTGCTTTGTTTTGCTTTGCTTTGTTTTTGTTTGTATTGTTTTGACCCACTATAAACCATCCATTTTAATAGGAAATAAATAAAATTGCTGCGCCATCTACCGGGTCCTTAACCATCCAGGGATCCCCTCAAACACACACACCAAATTTCAGCAAAATCGGTCCAGGCGTTTAGAAGGAAATAAATAAAATTCCTGGAACTCGATTGCAGCGCCACCTACCAGGTCCTTAACCATCCAGGGATTCCCTCAAACACACACACCAAATTTCAGCAAAATCGGTCCAGGCGTTTAGAAGGAAATAAATAAAATTCCTGGAACTCGATTGCAGCGCCACCTACAGGGTCCTTAACCATCCAGGAATCCCCTCAAACACACACACCAAATTTCAGCAAAATCGGTCCAGGCGTTTAGAAAGAAAGAAATAAAATTCCTGGAACCCGATTGCAGCGCCACCTACCGCGTCCAATTGTGAATCTAAAGTTAAACCATCCAGGGACCGTGCAAGTCGGTATGCGTGAAAGTAGTGAAACTTCTTAAAAAGTATCGGATCGCCATATACCTACGTCAATGGAGAATGAAAGACAACAAATATAATGTGCACCCTCTGCACCGCCCTCCCTTTCCATGACCATGGTACTTGTTTATACAATACTGCTTCTCATTTCCTTTGTTTCCCTCTTCATATGAAATCCAAACAACTACCCCAACCCAACCTTACCCTGTTACCTGGTTTGTACGTCTCTTCTCTTATGAAGATTATTAATATACCTACCCCATGCTATACTGCAGCACGCACCCCATCCTGCATTGGACATACGATCACTATGTACATACAGCTGCTCCTGCTGATCATAGCACTCACTGAGAAAACAAATCAATCCTTTTCGAAAGAGGTACACAGGCACACCACCCCCACGTATGACGATGTGTTTTTGTTTTTGTTTGTCCTGTCGCACGATCGCAAAAAGTAGAATTTCGACTGAGCGAAGGGGAAATATTAATTTTATTTGTTTGTTGTTGTTGTAATCAATGCAATTTCAAAATATTAATTTACCTATTTTACAAATGTTCTTTTCAAATAATTATTCTTCATAACTCATCTATGAGTGGTAAGCTTCAATTTGGTAAAAAGAAAAATGGATTTTGTATTCTTTAAGTAGGGTAAATGACTATCACAAGAAATCGGGTCGGCTTTTAATATTATAATAGATGAAGGTGAAAGATACTACAACGTCACTGCCGGAGTTCCACAGGGATCGGTCTTAGGGCCGTTATTGTGGAACATCATATACGACGGAGTCTTACGATTGGCGCTGCCTGAGGGAGTGACGATAATTGGATTCGCCGATGACATTGCCGTTGTGACAGTAGGTAAACAGATTCGTACAGTTGAATCCGTTACAAACGAAGCAATTGCCCGGATAAAGGAGTGGCTAGCAACCGCCAGCCTGGAACTAGCTGATCATAAAACAGAAGCTGTCCTCATAACCAACCGTAAAACTGTAGAGTTTGCCAACTTCCAGGTTGGTAACCAAATAATCAGGTCCAAAGAAGCTGTTAAATACCTTGGAGTAATGCTGGACAATAGATTGCGGTTTAAAACACACGTGGACTATTTAGCCAAGAAAGCATCGCAAATGCAGGGAGCTCTCTCGCGCATAATGCCTAACATTGGTGGACCTGGATACGCAAGAAGGATCCTACTTTCCAGAGTTGTTACATCTGTCTTGTTATATATAACAAAAGAGTCTTAAACCAATACGATGCCAGTGAAATCAAGAGCATTAAAACTGAAGAAAAGGCTGCGTCAATAGCTATGTGGCAAGCTCGCTGGAATAGCACAACGAAAGGCAGATGGACATACAAACTTATACCGTCAATCCAGGAATGGGTAGAACGTAACCATGGAGACTATAACTACAACCTTACACAGTTCCTGTCAGGCCACGGTGGCTATCGGAAGTATCTGCACCGTTTTGGGCACGACAGCTCACCATCTTGCCCCGAATGCGTAAATGAATATGAAGACACAGAGCACGCAGTATTTTATTGCCCACGCTTCATGGCATGGAGAAACTAATCATCGACCACATGTTGCAGTCTGAAGAGAATTGGGCGAAATTATGCAATTTTATAACCATCGTACAAAACGAGCTACGGAGAATAGAAAGGCTAAGAAAAGCCACAGGAGAAGCCTCAGGGGCCATAGAAACACCACAAGCAGGTGACACAACACGAATAACTTGAATGCTAACCAACCCCGCGAAGTAATACCTAACGGCAGTCCCGCGGGGAGAGTGGTTGAAGTGTGTGGGGTGTGGATTAGTACGTTTAGGCGCACTCCCGGCATCGATTATTCGGGTTTGCGAATCGTGCATGTTGGTAGCACGGGCTACCGCATCTTTAGAAGATTACCACATCCATTGGCGCATCCAAAAAAAAAAAAAAAACACGAGGAAACTGATTACCAATCTCTAGTTCGTTCAGTGTCATTATGTTTTTCAACCTCCCCCACCAGCAACAGGTTGGTCTCTGTTGTTCTCTCATCTTCGACAAACTAGAAACTGAAATCAATAGGCAACCCGACAAGCAAATCGACAGACGACTGGTTACAAACTGGTTTCTGTGAATCGCAAACGAGTTTTTAACCAGTAGCGTGTCGTGTGCGTCGTCCCATTTGAATACACAGGGTATGTCTTCAACTAGTTGCCAATTCGCATCGCTGATCAGTATTTTTCCAGTTGCTCCGTGGGCCTTAATCTTAAATCTTCTCATGTCTTAGTTTTATTTTAAGTATAAATGATAGTTGTAGTTTGTATTAAGCAAAATAAATTGAGGGATTGCCCCCACTAAAATTAACGAGAGAATTATGAAAAAATACATAGTTACTTACGAAGCCTAAGGTTTTATTTTTTAAGAAGTAAGAAACTATTTATTCATCACTTCGAAGACTTCTATTCCAACCTCGAGGGACGTCGTCTTAGATGGCGCCCAAAAAGAAATCTCTACCAACATGTACTGACCAACTGACGGAGGTAAGAAAATGTCCGTATTATTATATAATTATAGGGGCATAATATTGCTTGATTCATATGTCCATCCCGAACCCTAGGGCCATCTAAGTAAGCATACTATACTCCGGAACTGTCCGTAAAATGGCAGATTCATATTTCAGCACAAATGCTGCAGTTATTTTCATTGTCGACTATTATTCGTTCGTCAGGGTGGCACTCAAAAATAGCCATTATGCGACGGAAAACATTCGTACCATTTAAACCTTATGCACCTCAAGGTGCACAAAACACTTCGCCAAATGCATTTAGCCAGCATGACCGCATTTCTATACCAAAATTAAACTGTCCCAGTTTTCGTTTCGGTGTTTTTGTTGGTTTCTTTAATAGCTAACATTTATGATAAGCTAATGACATCTAGTACCGCAGAAGTACAGCTCTGCTATACACGCAAAGTTCATGGGGTGCCTAAAAAAAAATACACAAATTTGTACCTTAATTACGAAAAAATGCAAATCATCTACGTGCTTCCGTTTAAAAATGGCTAACATTTCAGTAATTAGCTGAAATACCGGCGGCCAACGACGGCGCCACAACGCCCCATTCGGGAGCCAACAATAATTATTCCAAATGCACTTTTGCTGTGTTTCGTTTATACTGACAACAGCATATGTAAGACACAAACATGACTAACATGCACACATATTAAATACGAGTCTTCGTATCTGTGTTTACCCCAAAACGAGGCAAGAAATAAGACCTCGTTTTTTTTTGTAATAAGATTCACCCCGAAATATCGTACACGTGTAGCGTAGGTAGTATAGAGTCTCCCCTACTCGTGGCATATTGACACCACACACGATTGCATTGCAAAGCTGCTTGTGCAAAATTCCACTATATCAAGTGGGTCATGCATACACACAGAACACATTCATACACACAGTAGTGTTATCGGCATTAGGGTGGTCATTTGGCTATTTTAGAAGATAATGTTTGATATTTTCACCTCCTTGTGGTGTTATTTGCAATAATATTTGTAGGCAGACAATATTCTAAATTGTAAATTTGTTAAGAACTTTAGTTCATATGTAATTTAAAAAAAAAATCAGAAAGCGAATAATTACACTACGAGTACATGACATGTAAAACGCGACATATGCATGTCACATATGTTACTCGACACATGCAGTATATGTCACGTTATACGTATTGCCGGATGTGCCAAAAATATGCCTAGTCCATGACATGCACATTTTGTCTCAAAGTTGGCATATTCATTTGTTGACGGTGACTGACATGTGTGCTTTTTTATATGTTGACATACGACTGTGGCTGCCCAAATAGATGATTCATGGTATCCAGAAATAAAATAGCATTGAAAACCAAAAATTTTCCTTTGTTTTTGAAGACATTTTGGAAACGTGCCTTCAGAATTTGAAGGACTTTTTGGTAGACATGTTAAAATAAAAAAAATAACTTTTAGTAAGACATTCTTTATTTCATTTCAATATTTACTGTTTATTATTAACCTTATTTGTTGTACTGTAGGAACTTTTGAGATCAATGTCCATTTTTGGGGCTTCGACCTCGGAATAAAAAATGAATACAAGTCAAAGACTACCGTTAATTTAAAAACACTTTGGTAAAATATTCTTTTTAAGGAGTTCAATAAAAATACAACAATAAGTTTTTTTTAAGGACTTTTTTGGGAGCAATGTCCTTTTTTGGAGTTAAAGTTACCTCAGAGTAAAATATCCCAATATTTTATCCCTAATTTCACAGCTTTTTCTAAAGGTATTTTCAAAATAATATGTCCTTTGTAACCTTTTGGTAAAAATTAAATTTTCAAAAACCTCTGGGCAAAACGGGTTATTGATGAAATCTCCTTTTCCAAAATCCCATGTGCTGAAATCCCTTACTCCAAAAGACCCTAAGAGAAAATCCCCACGGTACAAAATCCCCCATTTTTAGATTTGGTGTTATTAATTCCGTCGCCGTGACACCTAAAAATGGGGGGGCAAGCTGTTCACCTGCTTGTGGTCACTGTAGACTTTGGAGTTGGTGCAAGGTTTGGTATATCGTATATGCAAAGTTTAGTTTGCTTGTGGGAGATTTTGGCGTAGGGATTTCGTCCCGTGGGATTTTGGAAAAAGAGAACAAGAAAAAATGAGAAATTATGTCCAATAAGGAATTTTGGAAAAGGGGATAACGTAGGGATCCCGTACCTACATAGTTCGGAAACACCCACCGAGCCATACAAGTTTTCCCTTCTGAGTCACTAAAAGTGAATCAAACACGTCCCTATAAAAGAGGGGGACTCAACAATTCACAGCCCAAACCAATAAAGTTACTCTTTATCCCCTATTTAATGGGTAACATTTTAGAAGTAGATAATGCAGTTGTAAGCTTGTAAAAGCTTGTAACTTCTATATCGCCAGAACCTTGGCTGACAGCATATCCTCCAACCTATTTAGAAATAGTATGCAGACATCATTTAGTGCTGAAGACCAGAGGCATCGATGCCAAAAAACTATCAACTGACTGACTAGACATTCTGACAGACAAGCGTCTACCATATATAGGTAGGTACGGCTGGAATCATTTGCTCATTATCTCACTTCGAACGTGCTCTTGTAAAATTAAAAAGAAAACTAAACAAATTCACTCACAAAATTCCAAACCAGAGCAAACAAAACAGAGATACATATGTTTTCATCTAGCGACATGCACATTATGTTTTCACTAGGATATTCGTATTGAAATACTAATTTTTCATGCCATAAAATTCTGGCATGCAAAATATGCAACCATATGGTTGACATTTGCCAGCGCCAGCGTCACAAAAATGCCGAGTACATGACATGCACTCTTTTCTAACATAATATGTATAAAATACCCTTTAAAACCCTTTCTGTACCGACATCCTTTAAAATGTAATTATGTGACTACTAGGCCACCAATTATTGAATACAAAAGAGAGGTTGACAACCGAAACACATTTTGTTGTTGCTAACAAAGTTTGTCGATCTTTCGACACTTTTTTCCGTTTTTTGTTTCTCTTCTTAAGGCACCAAATGACAAAGAACAGAAAACAGAAACAGAAACAGAAACAGAAACAGAAACAGAAACAGAAACAGAAACAGAAACAGAAACAGAAACAGAAACGGAAACAGAAACAGAAACAGAAACAGAAACAGAAACAGAAACAGAAACAGAAACAGAAACAGAAACAGAAACAGAAACAGAAACAGAAACAGAAACAGAAACAGAAACAGAAACAGAAACAGAAACAGAAACAGAAACAGAAACAGAAACAGAAACAGAAACAGAAACAGAAACAGAAACAGAAACAGAAACAGAAACAGAAACAGAAACAGAAACAGAAACAGAAACAGAAACAGAAACAGAAACAGAAACAGAAACAGAAACAGAAACAGAAACAGAAACAGAAACAGAAACAGAAACAGAAACAGAAACAGAAACAGAAACAGAAACAGAAACAGAAACAGAAACAGAAACAGAAACAGAAACAGAAACAGAAACAGAAACAGAAACAGAAACAGAAACAGAAACAGAAACAGAAACAGAAACAGAAACAGAAACAGAAACAGAAACAGAAACAGAAACAGAAACAGAAACAGAAACAGAAACAGAAACAGAAACAGAAACAGAAACAGAAACAGAAACAGAAACAGAAACAGAAACAGAAACAGAAACAGAAACAGAAACAGAAACAGAAACAGAAACAGAAACAGAAACAAAGTTAGGAACAGACATTTTTTTCAGAACAACAGAATTTAGCGACAGAAAAATTGATGTTTGAGGCAGAACATAAACAAGTCTATTGATATTTCTGTTGCTGCCAGAGACAGAAATGCCAACTTATCGTGGGAGGGAGGTTTTTTTTATTTGCATTTCTCTGGATCTGCCTGCTTTAGGTAGTTTGAGTTGCAAATTCAACTTCTAGAGGGTAGCCATTATGGGATCGCAACTTTGAAGGACACTTTTTCAGGAGAAGTCTCACACTCTTCCTCGCTTCTTAACATACTATTTTACCTCAATACGGAGTTCATTCACATCGGCAAAATTAATCTCTGTCATTTTTGCTTATCCTCTCTAATCTCCAAAACAAATGATCTAACTCTTGCAGTGTATTGCCAAACCCCACATGACCACTAAATTCGCAACTGCCCAAACTTTGGTAAATAACAAAACAAGTCCTTAACGTATGCTCCACTATATTATTGAAATTATAGGTGTGTGCTTTTGTTTACATATGGCACACGCAACCCATTAATTAAATTGTTATTGAGTTGAATGTTCCGAGAACCGCATATAGACACACTTGAAATTCAAGCGGTTTGTTGGCGCGCGTATTACCACTCTAATCATCCAAACTGATATTCTAGTAAACTTATTTGTTTTTATCGCTATTACCATATTCGTATATGAAAAATATCAAAACATTGTGTAATTGAAAGAAATTCAAATTTTAGATTAGACAAGCAAACAATTTTATTTTAATAATATAATTGCTTTTGTAAGAGGTACTTAATGACAGCAGCATAATAATATTTGATGATTTGCTCGCAGTGCATTAGCTTGTATTACAAGTTTAATGAGTTGCAAGCCTTCTTTATGAGTTAAAAATGTTAAGTGACAGCAAGTCATATGTCAAATTGTTTTATATTATTTACATAAACAGAATTACGTTTGATTATGAAATAAGCTAAGAATGTTGCTATCTTTTCGCTCATTTTGAAATATTCCCTATAATCATCTTTTTTAAGGGATATTAGTTTGAAAGGCTGACGAAATGCGAATTTCCTACAAAAGTTTTTCATTTTAAGGGCAGGAACAATGTTTGCCTTTGCATATATATAAATCTACTTCACTTTTAGTACAATATAATTTAGTCAAATACTTAACAGGGGTCATTAAACTTGACCCCCCACCCTGGGGGTATTTTTCATAATTTTTTTTTTTCAAAATCGCCATAATTCCCGAATGGTATGTCAGAAAATTTGCATTTTGGTAGAGAAAAAAAAAAAAACTATTCGAAAGATATTTCGCCACTTTTCAATTTTACCCTTTGTCCCCTTTTTGAGGGGTAAATGTTAAAAGTATGGCTTTATAGAGTAACTTCCTTTCCATTAGCCATAGCAATGTGATATTTTAATAATATAATAACCCGTCTTAAATGGCAGACCATTTTTTTTCGGATTTACCTGAAACTCAATAAAATGTTGAATTTCATCGCTGCATTTGTAAGTTTGTCAAATCGAACAAACATCTTTTACGAATTTCGCACGTTATTTGATGACTTTTCAACTCGCTGACAATTAAAAAAACAGCTGTCAAAAAATTAAAAATTTATAAAATCAAGAACTAGCAATGGATCGTAAAAGCTACAAAAAGAAAGAAGATACCGATGATTTTTAGATTCATATAACAAAAAAAAAAAAAAAAAAAATAATTCTTCTGGTTAAACTACATACTTCTGATTTCGAAGCACAAAAAACATCAGTAACCATTTCAGACAGTAGCTGTCAAATTGCACCACGTGCTCCATCACGAAACAGATCTGACCCATGCTGGATCTCAAGCGCTCCAACAATCTTGTAAAACTAAAAAGATCCAATATAAGCACAGTAGTACCTAGGTGTCATCACGGGACATTATTGGGAGACATGCTCTCAGACAGGGCCGCCCTTCCAATGATTTCTGTAGAAGCTGCATGGACGAGGAGGAGGAAGAGACGATTCTTCACCTACTGTGGACGTGCGCAGCCCTCTCAGCTCGTAGTAAACTATATCTCGGAGAATACTTCTTTGATAATGCAGGCGAACTCGCTAATGCATGCCTAAGTTGCCTCCAACGCTTCATTCTCAGCTCCTGCCGGTTCAACGGGTAGCTGTGAGATCATTAGATCCTGTGGTATCACAATGGGCCTCCTCTGGCCTATAAGTAAGGTTGCGCGTACTGCGGCCTGCCACTCTAACCTTACCTAACCTAGTACAGGTTTAAGATCATTTAGTTAACGAAAGCGGAGGAAACAAACTTTAAATCTTTCACCCATTTCTTAAATCTACCACATTTTTGAAATCCCAAGTAAAAACACTGACTCTATGCACGCATACCGGTATCCCGCGAGTCCGAGTTCGTGCCCCACGCCCATACCACAATCATTATACACTCTTACAACGCGCTCTACTCTCTCCTGTTTACCGCCAATATTTAATTTCATCAAAGCTCGGAATTACTATTTAATCAGAAATAAGAAGTCTTCCTAAAGGAGAATATATAGGTACGGGAGAATTCGTGACTATCACAATCCAACTGTTCAATCAAGTCATCACTTAAAAGGAATCTGATGATGGGCGAGTGGTGTAGTTTGAAATACTTGTAATTCCAGCCGAAGAACAAGTTTGTTAACAAATTTGATGTTCTTTCAAACCACATTTTAATGGTAAACTAGACAACATTTTCTAACAAAAATTGATCGGAGTTGTTCCCTAATTTAAGCGGGAAACATTGCTACTCCTCGCTTTCTGGCATTCATAAAAAGTTTCGCTTCAATCTGTCGCTTTTCCGTTTCGCCAAAGCTCGGAATTACTGCTTAATGAGGCAGATTACTTAACAGAAATGTGTCTGGTCTGCTCCCCAATTTAAGCGGGAAACATTGCTACTCCTTGCTTTTTGACTTTCATAAAAAGTTTCACTTCAACCTGTCGGTTTTTCGTTTCACCAAAGTTCGGAATTACCGCTCAATGAGGCAGAGGTTTCACTTAAAAAAAAATTGCGCGAAGCCACGGCTTACTTGAAGTTCATTATAATCCCACATTGGCTTAAGTTGGATTACTTCCATAGAATCCTATTGTGGTTCTCCCGTTTAGGCTTTAATATATACCTCGGCAGTTAATGAGATACCCTATCTTTCAGGTTTGAAGTTTCTTTTATCAGACCAGATCCTTTATACTTGTGAGGTGCGATTAAGGGTAATAAAGTGCGAGAGGTTTTAGGTTCAATTCTGAAAATATACCTCTCGTGAATATCTGACACACATTCTACAGCATGATTGAAATGTGAAATCTTCTCAGCTGTTTTGACATAAAATTGCAAATCCTTTCCACTCCGCAAATAAAAATGATTCCGAGAAGAACAATTTGTTTTTTGTTTTTGCACAGCACGCTGCTAAAGTCACAAGCAATTCCTAAACCTAGTTCCAAACATAAAATCATCAAGCAACCAATGCCTACAGCAACATTAACTCGATCGGAGTCCTTTTGCATGTTGACTTTCCAATTTTAGCAATCTGCTTTCTGACCATTAATAAATTTAGTCGCACTCACTGTGTGGACACTGCCGCAACTCTAACATCGACCCTTAAGCATATATGTGTCTCCTCTGTTTGCATGCCAAAATGTAAATTAGCCAAAGTGGGGTGTAACAACGTAACGTGTTGCCTCTTCAAGATTGATTGGATTCCTTCTAATGGCATACGATGGCACCGTGCGTGGGTGAAGGGTATTCGGTTGTTCGTTTTTCATTTTCATTGAGTAAACTTCAAATAGAGTGCTCCTGGGGCTTCTTCAGAACTTGACTCTCACAGAGCGACCACAATCCACAACCCAACAGTGGCAACTATTGTTTATCAGTTTGGTTGAGGGTTTTTGCTGCTACCTCCTCGACTCTCTGATGACGCGGAACTAAACAAAACCCGCAACTATCTAAACAGATCCGTATACTATGACATTGAAAGTGCACTTTCAATGTATTTGCAAGATAAGTTTCTAAAAATAAACCTCTTTCGGTTATTTGCTTGCTATTTTCATCGCAAAGAATAATGCCAGTGACGGAATAGAGCTATATGTAGCTTGTGCTCGTGCCCAACACAATAGAGAGTCAAAATGTATATTTTTGGCACTATCGGGAAGTAACCGATATTGGTTTTGCCTTTTGTGTATAGTACCTACTTGTATGTTGTATGGTGGAGCTGAGGGGGTGAGATACAATTGTATCTCTCGGTGTTTTCTTGTTTCGCGAGTACATGCTCGTCGGTCGGATTGTTATTATTATTTTTTTTTTTGCAGGTAAAATTAATGCAACAGGAAATTGTGATTTTGTGTCATGTTTTTGTTTTATTTTCTTGAAATTGGTTGATGTTCACAATGGAACAGCAAAACAAACTTGTATAGAACCTTGAATGGAACGACATTCTTTGTTGTTAATTGATTTGATTGCAGTTTTTATATGAATGAATGATGATTGGTATATATCCAATAAAGTTGTTCTTCAAGCTATCTTAATGAATTTTGCTTTTGATGGAATAATCACTTAAACAAACATTGGTTTGGTTTAACATATAAATTCTGTTAGTGGTGGCAAATATACGAAGTAAACAAGTCTTATTAATATGTTAACAAATTTATGTATACTAGTTCTTGCATTTTGATTTGAAGTTGGTAAATTTGTTGATCAATTGAATATGACAACGAAATTTTTATATCAATTAAAGCAAAAGCAAATTAAGCCATCTTGTTCCTAGTAAAGTGACAGTTGTTTTTCGCCTATATCTAATTGCAAAAGGGACATACAACGTCAACACATTGGACAAATTGACAGCTATAGGGACTTTACCAACATCACATCAACATCACCAACTATATAGGAACGAACGAATTACGAATATTTGCGAGCTTTGACAGTCCATTTGACACTTTTCTTGGTCGCAGCAGTTCGCGTTCAGCCATCAGTTTCTCCCAGCAATTTCTTATTCGAGGTTAAGTTCGAACGAATGTTTAGTTTGTGGAACGCGTTCTAGTGAGGTGGATTGCGAATAAACTTTGACAATTCGCCGCAAAGAGTTTGTAATTCGAAATGTTGTTATTTAAACTGTTCTTGAATATTTTTTCTTAATACAATTTGATGGGATAAATAATAATTATTCTACTATTGGAATAGTAAAATATGCAAGTTTGTTCGCATTTTATCAATTCGTTCGTTCGATTTCATGTGAATAGTCCTTTAATATTCACAAATCACAAAAGCAGTATAAAATTCTGAAGAACTGTTCTTCCACCCTTAAAAATACTGCGTCTCAATGACCGGCAATACTGTTTTCGTGCTAGCAGGTCCATTGGTGATTTGATGACTTATCTTACTGAAAAGTGGAACCAATTTCTCCACCATTCTAGGGAAACGAAGATAGTTACGCTTGATATTTCGAAATCATTTGACAGAGTTTGGCATCAAGGTCTTTTGACGAAAATATATAGGTGCCCTATATGTCTCTTCTGCAAACTACCTTTCTAGAAATTTAATTTAAGTTGTGTTCTACAGTTGCAAGTCAGAGAGAAAAATCAGAGTTGCCCCCATTATTTATTAATGATATCTTTTCTCTTGTCTGAGACTTCTAATTCAATACACTCTTTCGCTGATGATAATACCATCAGTTCTTGTCATTCGTTCCCTGGAACTGGAATTCATTGCTTTATACGATTTTCTCTTATTACAACCGACAGTACCTACCTCTTCTCTTCTTTATTTAATAGGCATTGTGGCCTCCAATTGTTCGGACGTGTTTTATTTTTGCTGCCACTTCGCGAATTTAAATAAATTTAATTCCAATTTATATATTTGCTTACTTGCACTTGCAGAATCCTGAAGAATTGAACATTGCCTTTCAACCTATTACTTGGTAATTGCCTTTTGAAAAATTAATTGACCCAATTAAGAACTATGTCAAAGCAGTGCGGTAATACTGATTGTGTGTTAACATCGCAAGATGAGCTGTGTATAGGCTTAAGTAAGCACTCCATTACTTACCTGAATGACTTCAACAACAATTTCCTTTTCATTTGCGACGAATGTCAGGTCATATCTCTTTCGGACGTTATGCTCGTGATAAAATGCATCAGTGACTCCCTCCACTCCAAATGTAAAATGTTTTACAAACAAATCGTGACCCAATTTGCAAAGTATGATGAGTTGTTTAAAGTGTGGAAGAAATACTCAGCAGCATAGATTTTCCCCCACTTTTGCAAATCAAAATTCCAAAACATAGACAAGCGTTGCCAAGTCTTAGTGATATAATTGAAAAATTACCGCCTGAGTTTAAGTCGAGTTTAAAAAGTGATCTGAAATCTGACATTAACTCAATTCTAAACCTGCATGTATCAACGTTCAATGACCATCTCAACTTCTTTCGCACCTACCTGGATACCAACTTACAAGGCCATTTAAAACAAAGTACCTCATCTCATCAACTCAACTGCTGGACGGGTCTACCCCGGTATCTCAAAAAAAAAATCTCGAATGTAAAAATCTCGAATTTAAAAAGTCTCGAAGAAAAATCTATAGAAAGCATAATATCGAATAACAAAAATCTCGAATTAATATTAAAAATGGTGTTAAAAAGTGAGATACGTATGGGCGTGGGCGGTATGGGGGGGCCATGCCATACCACAGTTCATTCAGCCACAATTGAGCACAGTCTACAGTACGTCAGTACCTACCGAAATCCTGGAATCATTAAAATATTCAATCCCATTTAATCCTGAACCGACATTAACGACCACTTCAACAACACCAACAACTACTACAACCTATCCTTCATCCGATATGGCAACTCTTTACAACTCCATCTTCATTAATACAAACCCTCATAATTTAAGATACCCCCGCCTCTTCTATTTACCTACCCACCACCTTCGGCTCCAACGAACCAATTTCCCGTATGCTACTGAAGGTAAACTCAAACATTTCCAATTTTTATTTCAACCGCAGCACCCTAGTAACCCTAGCTTTAGTTCCTAGTTATAAGTCTTAAGGTGCTAGTACACGGCATGTAGGAAGCCACATACGTATGTAGCTCTGACGTCAATAGACAGTGCACAAAAGAGAGCTTGTACACGGAATTATGAGACCATATGCTGACGTAAAAATGCCGTCAGTGCTACATAAGTATGTGGCTTGCTACATGCCGTGTACTAGCTCCTTTAGTTTTTAGTTCTAGTATTATAAGTTTGTTGTACTAGCTTGTACTATTTATAAGCATAATAAATGGGGACATTTTGCCCCCACCAAAATGTATTTTTCCAATTAACCCTCCTGCTCCTGTGTTTCACTCCGATTTTGCATTAGATTGGCAAAATAATTACGTCACTACGAAACCTTTGAAAACAATAAGGCCTTCCGCCCACAGCTCGTATCATCATCGTAGCCTATGCGAGTACGAGAGGCATACGATTTGTTGTCGCACAGAGAACAAAAAAAAACAAAACCCTTAAGGACTAGGGAAATAAAATAAAACAGACAGAACTTTACACAAAAAAGGAAAATATTCTTAACAAGCAAGTCTGTACTGTCTGCTCCAGATCAGAACGTCAACACCAATCAATGAAGTCACTAAAGTATATGTCAAAAGTGCTCCCGAGATAAAACAACTTATTTCACCAAATACCTCGTGACATTTTACCACATGTTCGTATACTAAACTTGGCTACATCTGTTTTGGATTTGTTTTTATCAACAAAAAGGACACACTTTGGTTTAAAAATTTACCATGAGCCTTTGTAGTTCCTTCAAGTATGCAGAAAAGTTGATTCAATCTTCTAATCTAATTATTAACACATCTGTTGATATAATTGTGTTGAAGTTGAGGCAATGAATGATTTGTAGAACCACGACTACGAACAGAAAAATGATCACAAAAGACTGTGATGTGAACTTCCCTCACAAACCAGCCGAAGGAGATCTACGAAATAAGTCTATCTTACATATTAAAGAAAACCTAAATCCATAATGTAGGTATTGCCCGTTCACGGATAACGCAATTCAACCCCTGGTTAGGTTAGGCTGAAGTGGCAGTCGTCGGCTACAATTTGGCCCCAATGAAAAATGGCCCCAATCTGAAAATGAAAAATCACCCCGAAAATTTACATGAAAGGCAACAACAACAGAAAATTGCGTAAAATTCATATTTTGGGGCCTTTTTTCATTTTTCAGTTTGGGGTAAAATTTCATTATGAAATAAGGCAAAAAAAGAAGAAATGAAATAAGACCCCAAACGAAAAACGAAAACGTATGGGGGGCATGCTGCCCCCCTGCAACCCCCTGCCTGGGTTTACTGTCAGATTTGGGGCGTTATTTCATTTTTTTTGGGGCCTTCTTTCATATTTGAAATTGGGGTATTATTATTGCATTATGAAAAATAGCCCCAATTTTGGGGTGATTTTTCATTTTCAGTTTGGGGCCATTTTTCATTGGGGCCAAATTTCATGTAGCCGCAGTCATCTATTTATAGGGTTGACACACTCAGCTGGTTTATAAGGTTCCTTATGATGTGAACCTAGAGAAAATTATTTCCTCTTACTTTCTGAACAAGTTTGAACTTCTAATGAAACGTAAGGGATTTCTTCAGATTTCTTCAGAAATCTTCAGTCCAGATTTAATAAACCTATCTAAGTTCCAGATGTAATAAAAAAAATACATACTTTCATTAAACATTTTACATCCAAAAGGGGGTCATTTTGAAAAAGGGCAAAACACCCATTAAATAATTTTGAATTTTCTATTAACGTGCAAAGTCTCAAATTAATACATACCACTAACGGTTTGTCAGTTCTCGCGTTTTTAAACAAATATTAAAAAACGGAACCTTAAAAAGCCTCCCTCAAGAAATATTCTCTTTAGAAAGCTCTGTAATAGAAGCCAAACTTTATGAAACCTGGATTAATAGTTAAAATAAGAATGACCAACCTAGATCACAAATATTTTACAAAAATCAGAAGACATTTTTCCTTATTGAGGAATTTACCACGAACGCTATCCTCATCCGTTTCCTGTTGCTTTTTCGTTTCATCAGAGTTTGAAAGGAGTTTCTCTTTAATAATTTGCTTTTTCGTTTCAACGAAGTTTGGAATATAATTACCCAACAAGCCGAAAGTGCGACCTCAAACTGTCGCTTTTTCGTTTCATCAGACTTTGTTTCAACTTAGTTCGGAATTATAGCCCAAATGGCCATAAGAAGGGGCAAAGGGGTCATACCCTAAAATCTAGTTTAGTGTGCGTTAACACAGACAGGGGAATACACACTGGTTTGAGACTGTCAGTTAGACTAGAAGTTTTATGTTTTTTTTATTGGTCTTTTCACGCTATGCAGGTTATACCAAATACTAAACCGAAAAAAGCTTAGCAATAATTTTGTATAAGACGTTTTCCTAAACACATTTGATATTGATGTTGGTACTAAGTGACGTAGAAAAAAAAAGACTCGATTTAATTTAATACATTTGACGTAGTCTATGAATTGTGCGCTACGACTGTATCGCATGTTACTTTATTGTTGCATTTTATACAGATTGGTTTGCCAGAATATCAGAGGCAGTAAAGAAGGGATATCGGATTCGATTCAACTGTCTTATATTGATTAAATGGAGAACGCGAATATGTTTAAATGGGAAGCGACTTACCCACAGGGCCGGGGTCCATATCCTATCGCTGATGGAACAGATTTTTTTCACGCACGTCTTTAAATCAGTGTTGGCGTGAGGGGTTAGAAAATATTTTAATAAATGAACTTCACTTATCCCATCAGCTCTTATAGATTATTAAATTGACCCTATATAATTTTTCTCTCCAAAAATACAAAATGAAAATATCCACAAGCGGACAAAACTGATTATCTGTTTGTGATTAAAATTGGGTTTTCCAAAATATCCCCTTGCACAAATACTTACCACATATAACTGAAATATGAGCCCATAATTTATTGACTGACTTCTTGGGAACGACAAACAAGAATTTAAAAAGGCAACCTTCCCTGAAAATAATATGTAGGTATTTGCAGATTAGATACGGGGACATTTACATAGAACGCATAAATCTACCCTCGCGGATGTACTGAGAGTCAGAATCGGATTCTAAGAAAATATTTCTAAAACTTGGTGCATTTTGCTGTAATCCCCTAAATTCAATTCTGAAATATTTACTAGCATGTGCATTGATAACTTAAACAAAAGCAAACAATTGACATTCTCAGAATCTGAAATGGCAATTTATCCATTGGCACCCCTACCCTATTATACGTGCCTAATGTCTATCCACTATCCAGTTAAGCTATAATGTATCTAGATAAAATATTTATTGTTAGTACTTTGGCGCCTCGATTCATTTGAAAAATATTTCTCAAAACAATTTCAAAATCGACAAATAAAACCACACGAATACGAGTCGTCAAGTAAAGCAGCCGCCGCCGCCCTAGATTTACTACATCGATCAAAAATTGTTCAACTCCAAGCACACACTGTGAATTGTGACTGTGGGAATGTCGGTCTTTCGGATGGTCTTGTGACGGCGAGCAACGCGCGGTGAACGCCGCCGATACACCGCCACCGAATGCCCATTTCATTCATAAAATATTTATTCCATTTTCTTATTGAGTCATAATTTGGTTTTATCTCGCATTGTGCCGGACCGCCCCGCCCCTCTCGTGCGCCAACGGACTAATGCGGAGTGTAGACGTAGAGTAAGTACAGTTCACACGCGCACCCGCCTTCCTTTGGCGTCTTGCTGCGGATACCTTGGCATAGTTGTGCTAAATTGTGATTGTACGCGTCGCGCACATTTTGTACGCCAATGTGTGTAGGGGATCCCCGATTCGATGGGGAAAAATACATATCAGCATTTTCAGCGAATTCAAGTGGTTTACGGTGCGGGTTGGGCATTTTTGTTTGTTGTTGTTTCTTGTCACACTCACTTGTTGACGTTCGACTGCTGCTGAGGCTGACTGCTGACAGTTGAGTAAAACACTGTGTGTTACCTGTTACCTGTGATAGATACGTTGTGCAGGTATACGAAGACTATCTGAGTCATGTGAGATATTTTTGTGATTGTTTTTGCTCAACCCAGTGTGATTGCGGATAAAAATAGAAAGGCCAATATTAAATAACAAATGAGTGTACGTTGTACAATTAGTAGGAAGTACTTGTCGACATTTTTCAATGTTTAATAAAAAAAAAATAAAAATATCAATTCTGTGAATTGACACTGTACGAGGAACAAGAAAATTAAATTTAACTTTGCATTTGTCAGTAGAAGTATTTACATATTTACAAATACAAACAATTTGTAAGAAAAATACAAATTCATGGAAATTTAGGTATAAAGGAATTATGGATTGTAAAGGGATTATAATATGTGACATTTATGAGCATGGTTGGGTTAAATATATTTTTTTTTTCGGACACTTATCGGATTAAAAATGGCAACACTTTCTTAATACATTTTTTGATGTTTTAATAATAATTGTTTATTTTGGTTACAGTATTTTAACTTTTAAGCCTGGTGTCTCGAGTATTCAGTTCAAGCTAAACTTATTTTGTGCCTTACTGTACATAAAGCGCCGTATGTACTAACAATAATTCTTATTGGCCATGATAACTCCTACGAAGTCCGAATGGTGAAATTTTCCATATAAAATTATATTTGTGACCATAAAAATATTTAAGTCGAAGGTTAAAAATGATTATTGGTGAGGTCCAATTGAGAGGGTGTACCCCAGCGGCGTTAATTTGAACACTTCTAGATAGACAGACTTGACAAATCAGCGAAAAAATAAATGGAAAAGAAGATAACCGACATTAAAAAATTAAATATTGTGAAAAATAAATACCTTTGTTAAGTAAAAACATAAAAATAAATTCCTAACTATAGTTTACAATAATAGAAGATAAGGAAAAAGTGTTGCATTGAGCGTTTCATTTTCTTCCTTCAGCAGCTTTGCACAAGCAAGTACATGTCCAAAAATTCCAAGACTTTGTAAGATGGCTTAGTTTGATTTCGTGGAATTTTGAAGTCATAGAGGATGCATTTATGATCAGACCAGTTACATCACTGCATAGACCCAACCAGCCTTGACGAGCTCTTCCCCTTCGCGAATAGATCATTTTTTATGCCGCTAAAATATTTTGCAATATCACAGATGATTATCGACAAAGTCTAAGATAAATCTCGGTTAGTTGGGTCCGCCATTAGTATTTGGGATAATGCTGCGCACAATAAATGGAATATTAACAATAATTTACAGAACTTTAAATAGTTAAAGAGTCCTTAATAGAGTCTAATCCAAAAAAAAAAAACAAAATTGTTTACGCGAAACCAATACAAGTTTTTTATTCCACTTTTAAACGATTTATATTTACATATTTTATGTACCCGGGGTTATTTTATTGTTTATCAAAAATTCTTGAATTTTAGACCGACAAGGTGTTTACATCAATTAAAATAGTTTTTCATTTATATAAAATAAATAAATTAGCTGTACAAAAATGCACGTACCGCTTACTGATGACAGATTTCTGTGTATCTGCGACGTTTCTTTTACTCGCCACCAGATATCGCAGGCCAACTTGTACATTCGACAATTATGTCTTTACAAACTACATTTTCATTGGCTTACTTTTGACAGATCAAGAGAAAGAAAAACGTTGTCCGTGTCAAAGTTTGAAATTGAAAGAGTTAATATCTATTTTCAATGGAAAATTTCATCAATTAATGTATTTTCATGAAGGAAGACTTGGATTTGTTTTGTCAAACTTCTTTGCAAAAGGAATATTTCAGGGAATAAGGAACATGAGTAAGCATACGCCCCTGTAATTAGCTCGTTCTTCGGCTAAATGCTCTTGACTGATTTACCGGGCATAGTGCGGTTTTATGGTGTAGGGACCAATCAATTCGTTGACAAATGGTTTCAGACCATCACACAGTACAGCAGGAAGGATCTTGTGTGCGATTTTAAGGAGACTGACGTCTTTTAGTGGGCGCAGTAGCGCAGTGGTTAGTGTGCTGGACAACTATGCGAGGGATCCCAGGTTCGATCCCCGGAAAAACACAAATTACATCTTAAGGTTTTCTTATGTCTTTTAGATGGTCTCCTTTCTTGAGGACCGGACAAACGACGCTGAGGTTCTATTAGTCAGGCATACTTTCTTTCCACGAAATCTTGTGGATGAATTGGTATGTGCTCTCCGCCAAGTCGTTTCCTGCTACTTTAAATATTTCAACCAGCCAGGCTATCTGGTCCGGCAGCCTCGTTAGATTTGAGTTTCAATATTGCTATCTTTGCTTTATTTTGGTTGGGTTTACGGAAATCTTGGCTTTCAACATCTAGAATGAATGTTTCTTTCTGCCTGACCGTTCTGCGGAATTTGGATTGTCTACGCCTTCACCATTTAACAGTCTGCAGAAGTGGTTTTCCATATCATCAATACCGACTGTGACTCAAGTACAAGGTTTCCTTCCTCATCTCTATATGTCTGTGTTCGGGTCTTGTAGTCAAACGTTCTCTTTTTATCTTTTGGGAAAACTTCCGAACATTACTCCTGAAGTAATACCTCTCTATCTCCTCATTTCTTGTGTTCTTTCTTTTTCCTCTTTAGAAGTCAATGTTCGCCAATTTGCTCGTAGAGCTTCTGAGCCGCTCTTATATTTTTTTTCAGCGCGCGCCGGCAAGTCGCTTCGCATGGATTTCCTTTTTCTATATGCGTACACCATACTTCTCCCGAGAAAGGCGAAACTACAACACTTCAATAATTGTAGATAGTCCTCTGGAAATAGCTATGTCCCCACGATGCGAGTTCGAAGGTTTATTTGTCTTGTCCTCCCGACTATTATTAAGTACCTGATAGGACCCTCATATGTCCCACTTCGAGGAAGAATGTTAATATCTATAGAAAAGGGCTTAGGTCCGCGACTAGATTTGTATGGGTCAGCGGTTGTACTTTTGATGTTAGTTTGGGATCTGCTATTAGTCGAACTGTTTATCATTCTTCATCAAATCAAGGGTTTCGTCACGTGGGGGTAGTCGACTGAAACCTCGCATCAGTTGAGCGTCTCTGATGGCCTCTTGGCATCGGTACCAATGGAATGGTTCGGTATTCGTTGAACGCGGCATAGGACTTCTCAATGAGGGATACGCAATCTTCGTAAAGGTCCTGGCAGTTTGTTGCGATTGAAGTCGTTCGGCGTTAAATTTCCTCACAGTATTTCGTTTTCTGAGATATTCCCACTCGTACCTTGGCTACCTCATGGTTATGGTCCGAGTCTGCTCAGAACATTCGGACATCTAGAATACTGGATGAGTGCCTTATCTTATCGCTTTTTATCCAAGTCATTCCATATTTCTGAGTAGCAGTTATGTCTGCTCTGTAGCAGGCGATGGTCTCCGCTAATTTTTCGGCTGCATCCGGCCAATTCATAGCTCGAATATTCCACTAGTCATTGCCCTTTTTCTAGGTCGTCAACAGTAAACCCATTATTATTCAAGGCTCATGGTTCTTCCTCACCGTTTATGTGGGTAGTTAACTCTACTCATAGCCCCAAAATGGAGGGCCTGTTCATTACTTGATTCTAGGACCAGCAGGTAGGATATTCCGGTGTCTGGAACCCAATTCGTGGATATGAGAGCTGCTGTTATCCGCATACGGTATGTTTCAAATCTTCATGGACTTGTTAATGCCCACAGAAAGAACATTTAAATCCCATTACGCACTTTACACCCTATCTCTCTCAATCCCATTAAGATAATGCGCTCTCAAAGAGAAAACATGCACTAAAAATGTCCACAGTGATTTGAAACGCACTATCTATCATCACTGCAATATTTAGATAATCATCGCAAGTCACAAATAAAAAAAACTAAAAGGATAGACCCCCAGCATAGGTACAGTTGTCGCGCACCTGTTTAAGATATGACGCCAATCAAAATAAGAGTATATTTTTCGATATTTTAGTGCAAGTCTATATGTCATTCGATTGTGCGAATTTAAAGACAAAGATTGTGCAAACGAACTGAAAAATACCCAAGAAACAATTTGAAGTCGCAAAATAATAAAAATTCCAAGAAAAATGACGCACGCCCAAACAAATAGGTACCAAGTCCGCAACGATATCAAAACAACGTTTTTTTTTTTATTATTAAGCAATAATTATATTTGACCATCAACCAGCACATTGTGTGTTATTACTTCAAATCCAAAATGAATCCGGCACCAAGGCCAATTCGATTGTTTTCATTTCGCGAGATCAACTCAAATTGCAGCATTGCGGCTAAGTGATCCTCAACTTCCGCAATTTGAAGCCGAAATGAAGTACAGAAGCAAAAAAAAAAAGTATCTTTGCTGCTCCGTAAATATTTGCTCCTAATTGACTGGCATACATACATGCAATGCTTACATCTGTCACTTTACAATATTTGTTTGTCAATTGGCAAGAACTTCCAAGAATTCCATGAAAACCCCCTCGAGTACGAGTACTCGTTCTCGTATGTGTCAATTGACGTCAAACTTGCTGTTTATGTTATACGATCGCACCTTCGATTTCCAAATAATTACGAAGCGCTTTGGCTGTTAATTCGCAAAACCGCACGCGTACAGGTAGGTAAGCTAAGGTACCGCGCCAATCACACCTATAGCCCGCACACAATCCTCTATCTAGATGATTGGAGGAATTTCCGTTTAAGTGCAATCACATGAAGAGTACCTACCTACACAGGTATAATAAATGATACGCTTTGCGCGCGCAAAATGAGGCTCAACCTTTTACGCTGCTATATACCTTACCTACGTATGGTAGTACGGTTCGCCCCTCTTGTACACCCATTTATGAGCAATGCATCTACGATGTTTTCGTACTCAGTTTTAGTTATCGTGTAAGCAAAAATAAAATTGTAAACAAAATGACGCGTTGACTTGTTTTTTTAGAAATTTCCGATGATGTAGCAAATTTATTTTTATTTTGACTAACTAATAATAACAGTCTTGCTTGCAAATGAGGGCATATGGATATGGGGACAGACGACAGACCTGTGTGTTTTGAGTATAAATATTCAGGTCATCGATCTTCATCTTCACTTTCGATTACTCGTAGAGATGTTGTAGATGCTGATGTCATGTTTAGATGAAGGTCGAGTCTCATCAATTCAGCTTAGTCATTGTTTACGACAGTTCTTAGACATAAGTGATAAGTCATCATAAAAATAAATCTAATTGGACTATGGGCCTTATGTTTCGAAATGCCCATAAAGGAAGCTAGAGCCAGAGGCAAAGTATACTGGAGACACTGTTAAATTGTACATCTGTTTCCACCCTAAAGGCACCAAGTGACAAAGAACAGAATCCAAAACAGATAACAGAAAGCTTTTTCGTTCTGTAGAAAATTCTGGTTCTGTTTACGTTGCTCGCTCAGCTACACAAAACTGGAACAGATCCAGAGAAACATGGCTGCCGTCTATTCTGACAAACGCTAACATGAAATTATGTCCACTAAAAACATTTTTTTCGTCTAGTAGTCTAAATTGGAAATCAGACTACCTAAAGCCGGTAGAGAGTGATGACAGATGCAGAAAAATGCAAACGGAAAAACCTACCTCCCATCCAGTGTTGCCAACCCGGATCGAAGTTTTTATGCCTCATTCCGAAAAAAATTATGCCTTTTTTTTAATAACAAAGAAAGTTTCAATTTATTTTTTAAACTTTTATTAGTAGGCACATAGTTAAGAAAAAAAAGACAATAATTAAGACATAAATATGTCTAGTACATATTTATAACTAAAATTATGAAAAAAGAAAACTTAATTTATTTTTTACCATCAGCAAGGAAAACAAGCTTTAAGGTCCGCCGCACATTGGATGCGTTTTCGTACGAATTTGACTTGTGCGATCAAATACGAAAACGGACGAACGATCCCGACTTTCTAAGTAGGTACTATGGGAGCCCGTACCGCACATTGAATGCGAGTTAGTTGTACGTAACGTATACAAGTTCCGACGTATTGAAAATATATTAACTTGGTTTACGCCTTTACGGACACAAAAGGGGGTATGGAACACAAGGTACGGACAGTATGGGGTCATTATAAAGTAAGTCTTCCATAATTTGATGAAATTCACTGAATTCATCTCTTTTTAAATATTCGGTTCTACGATAGTGAAGACGCCGCCGCCGCCGCAGTCTGCGAGTTAGAAGAAAATTATCTTCAAGATACAGAATATTCATCAGGTACAAAATCGAATCTACCGGGACACCGCCTATTTAGAGAAAATCGTATTCGGTGTTCACACTCAATTCGTACAAGTATTCATACGTTTATGTACGATACAAATTCATATCCAATGTGCGCCCGCCCTAATGCATTTGCATACCATATCGCATTTCTTGTTTGGGTTTAGTATGAGTAAGTCTAGTAGAGAATTGGAAAATAAGCATGACGCACAGTGGTAAATGAAAATTTGTGAAGCGACTTTGATCAAAGTACCAGATTTACTAAATTCAAAATTTATTTTTATAGATTGATTATAAAAAAAAACTTCTCAAAAAGTTATGCCTTTCTTCTCAAAATTATTCCTCAATGCCTCAAGCATCGGAATTATGCCTAAAATGCATAATTATGCCTCAGTTGGCATCACTGCTCCCATCATAAATTGGCATTTCTGTCGTAGAAATAGTTATTAGAGTTATAGTCATTACTCTAGTACCTTTTATCTCCTGCACTTATTCTATAAAATGCTACTAACTTCAGGTGAAACTCTCTTTCTCTTTTCTGTGAACCACGACGACAACGTGACGATTTTAAATAAAGTGTTATAAATTCAGCCATCTTGGTTTTAATTATGATCGGAATCGACGACTAAATTAAGCCGAAATCAGACACCTCCAACTTCGAAGAGAATGACAGATTCTCTGCTAAAAATGTGCTCCCCTATTGCAAACTGTTGCGAATCGTTAAAATTTGTTAAAACAAAATGGCTGCCTCTATTGTACCTACGCTCACAGGGAAGTCGTAAACCGGAGACGGGAGAATACCGGATTTCGACACAAATTGAAGGGACAAGCGGCAAGTTGGGCCGTTGGGGAGCTCAGTCTAATTTACTTCTGCTAATATACAGCTACAACAATGGACGAACAGTTTTATTCCCAAAATGTTTGTCAAACGCCGAGTGAGCAGTGGGAAGTTTTATAAATTTTCTTGAATCTAACCTGATATCCATTACTCAGTAGTCCAATACGTAAGTACTAATCGAGAGCGCCTTTATGAAGTTGCCTTATGCTAAAGGCTGCCCGCAAAGGTTTGTAAGCCACATACCGAGCGGTCATGAATACACGTATCCCTAATATCGTTTAACTCAACTAACTAATGACAATAACGCACAGCAATCTTCTTGCAATCACTGAGAACCAAACTCACAAATTGCTTAAAAAAGACGAACAATAACTCTTAGTAGACAGTCCTTCAAAGATGGAACATGACTTTTCTTCTGAGCTGTCAAAAATAACTTATTCGATAATCTAAACGCACTCAAAGTTAAAGAAAAGCATGACAGGCTATGTTATCTAGCCCTGAAAAGTCAAATGTGTTTTTGTTAACATTTAACTAACATTAAGTCGCTAGGCTTAGGCATTTAGAAAAAGTTTGAAATATATATTTCTTGAAAGTCTGCCGAAAAATGGACTTAAGTTTTTACCAGATGCCGAAACTTTTGTTGCTTGAAGTCAGGGGCGAGCCTTGGGGAGGTGACTTTCATTGAAATGCCGACTTATTTCAGGAACTTGCCGACTGTATAGAAATCATGAAGATCGGCCCAGCAGTTATCGAGTTATATATTACGCCATCGATTTGCACCCTTTAGACGATGTTTTTTGTATGGGATGTCCCACGCCCCTTTGTCCAATTTTGACAAATTTTCACAGGAAATATCTAAGATCACCTGTAAATTTGAGCTCAATCGATTCGGTGGTCTATAAGGTCGGTGGATATAAGATTTTGATTGTTTTTATTTGTATGGGGAGGCGCCATACAGGAACATCCCTGGGCCAATACCTAAAGGACCATTCACATGAGAGCGACCAACTATCTAAGTTTTGACAGTCCGTTCACATGAACGAAATTTCGTTTTCGAAACTTTTTGCCGCGAACGAAAACACCCTTGTCGCGAATTGTCAAAGTTCGCAATCTACATCAATAAGCCGAGTTCCACAAACTAGCGAATACCATATTCCTTAGACTTTAACCTCAAATTAGTAATGCCGCCCGTTCTTTTTAAATTCGTATCTAAACTCGCTAAATTTTAAAGATTTCAGTCGGCAAATTCACCGATGCCGACCGTCCCTTTTAAAATCGCATCGAAACTAGCTAAATTGTAAGGAGTTCATGTGGAACCTTTGAAAATGCCGACTTGTAGGTATACATTTACAAGTTTAAAAAATATATATACCTACCTAATGAAAATCCAAACCTTAGACCTAATTTTTGAAAATTGCTGGTTGATTTGCCGACTCTTGGTGCGACACTGTATTACCATTATTACCAACGCACCTAAATAACAACCATATTTTACCCAGCTAAATATTTTGCATTTAAACCATTTTTACATACTTCTCGCGTTTACCTACTCATCATTGTCAAGTTAACCAAGTTAACCAACTTTCAAATTTTGAAATGCATACATATTTTTGTATAAATTTAATTTTGACAGAGCGACATGACACAGCTAAGGCGACTCCATTCTGTTCTGCTCCTAAACTGTCAATCATTGTTACTCATTGTCATTACTTTCTATAATTAGTACCTGTAGTTTCAATTACACAATATTTTATAATTCTCTGTTTTCAAGTTCGTGTAGGCAAAAAAAGAAAAACAAAAACAAACAAAAATGATAATTTTACTATTATTATCATAATCAGCTAGCCGATTGCGAAGAAGAGCACAACACCAACTAAACGCGCGTGAATGACACAAGTGTTTACGTAGTTCCAGTTCCAGTAACATTCCGTTCGAAAACAAATCAATTAATACGGTTCATGAGGCATGTAAACAAAAATAATGCACTACCATAAGGTGAATAGATTGATGACTACTTCGAATTGGTATTTATTAATTATTACACTTTAGATATGCTATTAATGTAGGTACTTAGAACACTGTTGTGAAAAATTGGCGAGAAAAACGATTTTAGATATTTTGAGGCTATTTATGACATTGAAAGAGAATTTTCGTAGTCAACAGACATTTTTAAGAGTTCAACTACGTGATTTGGCTTAAAAAGTATGCATTTTCTTATAAATAGAATTAAATTATTTAAACTCAAGATTCAATTTCAGATTAAGTAACAAGAGTATTTATGAATATGGCTAATAAGATAGATTTTACATATAAAAACTCAGTCGACGTATGTTAGTCCTTCCAAAACTTGAAAACTAACCATCCGATTAAGCTGAAACTTACCCCATATTTTTGTTATAAAGTGAGAAGTGCTCTTAAATTAAAAAATTTCATGTTTGTTGATAGATGGCGCTGAACACCTAATAATTAAAATTGCACTATATCTTGATATTTGATTTGATTACACTATGGCTTAAAATTTGATAAATATAGATTTATTATCAGTTGATAATATTTAATAAAATGTGGGCGGGATCGGACACAAGGGGAGTGGCACTTCGAATATAAAAAAAGACTGCAAACACTGTTTTTGACAATTATAGGAGCTAATATTGTAAAATGCGGATCATTGATGTACATTGTCCTGTAAGATAAGAACATATTTAAGCAGTACAATTCCTGGGATCGGGAAAGTCGGGTGGGTAGTGCTAGTTCTGCATAGAATCCTTCGTGAAATCGCCACCAATTTCCATGAAAATATGCTACACATCGCAAGCATTACCTCTAAAGTAAAATCGCATCAGTCATGTCACTTTGTCACTCTGAAAAATCGACGGTGTTAATATTCGTTGACACGCTTACGAATGAAACGTAATGAGTAAATTTTTGTGACGTCAGCACTGATTGATTTGTACTTTGTGGCCAATTTGGCAAACTAACATTTTTATTTACAAAAGCAAATCAATTTGGGGCCCCTAAACCCAAAGAAATCCTCACTCACTTATAGTAGTCTATGTTAGGTCACGCGTTCATCAACTTTGGCATTGAAACGGCCAACAAATTTCATCATAACAAAAACAACATAAACCCCGCAGTTGCATAACTTAACTTTACTGAATGTCAACAAACAAATTTGTGTAACCAAAGTTCAAGATACATACTGTCCTAACTGAACATGCAATCGTTAAACTAGAGGGTCAACTATAGTGACCCTGAAAATATCATACGATGAACAGTACATATTCCAAAGTTCAAAGTCACAGAGTCATAAATTCGCGCAGCAGTCTTAGCTAACATATCACAAGCCCACTCTAATCGAATGTGATGATTATCGTCATCAAGTCATCATCCAAACCACATGCAGAAATCATGTGAATTATGGCTCACCAAACAATTGGCAAAACCGCAGTAAATTTCCCTCATCCACCCAAGTTGCGTAGCGCAAAATTCCTACACCAAATATAATTCCAATAAAAATGTACAAAAGTACATATTTACAACCTCCATACATTTAGATACCTATATACATTTAGATACAATCGACACTCCTACCTATTGCCCAAACGCAGTATTGTATATCAATCCGAGTGGCGAATTCCTTTCGCATTGGCCGCATATACGTAAGAATGGGTTAAAAATAACCTTTCAGCCAAAATGTCCATCGAATTCGCCAACAAAAAAAAAAAGAGCACACGTTATGTGAAGTCAACACGCGCGTTCTTTTTGGCCAAGAGAACCTTATAGCTCATTGCGTGTGTCGATTGGCGTTCGGTGTACAATTTCATCAGCAGTGGCCGCGATAAGGAACAAACTTTGGTTGTGACTTACCTGACGTAAGGTATGACACTTGTATCTGGCCTGAGTGCTTTTGAGTGGAATTCCAGCAAATTACGCTATCATAGACGCAATCAGTGCTGCGCTAATCTTACGTTCCGCACGTGACTATACTGGCACAAATTTCAAGTTTAGTTTTGGCTTGCCGATGCAGATACAAATAATGATTGAGCTGGTAGCGCATTGATGGTGTTAGAGAGCCCACCTGACTGGATGATGTGGCCCTAAAAGCTTTCGGGAGCAACCTCAAGCATATTACCGGTCTGACGTCTTATTGGAAAAAAGCCCACAAATATACATACTATTGACAGATATACGACATACGAGCGTGTATAGTGAGTGATTTTTGTTTGTAAATTGTTTTCTTTAATTTTTGGTAAGCACGAGTCTATCAGCCACCTTATTGGCGCCAGGTAATATTAATAAAACCTTATCTTGGATTAAAACGCTAATGATGACTGCCATTTGTTTGCGGGGGAAAGTATAGTTTTTTTTATTGCGAAATTGTGAAATAGATGAGATAATTGGGCCATGAGGTAGCAAATTGATATACTTACATAGGCTCACATGAGTTTAGTACGAGGTTAGTTTTGCCATCGAGGGATGAAATGAAATGAGCATTTTTAGTACAAATCATTTTTAGAATGATTGGCAGTTTTCAAGGGATTGACTCTATGTCAGAGGTTGGCCTTGTAGATTTATGAGAAATTGTAGGACTTCTGTAGGTGGATAGCTTTGCAATGTCGCATCAGATTGGAACTTACGAAGTAGACGTAATTTGCCAAAATACTGGTAATCATAGCATTTTGACGGTTAATAAAAAGTTCCAGAATTTTCAAAGAGCACGGATTTTTGAGGATTTTTTGATTTTAAGGAAATCATTCACTCCACATTTTTGAATAAACCAGCAGCAATCCAGTCTAAACAAAAAAGAAGAGTTAGCTCGGCATTCTCGTTGGTATTAAGGGTTCTTTTGACGAAATGTGTAATTTTATCAAAAGACACGACAGATGGGACACTATTCTATTCGGTCGTCACGAAATTTTGCCCCAGATGACTGCACGAGTTGTATCACCCTAAAGCCGGCACTGGGAATGTTGTTAGTCGCAGATTCGGATTTTGGTCGACGGATATGTTGGCGTTCTCTCTGCAGGTTTATGATAATTCATGGTCGTCTTTGTCATGCAGTTCTTAGAGTGGTTCAAGAATGAATAATTCTAAGATGTTTAATATTGTTTCTAGATGTAACCTATGACTAGTGGTGTGAGGCTTCCTAATTTGATTCCTTTTGATGGCGCTAAAGGCAGCGCTTTCGCCTAAAGAAGACCGCAGTGAAAGAATGTAAAATTTTAACAGTTACAACCAAACGCGGCATTACTGTCACACAGGTAGAACGACGCAGAACAGCCTGCAGAATGCCTTGAGGGTATAATATCTATTTCCAAGGCCTTGTCAAGAAACACTAAGGAGACTCTCACTCTATGTAAGATCCTCATCATCCAAGTCCTACTCTATGCCCCAGAAGCATGGACCGTACGTTAGCAAAGGCGAGTGGAGATCTTTAACTCTTTAAAATCTTTTTGTGCCCCAAATTCTTCGAGTGATTTTCAGTGCCGTTTGCGTTGACGGGCTCTGGAGGAGGAGATTCAACAGGGAATTCTACGCGCTATACAGCGACATCGACATGGTAAGAAAAGAAGTACATATCAGTCGACTAAGATGGCTAGGGACATGTAGATCGAATGGACACCAACGCTCCTACCCGAAAAGTGTTCGATTCCAAACCAGAGGGACATCGCAGTAGAGGAAGACATCAACCAACTTGGAGTATGGCACTCGAAGCGGTTAGCCAAAGATTGGGCTAACTGGAGAAGTCTGTTAGTTGAGGACCAGATCCACCCGGACTGTAGCGCCACCTAAGTAAGTACATAAGTATATTTTCCAAGAACAGTAGATGTAAGAGACCCACATCTTCCCCGGTCTGTACAACTGCCTATCCGAAAATTGTAAAATAATTCACATAGATCCATTAGGTCCATTAACACCAGTCTAGGTAGTAAGCTTATATGACTAAAAAATACGCCAAAGGTCGGTTTCAAGGTAACACAAGAAAAAAACCTTAAGATGTAATTTGTGTTTTTCCGGGGATCGAACTTGGAACCCCCAGCACACTAATCACAGAGCCACTGCGCCTTTTCCATTATATTACCAGATAAATATGCATTTTCCATTACTGACACTTTTGAAGAATGCCAAGTGGGCGCTTCTGTGACAATGAGCTTAATGTTAAGGAGGAATTAAATCGGTGCCCTTAATCGGAAGCCTAATGCGAGCAGATTCATATAGGAAGTGCTTCGTCGGCTTTGGTGCGTTTGCCACATAAGCTCCACACATTAAGGCGCTTGAAGACTCTTGAAAATGCTCGCCTACAGTCTTCTATTCCTACGCAGGCGGCAAGAAAGCTACAAATATCAGGATAAGCTACTTTGGTCTATCTGCAGTCCAATTTATCGTGCCATCGATGATTCTGTCTATTGAAACCAATCTTATATCCGGTTTTACAGTGCAAGTTTAAACTCAGGTTTAGTTAAACTCGCAGACAAGTTTAAACGAAGTACTTAAACCGTGAGTGTATTGCAGTGAAATTCGAACGAACGTTTAGTTAAACTTCGGTTTAACTTTTCTCGTCTGTTTTGTACGCCACTGTAAACGTAGAACTCATGTGTATTTGAAATTTCCATCAGTTTTATTTATTGTGTCAGTTTGGAAATTTGAAAGTTTTTGATGGCGCTACAAAACGTAGTGGTCCTGGGCCTTACTTATTATGCCCCTCCATCAGCCGGCTCTATCTCTAGCCTGCCTTCTCCAATTTCGCACTCCAAGCAGTCGGAGGTCTCCTTCTACCTGGTTCGTAGGACTTACAGCTCTAATACAGAAAGGGAGCCTTCAGCCGATTGGATAAGGGTCCATTCACCATATAGCAGGACTGGGCATGACGAGTGTTTTGTATAGAATCTCAGGGCTTTGGCTTTGGCTGTATATTGGAGCCCGATGAAGTACTAAACCCTAAGAAGAAGGTAAGCTAGCTCATATAATGCAAGCTCTAAGCAAAACACAATGCATCTTTCTCTAGGTTTAGGATAAACTCCAAGTGGACCTAAACTGGAGTGGCCGCATGGAGGGACAACTTCTTGCAGACTCCTGCTGGAGAGAAACTTATCAGCAAGCTGGCAAACTGCAACATAAAGTGAACGGGATGGCCAATACGTAGCTAAGCTTGCTGACACTGCGCACTATGCATTTAGTATAACATTTATAGCTAAGCCAATATTGTCTGCGACGCGACGGTTTTCGAATCCTGCTAATAAAGTGACATAAGTGGTTGCACTTGTGAAATGGAAGTGGTGCATTTGGTGTTGTAATTTTTGATTGCACTTGAAAGTTGACGAGTACCGGCTGGAATCGGTTTTGCTACACCGCTCTATTGTATTACGGTATACAAGCATTTCTAGAATCAGTGGAGTACAATCAAGGATAAGGGCTTGCACTTGCGAAGTAATTGGTTGCTTAAAAACAACAATGATGCAATGTTGCTTTGTCAAAAACCGGGGGGAGATCGTACTACGAAATTCCGGAAAATAAACTCAGTTTAAACCCCCACCCATGTCCGGTTAAGTTAAACTCGGTTTAAACTCTCGATTAAGTTTAAACTAGCACTGTAATACACCTTTTCATGTTAAATGTCGGTTTAAACTTGATATCTGGTTAAACGGAGTTTATACTTGCACTGTAAAAGCAAGTCTGTTCCCAAAAAAACGACTGCTTCTTTCCCCATATTCGAGGAGAATTCCCGGAACTAAGTAGATTTTTTCAGCAAAGTGGGGACCCCAACTTATTAACACCTTATCGCTACGTATCTTTCCTATACGCGTGAAGGAAATCGTAAAAATTCCGCCTACTTCCACGTATTGATATAAATCTTATCAAGAACCCTCTCCACATGCCAGCCGACACTAAATCAAAAGAAAGTCTAAGGACCGCCATAAAAATCGGCGACATCCCTATGTACAGAGCATAAACCGATTGATAGATAAGACGCGTTCGTCGATATATTTGTATACCAAATGGGTGCCAAATAGCCAGACCATATATCCGATTAACACCTAATCCTACACAAGCCTGCGATAAACCAAACAAGCAACTGAATTCAAAATTACAGCATTACAGGTTTAGCTCAGCCATATCATGGGACTAGTCATGCAAATCTAGCCCTAGCGTTGAGTTTACTTAACACCAATTAGGCGCACACATGTGACTTGACGTAGCAAAAGCGTGTACAAATTCGCGTGATTACTATGCAAATAAGATACGAGTACGACAGCGACTACGAGTACCTACGTATGCACTACGAACGAGTATCTCAAATATTTGCACAAATTTCACGAGGATCACCAATAGTGTTATTATCACCAGGCTTGTACTCAGTATCAGTGCTCGATGAGTTGGCTATATTCAGCCGCACGCGCGCATCTAATATTAGACGCAAATTCCATTCAATAGTTTTCTTCTGGCCGATCACTCTCATGATGCACGGGATTTCGTGTTTTTCTGTCGCGTTTTTGCGTCTATTTTTGAAAGTTTTTGTGCTTATTTACCTTTGTGTTGACTATAATTGGTATCTGCGACACACTACGACACAGTACGACGAATCTTATACAAGAGTGATAACTAATTACGATGAAATATGCGCAAAAAAGTGCGCATCAACGATGAGATATTATGGCGATGTATGTATGGTAGTATCTCATCTGGTCAGACCATTAATTGCCGTTGATGATGATGTTAGCAAATAGAACTCGAACTCTTGCTGAGATAAATCGTCGCTAATGGTATTTCAATCGGGCGCAATTTGCTACTTCGAGGGCAAACGAGACGGGGAAGCAATTCACTTTGTCATTTATACTACGCAGTAACTTTTTAAAGCGCAGTGAAGAGGTACCGTACGGTACGGATAGATACTCCACGCCACATAGGACAGGTGATAATAAATTGTGCACCGTGTGTTTTGATTATTTTGGCATAATGTGGTGTTGAAGTGGACTTTGATCGTCTGGCACGATGGACTTACATTATCGGCAGTATAGTCTAGTTCTATAAGTAGAACCATTGAACTGATGTAAATTATGGCACATCGACCGACTGAGGGTTGGATCAGAGGGAGAAAGTGTGCCAGCCATATGACTTGAACATGAACCCAATTAAGTATAAGTACTCAAGTGGTTGAGTAATTTCCTTTGATTTCTAGGAATTTATGAGTAATTTGCTTGACGAAGGGGTTAGTTTGACGTCCGGGCAGACAAGAGGTTTCACATGACATGATGGATGTGGGAATGTGCATTTATTTTTAGTCATTCGAATTAATATCCGTTTGCTGTATTGGGCCAAGACGATTTAAGCAGGTTACTTAGATTAAATACTACATGAATTTGGCAGATGGAACGAGTTGCAGGATCACGTTGGTGTGCAGGAGTAGCGTCGATGCGATAAGGCCATATCTGCCTTCGCATTGTGTCAGTGTGTCATGTAAATAATATAAAGAATTTATTAGTCTTGATCTTGGATGAAAAAACGAAGCACACAGAATGCGGATCCAAAATAAAATAAAAATTGAGAAAAGAAAAAAATGTTACGTATACGCCACAGGCATCAGTTAAGAAAAATATTCATTGTAGCTTTTCGCAGTTATGTTTCTGTGTAATTCTTGGGGATCCACCATTTTATGCTATATACGAATGGCTGAAATGTAAAGCCTTATCAGGATGATCATCTTATCATTTGTCAAACTTAGTCGAGAGTTGGAGAAGGGTAAAAAGATAAAAATTACTTTTTGTTGGAGTCTAAATTAGAACCCCTCAGGACCTCACTTACCGGTCTAATAAAGCATGTCTCAGACATTTAAGCCTGTTTGTACAGGGCCCGGTAGAAAAGTGTGATATTTTTGAAATGGCTAGTGCTCCCCCCTATAGGGACGCGACAGCTGTGCGGTAGGGTACCCTAGGCTTGCGAGATCTAAGCATATTTTTACCAGTTGAAGCCATGCAGCCGTGAACGGTAAAGCAGCGTGTTTTTGAATACAGCAGTTTCGTTCGAAATAATGAGTCTGTCACGGTAGTTGAGTACTTGGAATTCGTCGCCAATTTAACGTCCACAGATATCGAGCTGTTCCCACGGGGAAACTGCGAAAAGGACGTATTTTGACGAAAAGAAGACATCCAGAGTGGCTGCACGAATGGTTCGAACCTCTGAAATTGTCGAAAGTGGTCGACAAGCCTTCTGGGCAGTTCAGGTTGATCTGCTCATTAGCATACTGCTGAACTTGGTATCAATGATCGTTCGGTAAGGTGTATTTTTTTTTTTTCATCTTTCTATAGTGTGTGTTTTCAACATGGAAATGCGGCTACAGCCGACAGAGGTAATGCATCAATGAACGGTATTCGTTGTCCTCCTCGCTCCCCTGATTTATCCATATGGGACTATTTCTTCAGTTTACGAGTACAATCCCCGAAAACTAGAAGAATTGAAGGAAGCAATTTGAGTGGAGGTCGCTCAAATCCACAGTACACATATTAAAGGTAATATATTGCGCATTCTGCAATGGCGGCCTATGTGACCCTAACAATAAACGTATAGAAATAATATGCGCGCGCATGAGTTTTAATGGCTGACAATGTGACCCCATTCGTATCTCTATGAAAAAGCATGCCTTTTTGACAGATGCGCAGAACGAAACCAAAATGAGTGCTCGGAATATATTACCTTTAATATGTGTACTGTGGCTCAAATCGACCGACGAATGTTGGAAAGAGTGGATGCCAACTTTAAAGAATGCCTCCAGAAGTGCATCGATGATCATGGCCACCACAGGACAGATGTTTTTTTGCACACTTGATTTTCTCAAAGGCTATGAAAAGACGAACGAAAATTTGCCAATAGTTTTTTTTTGTGGAAAAATTAACTTTTTTTTGATTTTTTGAAAACCGTGCAACCTTTCTGCCGGACCCTGTATATGGCTGGCTAGACATTTGAATCACATTTCTAAAGTAAAATATCTACGCATGGGCAATTGTTGTTATGTCTTTATATACATTTTCTGGAAGGGAAATTTGGCACTATATTTCTATTCTCCTTTGCTACGAAGTGTCGTGCAAAACCACTAAACAAATAGAAGTTCTGGCGGTTCTTATGCTAATGTGGATGAGATCTATATCTGGCAGGGATATAGCCATCTACATCAAGCCGCGCTCAAAGCGATGGAATCTACGAACAACAATTCTAAAATAGTCAGGAACTGTCGAACCGAATGCGTTGGAAATGAGTAAGCTGACGAGCTGGCGAGAAGATGCAGGGAGTTGTTAGGTAGAGAACAGGTGGATATTAAACCTCCATTTATCATAAAGGGCGATAGTAGACATAAAATAATAAAGAATGCAGACCGAATGTGGTCAGACCTTACCCGAAACGCAGTACCCAATTCACGTTGGGCATCCCAAGACTGGCTGACTCGGAGACTTGTAGGTTCTGCAATGACCTCATATACTGTGAGTTTCTATTTTTTTTAACGAATGGAAGGGACCTACAATTTTATGCCGAGTCCGAACGGCTGAATTGAGAAGCTTTTTCAGGGCAGTCATACTCTCGGATGTTTGTCAGACGTTCGCGAGAGGTGGCGCAGTAGAAAAAACACTAAGATGTAATTTGTGTTTTTTCGGGGATCGAACCTGGGATTCCTCGCACAGTAGTCCAGCACACTAACCACTGCGCTACTGCACCATTGAATGAAGTAAGGCCATGAAAAATGCCCCTCTTAAAAGGGGTCATCGCCAAGAACTCGGGCCCCAAAATTAAATTTGCAAAATCGGAAAATTTTATTTTATTTATTTCTTACACAAACCGAGTTTGAAGGCGATCGGATGAAAAATAAAAATATTCCCATACAAACTTTGACCCCCCATTTTACCCCTTTAAGGGTAGAATATTCTTATTCCTTGCATACATTATAAATGGAATCTCTGTGAAAAATTTAAGCTTTTAAGGGCAAAGGGCTTGATGAGTCAGTGAGTGAATGGTAATTTCCATTTTTATATATGAAATTTCTTCGTTTCTTATTTTAAGCTCCAATTTAAATGTCCGACCAACAGCTTAAAGCAGTCTGATATCTAATGAATTAGGGTTTTGTTCTATAAATTTGAACTAAAGTGCTGCACGGAAAAAAATATTTTCTAAACTGGAAGTAGTAACTGTTTAAATCAAGAAAATAAAGTACGGTTATGGGCCAAGCCATTTATTTCATATTTTAAACATTTTCTGAAAATGAATCAAGAATGAGAAAATAGAGGAAAGATTAGGAAACAATTCTTGATTTAAGAAAGGAATTCCTTAATTAGGTATTCTACCCCAAGAATGGCTTTCTTACAATTAGAATTATTTTCCTAAATCCTGCATAGGTTTTCTTGAACCAAGAAACTGTTTGCGAAATGAGATATCTGACATCAAGAATTATATTCTTATATCAAAAACTTCTTTCTGAAATCCTGCAGAATAATTCTTGATCAAAGAAAGAATTTGTAAAATGCGAAATTTGACCCCAAGAAATTTGCTCTTACATCAAGAATTTTTTTCTGAAATCTTGCAGAATTATTCTTGATCTAAGAAAAAATTTGTCAATTACGTAATTTCACTCCAAGAACTTTTCTCTTCTATCCAGAAGTTTTTTTCTTAAATCCTGCATTGATATTCTTGATCTAAGAAAGAATTTGCCAAATACATACTTTTACCCCAAGAATTTTTTTCTTGCATCAATAAGTTTTTCCTGACATATTGCAGAATTATTCTTCATCTAAGAAAGAATTTGTTGAATGCGAAATTTGCCACTAAGAACTTTGTTCTTACATCAAGAGGTTTTTTCTGAAATCATGCAAAAGTAGTCTTTATCTAAGAAAGAATTTTTCAAATGCGAAATTTGACCCCAAGAACTTTGCTCTTAAGTCAAGAATTTTTTTCTTAAATCGTGCAGAATTATTCTTTATCTAAGAAAGAATTTGCAAATACGTACTTTTACCCCAAGAACTTTTCTCTTGCATCAAGAAGTTTTTTTCTGAAATATTGCAGAATTATTCTTCATCTAAGAAAGAAAGAAATAAATCAGAAATGAAAACAAAATATTAATTTGTACTTACATTTGTTTTTTATTTTTTATTAGGTAGAAAAGCAAGTTAGATTAGTTAGTTAGTTAGTTAGGTTAGACTGATTAAGATAATTTCAATTCAAAAAATTAAATGTTTATAAAATGAAAGTGTTTTTTTTTTATAATTATTTAGGTATATTCATTAAAGTCCCATATCTATTTTAAGCATTCAGTGCTTTCACATTTTCTGATTTGGGTATTACTTTTTTTCTTGCACTTTCAAAAATGTCGCATTACAAAAATAATAATTTCAATTGGAAAATACTTCTGTCCGTCTTGTAAAACACTTGTTACAAATGGTTTAATACATATTTCATCGACCTTTATCATTTTATAATTTTCGGTTTCATTTCCGACAATCTCACAGTAAAAATGATCATCGTAATACCTAAGAGTCTATTATGACTTGAACCAAAATAAAAAAGTAGTTTCTCTTCTTGAGCAATAATGTTACAAATCTGAAATAGTTCTTCTGATATTAAAAGATTAAAATGTTTCTTATAATCTGTTCCTCTATAATTTATTTTAGATATTTGATAAAGTTTGGAAACATCAACATCAAATTTAAAAAAGTGCTGTTCTTTTAGATTAATGTCTTCAATTTGTTTATTTATATAAAAATATCTTTGTTATTAGTAAACTAATTAATTTTGGATTTTAAAAGAAAGTGGCTAAATTTCATTGCACACTTTTTGGCCAAGGGCAAAAATAGTTCTTATCTTAAAATAAATGATGTAATTAACAAGATCATATTTAATGACAACCTCAAGGACGTCATACATAAAATCTACAGAATAATTTGAAACTGCATGAAATGTATCAATCGAATGAAAAATGTAATTTTCATTTATACCGATTTGGTTATAATCATTTAAGCTTAGTACGCTGCTCGAGCTAAATTTTAGCTCCCATACAAAATTCTCTCCAAAATTTAGCTGAGCTAAATTTAAGCGAGTCCATTTAGCCGAGCGGTACGCTGCTTCAGCTAAAAAATTAAATATTCATTTCAGACTGTGCCGCATGTATCTGTCACAATTTAGCGCGCACATTAATGGTTCGCCACATTTTTTCAAGCTTTAACAGATCTGTTGGTTTCTTTTTTTCTGTTGTGATTTTGTGTTGCAGAAAAGTAAAAGAGGATGGGTTTTTTCAATGAATACCTCGATGAGGAATCCTTTGAAAGTGAAACATTTTAGATGAAAGAATAGCAGACAAGGAAAAAAAAGTGCAACGAAAATAAAACATTTTTCGTGTCGATGAATTTTTGAAGGGAATTATTTTTCAACGAACATCTGTTTTCTGTGACACTTATATCCACAGCGCACTCCATGTCAAAATTTAGCTAGGGGTTTAGCTAATGTTTGGAGAGAAAAATTGGAGAGCCGCTAAAATTTAGTTTCGCTTGAGCAGCGTACTTAGCTTTAGAATCAAATATTGATTGTAACTGCTAAAACTTCTTAATTTATGTTTCTCTTCTGAAATCATAAAATGAGTTTCAGATTTTCGCACGTAACAAAATCTGCAGAAGAATCAAGCGATGAATCCGATAGAAGAAGACTTCTGAAGGTCAGGCAAAAACAAATATATATAAATATATACACATTTTATGATGGTGAATGTAAGTAGACAAAGCTGTACTTAAAGTTCTGATAAAACGTTAAATGTACTCCAATGTACCTACTGAGAAGTCCTGAAAAACGGATTGTATTAAATACCAAAAATGTTACTGGTTTAAGGGTACTCCTAATGTACTCAAAAGTCCTGATACGCTAGGAGATATATCTTTTTCGTTTAAAAAAAAAAGGATTGGATGAATTGCCAAATAAACTTGCATTCGTCCTGGTATTTTAAATCAAAAACATATGTAATTTTATAAGCAAAAGAAAGGGCATGGATGATATTTTCGAATTTATATAAAATATCATCATAAACTGTATAAATACCAAAATTAGTTTCTCCTTCTATGATTATAATGTATGGTTGACACTTTAGGTCCGGAAACTGAAGGTACTTCTGCTTTCTTTTTTCTATAGTATTGTGAAGGTCGCTTGCTGATGGAACCCGTTGTAGGAGTGCAGCCTGACTATCCGGTATGCTGTACTTCCAAGTTTTTTTGTCCTTGCCCTTAGTTTTCCCAGTAGGGGCAATTATGTGGTGCAGGAAATCTATTATCTGGACATGTTGTCTGTTTTTATCTAAATAAATCAATGAGAACAATTTTATTTTTATTATTTGATTGCGCTCAATGTTAGTGTATTTATATTTTAAAACTTACCCTTTTCTTTAAGTATACATTCATCAAATTTCAGCTTTCCTTTACACAGCAAGGAAACTACTTTTGTAAAGTCTTCCCACCCGTTTAATATTCCCAAGCTGTGGTCAAAATTAGACTCATAGTCTATGTCGGTCTGAAATATATAATTTCAATGCATTATTATTATAAAATAAAGTAACGAATGATTAAGTGACCGATTAAATAAATAATTAAAAATAAATTACCAGTCTTGAGCCTGAAGAATTTTTGTAAAGTGGCCACTCAGCTATAATTTCCGAAAGGATTGACTGCTGATTTTGAAATGATGCTAATCTCAGTTTTGAGGTTTGCTTCCATTTTTCTTCAACTGTGATCCAAGGATTCAAAAATGTTTTAACCAAATTTTATTATCCTCGTATTCTTTGATGTCCACAGATCCACCAGCAACAATTACTGGGACAGCTTCTAAAATGCGAGCTTTCTTTTTTTTGTTCTGCGCTGGAAATAGCCCACGCCGTCTTAAATTTGATGCTGTGTTCTTATATTTATGGTAGAGACGCCCAGCTCTTCCCCGTTCAGTCACTTCAAAATAATATTCCTGTGAATGTATATTATGTAGAATAATGTTTTTTTTTTAATGGAAAATATGTAGGTACAGCGCAAAATGTCGAAAATGGATTTCACTTTATTTGACACACATATAAAATAGTAGTTATATCTGGACGTTTTGTTGAAGTGAAATCTATTCTCAAAAATGTTAGACCTTGAATGTTCCTACCTTTCTTTCGTTTTTAAATTCATTTGAAATTTCATCTACAACTCTGTAGAAATCGATATCTTTCATAAAAGTCTGGTTAGCTGCATAGCAACGCATAATGTCGTCAAGTAAGTTGTCTTGCAAACCTGTTGTAAGGCCATTACCATTGTCTTCATACGCTTGTTTAAGCATACGTCCTTTTAGAAACTAAGTATTCTGAAAGACTCTGCAATAATAAACAAAACGCAAATTGAAGATTCCTTATACGTTTTTTAATCCACTGACATCGTAGCCATCCTTTGATGGAATATTCTACTTTGTGGCTTGATAGAAAGAAAACGAACAATATTTTGGGATATAGTATATGTACTATATTTATTTCGAAATATCACCAGAAAGCCCTAAAATATTCAAAATTTGAGTGATTTTTTTCGCTTGGAAAAATTAAAATTATAGTCCTTTCTGGTGACATTTCATTTGTAATTAGTTTGTGTAAAACATTGAATGGAATGAGGAATGTTTTTTTTGTTGGAGATGGATGTGTTAGTGGCACTGTGTCGGAAAAAAATTGCTATGAACCAAATAAATGGGTTTATTACTTTTGCATTGTTACCTTTTCAAGGTTTAGCTCACGAGAACAATTTCAATTCTTTAAATTTGATTCTAATTGTCACGATCAAAGCCATATACAGTGAGCGTCAAAAGCGAGTGAACACCAATGCTCTTTTAAGTTTTCTTTAGGCCGTGTGTCAATTGGGCTAAATAATTATTCTCGAATAATTTTCTGGCACTATCGTGGTGGAAAACGAATTTTCAGCTGTCAAAATAACCTGTCCTGGAGAAAAATTATAAATGATCCTATAGGCTATTTTTTTTGACATTTTCTTTTGCTAGAATGTTGAACAGGAAATAGAACACTGAATTTCAATTAATTAATAGAGTAAAATTCGATAAATTTGTACGGCTTATAACAACAGTTGGATCTCGTACTCGTACTGTTGTTGTAAGCCAGTACGAGATCCAACTGTTGTTGTAAGCCGTACCTACAAATTTATCGAATTTTACGCTATTAATTAATTGAAATTCAGTGTTTTATTTCCTGTTAAACATTCTAGCAAAAGAATATGTCAAAAAAGTAGCCTATAGGATCATTTATTATTTTTCTCCAGGACAGGTTATTTTGACAGCTGAAAATTCGTATTCTAACATTATTTAGCCCAATTAACACACGGCCTAAAGAAAACTTAAAAGAGCATTGGTATTCACTCGCTTTTGACGCTCACTGTATAGTATATGGCTTTGATCGTGACAATTACAATCAAATTTAAGGAATTGAAATTATTCTCGTTAGCTAAACCGTGAAAAGGTAACAATGCAAAAGTAATAAGCCCATTTATTTGCTTCGTAGCAATTTTTTCCCGACACAGTGTTACTAACACCTCCAACATAAAAAAACATTCCTCATTCTATTCAATGTTTTACACAAACTAATTACCAAGATAATAGAATGTATTTAAAATAGGCACCTTACCAAAATATTATGCACCACAAATTATTTATATCTAATACGCGACACCTTTTCGTTCTCAAACTTTTTGCAGATTTTTAGTTTTTTTTTATATTTATACGCGACACTTTTTTAAACACTAGATGACTTTACGTTTACACTCCAACCGACTCACTAAGAAATCTACAATTGAATGACTGACTATGACTGCAAATTCAATGCAAATAATGTGTTTGACATCGACGTGGCAGGATGGGCACGCGATAAACGGCGTCGATACACAAACACAAATACGATCACGTCATCACAAGAAAAAGACTTAAAGTGCAACAGTTTTAAGGGTAGGTACCTATGTAGTTGCTAATACACCAATTTGCTTCTCGTTAGTCGTCTGCTTTTGTTTCTCAATACCATTTTTTTTTTCTTAAATGCAATCTGTAATGAAGAATATGAGAATACATTAAGCGTTGTCGCTTTGCATGAGTGGATGTGCAGCTGTATCGAAGAGAAATTATTTTCTTAAAAGCTATCTTTGTTTCTATGTGTGAGAATTTTTTGCTTGGCAGAGGAAAATAAATAAAACAGATACTCTTAAAACTGTAACATGTGATGTATGTTTTTTATTGACTGCGTGTATAACGGTGCAACCACAGCACATCAGGTCAATAACAAAAAATTCGATTTTTATACAGTGGGGAGGAACAGTAGAAACATTTTCTTATATTTTGGTGCTACTGAAATTTAAGTGATGAAATATCGAAGATTTAATTATTTTAAGTTGAAAAAATTGCAATGGATCTAATGGAAGTAACTCCAAGCGATGATGATTTTGTAGGTCAAATATTTAATTTTACTAAAAATTATTCCTAGTATGATTTTGTATATAGGGGTATTTTTTCATAAAAAAATACGCTTTATGTAGAGGTATCTATCTACATAAAAAAAGATACATACGCGTAACAGCTGAACATAAGTGGCGAATTATCAATTGCTTGCGAAAACTATATTTGTTGCTGAGTTAGGTATACAATACAGGTAGTAATTGTAACAAACTTAGTTAATGGATGGCTTACTGTCAAAGTTCCTAGTGATTGGAATATTCACATCAAAACTTAATCTACGTAGCTAACTATAGTAAATGTAAAAATATTGTATTATACTTTACCTTCTTCTACGTGTAGTACGGGTAGATTGCCCAAGTTTCATAATTTATTGTACCTACCTATTGCTTATTTTAAATAGAATTCCATCAAAAATGTATACCGGTTCGTTTTTGTATCGGAGAATATATTCTTTATACCTAAATTGCATTAGGTATGTTTTCACAAAAATGCTGGTGGCTATGCTGCAATTAATATTTACCTCTTTGTTCAACTTAATAATATTATTCTCACTTAATTTTGTTTGACCATTTTCATTTGACAAAAAAGGCTTTAACTACAACTTCTGTTGATCGTACGTAAAAAAGTTGCTTAACATAATTTTTAGGAAATTTCCCAAGGATACAAATTTCATAAAAAAAAATTAAATTTATTAAGCAAACACTTTCAGAAAAAAACATTTTAAGTACAAAAATGTAACAACAAATTTTCAAAATTTTGAGTTTAAGGTGCCATAACTTTTTTGTAGCTGAACAGATGTACGCAAAGTGCTTAATACTTGTATGCGCTACTAAATTGTCTTTTCAAAATGTACAAAACAATTTTTGTTTTGAAGTTATAGCGTTTTAAGTGGTAACACTTCCAAATTAGAGATCACCTACTTTGATGGCCTATAACGGGAAATAGGGTGAGAAAAGACCACCCTGCCATACAATTTTTTGGTAGGCGGAACTTCAGGAATCACCCCTTAAGGGATTATGCTGCTTAACTGGGACACCCTGTATATTTACCCTTACCCTTATCAATGACTCCGTAACGCTCCTTACTTTTCGTATATTTGAATTTTCTCCTTACTTTTCCTACTTTAGCAGTTAAGAACTTCGCGGAGAGATAAATTTGAGTTTCCGCCTCGCGCACTGTACACTAGGCTGAAGCGTGCATTTTGGTTAAATACCCATATCTCTGAAGTATCGAACCACTTTTGCTATACACTGTATCGTACCAATGTCCACAACAACCGTAGTATATTTTCCTGCATGTAGATACAAAAAAGTACAATAGGCGCCAAATTTTATACAAACGAGAAACTGGGTTCTGTTATTGTGCATAGTTTCTGCATATAAGAATTTGTTACTTGGTATGATTGCCACAGTAAATATGATTCAAGTAAAAATGTCCAACCATTTCACCTTGAAATCGGATGTCTGTGTGCATGTCTGGTTTATGCTTGGTGTGGCGCCAGCGAACAAGAATTTCTTATTTGATTTGATTCTTAGTTTCTTATCTGGAGAGTATAAAGAAACACCACATTTTTTAATTTCCTTAAGACAATGAGAAACATGTTTCTTATATTCAGCCTTATTTTATGTCTACTAGAATGTGTTTCTTATATATAGAATGTAGCTTAAAAAGCAGCACCTTGCAAAATATTGTTGGTGCTGAAAGTAAAACAAAAGGAAAGGTAGAGAAATTGTTTTCTTTTATTGTGCATGTATTTCTTGATATTAGAATTTTTTTCTTGTATAGGTATATGGTGGGTATGAAAATACTATGGCATTGAAGGCATGTCGGTGTGTAGTTTCTGCTTGTGTGGCACTAGCGAACAAGAATTTCTTATTTGATTCCATAGTTTCTTGATGAAAAGCAATAAGAATCAGGTTTCTTATATTCTGCTTTAGTTTCTGTATACAAGTATTTGTTTCTTATAAAACTGCAGCAACAGTACCTACCTAACAACAACAAACATCTCTTTATCATTCGATCTGAAATATGATAGTATCAAATCCCATTTTCTTGAATAGTTTTAATAAAATTTTCTAAGTTACTGCAGCTGTTTTCTTGAAATTAGAAAATCTGTTCTAGTTGAAACTAAAGTCGAAAATTCAAAATATTAAGCAAATACTACTTAATTCTAGAATGTTTTTTCTAATTTTTCTATATAAAATGCGTTTCTTAAATTAAGAAATATTTGTTCGAACATCTAAAATGACATTTTTTTAACGCTTAGAATTATTTTCTTGATTTAAGAATTAACGATTTGATATGACTAAATTAAATTCGAATGAAGAATAATTTGTTAATTTTTTTAGTTTCTCGATTCAAGAAGCGAAATTTCTTTCTGTAGAAAATATTTTTTTTTCCGTGTGATGTTGCGATTGTTTTTTCTCAGATAAATTGACAGGCCCACATTTAAGACGAAACTCAGATGTTTCTTGCTTGACTTATGGGTATTATCAACTCGAAGAAAACCAAATCTATGGGAATAAATGATGAGTAAACTAAATCTCGGCCAAGCCGCTAAAATAAGCATTAGCCGCCTCCAAGCTTTATTCTTAGCTCCTGACGAAAAGAGACCCGACAAAGGTAGAATATCTCTCGAAATCTACATCCTGTTAGCTGATGTGATAGTTTTGAAACCTTCGATCCTTTGGTATTACAATGGGCATACCAAAATATGGAAATTCCTCAAGAATCAAATAAACCTCCAAGAGTAATGGACACAACCAACTTTACTTGTGGATAGCACAATGGACCTAATTTGGCCCAAGTAAGCGGGTCGTAGACACTCCAACTTGGTACGGGAACCTTGTTCGAGTTGATTTTCCATGTCTGCAGGCCTGTTCGACTACCAATTTTGTGGTACTTTGGTCTCACTAAAATCAAAAGTACTTTGGCAAGTTTAATCGCATCATTTTCGAAGTAAATTCATTCCGAAAGTATCAGATAATTGCCTACCTAACCTCACCTATCAGAAAGAGTCCCTTAAAATCGTTAAAGAAACCCTCTTTGCAAATATCCACATGAGCTGAGATATCAATTTTCAAACAAATTTCCTCCATACGGTAGATAACGATCGCCGCACAAATACCTACAAGTGAAAGAATCTATATAAAGTATGCGTATTCGAAAGTTATAAAGGTATCTATGTACAAAATATCTATTGTATTCACCTTGAGTTCAGTAATAACGGAAATTCATTTCCCCCACCTACATGAACACTTGAAAGTTTAGTACAATTCCACATTTAGCAACTACTTTTTTTTTTTGTTTCACTTTCCGACACGTGCATCAAGAAAACGACCCCGTGTCGGTGACGTTTCCATACTACACTTGCTTAGGAAATTTGCGTAAATCTCGATTGTAAACAAATGTTGCTGCCATTGCCTCTGCTTACCTCATTCGATCTAACGCAGACGCTTACATCAGTGCATCCCGCCGAATCTGACAAGCGAGCGTGAATAATTATTCATTTTCAAGAACACTCTCAAGAACAGTGTGTTCTAATTGAAATATTTTTATTTTGTTGCATAAGTCTCGAGAACGGCTCCTTGGCCGTCAAATGTGTAGATATTCCGTATTTCCATTTCCCACCATAAAAATATTGTTTACAGTTGCGCTCTGCAAATATGTATGAGTGTGTGTTCTTCGCATAAAATTGCTAATCACTTTGCAAAATTCTAAGAAATGCTCTTCGATACAACTGAAGTTTGAGTTCGCTTAGAATGGTAGGGTTGCGGTTCTCGTTCTAGTGGCTCTTTTTTTTTCGTTCAACGTCAATAGCTGGCGCATGTACGCGCAGTAAATTCCAAACGAATGATACAATTTCTGCAGACAATTAGTTGAAGCTTACGTCAATGGCATCCACATCATTGTGCGCACTGTCAAATTCATTCACATTCCCGTCTATGTGTGGCTGTTTATGGGCGTTATGCGTGTGTTACCCGGACAGAATTTCAGGAACTTGCAGGTTACCTAATTGTTTTCCTCTATAATTAAAGTGGTCTTAACGTTTTTAGTACCTAACTATAATAAATAAAAATCAGTCACATGACAGCGGTATCAGAGATGACGATTGGAGATAACGGTGATGATAGAACAATTGACATTTGCGAGTTCTATTTTTGCCCATGAATGTGAATGTCATGTTATTTTTAAGTGAACACTTCACTTTGAATTGCTCATGAGTTGGAGACATGACAATGACAGTGGTTGGGTTCAGATTTGTGGCAGCGCGGCGGCCGGCCGGCGGCGTATCGTGAAATATTGGATGGCATTTCTGGTTTATTATTAGATGGACATTTTGCCGTAATGTTGTAGTCGTAAGTTTTGGCAAAGCGGTTTCGGGTGATTTTGCAGTAGAATTTGTAAATGTTTTCCTGAGAAGAACTATGGCCAATTATAAATTATTGTTTGTGGCTCATATTTAACATTAATGCTTTAAACGTTCTTTAATATAGGTATTTTAGCCATCCTTGGTGTGAAATATATAGCCCCTCTGGTAGGAGAAAGGTGAGTCGTTTCATGAGGACTCATTGTGGGAAATTGACTTGGAGAAACAGCTATTGACGTTAACCATCAAGGAATATATTCCCAAAATATACCGACAAAGCTAAAGAGCCTATTCAAACCTATGACCTACTGGATGGAGACTGTTCGCCGTACGCATTCAATGTGTCGACCTTCCCAGAGGTAAATGTCGACATTGACGATATTCTTGATGCGGCTATAGATAGAAAGTTCAACTGTTTAGACTATAAAGAAAAAGTTGCGAATGGTTCCTTAGGTGGCGCTTACAGTCTGGGTGAACGACGTTAACCAGCGACTCCAGCCAGATCGGTCCATACAGCTATCTACCTCCAGTTTCGCAGACCAAGTTGGTTGAAGTCCCTCTCCAATTGTGCGCACCACCTAAGGTGGGGTCCCTCTCTACTTCGTTGTTCCTCAGGGTTGGAGTCAAAGGCTCGTCGGCGGATTGTGAATTTTAAGCCTTTGGACCAGATAAACACCATTTTATAGCCCGTAAGGTTAAGTTAGATTAGGTTAAAAGGGTAGAGAGATCGTGCATCGGTATCTCCTATAATATCTATCCTCATTTCTTTAACTCCCGCGCTGTGTAGTTCACCCTACATTAAAAGAGTAGTCATAGTTGTTTAGCGCGTGTCTATTATAAAAAAAGAGGTTTTATGCGTTAACCCTAAAGTTCGTCATTTATTCTCGTCTTCCACACTCTAGCAATACAAACTGTACCGATTATCACCCAGAATCTTTTTCTCAAAACATTTCAAGATGTGTTTATCCGCTTTCGACAAAGTCCATTCTTCTATACCGCACAGCAGAAACGTACCGCGATGATTCGGGCAGGATAGTGGTATTGTTCTATATGAGAAAGTGTTACTAGTTTTTAAATACCTTCTCAGCCCGAAAAAATAGTGATTTGCGAGGAAGACCCAGTGTTATGATCATAGAGGTTAGGTTAGGTTAGGGGGTTGGAAAGACATGAGAAACCTGTACGTACCACACTTAGATCAATGTAGATCCGTTGTGATGCCCTAGGGTTTTTTGACTCCCATACACCATACCAACCCGATATATTTACAAATTTAAGTAGGTTATTAATGGACCTGTCAGAAAGTCCTTCTAAATCCACGAAAAAGTAACTACACTCAGAAAAAAAAAAACGAGATAAAATCAAGAATATCAGTGTCATTTCCAGCTCGTTCGTTGACGAAAGTATGATAATCTCGGAAAATCTTATTCCAAGTACAAAAATCTTATTTTGAGCTCGTTTTTTCAAGACCGAAAAATCTTGTTTTTAGATTTTTAATAAGCCTAAAAATCTTACTTCAATCCCGTTTCGAGATTGATTTAAGAATGTTCGTTCTTATTTTAAGAATACAAAGGCTATGTTTTGGACCATTGACAACTTAAATTAAGCTCGAAAATTCTTAAAACAAGACCAACAAATGAAAAAATCTAAAATCAAGCTTGAGCATACTAGAATTTAGCTAGAATTTGTCTCTGAGTGTACCGAAGATTCTATTTCTTATGTGGCAGAACGCTGGCCAGTGGTAAAGAAAGTATGCGGTGTCCTCGTGCACCTCCTCATCATCGCATCCTATACACAGGTCATCTGTACTGATACCCAGGCGCGTGGTGGCCATACGGGAAACCGGGAATTTTCCCGGGGCGTTTCGTGTTTAAGGGTGTTTTTTTCAGGAAAAGTTGAAAATATAATTGACACAAATTTTAATCTTGATTCATTTTTTCTTATTTTAAAATTAGTTCTTCTCAGTTTTGTACTGGGTATGAGTATGCGTATGCAGTATGCTTGATGCTTGACCAAATAAAAAAAATACGTGTTGGTGGTTTTGAAAGCGTATTGAAGTGGGCTCACAAATTCGTTAAGGCAATGAATAAGTATTTAGTAGACTTTGATATTTTCATAGAAGAAGCACTGCCTGAGCAACGAAGGTCGACGAACAAGAGTTGTGTCAAAGATGTACTAAAAAAATTTGAGATTCTCAATTTTAATGTTATTTTCGACAAAATAATTATGGTAATTAAAAATCGCTTTACACTACCGATGACACAGGTAAAGTGTGAAAGGAGTTTTTCCAAATTGAAAATTATAAAAAAACTAGCGGACCCGGCGTACTTCTTCTCGCCCCATTTTAACGCCTTCAGATAAACTGAAAAAAAAAATTAGAAATTTTTATTTGAATTTCAGTTCAACGATTAAATTTCGCTTAAAACACTTCAACTGTTGATCTAATGTGTCAATTTCTTCAAAACGTTCATAAACAATGAAGACCTGAGGACCTGATGACCTTGTGTCTATTCAATTGACGCAAAAAAAAAAATCAGCATTTTTACATATCGATAACGCTTTGCAAGAGTGCCAGAGAAAAAATAGCGGTACTTTTGGAATTATTCTTTCTGTTTTATTTTCTCAACATCACGAACAAACAGTAATCACCATCAAATGAAACATTTACGAACAATGTTTGGAAAAAATGCACAATGTACCTTAGAAAAGTTTTGTGCTTATTCAGTTGACGCGAAGTGTATAATCTATACATATAATTTACAATAAAATTAGAGTTTATACAATTATTTGGTATAATTGTTTTTAAAATTGAAATTTTTTTCAAAGAAGGGAGAGGGGGCATTTTCAATTTAAAATCCCGGTAGCAAATATGTTCCCACCACGCGCCTGCTGATACCCATTTTCTCATTACCCATTACTGTGGTGCCGGCCTGGTTTAGTTCAAGGGAGGACCCTTTTCTTGCCATCTCATCAGCTTTTTCATTTCCAGACACACCTCTGTCTGTGCCAGTGGACAACAGCATAGTCTTGTACGTTGTGCTGCGAGCCAAGAACCCGTAGCTCTTCCCGACAGCGTCTAACATAAGCTTTGATTTCAACTCAACGGCAAAGATCGGTTTTATTTCCATTTGACTGTCAATGAAAAAGTTAATATCTGCATGAGGTATCGCCATCATTGCAACCTGTTTAGCAGCTGTTGTCACTGCCAGTACCTCAGCTTGGAATACGGCGCTTTAGTCAGGATGTCTGATTGTACTGGATAGTCCGAAAAGTTCGGAGTAGAAATCTGACCGAAAGCCGACCTCCATGTTGATGACAGTGTATAGGTGAATACCGGAAAGGTGCCGTGAAACATAATTTCCCTTTTTTCGATCTTTTTTCGACCTTTTTACCATTTTGCTATGGAAATAAAATCGACCACGATAAAAGGTGCAATTCGACATTATTTCCAATCAAAATGGAAATAAATACGATTCGACCTTATTTCCTTCGACTTTTTTTCACGGCACCTACCGGAAAGAGGTGACAGGAGATGTACATTTGGAAACGCTGCAGAAAGACGAGAAAGAAGAGAAGTAGGACAAAGTCTTGCTATCCGCAAAACATCTGATGGTGTTACAAGAACTTAACTTAAGCTTAAATAATCACAGACCTTTCGAAACAGCGAAGCACTTTGAAGAGTAGATATGTTTCATTTTCAAGCTGGCAATAGCATTGTGACAATAAAGTGACCTATATCAAGTCAATGAATAACCAGTTCTAGTTTAGTTGGGCGTTAGGTCTTATCGCCCAAAACCATAACGCCCAAATTGAAAAATGTCATAACGCCCATAACATTGCTAGGCAATTTGTTGTTGTAAAATTTACGTAAATTTGGGTGATGTGACATTGATTTTGGGCGTAATGGCATTATTTTTACTAACGCCCAAAAAATGCATAACGCCGAAAAACAAACAAAATACGTATGGGGGCTATGTTGCCCCCCCTGCAACCCCCCTGCTTGGGTTTACTGTCAGATTTGGGGTGTATGCGTTACTTTGGGCGATATGTCATTCTATTTGGGCTTTGTGACGCTTTATCCCTTTAAATTTTGGGGTATGTGGTGGTTTTTTGGCGTTATGTCATTTTTAAATTTGGGCGTTATGACCTTGGGCGATAAGACCTAACGCCGTTTAGTTGGTTGAGCAGATATCTTCCGAGAAGACGTGATATTGTGGTTTTTACCACTAAAACCAAAACACCATCTTTAAATCCTAATTGGAAGTCTAACATCGAGTATCGGCGTGGAAGGCCAGCAGAGCATTCTACACCTGTATCAAAATGTTTGTCAATAAGTATGGACTTCAACTAAAAATAGTTCTTTGGGTGTATAACTTCCCATCCTTGCTTATGGATCTCTAGTATGATGGCCTGCCATCATAAGTAAAGCTTACAACATCACCAAATTGAACAAAATCCAAAGAATAGCTGGAATTAGAACAAAGCGAACCTTACGCTAAGGTCCCAATCTTCAAAGCTATTAGCAGCATTGTCACAGTGTGTCTGTGTAGTATAGTTCCCCATTCGGCCATTTTTCACTGACTTGTCCAGACAAACCTAATGGGAGCACCATCAATTCCACAAGAAATAGTTACTTTTTTCAGGACATCCGGTGTCGACAAATTTGACATTCCTAAACAACTCTCAACAGAATGACTAACCCCAGACACCGCACAACAACATGCAAGATAAACACGCAAGCAACTCATTGCAAACAGAGAACCCAATGGAATATCCGCAATTCCACACCCAAAGTCTCCCACCAAACGCCGCCAGCGTCATCAGCGTCAGCATCATCGTAATCTTTGTTATTGGAGAGCCTCTGATCAGATTAGTCATGATCCCCATCCGCCATCCAGTTAACATACAAACAGCACAGAAATGAATGAACACAACATCACGAGGAGGCATTGTCATTATGAGTAGTTACTGCATTAATTTAGCTGACCCAAAAGTTACAATGTATTGAGAGAATCGAGATCCAAAACACGAACAATGACCTCCAGAATGTTTGTGACCAGATATAGTCAGATTGTATCCACAACTTGCTATGGGTTGTATCTATGTTTGTGTGTTTTTGTGTGAGTGCGCGGCTTAGAGTGGATTCGAATTTTTCATGAATGAAACATTTTTTTGTTGTTACAAACTTTACAACTAAGCCCCGGATGTGTGTAGTCAAGTCAGTCACAGTTGAGTTAGAGTTGCCACTTACACTAGGTACGACTGTGATGCCACTGGGTATCAAAATAGTTGGGTTAAAAATAAAATGCTGATGATGATGATGATGACGCCGCACCGTCCTCCGAGAATTGTGTGACTATGTCATTGCCACTGACTTGTGTATAACACACCATAGCACGACTCTGTTGATGATCGGTCGTTTTGTATCTCAACAAGCGCAGCTTTGAAACTATTTATGGTGGTTTCATGCTACACTGAAGCAAAGCGTTGAGGTTTCGTCGAACGCGATGCGTGTGCAACGCCAAACACCCATATACTCTTATACCATTGTCAGCCGATGGATATGGACATTGGACACAACAGAACAACAAATTTTAAATAAATTTAATTGAGTTTGAACAGGAAGGTGTAGTTTAATGGCATTTCATTCTTTTGTCATGAAAATTAACGACGCGCCATTAATTATGATTACATCGGGAGGAGAGCTCCCTGAATTTGAATAGTCTGCCGATTAAGAGTATAATGGTGGAAACTAATTATCGATAATGGGCAGGTTACACATGTCATTTAAAATATTAGGATCTTGTCATAGCGATAGGGTTATGTAATGTTTGGCGTTGTGTTTGTTTGAAGTAGAAAACCTGTCAAAAACGATCGATTGTCACGTTATGATTGTATGGCGTGGTTTAGATTTTGAAAAAAATTAATGCAATCAGAGAAGATTGTAATCAAAAATGTGCTTGGATAAACAATGGCTAAAAATTAAGTGTGTAGGGTTTGTTTTTGTTTGTAAACAACATTTTGGTTCGGTTTTGAATTACAACACAACTCGGAACACTCATAATCAGGCTAGTAGTTTTTAACATATTTTGAATTTTGGTCTTCGTATATAGTCCGTCCTTGACAGTAGGAAGCGTAGGGCACTGCCATTAAAGACGCGAGAGGTAAAGACGGCTATCGTGTTCCCAAGTGCTTACTTCCTTAGTCAGACCAATTGTCAACTTGAACAGCAACAGCGCCCCAATGTACTTTCAGATAGTTGTCAATTTTAGTACGCCTCTTGATCTTTAGTTAACTGCCTCCAGTTAAAAAAAACAGGTCCGTATATAGGCACCCGAGGCCCAGCTGCTTCTCACAACCATTCGTTTGTGTACATTTTTATTATTATTCCTTTTTTTGTTTGTAAGGAATGTAAGAGACCTACAATATCCCGAGTTTTTCAAAAGCTTTTCCATGACATTTATACTGTCGGTTGTTTGTCAGATATTCGCGAGAGGTAGCGCAGTGGAAAAAACCTTTATGTAATATATGTTTTTCCGGTGATCGAACCTGGAACAACCTCTACTGCGTTCTTCATCTGGGTTGGAGTCTAGGACTCTTTGGGTTAGAGTTTTTTTTATAAATCTTAATGGACATCTTCATCCGCCTTCCTTAATTATTATGTCTATGCTTTTGTGCCATATAGCAGCACTGGGATGATTAGGGTCTTATTCATATAGTTTGCTTAGTATTTCTTGGCAAGGCTTTTCTTATTACTCAGTTGCCTTCTCATCCTAAAACAAATCATCGATTGGCTGGGGTTGGCCTGATTTTTGATGCGATGCCATTCTCAAAGTATATAGCGGAGCCATGGTATATAAATTCCGTATAACTATCTCAAAACCATAGCGATCTATTATCACGTTCCGTAAGATAGGTCGATATTGTGTATCCTTTCGTGTCGACATGCTTTTTTTTGCCAATATTCACGACTAAACACACATTTTTTGCTGGTCTTTAGCAATATTGACAGACGCGTCGGATTGCTTCCGACCTTAGTGGAACAGCCAGTGTTCACCATCGTGATTCTGTAGAGCTGTAGGAATGCCAAAACTAATAATGGCTTCATATAGCTCGTCTGAATAAATGCTGTCATATGCGGTCTTAAAAAAATCAATAAACAGATTTTGGATATCGATGTGGACTTCTTAGGTTCTTTAACTTTTTTTTTCAGGATCTGCTGTAGTGTGAATATTTGATCGATTGTGGACTTAACACTACAGCCCTTAAACCGCCTTCAATGAAGAAAATGAGGATAATTGCGTGAAATTAGATTGCCTAAGAGAAAGGCGTGGCACGACAGACGCGCTACACAACCTCTCATCCAGCTGTCTGCCTTCCACAAACTATGGGAGAACAGATTCATATTTTGGTGGATGTTAGATTGTGGTAAGACGCTTTCCATTCACCAGCCAATGAGAGAAGCCATTGAACGTATCAAGGCGCTCTGCGAGCTCTCTTCAATTGAGCTGCCCGACGACAAGGCCAAAGAGGTCATACGAAAAAAAAAACGCCTCGCCAGACATCACCATAGCTAAAAATAGTAGTCGTGGACTCAAAAAGAAGAACCGGATGCCAACGGCGAAACTCCGCGCTCGAAACGCCGATAGAAAACTCCATCAGTTACTGGGAACAAGGTACCACGGAGCAAAGAGTCGGCAGCCAAAATAATAACAAAGCTGAAAAAGGCGCTAAAGTCATACTCTGAAGGCTGACAAAGCTGCGAAGGACGGCCAAGCGGTGAGCAATGATAACAACGCTTGGTCAAAAGTTATTAACAAAAAAGAAAGAAGGAGCTCAAGAAGCCAAGGACTATGAAGGAGATTTCGTGAACCGATGCAATTGTGATAGCGGCCAACGGGAGCTCTCATACGCCCAAATACTATCGCAAGTTAAAGCCGATCCCAAACTTGGTACCTTGGGGGAAAGGCATCGACGATGTCAAGAGCGATATCTGCAAGGCGTCTCGAGCTTAAGGAAGACCTACGAAGGCACGCAATTTATAAGAGAGGATCGGGTTGCCGGTAGACAGCGCCAACAAAATGCTAAAATCGCGAAGGATTAGGATTGGTTGGGTGAACTGTCGCATTCGCTGGCGGATAACGCTAACTAAATTTTAAAGGTGCTTAGTTCGGGCACACGGCTCCAAGAGCGATCGTGACCAATCCAAATACTGTAGAAGATGCGGGGAAGAAGGGCACATTGCCAAACCTGCGCCAATAATTCGATATGCTTCTGGTGTAAAGAAGGCAATCCTGAGAATGCTGAAATATAGCTGTCCTTGCTTCATTTTTGTCGGCTGGATGATGGTCTTGGTTTTCATCGTTCATCGCGTTTACTCCTGTCGTACTCGTAGGTATCATAGCGGGGCACAATACTCTGGGGTACCATATGCAGTAAATGGGCTTAACGGAAGAAGAACTTTGTAGAAGCTGCGGTGATGAGGGAGCTCTTGAGGTTACAACCCACTTCCTATGTCACTCAACTGCAAATGTCTTCAACACATCAGGTATATATTCCTAGGGAGTCACTTCTTCAACGACCTAGACGAGCTTTCCAACACAACAATAGACAAGATAATGAACTTCGTCAAATTAAATGGATGGTTTGTATGTAGCCAGCACAGTAAGTAATTTGAACACAGGGTTATATATATAATTTCCCCTACGGGCATCACAATCACAATGTGGGCGCAGTAGCGCAGTGGTTAGTGTGCTGGACTACTGTGCGAGGGATCCCAGGTTCGATCCCCGGAAAAACACAAATTACATCTTAGTGTTTTTTTCTACTGCGCCACCTCTCGCGAACGTCTGACAAACATCCGAGAGTATGACTGTCCTGAAAAAGCTTCTCAATTCAGCCGTTCGGACTCGGCATAAAATTGTAGGTCCCTTCCATTCGTCCCAAAAATAGAAACTCACACAAAACGAATGGTTGTGAGAAGGTAGGCCTTGGGTGTCTACCGCCTGTTGCGCCACCTATTTATTTATTTTTTTTACGGGCATCACAATGGGTCAGTAGTGACCTGAGTGTGGCACGAAGAACCCCGCCAGCCCACAAACCTAACCTAACCTCCATTAGTCATCGGTCATCGTTCTTGGAAAGTTATAGGTTGGGGTGTCAAAGATTATATACTTCTTTTACCAGTAATTGATGAAAATCCAGGACGAACTATGGTTTTCATTACATACCATCACTTTTAATGGACACTTTGACGAACGATCTAGAAGTATGCTTCCAACTGGCGTTCACATTAAACGGTATCAAAAAGAAAAAATTGCTTAAGTAAACGAACCGGGAAGGATCAACTAGTTCAAGGCCAATATTCGACCTGAGAAGTAGTGTCAACAAATTTTCAAAGCCATTTCTCCTAAAAAAAAATACTCAATGTGTTCGAATAGTTACAAATTATCCAAACCATTGCATATGTGTTTTCAGCTGAAATTAATTTAAGTCCACTCCCAGTCCAGATCCATCAAAAACCAACAACCTTTTCCAATTCACTTTTCATATGAGCAACTGTCACTTTTACATGCGGAAGTAGCAACGCAAATATATTAATCAAAATCGACTCACATTGGATTATAAATGCGGTGACATGCCTTGCCCATACCACGACCGATATAAAATATATCCGTTGCCACCCACTTCGTCAGAAGCTGCTTAGATTATATGCTAATTTATCGAATAATATTCATTCGGACCAAAGAAAACATTCAACGCTATTAGACTTGAAAAAAAAAGTGATTAAAATGATTGCCCATCGCTCAACCCACCCAAGAATAAAAATAAAAAACACAACCGCTCCCCAAACCACCCCCGCATCAATGACAACAAAACAAAACAAAATCATAAAACTGCACTAAAATCCATGACATAACAACCGCCGCCGCCCAGAGAAGAAAAAAAATCCAGTAGCAGTAGGTATAGGTACACACAGTCAACACAACCAACCCGTCAGAATATCAGATGATTTCCGACAAATTCTATATTTAAATTTCAGAAGTTGTGCCCCCCTCCAAATAACTGACCACCTTCAGATGCTGGGAACCGATTCCATGGAATTCCAAATTATGTAACCGCAAAGCATCCCCCGAAAATGCCAAACAAAAATTCCAACAGAGTATCTGATTTTGTTTCTGATTCTGATTCTGATGTTGACGTCAGCATTCGCTGGCACTTAGTTGCAATTTACATCCGGCGCGAGGTGCCGGTGCCGGACGGGCTCTACTCGAATACCAGCATAAGACTTTGCGCGTGTCCGCGGGTCAATAAATGCGGCACGTGTGGCATATGTTTAATCAAGTGTTTGATGTGTGAACTTTTATAAACAAACAAGGCGAAAACAAAACCCCAAGTGGAAAGCTATTCGATAGCCAAATTCGCTAATAGTTGAATCAACACCAGTCACCACCCGTAATCATGTGGCTATATGGCTTTGGCCCACCCTTTGATATATGCCCATGCCCACCTCCATCCCTTCATTCTTTTTTTTTTTTTTTTTGGATATTAGATTGCAAATGAGCGAGTATCTCTCAGATGAATTGGAGATTTGTTTCTAAAAATAGAGCTATCTATTTATAGGGGTGCAAGTAGCCCGAACGGGGCGATGTTATTCTTAATTTTGATATTAATTTTAATATCGCTATAGCCGTATATGCATCGACGCGAATTTATTCATTTCACGTGCAACCTTTGAGTGGGATTAACGATGGGCGTGTTGAATTCATTAAATTTTATTTGAGGGGAGAAATATTTGCGCTAGAAAACAAAAACACAATAAAAGTTGACCGCAGACCTGATAGATACCTATACCACCTCGTGACTTTTTGTGTATGCCTGTAAACCGCCGCATTAGAGTGGGGCGTGCGCATATGTTTGGCGCGTCTTTATCAGCGCCCCACATCATCGGTTCGATGGTTTATGATCATTCGACATGTCACGTGATATGAGTGATAGAGAAATTAAGATCACATTACTCGTGTTAGCTGTCCTTGTGATTAGCACGAGGAACAGTAAAAAGAAAGATTGATCGATTGGGTGTGGAACGTTGCTATTAGAGTGTTGAATATTTGCATAGATTTATTGGCCGACTTATTGAGAAGTTGATTAGCCGCTACAAAAACGGTGATTAGCGTGACAAAGTTGGTCGCCATTGGTTCTGCAAATTGGCTTTGGTATCAGCCGGAACATAATGAACTCTCTGTACAAGCAACGGACTATACTGGTTTGACTTTCAATTGGATAAATATAGACGTGCGAGTTATTATTACACGCCTTGGCCTATTTGCAGAAAATCAACTTTATAAATAGGATTGGTAAGCTTTTGAGAATTGTGGTTAACTAGAATCAGGGACATTTTAATTTGAAGTTCAATTTTGCGCCACTGTGTAGTAGTATTTTAAGGAGAGGTTAGATGCGTTTATTTATGTGGCGTAGAGTGTATTGTACATTACATTTTAAGGACATCTAACAAACATTCGACAGTATATCTCTCCAGGTAAAGCTTATCCATTCAGCCGGTCTGACACGGCATAAGACTGTAGGTAGAGACAAGGTATATTGCGATGAGACTCCCAACGCAAGCCTCTTACCGTTGGTCCCGTCAATAATTTTTTGAGAATTTTTTCTCTATCTCGCGGCCATAATCATTCTTATTTTCCAGGTTAAACTTTGCTAACTCACGATAGTCAAATTTTCAATAGAAAAGCAGGTTAACCACTTGAGCAGGCTAAAAAAATTTGCGTTTTTGTTTAAAGCAATTTAAAAAGGAAGATGAAGGTTCATCAAATTAACTAAGGCAGAGCTAGACGTACTAGGAAAGACTCGCAATAAATGTTTCCTGGACACAGGTCAGACTATACTGCAACTTGACCAGATTCCAAACCTACCCGTGGGCAAGAGTTGAGCAATATCGGGTCGAAACGAATTATGGAGGACAGGACACCTAAATCTTTAATAATTTATTAAAAGAGTTTGAAACACTTTAACTAATTGTCGACTAAAATACAGCCTAGCAGTGTAGCTTTAAGACCTTGTAAGCAGGGGCGTAGCAAGGGTTCGAGCCGTGAGGGGTTGACTTTCATTGAAATGCCGACTTATTTCAGGAACTTGTCGACTGTATAGAAATCATGCAGATCGGCCCAGCGGTTATCGAGTTATATCTAACGTCAACGAGTTTCACTCTATAGAAGATGTTTTTTGTATGGGAGGTGCCACGCCCCTTTGTCCAATTTTGACCAATCTTAACAGGAACACCCCTGGGCTAATACCTAAAGGACCATTCACATAAGAGCGAATAACTACCTACTATCGAACGACTATTCGCAAGTTTTGACAGCGCGTTCACATGAACACTTTTATAGGTCGCGGCAGTATGCGAATTCCAGCCATCAGTTTCTACCCACAATGTCTAGTTTGAGGTTAAGTTCGAACGAATATTTTATTCGCTAGTTTGTGGAACGCTAATTAAATGATGTGGATTGCGAATAAACTTTGACAATTCGCAACAAGGGTGTTTTCGTTCGCGGCAAAAAGTTTGGAATTCGAAATTTCGTTATTTAAACTGTTTATGAAC